>CM042419.1:0-1362500 GCA_023634145.1 Thymallus thymallus
AGCAAGCATCTAAACCAACACTTGTTCTCACCATAGCCATAACACCAGAATAAAACATTCAAGATACTAACCAAACTGGGTGAAAATAACAAATGTTTAGAAAATTGTAGGCTAACATGCATTGCCTAACAAACATGGACTTTGCTAACACGTTGGAGGAATGCCTTTTTTCATTTTAAACACCATGACGTAGTCACATTTTAAAACGTTATTAGCCTACCATTTCACAGTAATTAACAACTCTACACAGGGAAGACTTGCAGGAAACTTGGCTGTTTTGGTAGCAAGTGTATTTCCTAATGACTCTTCATGAGAGTAGTCTTTTGGAGCTACACATAAGGCCAAGATTTTCATATTATTTGTCTGTGATTTTTCAGACAATTCTTATTAAACTTCAGGAATAAAGCAATCATTGAGGTAAGACACCATATGAAAACCTAATTAATATGCCATTAATCACATCAGATCTTTTTAAAAGCTGAGCTGATTGGTGACAAAAACAATTAGTGAACAAACAAAACTTAATTGGCCTGCTTGTGAAAATGCAGCTCTAGAGTGCAAATATCTGAAGACTGCAGTTACGGTTCATGTTTGACTTTTACACTCCAGTCAGTCAACAAATGATAGCATCCTTTTTCACCCAACTGGATAACAATTTCACATTAATTGACACAACTACACACAGTCGTGTGAACACCTGCAAGTCATTTACCTGAAAGAGCTGGATGTTACTTCACAATGTCAACTTCCTAATAGAATGCCTCCTCAACAACAAAAACACTTCACAGGGTAGCTATAGTGCAGAATGGTCGGTTACAGGATTTTCTCCAAACCATTAAACAAATTACATTTAATGTGTTTATCATTCTCATTTACTCCCCACTTGATATAAGCTGTAATTGACATGGATTGTCTACTGGTTAAACCAAACTCTACTCTCAAAGTCTTGTCCCCACATATCAATCAATGGGCTGTGTCAAGACTGTTAAAGTGCCCTGTTGGCATGGTAACTATTATGACACATCGTGTAAAAATACATCAAATTACATTGATAGACATGTTAGTATAGCTTGGCCTGCCGCTGAATTTTAGGTTAACATTTACAGTCTGTTGACTTCACTATGAGCTCAGCTGATAGTTAACCATGTTTCTATCTTGTCAGAGCTATACATTTAAATTAATATACTTTGGATGAAATCAATAGACTTGCATTTGTTCTAGAATACTTTGACTTTGTAGTTGCACTTACACCTGAATGATTAAATATTATGACAGCCGTTAACTGCAGTGCGTGAATAATGAAGGAAATATTATCTTACACTTAGACACATAAATGCTTTCATATTATGCTTTATCATCACAATTTAACATAACAGTATAGGAATGGTTGAATTTCAATATTCACAGTTTGCTGCTTACATTTTTAATAGGCATTCAAGATAGCTTTGCAGGGTACGCCCAAAAGGTACCTGTATGTATTGCTTTACTTGGGTGTTGGTAGATTTGATGGCTTTAGTCTACATTTGTCTCAATGGACTCTATTCATACCGACTGCAGATAAATGTTTTGATTGGTAATTGACTAAATAAATTCTGACTTTGATCGTTATGAAATTATCATAAAATGAAATAGGAACAGCACATATAATAGACAAAAATACGGGAGCTGTGTCATGTATGTTTTTACTATAATATCCAAATGTTTCCCTCAGCTAAAAATGTCAAAAATAACTGGTCTGCATGGAAAGTTCTGAGTTATGGCTGCAGTGTGCCAACAACAGACGACCACAAAGATATAAGTCCTATAGTTTCATAACTATGTTTATTTCTCTACCTGAGTTTATTAAACTTTTATATATATTAATCTCTGTTGGAATAGTTGTTTTGGAATGCACAATTCATTTCAATTGTTTCATCAGAGATGAGTATTTTTGGAAAGAGCTTGACATCAGCTATTCCTCATCCTGGTAAAGTTGTCAGTTGGACTGCTGTCATCACCGTTATATATGGTAAGCAAATCAAACAATATTTGGGCATAGCAATCTAGTTTATCCTCTTGAAAGTTAGCTTGTTATCTAGCCATATTGATTTGACCTCTTATTCACTAACATTAGCTAGCCAATATGTCATGGTCAATCAATTAATGTAGCCTATCAGCAGCAATAGTGATTAAACACTTAAACATTTGGGAAATTGGATATGTTAGTTAATTTCACTAGGAAGCCCTACATTGGTTGAAGAAAAAAATATATTTTTGTCTACTTACCACTATGTTTAGCCAACTGTACAAAGTTTTTACTGGTAGCTTCCAAAGTAGAGATTATCAGCTAACAGTACATCAGCAAATGCACCCTTCTGCTACTTGACAGGCAGAGCAAACAAAGGATGTGCAAAATGTCTTTGCAATTGATGCAACATTTATTTGCAATTAGTTAGAATGTGTAACATTGTATATGAAAGACTGATTATACCTTCAAAGCAGGGAAACTATCTACATTTGTTGAACATTATAGTGCAGACCTACACAACCCATATAGTGATTTAGGATTGGTTATAATTTACTGACACAAATGTAATGTTAACTTGCTTTATAACTCCTTCAGACAAAGTAAACATTGTAGAGAGAAACAATGTAAATCACTTAAAGATCACTTTCTTAACAATCCTTTTCAGCTACAATAAAAATGTCCAACATCTATCAAACATTCATCCCTTTTGGTCCAAGTTTCACCGAAACATTGACCAGATTTAAAATATGATTCCTCTCAAGAGAACTTCTCACTAACCAATGCATGTAATCTCAAAATGACTCCACCTACTAACGTTTGTACTAGGATAGGATAAAACTTTAATAACCCAGAGGGTAGAATTCTCTTAGACACAAAGTACTGATGTATACTAAATGGACGCTGTCTATTAAACACTAAACATAATACATACATTGGAGGTTACACTTATCATACACATTGAACACTTCTCATGTAACCACACTGGCAAACTAACACAGCGCTCATCTTTACTTATTGCTGTTTAGGTATTTGATGGAAATGGGAATGAAGCACTGCTAACAATGCTGGAACTACATCATCTACTTGCATACACCCACCTCTTCACTAATGCTGCAGAACTACAGTATGTTCAGAAGTTGTATCCATTCCTATTGGGTGTAATGAAAATAACTAACAAAATCAGTTTGTCACTTTCAATCCGGTTGTAGACGAGACATGTTACGCTCACATTTGCATTGTTCATTTAGATTCAGAGAAAATTACCTAGAGAATAACTTTCTGGCGTGCATTCGGTAAAAACAAATGTACTGCAACACTCAATTAAAATGGATATGGGCTGGGATGTGGGTTGGGGAACGCTTTAAGCATGGCCCTTTAAATACATAATTAATTACTTCAAGCCGCACCCCACCACACCCACCAAACAGAGAAAACGTAAGTCTGTTAAAGAACATTGAAAAGCATTTTGGGAAAATGTGTCATTTAGTACAAAGCGTTACACAACATAGTAAACGTTTAATCTAACTGAACACACCCCTGGTCCCAGCCATCCTCCAGCACCAAGCCATGCTCCAGCACCCATCAATAGAAAAAACAGGTGGACACTGGTTCCCAGAGATCCTCAACATCCGCACTCAGGTCATTGCTGGTAGGAAAACCATGCCCTTCCCAGAACATCGAAAGGACAAGGAGGAAGCTCATGTCTCCTCTGAAGTTTCAGCCTAGTAACCTCTAAAGTATATAAAAATACATAATCATATTGATGTTTAGTTTATGGTGGTCTTTAATATATTGATATAATTTCCTTCACATTTCTACTTTTCAGCCCCTTCCAGCCTCTGAGCCTGTCATGGTGAGCTCCTTATGTCAGCAGAGCAGCTCGAGTCAGATGTGCAACGACCAATGGAGTATCAAGTGAGTTTATTATCTTTAGTACTCACAATGCTCCACATCTGAGTTTCATTCTATGTGTGTGTGTATGACGTATTTATACTTATAATGTACTAGGCATACATAGTATGTATCATGTAATATGATGTGATGACCTGTTCTTTGGGGAATTTAGCAATGCATTATTTCTCATGTGGGGATGTTGTATTTTCATTTCAAGGAGAGACATATGCCTTCCAAAAAAGGGATGGCAATGCACTTTGCCAAATGTGCCTGGGTGTCCAAAGCATTGTTGGTGGTGGAATTGGATTCCACAGATGGACTTTGCCAGTGTTGATAAAATACAAAAAACAGAGTCTTTACTCAGTACTTTGTTGAAGCACCTTTGGCAGCGATTACAGCCTTGAGTCTTCTTGGGTATGACGCTACAAGCTTGGAACACCTGTATTTGGGTACTTTCTCGTATTCTTCTCTGCACATCCTCTCAAGCTCTGTCAGGTTGGATGGGGAGTGTCACTGCACAGATATTTTCAGGTCTCTCCAGAGATGTTCAATAGGGTTCAAGTCCGGCCTCTGGCTGGCCTACTAAAGGACATTCAGAGACTTGTGCCAAATCCACTTCTGCATTGTCAGGTCGTTGTCCTGTTGGAAGGTAAACCCCAGTCTGAGGTCCTGAGTGTTCTGGAGCAGGTTTTCATCAAGGATCTCTCTCTCTACTTTGCTCCATTCATCTTTGCCTCAATCCTGACCAGTCTCCCAGTCCCTACCGCGGAAGAATGTCCACACAGCATGATGCTGCCACCACCACGTTTCACCGTAGGGAGGGTGCAAGGATTCCTCCAGACGTGACACTTGACATTCAGGTCAAAGAGTTCAATCTTGCTTTCGTCAGACCAGAGAATCTTGTTTCTCATGGTCTGAGAGTCCTGTAGGTGAAGCCTGTCATGTCGCTTTTACTGAGGAGTGGCTTCCGTCTAGCCACTCTACCATAAAGGCCTGATTGGTAGAGTGCTGCAGAGATAGTTGTGCTCCTGGAATGTTCTCCCATCTCCACAGAGGAACTCTGGAGCTCTGTCAGAGCAACCATCGGGCTCTTGGTCACCTCCCTGACCAAGGCCCTTTCCCCCGATTGCTCAGTTTGGCTGGGTGTCCAAACTTCTTCAATTTTTAAGAATGATGTAGGCCACTGTGTTCTTGGGGGCATTCAATACGGCAGCTCTACGGACAATTCCTTCAACATCATGGCTTGGTTTTTGCTCTGACGTGTACTGTCAACTGTGGGACCTTATATAGACCAGTGTGTGCCTTTCCAAATCATGTCAAATCAATTGAATTTACCACAGGTGGACTCCAATCAAGTTGCAAATACATCTCAAGGATGATCAATGGAAATAGGATGCACCTGAGCTCAATTTAGAATCTCATAGCAAAGGGTCTTAGTACTCCATAAGGTATTCTTTTTTTATTTTTAATAAATGTGCAACAATTTCTAAAAAACAGTTTTTTCTTTTTCATTATGGGGTATTGTGTGTAGATTGATGAGAGAAATGGTTTATTAAATCTATTTTAGAATAAGGCTTTAACAGAAAAAAAATGTGAAAAAAGGGAAGGGGTCTGAATACTTTCCGAATGCACTGTATATGGCCAGGATGTTCTGGTGGAAATGTAATACTCATTACATATTATACTGTTTAATTATACATACTATGTTGTTTTTACTTAGATAATTGTTAATTGTTATATGTTAGTATTTTTGCTGATACAGGCTTTTCTTTTGTTACTTAGTCTTTAAATCTGAGCGTACCGATTGAGAAGCTGCTTGGGTGCAAGCACAGCATGTGACCTCCTGTGTTTATGATCGACAGGAATTTAGCTATGTGGGAAGTGCAGGGAGGAACAGAGAAATGGTGGTGATATCAGCTGTTCCCAGGGCCTGTTTCTGCACATCTGCTAACTGCCACATAGACAAAAGAGGTTGTACTTGAGACCTGAGAAGCTGAGACCAAGCTATGGTTCACTGGGCCTTAATCATGCACTTCAACAGTGCATGGTTAACTGCTCCATTTTTGCGAATCTTATAATAACGTTGTTTGGAAGAATACGGTCTCCTTTTGGTTAGAATTACCACAACAATGTCCTGCACCAACTAGAGGTCAAGGCCAAAATTACCTCCCAGTTTGGCACGGTCCACAAGATCAACAAACGAAAAGGTGGTAAAGAAACTGGCAGGACTTCACCTGTGCAAATACATATATGCCGGGGGTTCCACATCGCTGGAATGCTTCCATCTTCAAATTAACTGATTTAATCCCAGATAAAATCAAAACAACTAACATGTAACTGGTATTTGAATGTACCTTCTATCAGAGGTACCTGGTTGATGGATTGATGCGGTGGAATGAGGACTGAGCTGTTGAGAGGAAGGAGCCATACTCCTACAGTGGAATCCTTCACTACACTGATAACACCCTTGGGGGTGAGATGCTTGGAAAGCATATGGTCCCTTAGTGTTCCATACAAATAGACTGGTAATGTCAATATTAATTTCATCTACCACTTTTTTTGTAATACAAACAGCAACACATGTGTCTTTGTGAAATGTTATTCTAAAAAATATTCCTTACTCAGTCCTGTGTATTCATGCTGTTTTTTATATACAGCAGGTGAAATAAGTATTGAACACGTCACCATTTTTCTCAGTAAATGTATTTCCAAAGGTGCTATTGACATTACATTTTCACCAGATGTTGTGAAATGACACAGGGAAAAAGTATTGAACACATGAAGAAAGGGAGGTGCAAAAAGGCATGGAAAGCCAAGACAACAGCTGAAAACTATCAGTAATTAAAAAGTAATCCAGCCCCCTGTCAGTGCAAATTAATATCAGCTGGTTCAGTCCCAACTGATGGCCTACAAAAAGGTCTCATTGCCAAGGTGTCACACAAGACACATCTCATGATGGGTAAAAGCAAAGAGCTGTCTCAAGACCTTCGCAACCTAATTGTTGCAAAACATAATGATGGCATTGGTTATAGGCGCATTTCTAAGCTTCTGAATGTTCCAGTGAGCACTGTTGGGGCCGTAATACGGAAGTGGAAAGACAATCATTTCACCATAAATTTGCCTCGACCAGGTGCTCCTCGCAAGATTTCTGACAGAGGAGTGAAAAGAATAATCAGAAGAGTTGTCCAAGAGCCAATGACCACTTGTGGAGAGCTTCAAAAACACCTGCAATTAGCAGGTACTGTTGTCTCAAAGAAAACAGTAAGTAATGCACTCCACCGCCATGGCCTGTATGCACGCTCACCACACAAGACTCCATTGCTGAAAGAAAAGCATGTTGAAGCTCGTTTAAAGTTTGCTGCACAACATTTGGAAAAGCCAGTGAAATACTGGGAGAATATAGTGTGGTCAGATGAGAGCAAAATTGAACTGTTTGGATGTCATAAATGGCACTGCACATCACCCTAAAAACACCATACCAACAGTGAAGTTTGGAGGTGGGAACATCATGGTGTGGGGCTGCTTTTCAGCAAATGGTACTGGCAAACTTCACATAATTGAAGGAAGGATGAATGGGCAAATTTATAGAGACATTCTTGACAAAAATCTGCTGCCATCTACCAGGATGATGAAGATGAAACGAGGGTGGACATTTCAGCAAGACAATGATCCCAAACACACAGCCAAGGAAACTCTCAATTGGTTTCAAAGAAAGAAAATAAAGCTGCTAGAATCACCTGACTTAAATACCATTGAAAATCTATGGAAAGAACTGAAGATCAAGATTCATAGAAGAGGCCCACGGAACCTTCAAGATTTGAAGACTGTTTGTGTGGAAGAATGGGCCAACATCACACCAGAGCAATGCATGCGACTAGTTTCTCCATACAGGAGGCGTCTTGAAGCTGTCATTACCAACAAAGGCTTTTGTACAAAGTATTAAATAAATATCAGTAAGTGTGTTCAATACTTTTTCCCTGTGTCATTTCACATTATTACACATAACTTAATTTCTGAACTTAATTGTTTTGGTTTCTTTGTATGTATGGATTACTTGGGTTGTTACCAACATCTGGTGAAAATTTCATGTCAATAGCACCTTTGAAAATATATTTACTGAGACAAATGGTGACGTGTTCAATACTTATTTCACCCGCTGTATGTAGGGGAGCTGATGGATTTGAGTACATTAAGACTTTTCTGTAATTTCAACAGTAAAACTCTATAGAATGCACAGTAAAATACCTTAAATGTGTTTACAGCACTAATGGTGTAGATTGCACTGCATTATCGGTAAAATGCTGAAGAAATACTGTTATTAACTTTAATCGTAAGCCTCCTGCAAAAAGGTATCTGATATACTGTATTTCTTTACAGGAGTACCTAAGCTCTGCTGTATTTGGCAGCGCCAAACGAGCTGTGGTGTGTGTAAGAGAGAGAGCGTTGTATCGCATAGTTGAAACCAAGACTGTTCTCAAGGGAGGTCTGCCGGTTTTGACTAGCAGAAGTGACTTTTCGTAGCCAAATGGTATGTGAGTGAAGACTCATGAGAAAATAAGCTTTCTGTTCTAAATATTTTTGAGCAGCTGCTAGGTATGTAAAAATATATACTATATACTACCATATACCTCCAGCAGGTTTTCTTAACTAAGCTGCTAGCTATGTTAGCTAGTTAGCTTGTTTTTATTGTGTTCGCTAGCCAAGTTGACATGTCTGTCTGTTGGTTTACACTTTCTTGCTGTTAAAATAATCAGTGATATTGTAGCTATAAAGCACATCATTTTTGTATTAACAATGTGTTGAAATCCATACGTGTGTTTGTTTGAATAGGCCACCTAACCAGTGGGTGCATGACATGGGTGACATGGTGCTAGCGTTATGGTATTAGTGGCAAAGTGGTCGTAGGCCACAATGGACAAAAAGACTGTCCGTCTAGGGAGGGAGCGAGAGTTTACCTAGGTCAAATGCACCTTTAGTTTGTCAGCAGGCACTGAATGACATTTTATTCTAGGATTTATACTTTTTGGGGATTCTGTAATTGGAATGAGAGGCATCTCAGGTGAAAGGGGAATGGTGCTAGCTCAGAGATGGGGAACTCGATTGGACACCTTTCTCTAAACATCTCTGGTTAGCTCTATTCAGTCTGGGGGTGCGTGTGACTAAGCAGAAGTGTAGTGGAATATTCCCCCTGCTTTTATTATCCTTATTAATTCATTAAATTAATCCAGGAACAATAGGCATAGACTGATATTTTGCCCTGCAGGAAATTAAAGTTATATTTTCATTTTCTTCAGATTGTGGAGCTAGCTCGCTAGCATTATTCAGGCCGGTGGTCGTGGCATTTTCCGCAATGAGTTGAATTTTCCGTTGTGCTTTTCCTAATCTTTCAGAAGTTATCCTTATCCATCCATTAATTAGGCAACGTTAAATTAATTATATCTGAAACATTAGGCACACACTGATGTTTTGCCTTGTAGTCTATTACATCATTTTTTCTTGAGATTGTGTGGTTGGCATGAGTTACCTGGAGAGCTGTCAAGCTATACCATGCGTATGCATCAGTGGTGATTTTAGCTTGTAAATCTTGGTGGGAATAAAACTAAACAATGTGGGGTGGACGCCAGCAAAGCCACTAAACAATACATGAATTGCACTATAACGGTGACAAACGGTCCCCACAAACTGATAGGGCCTTCATAAAGCTGTCCCAACAGCAGAGTCCCAACAGCAGCACCTTACCACTGTTACACCTGGCTATCAGCTGAGCCTTGTCTGGCAGCGAAACAGTTCAATCAGCCTCATGTAATTCCTTTAAAAAAACCTTAGCTGATATGGCTGACTTGCTTAAACAAATGTTGTTTTCTACTGACAACTGAGATGTAAAAACTATGGCATAAGGGGACGACAAGCGGATAAGAGGCAATTCATAATTTCAATTAAGACATTAATGAGCGAGCGACGATGGACGTAGTCATAATAACTATATGTTCAGCACTTTTGAAATGTACAGCGACAGAATTCACAACATGGGCCGTTCTTAATGTGTTTTCCATGTACTCCAAGTCAGAACCGTAGGATAAATAAAGGGGGCATATAAGCAGACAACGAAAGCTCTTACAATATTTGTAGATTATATTTCTCAAAAACCGGTTTAGTCTACATGTGCAACTCAGAGTCAGAGCAGTAGGCAACATTAAGAGGGGAAAATAGACCAAATTATTAGGGTGAGGCACATGGGCTACTAACAGCTTACTACACAACATACACTTAGTATTACTTTCTTAGCTACAGTATACACATCTCCCTGGCATATTACATAATTTAAGCAGCCGCATGCAAGAAATTTTTGGACTCACCTTGTTGTTCTGTGCTCACTTGAACAGGAAGGTGGCGCAGCGGTCATTCGTGGGGAAATTTTGTAATCAAACTTTGTCATCAAAGTCTGGCATTCTCCGGATTGATGGTGCTTTCCAGACAATTGGGAACTCGGAAAAAAAATCTTGATGACGTCAAGAAAACAAAAGAGACCATGTTTGTATGTGGCTTTAATAACTTGATTATATCTTTTTTTACATTGTTTGCAAACTGATTTGTGACATGTATTAATATCAAAATAACATGCAAAACCGGCAAGCCCCCCCAATAAAATATATCACATATCCAAGAAGGCTCAAGGTAATTGGCAACAGATAAAATTACGTCAAATCACGTTATATGTACATTAGCTTTGAATGGATTGATCATGTCAACATCTTACTTTTAAAATCTTAGTTAGCAGTCATCATTGTGATATTGCGAGGGGTGAAAGTGAGTGATGAGGCTAAGAATGAACGAGAAAGAGGAAATAGACGTAGATGAGATTTAATAAACATGAAAGACAGCAATACACAAAGAAAGACTAATAACCCGCAAGGGTTGAACAGAAAAACATGGAGTTAAATAGTGACCCTGATGACCGATGAGGAACAGGTGTGGGTCATCAGGGTGTTGCTACCATCTTCCCCCGACCGCCTGTTAGAACGCCGGCGAGGATGATCGCTGGAGAGGAGGAGGGGCCGGTGCTCTGCGCGGGGCATTCGTTACAGTACCCCCCTCCCTAGGCGCGGCTCCCGACGTCGCCACTCGCCGGCGTCCTGGACGACCCCGAGGGCGAGGTGCTGGTCGATCCGGACGGCGAGCATGGAACTCTGTGGTAAGCGACGGATCGCAGATGTCCGCCGCCCGAACCCAGCTACGCTCCTCAGGGCCGTATCCCGCCCAGTCCACCAGGTACTGGATCCGACCCTGCCGTAGCCGAGAGTCCAGCACCTTGTCCACTCGATATGCCAGACCCCCAGCTACCTCCGTTGGTGGTGGAGGCGCCACTGCAGGTCCGGACTCCCCTTGTGGACCAGGAACCACCGGTCTGAGGAGAGAGACATGGAAAGAGGGAGACAGGTTGTTATAAGGTGGTGTGAGTCTCAACCTATAGGTGACCTCGTTCACTCTCCGAAGGACCGTGAATGGTCCCACATACCAGGGTTCTAGCTTATGACTGGGCAAACGGAGCTGGAGGTTCCTCGTGGACAGCCAGGCTTTATCCCCTGGGTGGAACACTGGAGCCTCACTCCGCCGCCTGTCCGCTTGTGTTTTTTGCTGCTGCACCGCCTGCTGCAGACGGACCCTAGCAGCGGACCAGACTCCCTCAGCCCTCCCAAACCATTCCTCCACCGCCTGAACTTCACCAGAACCCCTCCCCCAGGGGCACAAACGGGGCTGAAAACCCAGTACCACCTGGAAGGGTGGGGAGGAAGAAAACGGGTCCACTCACCTGGCTGTTCCATGCAATACGCCCGAAGGAACCTCCCCAGTTCTTGGTTGGTGCGCTCTGCTTGCCCATTCGCCTGAGGGTGGTACCCGGATGTGAGACTGACCGCGACCCCCAGTTTGGACATGAACGCCTTCCACACACGAGAGGTGAACTGGGGACCCCGGTCAGATACGATGTCCTCCGGAAGTCCATACTGTCGGAAGACCTGTTGAAAAAGCACCTCAGCAAACTGGAGAGCAGAGGGGAGGCCGGGTAGTGGTATGAAGCGTACCATCTTAGAGAACCTGTCCACTACCACGGCGATGGTGGTTTTCCCCTCTGCTGGCGGTAGATCTGTGAGGAAATCTACCGCGATGTGAGTCCACGGCCGCTGAGGTACTGGTAGGGGATGGAGCTTTCCTGTTGGAGCCGTTCTCGGCGCCTTGGACTGTGCGCACACCACACAAGACAGTACATAATGACACACAGTCCTCCCCATGCCCGGCCACCAATACTTCTCCCGGAGCGCCTCCAGGGTCCGACTGATACCTGGGTGCCCAGTGGCAGGTGTTGTGTGTGCCCAGGTTACCAGCCTTCCCCGCACTCTCCTTGGAACGTAAACCTTCCCCGGAGGGCAGGTTGCTGGGGTAGGATCCCGTCTCCCTGCTCGTTGGATCTCCGTGTCGATGTCCCAGGACACGGGTCCTACAATACCTGATGGAGGCAGGATCGGGATGTCCTGCCTCGTCTCTGCCCCCCGGTCGTGGATGCGGGAGAGTGCGTCCGCCCTGCCGTTTTTTGTTCCCGGGCGATAGGTCAGGGTGAACTGGAAGCGCTCAAAAAACAAAGTCCAGCAGGCCTGTCGGGGGTTAAGGCGCCGGGCTGCCCTGACGTACTCCAGGTTCCGATGGTCCATCAGGACAGTGAACGGCTCATGTGTCTAGCCAGTGTCTCCACTCCTCCAATGCCAACTTTACCGCCAGTAGCTCTCGGTCACCCACGTCGTAGTTCCTCTCCGCAGCAGTCAGCTTTTTGGAAAAGTACGCACGGGGTATAGCAGGGGAGGGTTCCCCTGCTGCTGGGAGAGGACCGCCCCTACCCCGACCTCCGATGCGTCTACCTCGACCGTGAAGGGCTTCAGCGGATCTGGGTGGCGGAGCAGAGGAGCGGTGGTGAATCGGCCCTTCAGGTCGAGAAATGCCTTCTCGGCACTCGGGGTCCAGGTGAGGCGTTGAGGGTTTCCTTTCAACAACGACGTGAGTGGCGCTGCAATGGAGCTATAGCCCTTGATAAACCGGCGGTAAAAGTTGGCGAAACCAAGGAAGCTTTGGAGCCCTTTAATGTCCCGAGGGACTGGCCATGACCTGACTGCCTCCACCTTCAACTCCTCCATCTTCACCCCCTCCGGAGAAATACGGTACCCGAGGAAGGAGACGGCCGTTTAGTGGAAGGCGCATTTTTCCTCCTTGACATACAGCTGATTCTGTAATAGACGGCGGAGGACAGCACGAACGTGCGTCACGTGTTCTGAGAACGTCGGGGAGTACACTAGGATATCATCGATATATACGACTACATACCTCCCCGACATATCTCGAAATACCTCATTCATAAAAGACTGGAATACCGCTGGGGCATTGGCGAGTCCGTATGGCATCACTAGGTATTCATAGTGACCTGTCGCCGTGCTAAATGTGGTCTTCCACTCATCTCCCTCCCGGATTCGTATAAGGTTGTATGCACTCCGGAGGTCTAGCTTGGTGAAGAAACGCGCTCCCCGTAGCTGCTCTATGGCCGCAGGAACTAGGGGCATTGGATATCGGAACTTCGTTGTCACCTCATTTAGTCCGCGATAGTCAATGCACGGCCTTAATCCCCCGTCCCTCTTTTTTACAAAAAAAAAGCTAGCTGAAGCAGGGGACGTAGAATGGCGAATATGCCCCTGCTCCAGTGCCTCTCGGATATACGTCTCCATATTATCCGTTTCGACCATAGAGAGCGGATATATACGTTTCCGGGGAGGCACGCCACTAGGCATTAGGTCGATGGCACAGTCCCAAGCACGGTGTGGAGGGAGACATTTGGCTTTTTCTTTGGAGAACACCCCGCGTAGATCTTCATATTCGGGCGGAATGTTCCCCGTGAGGGCACTCTCCGGACTCTCCACTGATGTAGCCCCTACCGTCGTTGTAATACAGGTCTTCCTACATTTATCCGACCATCCCAGAATCCTCCGTGCGCTCCAGCTGATGGTAGGGTTGTGCTGCTGGAGCCAGGGAAGTCCCAAGATGACCGGATGTATGGATGACGAGATCACCAGCAATTCCAGTCTCTCTCGATGGCAGCCGTGTATGGTGAGGGTGACTGGACGGGTAACGTGGGTAATGGAACCGGAGGGCTGTGGACACATGATCGGGGAAGTCACCAGACAGCACAACTAAACAGCAGAAAGGTCTGGCGATTTTTTCGGCCCGTAAAACACTTACTGTGCCCACCTGGGCCATCCGGCCTCTTACCCCTTTCCTGCGTCCTGGTGGCACAGAGGGGCATGCCCTCCTGACATGACCCCTCTCCCCGCAGTACAGACAAAGCCCCTGATGACTCCGTCGCTCTCTCTCCTCCGCGGAGAGTCTCGTGATCCCCACCTCCATCGGCTCATGTTCCGGCTCGGATCGAGGAAGGGGAGAATGCGCGCGGCGCGCCAGTTGGTCACGGTCTCGGAGCTGACCGTCGATGGCAATGGCCCGGGCGATGTAGGCGTCCAGGGGCATGGACTGACTCACACAGGCCAGCTCCATTTGGACCTCCACCCGTAGCCCCCTCCGGAAGGCGGTCCTAAGAGCCGGCTCGTTCCATCCACTGGACGCCGCCAGCGTCCGGAATGACAGAGCATACTCCGAGGCCGTGCCCCTCCCCTGGGCAAGGCGCATAATCCGCTCACCCGCATCTCTCCCCTCCGCTGGATGGTCAAATACAGCTCGGAACTGAGCGACGAATTCAGGAACCGACCGTAACTCTTCGGATCCGCTCTCCCACAGTGACGTTGCCCACTCGAGTGCACGCCCCGTGAGGAGAGTGATCATCGTGTGTACCTTCTCCGAGTCCAGCACTGGCTGATCACCCAAATACAGCTCGCACTGAAGAAGGAACCCACGACAACCCTCCGGATTGCCATCATACTTGTCTGGGGTGGCTCTCCGGAGTTCTCCTCTCAGGACGTGCCGAGACTCCACACGATCGGGTGCCGGGGGCGCAGTGGCTCCCTGTGAAGTCACCGGGGGTTCCCCGCTCGATCGTGCCGCCATGAGAGACATCAGATCCCCGAGAGCAGTAACCAACCCGGCGACCTGTGCCTCCATGGCTTGGAGCCTCTCCTCCAGCTCTGGTGACCTGCCGGGTGCCCCAGCTCGCCCTCCGTGCCCGTCCATGGAGACCTAGGGATATGCGTGAGAAAAGAAAAGAGAGTTAACGGTGAAGACGACAACAGGTAGGTGAAAAAAAAATAAAAGGTGCCTCTGGTTGGGCGGGTTATTCTGTGATATTGCGAGGGGTGAAAGTGAGTGATGAGGCTAAGAATGAACGAGAAAGAGGAAATAGACGTAGATGAGATTTAATAAACATTAAAGACAGCAATACACAAAGAAAGACTAATAACCCGCAAGGGTTGAACAGAAAAACTTGGAGTTAAATAGTGACCCTGATGACCGATGAGGAACAGGTGTGGGTCATCAGGGTGTTGCTACTATCTTCCCCCGACCGCCGGTTAGAACGCCGGCGAGGATGATCGCTGGAGAGGAGGAGGGACCGGTGCTCTGCGCAGGGCATTCGTTACAATCATCATGAATCAAGTCGATAATCTACTGGCAAATTCTATTTAATCCTTGTCATATGAAGATAAATAATTAAGAGAATTTATAGATAAAATGTATCGGTGCTCATCAGCCATTGGACATACCCATTACACTAGTTGGAAATCACTAATTCAATAATTATTTGTTTGGAAGGAATCAGTGGCTCACTGCAAGCATTGCAAAGCAATCACTAGCCTGCTATTCAGTGGAGTGGCTGTGTGTTCTTTTTCAAAGCTCCCACCATAAATCTAGAGAATGCCAGACTTTGATGACAAAATTTGCCCACAAAAGACCACCGCATCACCTTCCTGTTTAAGTGAGCAAGGTAAGTCAAAAAATGTCTTAAATGATGTAATATGCCAGGGACATACATGTATGTATACTCTAGCTAAGAAAACAATACTAAGTGTACAGTCGTGGCCAAAAGTTTTGAGAATGACACAAGTATTGATCTCCACAAAGTTTGCTGCTTCAGTGTTCTTAGATCTTTATGTCAGTAGTTACTATGGTACACTGAAGTATAATTACAAGTATTCCATAAGTGTCAAAGGCTTTCATTGACAATGACATTCAGTTTATGCAAAGAGTCAATATTTGCAGTGTTGACCCTTCTTTTTCAAGACTTCTGCAATCCGCCCTGGCATGCTGTCAATTAACGTCTGGGCCACATCCTGACTGATGGCAGGTCATTCTTGCATAATCAATGCATTGAGTTTGTCAGAAGTTGTGGGTTTTTGTTTGTCCACCCGCCTCTTGAGGATTGACCACAAGTTCTCAATGGGATTAAGGTCTGGGGAGTTTCCTGGCCATGGACCAAAAATGTCGATGTTTTGTTCCCCGAGCCACTTAGTTATCACTTTTGCCTTATGGCAAGGTGCTCCATCATGCTGGAAAAGGCATCGTCACCAAACTGTTCTTGGATGGTTGGGAGAAGTTGCTCTCGGAGGATGTGTTGGTACCATTCTTTATTCATGGCTGTGTTGATAGGCAAAATTGTGAGTGAGCCCACTCCCTTGGCTGAGAAGCAACCCCACACATGAATGGTCTCAGGATGCTTTACCTTTGGCATGACATAGGACTGATGGTAGCGCTCACTTTGTCTTCTCCGGACAAGGTGTTTTCCGGATGGGGATTCATCAGAGAAAATGACGCTACCCCAGTCACAGCAGTTCAATCCCTGTACCTTTTGCAGAATATCAGTCTGTCCCTTATGTTTTTCCTGGGGAGAAGTGGCTTCTTTGCTGCCCTTCTTGACAGGCCATCCTCCAAAAGTATTCGCCTCACTGTGCGTTCAGATGCACTCACACCTGCCTGCTACCATTCCTGAGCAAGCTCTGCACTGGTGGTGCCCCGATCCCGCAGCTGAATAAACTTTAGGAGATGGTCCTGGCGCTTGCTGGACTTTCTTGGGCACCCTGACGCCTTCTTCACAACAACTGAACCTCTCTCCTTGAAGTTCTTGATGATCCGATAAATGGTTGATTTAGGTGCAATCTTACCAGCAGCAATATCCTTGCCTGTGAAGCCCTTTTTGTGCACAGCAATGATGACGGCACGTGTTTCCTTGCAGGTAACCATGGTTGACAGAGGAAGAACAATGATTTCAAGCACCACCCTCCTTTTAAAGCTTCCAGTCTGTTATTCTGACTCAATCAGCTTGACAGAGTGATCTCCAGCCTTGTCCTCGTCAACACTCTCACCTGTGTTAACAAAACAATCAATGACATGATGGCAGCTGGTCCTTTTGTGTTAGGGCTGAAATGCAGTGGAAATGTTTTTGGGGGATTAAGTTCATTTTCAAGGCAAAGAGGGACTTTGCAATTAATTGCAATTCATCTGATCACTCTTCATGACATTCTGGAGTATGTGCAAATTGCCATCATCAACACTGAGGCAGCAAACTTTGTGGAGACCAATACTTGTGTCATTCTCAAAACTTTTGGCCACGACTGTATGGTGTGTAGTAAGCTGTTAGTAGCCCATGTGCCTCACCCTAATAATTTTGTCTATTTTCACCAACGTGGTATTGTAAACACATAATTTGTGACCGGTGTGTGATTGTTTGCAGACTTTTTTTGTACAGCTTTGACAGTGCTACTGATAGTAGTGGTGGTGCTTGTCTTGCACGTGCAAATTCAGCACACACAACATTCTATAATAGAATTGTGTTATTTGACGGGTCAAATTAAAAGCTTATTTAGCGAGTCAAATAGGGTTCTGACTTGGGAGAACACTGTAAGAATGGCCCATGTTCTGAATTCTGTCGCTGTACATTTCAAAAGTGCTGAACAAATAGTTATATTGACTACATCTGTCGTCACTCGCTCGTTAATGTCTTAACCAAAATTACGGCTTGCCTCTTATCCGCTTGTCGTCCCCTTATGTCATAGTTTGTACTTCTCAATTGTCAGTAGAAACCACATTTGTTTAATCAAGTCAGCCATATCAGCTATGTTTTTTTTAATGTAGAAAATGAGGCTGAATTAACTGTTTCACTGCCAGACAAGGCTCCGCTGATAGCCAGGTGTAGCAGTGGTAAGGTGTTGGGACTCAATCTCTTATGTGTATATTGTATACTTTAAAGCTTACCATTCCACTGGATCTTGGTCAAATGCCACCCTGGCATATGTATATATTCTCAATCCTTTCTTACTTAAATTTACAGAATGTGTGTTATATGTTGTGAAACTGTTAGACATTATTGTTAGATAGTACTGCACTGTCGGAGCTAGAAGCACAGGCATTTAGCTACACTTGCAATAACATCTGCTAACCATATGTATGTGACCAATAATTCGATTTTACTCTGCTTTATGTAGGCACTAACATTTTGTGGGCACTGTTTGTCACCGTTATAGTGCAATTAATGTATTGTTTAGTGTTGTGTTGTGTAGTGGCTTTGCTGGCATACATCCCACTTGTTTTTTTGATTGCCCCACCAAGATTGACATGCTAAAATCGCCACTGCCTCTGACATGCAGTAATTATAAAAAGGGGTGTCATAGCTAACATTTTTTTTGATATTTTTTTTTTGTTTGTGATAGACTCATTCCTTACTTTCACCGCTGGTTTACAGGCAACAGCCGACTTTAGCTCATTAGAAAGCATTTCTGAAAATATGTAAACACCACAGGAGTCCTCTTACATTTGGGAACTTTTTAAAAATGTATTTATTTCACCTTTATTTAACCAGGTAGGCCAGTTGAGAACAAGTTCTCACTTACAACTGCGACCTGGCCAAGATAAAACAAAGCAGTGCGACAAAAACAACACAGAGTTACACATGGGATAAACAAACATACAGTCAGTAACACAATAGAAAATCTATGTACAGTGTGTGCAAATGTAGTAAGATTAGGAAGGTAAGGCAATAAATAGGCCATAGTGGCGAAATAATTACAATTTAGCATTAAGACTGATGATAGATGTGCAGATGATGATGTGCAAATAGAGATACTGGGGTGCAAATTAGCAAAATAATTATATGGGGATGAGGTAGTAGGGTGGGCTATTTACAGATCGGCTCCGTACAGGTGCAGTGATCTGTAAGCTGCTCTGACAGCTGATGCTTAAAGTTATTGAGGGAGATGGTAGTCTCCAGCTTCAGTGATTTTTGCCAGTCATTGGCAGCAGAGAACTGGAAGGAATGCTGCGGGTGGGTGTTGCTATGGTGACCAGCGAGCTGAGATAAGGCAGGGATTTACCTAGCAAAGACTTATAGATGAACTGGAGCTAGTGGGTTTGGCAACGAATATGTAGTGAGGGCCAAGACTTTACAGTCCTATTTGATCAAACAACCATGAAAAGTTAGTCTATCTCTCCTTCAGTTGCCTATTCACATCAACAACAACTAATGTTAACCAGAGAGAGATGAGCTAAAATCTAAAGATGGAACAGTAACTAAACTTTTTCAACTAGTAGTTGGCCATCATCACTGCCTTTGCTAGTTTTATTGTATTGGCATTCTCAGCCTTCGTTACATTAGACTGTTTTAGTAAAGAATATTGAGTCTTTGAAACTGAAACAGTTCACTCTGAATGGCTGGAGGAAGCATACAATGTACCAGGCCAGCTGTGATTTACAACCTGATAGAAATATTTGTTGGACTGCCAATAAATGTATTGGTGAATTACAGTAAATTAACCCTGCATTGAACTGCATCCATCTATTCTGCCAACAATGTTTTACTGTCATGGAATTTTGAGTCAAATAGAACCTATTTTTAAAACCTCTTGGTTTTGTTGGTTTCGTAGCAAACTGGGAATTTTATATTTTTCACTGATATTATAATTGTCTGTTTCATTTCTGCCAGTTCCACTTTAAGTACTTTAGTGTAATTGTTTTAAAATGGTCAAAAAGAAACACAAATATATTTTTAGCAAAAAATATATTCTTAAGCAAGAATTTAGCTATGACTGGTCTGAGTAGCTAAGACAAAAATTAAAACTATCTGTTTTAAAAATCGAAAATATTTTTTAAATACTTTGAAATATAAGTAAATATTTTTACCACAAAATACAAATATCTAAATTGGTATTTGAACCCAGAGTGTGGCTGAAGGACAATCAGCACACTCTTTACAGACATTTCAGTTTTTACACCTTTTTGAGCTGCTCTGTGTAATGCTTAAATCTATTTTTCCAAATGCCCCAGGGACTACAGTTGAAAACTAGGTAGCTGGCTATGTCTGGCACCTTTACAGAAGTCTTCATTGATGTCAGATCCCTGTCAGATAAATGCAATTAATGAAAATGAAATTCTTTCCACAGTCTCGCTGTGATGGCCTGATTGAGGCTTGGCCTCAGACTCCCACTAGAGGGAGTGGTGGAGCCACAATCAGGTCATCACATCATTTGATTGGGGATAGTATTTAGGCTCCACACACATCCACCTGTGTGTGGATCATTGTTTGTGTTTGCTTGTGTCTGAGTAAGTACTCACGCCACGGTGTTTCATAGGTTTGTTGTTTTGTTTAGTTTTATTATTCTTATAATAAAACATGTTCGCAACGTCCTCTCGATCTGCGCCTCGTTCCCTCTACACTCACGTGACACTCGCACTAACAAATGGATAATCAGGCTATAGTTATGGTACAATACAGCACACTACAAAAACATAATGTACAGTCACATGACTGCTGAATGGATTCACCTTATTGTGGGGACCTGACCTTTTAGTTAATAACCTATCCATGCTTTGTTAACATAATATCAGGGTGTTGCTGTAGGTGTACTTGGCTGCTCGAAACAACAACTTTGCCCGGCGACAGAGCGCCAAGGGGTTGGGACCAACCCGTGCGCCAACTGATAGGCTGAGTAAGTCTAAACCACACTCAGCCTCTACCCTGACTGGTCTGTTCGGAAACCGGAACTAACTCTGTCTGGGGTATTTAAAGAAGAACATGTAAAACTGTGGTCAGTTCTCTGTCTGCCCTGCGAGGTGTTACAGTGAGCCCGTATACGAACCTTCATACTTATCATCTATATATTTGCATTTAATAAACTTATCTTAGTTTGAAACAGCTCCTGATGTCTTCTCTTATTCCAATACCAGATTTGAATTGACGTAACTCTATCATTATGGTATTTGTGTTTATTTTTTTACAGTGGCTTGGGGCTCTTACTTTGACCATACTCTGGCCTGGGAGAAACAAATGGACAATCGTAACATAATGATGGTCACTTATGAGCAAAGGTAAAACACATATTTTTATGTATAGGGTTGCAAAAAGAGTGAATATTAGGCCTAACTTTTGAAATGTACCAGTAAACTACCAGATTGTTTACGAGTTTTCATAACATGTTAAAGATGTAATAAAATGCTTTTAATATAAAAAAAATAGATTCACAAAGCTGTAAAACATAATCCTAAATATAACCAATCATTTTACTGAATACCATTGTTGTTTAACTTGAGGGTTTCAGCATGGAATATCCTTTCTATTTTTATTTTATTTTACTCATATGCCAATATGCCAATATATCTTTGTTGTCAATGTTTTGGGGCCGAACTCATGGCAGTTGTGAAAAGTCAATAGTTGGAAGAGTTCCAGAGATAATTGGAACTTATGTTATTGTTGATGAGATTTTTTTCTCATTAATTAGGCTATCCTGAACCACATGGTCTAACTACTAGACTCAGATATTTTAAAAAGAAAGAAAATATTAATACGTTAATACAGTGACCAGTGAGCTGAGATAGGGCGGGGATTTACCTAACAAAGACTTGTAGATGACCTGGAGCCAGTGGGTTTGGCGACGAATATATAATGAAGGCCAGCCAACGAGAGCATACAGGTCGCAGTGGTGGGTAGTGTATGGGGCTTTGGTGACAAAACGGATGGCACTGTGATAGACTACATCCAATTTGCTAAGTAGAGTGTTGGAGGCTAGTTTGTAAATGACATCGCCGAAATCAAGGATCGGTAGGATAGTCAGTTTTACAAGGGCATGTTTGGCAGCATGAGTGAAGGAGGCTTTGTTGCGAAATAGGAAGCCAATTCTGGATTTAATTTTGGATTGGAGATGGTTGATGTGAGTCTGGAAATTGAGTTTATAGTCTAACCAGATGCCTAGGTATTTGTAGGTGTCCACGTATTCTAATTCGGATCCGTCGAGAGTAGTGATGATAGTCCGGTGGGCGGGTGCTGGCAGCGTACGATAGAAAAGCATGCACTTAGTTTTACTAGCGTTTAAGAGCAGTTGGAGGCCACGGAAGGAGTGTTGCATGGCATTGAAGCTTGATTGAAGGTTAGTAAACACAGTATCCAAAGAGGGGCCAGATGTATACAGAATGGTGTCATCTGCATAGAGATGGATCAGAGAGTCACCAGCAGCGAGAGCGACATCGTTGATGTATATAGAGAAAAGGGTTGGCCCAAGAATTGAACCCTGTGGCACCCCCATAGAGACTGCCAGAGGATCGGACAATAGGCCCTCCGATTTGACACACTGAACTCTGTCTGCAAAGTAGTTAGAGAACCAGGCAAGGCAGTCACTTGAGAAACCAAGGCTATTGAGTCTGCCAATAAGAATGCGGTGATTGACAGAGTCGAAAGCCTTGGCCAGGTCGATGAAAACGGCTGCACAGTACTGTCTTTTATCGATGGCGGTGATGATATTGTTCAGTACCTTGAGCGTAGCTGAGGTGCACCCATGACCAGCTCGGAAACCAGATTGCATAGCAGAGAAGGTACGGTGGGATTCGAAGTGGTCAGTTATCTGTTTGTTAACTTGGCTTTCGAAAACTTTAGAAAGGCAGGGCAGGATGGATATTGGTCTATAACAGTTTGGGTCTAGAGTGTCTCCTCCTTTGAAGAGGGGGAAGAGAGGTTGAACAGGCTAGTGATAGGCTAGTGACAGTAACACAATCACTTACACTGAAGCTGGAAAGACTGCATATTAGCTGCGTTTCTTTTGACCTTTTTCAATAACTTTTTTTTGTATATATCCATAAAAATGATGCCAGCTGATTCATGATTTCAACTGGCTGAGAAACGCTGACTGCCTGTCAGTTTCGTCCCGACACCCGAAACCTTCATTACTATGGGACAGCAGGAGATCTATAGTGGAGATTAAGTTTATAAATTGCCTGGCTGGGCTGATGAGACAGTGGATTGCGCAGTCAGGTGGAACAGAGTAAATAGACATTTTAACATCATAGATTTAGCCGGTGGCAACTTGTGGAATAGACACTGGCTGGAATGCGGTTTTAACCAATCAGCATTCAGGATTATACCCACCCGTTGTATAAATGTAATTAACATTCACTTTAATTACTTATTTCTGACATCATATTGATGTCTTCCTGGCTTCTAAGTTTCAACTCCACTCTGTTTATTATTCAGAATTTAGGTCAAGGGGTGCAGCGGATATCCAAGGCCTTTGGTTTCCCATTGACTGAAGAGCAAGTCCAGACAATTGCAGGGCAGAGCACCTTCAATGCTATGAAGGACAGCTCCAAGAACACCCATGAAAAACATGGCAATGTGTTTTCCCGAAAAGGTAAGTTTATAATAAATTGTATTCACTGCTGGAGCTAGACACACAGGCATTTCGCTACAGCAATAACATCTGCTAAACACGTGTATATGACCAATGATTTAATTTGATTTGAAAACAAAAACATTACTTTCTTCCTCTCATTATTGTCCCCCATGATGAAATCGGAGAGGGGACTATTTGACAGACTGGAGAAACAAATTACGGTTCCAATATTTGCATAATCCTTGAGATTTGGGGGGATCGAATCAGGATCAAATCCTCTGTTCCCCTCAAGTTCATTAATGGGTGCGTTCATAAATTCACCTTGGCTATCTACTCCGATTTCAGAGCACTATGGTTGAGCGTGCCAGAGCACAGAAAAAACGATGAATTTGTGAACACACACGACACCCATTGAATTTGACAGGTACCAGTAAACGTCGGCAATCAAAACTTAATTCAATTGTTGCACAGTTACAGTCACTAACACTCTACATAACATAAAAACTGTCTAATCAGCTCTTGGGGCTGCCGTTCAGAACAAACTCCAATCCTCTGCCAGAGTGTCCAGAGCGAAATATACTGAATTTAAGAACAGACAATCTGACAATGCTCACTCTGAGCGCAATCTGATACTCCAGAGTGACTTTACGAACACACCCAATGACAGAACGTTCCTATTTGAAGATGGCAGAAAGGCCAGTCTCATTGGCCGTCACATGGAGTACAGGGAGTGGATTAGCTTAAGATACTGGTACCCAGGCTAACAGCATTCCATTTCTGAAGACATTTATTTTCATTGTTAGAGGAGCCACTAAAGTATCTGGTCAGTATAATGGATAATCTGTGGTCGAACACAATAACTTACATTTTTTTGTCACATTTTGACAATCACAAAATGATTGTACAAATCAAATGTATGCACCAAATACAACAGCTGTAGACCTTACCGTGAAATGCTTACTTACAAGCCCTTAACCAACAATGCAGTTGAAGAAATACTTAGTTAGTTGAAGAAATTGACTAAGTAAACAAATAAATAAAATAAAATAACATTAACAAGACTATATACAAGGGGCACTGATACAGAGTCAATGTGCGGGGGTACAGGTTAGTTGAGATAATTTGTACATGTAATGTAGGTAGGGGTAAAGTGACTATGCATAGATAATAAACAGCGACTAGCAGCAGTTTAATAGTCTGGGTGGTCATTTGATACATTTTTCAGCAGTCTTATGGCTTGGGGTAGAAGCTGTTAAGGAGCCTTTTGGACATAGACTTGCGCTCCGCTACCGTTTGCCTTGCGGTAGCAGAGAGAACAGTCCATGACCAGGGTGACTAGAGCCTTTGACAATTTTTTGGGCCTTCCTCTGACACTGCCTAGTATATAGGTCCTGGATGGCAGGAAGCTTGGCCCCGGTGATGAACTGGCCCATACGCACCACCCTCTGGCCCGCCAGGAAGTCTAGGATCTAGTTGCAGAGGGAGGTGTTAATTCCCAGGGTCCTTAGCTTAGTGATGAGCTTTGTGGGCACAATGCTGAGCTGTAGTGAATGTACAACATTCTCACATAGGTGTTCCTTTTGTCCAGGTGGGAAAGGGCAGTGTGGAGTGCGATTGAGATTGCGGATTGGAGTGGGCCTAGGGTTTCCGGGTTGATGGTGTTGATTTCAAAGCACTTCATGGCTACCGAGGTGAGTACTACGGGTCGGTCATCATTTAGGCAGGTTACCTTTGCTTTCTTGGGCACAAGGACTATGCTGGTCTGCTTGAAACATGTAGGTATAACAGACTAGGGAGAGGTTGAAAATGTAAGTGAAGACACTTGCCAGTTGGTCCGTACATGCTCTTGGTACACGTCCTGGTACTACTACTAAAAACCTCACACACTGTATCACAACTACTACTACACACCTCAGTCTACTACCCAGCCCACACTGTAACACCACTACACACCAGTCTACTACCCAGCCCACACTGTAACACCACTACACACCTGTCTACTACCCAGCCCACACTGTTATACAACTACTACTAGTACTCCTACTGCTACACACCTTAGTCTACTACCCAGCCCACACTGTTATACAACTACTACTACTACTCCTACTGCTACACACCTCAGTCTACTACCCAGGACACACTGTAACACCACTATACACCTCAGTCTACTACCCAGCCCACACTGTTATACAACTACTACTAGTACTCCTACTGCTACACACCTCAGTCTACTACCCAGCCCACACTGTTATACAACTACTACTACTACTCCTACTGCTACACACCTCAGTCTACTACCCAGGCCACACTGTAACACCACTATACACCTCAGTCTACTACCCAGCCCACACTGTAACACCACTACACCTCAGTCTACTACCCAGCCCACACTATAACACCACTACACACCTGTCTACTACCCAGCCCACACTGTAACACCCCTACTACACACCTGTCTACTACCCAGCCCACACTGTAACACCACTACACACCAGTCTACTACCCAGCCCACACTGTAACACCACTACAACCCATTTTACATTTTAGCATACGCTCTCATCCAGAGCGACTTGCAGGAGGAATTTGGGCTAAGTGCCTTGGTCAAGGGCACATTGACAGATTTCACCTAGTCAGCTAGGGGATTTCACCTAGTGTCAGGCTCTGGCCATAGAGAAGCCTATTTGCTTCTCTATGTAGCTATGGTCAGAGTCTGACAGTTTCTATTCATTTCTGTTTCTGTGTGGGTTTTGGGTTGGATCCCTAATTAGAGGCAGCTGCACCGCATTGTCTCTAATTAGGGATCCTATATATGTTTGTATGTCCTACACCTTTGTGTGGGTCATTAATCCTCCAGTCACGGGTGAAGTAAGTGGATTACGTTTATAATTTATCGTTTTCATTTTGTTGGTTAGTTCATACTTTTGGATTGTTTTTATACATAGTATAACAAATAAAAACAATGTCGAACTATCCCTGCACTGCGTCTTGGTCTCTCCATGCACCCTTTTGTGACAGAACGACCCACCAACTTGAGACCAAGCAGCGCAACTGGGGAGAGACGGACTCAGAGGAGTTAGTGCCAGTACCATTTCCCACGTGGCCTAGGGTGAAGCCAGAGGACCGTGGGAGGTTTTTGGAGCAATGGAAGAGAATGGAGAAGGAAAGGTCCGTTGTGGCTTCGAGCACCACACCATCGGTGCGCAGCCAGAGCCCGGAGAGGCTGAAGGAGGGGGATCACACACCACTTCGTCTGCCCACATTTCATGATCGGGAGAAGCCCGAGGGGTTTCATAAATACCCGGAGGAGGAGCAGACGAGGTGGTGGAGAGCCTGGGTTGCACTTCCGGTGGAGGCGCAGAAGGACCCATTCCTACGGGAGATAGAGGAGGAGAAGGACTTCGAGCGCCGAAAGGGCACTAGTGCTGAGGCTACGGGACAGACGGGCACCTCCAGCGAAGGTCAACAACCCTGAACCTCCAGCGAAGGTCCGTAGCCCGGAACCTCCAGCGAAGGTCAGCAGCCCGAAACCTCCAGCGAAGGTCCGCAGCCCGGAACCTCCAGCGAAGGTCCGCAACCCTGAGCCTCCTACGAAGGTTAGCAACCCTGAACCTCCAGCGAAGATCCGCAGGCCGTACCTCCAGCGAAGGTCAGCAACCCTGAACCTCCAACGAGGGTCCGCAACCCTGAGCCCCCTACGAAGGTCAGCAACCCTGAACCTCCAGCGAAGATCCGCAGCCCAGAACCTCCAGCGAAGGTCCGCAGCCCGGAACCTCCAGCGAAGGTCAGCAACCCTGAACCTCCATCGAAGGTCCGCAGCCCGGAACCTCCATCGAAGGTCCGGAGCCCGGAACCTCCAGCGAAGGTCCGCAGCCCGGAACCTCCATCGAAGGTCCGGAGCCCGGAACCTCCAGCGAAGGTCCGTAGCCCGGTACCCAGTCCGGGTTCAGCCGTCTGCTCCGCCCCAGAGCCTGAGCAGTCCGCTCCACCGGTACCCATTCCGGGTTCAGCCGTCTGCTCCGCTCCAGTGCCAGAGCAGTCCGTCTTACCGGTGCCCAATCCGGGTCCAGCCGACTGCTCCACTCCAGAGCCTGAGCAGTACGCTCCACCGGTAACCATTCCGGGTTCAGCCGTCTGCTCCGCTCCAGTGCCAGAGCAGTCCGTCTTACCGGTGCCCAATCCGGGTCCAGCCGACTGCTCCACTCCAGAGCCTGAGCAGTACGCTCCACCGGTACCCATTCCGGGTTCAGCCGTCTGCTCCGCTCCATTGCCTGAGCAGTCCGCTCAACAGGTGCCCAATCCGGGTCCAGCTGTCTACTCCGCTCCAGAGTCAGAGCAGTCCGCTCCACCGGTGCTCATTCCGGGTCCAGCCATCTGCTCCGCTCCTGAGCCAGAGCAGTCCGCTCCCCCGGTGCCCAATCCGGGTCCAGCCGTCTGCTCCGCTCCAGTGCCAGAGCAGTCCGCTCCACCGGTGCCCATTCCGGGTCCGGCCGTCTGCTCCGCTCCTGAGCCAGAGCAGTCCGCTCCCCCGGTGCCCAGTCCAGGCCCGGTTGTTTTCCCCGCTCCATGGCCGGAGCCGTTTGCCCCACCGGTGCCCAGTCCGGGCCCGGTTAATTGCCCAGCTCCATGGCCGGAGCCGTTTGCCCCACCGGTGCCCAGTTCGGGCCCGGTTGTTTTCCCCTCTCCATGGCTGGAGCCGTTTACCCCACCGGTGCCCAGTTCGGGCCCGGTTGTTTTCCCCTCTCCATGGCTGGAGCCGTTTACCCCACCGGTGCCCAGTCCGGGCCCGGTACATTTCCCAGCTCCATGGCCGGGCATAAGGAAGGGGCATGGGAGGAGACTCTCAACGTCGCTGGAGCCAGAACCGCCACCGGCGAGCTAATCTTCCCTCCCTGACCCCCCCCCATGTAGTTGTGTTTTGTTGTTGGCATCCGGGAGTCCGCGCCTTGAGGGGGGGGGGGGGGTACTGTTAGGCTCTGGCCATAGAGAAGCCTATTTGCTTCTCTATGTAGCTATGGTCAGAGTCTGACAGTTTCTATTCATTTCTGTTTCTGTGTGGGTTTTGGGTTGGATCCCTAATTAGAGGCAGCTGCACCGCATTAGTCTCTAATTAGGGATCCTATATATGTTTGTATGTCCTACACCTTTGTGTGGGTCGTTATTCCTCGAGTCACGGGTGAAGTAAGTGGATTACGTTTATAATTTATTATGTTTCATTTTGTTGGTTAGTTCATACTTTGGATTGTTTTTATACATAGTATAACAAATAAAAACAATGTCGAACTATCCCTGCACTGCGTCTTGGTCTCTCCATGCACCCTTTTGTGACACCTAGTCAGCTAGGGGATTCAAACTAGCAACCTTTCGGTCACTGGCCCAACCTCTTAACCGCTAGGCTACCACTCAGCAACACTAATAATTCACACCATAGTCTACTAGCCATCCCAACCTGTAACCCTACTACAACAGTCTACTGCCCAGCCCACACTGTAATACTACTACACATGTCAATCTGCTACCCAGCCCACACTGTAACACTACTACACATGTCAGTCTGCTACCCAGCCCACACTGTAACACCACTACTACACACCTCAGTCTACTACCCAGCCCACACTGTAACACCACTACTACACACCTCAGTCTACTACCCAGCCCACACTGTAACACTACTACACATGTCAGTCTGCTACCCAGCCCACACTGTAACACTACTACACATGTCAGTCTGCTACCCAGCCCACACTGTAACACTACTACACACCTCAGTCTACTACCCAGCCCACACTGTAACACCACTACACATGTCAGTCTGCTACCCAGCCCACACTGTAACACCACTACTACACACCTCAGTCTACTACCCAGCCCACACTGTAACACTACTACACATGTCAGTCTGCTACCCAGCCCACACTGTAACACTACTGCACATGTCAGTCTGCTACCCAGCCCACACTGTAACACTACTACACATGTCAGTCTGCTACCCAGCCCACACTGTAACACCACTACTACACACCTCAGTCTACTACCCAGCCCACACTGTAACACCACTACACATGTCAGTCTGCTACCCAGCCCACACTGTAACACCACTACTACTACACACCTCAGTCTACTACCCAGCCCACACTGTAACACCACTACACATGTCAGTCTGCTACCCAGCCCACACTGTAACACCACTACTACACACCTCAGTCTACTACCCAGCCCACACTGTAACACTACTACACATGTCAGTCTGCTACCCAGCCCACACTGTAACACTACTACACATGTCAGTCTGCTACCCAGCCCACACTGTAACACTACTACACATGTCAGTCTGCTACCCAGCCCACACTGTAACACCACTACTACACACCTCAGTCTACTACCCAGCCCACACTGTAACACCACTACACATGTCAGTCTGCTACCCAGCCCACACTGTAACACCACTACTACACACCTCAGTCTACTACCCAGCCCACACTGTAACACCACTACTACACACCTCAGTCTACTACCCAGCCCACACTGTAACACCACTACTACACATGTCAGTCTGCTACACAGCCCACACTGTAACACCACTACTACACATGTCAGTCTGCTACCCAGCCCACACTGTAACACCACTACTACACACCTCAGTCTACTACCCAGCCCACACTGTAACACCACTACTACACACCTCAGTCTACTACCCAGCCCACACTGTAACACCACTACTACACATGTCAGTCTACTACCCAGCCCACGCTGTAACACCACTACTACACACCTCAGTCTACTACCCAGCCCATTTTACATATTAGTAATTTAGCAGATGCTCTTCTCTAGAGCGACTTTCAGGACAAATTAGGGTTAAGTTCCTTGCTCAAGGGCACATCTGCAGCTTTCACCTATTCAGCTTGGGGATTCGAAGCAGCAACCTTTCGGTTACTGGCCCAACCTCTTAAACGGTAGGCTACCACCCAGCCCACACTTGGTAGTAGACTGGGTAGTATACTGAGGTGTGTAATACTAAGGTGTCGATGGATAATCTGCAAACGGATGGGTAAATTGTTTTTATGGAAGACTAATTTCAAGAAATGTAGATGTGTTTTCGACAATAATATGAGGTTGATATAAAAAAAAATGGTTTGTCAGACGATTTGGACTTGTACTTGAGTCGATTCTTGACCCATTCTACTTGGGACTCCACTTGAGATTTGAACCTTGTGACTTTAGACTTGCTTGTGACAAATAATAGTGACTTGTTCTCACCTCTGTAAAGAAGAATATTGAAGTATGTTGGACAAATGCTAAATAACATAAAATGTTACAGTATATTGTGCCACAGATATATCAAAAACATAGCAATCCTACAGAGCTGACACTATCTAAATGATCAATTTACAAGTATTGACATTTGTGATGGAAAAAAATTGGTAAACTTTGTTGTAGATGGACATGGAGCTGTTCAAAGGCTATTGCTATGCTGCTACTAATTATAATGATTATACATGAAAGAATAACCATGAATGCATAGTGGTCAATGCTTAAACTGTTCATGTGTGTACTATTAGTGCTATTGTATTATTTGAAGGATGAAAACCAATCAAAAAAAAATGATGTTGTATAATGTCTGTATTTAACATTATCCTAATCTCTTTATCCAGTTATCACTGGAAAAGACAGCTCCCAGTGGCTGAAAAACTTTCTGAAGATGCATAAAGAAAAGTTTTTCTCTACCTCCGTGACGATGACCAAACTGAGGCAATGTACCAAAACCATTCAAACAACATGCTTCGACACCAAACTTGTTTTTTTTCCATTGTTTGTAAACAGTGTAATTGTAAATAAACACTGTATAGCTTCAAAACATGGTTACAACATTGATTTTGATTTCATGAATCCAAAATCCTTGGATCCATAGCGCTATCTATGAATTTGAGAGTGGTTACATTTCCCTAGCCCCATCCCTCACAGCTGTTTACCAAAATAAATGGCAGGGAGACACTTTGTTGTTGTTTGAATACCAAAATGTCAATTTAAATCAATTTATGTACATTTATAAAACTCCCTAGGACAGCCCATTATCTTTAAAGACTACACAAAAGCACATTTCTTTTCCATCGCCTTTTAGTGAAGTTCAAGGATTCCATTTGATGAGAAGAAGTGGTCAGTTCAAAATTGTAATAAATGCATTAATTAAATGATCCTGAATTTTGCGTATCTTCATGATGATGAAATAACCTGCCAGTAGATGGTGATGGTATTGTTTTTAATGAGGGGCCGCTTTTAGTGACAGGCCATTGGCTCCCGGTCTCCAACTGGATATTTGCCAAGTTCTAGTTGGAACTAAGAAACTCAGAAATGTCAGAATAGCTAACTGGTTGCGCTAAAACATTCCGCGGTAAACCAGTTCGGACATTTCCGAGTTTCCTAGTTCGGACTAGAACATGAACGTGCCAACTTTAGGATTGGTTGAAGGATTTCGTCACTAGTTACCACAGCCACAAAGTCATAATTACAGCTAATTATTCATATTTTTTTAATATAACCTTTTTTTAACAAGGCAAGTCAGTTAAGAACAAAGACTTATTTACAATGACAGTCCTACACCAGCCAAACTCAGACGATGCTGGGCCAATAGTGCACCGCCCTATGGGACTCCCAATTACGGCCAGTTGTGATACAGTCTGGATCCGAACCTGTAGTGACCACTGAGATGCAGTGTCTTAGACCACTGCGCCACTTGGGAGCTCAACCCCAAGCTAAACACCGCCTATTTCTACAATGTATCTTCTTCAAATCTGAGATTCATTTTTATGACGTAGCTACGATTTTTTTTTTTACTTTGTGGCTATGGAACAGAGTGACAACCGTTGAGGGACGAGGATGTAAGACAGCGGTCACAACTCTCCAGCCCAGTAGGGGTCGGTAATACACCGTTAATGTTGGATGTCAACCGGCCAAAAAAAAACACTCGCGAAGAAGAAGAGTTACCACTGACGTCATTCAGCGTCAACTTGGTAACCAGTTGTCCCGGAGCGGCCTGTTAGTACTGCATGTAGCGGTGGCTATCGTGGTACAATAATTCAAAAATATAGTTACATCATTCACTATGCCTCCGAAGAAACCAGCTCAAGCTGCCGCGGGTAGTAAAAAGACGCAAGAAAAAAAGAAGGAAAAGATAATTGAGGTGAAACCCCTTTTTGCGCCCGATAGCTAAATGAAATGGGATAATGCTAAGCTTGTTTGCTAGCTACAAGATGTACCGGTAGCTGTCTACAGTAACGTTCAAAGGTTATTTTGTGAAGCTAGCCAGTAAGTTAGACACAGCGTTAGATGCTAACTAGTTATATCACGTATTGTTGAACGCAGAACATTTCCCGATCGTTATATTTTGCTAGGTAATGTTAACAAGCTAACACACGTTAGCGTTCTTATGCTAACTCATTTTTAAGAACGTGGTAGCTAACTTGTGCTTGCATGATGTACCTAGTTAGCTGGAGGAAGTAGCTAGCAAATGTTCCAATCTTATTTAGATAGGTACTTTATTGATCCCCGAGGGGGAAATTTCTTAAATTTACAAATGAATGTTATCTAGGCAGTTAAGTTGTGTGATCGTAAGTCCACGGCTAGAATTAACTGCTTACTTAGTAGTTGTAACTCAGATAAAAGGTTGGCTAGCTAGTTATCATAACTCATATTTATTGGTACAGTAAGTTAGCTAACTAATTACTTAAGTTGGATAAAAGGAAACCTTGTTATTTTGTCGTTCAGTGGTTTCTTCTAGGTAGCCTGCCAACTTTGTTGCTGATTTGTTTATCTTTTATTTAGGACAAGACATTTGGTTTGAAGAACAAGAAGGGAGGAAAACAACAGAAATTTATCAAGAATGTCTCTCAGCAAGTCAAGCAAGTTCCTGGTAGTAAGGTAAGACTGACCATTTTTTATTTTTTATTTTTTTTTGTAACATTTTATTTAACTGGGCAAGTCAGTTAAGAACAAATTCTTGTTTACAATGATTGCCTACACCGGCCAAACCCGGGCGGGGACTGTGATACAGTGGGACTGTGATACAGTCTGTATTTGAACCAGGTTGTCTGTAGTGACGGCTCTAGCACTGAGATGCAGTGTCTTAGACCACAAGTGGCGCCCAAGTTATTGTATGGATAGTTAGTATGACAAAAGTTCCGGATGTTGTACCACATTCGCCAAAATACGAAGTATACACGCCGTGGACACTTTCTGTACTCCACGGCGTGGACACTATATATATATATATATATATATATATATATATGCAGCTGAAGTCCGACAGCGTATATAAAATAATTGCTTTAACAAATTATGACAAATGTTGAGCAATGTAATAAAGTAATGACTTTTCAAATACGTTACACGTTATGTTGGCTACGCTATCCTTACGAATCGCATAGCATATCATTACAGCAGTAGGTACTACCGGTATGTTAGCTAGCTAACGTTACTTTGTTAGTTGGCTACTAATACATCAAACTTTCCAGTATATTAACTATATGCTATCTAACTTAACTACCCAACGTTTATTGACTTGATTATTCACGTCATTCTTAGCTAAGTGGTAGTCGTTGTGCGATCTCAATGGACATACATTCGATCTGGCTATCTACTATGATTTCAGAGCACTCATCTGAATGTGCCAGAGCACAGAAAAACGGGCGAATTTACGAACGCTCAACACACGTTTAATATGGCAGGTGTCAGCGTAATTAAATTGTTGCCAGCAGCACAGTCACCAACTCTCTGGATAACATGAAAACAGCCTAACCAGCTCTGCTATGACGAGTAAAATGGTAAGTGAGGTGTTCTCTCATTTGTGTCTTGAAGTAGCTAGCCAACATTAGCCAGTTAGCTTGGGTGCTTGACTGCCGTTGAACGCTCTGATCAACCCTACTACTCGTTGGCCAAAGTGTCCCGTGTGCGCTCTGAACTCTCAGAGAGCCGTAATGCTCTGAATTTATGAACAGACAATCTGACAACGCTCTGAATTTACGAACGGCCAGAGCGCACTCTGGCACTCCAGGTTCAATGTAAAAACACACCCAAAATCGTTAAATGTCTAGCTAGTCATTTGTTATGCTAACAAGCTAGCAAGAGGTTGCAGAGCAACAGCATCAACTTCCGGTAGACTGGCCAAGCGCTAGTATGCTCAACTGAAACGATACCGTTCGTTTACAGTATACTAAAATTAACTTATAGTATGTAGTATATACTTAAGTATGTAGTATACAGTATGGGTATTCGAACACAGCTTTATTGTTGTTTCTCAATTAATTGTCCCTGGCTTGACTTGTAATTTCTACAGAGATGTTTGCCATTAGAGCATCATCAACCTATAGCCATAAGAACCCGGCTTTCGCTCATGTCTTCGCTATAGTCAGAAACGTACCCCATTCATAGATACTAATTGGTTTAGCGCCTATTGACAATACTATCTTCTGACCGGGGGAGTTATGTTAAGAGCCCCAACGCTTGCCGTAAACATTAAAACGCATCGTTTGCAGTACTGTTTTGGAAACAAGGAATGTGTCTTTCATATCAGCGGGAAAAAACTAAAGGTTAAATATCTACACACTTTTTATATTGTTAATGTTAGTGTTCACCCCGGCCATATCTCCATGTTACAGCGCTTGTTTATGGAAGACCAAACACCTGGGAGGAGGCGTTCTTATTCTCCATGGACTTTAGTGTCCCAAAACGTTTTGGAATTAGTGCTACAGGATGCACATTTCTGTTTGAAAAAGCTAGCCTTTGTTTTCCTAACTGATTGTGTATATTGGTTCCTGACCTCACTGAAAAGTTTCCGATCGCAGGGGCTGTTCAATGCTAATGTAGTATGGCACAGTATGTTTTTGTGCTGGTCGAGGGCAGTCAAGTCTGGAGTGAACCAAGGGCTATATCTGTTCTTAGTTTTAAACGTTTTAAATGGAGCATGCTTATTTAAGATGGTGAGGAAAGCACTTTTAAAGAACAGGCATTTTCATGTCCCAAAAAAAACTTTCCACCGCCGACACTCACAAATATGGACATTCAAAGTTGATTTACTTTTTTTGAATGATTCATATGATTAATTTAAATGATTCTTTGACAAAACAAACAATTGTATTAGTAGGGATTTGGTTCAATCAGGGTGAATCAAATAATGTGTATCAAATTGGTTTATGTGGCTTCAGCTTTAGTAGATACTTCAAGTAGATTTTTGGCATCCAATGTTGGGACATTGCAACTCTAGATGCTAGTCAGCCTGCAAAGTAAATACTTGTAAGTCAGCTAAATGATTAAATGTTAATTTTCTTAATTTGTGGGTTTGTTTCAGCTGAATACAAATATTTGTAACCTACCATAGCCATTTGATCTTTTATATATTGAATGAGATCTTTATTTCAAAAGGCAAAACATATTTGGTTGTAATGTTGCAATGTTATACATCAAGGGTGGTCAACCATCCTCCAGGAGAGCCAATGGTTGTGCAGGATTTTATTCGAACAAATGTTTTAGAAATAAGCTGCTACGCTGAACCTTGATAAACTGGCTCTGTGTTTGAGCAGGGCTTGATCAAAAGCCTACAAACCCAGTAGCTCTCCAGACTGAGGGTTGACCACATGTTTTATACAGTTGCCTGACAGGCATTCTACTTGGGGGGTGGGGGGGGGGGTACATGGGATCAGAGAGCAGTCTTCCAGTGTTGATACCACTTTACACACTTATATATATATATATATACATACATACATACAAAGACACCACCAATTGTTGGTCAAGGAAATTTGGTGAAAAGTCCATCTGTCAATGTGTATGAACCCTGATACAAAAGTACCAGATAATCTCTTTAAACTGACCTTATGTCCCTGTGCCTAGCGCTCATGATTAGTTTTTTCATCCCCTGAGACATATAAGACATAAATACATGCACACGATGCATGCATACTAAGCAAGCTCGTGCAGGTGTTTACATGGTTTTGCGCATCTGCCAGATTATAGGAAACCTAGTTCCTGTTGTGGACTTATGACTAACTAGATCCTGTTTTCCTAGGTTGGTGCTGAAGGGGACAAGAACAAAAAGGGTGACAAGAAGAAAGAGTTAGATGAGCTGAACGAGCTTTTCAAGCCAGTGGTGGCTGCTCAGAAAGTCGCTAAAGGTGAGGATGGAAATGTCTTCATTTTGTCTTCTATATTCAGCTGCAAAGTTTCCTCTGGTACATTGATTGTCTTAAAAATGCACTGTTTAATATAAAAGGACATTTTGCAACCTTACCCTATCGAATGCTTAGCAAACTCATATCATCAGGCTTAATCACTGATTAGGCCTATGTGGACTACCCACTACTAGTGTTTGTCAAGAGTTAGAACAGGGCAAAGGTGCATTTTCAGACCATCTTTGTGCGCCAGGCAAATTACTGTGTTTATCCTGAGTGCATAGAGTTGCATCATTGTGGTTTTGTGTCAGATACTTTAAGAGATGTTAAAATTCCAAATATAAAAACATGGAACATTATTCATTCCATTAGTGGGTAGTTTTCTCTGGAGGTTATAGCATAGGTTTCAATTAACACTATTTGCAATGTGAGCTGTAAATTGTCTCTGTAAAGAAAAGTTTATTGCAATGCATGAGTGCTCTGTAAAATAGCTCTCTCAAATTACAAGATTAACACTAACATGTAAATGTATTTGTAACATTTAACAAATGAAATGTTTACTGCTATGTTAATAAAGTGCTTACAGATTGTATTGCATGTTTCAATGAATTAGTTTGTAATGAATGTTATGTTTGTTGTTGATCATTTTTATCATTACCCAATATTGTTACCCTGTGTTTGATTACAATTAAAAATAAAATAAAACATTCGCAATGTAATTATTCTATTCAATCCACCTAGTGGCAGGAAAGACCCTGAGGTAATGAGCGTGAGAAGAAACATTCAGTACTTATTACATTTTCCTCTAAATTCTGCAGGTGTGGACCCAAAGTCAGTTCTCTGTGCCTTCTTCAAGCAAGGCCAATGCACCAAGGGAGACAAGTGCAAGTTCTCCCACGATTTGACACTCGAGAGGAAGTGTGAAAAACGGAGCCTCTACGTTGACAAGAGAGATGACGAGCTTGAGAAAGGTTAGTGTCTTATCATTAGTCTTATCATTAGTGTTGTCAGCAGTGAAGAAACAGTTGATGTTATCGCTGCTGGGTTTTTGCGGATCTGACTATTTATCCTGTTTTGTACAGACACCATGGATAATTGGGATGAGAAGAAGCTGGAGGAGGTTGTGAACCAGAAGCATGGAGAAGCTGAAAAGAAGAAAGCTCAAACCTCAAAAACTCAAATTGTATGTTTTGGCACATACCTCTAAGAGCTCAGATTCATCACTACTATACTACTTTGCACTCACTACTATGCATTCGGAAAGTTCAGACCCCTTCCCATTTTTCACATTGTGTTACAGCCTTATTCTAAAATGGATTAAATAAACACAAAATCCTCATTGATCTACACTCAATACCCCATAATGAAAAAGCAAAAACTGTTTTTTCATATTTTTGGTCAAAATAAAATCGACCTTATTTACTTAAGTATTCAGACCTTTTGCTATGATTCTCGAAATTGAGCTCAGGTGCATCCAAGAACCTGATGGTCACTTTAACAGAGCTCCAGAGTTCCTCTGTGGAGATGGGAGAACCTTCCAGAAGGACAACCATCTCTGCAGCACTCTACCAATCAGGCCTTTATGGAGAGTGGTAGAGTGTGCCTCAGTAAAACGAACATTACAGCCCGCTTGGACTTTCAGACCATGAGAAACAAGATTATTTTGTCTGATTAAACCAAGATTGAACTCTTTGGCCTGAATGCCAAGTGTCACGTCTGGAGGAAACATGGCACCATCCCTACAGTGAACCATGGTTGTGGCAGCATCATGCTGTGGGGATGTTTTTCAGCAGCAGAGACTGGGAGACTAGCCAGGGTCGAGGGAAAGATGAACAGAGCAAAGTACAGAGAGATCCTTCCAGAGCGCTCAGGGCCTCCGACTGGGGCGAAGGTTCACCTTCCAACAGGACAACGACCCCAAGACGACGCAGGAGTGGCTTCGGGACAAGCCTCTGAATGTCCTTGAGTGGCCCAGCCAGAGCCCGGACTTGAACCCGCTCGAACATCTCTGGAGAGACCTGAAAATAGCTGTGCAGCGACGCTTCCCATCCAACCTGACAGAGCTTGAGAGGATCTACAGAGAAGAATGGGAGAAACTCCCCAAATGCAGATGTGCCAAGCTTGTAGCATCATACTCAAGAAGACTCAAGGCTGTAATCGCTGCCAAAGGTGCTTCAACAAAGTGTCTGAATACTTATGTAAATGTGATATTTCAGGGTTTTTTTTCCAATCAATTAGCAAAAATGCCTAAATGTTTTTATTATGGGGTGTTGTGTGTAAATTGATGAGGGGGGAAAAACAATTTAATCCATTTTAGAATAAGGCAGTAACGTGTAACAAAATGTGGAAAAAGTCAAGGGATCTAAATGCACTGTATATTAGGATACATTGGCCGTAGACTGACTTCTGCTTTTATCGTCTTGTAGGTTTGCAAGCATTTCCTTGATGCCATTGAAAACAACAAATATGGTTGGTTTTGGGTATGTCCTAGTGGAGCTGACACTTGTATGTACCGCCATGCATTGCCTGCTGGATTTGTGCTCAAGAAAGACAAGAAAAAGGATGAAAAGGAAGATGAAATCTCTATGGAAGAGTTGATAGAAAATGAGGTAGATTTGACCACTTTTTCACTGAAATTCATGTTCGTACTTGAAATTTCTGTGTCTAGTTTATCTGTCCCATGTTTGTTTCAGTCGGCAGCCCCTACCACTTTATCCACTCTGAAATTCATAAAGACCTATGGATGTCAGGACTGGATGTTAACTCTGTAATGTTTGAGATCACTCGGTGACCAACATGAAAAAAAATCCCAACTTTTGACTTATTCAATAACCGTGCTGAGATTGAGGTCCTGTGAAGTTTACGTGGGCTGTTACTGTTTAAGTAATGTTACCAAACAATTACTTTGTCTATCAGCGATCTGCCCTCGGACCAAATGTCACCCGAATCACTCTGGAGACCTTCTTGGCCTGGAAAAAGAGGAAACGGCAAGAGAAAGTGGCCAAGGCAGAGCAAGAAATGGAGAAAAAGAAGGCTGATTTCAAAGCTGGCAGGTCCTTTGGGGTGAGCTTTGATTTTGTTTTCTATCAAAGGATGTCGCCAAAGCTCGAAATTGCAGTATCACATCTTACAGATAAATTGACATTTTTATACTAACACAAGTGTTTTTGGTGTGTAGGTTAGCGGCCGTCAAGTATTTGAGTTCTGCCCTAATCTGGCTGATGATGACGACGAGGAGGCTGATGACATGAAATATGTTGATGACGATGATGACTTTGAAGAGGTAAGCCTGATAAACACATCAATGGGCATGCATCTCTGTGGATTCTCTTTACTGAAGTAGCTCGAGGAAGTGTGTTGGTGCTAGACCAGATTTCATTATCATGAAGTGATACTTATGTATGATATTGATACTGGTTATCCCTCCCCCCACAGGTTGAAGAGGTTCAGGAGTTCCAGGACATCGATCTAGCCAGGTTTGTTCCAAAGGAAGTTGACAACACCGGAATAACTGTCGCTGCAGTTGACAGATTCACAAAGAAGCCAACAAAGGAAATTAATGGTAAGTGTTTGAAATTATTCTCTGCCAGTAAAATGAATGGAAGCCACATTATCCTTGAGCTCCATTTTTTTCAAAGCATTTATCTTTCCTTTCCCAATGTGTTTTCCATAACATGTCTGTCGTCTTTAAACCTCTTTCCATCACACAATTGGCACTCAGCCTTTAAAGGTGCAATCCGGGATTCACTTGTTTCGGTAAACAGCTGGTAAACTCTCAAATTCGTAGACAGACCTAATGATACAACAAGCACTGACCATCCATGAGATGAAAATTATAGTTTTAACCATGTTTTAAAGGGGCAATCTGTAGTTTGTACATTCACTTTTGGACTTCTAAATGAATGATATGTACCCATTGACTCTTATAAATGCCTCATAAGCTTAGTTCAGATGTCACACCCCATCGGAACCCAAAATATAAGATTGTCTTACTCCAATGTTTGGAAACAAAGTAAAACATGGTTACAACCAGGTGTAGCCTATGGCGCAAGAATTAGGTCCACAGAATTATACCTAGGAGGAGGAGCTTCTGTGAAGGAACGTTGAATGTCCTTTGAGCTAGCTAACTAGCTTTTGTGTGCAGAGCGGCACCAGAATTTAAAACGTGTCTTACCTTTTTGTAGTTAATGATTCCAATGTGAAACGTGATAACTAGACTTATAGTAATCCTTAAGTAGCATCTCTAGCTAATAAAAAATCTCTCCCGATCTTCTCATGGTTCTAAGGTCAGTACAGTAGCCTATACTTTAGAAGGGGGAGGGGCCGGGAGCCTGCAGAAAAAAATGTCTGGAACGTAAAATAACGTTATTAACAGATTTCCATGCTTTTAAAATAACGGTTCTCTTCCGGAACAGTATGGATCACTTTCGTTCCCGGTTCCATTTCTGTTCCTTGAAAAATGTAGTTATTTCCCGGTGTTCGTTTCCAACCCCTGGTTAAAATTATAATTTTGATATCATGGATGGTCAGTCCATAGTTCTGTCTATGAATTTGAGTGGTTACATTTCTCCAGCCCCATCCCAAAGTTTTTTACTTAACAGGGGCAGTGAGGACGCTTTGTTGTTTCAACTGAGGATTTCCCTGTTAAGCTATACAGTGTTTGTACAAACAATGGCGTAAAATATGCTTATTTTGGGTTCTAATGGGATATGACAGTTTAACTAACTCATGAGGAATTTATAAGTTATATTCTTCAGGAATCAATGGCTATATTAAATTATTTTTAAAAGTCCAACAATGTAAATTCTTAATCCCGGATGCCCCTTGCACAGTTGAATGACTCCCTTGCCACGTCACCTACCATTGCAATTTTGTTCATGGGTCACAGCACAGATGCTGCGTATATATCTGATGCCTTTGACTGAGCAGATGTGATGTTCTGAACCTGTGCCTTGTGCCCTCTCTCAGATGACCAGCTGAACGGGGCTTGCGGAGGTGTGGAGAACGGGCACGACGGGGAAGACGAGACTCTCTACGACGAGGATGCAGAGCCTGTGCCTGTGGACGAGAACCTTTTCACCGGCGAGGACCTGGATGAACTGGATGAGGAACTCAACACACTGGACCTGGATGACTGACAATGACGACTTCTAGTAGAACAGTGCCTCATGGACTATGAATAAGAGATGACTTAAACAGATTCACAATAAAACATCCTGATGCTCACCTCTTGTTGCTGCTGCTGTTTACTCTCCCTCTGTGGTCCTGATTGCTAAGAGGGTGAAAAGGATTTGAGGGGGTACATCTTGAACTGTGTGTTCTTGAATGTGGTTCATGTGAAATCACAGGTCCTTTCTGGCTGTCCTGAATCCTGTATATTGATGTTGGGTTCTATCGTATAAAAATCCTCCTGACTTGTATTATTAGAACATACCATGACAGATTGTGCAACTCCTTTTGAGCATGTACCAGGAGGAGGTAAGTTCTAGTGTAAGAAAAACTTGATTTAATAGCAGATTAAGAGCTATTCTGTAGTCATGGAATTATTTTACGCTTTTGGAATCTGCGTAAATTGAGTTTTACAGAATAAAGACCCATGAGGAATACATCCTGGGCCCGGTTTCTTGATAGCGATAGAATTTGGCCTTATTGGGCGGCAGGTAGCCTAGCGGTTAGAGCGTTGGGCCAGTAACCCAAAGGTCGCTGGTTCGAATACCTGAGCCGACAAGGTGAAAAAAACCTGTCTGTGTCCTTGAGCAAAGCACTTAACCCTAATTTGCTCCAGGGGCTGACCCTGTTGATAGGCTGTCATTGTAAATAAGAACTTGCCTAGTTAAATAAAGGTTAAAACTTTTTTTTTTAAATAAGTGCTTTTAACTTTTCGTCTTTCCTACAACGGCCGACAAACACCACGCAAAGAGAACGTCCGCTAAGTGTGTCGTTGAGGTGTCGATGTTGATAGGAGCGAAGGAAAGGCAAATGCTGCTCTTAGATCAGCTCTTTCCATTCAAATCTTACCTTAACATTAGAATTATTACAATGGATCAGCAACTAGAGAGATATTATCACCATGGCTGCAAATACTGACGTGGTTTGTTCTAATGCCTACCATATAATGCAATAAGTCAGGCAATTACAGACAGCCTACAATTCGCAAAATAGAACTGTTGAATGAACCTGACATTTATAAAGTATTTAGACCCCCTTGACCTTTTCCACATTTTGTTACTTTACAGCCTTATTCTAAAATCTACACACAATATCCCATAATGACAAAGTAAAAACAGTTTTTTTTTAATGTATAAAAAATAAACGGAACACATTTATGTAAGTATTTAGACCCTTGACTTTGATGCAACGATACATCCTCGAGTCTTCTTGGGTATGACGCTACAAGCTTGGCACACCTGTATTTGGGGGGTTTCTCCCATTCTTCTCTGCAGATTCTCTTAAGCTCTGTCGGGTCGGATGGCGAGCGTCGCTGCACAGCTATTTTCAGGTCTCTCCAGAGATGTTCGATCGTGTTCAAGTTCGGGCTCTGCCTGGGCTACTAGACTTGTCCCGAAGCCACTCCTGCGTTGTCTTGGCTGTGTGCTTAGGGTCGTTGTAATGTTGGATGATGAACCTTCACCCCAGTCCCCACCTTCACTCTGGAGCAGGTTTTTTATCAAGGATCTCTCTGTACTTTGCTCTGTTCATCTTTAACCCGATCCTGACTAGTCTCACAGGCCCTGCCCCTGAAAAACATCCCCACGTCATGATGCTGCCACCACCATGCTTCACCGTATGGATGGTTCCATGTTTCCTCCAGACGTGATGCTTGGCATTCAGGGTAACCAACAATGCAGTTAAGAAAAATAAGAGTTAAGTAAAAAATAATTAAAGCTCAGCAGTAAAATAACAGTAGTGAGGCTATATACAGGGGATACTGGTACAGAGTCAATGTGCGGGGGCACCGGTCAGACTAGAGAATCTTGTTTCTCATGGTCTGAGAGTCTAGGTGCCTTTTGGCAAACTCCAAGCGGGCTTTCATGTGCCTTTTACTGAGGAGTGGCTTCCGTATGGTAGTGGCCTGATTGGTTGAGTGCTGCCGAGATGGTTGTCCTTCTGGAAGATTCTACCATCTCCACAGAGGAACTCTGGCACTCTGTCAGTGACCATCAGGTTCTTGGTCACCTCACTGACTAAGGCCCTTCTCCCCCGATTGCTCAGTTTGGCCGGGTGGCCAGCTCTAGGAAGAATCTTGGTGGTTCCAAACTTCTTCCATTTAAGAATGATGGAGGCCAATGGGTTCTTGGGGACCTTCAATTTTGCAGAAATGTTTTGGTACCCTTACCCAGATCTGTGCCTCGACACAATCCTCAGAGCTCTACAGACAAATCCTTTGACCTCTTGGCTTGGATTTTGATTTGACATGCACTGTCAACTATGGGACCTTATATAGACACGTGTGTGCCTTTCCAAATCATGTCCAATTAATTGAATTGACCACAGGTGGACTCCAATCAAGTTGTAGAAACATATAAAGGATGGTCAATGCTAAAAGGATGCACCTGAGCTCAATTTCGAATCTCATAACAAAGTGTCTGGTTACTTATGTAAATAAATTATTTCTGTTTATTTTTAATACATTTGTAAATATGTCTAATCCTGTTTTCACTTTGTCATTATGAGGTATTGTGTGTAGATTGATGATTATAATTTTAATCAATTTCGAATAAGGCTAACGTAACAAAATGTGGAAAAAGTCAAGGGGTCTGAATACTTTTTGAATGTACTGTATGTAGCCTAAAAGTTACTGTAGGCTATTTTAATGCAGTAATCTCGGTTTTATCTTGAAACATGTTTTTTTTAAATCCTTCGCTTGTTTGTAACAATTACAAAGACATTGGCAACTTTTGTATTTGTAGTCTTAGCCTTAAGATGCTTTTGGGAAACAAGGCACTTGCTTGTGTTCCACTGCTCTTGGGGCTGTTTCAGAAAGCAGGATCCATCATTTATCGTCACCAAACTTCAGAAATATCTTAGTTTTTGAGAAATAGACTTGAAATTTGCAACCAACAACCCATATTCAAGTTTAGTTTTTTAAAGTAACCAGAAAATTAAGAAATATTTGATTGATTTGATCCTGCTTTCTGGAAGCCCATATAAACTGTTGAGCCCAGTTTATATATCTGGTTCTAAGATGCGTCCTTTGTCCTGATCCACTTTCTGATTGTGTTCACATTTTTAGACCGGTTTAGACGATTAAAAGACTCAGTGATCTGATTGTGATCAGATCTTCCTGACAACCTCTAGAGGCGCCTGGATATGTTACTAGTGTAGACGGATCTGGACAGTGAAACCATTTAAATCATAATTGACATGTGACTGCAATTGACGTAAGGCATAAATGTGTCTTAAAATAAATAAATACATATTTTGAAAGAATATCTGTGAAATAAGTAGCAGACAGGGAGGGACCAAGGTATCTGGTCACAATGCAGACAGCGGACAGATAAGACATTTTACTACCATGAGTAGATGCAACGGCTACAATGTGAGCAACATCAGAATGGGAATAAGATCAGGACAAAGCATACATGTTAGCACCTGGAATTAATAAGGCTAGTGTAAGACAGCCTCTCGTGGACCAAAATGTACAGTGGCAAGAAAAAGTATGTGAACCCTTTGGAATTACCTGGATTAAACTAATAACACACAAACAATTATATGTTTTCATGTCACACCATGTAAACATTCACAGTGCAGGGTGGGAAAAGTATGTGAACCCTTGGATTTAATAACTGGTTGACCCTCCTTTGGCAGCAATAACTTCAACCAAACGTTTTCTGTAGTTGCTGATCAGACCTGCACAACGGTCAGAAGGAATTTTGGATGGTTCCTCTTTAAAAAACTGTTTCAGTTCAGCAATATTCTTGGAATGTCTGGTGTGAACTGCTCTCTTGAGGTCATGCCACAGCATCTCAATCGGGTTGAGGTCAGGACTCTGACTGGGCCACTCCAGAACGGGTATTTTCTTCTGTTGAAGCCATTCTGTAGTTGATTTACTTCTATGTTTTGGGTCGTTGTCCTGTTGCATCACCCAACTTCTGTTGAGCTTCAATTGGTAGACAGATAGCCTTACATTCTCCTCCAAAATGTCTTGATAAACTGGGGAATTCATTTTTCCGTCTGATAGCAAGCTGTCCAGGCCCTGAGGCAGCAAAGCAGCCCCAAACCATGATTCTCCCTCCACCATACTTTACAGTTGGGATGAGTTTTTTTTTGTGCACACATAGAGTTGTGTGTTCATTCCAAACAATTCAACTTTAGTTTCATTTGTCCACAGAATATTTTACCAGTAGCCCTGTGGAACATCCACGTGCTCTTTTGTGAACTTCAGACGTGTAGCAGTGGCTTCTTCCGTGGTGTCCTCCCATGAACACCATTCTTGTTTAGTGTTTAACATATTGTAGACTCGTCAACAGAGATGTAAGTGTAACCGGGAGGTATGGGCTTAGATAACGCCCCTCGCTACCAACAGGTGTTTAATGGTGAGTGATTGGGGGAGGGCAGCACATTCAATGGTTTGCTGTGCAGTCAACCGGTCCTTTGAATGAGCAGCTAGCAACACGTGCGCTGCTAGCTACGAGAGGCTGCATCAGTCGGAGTTGTGAACGCGTGACAACGATGTGAGGTAGCGTGTGCAAACAGAGAACATGGTGCAACATTTTAGTAGAGATTGGCCTATGTCACTGTTCTAAAGTACTGACTGATTCTGATATTCTGTAAACAATCCAGACCCTTTAAAGTATTTGCACTTCTGATATTTTGTATAGGCTACAATAAACTAATTTTGTATAAAGTAATTACTGGTCTGTATATCTGTAAAGGATGGAGAACCTGAGTACACTGTGTGGATGGTACATTAGCATATTCCAGAGATTTCTGTAAGTCTTTAGTTGACACTCTAGGGTTCTTCTTAACCTCAATGAGCATTCTGCGCAGTGCTCTTGCAGTCATCTTTGCATGACGGCCACTCCTAGCAACAGTGCTGAACTTTCTCCATTTATAGACAATTTGTCTTACCGTGGACTGATGAACATCAAGGCTTTTAGAAATACTTTTGTAACACTTTCCAGCTTTATGCAAGTCAACAATTCTTAATCTTAGGTCTTCTGAGATCTCTTTTGTTCGAGGTATGGTTCACATCAGACAATGCGTCTTGTGAATAGCAAACAAAACAAACTGTTTTTTTATAGGGCAGGGTAACCAACATCTCCAATCTCGTCTCATTGATTGGACTCCAGGTTAGCTGACTCCTGACACCATTAGCATTTGGAGAAGTCATTACTCTAGGGGTTCACATACTTTTTACAACCTACACTGTGAATGTTTAAATCATGTATTCAATATAGACAAAAAAAGAACAATACTGTGTTTGTTATTAGTTCAAGCACACTGTGTTTGTCTATTTTTGTGACTTATATATGAAGATCAGATCAAATTTTATGACTGAATTTATGCAGACATCTAGGTAATTCTAAAGGGTTCACATACTTTGTCTTGCCACTGTACATTAAAGCACCTTGTCACATGGTTTGACAGCAATAACAACGTAGGTATGGGATACAAAATAATAACTGTTTAAGGCTGAAAGAGGAAAGGTTCATTAATTATGTTTGAATTGGTAATGGTGTTTAGCTCATTACTCAAGGCGGGCTAGCAAACACAAAAATGTATTGTCTGATATTTTAGATGCTGTAGTTTTCACCACGTCTTCCCTCAAGATTCGTTTACACCTTGCATTAACATGTGGTTGAGACAAGATTCCCTGGTCCCTCCCTGTATGCAAATTCAACCATCCTGCCTTGGACCTACCCTTATGACAATATAAATATTAATCAACAGAAAACAGCACACTGTTATAGTCGATAGTAGTTCTCATCATTGCAGCCTATTTTTTTGTGATTGTCTCCACCCCCTCCAGGTGTATTTATACCTGTGTTCTCTGTTTGTCTGTTGCCAGTTCGTTTTGTTTCGTCAAGCCTACCAGCGGTTTTCCCTCTGCTCCTGTCTCTCTATAGTTCCTGTTTTCTAGTTTTCCCGGTTTTGACCTTCCTGCTGACCCTGAGCCTGCCTGCCTTTGTCCTGTCTATCTGGATTACTGACCTCTGCCTGCCTCTGTTGGTTTAATAAACTGTTGTTACTCCGACGTTGTGTGCGCCTGGGTCTTACCTGTAACGTTGATAGTAATACTGTCCTGATAAACTTGACCTGCCCACAGCCATACAAATAAATATTCAGAGAATCTCTCCCATCCCTAAATAAAGTCCCCACACAAAGTGTAAAAATGTCTCTTAATGCACACAATCTTCAATAGCTCTTACACAAATCAAATAAAACTTTATTTGTCACACGCGCCGAAAACAACAGGTGTAGACCTTACCGTGAAACTTACTCACAAGCCCTTAAACAACAATGCGTCTTTACACCATTACTAGGGGGTCGCCATGATGTTTTCACAGTTTCGTATCTTGAAGTTTCATTGCCATGGGGGGAGTTTTACATTTTCAAGGTTTAACTGCTGACAGGAAGAGGGGGTAGACGAACCAGAGTTGAAAGGTTTTGAAACGATAGTGGACGACTGTTAGAGGTGTTAATAAGTGTTAATAATTCTACCCTCTGCTTTTGTTGCTTGCGTAATAAAAGTCTATGTTACTTTTCCAAACTTTGAAAGTGCTTTATTTTTTAAGAGAAAGAGTAAGATTCGCTACAACAGGACCATGTTAAATCCTTAGTGATGTGGATGCCAATAAACTTAAAGCTCTCGACCCACTCCACAACAGCCCCGTCGATGTGGATGGGGGCGTACTCTCCCCTCTTTCTCCTATTGTCCATGATCGGCTCCTTGGTCTTACTGACATTGTGGTAGAGGTTGTCGTCCTGGCACCACACTGCTAAGTCTCTGACCTCCTTGTAGGCTGACTCATCGCCGTCAGTGATCAGGCCTAACTGTGTCGTGTTGTCAGCAAACTTGATGATGGTGTTGGAGTCGTGCATTCACAGGGAGTACAGGAGGGGACTAAGCATACACCCCTGAGGGGCCCCCATGTTAAGGGTCAGCGTTGCCTACCCTCACCACCTAGGGCCGACCCGTCAGGAAGTCAAAGATCCACTTGCAGAGGGAGGGGTACCGTCCCAGGGTCCCTAGCTTGGTGATGAGGTTGGAGGGGAATATGGTGTTGAATGCTGAGCTGTAGTCTATGAACAGCATTCTCGCATAGTTATTTCCCCTCTTATCCAGGTATGAAGTGCAATTGAGATCTGCGTCATCTGTGGATCTGTTGGGGCGGTATCAAATTGGAGTGGGTCTGGGATGATGGTGTTGCTGTGTGTCATGACCAGCCTTTCAAAGCACTTCATAAGCTGAGCCTTTCAAAGCACCCCGAGCTGACAAGGTATAAATCTGTCGTTCTGCCCCTGAACAAGGCAGTTAACCCACTGTTCCTAGGCCGTCATTGTAAATAAGAATTTGTTCTTAACTGACTTGCCTAGTAAAATAAAGGTTAAATAAAAAAAATTTAAAAAAATAATTACAGATGTGAGTGCTATATGGCGATAGTCTTTTAGGCAAGTTACCTTGGAGCTCTTGGGAACAGTGACAATGGTGGTCAGCTTGAAACATGTTGGGATTACAGACTAAAACAAGGAGAGATTGAAAATGTCTGTGAAGACATCTGCCAGCTGGTCTGTGCATGCTTTGAGAACGCGCTATGGTATTTCGTCTTGTGATTGTTAACCTGTTTAAACGTTTTGCTCACATCAGCCACAGAGAACGAGATCACACATCCATAAAAACGGGGTTTCACACAAGGCACAGTGTTATATTCCTCAGGTTTGGGAGATCTGCGTCACTGGCCAGCTCATAGCTGGGTTTGGGAGTTCTGCGTCACTGGCCAGCTCGTAGCTGGGTTTGGGAGTTCTGCGTCACTGACCAGCTCATAGCTGGGTTTGGGAGTTCTGCGTCACTGGGCAGCTCATAGCTGGGTTTGGGAGTTCTGCGTCACTGGGCAGCTCATAGCTGGGTTTGGGAGTTCTGCGTCACTGGGCAGCTCATAGCTGGGTTTGGGAGTTCTGCGTCACTGGGCAGCTCATAGCTGGGTTTGGGAGTTCTGCGTCACTGAGCAGCTCATAGCTGGGTTTCCCTTTTGTAGTTCTGTCAATGTCTGCAAGCCCTGTCACATACGACGAGAGTTGGAGCCGATCTAATAGGATTCCACCTTCCTCCTATATTGTCCTTATGTCTCATCGGAGGTCGTAGCTGGATTTCTTGTACGTGTCCATGTCCGTGTCCCGTTAATTGTAAGCGGTAGCTCTAGCCCAGCGCAGATGTTGCCTGTAATCCATGGTTTTTGGTTGGGATACGTTCTTATAGTCACTGTGGGGACGACATCATCTAGCACTTATTAATAAAGCACCTGACTGTTGTGGTAAACTCCTCAACATTAGCGGATGAATCCCGGAACATATCCCAGGCTGTACTAGAAAAACTGTCATGTAGCTTCTCGTCTGCTTCATCCGACCACATTCCGAGTTGGATGAGCGTTCAAAATGATTTCTTTCCAGCGGTCGGAGATTTCTGAGTTCCGAGTTGTTTTAAATGCGGCAGTAATTATACACAGACATTGCTTGCATCAACCAATGGTTGCGTGTGTATGAATATTTTTAGATAAATACACAATGCTGAGGACTAGAGGTCAAGAGGGAATTAACGATCAATGAAAATAGTTGTTTTTCAGTTCAACATCTGTGTAGGGGTTTCAGTCCTGGACTCATAGCTAGTAAGTTCTCATTGGCTGAAAAAGTCTATACATTGAGCCTGAAACTGGATACTAAGTATTTGGCCATTGGCCCAATTGTACTGCAAGGAATTCTAATTGGTCAACCACAGGCTAGGGTTGGGGTATAAACTACATTCTGTCCTCTTTGTTCAGTGGGGAAACATTGAGGAGAGGAAATAATGAACATCTGCCATCTACTTTCCAGCATAACAACTAGGATTTGTTCTCTTTGAATAAATATATTTTTCTCCCCTTCATTTGCTTTGCTTTGAGGTCTGTGTTATTGAAGAAGAACTGCTAACACGTGCCACATCATCGACTGTCATCAGCTGACAAATTGCTATAACATATGATGTGGTTAGCTGTTACGTAAAATACCTCTGGCTGGCATCAACAACGCCTGGGCAGAGGAGCGCGTCCTTTATGTGTAGGCCTAATTCTCCAGCTGTAGGCTACCTTTAGATCTAGATTACATCTAGATGAGAAAAGCCACTGTATTATAATACCACTGTAGCCTTTTTTTTCATATCTGATATAGCGACTGAATTAAAAAGTTATAAAAAGAAACCGCTCATCAGCTCAATATCTCCATCCTCCATAGTGCTGTCCTGAATGAATGGTGGGCGGGTGGTGGGATGCTCACCCAATGCCACATCCAGCTCCGAATAGAATGGGCATTGGGTTCTCCCATTCCCACTCCTGCTATTACAGTCCTTGACCTTTCAGTACAATGTTTTCAAATATTTGATTTTGCGCTGGCATTGTAGGTGGGAACGGGAGAACCATTTTCTCTTGTCCAGGACTATATATCTTCATACATATCTTTATTTAAAAAAAAAAACTTTATTTAACTAGGCAAGTCAGTTAAGAACAAAATATTTTTTAAATGCGTTAACTAATTTCGATTGAACTGTGGCATCCGACCACAGTGCCAGTAGGCAGTTGGTTTCTAATCTTAATTCTGGAGGAATAGAGCCCCACAGTTTAGGTGTTATAATACCCATACAATTTAGCGGTCAAACATGGTAATGGTTCTAATAATTTTTCCACCATTCATTTTTCCCATTGGGGATTTTAGAAACACTTCAAATAAGGGCTGTGTTTTGTGTAGGCTTACTCTGGCGTGCCAATTTTATAACCATGTAAATCTCTCTTGGACAAGGTGACTTATATCAAAATATGTGGCTCTGTTTACTCACAAATTTGAAAATGCTAATTACCATCAAAGTAGATATCATGCAAAACTACAAATCACTGCAAGCCCCTGCACGTCATCTCGAGCTGTCACCTTTGCTAACAGGTATTGTGTCAATTTAAAACTTCACAGAATGGTCCATTTAAAGAAATGTTGCCAATTTATTAATTACTGCATTTAACTGGCATTAGATAGTTAATCCAGAGATTCTTACCTCTGCCTCAATTTGTTAGTCTCATCCAGATCATTGTGACATTTGTAGTTCTTTTTGTTAGCCGCATTAGTAGCTATAAAGCATTTCCTTTTTGGCCCGTCAATACAGGCAAATATATTGATGAAAGCCAGGGTTATCAAGTTTTGACTTTTGACTTGGTTTTGACAGGTTCTGACTGAGGCCTGGTCTCTGGCTCCCTCTAGGGGGAGCTGTAGGGCCACAGTTGGGACCTGACAATGGACTGGGGTGTTTTAGTTTTTGTTAATTTCAATCCCCAATTAGAGGCAGCTGTCTCGAGTTGTCTCTAATTGGGGATTATATTTATGTTTCTATTCCAGGAGTTTGGTGTGTGTGTGTGTGTGTGTGTGTGTGTGTGTGTGTGTGTGTGTGCGTTTGTATTTGTGACATATCAGGACAAAAGTATGAATACACACCAACAAAGTCAGGACATGTGTAGAAGTCAGGACAAAAATTGATGTCCTCACTTTTCTGAGCATACCACAGTGTTCTACAGCCTCAAATATATACCTGCTGCAAAAATCTCCTTAGGCCAGAATTGTCACAATTTTTTGAAACCATCTGTGTAAGTGTGTATCACATTTTTGCTCACTCACTGATACGCCAACTATGGGACGTGTGAGGTACTGCGCTAAACTTTTACACACACAGGAAGTGACATCAGAGATGTTCTAACATTTCACTTAAGATTCACAGTTAGGAAATCGAAATGGCTAGCTATCTAGCCAGTGGTTGACTATAAATAAATAGTGTGTTGGCCAGTAGTAACACAGTAAACAGTTCTAAAGATTGGACTTTAAACAGCATCATTTACAATTATCTACAACGTGATGTGTGGATGAATGCTGTTACAAGCTAGCTCACGTTAGGAGACTCTTGCTAGCTCGCTAGCTAAAAGTAGCAGGCTCGTGTTAACTAATATACAATCTGGCTAACATGCTAAATGCGTAGCTAACCACATCCACTGAACCAGTTATGTAGCAATAGGGGTGATCGATCTTGAACATCTCTACGATTCGCTTGAAAAGTAGATCGTGGGCGTCTTCAAGATCGATCACCCCTATGGATACATAACTGGTTCAGTGGATGTGGTTAGCTACGCATTTAGCATGTTAGCCAGATTGTATATTAGTTAACACGAGCCTGCTACTATTAGCTAGCAAGAGTCTGCTAACGTGAGCTAGTGAGCTAGCTTGTAACAGCATTCATCCACACATCACGTAGATAATTGTAAATGATACTGTTTAAAGTTATATACATAATAAAAAAATTGAATGGTTGATATAGCTATATATATATATACACACACACACAAACACATTAAATATTATTTATATATTATATATATAAATTACAAATTTGAATGGCCGATATAGCTATATATATATATATATATATATATATATATATATATATATATATATATATATACATACATATATATATATATACATACACACACACACATTAAATATTATTTATATATATTGTATATATAAATACAACATTTGAATGGCCGATATAGCTATATATATATATATACAGTGGGGAGAACAAGTATTTGATACACTGCCGATTTTGCAGGTTTTCCTACTTACAAAGCATGTAGAGGTCTGTAATTTTTATCATAGGTACACTTCAACTGTGAGAGACAGAATCTAAAACAAAAATCCAGAAAATCACATTGTATGATTTTTTAATAATTAATTTGCATTTTATTGCATGACATAAGTATTTGATCACCTACCAACCAGTAAGAATTCTGGCTCTCACAGACCTGTTAGTTTTTCTTTAAGAAGCCCTCCTGTTCTCCACTCATTACCTGTATTAACTGCACCTGTTTGAACTCGTTACCTGTATAAAAGACACCTGTCCACACACTCAATCAAACAGACTCCAACCTCACCACAATGGCCAAGACCAGAGAGCTGTGTAAGGACATCAGGGATAAAATTGTAGAGCTGCACAAGGCTGGGATGGGCTATAGGACAATAGTCAAGCAGCTTGGTGAAAAGGCAACAACTGTTGGCGCAATTATTCGAAAATGGAAGAAGTTCAAGATGACGGTCAATCTCCCTCGTTCTGGGGGACCATGCAAGATCTCACCTCGTGGGGCATCAATGATCATGAGGAAGGTGAGGGATCAGCCCAGAACTACACGGCAGGACCTGGTCAATGACCTGAAGAGAGCTGGGACCACAGTCTCAAAGAAAACCATTAGTAACACACTGCGCCGTCATGGATTAAAATCCTGCAGCGCACGCAAGGTCCCCCTGCTCAAGTCCACGCATGTCCAGGCCCGTCTGAAGTTTGCCAATGACCATCTGGATGATCCAGAGGAGGAATGGGAGAAGGTCATGTGGTCTGATGAGACAAAAATAGAGCTTTTCGGTCTAAACTCCACTCGCCGTGTTTGGAGGAAGAAGAAGGATGAGTACAACCCCAAGAACACCATCCCAACCGTGAAGTATGGAGGTGGAAACATCATTCTTTGGGGATGCTATTCTGCAAAGGGGACAGGACGACTGCACCGTATTAAAGGGAGGATGGATGGGGCCATGTATCGCGAGATCTTGGCTAACAACCTCCTTCCCTCAGTAAGAGCATTGAAGATGGGTCGTGGCTGGGTCTTCCAGCATGACAACGACCCGAAACACACAGCCAGGGCAACTAAGGAGTGGCTCCGTAAGAAGCATCTCAAGGTCCTGGAGTGGCCTAGCCAGTCTCCAGACCTGAACCCAATAGAAAATCTTTGGAGGGAGCTGAAAGTCCGTATTGCCCAGCGACAGCCCCGAAACCTCAAGGATCTGGATGGAGGAGTGGGCCAAAATCCCTGCTGCAGTGTGTGCAAACCTGGTCAAGAACTACAGGAAACTTATGATCTCTGTAATTGCAAACAAAGGTTTCTCTACCAAATATTAAGTTCTGCTTTTCTGATGTATCAAATACTTATGTCATGCAATAAAATGCTAATTAATTACTTAAAAATCATACAATGTGGTTTTCTGGATTTTTGTTCTACATGCTTTGTAAGTGGGAAAACCTGCAAAATCGGCAGTGTATCAAATACTTGTTCTCCCCACTGTAGCTATAGACTGCCACCCTGCTCTTTAAGATATCGGCATCAGCCATTAAAAAAATGAATTTTGGTCGACCACTAGTTTAATTACTATTTTGACATCTGATGTTTAATGCAATCGTGTTTTATGTTGTGCAAATAGACAAGTCCATAAGCTTGTTCCAGTCTGGATATTCTCTTATGAATATCTCTTATTCTCTTATTCTTTTATGATGAATGGATGCTAATGTTAAAACACTTTCAAAGCCATTCTTTGAAAAGAGCCTCAGCCAAAAAATGGCCTCATTCACACCCTCATTCAAGAAATCCTTATTTAAAGGGATGGGACCATTTTTGTTTTGTTTCTCCATACCTCCCACTAAGGCTAGTAAGCTTCACTTAGCTGGGCTTACATACTATGTGGATGCCTACTAAATGATATGCATCATGTGTAATTTGGTTGAGTTTATTTGGGCCCTTCCAGAATCTATTTGGGGGCAGATGTGCTTCAGGGTTTATTGATGAGCCAGTCTAGTCAAAATACAGGGACCCTTTGGTAGAATACTGACAAACTGTGAAAGCAGATAGCGTTCTCCTACCTCAGTCTTATCTTCTCAACCTATACTTTTGCCCATACAACCAGTCTATACAGTACCACTAGCTAAATGTAACACAAACTTGAAGCATGACCTCCAGGACTGCGAGCAAAAGCAATTAATTGAGGTGGAACCACAAGTGGCCGGCGCTTCTATTGACTTACATACATGGAGGGCAATAGTCTTGATCCCCAGGTCAGAGCACATCTTTCTTTCTGTTGGCTTCAGCTCATTACATGCTGCTGACTGAGCACACAACTGCATAGATCATAGCTCATAACAGTAGCCTGGTAGAACATTCTCAGCATCATATACACTCAAAGGATCCAAGCTTCTTCTGGAAGTAGTTGGCCTACAGATGCTCTTTTATGATGGATAGATGCACTTTTATGATGGATAGATGCACTTTTATGATGGATAGATGCTCTTTTATGATGGATGGATGCACTTTTATGATGGATGGATGCACTTTTATGATAGACGGATGCACTTTTATGATGGATGGATGCACTTTTATGATAGATGCACTTTTATGATGGATGGATGCACTTTTATGATGGGCAATTGTACTTTTATGATAGATGCACTTTTATGATGGATGGATGCTCTTTTATGATGGATGGATGCTCTTTTATGATGAATGGATGCACTTTTATGATGGATGGATGCACTTTTATGATGGATGGATACACTTTTATGATGAATGGATGCACTTTTATGATGGATGGATGCACTTTTATGATGGATGGATGCACTTTATGATGGATGGATGCTCTTTTATGATGGATGGATGCTCTTTTATGATGGATGGATGCTCTTTTATGATGGATGGATGCACTTTTATGATGGATGGATGCACTTTTATGATGGATGGATGCACTTTTATGATGGAAGGATGCACTTTTATGATGGATAGATGCTCTTTTATGATGGATAGATGCTCTTTTATGATGGATAGATGCACTTTTATGATGGATAGATGCACTTTTTTGAGCTTCAATCTGTTGGTTGCAATTCACTGCCATTATAAAGCTTGAAGCGTCAGGGTGTTTATTAATATAACTCTGATTGTATTTGTCTAAAAAGAAGAAAGTCACATACAACTAGGATGGCTTGAGGGAGAGTAAATCATGGGCTAATTTTCATTTTAAAGTGAAATACTCCTTTAATAGGCGTTTCAGCCACTTGCAGATTAAACCACACAAAGTAAAGGGATAGTAACTACCCATTAACGTGCCCATCCCTCTCAATAACCTCAATTATGGTACTGGCCCATGCACACTTGTAGAATTAGTATTATATATATACAATCATGCATGAATTAAATGTATTAATATTATTATAAGGTATTTCCGAATCATGTTATGATTTGGATCATGAATGAGTTCATTAAAAGTTCATTAGTTGGAGAAAACTAAGATATTAAAGCACAAGGTAGCCTACACAGTTTTAGAGTTTATGTTTTTATTTTGTAATGCTACTGGTGAATAATAATACAAATTTCAGTGAAGTTTGCGGTTCTATTCTCACATGGAGCATGGGTTGAAAAAACCTGATGGGAACGTCTTTAATATGTTTTATAAGGGAAAGTATTTTTACTTGTGAAAAGGTTTAGTGACGTATTTACCCGGGAAAACATTTAGGCGCGAGCTGCGACCAGGAGATACGCACGAGGAACCAGATCGTCAGAGAGAGGTGAGTTAACTAGCTTGTTTTATTATCTTTTCAAATTGTAAAACGTTGACCAATTAAACAAATTACTGATAGCTACCTAGATATACAGACCAGCAAATTACTACATCTGTTGCTTGCTTGTAGGATATTAATTTTTTTGACACTTTACTTCTATAATCTATATAATAAAATTGCTGTTGTCGTTTAATAGTGTGTAGGCCCACTATTATTATCGCAATTAGCCTATTTCTGGGACAATATATCGCACAACAAAAAGCAGTTATCGTGACAGGTCTAGCGAGCATTGGCTTAGCTCTACTGTAATATAGCAAACCTAACTAGTTAAGCCTACTCGTCGTCTTCTACTTTTTCTGTAGTCTGCACCATGTCGCGCTGTGACGTTTTTATTTGCTCCAGAACAGTAGATCGCTGCTTTGAAATCGACTACATTTGGATTTATTCTTCCAAACTCTGTAACGTTAATTGTCAGGAAAACGTCTCAAATGACGCACTTTTCACCTGCTGATGACCGCTCTGTGTGTGAGTATTTATTCGTCTAATTTTTTCTTTTATTTGAGAAATGCATGTTTTATGTGTTACTAGCAAGCATGATCTGTGGTAGCAGGTGTAAATCTGATTGGACACAATAAACAATGTGCTGTGTCATACAATCAAGATTGAGCTTATGATTATTTGCTTTCTAACTATCCATTCCAGAATTTAAATGCATAACTTGATGTCATGTCCAAATGGAAGCGAATTAGTCCTGTGGAGGATGCCACTAAACACATTCTGTCTGGCAAAGACAAACCGTGCTTTGAGGAGAGATTCATTAACTCTCAAAAAGGTTAGTAACAGTATTTCAATGCTTCTTTCATCCTATTCAGGAAGATACTGTAGCAGATAGGGAATCGTTCTTAAACTACATCCCCTCTTGATATAAAACAGTAATAAAGTCATAAGATAATAGCACAAAATGCATGTGTTAAAGCAGTATTACATTGAATAGTCTAATTTCAGTAGGTATGTTACTGCTATTCTTAAAGATGAACTGAACTGAAAATAATCAACGTTGATAATGTGTTATTTATGACAATTAAAAGTAAATTACACTAAAAATTCTAATTAAAAATATCAATATAGCTTTTTTTAAGCATCACAAAAACTGTGTTAGGAAATAGAAACTGCTTATATATGTCGTGTGCATTTAGAGAAAATACAAAAACATGGTTGAGGTCCTGTGCGTTTTAGAAAATCGAGGCAGATAAATGGAAAATGTTATTGGACGAATTCATCCAATGGGATCGCTTGTTAAGTTAGCTGCACGCAAAATGTTAAATCCAAAATAAATAAAGTTGGGGGGGAAATGGTTAGCTGCGCGTAGGAGTTACCCCAGGTTGACCATAGATGCACGGAGGATTCACCAGTTTTGTGAACATGTTTTGTGTATGTGACAACATTACATCCAGCCCTTTGCTTAGTAGACTTGCTAGCATGATAACAGTTAACATACTTCTCTGTCCTCTGCCTGACATTGGTCTATCGGTCTGCCCTGTACTATAGCCTGAAAAGTCGAACATTGACGGAATGGCCTCAGGTTTCAGTCTGTTGGACTTAACCCTCACCAGTGAACGGAGTAGTTTACCATGCCAGTGACGTAGCCGAATGTTGAAATCCAACATGGCGGTGCCCGTGTAACAACAACATTTTCAACGTACCATTTTATACCTTTTAACAAATTCTGCCATTTTATTAATTGTACAAATGAGAATAAATAAAATATATCTGTTATATCACCTTTACTCAAATTCCAGTTCAGTTAATCTTTAAGATGATTGGTTATTGTTGCAACAGTTGCTGTTATGGGCTGTGCAACTGAATGAGCAGCTTCTCACATATGTATAAACTGACCAGATGTTGGAAGAAGTTTGCATGTCCTGTAATTTATGTGTGCATGCCATTTAAAGGCCAGGTCAATGGAATAAAGAACCACTTATTTTCTACAGAGACACTAATATTCAACACCATGCCATCTCTATCTCTATCTTAGGTAGAGGTGTGTTTGCTAGCATGTCCATTGACAAAGGATGCTTCATTCTTGAATACCGTGGAGAGTTACTTTCCAAAGAGGAGAGCCAAATAAGACAGAATAGATACAACGAAACAGAAAATACCTTCTTGTTTGACTTTGATTGGAATGGAAGACAATGGAGGTAGGTTTTGGGAACAATTTTGACTGACTATTTTTGACATACTTATTGGAAACAAATTTAATGTTTTTTCCTCTTTCCCATTTTAGCATTGATGCCTCAAAAGAAGATGGTTCACTTGGGAGACTAGTGAACGATAAATACAAGACTTCTAACTGTAAAATGAAAAAAATAGGTATTGAAGGCAAACCCCATCTGTGTTTGTTTTCAATTAAAGACATAGCTTCAGGAGAAGAATTAACATACAACTACGGAGATTCAAACTGGCCATGGCGTACTCTGGTAATTAGGTCTCCATTTAGTTTGTGTTGGTATTGTTGAGTTATGTGTTAGTTGACTTTCTGTGTTGTATTACCTGATGGACAGAACAGAACAACTTAAACGGTCTCTGGACTGTCTATTCAATTATATTGATGCGGTTTTGACACAGAATTGCAAAGTACAGTCATCAAATATTCCGAGCATGTTCTCTCTTTACAGATGAACCGAGCAGCCCCTCGCAGTGAGGAGAACACACCATCAGAAGAGGGTTCATGCCTTCCTACCAAAATGAACAGGAGTCCCAAGCCTACTGAACAGGTAGACATTTTTGGTTTAAGTCAAGCTTTTTATCTTCTGATAAGGCGCATAGGGCATATTGATCCATTTAGACCCTCAGTAGAATTCAAATTGAATCTATTTTAGTATTGTTCGATAGACTTATTTTTAACATTATAAGAATGTCCTCATTTTTAAACTGTGACGTTGTTTGAGGATTCCAAGAGTGTGTACTGAGAGCCTGTCCAATGTACTGACATTGATGTGGTGTGAAACGTGTCGTGTGTGTGTGTGAATGTCCTGATGTCTCTCCAGTATGAAATTAATATAGTGTGTTTGTCTTAATTATGGATGATTGGTGTGGAATCAAATGGAAGGTTTTTTGTATGCTTTCACACATGTAACAACGAAGACTGTAAAGAGAGTTACAAATCCATTTGCTGTTGATTATCTTTGTAACTGGTTGTTTCTGCCCCGATCTAATGTGTATGTTCTTATTTAATCAGATTGGGAGTCATTTGTCTGAACCCAGGCCTTCAAATAGTGACCAATGCACCGACCGCAACAGTGACCATTCATCCACAGCTTCTGACACGACGGAGAACCATTCTCAGGTTAGATCTCTTGCACTAAACCCTTGTCACATGGACAGATGGTAAAAGCACTAACCAAATTGAGACAACCATTTGTTGCCCATATCAACACCAATCACTGAACTCAACACAGTACAGCCAATCATCCCTACATGACCTTTACACTGTTTTGACTTGTACTTTATGGAAGTGCATTAATGTTATGGGTCTTTTGAATATTCATACATTGTAGTTTACTAAGTGAATTCTGTCCTCTCTTTACAAACATGTCTAGTTTTTTTTATTACTAAATCATATAATATTCACATTCCATGAGTGTGTCCTCATTTTTAAACTGTGACGTTGTTTTTAGGATTCCATGAGTGTGTATTGAGAGCCTGTCCAGTGTACTGACATTGATGTGGTGTGAAACGTGTCGTGTGTGTGGATGTCCTGATGTCTCTCCAGTATGAAATGAATATAGTGTGTTTTTTCACAGTGGATGCTGTTCTCTCTTTACAGGTGAACAGAGCAGTCCCTAGCTGTGAGGAGAACACACCTTTGGAGGAAGATATATGCCTTCCTACCAAAATGAACAAGAAGCCAACTGAACAAGTAATACCATGTGTTACATTAACTAAGCTCCAATTAAGTAATCATTTGGCCAGTTTTTTTGAAAAATGTCTACCTATTTATAAACCACAGGTACTATATAGGTTTGCTGCCCAGGAAAACAGACTGAAAGAACGTCATGACAATTGTGCTCAACGCTATGAACAACTGTCAACAAGAACACCTGAAACTGAAAGAGGGCTGACTGATTACTCACAGAATGATGAATCTGAGGTATGTGCTAGTTTTGTGGTTGGTGGGGGCATCAAAATGGCTTTCAGTATTCATATGCTTAATATTCCTCATAAGGCCATTTAATACAATCATGTTTTCCCCACAGATATCTTGTGAGGAATCCTCATTTTCTGACTACAGTGACAAAGACTATGTCCCTGATACAGATGGTAGCTCATCAGACAACAGTTGTGAAAGTGAAGAACTAAATATCTGTCATGCTGAGCCAGTGAAGGGAGGTGCTGTAGAGATTAAGAGTACAACAGACACGAGTACAACAGACACGAGTACAAGCTCATCCTATCACAGATCTGTGACACCGATGCCTACTAAAGTGCAAAAAAATAGATACAAGAAGAAACAATATTGCACCTATTGTCAGAAGCCATACTCTAAAATCGCACGGCACTTGGAGTTTGTTCATCGCAATGAATTTGAGGTAGCTAAGGCCTTCAGCTTCGGTAAAAGGTCAAAGGAAAGAAGAGTGAGATTACGCTTTTTGAAAAGTAGAGCCCATAATGCTGCAGTTTCAAAAACCGGAAATGGGGAAATGGTTGCTTGCAGACGCCCCAAAGAAGTAAAATCCACCTATGACTTCACTCACTGTATCCACTGTCAAGGTCTGTACAACAGAAAGACACTATGGAGACACATCCGAACATGCCCCCAGAACCCCAAATATGAAAACCACACAATTGGGCAGAAGAGAGTTCAGTCAATCAACAGCTTGACCCTTCCTCCACCAGTGGATGTTAGCAAAAGTCTATGGACCATTGCTTGTGAGATGGTGAATGATGAAGTTTCAAATGTTGTCAGACATGATCGATACATTCTTCTTTTAGGGGAGCAGATGTACAACAGGCTGAAATCACATTCAGGAAGAAATGACTACATTAGGCAGAAAATGAGGGAAGTAGCAAGGTTGCTCATCACCGCCAGATCACTGACACCCATTCATAATATGGAGGACTTCATCCAACCCTGCAACTTTCCTCACGTTATAAAAGCAGTAAGAGCAGTGGCAGGATTCAGTGAGGAGACAAACACCTACAAGATTCCATCACTGGCACTGAAGCTTGGACACAGCTTGGTGAAGATTGCCAACTCCGTGGAATGCAATGCACTGATGTCAGGACGCGACACGGCTGCAGAGTCTGCACGAAACTTCAGACGTTTGTATGAAAAGAAATGGAATGAGGTAGTGTCTGCAGCTGCACTGACTACTCTGGGTGAAGGTAAATGGAATAAGCCACAAGTCCTACCATTTACAGAGGATGTCAAAACACTGCACTCATTTTTGAACTCAAAACAGCATGAGTATGTGGATGCCCTACAAGAAAAACCAAATGGCAAAAACTTTGCCACTCTTTGCAAAGTCATGCTAACACAGATTATTATTTTTAATAGACGAAGAGAGGGTGAGGTTTCCAAGATGAATATTCAATCTTACACGTCTAGAGACCAGGCACCAATACACAAAGATATCGCTGTGGGACTCAGTGACTTTGAGAAAAAGCTTTGTGGGTACTTCCAAAGGGTGGAAATACGTGGTAAGAGGGGGAGGAAGGTACCAGTGTTGCTGACCCCAAATATGGTTGTGGCCATGGATCTCCTTGTAAACATGAGAGAAAAGTGTCAAGTTCCTGTTGAAAACCAGCATTTGTTTGCTCGTCCATGTGCTCTGTCTCATTATCGTGGTGCAGACTGTATTCGCCAGTATGCCCAAGCCAGTGGAGCAAAGCATCCAGATGCCCTTTGCTCAACAAAGCTGCGTAAGCAAGTAGCTACATTGTCCACAGTATTAAACCTAAAAGACAATGAGATGGATCAACTGGCCAACTTCCTTGGCCATGATATCAGAGTTCATCGGGAGTTCTACCGTCTCCCTGAAAGCACTCTACAGCTTGCAAAGATTAGTAAACTCCTCATTGCAATGGAAAAAGGAAAACTGCCCGAACTCCAGGGTAAAGGATTAGATGGTATAACAATAGACCCACAAGGTAAATATAATTGTCTAATATGCATTTTAACACAATTGGTAATCATGATTAGTTGTATTTCACAATAATGTATATTCTGTAGAGTATTAGGAGTGTTGTCAATATTTCCTAAAATATCAAACATTGGCAGGTAATTTAATACAGAAGTAATGCACTAGAAGTTTATCTTCACAGATTTTTGTGATAGGCCACATCGAGAGAAAATGAAGTAGAAATGATAGTGGCATTCAACAGCTTAATGCTCTTGTCTTAATCAGATGAAATGGATGTGTCCAGCAACAGTTCTAGTGATGAGGCAGAACCGCAAACTTCAAGCTGCAGAAGTCATAAGTATGAGGATCATGTGAATGGTACATACGTTTATTCCAATTCTATACATTGTTATTCCTCCAGCTCTGCCTTTACTCCATTACTCTGGATAATTACGCTGGATAGGAAGTGTACATTTCAGCGATTGCATGAATCACTGTGCTGTACTTTAGATTGTTGCTTGTTTTTTCCACTATCAGCAGGCAACCTGCTGTCATACCCTAATTCCGTTCACCTGTTCTCCCTGGCTCCTCCCCTACCAGGTGTTTCCTATGTTCCCTTATTACTTGTGTATTTAATCTGTATCTGTTCATTGGTCTGGTTGCCAGTTCGTCTTGTGTGTTTCACCAGGTCGTGCCAGCATACTTAGAATTACCTGCTGTCTGTTTAGCTCTCCTGTTACCGTACCCCTGCCTGTTTATACAACCTGATTCCTGCCTGCCGTCTCTGTACCTCTGAACGCCTGTGTACCAAATCCTTGCCTGCCTACGACAACGAGATATAGCCTTACGATTTTGCAAAGTAAAACATACTTGATATTCTACCTGCCTCCTGCGTCTGCATTTGGGTCTCTGTCTGAGTTGTGATAGTACGAACTGGCCATGACAGACCCAGCAGATTCTGAAAACCTCCGGAGCGCTCTCTCCCTTCAGGGAGCTGCTATTGGGAGACATGAAGACCTCCTACAACGTGTCATGGAGGGACTTCAAACTATTTCTGACCACCATGATCAGACCTACAACGCGCTGATGGAGCAGCTTCGTGGGTTGTCAGTGGGACAGCCTACTACAGTGGCACCTGCCCCTGATACCAGTACTCTCGCGACTAACACTGTTTCACCTATAACCCACTCAGCCTCTCGGGAACCCAGCTTACCTCCTCCTGAGCGGTACTCCGGAGATCCGGGAACCTGTCGTTCGTTCCTATCGCAGTGTTCGTTGATCTTCGAGCTGCAACCCTCCTCGTTCCACTCGGATCGTGCTAAGGTAGCATACATCGTCGCTCTTATGTCCGGGAGGGCAGGAGCCTGGGCTACGGCGGTGTGGGAACGGCAAACACCCATCTGTTCCAGCCTGGACTCCTTCGTGGCCGAAGTTAAAAAAGTTTTTGATTCACCGATTTCTGGGAGAGAGGCAGCCCGTAAACTCCTGAGACTGCGGCAGGGCTCTCGTAGCGTTTCGGATTACGCAGTGGACTTCCGCACTCTGGCCGCCGATAGCTCATGGAATTCTGACGCTCTTTTTGACGCTTTTCTTAATGGGTTGTCGGACATTATTAAAGATGAGCTAGCAGCCCGGGAACTGCCCCCCGATCTCGACTCTCTCATAAACCTTTCTATGCGGATAGATAGCCGTATACGGGACAGGAACCGAGAGAGAAGATCAGCCCCCTCACATCCTTCGCAACCCGGAAGTTACCGGTCTTCCGGCCTCCGAGAAGTTAGGGGCGGGGACGAACAGTTCCGGAACTATCCGAAAGTGCCCGAGGTGGATACATCGGAGCCTATGGAACTAGGAAGGGCCAGAATAAGCCCGGCGGAAAGGGAGAGGAGAATCAACAGCCGTAGCTGTTTGTATTGTGGCACTTCAGGCCATTACATCTCTACCTGCCCACTAAAAGAGCAGGCTCATCAGTAAAAGCGGGTGTGCTGGTGGGCCAAACAGAGACCCCCTGGTCTCCTTCTACCCGTGCACCAATTCATGCTATCCTCCTGTGGGGAACCCTATCCGAGACCATCAGAGTTCTTATTGATTCTGGTGCTGACGAGAGCTTCATTGACTCCGCCCTAGTCCAGCAGCTGGGCATTTCCACCCAAAACCTCTCCACTGCTATAGAGGCCAGAGCCTTGGACGGCCGGTCAATTGGCAAGGTGACACTTTGTACTGTTCCAGTGGTTCTACGCATCTCTGGCAACCATAGTGAATCCATCAGGTTCTTACTCATCAGTTCCCCTCACGTGCCAGTGGTTCTGGGCCATTCCTGGCTTCAACGGCATAACCCCCTCATCGATTGGACTACGGGTTCCATCAGGGGATGGAGCCCCTTTTGCCATGCCCAGTGCTTGAAGGCTGCACAACACCCCTTGGTTACCCCCATCCCAGTTTCTGAGCCCGCCCTTGACCTATCCTCTGTTCCGGCTGAATACCAGGACCTACGGGAGGTCTTCAGCAAGTCCCGGGCGACATCACTTCCCCCTCACCGCCCATATGATTGCGCCATTGACCTTTTCCCGGGAACCTCTCCCCCCAGAGGGCGTCTCTACTCACTGTCTGGTCCGGAGACCAAGGCCATGGAGGCCTATGTGGAGAGCTCTCTTGCTGCAGGGATTATTCGCCCATCTTCATCCTCCGCTGGAGCGGGTTTCTTCTTTGTAGACAAGAAGGATAGATCCCTGCGTCCCTGCCTTGATTACAGAGGTCTGAACGACATCACCATAAAGAACCGTTACCCGCTTCCACTCATCTCCTCCGCCTTCGAGGTTCTTCAGGGGGCAACCGTTTTCACCAAACTGGACCTGCGGAATGCCTATCATCTGGTTCGGATCCGGAAGGGGGATGAGTGGAAGACGGCCTTCAACACCACAAGTGGCCATTATGAGTATCTGGTGATGCCCTTCGGCCTGACCAATGCCCCTGCAGTGTTCCAGGCTCTGGTCAACGACGTGCTGCGTGACATGCTGAACCGGTGCGTTTTTGTCTACCTGGACGACATCCTGGTGTTTTCCCGGTCTGCCCAGGAGCATATAACCCACGTCCGCCAGGTGCTCCAGCGCCTCCTGGAGAACCAGCTTTTTGTCAAGGCAGAAAAGTGTGAATTCCACCAATCCACTATCTCGTTCCTGGGATACATTATTGCTGCTGGAAGCATCCAGATGGATCCCAACAAGGTGAGGGCTGTAGAGGAGTGGCCGCAACCAACTTCCCGGAGTCAGCTCCAGAGATTCCTGGGTTTTGCAAATTTTTACCGCCGCTTCATCCGGGGTTATAGCACTCTGGCATCTCCCCTCACCGCTCTTACCTCCACCAAGATCCGCTTTGTCTGGTCTCCTGAGGCTGCCCGTGCGTTCACGGACCTTAAACGGCGTTTCACCTCGGCCCCGGTCCTAATCCAGCCTGACCCCTCTTGCCAGTTTGTGGTGGAGGTGGACGCCTCGGAGGTAGGGGTGGGAGCAGTTCTGTCCCAGCGCTCGACCATAGATCAGAAGCTGCATCCCTGTGCTTTCCTCTCCCACCGGCTCAGTCCAGCGGAGAGGAACTATGATGTCGGCAACCGGGAGTTGTTGGCTGTCAAGATTGCATTGGAGGAATGGAGGCACTGGCTGGAGGGCTCAGAGCTCCCGTTTTTGGTCTGGACCGACCATAAGAACTTGGAGTACCTTCGCACCGCCAAGCGGCTCAACTCCAGACAGGCCAGGTGGGCTCTACTGTTCACAAGGTTTGATTTCACCCTATCGTACCGTCCCGGCTCTAAGAACGCTAAGCCCGACGCCCTGTCTCGTGTTTTCAGCCCCGTTACTGCCTCCCTGGACCCAGAGCCCATTCTTCCCGCCTCCTGCCTGACTACATCTATCATCTGGGGAATAGAAACTGTGGTCCGCAACGCACAGCGGTCACAACAGGGACCTGGGAATGTTCCAACAGGCTGCCTGTTTGTTCCAGATTCTGTCCGGTCCCAAGTTCTGAAGTGGGGCCATTCCTCTAACCTTACCTGTCATCCAGGGTCGCGTCGGACCCTTGCATTCATCCGCAGACGGTTCTGGTGGCCCACCATGGGGCAGGACGTGCCCTCCTTTGTCTCTGCGTGCACGGTGTGTGCCCAAAACAAGACTCTGCGGCAAGCTCCGTCTGGCCTCCTTCAACCTCTGCCTGTTCCGCGCCGCCCTTGGTCGCACATTTCGTTGGACTTTGTGACCGGCCTCCCTCCTTCCGACGGCCACACCGCCATTCTCACGGTAGTGGACCGGTTCTCCAAGGCGGCTCACTTCATCCCCTTAGCCAAGCTACCCTCGGCCAAGGAGACGGCTCAACTCGTCATGCAGCACGTCTTCCGGATCCATGGTCTTCCCACTGACATGGTGTCAGATCGAGGACCCCAGTTTGCGTCCCAGTTCTGGAAGGCTTTCTGCACCCTCATCGGGTCATCGGCCAGCCTATCCTCCGGATTCCACCCTGAGTCCAACGGTCAGTCGGAGAGGGCCAACCAGGACCTGGAGACTACCCTGCGTTGCCTCGTGTCCTCTAACCCCACCACTTGGAGTCGGCAGTTAATCTGGGTGGAGTATGCCCGCAACACCCTTCCTTCGTCTGCTACGGGCCTCTCTCCCTTTGAGTGCTCCCTCGGCTACCAGCCTCCCCTTTTTCCGAACCAGGAGGCAGACGTGGGGGTGCCTGCCGCACAGCTGTTTGTCCGCCGCTGTCGGCAGACTTGGAAGAAGGCTCGGGTTGCTCTACTCCGGACAGCGTCCAGATATCAACGACAGGCGGATCGTCACCGGACCCCTGCTCCACGTTACCGCATCGGGCAAAGAGTGTGGCTGTCCACTCGGGATCTGCCTCTTCGAGTAGAGTCCCGGAAGCTGTCCTCCCGATTCATTGGGCCCTTTTCAATCTCCAGGGTACTCAGCCGTTCTGCTGTCCGTCTGATCCTCCCACGCACTCTTAGAGTACACCCCACCTTCCATGTCTCCCGTATTAAGCCTGTTTCCCATTGTCCTCTTGCCCCTGTTCAGAGACCTGCTCCTTTGCCTCGTCTTGTTAATGGTGATCCTGTCTTTACAGTTCGGCGCCTCCTGAGGGTCCGGCCTCGTGGCAGGGGTTTCCAGTACCTGGTTGACTGGGAGGGCTACGGTCCGGAGGAGCGCTGCTGGGTTCCTGCCAGGGACATCTTGGACCCATCCCTTATTGCAGACTTTCGCCGTCGCCACCCCGGTCAACCAGGTACGGCACCAGGTAGGCCGCCAGGTGGCGCCCCTAGGGGGGGGGGTACTGTCATACCCTAATTCCGTTCACCTGTTCTCCCTGGCTCCTCCCCTACCAGGTGTTTCCTATGTTCCCTTATTACTTGTGTATTTAATCTGTATCTGTTCATTGGTCTGGTTGCCAGTTCGTCTTGTGTGTTTCACCAGGTCGTGCCAGCATACTTAGAATTACCTGCTGTCTGTTTAGCTCTCCTGTTACCGTACCCCTGCCTGTTTATACAACCTGATTCCTGCCTGCCGTCTCTGTACCTCTGAACGCCTGTGTACCAAATCCTTGCCTGCCTACGACAACGAGATATAGCCTTACGATTTTGCAAAGTAAAACATACTTGATATTCTACCTGCCTCCTGCGTCTGCATTTGGGTCTCTGTCTGAGTTGTGATACCTGCAAGACGAGGGACTCAAAGTATCTTCAAAGAAAAAGGGTATAAAGAAAACGTATAGTAACTCACTTAAAGTTAAAGTCATAAGAATACCACATTTATTGTAAAGATACGTGCAATATTAAGAGAATTAACATAGCCTTGCAAAGAAGTACAATAAAGCATTGGCATGTTCTTATTATTCAGGTAAAGACTTAAATAATTGATTGTTGAAATGCTTCATTATAGGCTCCCAGAAAGCACATGTGGGTAGAGCTAAATCCCCCTCCATGGTAGACCCGGACAATGCCCATCTCAAACAAGGTAACCATGTTTTATTAGGAGATTAGTTTATGACTCACACTTCACCATGGTCCCAATATGTAGGTATGATTTAGACATCAGTGTATGTGTGTGCCCTAGTGAAAATAAATATACTTAAATGTATTTTAAATACATTTATTTTGTGCTAAGTATACTACAAATACATTTACATATTTATGTACTTAACATAAATACATGCAATTGTATTTTTGGTATACTAAACTGTTATATTTAAAGTCTGCTTAACTGGAACAAGTAATTTTGTAAGGTCCAACTAAATTTACTTAAGTATATTTGATTGTGCTAAAATGAAACTATTGCAAGTATACTTAAGGTACACTTTAAATATCTTGCATTTAAATTATACAGTGATCATACTATCCTTGTTAATAGTGATATTAAACATGGGGGGAAAAATTATTTGATCCCCTGCTGATTTTGTAAGTTCGCCCACTTACAAGGAAATGAAGGGTCTATAATTTTAATGTAGGTTTATTTTAACGGATAGAGACAGAATATCAACCAAAAAATCCAGAAAAACACATTATATAAAGGTTGTAAATTGATTAGCATTTAATCGAGTGAAATAAGTATTTGATCCCCTTCCAACTAGGGCTGGGCGATACGACCAAAATCTCATATCCCGATAACAATATATATCACGATATAGTACCTTTTCTGTAAATTCAATCAATTAATAGTTTATATATATTTACCACATGGAAAATATTATTTATTTTCTATGGAAGCATATGGGTAGCAATATTCAATTTGAAATGTAGTATGCAAAATGACAATGCAATATGTAAAATTACAATGCATTTCTGTATTTAAATTTAAATTTTCCATTACATTTGTGTAGCGTTTGGTGCAAAATGAAATTTCAATTATATAATTTACATTTGCCATTTCATACACTAGTTTTAATATGTAAATTGAATACATATTTTAACGCTTTATAAGTTGCAAAATGTAAATTAAAAAGTTACAGAAATGATTATATGTTTAACATGTTCAAGCAAAAACTGTAGCAAAATGATCATTTAAATGTTATTTTTCTCAATTGCATTTACTCTCACAGTTAAGACACTTGCGATTGCATTTTCATTAAATGATCAAGTTGGCCCCGCCCCCACCCATTGCAATCTTTTTTTTATTAAGTTTGTGCTGTACTTTTTTTTGTGTTTTTTTTTTTGTGCTGCTTCGTATTTTTTAGATATTAAAGGAATATTTATAGGTCATTTTGAGATCACCCAGCCCCCCACATGCTCCAAAAAAAATAGTCTTGTTCGTTTGTGCCGGTTAAAGTTTTGTTAGTGCTGCTTCGTTTTTTAGGATATTAGACATTTAATTACAGTTGATGACGTCATTCACACCTGTACGCCCCCCGACCTGCTCCACATTCACCCAAAATAGTCTTGTTTGTTCTGCTTTGGTTTTTAAAATATTAGTCCAAGTTATAGACGATGACGTCACCAGCTGTCACGGTTTGGGTTTTGTTTCTTGTTCCTTGTTCTGGTCTGTCATGTGATCCCGTTTTAGTCATGTGTTCCCTTGTCTGTTGTGTCATGTGGTCATTGGTTGATTGTTTAATTGTTCACAGGTGTCCCTTGTCTTGTCGTTAGGCTTGTGTATTTAAGCCCTCGTGTTTGCCCAGTGTCTTGGTCTAGGATTGAATGTCTTGATGTTCCAGGTTCTTGTTCTTGTTCTTGTTCTTGTTTTGAGTTCCATGCCTTTATTTTATGTTTGGGAATTAAAGTTGCATTTGGGTTCTCAACCAGCTTGCCTCCAGTAGCATTCGTTACAGAATCCTAGACCAAACATGGACATGGTCTTTTCCGCCTCAGCCAAGGTAACCGTCCAGTGGAGGATTATGTGGAGGGGTTTTGTGGACTTTGCCATGAGGTTGATTTCAATGATGAGGTCTTGAAAGACATGATTCGCCATGGACTTAATGAGCCTCTTTACCACCACATGCCTGCCAATACCCCTCAATGCACCCTGGTGCAATATATTGACTTTGCCCTGTTGTGGAGCTGCTCGTCATTTACTGTGGGCTTTGAGGATGAGGAGCCCCGCAAGCACACGGTATCCTCTCAGCCAGAGCTTCTTCACGTCAGTCCTGCCGAGCCTGAGCTTCTTCACGTCAGTCCTGCCGAGCCTGAGCTTCTTTACGTCAGTCCTGCCGAGCCTGAGCTTCTTTACGTCAGTCCTGCAGAGCCTGAGCTTCTTTACGTCAGTCCTGCCGAGCCTGAGCTTCTTTACGTCAGTCCTGCCGAGCCTGAGCTTCTTTACGTCAGTCCTGCCGAGCCTGAGCTTCTTTACGTCAGTCCTGCCGAGCCTGAGCTTCTTTACGTCAGTCCTGCCGAGCCTGAGCTTCTTTACGTCAGTCCTGCCGAGCCTGAGCTTCTTTACGTCAGTCCTGCCGAGCCTGAGCTTCTTTACGTCAGTCCTGCCGAGCCTGAGCTTCTTTACGTCAGTCCTGCCGAGCCTGAGCTTCTTTACGTCAGTCCTGCCGAGCCTGAGCTTCTTTACGTCAGTCCTGCCGAGCCTGAGCTTCTTTACGTCAGTCCTGCCGAGCCTGAGCTTCTTTACGTCAGTCCTGCCGAGCCTGAGCTTCTTTACGTCAGTCCTGCCGAGCCTGAGCTTCTTTACGTCAGTCCTGCCGAGCCTGAGCTTCTTCACGTCAAGCCTGCCCAGCCAGGGACTGCTCACGTCAAGCCTGCCCAGCCAGAGACTTTTCACGTCAAGCCTGCCCAGCCAGTGTGTAGCTCAGGACTTAGTGTTCACCATAGTCCCAATATGTAGGTATGATTTAGACATCAGTGTGTGTATCTCAGGACTTTGTATTCACCATAGTCCCAATATGTAGGTATGATTTAGACATCAGTGTATGTGTTTGTAGCTCAGGACTCACTTTTCAACATCGGGCCAATATATATGATTTAGACATCAGTAATTTGGTGGAAAGGGAGTTGTTGCTCAACTTGCTTGCTGTAGATGCATTACATTTATGGATACGCAGTATCTTGAGCCCTTTTGAGCCATGGCACTCAAACAGAGAATTACTATAGCATTGGTATTTAACAATATTTTATGGGTCTTAATGTTAATGTTCTCTCTGGCTTTGACTGATTTGCCTTGTATTTTAGGAATTACATTTAATTTAATGTTTTATTTTATTTTTTTAGGCACAAAAGTCAGTGTCAAAAGGAAGTGGTTGGAAGAAGAGGTTGGAGCGGTTGAAAAGCATATGATGCATTTCATACGCAGCTGTCGAGTGCCTGGGAAGACGGACTGTGTCTCATGCCTGTTGGCCGAACCTCGGGCACTGAAAAACAGAGACTGGTCTGCTGTTAAGTTTTATATTAATAACAGAATTACAGCTTTGAAAAGACAACAGAGTCTGTAGGACAGATTTTTCTACATATTTTTTGTTAAATCGATTTGAGTAGTTCCATTTTAAATAAAAATGTCCTGATAATTTACTCTCCCCATGTCATCCAAGATATCCATGTCTTTCTTTCTTCAGTCGAAAAGAAATTAAGGTTTTTGAGGAAAAAATTCCAGGATTTTTCTCCATATAATGGACTTCAATGGCAAAGGTTCAAATGTAAGTCTCAGTGCAGCTTCAAAGTCTCTACACGATCCCAGCTGAGAAATAAGGGTCATTTTCTACAAATAAATAAAAATGATATACTTTAACCACAAATGCTAGTCTTGTACTATCTCTGAGATGCGCCACGCATTACGTCATCACGTTGGAAAGATCACGCGTAACGTAGTCAGAAGTTCCGACCCAGTGTTTGTTAATTTGGAGTAGGAGGACCGTTTTATATGTATTTGTGTCAGTCTATTGTTTAAAATGGTCCTTACGTGTGCATATCCTGGATGTTTAATAATGTCACGTGCGACTTTTCCAACGTGATGACGTAATGCCTGGCGCATCTCAGAGATGGTACAAGACTGGCATTTGTGGTTAAAGTATATAATTGTATTTATTTTTAGAAAATGACCGATCGTTTCGCTGGATAAGACCCTTATTTCTCGGCTGGGATCGTGTAGAGACTTTGAAGCTGCACTGAGACTTACATTTGAACCTTTGCCATTGAAGTCCATTATATGGAGAAAAATCCTGGAATGTTTTCCTCAAAAACCTTAATTTCTTTTCGACTGAAGAAAGACATGGATATCTTGGATGACATGGGGAGAGTAAATTATCAGAATTTTTATTTGAAAGTGAACTAATCCTTTAAGGCTTTATAAAGCCGTCTTTGATTTTCGCAAGAATTGTTAAAAACAAAACTTTGTTGGGGCGTCAGTTCCGGGACCCCAATTCCATTGCCTAACAATGATTGTTTTCACATGTTTGTTTGTTTCTGCAATTGAGATGCTGTTTTATAATATTTGGTGCTACAGCAATAAAACCGATCTTGTGAATTCAGTAGTGGATCTAAACTTTATGTAATAGGTTGCCCTTTGCTTCTATGATAAATAACTCGTTTTAGTGAGTGTCTGGAGAAGCACTATTACTGCAAAACAATTTTTTTATCAGTATGATTATCTTGTTCTTAACTCACTCACTGTTCACTATGTGGCCAATATGTAGGTATGATTTAGACATCAGTAGCCGCGTTTCCACTGTCGGTCCCGGGCCGTGCTAGTGCGTGCCAGGGCCAGTCGCGTTTCCACTGTCACTTCCGGGGCTTGATCAGGGCCAACGGCCAGGATTTCTGGCCCGTCGAATACCTTGGGCCAGCTCGGGCTAGAGGAGTGGTTACGAACAGAGGCGGAGTTTACCTGAGTCGGGAGACGGGAGCGCCGGATGATTCTGTCAGCATTAAAGACTTTTAAAATAATTTAACTCACTTTCGTGTTTGAATGCCTTCTGTTTGTGATCCGATGTGGATTCTGATCACCGTATAATGTAGAAATATTTATATATGCGATGCAAAAGACTGCGTGCTAACCATTACCATAGTAAGCATAGTAAACGCTTGAAGATACGCATAGTAAAAAAACATAGTGAACGCTTGAAGAAATCAGACCAATCATAAAGGCTATCACAATCATGTTTTTATTTTATCTGTCAGTAGCCTACGTCTCGTCTCATACCGGATTATCATAAAATAAAAGCAACTTTTCTTTCGGGAGCTTCCTGTTTCTCTGAAAAAAGAGAAGAGAGTGCTAAAGCTCCTCAGGTTGTATTTTTGGTGGCATTTGTAGAAATTATCATTCTTTCTAAATATGTCCTGTAACTATGGTAAATGGACTGCATTTATATAGCGCTTTAACAGACCCATGGCCACCAAAGCGCTTTACATATTGCCTCACATTCACCCATTCATTCACTCATTCATACACCGACGGCGGTGTCAGCCATGCAAGGCGCCATCCAGCTCGTCAGGAGCAGCTGGGGTTAGGTGTCTTGCTCATGGACACCTCGACACTTGGTCAGGTGGAACCGGGGATAGAACCACCAACCTTCCGGTTTGTAGACAAACTACATGAGCCACTGCCGCCCCTACCAAATAATCAGAAACAGACGCGACTGAAGAAGTAGCTAAGTGTGTCCTCTTTCTTTTGGGAAATAGACCTAACATAATTTATTTCTGTGTGCCTAATGTGCAATTTTGACATAAATTAATTCATTATGATCAATGTATCACTTTTTATTGTAAACCTGTGGTAAAACATTGATGCTTGGGTTTTAAATCTTCAAGTAAACAACAAAAATGCCAGCAAACGGTCGCTTTTATCATTTGTTTTGCGATCATCACGCTGTTTCCAGTGATTTCTTTCTGATTAGTTTTCTGATAAAACTTCCATTTGTTGGTGAAATGATGGGTTAGTGTGTCGTTGTTCCAGAGAGGCGTGTTACGGGCGTGTTTTAGTGAAGCGCTGTGGAGCTTCTTGCCCGACAGTGGAAACGCAGGCCCGGTGCTACTGGCCCGAGGCTATTAGCCCGGCACGGCACGTTTAAAGCCCTGGCTCGCACTGGCCCGACAGTGGAAACACGGCTAGTGTATGTATGTGTAGCTCAGAACTTAGTATTCACCATAGTCCCAATATGTAGGTATGATTTAGACATCAGTGTATGTAGCTCAGACCTTAGTATTCACCATAGTCCCAATATGTAGGTATGATTTAGACATCAGTGTATGTAGCTCAGACCTTAGTATTCACCATAGTCCCAATATGTAGGTATGATTTAGACATCAGTGTATGTATGTGTAGCTCAGAACTTAGTATTCACCATAGTCCCAATATGTAGGTATGATTTAGACATCAGTGTATGTAGCTCAGACCTTAGTATTCACCATAGTCCCAATATGTAGGTATGATTTAGACATCAGTGTATGTATGTGTAGCTCAGAACTTAGTATTCACCATAGTCCCAATATGTAGGTATGATTTAGACATCAGTGTATGTGTGTGTAGCTCAGAACTTAGTGTTCACCATAGTCCCAATATGTAGGTATGATTTAGACATCAGTGTATGTGTGTGTAGCTCAGACCTTAGTATTCACCATAGTCCCAATATGTAGGTATGATTTAGACATCAGTGTATGTGTGTGTAGCTCAGACCTTAGTATTCACCATAGTCCCAATATGTAGGTATGATTTAGACATCAGTGTATGTAGCTCAGACCTTAGTATTCACCATAGTCCCAATATGTAGGTATGATTTAGACTTCAGTGTATGTGTGTGTAGCTCAGGACTTAGTATTCACCATAGTCCTAATATGTAGGTATGATTTAGACATCAGTGTATGTGTGTGTAGCTCAGACCTTAGTATTCACCATAGTCCCAATATGTAGGTATGATTTAGACATCAGTGTATGTGTGTGTATCTCAGGACTTAGTATTCACCATAGTCCCAATATGTAGGTATGATTTAGACATCAGTGTATGTGTGTGTAGCTCAGGACTTAGTATTCACCATAGTCCTAATATGTAGGTATGATTTAGACATCAGTGTATGTATCTCAGGACTTAGTATTCACCATAGTCCCAATATGTAGGTATGATTTAGACATCAGTGTATGTGTGTGTAGCTCAGACCTTAGTATTCACCATAGTCCCAATATGTAGGTATGATTTAGACATCAGTGTATGTGTGTGTAGCTCAGACCTTAGTATTCACCATAGTCCCAATATGTAGGTATGATTTAGACATCAGTGTATGTATGTGTAGCTCAGACCTTAGTATTCACCATAGTCCCAATATGTAGGTATGATTTAGACATCAGTGTATGTGTGTGTAGCTCAGACCTTAGTATTCACCATAGTCCCAATATGTAGGTATGATTTAGACATCAGTGTATGTGTGTTTATATGTCCTGAAAAGTGATGAAAATAATATTTGTCCTCATATGTAGGTAAAAAATCAGGTTGTGCAAAAAAGTGCTTTAAATGAAAATCTCAACAGATGACTGTCATAACAAGGCCATTGGCAACCTAAAACTGTTTTCAGCTTGGCTCTAGCAGCTTTAGAAAGGCATGTCCCCATATGTGACGTATTTTTCATACGTACCAGTTTTTCACAAAAACGCGTATGTGTGTGTGTGTGTGTGTGTGTGTGTGTGTGTGTGTGTGTGTGTGTGTGTGTGTGTGTGTGTGTGTGTGTGTGTGTGTGTGTGTGTGTGTGTGTGTGTGTGTGTGTGTGTGTGTGTGTGTGTGTGTGTTGAGTTAGGGGGGAGTTAAAGACTTTAGGGACAATATAGGATGAACCACAATAATTGTTTGCTAAAATAATAATTTGCTTGTCAGAATGTAATTTTTGTAATGGCAACATTTGTAAGAGATAACAATCCTTAGCATAAACTGACATTACTTCAAATATGAATAGCTAATTATGGAAATTAAAATAAACAGGATTTTTTGATAGCTATATATAATGCAAATTGAGGTGGGGGCGATGGGAATGCTTTTGGCGGTGGACCTGCTTCTGTTCTGTGGATGGCACTGTGTGCTCTTTTTGAAAGATGGGTCCCGGTCTCTCTATATATATTTCTCCCTTGGGCAAAGAAATTCAAAAGGGGCAATAATATAAATTAACTAATTGTCCTGACAGATGGATGATTTGAAATATGTTATTGGACCATAAGCAGATATGGCTTATTAACCTATATGGTCCAAATAATGATGATCCACTCTTCTTTGAAAATATATATAAGAATTAATCAACCCTACAAGCAATACAAGACTCTATTATTATGGTGGGAGATTATAATACGGTTTTAAACACCCCTATGGACCGTAATGGAAATCACACTACAAACTATCACCCACAGGCACTTAAGGAATAATGAATGTCATGGATATATTGGAACTAGTGGATATATGGAGGCTTAAATACCCTGGCCTAGTGAGATATACATGGTGGAAGCTCAGTATTAATACCCTGGCCTAGTGAGATATACTGTACATGGTGGAGGCTCAATATTAATACCCTGGCCTAGTGAGATATACATGGTGGAGGCTCAATATTAATACCCTGGCCTAGTGAGATATACATGGTGGTGGCTCAATATTAATACCCTGGCCTACTGAGATATACATGGTGGAGGCTCAATATTAATATCCTGGCCTAGTGAGATATTCATGGTGGAAGCTCAATATTAATACCCTGTCCTGGTGAGATATACAGTGGGGAGAACAAGTATTTGATACACTGCCAATTTTGCAGGTTTTCCTACTTACAAAGCATGTAGAGGTCTGTAATTTTTATCATAGGTACACTTCAACTGTGAGAGACGGAATATAAAACAAAAATCCAGAAAATCACATTGTATGATTTTTAAATAATTAATTTGCATTTTATTGCATGACATAAGTATTTGATCACCTACCAACCAGTAAGAATTCCGGCTCTCACAGACCTGTTAGTTTTTCTTTAAGAAGCCCTCCTGTTCTCCACTCATTACCTGTATTAACTGCACTTGTTTGAACTCGTTACCTGTATAAAAGACACCTGTCCACACACTCAATCAAACAGACTCCAACCTCTCCACAATGGCCAAGACCAGAGAGCTGTGTAAGGACATCAGGGATAAAATTGTAGACCTGCACAAGGCTGGGATGGGCTACAGGACAATAGGCAAGCAGGCAACAACTGTTGGCGCAATTATTAGAAAATGGAAGAAGTTCAAGATGACGGTCAATCTCCCTCGGTCTGGGGCACCATGCATGATCTCACCTCGTGGGGCATCAATGATCATGAGGAAGGTGAGGGATCAGCCCAGAACTACACTGCAGGACCTGGTCAATGACCTGAAGAGAGCTGGGACCACAGTCTCAAAGAAAACCATTAGTAACACACTACGCCGTCATGGATTAAAATCCTGCAGCGCACGCAAGGTCCCCCTGGTCAAGCCAGCGCATGTCCAGGCCCGTCTGAAGTTTGCAAATGACCATCTGGATGATCCAGAGGAGGAATGGGAGAAGGTCATGTGGTCTGATGAGACAAAAATATAGCTTTTTGGTGTAAACTCCACTCGCCGTGTTTGGAGGAAAAAGAAGGATGAGTACAACCCCAAGAACACCATCCCAACCGTGAAGCATGGAGGTGGAAACATCATTCTTTAGGGATGCTTTTCTGCAAAGGGGACAGGACGACTGAACCGTATTGAGGGGAGGATGGATGGGGCCATGTATCGCGAGATCTTGGCCAACAACCTCCTTCCCTCAGTAAGAGCATTGAAGATGGGTCGTGGCTGGGTCTTCCAGCATGACAACGACCCGAAACACACAGCCAGGGCAACTAAGTAGTGGCTCCGTAAGAAGCATCTCAAGGTCCTGGAGTGGCCTAGCCAGTCTCAACCCAATAGAAAATCTTTGGAGGGAGCTGAAAGTCCGTATTGCCCAGCGACAGCCCTCTGGTCTTGGCCATTGTGGAGAGGTTGTAGTCTGTTTGATTGAGTGTGTGGACAGGTGTCTTTTATACAGGTAACGAGTTCAAACATGTGCAGTTAATACAGGTAATGAGTGGAGAACAGGAGGACTTCTTAAAGAAAAACTAACAGGTCTGTGAGAGACGGAATTCTTACTGGTTGGTAGGTGATCAAATACTTATGTCATGCAATAAAATGCAAACTAATTATTTAAAAATCATACAATGTGATTTTCTGGATTTTTGTTTTAGATTCCGTCTCTCACAGTTGAAGTGTACCTATGATAAAAATTACAGACCTCTACATGCTTTGTAAGTAGGAAAACCTGCAAAATCGGCAGTGTATCAAATACTTGTTCTCCCCACTGTATATGGGTTGAATTTATCATTTTTTATTTAACCTTTATTTAACTAGGCATATCATTAAGATAATAACAACAAGATGTCAAATAGAAATCAAACTGGATGGATATTAGAAATAGAGGAAGGCCAGGACTAAAAACAAACAAAATATAACTATTGTAAAATAGATTGTGTCTGTAAAATGTGTATAGTATGTATAAGCTGGAAGCAGAAGCTAAAATGTTATTGTTTATTAGTTTACTCCAATTGGGCGAGTGGTGGTGGGGTTTGTGGGGAATAAAAAAAGTGTGTGTTTGTATATATATATATGAATGTTTATTTAACCAGGCAAGTCAGTTAAGAACAAATTCTTATTTACAATGACGGCCTACCTACAGGGTCAGCCCCTGGAGCAAATTAGGGTTAAGTGCCTTGCTCAAGGACACCTCAACAGTTTTTTTTCACCTTGTCAGCTCAGATTTTCGAACCAGCAACCTTTGGGTTACTGGCCCAACGCTCTAACGGCTAAGCTACCTGCTGTATGTGTATATATGTATGCATATGGATATATATATTACCCCAAAAAATATATGGGGGATTGGAAATGATGCAGACAATTACATTCATGGAAGCAACAATCTATCCACAATATTAAAGCTGGTCCATCCCTTAATTTACATTTTTTTTTAAACTTTCATACAGCCAAAAGGGGTAAGAAATTATATGAATACCGATGAACAATTTGCACAAATATAAATTAACATAGTCATATTCCCTTTGCTTACAAAATTAACCGCTATGTTGACAAATATTTACCATCTTAACCATGTGTGACCATCTCAAACCTCACTGGCTGTAGACGTGTTCTTCCTAACCAGTCCCTCAACAGCTCTCTGACATTCCAGGCGATTACCTCATGAAGCTGATTGAGAGAATGCCAAGAGTGTGCAAAACTGTCCTCTAGGCAAAAGGTTGCTATTTGAAGAATCTCAAATATAAAATATCTTTAGATTTGTTTAACACTTTTTCGGTTACTACATGATTCCATGTGTGTTATTTCATAGTGTTGATGTCTTCACTATTATGCTAGAATGTAGAAAATAGTAAAAATAAAGAAAAACCCTTGAATGAGTAGGTGTTCTAAATCTTTTGACCGGTAGTTTATATATATACTATATATATATGTTTTGGGGGCCTTGCCTCTTTTGCATGTTATTTTGGCATTAATACGTGTCACATATCAGTTTGCAAACTATGTAAAAAATATATATATCAGAGTTAATAAAGCCGCATTCAAACATGGTATCTTTTTTGTTTTCTTGAGTAAGGCAGCTCCAAAATGCAGGTGTTTGGTGGTGGGGCAAGCCAGCAGAAAATAGGAGCATTGCGCCTGATTGGTTCAGTGTTCTGTCACTCATGGGGACACTACGTCACAGGCCATGTCTGTCCTTAGTAAGAGTAGACATCGAACAATTCAGCCCTTTGGATCCTGCCATAGAGTTACATTATCAGTGCCCTTCCAAGAAGGCTCAAGGTCATTGGCCACAGATAAAATGATGTCAAATCACGTTATATGTACAGTAGCTTTGATTGGACTGATTATGTCAACATCTTACTTTCATAATCTTAGCTAGCAGTCATCATCATGAATCAAGTCGACAATCTACTGGCAAATCCTTTTTAATCCATGTCAGATGAAGATAAATAATGAAGATAAATTATAGATAAAACGAATCGGTGCTCATCAGCCATTGGACATACTCATTACACAACAAGTTGGAAATCGCTAATTCAAAGAGTGGTTTGGAAGGAATCAGTGGCTAACTGGAAGCATAGCAAAGAAATCACTAGCCTGCTATTCAGTGGAGTGGCTGTGGGTTTTTTTTCAGAGTTCCCACCATAAATGCCAGACTTTGATGACAGTTTGCCCACAAAGGACTGCCACACCTTCCTGTTTAAGTGAGCAAGGTGAATCCAAAAATGTCTTGTATGCTGCTGCATAAATGATGTAATATGCCAGGGAGATATGTATACTGTAGATAAGAAAGCAATACTAGGTGTATGTTGTGTAGTAAGCTGTTAGTAGCCCATGTGCCTCACCCTAATAATTTGGTCTATTTTCACCAAAGCGGAATTGTAAACACATCGTTCGTGGCCGGTGTGTGATTGTTTGCAGACTTTTTTTGTACAGCTTTGACAGTGCTCCTGATAGTAGTAGTGGCGCTTGTCTTGCACGTGCAAATTCAGCACACACAACATTCTATAACAGTATTGTGTTATTTGACGTGTCAAATTATAAGCTTATTTAACAAGTTATTTAACCCTCCCGTTGTCCTGGTATTCTGTACACACGCCGTGCCCTCCGGTTCGAACTGTCCCGCTCTCACTAAAGGGCGAATTGGAACATGAGGGACAGTATGCGTGTGAACAGCCTTTGCAGATGTATTTGTTACACCTGGAGCACACAGTGTGTGTTTTACAGTCCTTCTTTGTCGGGCAGACCTGACACCTCTTCCTCTTACTTGCTTGCAGAGCGGCGGGGGCTGCGGCAGGCGGATCCTGGGGTGGATGAAGAGACGTGCTTTGAACAGCTTTGACAAGTGCCGCGGAGGCTTCGGTGCGAGGGAGACAGGCCCTTCTTTGGATGAACGGAGTCACGAGTGCCTTTCCCAGCTGCTCGAGGAACACCCTCATCTTGTTGCGCTTACCGGGCATCCAAGTGGGGTTGATCTCTCTCCATATGACTAAGGCGTTGTAGGAGGAAATATCAAGGATGTTGTGGAAGATGACCAGGGGCCAGCGGGCGGTCATCCTCCTGCAGCTGTAGGTTCCAATCACCTTATCTAGGTTGTCCACACCTCCTTTGTTGCTGTTGTAGTCTAGGATGATGGCCGGCTTCTTGTCCTGGCGACGGCTAACGTGAGCCTCGGTGTGCAGCGTGCTGAGGAGTAACACGTTCTTGTTCTTCTTTGGGACATATGACACTAGAGCTGTGGTGGACGTGAAGGCAAACTGTCCTTTGAGGCGAGCAGCGCGGGCGGGAGCTCGGGCTTGTTCTTTCTGACGGTGCCGACCAGGGTGACATTCCTCCTCAGCAGGAGCTGCCGCGCGAGTTCGTAGGAGCTGAAGAAATTGTCGCACGTGACGTTATGACCCCTGAGTCCATGCGTCAAATCGAGCATGACCCGCATCCCCTGGTTCTTCTCTGGGCCTCCGGCGGTGGGCTTCCCGGTGTAGACTTGCATCTTCCAGGCGTAGCTGGATTTGGAGTCGCAGGCCACCCACGACTTGATGCCATATATCGCTGGCTTGCTGGGAATATACTGACGGAAAGGAAAGCAACCTTTTTTTTGTGTTGTATTGGTGGAGAGAAGAAAAGAGAGAGGAAAAAGGAAAAGAAGCGATTAGCAATAGGCGGCTGTGGTGGTGGTGGTGGTGGTGGTGGAAAGAATGACAGGCATTTCTTTTCCTTTTCTGTTGTGTTTTTGTTTTATTTTACTACAGATGTGTGAGAAAATGACTTGTGCACCCCAGCCCACCTCTGAACGGGACCAGTTGCTCGTCCACCGTCACGTCGGGCCCGGGGTTGTAGAGGAGCGGCAGCCGCTCGACCCACTTGTCCCAGACCTCTCTCACGGCTCTCACGAATCGAAGGAGTCTCGAGTAAGCGTGAAAGACTGAGCGGCATGGTAGCGCGGAAAATAGTCCTCCCGCTCTCGGCGTCCCACAGGGAAGCGGCGGCCTCGCCTCGGGACCTGTACACTCCGGCTAGGATGAGCAGCCCTTTGTAGGCACGCAGGTCGGTGGCGTCCATCCCCTACCAGCCGCCGTCGCCGTCTCCGTATTTTCAAAAGCCCTCCAGATTGGTCATCTCCAGGATGATGTCTTCTATCTCCGATGTGACAAACAGGCGGAACGTCGAGAGGATGTCGCTGGCCTGGCCGAGGGCTGCGTCCTCCGGCGCCGCCGGCCTATTATTTTCTGACACCCCGATTGTTGTCTCAGGGCACCGAGGACCATTCGATTTGGCCGTTTCTCGACACGAAAGTCTCTCTTTCCACTCGAGGTATTTCATGTAGTTGTCGGCGGTCTCCTCGCTCTTCTTCTTCTTCTTCTTCTTCTTCTTCTTCTTCTTCTTCTTCTTCTTCTTCTTCTTCTTCTTCTTCTTCTACTCCTCGTTCTCCTTCTTCTTCTCCTTCGGCAGTGTCATCGTCGTCTGGGTTGTATTCCTCACAATCTTCTTCTTCTGACGCGTCCTCAGCTTCCTCTTCGCAGTCAAAGTCGTTGGAAAATATCTGTTCTAGGACCTGTTTGGCGGTGAAACGAACACTCATGGCTTCGACACCTAGGCTGGGGGGAGCCCCAAGACCTCACATCGGGACGTGTCTTGACGTGCCGCCGCGGCAATATTTATTAGTAGTATCTTGTTGTTTCCTAGGGCTTACATGGCCTGGCCGTACCCCAGGAGGGGACGCTTTCACTCACTTTCGCTAACGCTGGCCTCGGTGGTGGTCTAGGATGTGCTAAAGAAAGCCTCTGGCTCTTACTTACTTAGTTAGTTAGTTAGCGGCGGCGGGGTCGTTTTGACCCGAGGACAACAGACTGAGGGTTATCGTGGCTCACAGCTTCTGGCTGTAACACATTGTTGCCTGGGTCAGAATGACCCGAGAAGACTGGAGGAGGGGTTGTCTCGTGGCTGACAGCCGCCGCTCGCTCTAACGACCCCGCGAAGACAGGCCCAGGGTTGTCTCACTACAACCTCATGGCTCACAGCCGCCCTCTCGCTCTAACACATCGCCTGGGTCATTTTGACCCCGGGAAGACCGGCGAAGGGTTGTCGCACTACAGCCACTCGCTCTAACACATTGGGCTTCTGTCAACCTTATGATTGATGACTCTGCACTCTGCATGTAGTCCCGCCCCCGTTACACCATGACTAATTTTTTTTACCCGGGAAACCCCACCGTTATCCTACGGCTTCTGTTACCTTATGATTGATGACTCTGCACTATGCATGTAGTCCCGCCCCCATTACACCATGACTCATTATTTTACCCGGGAAACCCCACCGTTATCCTACGGATTCTGTCAACCTTATGATTGATGACTCTGCACTTTGCATGTTGGGGCGGGGTCATTTTGAACTGGGAAGAGGGTCGTTTTGACCCCCAAGGACAGGCCCCGGGGTTGTCGCTCCACAGCCACTCACTCTAACACATTTGCCTGGGTCGTTTTGACCCTCAAAGGACAAGCCCTGGGTTGTCGCTCCACAACCACCAGCCAGGACAACGGGAGGGTTATGCTTGACTAAAGGGATACCGGTGCCCAGTGTTCACAGTCAAAGTATTATTCTCAGTAAAAGGAGGAGAACCTTTTTGCAAACTAATACTATTATATAATACATTGCAGACTCCCTGGAGCTGTGTATCATAATACAACATGTATTCTCTGTCTAAAGTCCTTCAGCAGCGACGGCTAGAGAGGCGAAAGAGGCAGTGTCAGGAACAGAGTCAGCTTGATCCGCTACTTGTTAAGTGCCTTAGGAAGAGTCTTAGGAATGTCCCAGTGTGCCGTGTTCTTTGAGAAGATGAGCTTCACCCATTTCATCCGCATGCCTTTGGACAGGTACGAGGCCCTAGGGGATGTGTTTGTCAGGCGGTACGCCGAACTGCTTGACAGGATAAAGGCTCTGTGTACCAGCGCCTTCTCCATGCTCGATGACTTCAAGCCGCCCAGCACCTTCGAGATGGATGAGCCTGAGCGAAATAGCCTTTCCGTGAGGCCGATGCGTTCAACCTGGGTGCCTGACAATGCCGCTGAGTCCTTTGTTGATAAGGATCCTCCAATGCAGCATACCAATGCTCTACGCACAGGGAACTCGGACAACCCCTCCTTGATCCCATGCAGAGACTTGGTGAATGTGTCTTTGGATGAGAACAGTCAGGTGTTAGACGTCTGCCACCACCGGGTTGGTGAGTGCTCCGTGTTCACTTGGTGGCCTGAGAACAACACTGAGTACTTTATCAAGGATACTCCAATGTAGCATTTCCTATGCTCTACATTGGCTTGATGATCAAATACAGACACTTGTTCTATGTGTCCTTGGATGAGAATTACCATCTGTTAGGTGTCTGACACCACCGGATGGCTTAGTAAGATGGACATCAAACCTGGGTCGGAAAACCCCTGGACATTGTGTAGTTTCAACAACACTTATGTTTTCAGGCACTTTGTCACATTTCATTCCATGCACCTTTTGTAGAATAAAGTCAAGTGGTTCTGTACACCCAGAGTTTGTGTTTGTTTTATTACCATTGATAACAAATATACATTCACTTTTGACACTTACTTTATTTTCCATACATGTAAGTCAAGTCACCAAACATAATCACGACCGGTTCCTGGTAACAGCATGTGTCTTTATGCTCTGTTGTTGAAAGGGAGAGATATATATACTCTTCGGAGACTAAAGGATTTCGTAATACCCCTTGGATGAAACGCGCCAAAATGGCTCGAGTGACTATGACTCTCTTAGAAATGAGCAATGTGTCAGCGGAGGGTTGTCCCTCTACGACCACCGGCTCACAGCCGCCGCTCGCTCTAACATGTTGCCGTGGTCATCTTGAACCAGCCAGGACAACGGGAGGGTTATCAAGTGTTATTTGATGTGTATCTTTTTATGACACGCAAAGACCCAAACAGCATTCAATGTTCCTCACTCCAATAATTTGGTTTATTTACACCTCTTCATTTTGCCTACTGTTCTAACTTGGTGGTACACATGTAGCCTATAACCTGTTTTAGAGAAATTTAATCATTGAATATTGTAAGAGCTTTCATTGTCTGCTTATATGCCCCCTTTATTTATCATACAGTTCTGACTTGGTGTACAGGGAGAACACTTTAAGAACGGCCCATGTTCTGAATGCTGTCGCTGTACCTTTAAAAAGTGCTGATCAAATAGTTATATTGACTATGTCCGTCATCGCTTGCTCATTAATGTCTTAATCGAAATTACGGACGGCTTGCCTCTTATCCACTTGTCGTCCCCTTATGCCATAGTTTGTACATCTCAATTGTCAGTAGAAAACACATTTGTTTAAGCAAGTCAGTCATATCAGATATGTTTTTTTTAAAGGTAATAAATTAGGCTGATTGAACTGTTTCACTGCCAGACAAAGCTCAGCTGATAGCTAGGTGTAACAGTGGTAAGGTGCTGGGACTGCTGTTGGGACTCTGCTGTTGGGACAGCTTTAGGAAGTACCTAACAGTTTGTGGGCAACGTTTGTCACCGTTATAGTGCAATTAATTGTATTGTTTAGTGTTGTGTCATGTAGTGGCTTGCATAAAAAGCATGCATCCCACATATTTTTTGTTTACCCCACCAAGATTTACATGCTAAAATCGCCACTGCACCCTGGTAAGTCCTGTTTAAGCACATACACTACATGCCCAAAAGTATGTGAACACCTGCTCAATCGTGTGCATTAATAAGGAGTTAGTCCCCCCCTTGCTGCTATAACAGCCTCCACTCTTCTGTGAAGGCTTTCCACTAGATGTTGGAACATTGCTGCAGAGATTTGCTTCCATTCAGCCACGAGCATTAGTGAAGTCGGGCACTGATGTTGGGCGATTAGGCCTGGCTCGTAGTCGGCATTCCAATTCATCCCAAAGGTGATCGATGGGGTTGAGGTCAGGGCTCTGTGCAAGACAGCCAAGTTCTTCCACACTGATCTCGACAAACAATTTCTGTATGGACCTTGCATTGTGTATGGGGCATTGTCATGCTGAAACAGGAAAGGGCCTTCCCCAAACTGTTGTTGGGCTGTATGCTCAATTTTATACACCTGTCAGCAGCGGTGTGGCTGAAATAGCCGAATCCACTAATTTGAAAGGTTTGTCCACATACCTTTGCAGTGGTGTAAAGTACTTCACTTTTTGGGGTATCTGTACTTTACTTTACTATCTACACTTTTGGCAACTTTTACTTTTACTTCACTACATTGCTAAATAAAATAAAGTAATTTTTACTCCATACATTTTCCCTGACATCCAAAAGTACTTAAATTTTTTCAGGAAAATGGTCCAATTCACACACTTATCAAGAGAATATCCCTGGTCCTCCCTACTGCCTCTGATCTAGTGGACTCACCAAGCACAAATGCTTTGTTTGTAAATTATGTCTGAGTGTTGGAGTGTGCCCCTGGATATCCATTAATAAATAAAAAACAAGAAAATTATTTATAATTGTACTTTTATTTTTAATATTTAAGTATATTATAACAAAACGTATAATTTACTTTTGACACTTAAATATATTTAAAACCAAATACTTTTAGACTTTTACTCAAGTAGTATTTTACTGGGTGACTTTTCACTTTTATTTGAGTCATTTTCTATTAAGGTATCTTTACTTTTTCTCAAGTATGACAATTTTCCACCACTGTACTTTTGTAGATATAGTATATCTTTTTTTATTCCCGGATTATAGTTTATAATCAAAATGAAACACGTTCCACTTAAAATAGTTAGTGATTTACTGTGTATATTGCTAACTAACAGAATCACACAATCCATTTGTGCTGGTAATGGTAAAATAGAATTGCGGAAGTGTGTATTACGTTCTGCGTTTAGCACTCACTTCCTGTGGCTCACAGATCGTCTAGCTAGCTATATTCCCCTGTTTACTTTGGACAAGACTGGAGTTCAAAACAAACCGAGCGGAAACATGGCATGTACGGACTAAACGTAAAATTGCATCGGAGTATTGCAGTGACACGTTTTTGATCTGTCACAAGCGAAATTGATGTCTGTGGTAAATCAGTTATATTGGAGGAATTAATCCATGGGTATGGAGCGTTATAACCGCGGATCATCAAATGTAGCAGCCTTCTACTCCCTGGGAGAGACGCGACTGATTTCAGGAACTCACAAAACTGCGTTCACAAATCACTGCTCTTCGCTTCTCTAAAGACCAGCTTTTTTTCTGAGACACAATGGATATATTTTTTTTTCTATGTGTATCTATTATTTTCATTCTCCACTTATCAACGTGTGTTTGTTTCAATTTGGATACCGACAAACCATCTGTTTATTCGGGTCCTCAAGGCAGTTATTTTGGCTTCTCGGTAGATTTCTTTAAACCAGAGGAGAAACAGTAAGCTTGATTAATATTCTTTAATGTTTATTATATCAATATTTGTTTTCCGATCATTTCATTGAGTATGTTTAATCTAAAATATGAGACTGGACACACTGAAACGATTTCTTTCCCGTCTGTTTGTAGTTTAAACATTTTAATCGGCGCCCCAAAAGCCAACACATCCCAGTTGACAGTAGTAGAGAGAGGAGCGGTATACAGTTGCTCTTGGCAGAGAGGCACGAGCTGTCAGCAACTCCAGTTTGACAACACAGGTAAGGTGGAGAATGGAGATCATGGTAGCTTTGAAACTCCATGTGTTGTAGGCACTGGTGGGAAAAGTACCTAATTGTCATACTTGAGTAAAAGTATAGATACCTTAATAGAAAATGATTCACGTAAAAGTTAGTCACCCAGTAAAATAGTACTTGAGTAAAAGTCTAAAAGTATTTGGTTTTAAATATACTTAAGTATCAAAAGGAAATCTAATTGCTAAAATATACTTAAAGTAGAAATAAAAGTATAAATCATTTCTATTTCCTTATATTAACAGACTGCTCCATTTTCTTGTATTTTTTAAATTGATGGATTTTTTTATTTAACCTTTATTTAACTAGGCAAGTTAACTAGACAACAACACAGCATTGTAGCAACACAACATGACACAGTATGGTAGCAACACAACATGGTAGCATTATTTACAAAAGATGCATTTGTGTTTAGTGAGTCCGCCAGACCAGAGGCAGCAGGGATGACCACGTGTTCTCTTGATAAGTGCGTGAATTTCACAATCTTCCTGTCCTGCTAAGCATTCAAAATGTAACAAATACTTTTGGTTTGTCAGGGAAAATGTATGGAGTAAAAAGTACAATATTTTCTTTATGAAAGTAGTAAAGTAAATGGGGAAGCGTTTTTGCGTTGTTGTCCTTGAAGACTTTTGTTTTTTGCGTTGTTGTTTTCTGTTTACCTTTGTCTTTCTCTTTTTTCTCTTCATTGTTGTTCATTTTGTTGGTTGTTGTTGCTCTTGGGGAACTGTGGGGGGGGATCTTGCAGGGCTGGTGGCTGGCGGTTGGGAGCTTGGGCTGGTGGATGATAGATAGCTGGTTCGGGTCCCCGTTTGTTTGACCTTGTGGGAGAGACGTGCCGTTGAGCAGGGCGTTGACCCTGGTTGCTTCTGTGTCGCTCTGGATGGGAGTCTGTTAGATGACTAATGGGATGTAGTTGTTGAGCAGCTTCACTGCAAGTATATTGTATATTTTAGATATTCAATAAAAAAGGACAAGTTAAAAAATATATAAATAGAAAAGTACAGATACCCCAAAAAATGACTTAAGTAGTAGTTGAAAGTATTTTTATTTAAGTACTTTACACCACTGGTTGTAGGCCATAGTGCTGTCCTGAATGAATGGTGGGCGGGTGGTGGGATGCTCACCCAATGCCACATCCAGCTCCGAATAAAATGGGCATTGGGTTCTCCGTCAATACAGGCAAATATATTGATGAAATCCAGGGTTATCAAGTTTTGACTTTTGACTTGGTTATAACCCTGTAATTTTTGTAGTATAAAATAAGTGTGTGCACGCACTTGTTTTTTTTGTATTATTATTTTTTTTTATTTCTCCTTTATTTAACCAGTTAGGCCAGTTGAGAACAAGTTCTCATTTACAACTGCGACCTGGCCAAGACAACACAAAGTTACACATGAGAAATAAAACAAACGTACAGTCAATAACACAATAGAGAATCTATATACACAGTGTGCAAATGTAGTGCAAAATGCAGTAAGGTTAGGAAGATAGGACAGTAAATAGGCCATAGTGGCGAAATAGGTTACAGATTAGAATTAACACTGGAGTGATAGATGTGCAAGTGATGATATGTAAATAGAGATACTGGAGTGCAAAATGAGCTAAAATAATAAATATGGGGATGAGGTAGTAGGGTGGGCTATTTACAGAAGGGCTATATACAAGTGCAGTGATCGATAAGCAGCTCTGACAGCTGATGCTTAAAGTTATTGAGGGAGATAGGAACCTCTAGCTTCAAGGATTTTTGCAGTTCGTTCCAGTCATTGGCAGCAGAGAACTGGAAGGAATGGCGGCCAAAGGAGGTGTTGGCTTTGGGGGTGACCAGTGAAATGTACCTACTGGAGTGCATGCTACGGGTGGGTGTTGCTATGGTGACCAGCGAGTTGAGATAAGGCAGGGACTTACCTAGTAAAGACTTATAGATGACCTGGAGCCAGTGGGTTTGGCAACGAATATGTAATGAGGGCCAGCCAACGAGAGAATACAGGTCGCAGTGGTTGGTAGTATATGGGGCTTTGGTAACAAAACGGATGGCACTGTGATAGATTACATCCAATTTGCTGAGTAGAGTGTTGGAGGCTATTTTGTAAATGACATCGCCGAAGTCAAGGATCGGTAGGATAGTCAGTTTTACAAGGGCATGTTTGGCAGCATGAGTGAAGGAAGGCAGGGAAGGATGGATATAGGTCTATAACAGTTTGGGTCTAGAATGTCTCCCCCTTTGAAGAGCGCGGCAGCTTTCCAATCTCTAGGGATCTCAGACTATACGAAAGAGAGGTTGAACAGGCTAGTAATAGGGGCTGCAACAATTTTGGCGGATAATTTTAGAAAGAAAGGGTCCAGATTGTCTAGCCCAGCAGATTTGTAGGGGTCCAGATTTAGCAGCTCTTTCAGAACATCAGCTGTCTGGATTTGGGTGAAGGAGAAGCGGGGGGGGGCTTGGGCAGGTTGCTGCGGGGGGTGCAGAGCTGTTGGCCGGGGTAGGGGTAGCCAGGTGGAAAGCATGGCCAGCCGTAGCAAAATGCTTATTGAAATTTTTGATAATCGTGAATTTATCGGTGGTGACAGTGTTTGCTAGCCTCAATGCAGTGGGCAACTGGGAGGAGATGCTCTTATTCTCCATGGACTTTACAGTGTCCCAGAACTTTTTGGAGTTAGTACTACAGGATGCAAATTTCTGTTTGAAAAAGCTGCTTTTCTAACTGACTGTGTGTATTTGTTTCTGACTTCCCTGAAAAGTTGCATATCGCGGGGGCTATTCGATGCTAATGCAATGCGCCACAGGATGTTTTTGTGTTGGTCAAGTGCAGTCAAGTCTGGGGTGAACCAAGGGCCAACAACATGTTGTATGGATATACAGTATGTTGTTTAAGAAGAACAATATGCACAAAATAATGTCAAAGCCTTTCAACGTTAGGAATTATGAAGGATTAGTGTGCAATTGCCACAAAGGCGAAGCCAAATTATACAGTTAATGGAACCTATTAACAGCTGTCTGTATTCATGAGGGACTTACTGCATTTAGATTAGTTTAGCAAGTACTTTGTTTGGTTAATGGAAGTCAATGCCATAAGAGTTGAGGGTAAATTCCAAAAGTCTCACAAATGTGAGAATAGTCATTAAGGCTATTTTGCCCTGTCATGTCTTGGCCTATGGCACGTAGCCGCATGACTGCTCCTTGGTTCTCATACAATTGTCTTTCTCATTTTTAGATGACAGGAAGAATGACAAAGGTGTTCAGATGGAGTTCAAATCCAACCAGTGGTTTGGTGCTACAGTACGGTCAGATGGTGAACACATTCTGGTGAGTTCTGCCCCTACCCCTGGTCCCTTCCCTGTCATTAACCCACCAGGCCATGCCCTTTCCAATGTCCCTTCAACCAATCAATGTTGATTGGTTCCCCTCCACTTGTTCGTTGCACAATAATGAATTCTGTTTGTGTAGATGTGTATGCTACAGACATGCCAGTTAACATCCATTTGTATAATATAATACATTGACCTAGTTTATATGCCTGTACGCCTAGTTCTATGTATGTTTGCCAGCTACAGGGTTATTTTGTTTCCTCTGCAGAGCTTGAAGTCAGTACAATTAGGCTATGTTTACACAGCACTCCTAAGAACCCATTTCTGATTCTTCTCATATCAAAACAACGAGAGATTCATTTATCTACTTATGAATTTTTGTGGGGTTTTCTTGGAATTAAGATTATTTTAGCCAAAAAAAGGGCCTAAAATAATATTTTTTTAATTATTATTATTATTATTTTTTTTAACAAATTGTTAGTGATACAAATGTATAAAGCATGTCAAACATTCTTCCTCCCGATTTTAAGTTTCTATGTGAGAGTTGCCAGAACAATCTGAGATATTAAAAATAGTTTCTGTCCATACTCGCATGGAATGGGATAATGGCGCTGCCTACAGTTTTTTTCGGTCTCCTAACCAACCTATGCTACCACATTTTATTACCAAAAAGAGCTTCTGGATGTCGGAACAGCGATTACTCACCTCGAACTGGACGAAGATTATTTTCTTTAATGAGTCTGATGCCAAGATATAATTTTGCTCCTGGACAAGGCCCAAATCCCCATCATTCGCATGAAGAAAATATGTCCTGCCTCTACCATCAGTTCTATTGGCCAAGGTGCAATCACTGGAGAATAAACTGGATCAGCTCCGTTCGAGACTATCCTACCAACAGGACATTGAAAACGGTAATATTTTATGTTTCACAGAGTCGTGGCTGAACGACGACATGGATAATATACAGTTGGCTGGGTTTACCGTGCATCAGCAGGACAGAACAGCTACATTCGGTAAGACGAGGGGTGGGGGTGTGTGTCTATTTGTCATCCAATGACACTGAGGAGTATACCACCTCAGTCACCGGTTTTATCAATACGTGCATTGACGACGTCGTTCCCACAGTGACTAAGACTGAATCCTACTACACTGGCTCTGACGCTCGTCGGATGTGGCAGGGCGTGCAAACTATTACGGACTACAAAGGAAATCCCAGCCGCGAGCTGCCCAGTGACGCGAGCCTACAAGAAGGGATCAATGCCTTTTATGCTCGATTCGAGGCAAGCAACACTGTAGCATGCTTGAGAGCACCAGCTGTTCCGGACAACTGTGTGATAACGCTCTCCTTAGCCGATGTTATTTAAGACCTGTAAACAGATCAAGGATGTGTACTCAGAGCATGCGCAGACCAACTGGCAAGTGTCATCACTGACATTTTCAACTTCTCCCTGACCGAGTCTGTGATACCTACATGTTTCAAGCAGACAACCATAGTCCCTGTGCCCAAGAAAGTGAAGGTAACCTGCCTTTGACTCCCGCCCCATAGCGCTCAAGTCGGTAGCCATGAAGTGCTTTGAAAGGCTGGTCGTGGCTCACATCAACACTATCATCCCCGGAAACCCTAGACCCACTCCAATTTGCATACCGCCCCAACAGATCCACAGATGATGCAATCTCAATCGCACTCCACACTGCCCTTTCCCACCTATGTGAGAATGCTGTTCATTGACTACAGCTCAGGGTTCAACACCATAGTGCCCACAAAGCTCATCACTAAGCTAATGACCAAGGAACTAAACACCTCCCTCTGCAACTGGATCCTGGACTTCCTGACGGGCTGCCCACAGGTGGTAATGGTAGGCAACAACACATCTGCCACTCTGATTCTCAACACTGGGGCCCCTGTTCACCCACGACTACTGCGTGGCCAAGAACGATTTCAACACCATCATTAAGTTTGCTGACGACACGTGATCAAGACAAAGGAGATGATCGTGGACTACAGGAAAAGGAGGGCCGAACATGTCCCCCTTCACATCATCGGGGATGTAGTGGAGCGGGTCAAGAATTTCAAGTTCCTTTGTGTCCACATCCCAAACAAACTGTCATGGTCCAAACACACCAAGACAGTTGTGAAGAGGGCACGACAACGCCTTTTCCCCCTCAGGAGACTGACAAGATTTGTCATGGGTCCCCAGATCCTCAAAGTTCTACAGCTGAAGCAACCGGTCATGATGCTCTCGATGGATCACCGCCTGGTATGGTAACAGAAGGTAGTGCGTATGGCCCAGTACAACACTGGGGCCAAGCTTCCTGCCATCCAGGACCTATATACTAGGCGGTGTCAGAGGAAGGCCCAAAAAATTGTCTAAGACTCCAGTCACCCAAGTCATAGACTGTTCTCTCTGCTACTGCATGGCAAGTGGTACCAGAGTACCAAGTCTAGTACCAAAAGGCTCATCGACAGCTTCTAAGACTGCTGAACAATTATTAAAATGGCCATCTGGACTATTTGCATTGACCCCCCCCCGCACATTAACTCGGTACCAGTTACCCCGTATATATATAGCCTCAATATTGTTATTTTCTGTTACTCTTTCTATTTTTTACTTTAGTTTATTTAGTAAATATTTTCTTAACTCTATTTTCTTAACTGCATTGTTGGTTAGGGCTTGTAAGTAAGCATTTCACGGTAAGGTCTACACCTGTTGTATTTGGCGCATGTGACAAATCAAATTGGATTTGATTTATGAGTCTCCATTTTGCTGTTTACATATTGGGGAACAGATCAGATATGCCAATATATCGGAATTAGAGTGTCTGTGTAAATGAAGCATTCTGTGTTATTGTGTTATTTCTCCTAGGCCTGTGCACCTCTTTACCAGTGGAGTACATTTGGCCTTTCAGAGAGGGAGCCTGTTGGAACATGCTTTCTGAAGAAGGGTGGGAAGATTGTGGAATATTCCCCCTGTCGTACATGTACGTACGTAGGTGCATAACTGTACTCCATCCATCTTGGAAACTATTTGTTTGCAAGTTAATATGCAGTAAGCGAATCATTATTTGCAGATTGTCTTCCTCAGGTTACACCCAAATATCAGTTGCTGTGCTGGGCAAAGGTTGTTTCTAGAAAGATATTGTTTGTGAAATATGGCACATTCCCTCTATCTGCACATGTCGACATTTCTGTGTTGTTTACTGATCACTAAGCAGTGCATATGCTTACATTCCAGTACTAACAATATTTTTACTGTAGCAAATGAACCCAAATACATTTGACATGGTATTCTGTCTTGTAGATTTATTGTTACAAGTCTCTCAAATAAGCTTTACTGATGGATTTGTAACGCTAAATACACATTTTATTTTGTGCCATGCAGCTGTGATGTGTTTTTTGTCTTCAATGTTTAATTTGCTGTCTCTGTGCGTGCATACGTATGTGTCATGTTCACAGCGTTACACACTCCAGAAGGCCAAGGCTTCTGTCAGGCAGGATTCAGTGTGGACTTCGTAAAGGTATGGTGTTGGTTAAACGCCAAAACATCACCCAAAATCTCATTCCTATAACCAACCCTCTTTGGCTGATATTTATAAAACGGGGCAGTTTGTGCAGATTGCTACAATACCACTGTTTTTATTTGCACCTTTTCTGTTTGGTTTGCATAGGGTTATTAGGTCCATTAATCTAGCTAACATCTGAAAACAATCATGTTTTCTGCCTTTCTTGAAACAGAATAGTCGAGTTGTTGTTGGAGGACCTGGCAGTTTTTATTGGCAAGGTAAGAAACCTAATAATGGACAAGTAGAAGGGATGGTGTCTTACTTACAGACGGTCTCGTCTGGAAGCCTAAATGTATGATACAGACAGTGTTTAAAGAACTCTGAGCTAACAGTAAGGCAGTGATCCGACTCTGTCCAATGCACATGTCTATATATGGGCACCTCTTAAAAAATATAGACAACCTGGCATGTGTTTGTATTCAGTTTGAACTTTGGCTGTTTTTTAAGAGTTTTAATGTAGTGTTAAATGTAATGCAGACAGATATACATGTTGAGCTATGTTAAACTCTTGACCCCCCCCCCCCCCAAACTTGTTCTTACTGAACACTGAACAGCTTTAGAAACCAGGCCATGTCCTGACGATTTAAAACACAATAGTCCAACAGTCTTGATTGTTGTTTTTCTCTTCCAGGACAATTGATCTCGGATGACATATCTGACATCTTAAATCTCTCCAATAACCAGTTCAACACTCCTTATAGTAACCAGCTCTCAACCAAACCAGCTAGCGCACAGTTTGATGACAGCTATTTAGGTAAGAGCTCTCTTCAACGGTGTACTAAACATTTTATATTTGGTTTTAAAATAAATGGCACCAACTGATATTTGCAGTCCAGTTCTCATGATATTTTGATTTATATTTCAGAATTTTTTTCTGGTCATTGACTATTTTTTGCACAGTAATTGTCTGAAATGGAGGTGTGGAGGCATACTGTTTTTTTGCCATGTCACTGCACCAGTCACTTCTAACCACAGAAATAGAATTACAGTGCTCTTCGATATCCTTTGACAGTTAAGTTAACACAATTATTCTGGCTCTATACTCCTGTATTTTGGATTTGAAATCAATTATGAATATGTGACAACATATTCACTTAAACGACCACCCGCTACTTGTTATGGTAAACAGCTGTGGGATGAGTCTGAAGAAATGTAACCGCTCTCAAATTCAAAGACGGAGCAAGGACAGACCATCTATGAGATCAAAATGATAGTTTTCAAGCTGAACAGAGTTAGTTTACAATTACATGTTTACAAGCAATGGAGAGAAAAACAAACTTATATGTTGGGTTCTGAAGGGGTAAGACTGTTGAACTGCCATGAGACATAAGTTATATATTCTTCATGAATCAATGACAATATATACAGTATACATACAATACCACAGTTGATATATAATTCATTTAAGTCCAAAAATGGATGTACCGATCACAGACTGTAGCTTTAAACTTTTAAAAGTTTAGTATATGGTCCCATATCCCCTGCACACAATGACTACATTAAGCTTGCGACTATAAAGTCTTTAAACTTTATAAAGTATTCGATGCATTTGCAGTTTGTTTTGGGTCACCTCTTACCCAATTGTAACTGAATGATATCTGGAGTCATTTTCATTTTAAGTTAGCAGATAGTATGTTTCTGAACACTAACCTTTTAGAGTTTAGACAACTTCATTTCTAAATAGTAAAAAAAAAAAATACAGTATATACAGTGGGGAGAACAAGTATTTGATACACTGCCGATTTTGCAGGTTTTCCCACTTACAAAGCATGTAGAAGTCTGTAATTTTTATCATAGGTACTCTTCAACTGTTAGTGACGGAATCTAAAACAAAAATCCAGAAAATCACATTGTATGATTTTTAAGTAATTAATTAGCATTTTATTGCATGACATAAGTATTTGATACATCAGAAAAGGAGAACTTAATATTTGGTACAGAAACCTTTGTTTGCAATTACAGAGATCATACGTTTCCTGTAGTTCTTGACCAGGTTTGCACACACTGCAGCAGGGATTTTGGCCCACTCCTCCATACAGACCTTCTCCAGATCCTTCAGGTTTCGGGGCTGTCGCTGGGCAATACGGACTTTCAGCCACCTCCAAAGATTTTCTATTGGGTTCAGGTCTGGAGACTGGCTAGGCCACTCCAGGACCTTAAGATGCTTCTTACGGAGCCACTCCTTAGTTGCCCTGGCTGTGTGTTTCGGGTCGTTGTCCTGCTGGAAGACCCAGCCACGACCCATCTTCAATGCTCTTACTGAGGGAAGGAGGTTGTTGGCCAAGATCTCGCGATACATGGCCCCATCCATCCTCCCCTCAATATGGTGCAGTCGTCCTGTCCCCTTTGCAGAAAAGCATCCCCAAAGAATTATGTTTCCACCTCCATGCTTCACGGTTGGGATGGTGTTCTTGGGGTTGTACTCATCCTTCTTCTTCCTCCAAACACGGCGAGTGGAGTTTAGACCAAAAAGCTCTATTTTTGTATCGGCAATGTATCAAATACTCTCCACAATGGCCAAGGCCAGAGAGCTGTGTAAGGACATCAGGGATAAAATTGTAGACCTGCACAAGGCTGGGATGGGCTACAGGACAATAGGCAAGCAGCTTGGTGAGAAGGCAACAACTGTTGGCGCAATTATTAGAAAATAGAAGAAGTTCAAGATGACGGTCAATCTCCCTCGGTCTGGGGCACCATGCAAGATCTCACCTCGTGGGGCATTAATGATCATGAGGAAGGTGAGGGATCATCCCAGAACTACACGGCAGGACCTGGTCAATGACCTGAAGAGAGCTGGGACCACAGTCTCAAAGAAAACCATTAGTAACACACTACGCCGTCATGGATTAAAATCCTGCAGGGCACGCAAGGTCCCCCTGCTCAAGCCAGCGCATGTCCAGGCCCGTCTGAAGTTTGCCAATGACCATCTGCATGATCCAGAGGAGGAATGAGAGAAGGTCATGTGGTCTGATGAGACAAAAATAGAGCTTTTTGGTCTAAACTCCACTCGCCGTGTTTGGAGGAAGAAGAAGGATGAGTACAACCCCAAGAACACCATCCCAACCGTGAAGCATGGAGGTGGAAACATCATTCTTTGGGGATGCTTTTCTGCAAAGGGGACAGGACGACTGCACCGTATTGAGGGGAGGATGGATGGGGCCATGTATCGCGAGATCTTGGCCAACAACCTCCTTCCCTCAGTAAGAGCATTGAAGATGGGTTGTGGCTGGGTCTTCCAGCATTACAACGACCCGAAACACAGCCAGGGCAACTAAGGAGTGGCTCCGTAAGAAGCATCTCAAGGTCCTGGAGTGGCCTAGCCAGTCTCCACACCTGAACCCAATAGAAAATCTTTGGAGGGAGCTGAAAGTCTGTATTGCCCAGTGACAGCCCCGAAACCTGAAGGATCTGTATGGAGGAGTGGGCCAGAATCCCTGCTGCAGTGTGTGCAAACCTGGTCAAGAACTACAGGAAATGTATGATCTCTGTAATTGCAAACAAAGGTTTCTGTACCAAATATTAAGTTCTGCTTTTCTGATGTATCAAATACTTATGTCATGCAATAAAATGCAAATTAATTACTTAAAAATCATACAATGTGAATTTCTGGATTTTTGTTTTAGATTCCATCACTCACAGTTGAAGAGTACCTATGATAAAAATTACAGACTTCTACATGCTTTGTAAGTGGGAAAACCTGCAAAATCGGCAGTGTATCAAATACTTGTTCTCCCCACTGTATATTGGAGGACACTGTATTTCTCAAAATTATATTTCTATACCTCTAACATCCCCACCTGTGTGTCTTGGTGTCTGTTAGGTTACTCTGTGGCTGTTGGAGACTTTAATGGCGACAGGGACGATGGTGAGGCTGAGTTTTGCATCTGAAACAATTGGTAGTGCTGCAGAGCTGGGCTCTGAAATATGAATAATGATTCTCAACTCTGCAGACTTACTCCCCTCTTGTCTTGTCTGACAGAGAGGCGATGCACAAGTTTGTAGGGCTGGTGCTTTTTCAAAGATTTTCCAAGCAGCAATTATCCTTTTCACATGCTGGTAGATTTGTAATGTATTACTCCCTCGTCTACAGATTATGTCACAGGCGTGCCGCGAGGAGAAAAGGCCCTGGGCTATGTAAGGATTTACTTAGCACTACCTCTATCAGTTCACATCACAAATGCTCTGATCTGCACCAGACGTTATGTTCTCATATCTGTGTCTGTCTTTTTTGCAGGTTACTATTTTCAATGGAAACAAAATGGAGTCAATGGTCAACTTCACAGGGGTGCAGGTAAACTGTGTTATAGTTACTAAGTTAGGTTGCTAAGTTAGGTTCCCTAATCCCCTGATCAGCTATCAACTTTAGCACACGGGGGACTGCTGCTATATGTTCAGAACATGGTTATCTTTGTTATTTGTTGATTTAGCGCAGACCCAAATCTCACACAACTGAAAGAGGCCTGGTTATTGTTTAATCCGTAACACAAAAGACCTGTGTTGTAGACCCGGTTGAAATGTTAAGGTAGTTTCCAATTTGAGCCGACATATGCAACGTTTACTGGGAATGCAGTCACAGCAAATGCGGAAACATTGCCTTGTCCATCAGGCTATAACACTGATCGTGTGCGCTATGGATTGAATCGAACCCCTTAATGTGATCTTCTAGTGCCAAGTTACAGTATACATAGGTTAGGAATGTCACACACAGACACACACACCAGCAAAGTGTGGTTAATGCTCTCTTTTCAGTTATGTGTTATGCATAACTGTTTTTGGTCTTCTCTTTTATCAAACTACTTGGCAATGTTGGATCAACCTATCTGTTTTTGTCACAGCAGGGCGCTAACAGACATGTTTAGATTAACCCAGATTGTCCAGAGCTCTTTGATAGCGGGCGGCTCTGTTTAAAAGCTAGCCAAGGGCTTATGAGGATATTTTCTTTGGTTAAACAACACGTCTCCTTCTGATTGGCCCCAGTGCTACGCTCTCATCTGCACACGCTGATAAACGGCCAGGGGGATTGGCTGTGCTATGTTGTCAATCCACTCAGTGTAGAAACCGGGTGAACATATTCAGAGATACTGTGTCTTTTAGGAAGCAGTTTGCAGTGGCTTGTCAGGCGTTGTGTTTTTTCTCTGGACCAGAAACATGCCTGTTTAGAGGTCAGAGAAATACATGGTTCTTATGAAGTGCGTACACAAGAATTACACACGTTTTTCATAGTGATTTCATGAAGGCTTTACACATTGATTTAAAAAAATAAATAAAATAAAATTAATTCCTTCTACCAGAACAGTCAGTTATGGGATCGAGTGTTGGAGCAAATTGGTTGTTTGTAAATGGTAGTTTACCTCCATGCTAAAGAGAACCCCCAGATATTAAAGCAGCTTTTGGTTGCCACTGTCTATGAGTCTCCCTGGAGAGAGCAGTGTGGAAGGATGGACATGATGTCAGGCTAACATAGTGGTGAAATTAGCTCAATGATGGACATGATCTCACAAAAGCTGTGTTGCACCATCATGACTAGATGATGCAAGGCTGCTCCGTTCTCAAGCCCATAAACCAGCAGACAGACATAAACAACCATGGCTTCTGCTCCAGGATTCATGATGGGGCTTAGCTGAATGTGGCAACACCCAGTTCTAGGGGTTTCTCATGGTTTGAAGATTGTGGTCCTTGTATAGATGTTGCTTGAGCAAATATCCAGCAGGCCCTGTTCATCCCTCGTTCTTTCTATGATTACTAAAGATTACAAAGACCTCAGGATCAAAATGTTGATTACTGTATTGTGGCAAGGGTCTAATCCACCATGTATCACCTGTTCATTACTTGTAAATCTATAAATACAGCATTGGTTAATAACTCTGACAAAGACCTCAGGATCAAAATGTTGCGCTCGATTAAACTATGTGGGTATTCAACAGGGTGTGGCTATCAATCATATTTATACTCCTCTCACTCATGATTTGTCCCTAGATGGCTGCCTACTTTGGCCATTCTGTAGCAGCGACCGACATCAATAACGACAGGTACATTAAATATAGTCTCTCTTCTGGACGTAATTGTAGGAAACCACTGCTGATACTGTATGAGAGTGGAAGCAACCTCATTGTAATAAGAACATTGTTAAGAAATGTTGACAACACATACCCAATAGTGATAAACAAGTCTTCTCTTATTATGTTGGCTATTCATTTGACCTTCCTCATAGAGCTCACAGAAGTCTTCGCTTTTAGCAGCACAGCAAAGAGACAGACATCTGAATTATCTTTATCTCGCTATCTGTTTTCCTCAGGCTGGTGGATCTGTTTGTGGGCGCTCCTCTCTTCATGGACCGTGGTTCTGATGGGAAGCTGAGGGAGGTGGGCCAGGTGTATGTCTACCTGGGCAAGGGGGGCTTTGCCTTCCACACCCCCCAGAGACTGACCGGTTCAGAGCTCTACTCCCGCTTTGGCAGCTCCATCGCCCCCTTAGGTGATCTGGACATGGACGGATACAATGGTGAGACTAGGAGACATAAGCAATGTTTCACCCACGGGCGTGTTGGCAGTGGACTTTATGTTACCACCGCTCCCATTGTTGTGGATGGAAGCCTCACACCACTAATGTGTGGACTACTGCTAACATGTAGTTCTGGGATAGATTCCGCTTCAAGTCTATTTCTGTTGAGTCCCACAAGCGGTAATATCATTCAAACAATGTTTTGTGCACAGATAAAGTAAGTACACCCCTGGAAAGTTTTTTTTAAAAACATATTTGGACAGATGGATATGTAATCTTCACTTCAACACTATTGACAGATAAAGGTTACCCAATTTAACAAATCACACACACAAAAAAAACCCATTTAAAATGTTATGCAATTAAAATAAACAAAAATGCCTTTTCCTTATGGGGACAAAGTTAGTAAACCCATACCTTACCATCACATAAAATGGCTAAAAGAAGTCTCTAAGAACCCCAGAGTAACATCAAGGGATCTACAGGCCTCTTAATCAATGTCGAAGTGCATGGGTACACTGTCAGAAAGAGACTGCACAAACTTGGCCTACATGGGAGGTCAGGAAGGAAGAAGCCTCTGCTCTCAAAAAAGAATATGAAGACAGATAGATTAGATAGATTAGATAGATAGATAGATAGATAGATAGATAGATAGATAGATAGATAGATAGATAGATAGATAGATAGATAGATAGATAGATAGATAGATAGATAGATAGATTTCTAAATTTCTTCATCAAGCAGCTACGAAAAAACACAGGGCAGGTGCAAAATTCCAGAACGAAAATACACAAAAGACAGATACATGATACATAGAGCGGCAGTATGAAAAACTATAAAAATGCAAGAAGTCTGGAGTGCAAAAAAGCTATAAAAAGACATAGTATGGGTGGATGGCTGAATATGTACACTATACATTGTTACAGAGTGTTAGGTGAACAAAAATGATACAAATATTGCAAGTTGATATAGATAAATAAAGAGTATTTCCATGGTTAACTATACTATACAGGTCGATGGCAAAGAAATACTTAAATAGCTAAAAGTGCGTATGATATAAGTGAGGGTAATAATAGTTTACTTAATATACAGTCTGGTTAAATGAACAGGTGAGTGAATATTTTGCATGGTTAAATTAACTGTACAGGTAAATGTACAGGTAAGTGAATATTTGCGAGATAAAGACACAACTGACTTTTGCCAGACAACACCTGTAGGCCTCTTTCTGACAGTGTACCCATGCACTTCTACATTGATTGTGGTAAGAGAGGCCTGTAGATCCCTTGATGTTACCCTGGGGTTCTTAGAGACTTCTATGAGCATCTTTCAGGTAAGATCTTGGGTTGACTTTGGTGGGACGACCTGTCCAAGGTAGTTTGCCAGTGATCTGGAATTTTCGTCGGACAGTGGAATGATGTACTTTAAATTGCTTGGAAATGGAATGATGTACTTCGAATTGCTTGGAAATGGATTTGTAACCCCTCCCAGACTCATGGACATCAATAATCTTTCTTCTGAGGGCCTCGGTTAGGTCTTTTGATCTTTGAATGATGTGTTACCACACACCCATATGGTTAAGACAAAACCAGACCAATCTTCTTATCTTTATGGAAGGCTGGACCCTCCTAAGTTTCTCTCTAATGTTATCTAATCATTTGCACTTGTTTTGGTACCTAATTCTAATTTTAGCCGTTTTATGTGATGGTAAAGGTAGGGGTGTACTAACTTTTTCCCCATAAGGAAAAGGCATTTTTGTTTATTTTAATTGCATAACATTTTTAAAGTTAATTTTTTTGTGTGTGTGATTTGTTAAATTGGGTAACATTTGTGTCAATAGTGTTGAAGTGAAGATTAGATATCCATCTGTCCAAATATGTAAAAAAATATATAAATAAAACTTTCCAGGGGTGTACTTACTTTTTCACATGACTGTAAGCTGTAAAAACATAACTTTTTGGTTACAGCGTTTAGTTTTTGGGGAATAAAAACAGGTAATTATTACAGCAGGCTAGCGTGTCATTGGTTTACCCTGGCAACATATCTAGCCAACTTACTTGCAAGCTATTTGTTGACAAAGTTATGAAGAAAATAAGGGTCAAAGGTTAATATGAGTTTTGGTTATAAAAATGGTCATAGTGAATGAGCCTTTTCCACGTGTTTATGTGTGTTGTCGTTTATTGAAACCTCTGTTGCTGTCACATCGCCTGTCTGCTGGCCTGGATGAAAAGAGCATCATAAAAAGATTAAGAGTATCTATAATTTACTCTCTCCCTCGTTCCTTCTCTATCATCCTTTCTCTCTCCATCTCTCTCTCTCGCTCCATCACTCTCTCTTATCTCTCTCTCAGACATTGCCATCGCTGCACCGTATGGAGGTCCAGACCGCAGGGGGCTGGTTTACATACATAACGGGAGGGCAGGCGGGCCTGAACCTACTGCCTCCCAGGTCCTGGAGGGGAAGTGGGCTGCCATTTCTATACCCCCCAGCTTCGGGTACGCCATGCACGGAGCCACTGACATCGACCAAAATGGATACCCAGGTACAATTATTAAAGGGACAAAGACGCTCAGACCACGGCAAGTAGTTTGAAACACTCAATATAGCCGCCAATCAACCCAGCACACAACATTGACTAGACCAAGGCTGTAATTCCGTGACCTCAGTGTCTGGAGCCACGTTCTGCGTGTGTGAAATTAATTTCAACATAGTTTCACTTCTCAACAATTGTCCCAGCTGATCTGATGGACGGCACAGCTTGCAACAATTTTAGATAATATTCCAAAATGTTAGAATGTTAGGGAAGCAAGCCTCAGTAATTTAGGATATGACAGTATATTTAGGCTACAATATTTACATAATCACGAAGCAGAGAAAATTATAAAGTAAATTAGGATATGCAAGACTTCAAAAGCACATTTGGTGGTGTTATAGTTGTTGGTTAAAGTGCAGATTATTTTGTTCCAAAAATGTACTGCGTAGAACAGATTTGGAGGGAGGGCGGATTGGAGGAGTGTCACGGAATCTCAGCCACTTTGTTGACTTGAATGGAATGTCCGTTCTAGTCATTTTAGTTCTACATGCCTTTCTCATAATAAGGTGTACATGCATTATATTTATTTTAGAACACCAGGAGAGCTCATTTTGTGTTTGCCTCCATTTTTACAGACCTGATTGTGGGAGCATTCGGAGCAGACAAAGCTGTTCTTTACAGGTAAAATGCAGCCTCGACTCTGAGCTGCTTAGAAACACAAACCATTAATGTGGCGTAACATCTGCGAGGTCTAATTCGTGAAAAAACAGAGCTACGCCCATAGAAGCCGTCTCCATGTACATTTTCTAAAGAGGCCGTGGGTTACATAAATGTCTTGTAATGTTGTGTGGCTGATGTAACCAATGACCCCTGACTTGTAGGGCTCGTCCGGTCGTCAGTGTTAACGCCACCCTGGACATCAGCCCTCAGATCCTGAATTCAGAGTACAAGAGCTGTTTACTGCCCGGCACCAGCACCACTGTGTCCTGGTGAGTGACCAGCAACCAGTGTAATTATAATGCAAACAACACAGGAGGACGGAAATCACAACCCCTGTCTCAGAGAAACACTGCCTGTTTCAAACCCCTTAGAAGATGGTGATTTATACTTTGTCAGTTTCTATCGCAGGGTCCAAAATATAGTTTTTTGTATTTAATTTTCTTTTTAAAATGTCATTCTACGTATACAAGAACATTGTCTATAGCTGTAACCCTTTTTTATTGCTTTGGGTCTTTTTATTTGTTAAAATAAAAAATCTGCCTGTCCAGCACATGGTTAATCATATTTATACATCTAATTTATAACACACTTTTCGAAGAAAACTATCTCAAAGTGCTACAGAGTGCATTCAAATAAATCGAAACAAGAGACGTAGACAAATAAGGACACAACTTATGTTATCAAATGATTTTTACAGTCCGACGTGGACCAGCTGTAAAGTCGTGTGTGAGAGTGTGCCCCTCCCCATAACTCAGAATGCTTGTAGTCTGGATCTGCTCTTCACTGCACTGCCAAATCTCTCTCACACACTCACTCACTCACACACACATACCCAGGATATGACTCACACTTGAAAATATTTTTTTGCTTTGATGTACCAATAAAATAAAAAAAAGACAGCATTAATTACTTTGGATTTTGTTATGTTGTGAACATGTTTGTTAATGTTATTGATCCACTGCCAACACTATATAGGTCAATAGTTGGTGTAGTCCAGTCTATAAGAAAATACACCAGTTTTATGTTCCACATTCTAGTTGTCATGACATTTCTCACTATGTTGGATAGTATTTATTTTGATTTTAGGCAAAGCTCAGAAAGTGCAAATTCATTCATCTATATTTACTTCCTATCATTTTCAGTTTTAAAGTCAAATATTGTCTCCTGGCCTACGGGAAAGGAGTACCTTTTCTACTCAGTAAGTGCAGTGAATTAAATTCCTTCAGTCCTCTTTCAGTCAATTAGTGAACATTACTCTTTGAAGTTGAAAACGTATTTTTCCCTTGATGTTTTTTTTCAGACTTCCAGGTGGAGTTGGTGCTGGACAGACTCAAACACAAGGGGGCAATAAAGCGTGTGCTGTTCCTCCACATCCGTGTGTCTCAGTACTCCAAGAACATGACAGCCAGCAACGGCAAGGGACCCGCCTGTGAGGAACTAGAGGGCTTCCTCATAGTGAGTATCCTTCTCCCTTTCTAGAGCATTTAGTTTTCTGCAGATAATAAAAAATTGGCAATACACGTTTCCAAAATAAACAAAGCATTTATTTTTTATTAGCAAAAACCCTCAGCAGCCAATCACATGCTTAGTTTGTTTCTGTTGCAACTTAGCTGGCCATAAAAACCCTCTCAGCAGCCAATCACATGCTTAGTTTGTTTCTGTTGCAGCTTAGCTGGCCATAAAAACCCTCTCAGCAGCCAATCACATGCTTAGTTTGTTTCTGTTGCAGCTTAGCTGGCCATAAAAACCCTCTCAGCAGCCAATCACATGCTTAGTTTGTTTCTGTTGCAGCTTAGCTGGCCATAAAAACCCTCTCAGCAGCCAATCACATGCTTAGTTTGTTTCTGTTGCAGCTTAGCTGGCCATAAAAACCCTCTAATTTCTTTATTGAGCGTCTGCCTGCTCAGCAGGAACAGTAATGCAAGTAGACGACTGCAAGAGTCCGCAGTTATGGGATTATTCTGCAGACAAGGTCAAATTCCACAATTCTGTAATTTGCGGAAAACCCAAAATGTAATTCAGCCTACAGTAGCAGCCAATGTGTGGTGTTCAATGTATGCCTACATTCCGTGAGACTGAAAAACATTACATTAAGCTATTTATCCACTTGTCCTTCAGACAAGGGGGTGACTGAAAATGTTGTGGTGTTTGATGCAAGAAACCACTTTACAAAATAAAATGCATTATAATTCCCATCCCTGATAGTAAGATGGCGCTGACCAGATATGGCAGCTCTGCTTCTAGCTCTTAAGCAACTTTGCAGTATTATAATTTTTTGGTGTTTTAATTCTTCCATTATTAGCCCACAAATGTTTTTGTGTTATTACATACAGCGGCAGTAACTCACCAGCATTACGACAAGAAATACGACTTTCCCGAATTGGATCCTTTGTTCGTACCTAACAGGGCAATTGAACTGATTCCAGAGGCTTCTAGCCCGACTCAGGAGGCGTGCACCATTCACCGCTTCCGAGTATATTACTTGTTAATGTTCAGTCTCTGGATTATAAAGAAGACTAGCTCAGGGAAAGGATCTCCTTCCAGAGAGACATCAGGGATTGTAACATACTCTGTTTCACGGAAACATGGCTCTCTGGGGATATACTGTCTTCGTCCATACAGCCAGCTGGGTTCTCAGTACATCGCGCAGACGGGAATAAAGAACTCTCGGGGAAGAAGAAAGGCGAGGGTGTATGTTTCATTATTAACTACTCATGGTGTGATTGTGATAACATAGAGAAACTCAAGTTCTTTTGTTCACCCGACCTAAAATACCTCACAATCAAATGTCGACCGTATTACCTCCCAAGATAATTATTTTTGGTTATAATCACAGCCGTGTATATTCCACCTCAAGCCGATACCACGACGGCCCTCAAAGAACTACACTGGACTTTAGGAGAACTGGAAACGACATATCCTGAGGCCGCATTTATTCAACACCATAGTACCCTCCAAGCGCTGAACCCCGCCCTGTGCAACTGGGTCCCGGACTTCCTGACGGGCCGCCTCCAGGTGATGAAGTTAGGAAACAACACCTCCACTTCACCAATCCTCAACACATGGGCCCCACAAGGGTGCGTGCCCAGCCCTCTCCTGTACTCCCTGTTCACTAACGTCTGCGTGGCCATGCACGTCTCCAACTCAATCATTTTTAAAATATTTTTATTTAACCTTTATTTAACTACACAAGTCAGTTAAGAACAAATTCTTATTTACAATGGCGGCCTACCAAAAGACAAAAAGCCTCCTGCAGGGATGGGGGCTGGGATTAAAAATATACGACAACAGTAGTAGGCCTAATTACTAACCATGAGACCCTGGGAGAGTGGTGCCAGGAAAATAACCTCTCACTCAATGTCAACAAAACAAAGGAGCTGATCGTGGACTTCAGGAAACAGCAGAGGGAGCACGCCCCTATCCACATCGACAGGACCACAGTAGAGAAGGTGGAAAGCTTCAAGTTCCACGGCGTACACATCACTGACGATCTGAAATGGTCCACCCACACAGATAAAGTGGTGAAGAAGGTGCAACAGAGCCTCTTAAACCTCAGGAGGCTGAACAAATTTGGCTTGGCACCTAAAACTCTCACAAACTTTTACAGATGCACAATTGAGAGCATCCTGTCGGGCTGTATCACCGCCTTGTATGGCAACTGCACCGCCCGCAACCGCAGGGCTCTCCAGAGGGTGGTGCGGTCTGCCCAACGCATCACTGCTGGCAAACTACCCGCCCTCCAGGACACCTACAGCACCCGATGTCACAGGAAGGCCAAAAAGAACATCAAGGACAACAACCACCCGAGCCACGGCCTGTTCACCCCGCTATCATCCAGAAGGTGAGGTCAGTACAGATGCATCAAAGCTGGGACCGAAAGACTGGAAAAACAGCACTATCTCAAGGCCATCAGACTGTTAAATAGCCATCACTAGGCGGCTTCCACCCGGTTATGCAACCCTGCACCTTATAGGCTGCTGCCCTATATACTTTAATATGGAACACTAGCCACTTTAAAAATGTTTACATATTTCTGCTTTATTCATATCATATTTATATACTGTATTCTAATGTATTTTAGTTAATGCTATTCCGACATTGCTTGTCTCAATATTTATATATTTCTTAATTCCATTCTTCTACTTTTAGATTTGTCTGTGTATTGTTGTGAATTGTTAGAGACTGCTGCACTGTTGTAGCTAGGAACACAAGCATTTCACTAGCCACTAATAACATCTGCTTAATATGTGTATGTGACCAATAAAATGTGATTTTGATTTGACTATTATGCTACCGTCTGCCTATTGGCTACTTAGCATTTTCAAGCCTGCCTCAAAATACAACACTGCCCCTTTAAGACAAAAAAAGAGCTCTTTAACTGGCTGGATTTTCAAATATGTACTTTTTTTTAGCTCTTGTAGGAAGAAATCACTCCCCTATTGCTGACTTAAAATTATCCATAACTGGGCTAATAACTCACTAACTGCATCGTGCACAAATTCAAGGTGTTACTCCTATGAACAGAGAAAGTGAAATGTTCCTTGATATAAACAAAGACCCAAGCCGCTAATAATAACAACGCAAGCCCATCTACACTTTCCTACTCATTCATTACTGCTGCAGTGCTGAGTGGAAATAAGAACAATACGCATATTATGGCTTATAAAAGAGTTGACTACAACAAAGTGTTGACAGGGCTGAGTAAGAACTTAAACATGAACTCACTCATACAAACAGCATCTCTTTGCTGTATTCTTTGACAGTCTCTCTCTAGTCATGGTTTTAAACTTTTTGAAATCTCACAGTGTCAGCTTTGCTTTGTAGCTTTCTTTTTATGCCTGCTATGTTACTAGTAACGGTCATCTGAACCATCCGATTGGCCGGCGGTAGGCCTATAGTGCACTTGATTTCCTCTCTGAGCCCGCCGGGAAGGCAGAGTTTGTACCTTCAGACACAAGAAATGGTTCAAAATGACAACAGTTTACCTACTTGGCGCACAGGGCAGCTGAATCGGGTGCACCTACCGCCAACAGCCCGAGACTAAATGTTTGGCAATCGACTAGGAATGCCTTGGAGATCACGATCGACTGGTTGGTGACTACTGATATAGAAAGTTGAGAGAAATTCAAATACCGCTAGGTGTCTGGTTAGACTAAACTCTCCTTCCAGACTCATATTAAGCATCTCCAATCCAAAATTAAGTCTAGAATCACCTTCCTATTTCTCAACAAAGCCTCCTTCACTCATGCTGCCAAACATGCCCTCGTAAAACTGACTATCCTACCGATACTTGACTTCGGCGATTTACAAGAGTGTTGGAGGCTATTTTGTCATTTACAAAATAGCCTCCAACACTCTACACAGCAAATTGGATGTACAGTGCCATCCGTTTTGTTACTAAAGCCCCATATAACACCCACCACTGCGACCTGTATGCTCTCGTTGGCTGGCCCTCACTACATATTGGTCGCCAAACCCACTGGCTCCAGGTCATCTACAGTTGAAGTCGAAAGTTAACATACACCTTAGCCAAATACATTTAAACTCAGTTTTTCACAATTCCTGACATTTAATCCTATTAAAAATTCCCTGTCTTAGGTCAGTTTGGATCACCACTTTATTTTAAGAATGTGAAATATAGTAGAGAGTGATTTATTTCAGCTTTTATTTCTTTCATCACATTCCCAGTGGGTCAAAAGTTTACATACACTCAATTAGTATTTGACAGCATTGCTCCAAAACCGCCATAAAAAAGCCAGACTACGGTTTGAAACTGCACAAAGATCTCACTTTTTAGAGAAATGTCCTCTGGTCTGATGAAACAAAAATAGAACTGTTTGGCCATAATGACCATCGTTATGTTTGGAGGAAAAAGGGGGAGGCTTGCAAGCCGAAGAACACCATCCCAACCGTGAAGCACTGGGGTGGCAGCATCACTGGGGTGGCAGCATCATGTTGTGGGGGTGCTTTGCTGCAGGAGGGTCTGGTGCACTTCACAAAATAGATGGCATCATGAGGAAGGAAAATTATGTGGATATATTGACACAACATCTCAAGACATCAATCAGGAAGTTCAAGCTTGGTCGTAAATGGGTCTTCCAAATGGACAATGACCCCAAGCATACTTCCAAAGTTGTGGCAAAATGGCTTAAGGACAACAAAGTCAAGGTAAGTGGCCGTCACAAAGCCCTTACCTCAATCCTATAGAAAATGTGTGGGCAGAACTGAAAAAGCGTGTGGGAGCAAGGAGGCCTACAAACCTGACTCAGTTACACTAGTTTTGTCAGGAGGAATGGGCCAAAATTCACCCAACTTATTGTAGGAAGCTTGTGGAAGGCCGCATCCCCTTCTGTTTCAGTCTGTTTGTTCTGATTCGTAATAAACAATACCCTGGCCTTTTTTTGGTTTCCTCTTGTAGGACGACTCTGATTTCAGGGATAAAATCACTCCCATCAGTGTGTTCCTGGAGTACAAGCTAGACTTCAGGAGTGCTGCGGACAAGACAGGCCTGCTCCCCATACTGGACCAGTCAAGCCCTGCAAATGTCTCCAAACAGGTACCACTCCCTTTACCCTCCCATGCCACAGGCCTGGGACATACTGAAAATCTCCCTACAGTACTGAGGAAAAATGTGTAAGACCCTGTACATTTGACACATTTAATGTTTTTATTTTTCTTCCCAACACACTCCACATCTGAAAGTGAAAATGTTGAAGAATTGGGTGAATAAGTATGTGAATCGTTATCTATTGCAAACCTAAAAAGGTGCAAGGCACACACATTACCTTAACAAGTCAATGAATGGACTTCTAATTACAAGTGGTTCACATGATGTCCACACATTTCAAGGCTGCGTTGAAACAATGACTTATTAATGACCCAAGACTAGCTCAGTTAATCGTCATAATGATGCATCAAATGTACGTTGCCAGACAATGTAAGTACCTTAATTTATGTTCCCCTAATTGCAGTGAATACCTTTTGTTAATCATACAGCTTTTGGATGCAGTAATCATGAGCCTATGAACCAGAGTTACACTGTTAGCACTGAGGTGGTGTGCCCTTAGTGCAGCTCACCCTGCACTATCAAGTCTACTTCTGATAAGCTTCCCAGTAAAGCATTCAAAACAATCAAGCAACCCAGCCCATATTAACATATGCAGCCTGAGAAACAAGGTCCATGAAGTCAATAACTTGCTTGTAACAGATGACATTCATATTTCTGAAACTCACTTAGATTATACCTTTGATGATACAGTGGTAGCAATACATGGTTATAACATTTACCGAAAACGGGGGGGTTGTTGTGGTCTATATAAAGAACCACATTCCTGTAAAGCTTAGAGACGATCTAATGTTAAATACTGTTGAAGTAATATGGTTACAGGTTAATCTGCCCCACCTAAAGCCCATTCTGGTGGGAAGCTGCTATAGACCACCAAGTGTTAACAGTCAGTATGTGGATAATATGTGTGAAATGCTTGATAATGTATGTGATATCAACAGAGAAGTATATTTTCCGGGTGATTTTTAAATGTTGACTGGCTCTCATCAAGCTGCCCACTCGAGAAAAAAATGCAAACCTTAACCAGTGCCTGCAACCTGGTTCAGGTTGTCAGTCAACCTACCAGGGTAATTACAAACAGTACAGGAATGAAATCATCAACATGTATTGATCACATCTTTACTAATGCTGCAGAAATGTGCTTTAAAGCAGTATCCAATCTGTAGGATGTAGTGATTACAATATAATAGCCATATCTAGGAAAAACAAAGTTCCAAAGGCTGGGCCTAATATAGTGTGTAAGAGGTCATACAGGAAGTGTTGTAGTGATTCCTATGTTGATGATGTAAATAATATTTGCTGGTCCGTGGTTTGTAATGAGGAGCAACCAGACGCTGCACTTGATACATGTATTACATTGCTTATTCCAGTTACTAATAAACACGCACCCATTAAGACAATGAGGCAAAAGATATGGCAAATAAGTCTGGCAGCCCAACTGATTGGCAAACGTACTGCAAATTAAGAAATCATGTGACTAAGCAAAATAATCTATACTATGAAACAAAGATAAATTATATAAAGAATGATAGTAAAAAGCTTTTGAGCACCTTAAATGCGGCTCCATCATTCATTGAATCAGATGGCTCATTTATCACAAACCCACTGATATTGCCAACTACTTTTATTACTTTTTCATTGGCAAAATAAACAAACCTAGGGATGACATGCCAGCAACAAACGCTGACACTGACACAACGACAGATATACGGGACCCAAAAGCGGACACGGAGGCAGAGATATGATTGACTGTTTAATAGGAAATATGGGGCAAGACAGGTTCGTAGTCAATGACAGGCAATGTTCGTAACAGGGAATCTAAATGGCAGTCGTCCAATAAGGGGAGTTAGGCTCGTAGTCGTAGTTCAGGCAGCGTTCGGTACCGGGAATCAGAAGACTGGCAGTGCAGAGGAGTAGACAGGCTCGTAATCCGTAATGCAGGCAGAGTTCGTTTGGCAGCAGATCAGAAGGTCGAAGGCACATGAGGGGGCTAGACAGGAACGTAATCCAACAGGCAGTTAGAGGTCCAAATACCGGGAAACAGACTGGCAGAGTTAGTAATACGAGAGAGTGCTGGAAACGACTGACTAAGCAAGACGATCTGGCAAATGCCAACAGCACCCAAGAGACTAAATACCCACACTGATTAATGCTGGTGATAGGGTGCACCTGGTGTGGGGAGGGGACAAACACAGACAGGTGAAACATATCAGGACATGACAGACACAACACAGCCTAGTATATTGATGAGAAATTGATGATAAAATTATTGTGGGGGGCTGTCTTGTTAGACTTCAGTGCAGCTTTTGACATTATCGATCATAGTCTAGTGGTGGAAAAAACGTATGTGTTATGGCTTTACACCCCCTGCTATAATGTGGATAAAGAGTTACTTGTCTAACAGAACACAGAGGGTGTTCTTTAATGGAAGCCTCTCAAGCTGATCAGGAAGGGGATGAGCCTTGACACTCTAGAGGAGGTGGTGGAAAGACGGATCCTGGCCAAACTGCTGGCCATCATGGACAACGTCACCCACCCTCTGCACGCCATGGTTATGACCCAGAGGAGCACCTTCAGTCACAGACTGATCCCACCAGGGTTGCCAGAGAGCGCTACAGGAGGTCCTTCCTGCCGGCGGCTATTAGACTATATAATGCCTCACTGGGGTGCCGTGCCGTCGGCAACATAGATCTGGAACTGTTGGGGTGCTAGGACCTAGTTTAACAATTATTCATCCATCAGTGAGTAACTCTGGTCCGTCATCACTCATTCACTATATACATACTCATGTACAGTTGTTATATCATATCACGTGCAATATTGCAAGTCATTCTTGGACCTAACTGACGTAGTCATTCACTCAGGAATGCATATTAGTATCCTGTCAGTTGCACCTTTTCTCATTGCTTTTAGTATATCGAATGTGCAACACGTGCAGTTGTCTGTAATTAAACCCTGCGCACTAAGGACTGTATTTTAAGGGAATTACTATTATTACCCCAAATTATATCATACACACATTTAGCTATTTAAGTATCTCTTCCTGTCATTTACCTGTACAGTTCATGTAACCATGCAAGTATTCACTTATCTGTAAATATAACTGTATATTTACCTGTACAGCTAATTTAACCATGCAAAATATTAACTTACCTGTTCATTTAGCCAGTCTGTCTATCAAGTAAACCATTATTACCCTCGCTCATATCATATGCATTTTTAGCTACTGAAGTATTTCTCTGCCATCAACCTGTATAGTATAGTTAACCATCCAACATCCACCAATGTATAGGGTACATATTCAGCCAACCACCCATACTATGCAATGTTTTTTTATAGCTTTTTTGCACTCCAGATATCTTGTATTTCTATACTTTTTCATACTGCCGCTCTATGTATCATGTCTTTTGTGTATTTTCGTTGTGGCATTTTGCACCTGCCCTGTGTTTTGTTGTTGTAGCTGCTTGACAAAGAAATTTCCCCCTCGGGGATCAATAAAGTACCTACCTACCTACCTACCTACCTACCTACCTACCTACCTACCTACCTACCTACCTACCTACCTACCTAAACATAATCCAGGTAGAAGCAGGAATTCCCCAGGGTAGCTGTTTTAGGCCCCTTGCTTTTTTCAATCTTTACTAACAACATGCCACAGGCTTTGAGTAAGGCCAGTGTGTCTATGTATGCGGATGACTCTACACTATACACGTCAGCTACTACAGCGACTGAAATGACTGCAACACTTAAAAAAGCGCTGCAGTTAGTTTCAGAATGGGTGGCAAGGAATAAGTTAGTCCTAAATATTTCCCAAACTAAAAGCATTGTATTTCGGAAAAATCATTCACTAAACCCTTAACCTCAACTACATCTCATAATTAATAATGTGGAAATTGAGCAAGTTGAAGTGACTAAACTGCTTGGAGTAACCCTGGATTGTAAAATGTCATGGTCAAAACATATTGATACAACAGTAGCTAAGATAGGGAGAAGTCTGTCCATAATAAAGTGCTGCTCTGCTTACAACCTTATCAACAAGGCAGGTCCTACAGGCCCTCCTGGTTTTGTCGCACCTGGGCTACTTTTCAGTAGTGTGGTCAGGTGCCACAAAGAGGGACTTGGGAAAATTGCAGTTGGTACAGACCAGGGCAGCACGACTGGCCCTTAAAAGTACACGGAGAGCTAACATTAATAATATGCATGTCAATCTCTCATGGCTCAAAGTGGAAGAGAGATGCCCACTAATACGACACCACTGCCTGGCAGCACATTGGAGCATACTGCACATCCTTCTTACACGGGCTTACTTGGATTCTCTGTTGTCTCAGCACTTATCCCTTGTCTAGTTCCCTTCCCTGGTTAGTCTGTCATCATGGTTAGTGTTTTCCATGGTTAGTCTGTCCTTATGTTTAATGTACCTTTTAATTACTTATTTTAATGTGTGATTTTATTGCTTTTTATCATGCTGATTATCTTGTGTATGGAGGACTTTGGGCGTCAGAATAAACCCATTTCTTTACAGACAGCAGAACTACCCAATTGAGTCATTAGCATACAGCGCCTCAGGAATTGTTTGATTGACAACGAACAAAATATCGCTACAATACATCATCGCCAATGTTATGTTGAAAGAACGAGAATTTTTCTTTATAAACAGCTCAGGGTTTTCCAACTCAAACATCCCCACATTATTAGTTAGCTAACGTTGGCACCACAAACACAACTGTCATTCCTTTAGCCAAATTCATACATAGTATTTACGCTGGCTCAGGATGTTTGGGATAACTCCACTACGGTGAGTGAAGGGGAACAAACAATAACTACCAGGTACATTATTGTGAACATAACACACCCACATCAAACCACACCCCCAAGACGCAAATCTTGTTTTTCTTAATGAGGAGGGGGAAAACCTAGGCCAAATCAGTCCTAACACAGTGCCCGGATGTTCAGTAGGACAATAATCCAAAATAGAAGGCCAAAGCTAAGTGTTGAATGTCCCAGAGTCCCTCACTTGTAAATTAATCTGCTTGAAAGCTGTGGAAAGACTTGAAGATCACAGTCTTTCAATGATCCCCAATCAACATGATAAACCTTGGGTAAGAATAATGGTTCAATATTTGCCCCAATCTGGTGTCAGCTGTAATTGCTGCTAAAGGATATTTCATTAATTATTTATTAAAGGGTGTGCATACTTATTCACACGATTTTTTTCCCCCCTGTTAATTATTATATATATATATAAAAGTGAATTCATGTGTGGAGTAGGTTTTGTAGATTTAAAAACAAAATAAATGTGTCAACTTTTCAGACTTCAACTGTGGAGGGGTTCACATACTTTTTTTCTCAGCATTATATCACAGAGGCTGATTACATTTTAAACCCAAATTCCTGCCGTTACCTTTTCTATTAACTGATCATCAAGGAATGATGCTATAATTAAGCAATAAGGCCCGTGGAGGTGTGGTATATGGCCAATATACCACGGCTAAGGGCTGATCTTGGGCACGACGCGATACAGCCCTTAGCCGTGGTATATCGGCAATATATCACAAACCCCTGAGGTGCCTTATTGCTATTATAAACTGGTTACCAACGTAATTAGAGCAGTAAAAATGCATGTTTTGTCACACCCGTGGTATACGGTCTGATATACAAGGGCTGTCAGCCAATTATAATTCAGTGCTAGAACCACCCAGCTTATAATTGCTGTTTGGCATGTGCTGTTTGATTTCCAGGCTCATATGTTACTGGACTGTGGGACTGACAACGTGTGCAAGCCTGACCTGAAGCTGTCTGTGCTCAGGTAAGAGCTTGTTCAGTCACAGCCCTGGTCTCTTTTGACAAGATGGAGCCGATAGACATGGACGCCTTGTTTCAGGCTCCTAAGCAACTTTGCAGTCTTTTTTTAAAGTGTTTTATGTTATTTCTCACGTTCTTAGCCCAGAAAGTTATTTGCATTATTACATATAGCCAGAAATATTTTGGGGATATCAGATAGGCGGTAAATCACCAGTATTTTGACCCAGGAATATGTCGACACAGCTGGAGTGTTTACAGACATATTCAATATCTCACTATCCCAGTCTGCTGTCCCCACTTGCTTCAAGATGTCCATCATTGTTCCTTTACCCAAGAAAGGGAATGTTACTGAACTAAATTACTTTCACCCTGTAGCACTGACTTATTCTGTCATCATAAAGTGCTTTGAGAGGCTAGTCAAGGATCATATCACCTCCACCTTACCCAACACCCTAGACCCACTGCAACAGATGATACAATCGCCATCACACTGCACACTGCCCTATCCCATCTGGACAAGAGGAATACCTATTTAAGAATGCTCTTCATTGTCTACAGCTTGGCCTTCAACTCCATAGTACTCAACACGGGCCCCACAATAAATTCAGCTTGGCCCCTAAGACCCTCACAAACCTTTACAGATGTATCATTGAGAGCATCCTGTCGGGCTGTATCACCACCTGGTACGGCAACTGCACCAACCGCAACCACAAGGCTCTCCAGATGGTGGTGTGGTCAGGCCCACGCATCACCGTGAGCACACAACCTGCCCTTCTACAGCACCCAGTGTTACAGGAAGACCAAGAAGATCATTAAGGACCTCAGCCACGCTAGCCACTGCCTGTTCACCACGCTATAATCCAGAAGGAGAGGTCAGTACAGGCGCATAAAAGCTGAGACCGAGAGACTGAAACACAGCTTCTATCTTAAGGCCATCAGACTATTAAATAGCCATCACTAGCCAGCCTTCACCCAGTACCCTGCCCTGAACTTAGTCACTGTCACTAGCCGGCTTCCACCCGGTTACTCATCTCTGCACCTTGGAGGCCCATGAAACACTACTCACTTTAATAATGTTCACATACTGTTTTACCCATTTCATATGTGTATATAACTATTATAGTCAAGTACATCCTATTCAACTATTATGGTACATACAGTGCATTCTGAAAGTATTCTGAGCCCTTGACTTTTTCCACATTTTGTTACGTTACAGCCTTATTCCAAAATTGATTCGTTTTTTTTCCCTCATCAATCTACACACAATACCACATAATGACAAAGAAAAAACAGGTTTTTAGAAATGTTTGCAAATGTATTAAAATATTCAGAACCTTTACTCAGTACTTTGTTGAAGCACCTTTGACAGCGATTATAGCCTCAAGTTTTCTTGGGTATGACGCTACAAGCTTGGCACACTTGTATTTGGGGAGTTTCTTGCATTCTTTTCTGCAGATCCTCTCAAGCTCTGTCAGGTTGGATGGGGAGCTATTTTCAGGTCTCTCCAGAGATGTTTGATGGAGTTCAAGTCTGGGCTCTGGCTGGGCCACTCAAGGACATTCAGAGACTTGTCCCAAAGCCACTCCTGCGTTGTCTTAGCTATGTGTTTAGGGTTGTTGTCCTGTTGGAAGATGAACCTTTGCCCCGGTCTGAGGTATTGAGCGGTATTATTCATATTTCCCTCGATCCTGACTAGTCTCCCAGTCCCTGCCACTGAAAACCATCCCCACAGCATGATGCTGCCACCCCCATGCTTCACTGTAGGAATGGTGCCAGGTATCCTCTAGATGTGACACTTGGCATTCAGGCCAAACAGTTCAATCTTGGTTTCATCAGACCAGAGAATCTTTTCTCATGGTCTGAGAGTCTTTAGGTGCCTTTTGGCAAACTCCAAGCGTGCTTTTTACTGAGGAGTGGCTTCCGTCTGGCCACTCTACCATTAAGGCCTGACTGGTGGAGTGCTGCAGAGATGTTTGTCCTTCTGGAAGGTTCTCCCATCTTCACAGAGGAACTCTGAAGCTCAGTCAGAGTGACTATCAGGTTCTTGCTCACTTCCCTGACCAAGACCTTCTCCCCTGATTGCTCAGTTTGGCCGTGCGCCCAGAGTCTTGGTGGTTCCAAACTTCTTCTCTTTAAGAATGATGGAGGCAACTGTGTTCTTGGGAACCTTCAATGTTGCAGAATTTGTTTTGGTACCCTTCCTCAGATATTTTTGCTCTGACATGCTCTGTCAACTGTGGGACTTAATATAGATAGGTGTGTGCCTTTCCAAATCATGTCCAATCAAGTTGTAAAAAACATCTCAAGGATGATCAATGGAAACTGGATGCACCTGAGCTCAATTTCGACTCTCATAGCAAAGGGTCTGAATACTTATGTAAATATTGTATTTCCGGTACATGCCATCACATATACACGTGTGTGTGTATATATATTCTTGACTCGTTTCAGGAAACTAGGTGTATGTCGTTCGTCACGACTTCACAGGAGAGCCATTTGAACGTAAACTTTTTATTTTATCAAAAAATGTATTAATTTCTGAAACGTGAACTTTCATGTGCCTTAATAACATACTTGTATGTCATCTGTAAATATGAATAAAGTGGTTAAATTAGGAGCGTAGTTAGTTTAGCCACCGAAAAAGACAGAAACCTTACCGCTGGCCATGATTGGCTGAGATAATGAGTGGGCTGGACATGCCGAGAGATTAGTTCGGATTGGTCTGCCATTTAGCACGCTTCTGTCTATAACACGAGCTGGTCAGTATGTGTAGTCCTTTAAGGTAATCCTTTCTAACGCAGCTTTTTTTAACGAGATCACGTAGTAGAACTGCAAAAAAAACAAAGTGTTGCTCTTGAAATCAGTGGAATGCCCGGTGGAATTAGAGTATGCTAGCTAAGGAGATGGAGAAAATTCTGGCGTTTGATTGCAAATATTCAAAGGGAGTCAAAAAGAGAACACACAGAAGGCTGTTGTTGTTTAAAACTCCTGTCTCCGGATTACATCTTCAAACTAAGGGCAACCATGGTATCCGTGACAGAGAGGGAGAAGCGTCCATCCATATACACATGTAAGATCGACTAGCTAGCTACATTTTTAGATATGTCACGTTTTTATGTTTGTCAGAAAGTTGATTATTTCAAGTTAAAGTGTACCGTTAGCTAGCTAACGTTAGCTGGCTGGCTGGCTAGCTAGCAATCGTTGTGTGTATGATCTTTGTAGTAATGTTATTTGCTTCGCAGAGCCATTTGCATTGCTAGTTATAACCTAATGGTAGCTACCGGCAGATTCATGCAGGGTAGTAACGTTATGAGTTGGGATTATGGTTAATTTTTTAGCTAGCTAGCTACATGTCTAAACAAAAGACTCCGCAATATGCAAGTAACCATTTCAATAGAATGTACATGATGTCACTCTGACAACTGTCGATAGACAAAGCTGGTAAATTCGTCTGGCTATCTACTCCGATTTCAGAGCACTCTGTCTGAGTGTGCCATAGCGTAGAATAACTTACACATTTACGAACGCTTAACACCAGTTGAGTATGACCGGTGTCTGTAAACGTTGGCAAAAAAGCGTAAATAAATTGTTGCCAGAAGCTCAGTTATGGTCACCAACGCTCTGGATAATATAAAAACAGCCTAGGGCGAGTAAAATGGTCAGAGTGAGATGTTCACTCATTTGTGTCCTGAAGTACCTAACAAGCTAGCCAAGTCTTTGGTTGTGTAGTACATGGCCTCACATGTGAATCCTTAAAGAGAAGGGTGGGGCTAGTGCTTAAGAGGGTGTGAATGATGCTGAATGGGTGTAGACAAAGACAATCTTTCCAGTAGGTGTACCAAAACATTCAAGGGGCATTTTCTCAAAAGTGAGGTTACAAGTTTGTCAACTTTCAAAGCAGAATTACTTTCCCATTGTTCCTCAACTGCAGTGTATGATATACAATTTTCTAGCTCTGTCTCTACTTTTATCCAATGTAAAAAAATAAATAAAAAAAACACCATTTCAAATATTGCTACATAAGACTGAATCGAGCAGGTCGGTCACATTTATACTTTGGACTACGACGTTGCTCATCCTAATATTTCTTAATTCCTTTGTTTTACTTTTAGATTTGTGTGTATTGTTATATATTACTGTACTGTTGGAGCAAGGAACACAAGCATTTCGCTACACCCGCAATAATATCTGCTAAAACGTGTATGCGACCAAAACAATTTGATTTGAACATTGTCTTTCCCACAGTCTCTGTGTTTAATCCAGGCTCTCTTGTTTGTTTTTTTCTTTTTTCTTTCTTTCTTTCTCTCTCTCTGTGTGTGTGTGTGTGTGTGTGTGTGTGTGTGTGTGTGTGTGCGTGTGTGACCGTGTGTGCGTGTATTGTCATGACCACCAGTGACCGGGAGCAGATCTACATCGGAGATGACAATGCCTTGACCCTGGAGGTGACAGCAGAGAACGGTGGAGAAGGGGCATACGAGGCGGAGCTGCACGTCTTCATGCCCCTGCAGGCTGACTTTACCGGGGTGGTGCGTAATAGTGAGGTGAGAGCCCAAAACAACACTGATCAATTTATTCACTAGGGGTGTGTAGAGTACTCTATTCGTTAAAAAAAAAGTACTGTCACAGATGATCACGATTCACATTATCCTTAATCAGAAAAAGCTTTCTCAGGCTTCCAGCACAAATCTCTCACATGTCACTCAAACCATACTAAGTGCTCTATTCTGCTGTCTGGTAAGTGAAGCAATTTTCCATTGCTAATTGTGTTCCTGCGTTGTGTAGTTGCGTAAGGTATACTGTACATTGAACGTTAAAAAAGAGTAGGGTGTATGTTGATGCTGATGCTACGATTAGAGCATTACAAGCTGTGTGTCGTGTGTAAACAAAACCTCCTCCAGTGCCTGTGATTGGTCGAGCTGTTATGGCCGCTGCCCTCTGTACATATGCAGTCACCTGCCATTGACATGACATTTACATTTCATAACACTTTTCACAACACATTGTTTGCCCTCAGGCCACTACTCTACTACCACAAACACTATATACAGCGGGTGAAATAAGTATTGAACACGTCACCATTTTTCTCTGTAAATATATTTTCAAAGGTGCTTTTGACATGAAAGTTTCACCAGATGTTGGTAACAACCCAAGTAATCCATACATACAAAGAAACCAAAACTAATAAGTTCAGAAATTAAGTTATGTGTAATAATGTGAAATGACACAGGGAAAAAGTATTGAACACATAAAGAAAGGGAGGTTCAAAAAGGCATGGAAAGCCAAGACAACAGCTGAAAACTATCAGTAATTAAAAAGCAATCCAGCCCCCTGTCATTGCAAATTAATGTCAGCTGGTTCAGTCCCAACTGATGGCCTACAAAAAGGTCTCATTGCCAAGGTGTCACACAAGACACATCTCATGATGGGTAAAAGCAAAGAGCTGTCTCAAGACATTCGCAACCTAATTGTTGCAAAACATAATGATGGCATTGGTTATAGGCGCATTTCTAAGCTTCTGAATGTTCCAGTGAGCACTGTTGGGGCCATAATACGGAAGTGGAAAGACAATCATTTCACCATAAATTTGCCTCGACCAGGTGCTCCTCGCAAGATTTCTGACAGAGGAGTGAAAAGAATAATCAGAAGAGTTGTCCAAGAGCCAAGGACCACTTGTGGAGAGCTTCAAAAACACCTGCAATTAGCAGGTACTGTTGTCTCAAAGAAAACATTAAGTAATGCACTCCACCGCCATGGCCTGTATGCACGCTCACCACGCAAGACTCCATTGCTGAAAAAAAAGCATGTTGAAGCTCGTTTAAAGTTTGCTGCACAACATTTGGAAAAGCCAGTGAAATACTGGGAGAATATAGTGTGGTCAGATGAGAGCAAAGTCGAACTGTTTGGATGTCATAATACACACCATGTTTGGAGGAGAAATGGCACTGCACATCACCCTAAAAACACCATACAAACAGTGAAGTTTGGAGGTGGGAACATCATGGTGTGGGGCTGCTTTTCAGCAAATGGTACTGGCAAACTTCACATAATTGAAGGAAGGATGAATGGGCAAATTTACGAGGAGCACCTGGTCGAGGGAAATTTATGGTGAAATGATTGTCTTTCCACTTCCGTATTATGGCCCCAACAGTGCTCACTGGAACATTCAGAAGCTTAGAAATGCGCCTATAACCAATGCCATCATTATGTTTTGCAACAATTAGGTTGCGAATGTCTTGAAACAGCTCTTTGCTTTTACCCATCATGAGATGTGCCTTGTGTGACACCTTGGCAATGAGACCTTTTTGTAGGCCATCAGTTGGGACTGAACCAGCTGATATTAATTTGCACTGACAGGCGGCTGGATTGCTTTTTAATTACTGATAGTTTTCAGCTGTTGTCTTGGCTTTCCATGCCTTTTTGAACCTCCCTTTCTTCATGTGTTCAATACTTTTTCCCTGTGTCATTTCACATTATTACACATAACTTAATTTCTGAACTTATTTGTTTTGGTTTCTTTGTATGTATGGATTACTTGGGTTGTTACCAACATCTGGTGAAACTTTCATGTCAATAGCACCTTTGTAAATATATTTACTGAGAAAAATGGTGACGTGTTCAATACTTATTTCACCCGCTGTATACAGTCGTGGCCAAAAGTTTTGAGAATGACACAAGTATTGGTCTCCACAAAGTTTGCTGCTTCAGTGTTCTTAGATCTTTATGTCAGTAGTTACTATGGTACACTGTATAATTACAAGTATTCCATAAGTGTCAAACGCTTTCATTGACAATGACATTCAGTTTATGCAAAGAGTCAATATTTTCAGTGTTGACCCTTCTATTTCAAGACCTCTGCAATCCTCCCTGGCATGCTGTCAATTAACTTCTGGGCCACATCCTGACTGATGCCAGGTCATTCTTGCATAATCAATGCATGGAGTTTGTCAGAAGTTGTGGGTTTTAGTTTTTCCACCCGCCTCTTTAGGATCGACCACAAGTTCTCAATGGGATTAAGGTCTGGGGAGTTTCCTGGCCATGGACCCAAAATGTCGATGTTTTGTTCCCTGAGCCACTTAGTTATCACTTTTGCCTTTTTGCCATCATGCTGGAAAAGGCATTGGTCGTCACCAAACTGTTCTTGGATGGTTGGGAGAAGTTGCTCTCGGAGGATGTGTTCGTACCATTCTTTATTCATGGGTGTGTTCTTAGGCAAAATTGTGAGTGAGCCCACTCCCTTGGCTGAGAAGCAACCCCACACATGAATGGTCTCAGGATGCTTTACTGTTGGCATGACACAGGACTGATGGTAACGCTCACCTTGTCTTCTCCGGACAAGGTGTTTTCCGGATGGCCCAAACAATCGGAAAAGGGATTCATCAGAGAAAATGACTCTACCCCAGTCCTCAGCAGTCCAATCCCTGTACCTTTTGCAGAATATCAGTCTGTCCCTGAAGTTTTTCCTGGAGAGAAGTGGCTTCTTTACTGCCCTTCTTGACACCAGGCCATCCTCCAAAAGTCTTCGCCTCACTGTGCGTGCAGATGCACTCACACCTGCCTGCTGCCATTCCTGAGCAAGCTCTGCACTGGTGGTGCCCTGATCCCGCAGCTGAATCAACTTTAGGACTTTCTTGCTGAACTTTCTTGGGCACCCTGACGCCTTCTTCACAACAATTGAACCTCTCTCCTTGAAGTTCTTGATGATCCGATAAATGGTTGATTTAGGTGCAATCTTACCAGCAGCAATATCCTTGCCTGTGAAGCCCTTTTTGTACAAAGCAATGATGACGGCACGTGTTTCCTTGCAGGTAGAAAAAAACAATGATTTCAAGCACCACCCTCCTTTTAAAGCTTCCAGTCTGTTATTCTGACTCAATCAGCATGACAGAGTGATCTCCAGCCTTGTCCTCGTCAACACTCTCACCTGTGTTAACGAAATATTCACTGACATGATGGCAGCTGGTCCTTTTGTGGCAGGGCTGAAATGCAGTGGAAATGTTTTTTGGGGATTAAGTTCATTTTCATGGCAAATTTCATTGCAATTCATCTGATCACTCTTCATGACATTCTGGAGTATATGCAAATTGACATCATCAACACTGAGGCAGCAAACTTTGTGGAGACCAATACTTGTGTAATTCTCAAAACTGTACAAAGTATGTGGACAACCCTTCACATTTGTGGTTTTCAGCCACACCCGTTGCTGACCGGTGTATTAAATCGAGCAAACCTCCATGCGATCTCCATAGACAAACATTGGCAATAGAATGGCCTTACTGAAGTCAGTTCATCAAATTTCTGCCCTGCTAGAGCTGCCCTGGTCAACTGTAAGTGTTGTTATTGTGAAGTGCAAACATCTAGCAACAATGGCTCAGCCAAGAAGTGGTAGGCCACACAAGCTCACAGAACGGCAGTGGAAACACGTTCTCTGGAGTGATTACTCTCACTTCACCATCTGGCAGTCCATTGGACGAATCTGGATTTGGCGGATGCCAGGAGAACGCTACCTGCCCCAATGCATAGTGCCAACTGTAAAGTTTGGTGGAGGAGGAATGTTTTTCATGGTTCGGGCTAGACCCTTTAGTTCCAGTGAAGGGAAATCTTAACGCTACAGCATACACTTTCTAGATGATTCTGCGCTTCCAACTTTGTGGCAACAGTTTGGGGAAGGCCCTTTCCTCTCTCAGCATGACATATGGAATTGTTTTTTGATGGTCATACCATGGATCATTTAGCTATTTGATTTTGAATTTTAGGACCCCTTTAGGTATAAAAAAATGTAATCAAAATATTTGATACAATATAGAATTTGGCCTTTAGTACCAAATCCCATAGAACCACATTGAATGACACATTTATAAACAGTAAAAACATAAATCATAAGGAAAAAGATTTTGCAGTGTCTCCTATATCTAGGAGATACAGTGGGGAGAACAAGTATTTGATACACTGCCGATTTTGCAGATTTTCCCACTTACAAAGCATGTAGAAGTCTGTAATTTTTATCATAGGTACTCTTCAACTGTGAGTGACGGAATCTAAAACAAAATTCCAGAAAATCACATTGATTTTTAAGAAATTAATTTGCATTTTATTGCATGACATAAGTATTTGATACATCAGAAAAGCAGAATTTAATATTTGGTACAGAAACCTTTGTTTGCAATTACAGAGATCATATGTTTCCTCTAGTTCTTGACCAGGTTTGCACACACTGCAGCAGGGATTTTGGCCCACTCCTCCATACAGATCCTTCAGGTTTCGGGGCTGTCGCTGGGCAATACGGACTTTCAGCTCCCTCCAAAGATTTTCTATTGGGTTCAGGTCTGGAGACTGGCTAGGCCACTCCAGGACCTTGAGATGCTTCTTACGGAGCCACTCCTTAGTTGCCCTGGCTGTGTGTTTCGGGTCGTTGTCATGCTGGAAGACCCAGCCACGACCCATCTTCAATGCTCTTACTGAGGGAAGGAGGTTGTTGGCCAAGATCTCGCGATACATGGCCCCATCCATCCTCCCCTCAATACGGTGCAGTCGTCCTGTCCCCTTTGCAGAAAAGCATCCCCAAAGAATGATGTTTCCACCTCCATGCTTCACGGTTGGGATGGTGTTCTTGGGGTTGTACTCATCCTTCTTCTTCCTCCAAACACGGCGAGTGGAGTTTAGACCAAAAAGCTATATTTTTGTCTCATCAGACCACATGACCTTCTCCCATTCCTCCTCTGGATCATCCAGATGGTCATTGGCAAACTTCAGACGGGCCTGGACATGCGCTGGCTTGAGCAGGGGGACCTTGCGTGCGCTGCAGGATTTTAATCCATGACGGCGTAGTGTGTTACTAATGGTTTTCTTTGAGACTGTGGTCCCAGCTCTCTTCAGGTCATTGACCAGGTCCTGCCGTGTAGTTCTGGGCTGATCCCTCACCTTCCTCATGATCATTGATGCCCCACGAGGTGAGATCTTGCATGGTGCCCCAGACCGAGGGAGATTGACCGTCATCTTGAACTTCTTCCATTTTCTAATAATTGCGCCAACAGTTGTTGCCTTCTCACTAAGCTGCTTGCCTATTGTCCTGTAGCCCATCCCAGCCTTGTGCAGGTCTTCAATTTTATCCCTGATGTCCTTAGACAGCTCTCTGGTCTTGGCCATTGTGGAGAGGTTGGAGTCTGTTTGATTGAGTGTGTGGAGAGGTGTCTTTTATACAGGTAACGAGTTCAAACAGGTGCAGTTAATACAGGTAATGAGTGGAGAACAGGAGGGCTTCTTAAAGAAAAACTAACAGGTCTGTGAGAGACGGAATTCTTACTGGTTGGTAGGTGATCAAATACTTATGTCATGCAATAAAATTTAAATTAATTATTTAAAAATCATACAATGTGATTTTCTGCATTTTTGTTTTAGATTCCATCTCTCACAGTTGAAGAGTACCTATGATAAAAATTACAGACCTCTACATGCTTTGTAAGTAGGAAAACCTGCAAAATTGGCAGTGTATCAAATACTTGTTCTCCCCACTGTATAATGAAGCTCAGGAAATATATATATACTTTTTTACACATTTAACCCCTTTTTATGGGTAGTCACAAAACTACCTCCACACTTGTGAAGTTTGGAACGACACAGGCACTGCGGAAGGAGCATGAGGAAGTCTAGCACTGATTGGGGGTTAGTTTCTCAAAACCAGGTGAAATCTTTAATTAGAGGTTTCTCTCTCACTCACCCTGTCAATGTCTGTTCCTCTCACAGACACTGTCTAGACTGTCCTGTGCCTACAAACTAGATAACCTGACCCGAATGGTGGTGTGTGACCTAGGAAACCCCATGAAAGGAGGAACTAAAGTGAGTGACTCTACAAGTGTTCAACACTCTGCTTTTATGACATGTTTCTAGATACATTTAGAATGTACTGGAAACAGGTTAACAAGTAGTTTCACATGGTCACTCTCTCCCTCTCCCTTATCTCAGCTGGGGGCAGGTCTGCGTTTCAGTGTACATCAGCTCTCTGAACAATACACCTCGGTCAAGTTTGACCTGCAAATCCAGAGGTACAGTACTGCATAGAGGGATGGGAGATGTCTGTCAGCTGACCGCTGTAACCAGTCACCATTAACACTCTCAGAAAAGAGCAGCGGATCAATATCATCACTGTTTGGACGAAAATATTTTGAACATTATGATTGAACAGAATTCTTATGAACATCTGCTTCTATGTATTTTTTGGTTTCCTTACTCTCGTTCTACTTTCTTACAGTTCCAACCAGTTTAACAACACCAGCAGCCTAGTGTCCAGCATTACTAAGCTTGCTGTTTTAGCCAAGGTGGAAATCCGCGGGTAGGTACAGTGGCAGTGAGCTTCTGAACAACATCTGAGTTATGCATGTTACAGTATGTCTATTGCCTTCAGAAAGTATTCACACCCCTTTACTTTTTCCACATTTTGTGGAATATAAATTAATTTTATTGTCATTTTTGTCAAAAATCTACACACAATACAATAGACAGACATTTTCAAGTCTTGCCATAGATTTTCAAGCCGATTTTAAGTCAAAACTGTAATTAGGCCACTCGTGAACATTCAAAGTCGTCTTGGTGATCAACTCCAGTGTATATTTGACCTTGTGTTTTAGATTATTGTCCTGTTGAAAGGTGAATTTGTCTCCCAGTGTCTGTTGGAAAGCAGACTGCATCCAAGTTTTCCTCTAGGATTTTGCCTGTGCTTAGCTATACCGTTTATTTTTTTCCTGAACTCCCTATTCTTTGCCGAAGAGATAGACAGAACATGATGCAGCGACCACCATGCTTGAAAATATTAAGAGTGGTACTCTTTGATGTGTTGTGTTGGATTTGCCCCAAACACTTTGTATTCAGGAGAAAAAGTTGATTTCTTTGCCTTTAAAAAAAATATATGTATATATATATTTAATTATTACTTTAGTGCCTTATTGCAAACATGATGCGTGTTTTGGAATATATTTATTCTGTACAGGCTTCACTCTGTCATTTATGTTAGTACTGTGGAGTTTCTACAATGTTGATCCACCATCAGTTATCTCCTATCACAGCCATTAAATCAACATTGGCCTCATTGTGAAATCCCTTGAGCGGTTTCCTTCCTCCTGCAACTGAGTTAGGAAGGGTGCCGGTGTCTTTGTAGTGAAAGTGAAAGGGTTACTATTGTGACTGGGTGTTGGAAAACCTCCCTGGTCTTTGTAGTTGAATCTGTGTTTGAAATTCACTGCTCAACTGAGGGACCTTACAGATAATTTCATGTGTGGGATACAGAGATCAGATCAATCATGTAAATGCAACTTATCATGTGACTTGTTTACTCCTGAACTTATTTAGGCCACAACAAAGGGTTTGGATACTTATTGCTCAAGACATTTCAGCTTTTCATTTGAAATGAATTTGTAAACATAATTCCACTGACATTATGGGGTACAAAATCACAATTTTAATCAATTTTAAATTCAGGCTGTAACAAAAACAATTTGAAAAAATCAAGGGGTGTGAATACTTTCTGAAAGCACTGTACTGTATGTTACTGTGCAGAACACCTACAGAAGTTTAAATGTCATGACTTAAACTCATATTTCTGAACTCCCTGTCTGTTATTCAGTGTGTCTGCTCCAGATCAGGTTTTCCTCCCCATCGCTAACTGGCATCCTGAAGAACATCCCGTACAGGAGGATGACATTGGGCCGCTAGTGCAACACATCTATGAGGTGACCCCTTTACAACCAAGTTTGAGTGTAAAAATAAACAATTAAAAAACCTCTGGATTGAGTTAGTTTTTACTTAGTACATATTATATTTGGGTGAGACATACTTTTAGAGCATATTCAATTACATTTGATTGATGGGGATGGGGCTTGTTTAAATGATACATTTTGTCCCGCCTAGCTTCGTAACAATGGTCCTAGCACCTTCAGCAAAGCCATGCTGGACATCAAGTGGCCGTACAGGTTCAACAACGACTCCCTTCTCTACATTACCAAGTACGAGGTGGACGGACCCATGAACTGCAGCTCGGACATGGAGATCAACTCACTCAATGTCTCTGTAAGCGACTTACTGGGTAGCACGCGCCCGCACACACACACACACACACACACACACACACACACATTCTCTGTTCCTGTCAGCACACTCCTCACCCCCCCCCCCCCCCCCCCCATTTGTTTCTCAGGGACCTGGTGTTGTGGTGGATAAGAACAGAACCGCAGTCACCAGTGGGGACCGGGCAGATGGGCGAAACCGTAACCACGTCCACCGGCGTGACACGAAGGAGAGACAGATTGATGGGGATGTGGGGATCCTGGTACTGTCACACTTACTGACCTGTAAAATACACACAATGGACTTATATTGTATTGTGTAAGAGAAACTAAATCAGGTATTGTATTTATTAATTGCAGGCAAATGTAGAGGGGAACGTTTACATACACACTTCATTTTATGGTATCATGTTTCCTTTATGCACCTGTTCATTAAGCTCACAGATGCTGTTTGTAAGAGAGGATGGAGGAGTGGATGTGTCTGTATTTAGCAACGCATATCATAATATATAGTATGTTCCAGTAAAGCAGAACCAGTAACGTAACTTTACGTAACCCAGAGTGGGTGAAAACGCGATTTGGTGCTGAGATTTCAATTGTGTTATAAAATACATTTTACCAAGACAAATACGACTCTTCATGTTCTGAATCGTTCAGTGGGGTCTTTCTCTAATATGTCATTAACATTATATGCAAAAGGTCCGATTTCGTAACCTAATGCGAATGTTGACAGAGCGGTGTCGCTTTTTAGTAGGGGAAACACTGGTCTGCAGGTCTTTATTGTGTGTGTGTGTGTGTGTGCGCGTTCATCTTCTCAGGACTGTGAGAAGGCCCAGTGCCTAAAGATCAAGTGTCAGGTGGGCCGCCTGGAGAGGGGCAGGAGCGCCATCCTCTACATACGCTCTCGACTGGGCGTAGCCACCTTCCTCAAGGTATCATGTCACACACCTACATTTGGTCACACTTTTATTAACCATGTGACCTGACCAGGAAACTCCAGGCCCTAGTCATAGCCTGCCCTTAAAGTAACTGTCGATTGAAAATCTGACTTTTAAAAGTGAATATTCTGTTAACTCGTACCCAAATAATGTTGTTGAATCGTCTTATACTCATATTTGTGGCCAAAGCATGAATAAAAAGTAAAAACAAACATCTCAAATAGACCATTTAAAAAATGCTTGCTAATTCCTCATAGAGAATGTCATCCTGCCTTATTGGCTGAGCTGGCCAATCAGTGGTTTACTCGCATTCATATTTTTTATGCCCACCCCCATTCTGTTGTTGGGGTACGACCACACCATTCCAACACAGAAAAGCTGCTTTTTAACATACTTAATTAAACAATTTTGGAAGGAAAGGTATTTCACTCATATTGTAATTAATTATAGGTTATATTTCATATAAATCTTACTATTTCATCTCTCACTACACCTCCACGGTAATAATGTTTTGTCATAATGTAGTACTTATTGTATTGTGATGTTGTATATCAGATGTCTGCTTTCATCATAGACCTGTGAGTGCTGATCTTACCCCTTCTGTGTTTCCTCTGAGCCCAGGCGGAAAGCCAGAACCGCTCCTATGTCGTACGGTCCTCTGCCTCCTTCATTGTCATAGAGATGCCCTACAAGAAGCTGTTATCCGAGCTCCCATCCAACTCTACCTCGGTAAGACCTGGCTACTCCCTCACAAACATTTGACTCCAAGTGGAGTTTTGTGCAATGATACGTTGGTGCCGGAGTGTATCCAGCTCAAGTTCTCATTTGTCTAACCATTTTTTTTTTACCCCTCTAGAGCACAGTGTTTTGTGTAATCTGTTCTAACCTGTGTGAGTCTAGGTGAGCACAACCGTGGTGTGGGTGACGATAGACAACAAGCAACCCGTCCCAGGATGGGTCATTGCTCTGGCTGTGCTGGCTGGACTCTTACTCCTGGCTCTGCTTATCTTCGTCATGTACAAGGTGAGACAGCCTTATGTTCAGCCTAAAGCGTCTTTTGGAAAATGGAATACATTGGAGGCACTTGAGCTGTATTCCAGAAAAAGAGGCCAAGAATTTAAAAATGTTCTCAAGCTATCCGGCTCCAGCTAACCAGATAAGTGCACGGCTGTGCATTCATGTCACACGCTAACAGGCACACTGATACTGTCACGAATACCATCAACGAATGCAGAAAGTGGTAACTAACGTCAAAAGAATCTAAACCTAATTAAAATAGATACTTTATCAGAAAGTTATCAAAAAGATAACTTTGATAATAGCAAAATACTGAAATGTCCCGTACATTTTGATTTACTGTTTACACTAGTGGGAATTGGCTTTTATGGATAGGGCTAAATTTAAATGTTTCTTACATAAGAAATATGGAAAGCATATGCATACTTATGGTAGCAATTAAAAGGGAACAGTTTGGAGACAATGGGAAAATTATTTGACTTAAGGTGAGGACACAACAATTCACCTGGCACAAGACTGAATCCAAATATTACACTGTTGATTTTATGTGCATTTTACATTTACTGTACTTTTTGCCGCATTTGTTGATAACAAAATCTGAAAATACTCTGCAAACATTCAGTATCATTATAAGAAGAAGCATAAGTCAAAAAAGGATTTGAGTGAGAGGTCTGATGTTTCCAAGTTGCCAAACACCTCTCCAAAGTGTGCACACTTCCATTCCTGCAGCGGTCCTCATGAAGCTGGTTGAGAGAATGCCAAGAGTGTGCAAAGCTGTCATCAAGGCAAAGGGTGGCTATTTGAAAAGTCTAAAGTCTCAAATATATTTTGATTTGTTTAACACTTTTTTGGTTACTACATGATTCCATATGTGTTATGTCATAGTTTTGATGTCTTCACTTTTATTCTACAATGTCAAAAATAGTGCAAATAAAGAAAAACCCTTGAGTAATATTCCAAACGTTTGGCCCCCAGTGTATGTCTAAACCTAAACACTCACTTTTGTGTCTTCAGGTGTATAGCACTACCTAATCTGTCTCCACCTTTCTCCCTCTTTCAGTTTGGCTTCTTTAAGCGAGTACGCCCCCCTCAGGAGGACTGCACGGAAAAGGAGCAACTCCAGCCACAGGAGAATGGAGAAGGCAACACAGAGGCCTGAGGCCCGCCTGTCGTCGAAAAAAAACACTTATTTTTCTTAACAATTATTTTTCTTAAAACTGCATTGTTGGTTAAGGGCTTGTAAGTAAGCATTTCACTGTAAGGTCTACAACTGTTGTATTCGGCGCATGTGACACATACAATTTGATTTGATTTGAATTGCCCTAGACGCACCAAATCATCCCATTTTAGAGAGTTTTGGTGATTATTCCACACGGTTAAAAAGACCGAAGGAATTTCCAGTTAGCCATCCCTGAGACCAGGTGGGTATGGCAACTCATATGTTTAAATGTTATTATATATGAGGCACCGGGTTCATCAAGGATCTGTACACAATTCCTGGAAGCTGAAAATGCCCCAGTTCTTCGATGGCCTGCATACTCACCAGACATCACCCATTGAGCATGTTTGGGATGCTATGGATCGACGTGTACGACAGCGTGTTCCAGTTCCCGCCAATATCCAGCAACTTCGCACAGGCATTGAAGAGGAGTGGGACAACATTTCAACAGCCTGATCACCTCTATGCAAAGGAGATGTCATGCTGCATGAGGCAAATGGTGGTCACACCAGATACCGACTGGTTTTCTAATCCACCCCCCTACACTTTTTTTTTTAAGGTATCTGTAAAATCAATAGATTAGGGCCTAAGGAATGTATTTCGATTGACTGATTTCCTTATATGAACTGTAATTTAGTCAAATGTTTGAAATTGTTCCATGTTGCGTTTATATTTTAGTTCAGTGTAGATGATGTCCCCATAGTCTAGGACCGGTAGGAGCATCGACTGAATGATCTGCTTTCTACTATTAAGTGAGGCATGACCTATTTTTATAGAAGAAGCCCATTTCATTGTCTATGCAGATGGACAGATATTTGTAAGCAATGACACGATCACTGTGGTCACCATTCAAAGTACATATACTTAAAAGGATACTTTGGGATGTGGATGCTTAAAGGGATACTTTGGGATGTTGACAATGAAGCCCTTTATCTACTTCCCCAGAGTCAGAGAAACTCCTGGATACCATTTGTATGTCTCTGCATGCAGTTAGCACTGGCTCACAAAACTACCTCTAACTTCCCTCATAATATAGTCCAAAAGTGGAGGTGTCATAATACCCATAAAACCTAGCGGTTAAAACAGGAAAATGTTTTCAATCCTTTTTACACCATTTTTCCCATAGGAGATTTTAGAAACACTTAAAATAAGGGCTGTGTTTTGTGTAGGCCTACACTGGTGTGACGTTTTGATAACCATGTAAATTTATCTTGGACAAGTTGACTTTTATCAATATATTTGGCTCTATTTACTCATATTAGAAAATGCTTATTGGCATCAAAGCAGACTACAAATCCCTGCAAGCTCCTGCACGTAATCTCTAGCTGACACTTTTGCTAACAGGTATTGTGTCAATTTAAAACTTGCACGAGACAGTTCACAGAATTAGCAATTTAAAGAAATGTTGCCAATTTATTCATTACTACTTTCAGCTAACATAATTAATCCAGAGATTCTTACCTTTGGCTCAATTCGGCAGTCTCATCCAGATCACCATGTTATTTGTAGTTCTTTATGATAGCCACATTAGCATTTCATTTTCTGCGGGTAAATACAGGCGAAAATATTGACAAGTCACCTTGTCCTAAAGAGATTTATACAGTTATCAAAACGTCAAGCCAAGGTAAGCCTACACTGTGAAGAGGCGACTCCGGGATGCTGGCCTTCTAGGCAGAGTTGCAAAGAAAAAGCCTCTGTCCGGTGTCCATGTTCTTTTGCCCATCTTAATCTTTTTCTTTTTATTGGCCAGTGTGAGAGAAGGCTTTTTCTTTGCAACTCTGCCTAAAAGGCCAGCATTCCGGAGTTGCCTCGTCACTGTTGATGTTGAGACTGGTGTTTTTCTCAGAACAAGAATAGACTGATGAGTTTCAGAAGAAAGTTCTTTGTTTTTTGGCCATTTTGCGCCCACAAAACCGAACCCACAAATGCTGATGCTCCAGATACACAACTAGTCTAAAGGCGGCCAGTTTTATTACTTCATTAATCAGCATAACCGTTTTCAGCTGTGCTAACATAATTGCAAAAGGGTTTTTTAATGATCAATTAGCCTTTTAAAATTATATACTTGGATTAGCTAACACAACGTGCCATTGGAGTGATGGTTGCTGATAATGGGCCTCTGTACGCCTATGTAGATATTCCATTAAAAAAATGTACAACATTAACAATGTCTACACTGTATTTCTGATCAATTTGATGTTATTTTAATCAACAAAAAAATGTGCTTTTCATTCAAAAACAAGGATATTTCTAAGTGACCTGCACCAAACACTTTAGTTGGATGTAAATTTGCGCAACTAAAACCTCTTCAAAATCTTATTTAGATTTCTTGATTTATTTTGACTATTTTGAGAAAGTTATACTGGCTTTGTTCCTATGGTGTCTCATGGGGGACAAACATCAGTAACTGCTACATCCCCAAGACTGAAAAAGCAACAGACAAACGCATGCGGAATCGGTTCGTTCAGTCGTACTTCAGTCAATCTTCTAGGTCTTATGTACCTTTTAATTGTCAAGCGCGATACAAAACCGATTCAACACTTTTTTGTTATTGTTTCAATTAAGGATTCCAGCTTTAAAAGGTTGACAGCGCTCTACAGACTGAATCCCGGCCTAGATCATCTTTATACATCTTATAAAATCATTGACAGGAAGCACCATTGACTCAATCATCAATATTTGTTTAGAGTCTATACATAAAATAATTCCATTATTTTGAAACAATGGCTCTCAAATGATACAGGGAATAAGCAGGAAATCACAATGCGGACACAGTGGACGATAACAGACATTTTTAAACCATGTGTATACGTGACAAATCTTGATCGGATAGGCCATAATTCCAATTAAGGAAATCTACTAGTTTTGATTTAAGCACTTCTCAGAAGTTGGTATTCAGACTTACCTTATGCAGGTGTGCAACAAGCTCTACTGGTGTGGCTCCCTTGCACAGACTGAATACATTTAATTCAACCACTAAATAATACCCACTGGTTGGCCAACAGAATTAATCAGGGAGTTTACATTTCTAAAAGCAATCCCTTTGAAAACAATGTACCTTTTTTAATTTGAATTTCATTGGCACAAGACTAGAATGTTGCCTATGGAGAATCATAGAGGTAGAAAGAGGGCTCCATTTTATTTAAGCTTTATTTAAGCAGGACAGTCCCATAGAGACCAACATCTCTTTAAATATCATAATGTGGACAAGATCAGATGTTAGAACAAGGTATAAATAGGGCTACATGTTAGAACCAAGTATAAAAAAGTGTAGTGAAAATGCCCTAACTTTTCTCAGAGGTATACAGTGGAGGGACTCTTAAGACCCGTTTATACCTTGTGGTATCATGGGTCCTGTGTTGTAAATAGGGAATAGTTTGTACAAATTTTCACATAAAATTTAAGATTTGAACTTGGCAATGATTTCATCATAAGACAAAGGTACAATCAAATCTTAATGTTTTATCAATGAGTCCCTTTAAATCACCACACCCAAAGTCATTTATGGCATCAATATTTGTCTTAAAATAGATATATATGATTTTTTTTTAACTATCTGTCAAATCCTTTGTATAAAGGGTAACAATGCGGACATATACACATGGATACAATACACATTTTAATACCATGTATAAAAAACTGAAGCACAATCTTAAATTCTGCACACTGCTTTAGAAAATAAATGCTTTTGGTGAAACTGAATGACCACATTTGGGAACATCAGTAATTTAGGCCCAGATGTCCCAGGGGCAGGTGATTGTAGTGCAATTGAAATTTCCGATTGAGCAGCTTTTACCGTGAATGCAGTCTCCGCGAACGCGGGAACATTGCCTTAAAATTTTTAATCTTGCACGGAATTTCCGATGCCTGGATTAATCTAGGACTAAGTGGTCCGGATTATTATAGGACTAAGTGTTTGCATCCGTTCTGCCAGTAAGGTAAAAAACATATGTCTTCATTTATACTTTACCTTCATGTATTATTCTTTGTCTTAACCTTTATTTTACTCTCAGAATTTAAACTCGCAAGATCAGGTTGATTGAACAAGGCTAATGTTTAGGCTTAGATTCAATCAGATCAAACATTAACCGGCGATAGCCAACACCCGCATAGCTGATGTTTTGGCAATGTCGGAGGTGTAACTGTATTGTAACTGTACTGTATCAAACTTGTAAGAGGGCTGCATGAGATTTCTACTAATGCGACTCGGTGCATCCAATGCCAAAGTCTGCGATAGGTATAACACCGGTTGCCGCTTGTGGATTTGACAGCTCCAACGCAGTTACACCTCTGACATTGCTTAAACAAAAACAATGATATGCTATTGTTGGTTACCGCGGGTTAATGTTGATCTGACTGAAATCTGGAGTATCAGATGGTTCAAATGATGATGGTTACATAACTGTGTAAAGTCTGCATAAATTTGATTTATAAGATCTTGACTAATTGCGCAAAAAAAGGTTTAAAATAGACTGTTGTTCAAGCCAGGACATGCACATTTGTACCAAACATTTGTTAGCCCCCATATTTATAGACCCTCATTCTGAATGACCATTTATCTGGTTGGACCAGTTCAAAGACGTGAAGGTTAAGAAACAAGCAGCTAGAATGTCTGCTCTCTAAATACGAGTGTCAGGGGCAGAGTACAGTCGTGGTCAAAAGTTTTGGTCTCTACAAAGTTTGCTACTTCAGTGTTCTTAGATCTTTATGTCAGTAGTTACTATGGTACACTGAAGTATAATGACAAGTATTCCATAAGTGTCAAAGACTTTCATTGACAATGACATTCAGTTTATGCAAAGAGTCAATATTTGCAGTGTTGACCCTTCTTTTTCAAGACCTCTGCAATCCGCCCTGGCATGCTGTCAATTAACTTCTGGGCCACATCCTGACTGATGGCAGGCCATTGTTGCATAATCAATGCTTGGTGTTTGTCAGAAGTTGTGGGTTTTTGTTTGTCCACCCGCCTCTTGAGGATCGACCACAAGTTCTTAATGGGATTAAGGTCTGGGGAGTTTCCTGGCCATGGACCCAAAATGTCGATGTTTTGTTGCCCGAGCCACTTAGTTATCACTTTTGCCTTATGGCAAGGTGCTCCATCATGCTGGAAAAGGCATTGGTGGTCACCAAACTGTTCTTGGATGGTTGGGAGAAGTTGCTCTCGGAGGATGTGTTTGTACCATTCTTTATTCATGGCTGTGTTCTTAGGCAAAATTGTGAGTGAGCCCACTCCCTTGGCTGAGAAGCAACCCCACACATGAATGGTCTCAGGATGCTTTACTGTTGGCATGACACAGGACTGATGGTAGCGCTCACCTTTCACCTGTGTTAACGAGACAATCACTGACATGATGGCAGCTGGTCCTTTTGTGGCAGGGCTGAAATGCAGTGGAAATGTTTTTTGGGATTAAGTTCATTTTCATGGCAAAGAGGGATTGCAATTAATTGCAATTCATCTGATCACTCTTCATGACATTCTGGATTATATGCGACACCCTATGGGACTCCCAATCACAGCCGGATGTGATACAGCCTAGATTCGAACCAGGGACTGTAGTGACACCTCTTGCACTGAGATGTAGTGCCTTAGACCACTGCGCCACTCGGGAGCCCAAAATCTATATATATATATAGATAGATAGATAGATAGATAGATAGATAGATAGATAGATAGATAGATAGATAGATAGATAGATAGATAGATAGATAGATAGATAGATAGATAGATAGATAGATAGATAGATAGATAGATAGATAGATAGGTAGGTACTTTATTGATCCCCCGGGGGGGAAATTTCATTGTCAAGCAGCTACAACAAAACACAGGGCAGGTGCAAAATGCCACAACGAAAGTACACAAAAGACAGATACACGGTACATGATACATAGAGCGGCAGTATGAAAAAGTATAGAAATACAAGATATCTGGAGTGCAAAAAAATAAAAGCTATAAAAAAGACATAGCATAGTATGGGTGGTTGGCTGAATATGTACACTATACATTGGTGGATGTTGGATGGTTAACTATACTATACAGGTCGATGGCAGAGAAATACTTCAGTAGCTAAAAATGCGTATGATATGAGCGAGGGTAATAATAGTTTACTTAATAGACAGACTGGCTAAATGAACAGGTAAGTGAACATTTTGCATGGTTAAATTAGCGTTACAGTTAAGTATACAGTTATATTTACAGATAAGTGAATACTAGCATGGTTACACAAACTGTACAGGTAAATGACAGGAAGAGATACTTTAATAGCTAAATGTGTGTATGATATCATTTGGGGTAATAATAGTAATTCCCTTAAAATACAGTCCTTAGTGCGCAGGGTTTAATTACAGACAACTGCACGTGTTGCACATTCATTATACTAAAAGCAATAAGAAAAGGTACAACTGACAGGATACTAATATGCATTCCTGAGTGAATGCCTACGTAAGTTAGGTCCAAGAATTACTAGCAATATTGCACGTGATATGATATAACAACTGTACATGAGTATGTATATACAGACCTGTATGAATAAATAAGTCCTGAGTGAATGAGTGCTGACGGACCAGAGTTACTCATGGATGGATGCATATTTGTTAAACTAGGTGCTAACACCCCAACAGTTCCAGGTCTATGTTGCTGACGGCACAGCACCCCGGTGATGCATTATATAGTCTAATAGCCGCCGGCAGGAAGGACCTCCTGTAGCGCTCTCTGGCACACCGTGGTGGGATCAGTCTGTGACTGAAAGTGCTCCTCTGCGTCATAACCATAGCGTGCAGAGGGTGGCCTCCATCATTCTTAAATGGTTGAAGTTTGGAACCACCAAGACTCTTCCTAGAGCTGGCCGCCGGGCCAAACTGAGCAATCGGGGGAGAAAGTTGGTCTTGGTCAGGGAGATGACCAAGAACCCAATGGTCACTCCGACAGAGCTTCAGAGTTCCTCTGTGAAGATGGGAAAACCTTCCAGAAGGACAACCATCTCTGCAGCACTCCACCATCAAGCCTTTATGGTGGAGTGGCCAGACGGAAGCCACTCCTTAGTAAAATGCACATGAAAACCCGCTTGAAGTTTGCCAAAAGGCAGCTAAGGACTCTCAGACCATGAGAAACAAGATTCTCTGGTCTGATGAAACCAAGATTGAACTCTTTGGCCTGAATGCCAAGCGTCACTTCTGGAGGAAACCTGGCACCATCTCTACGGTGATGTATGGTGGTGGCAGCATCATGGTGTGTGGATGTTTTTCAAAAAGTAAAGGGGTCTGAATACTTTCCGAATCCACTGTATGTTATAGCGATTCACTTTTTGCATGTCGATAATGTTTGATTACTTTGTTGCTATAGTCACCGGTGGCCCTTCCACGTGAAGGCACCTCCAAGTTGTGACAGTGTTTCCTTGCAAAGTTCTATTTACATACTTTTAGATTTTGGATTGGCCTCAGTTGCTATGGCCGCTACTATCTGTCCCGGGATCCTGCCAGACCATAAAGTCTGAAGTTGTTTACCGAAGCTAGTTACTAGCCTAGCTGGTAGCTATCGGTATCAAACTAGCAGGGTTTTCCATTAACAGTTTGAACGCAGCCAGCGACGCGGTTAGCCCTTGTGGCTGTATTCCCTGCTGCTTTTTTCCATTCAACCTGACCTGGCTGGAACTGCGTTGTATAGTTACCAACATTAGCCGATGCTGCTACCAACAGTACGTGCAAAGACACTGATTTCATGCTCACCGTTGTGAGAGGAATTTAAGGACACATATTTAGTTTTTTCGGTTTGCAATTTGTGTGAGCTCTTGTTGTTCACTTATGTCGTCATTCGGAAATTACCTTAACATTTCAGTCATGCTATACTGTGGATCTTCTGCGACACGGATTGAATCTAGCCCCTACTTATAACACAATGATGTTTGTCATGTTAGCTGTAGCTTAAAGGGATAGTTTGATATTTTGGCAAAACAATACCTTTTTTTCTACTAACCTAGAGCCAGATGAACTCATGGATATCATTTTTGTCTCTGCCTGCAGTTTGAAGAAAGCTGAAGGTAGTTTAAAGAATGCTAACTGTTTCCATTGATTTACATTCATTGAGCTAACTCTAGTTAGCAGTGGCTCCAGAAACTACCTTCAAGCTGCACCTTTAACTTTTATAAAAATGTCAAAGATGTCCCTTTAAGTGTTAGGACACCTGTCATAACTGTTTCATACTATTACAACAGCTATAGAACAGCAAACTAATGGCACTGTCAGTGTGATTGCGCGATTGCGTGCGGAATGGGGAAACAGGCGCAGGGAGACAGGCGTGATGCGATATATAGAATGTTTAATATAGAGACGAACAAACACAATCTGACATGAAACAATCACGGACAAGAACCAGGGGGGAACAGAGGGTATAAATAGCCAACATACAATTAGTGGAAATGGGAACCAGGTGTGTGAAGAACAGGACAAACGTAAACTGTGAAATGGAGCGGTGGTGGCTAGAATTCCGGTGACGTCGACCGCCTTTGGCCGCCCGGGACCAACTTCAGCCGAAGCCCTTTTTACGTGCGGCTCCAGCAGCGTGCCGACGTCGATCTCTGGGCCGACCCGGAGGACAAGGTGCATGGCGTCCCGGATGGAGGCGATGAAACTTCCTCAGAAGGGAGGGATCTAGAATGTCCTCCACCGGCACCCAGCATCTCTCCTCCGGGCCGTACCCCTCCCACTCCACGAGGTACTGGAGTCCCCTAGCCCGAGGTCTTGAGCTCAGGATGGCTCAAACAGCATACGCCGGGGCCCCCTCGATGTCCAGCGGGGGTGGAAGGACCTCCAGAACCTCATGGCCTTGAAGTGGACCAGCCACCACCGGCCTGAGGAGAGACACATGGAACGAGGGGTTAATACGGTAATCGGGAGGGAGCTGTAGAACGAGGGGTTAATACGGTAGTCGGGAGGGAGCTGCAGTGAGGCCCCGGTGCTGACTCACCTGAGAAGGCACGACAGTGCTCTGCCTGCCGCCTCGACTCCCTGAAGGGCCTCCCCAGTACCGACCTGCCGTGTGTCCTCGGCGGCCACAGCTGGTGCAGGAGACGACCCCTCCTCCGGCCTCCCTAAGCGCAGCACCTCCCAGCTCCATCGGTGTCGGAATGGGGAGGCTGAAAGATGGAATTGACGGGCCCTGATCAGGACGTCCTAGTTGTCGAGCCTGATGGACATGTCCATCAGCTGGTCTAGGCTGAGGGTGGCATCCCTACAGGCCAGCTCCCGACGGACGTCCTCCCGTAGGCTGCACCGGAAATGGTCGATCAGGGCCCTGTCGTTCCATCCTGCGCTCGCCGCCAAGTCCGGAAATCCAGGGCGAAGTCCTGTGTGCTCCTCGTCCCCTGCCGGACATGAAACAGGCGTTCCCCCGCCGATCTGCCTTCAGGTGGATGGTCAAAGACCGCCCAAAATCGGCGAGTGAACTCCCCGTAGTGGTCCAACACCGCGTCCTCCTCGATCCAAACGGCGTTGGCCCACTCCTGGGCTTTCCCCGCCAAGCAGGAGACGAGGGCAGACACTCTCTTGCGTCCCGATGGAGTCGGGTGAACGGTTGCCAGATACAGCTCCAGCTGGAGCAGGAACCCCTGGCAACCGGCCGCCTTGCCGTCGTACTCCCTCGGGAACGAGAGCCTAATCCCACTGGGACCCGGGACAGGAGGAGGAATAAGGGGAATCGATGGTGGAGGTGCGGGTGGCCCTCTCGACTCCCACCGGTCCATCGTCAGCAGCACTCGATCCATTGCCGTTCCTAGGCGCTGGAGCATAGATTTGTGCTGCTGAACGCGCTCCTCCATGGGGAGCGGAGGGCTGGTCTCACCTGCTGCTTCCATGGTAAATCAGGTCCGTGATTCTGTCAGGGTGGTTGCACGATTGCGTGCGGAATGGGAAAACGGGCGCAGGGAGACAGGCGTGATGCGATATATAGAATGTTTAATATAGAGACGAACAAACACCATCTGACATGAAACAATCACGGACAAGGGGGGGAACAGAGGGGGGAACAGAGGGTATAAATAGCCAACATACAATTAGTGGAAATGGGAACCAGGTGTGTGAGGAACAGGACAAACGTAAACTGTGAAATGGATCGGTGGTGGCTAGAATTCCGGTGACGTCGACCGCCTTTGGCCGCCCGACCCAGGGGAGGGACCAACTTCAGCCGAAGTCATGACAGGCACATACAGTTGAAGTCGTAGGTTTACATACACTTAGGTTGAAGTCATTAAAAAATAAAATCAGTCAAGACCTCAAAAAAAAAAAGAGTATACCTCCACAAGTCTGGTTCATCCTTGGGAGCAATTTCCAAACACCTGAAGGAACCACGTTCATCTGTAAAAACAATAGTACGCAAGTAAAAATACAATGGGACCACGCAGCCGTCATACCGCTCAGGAAGGAGACGCTTTCTGTCTCCTAGAGATTAACGTACTTTGGTGCGAAAAGTTCAAAACAATCCCAGAACAACAGCAAAGGACCATGTGAAGATGCTGGAGGAAACGGGTAAAAAAGTATCTAAATTCACAGTAAAACGAGTCCTATATCAACATAACCTGAAAGGCCACTCAGCAAGGAAGAAGCCACGTCTCCAAAACCGCCATAAAAAAGCCAGACTACGGTTTGCAACTGCACATGGGGACAAAGATCGTACTTTTTGGAGAAATGTCCCTTGGTCTGATGATACAAAAATAGAGCTGTTTGGCCATAATGACCATCGTTATGTTTGGAGGACATCTGCATTGCTTCTACATCTGCATTGCTTGCTGTTTGGGGTTTTAGGCTGTAAAAAGCGCTTTTATAAATAAATTTTGATTGATTGATTGATTGATTGATTGATTGAGGAAAAAGGGTGAGGCTTGCAAGCCGAAGAACACCATCCCAACCGTGAACCATGGGGGTGGCAGCATGTTGAGGTGGTGCTTTGCTGCAGGAGGGGCTTGTGCACTTCACAAAATAGATGGCATCATGAGGAAGGAACATTTTGTGGATATATTGAAGCAACATCTCAAGCCATCAGTCAGGAAGTTCAAGCTTGGTCGCAAATGGCTCTTCCAAATGGACAATGACCCCAAGTATACTTGCAAAGTTGTGGCAAAATGGCTTAAGGACAACAAAGTCAAGGTATTGGAGTGGCCATCACAAAGCCCTGACCTCAATCCTATAGAGAATTTGTGGGCAGAACTGAAAAACTGTGTGAGCAAGGAGGCCTACGAACCTGAGTCAGTTACACCAGTTCTGTCAGGAGGAATGGGCTGTCAGAAATTCACCCAACTTATTGTGGGAAGCTTGTGGAAGGCTACCCGAAACGTTTGACCCAAGTTAAACAATTTAAAGGCAATGCTACCAAATACTAATTGAGTGTATGTAAACTTCTGACCCACTGGGAATGTGATGAAAGAAATAAAAGCTCTCTACTATTATTCTAACATTTCACATTCTTAAAATAAAGTAGTGATCCTAACTGACCTAAGACAGGGAATATTTACTAGGATTAAATGTCAGGAATTGTGAAAAACTGAGTTTAAATGTATTTGGCTAAGGTGTATGTAAACTTCCGACTTCAACTGCACATGTGACATTATGGTGTAGACTATACACTAACTAGATTTGTTGTTATGATTGATTTGATTAGTTATAGTAGCATTGTGTACATTGTAGTTTGTGTTTGCTGTTCAAATACAGCCTTGGGAGATTACACCATTCAAGTTCATTCATGTGACTTGTGATTCATGAGAGCTGTGCAGTAAATGTTTGAGCGGAGGTGGTTGCCAGTCAAGCCATTTGAGTTTGCAGCTGTTCCATAGCTTGAACGTTCCCCAAAATATAACAGGGGGTAATAAATTCTAACTGTCAGTCTGAATTAACCAGTATGTTTACCCTTTTGTGAGAGTTTACGCATCTTCTGAACTCTTTGACATTTAAGTAAAGAGTCAGAAAGAAGTGTTATTCACCTTTGCCCATCTGGTCCCTCAAAGCTTGTTGGGTTCAATAGTGAACCTGGTGAATCCAAAATACAGCTCGTAGTCTGTGTGCATGGAACCTGAGAGGAAACAGCGCAGCAGTGTTACTGCAAACCGACACACACCCAGTTGCACACCCAGTTAAACAGACAGACACAGTTATAATCCCACAACATAGTTATAACCCCAAACACAAGTTAGTACAACCTATTACAGGGGCCTGTAATATCGTCTTCCCAGTCCTGACAGTAGCTAGTACCTGGCCTCCAGATGCACTTCCCACACAATACACCATAATGACAAAGCGAAAACAGGTTTTTAGAAATGTTTGCAAATTTATATTTTAAAAATGTTTTTCTTTATTTTTACTATTTTCCATATTTGTAGAATAATGGTGAAGACATCAAAACTATGAAATAACATTATGTGGAATCATGTAGTAACCAAAAAAGTGTTAAACAAATCAAAATATATTTTATGTTTGAGATTCTTCAAATGGCAACCTTTTGGTTTGATGACAGTTTTGCACACACTCTTGGCATTCTTTCAACCAGCTTCATGAGGTAGTCACTTGGAATGCATTTCAATCAACAGGTGTGCCTTGTTAAAACTTAATTTGTAGAATTAATTTCCTTCTTAATGCGTTCATGGTTGAATTGCTGCAATTAAACCACTACTAAAGGACACCAATAATAAGAAGAGACTTGCTTGGGCAAAGAAACACGAGCAATGGACATTAGACCAAAGTCAAAATTTTAGATTTTTGGTTCCAACCGCTGTGTCTTTGTGAGACGCAGAGTAGGTGAATGGGTGATCTCCGCATGTGTGGTTCCCACCATGAAGCATGGAGGAGTGATGGTGTGGGGGTGTTTTTGCTGGCGACACTGATTTATTTAGAATTCACAGCACACTTAACCAGCATAGCTATCTGGTTTGCACGAAGTGGGACTATCATTTATTTTCAACAGAACAATGACCCAACACACCTCCAGGCTGTGTAAGGGCTATTTTACCAAGAAGGAGGGTGATGGAGTGCTGCATCAGATGACCTGGCTTCCACAATCACCTGACCTCAATCCAATTGATATGGTTTGGGATGAGTCGGACCACAGAGTGAAGGAAAAGCAGCCAACAAGTGCTCAGCATATGTGGGAACTCCTTCAAGACTGTTGGAAAAGCATTCCTCATGAAGCTGGTTGAGAGAATGCCAAGAGTGTGCAAAGCTGTCATCAAGGCAATGGGTGGCTACATTGAAGAATCTAAAATCTAAAATATATTTTTATTTGTTAAACACTTTTTTGGTTGTGTACATTTTCATGAGAGTCTCACTTTCCACAGAGGAGTTCAACATATTAGTATGCAGCCCAAACTGTTGCGACATTGGAGGGTTGAGACACCTCCAATGCAAAAAAAAAAAAAATCTGTATTATGCTAATTAGATTTCCGCAGGGGCGAGGACATTGACTCTTGGGGGTTTTAAACACCAAACGGAAGGAAACCTGGACCACTCATTTTAGTTTTCAGTTACAAAACCTCTATCTGTTATGTTCCCTAACGAAAATGACCCTCTAATTGACTGTCTAACCTTGATAATGGTGAGCTTGCAGAGGCAGGTGCTGCTCTTGGTGTTCAAACCAGTGACCGTTCATTTACTGCTCCAACACTCTTTAACCACTAGGCTACCTGCCGCCCAGTGAATTAGTGCTCGATACCATAAACAATTATTTATCTTCAAAAAATATTTGTATTGGTATAATTACACTGAATACAACAGACAAACAAAACGCAGTTACTCTAAATGATCATAATAACACATTGAATGTGATACAGAAGTAAAGATACAAACACAGAGATAAGGATAGACACAGAGACTAAAAAACAGACAGTCCAGACACAGTTAGTGGCAGGGTGGACTAGCAGTAAGCAATCAGCAGGGGATTTCTCTCTCTCCTTGGTACTCCACGATCATGTGCAATAGACACACAAACACACACGTGCACACACACACACACACTTCTATTTATCATTTGATTCGGGGAGTGAAAAAGATAGAGAGAGTAGTTGATTCAGAAACTGTTGATTTAGAGACCCGGGGAGCAGTAAAGGTAAGAACACTTAAAGATAAACTCTCAAACATTTGTGTAATTTATGCCAGTAGTTTTGAAAGTGGTGCTCACGAGCCAAAAGGTCCTGTTTTTCTGTGTACTACGTCATCCAATTGTGTACTATGTCATCCAATTGTGTACTATGTCATCCATTTCCAGAGATATGTTACACATTTTGCAAATCGTATCAGGGGTTGGAACTGGTTCTGTGAACAGAACAAAAAAAATTAAAATAACACAAATATTCTAGGAACAGAATCAGAACCAGAAAATAAAATGTTCTGTACTGTTCCAGAACACAACCGTTATTTTAAAAGCATGGGAACCGGTTGATAATGTTCTTTTGCATTGCAGGAATTTTTTCCAGTCCCACAAAATTCGCAATAAAGCGCCTATGCAAAGCACCCACTCTGTCACTCAGAAACGTATTTCTGCCTGCCAGTGGGAAATATTTTCCTGTGTGTGTAGGCTACCTGCCCCTCCCTCTCCCCCTCTGAAGCATAGGTTACTGTAGCCTACTGATGACGTTACAAGCGTGATTCAGAAATTAGGGAGAGATTTTTAATTAGAAAAGACTGGACACATCTTTTGACCGCTAGTTAAGGATACTATGCTGCCCTACCAAGCAAAAGGCAGTAACTGCTCATAGCGTGGAACTGAGAGAAACTGCTTTTATTTATTTATTTACACAGTATCTTTATGCAGTTACTGCTAACATGACCCCCATTTTCTCCAAAACACAATACAATAGAGGCAGGATACTTGTTTACATGATTAAGCATGTCTTTAATGTAGCAAAAATTACATTAACTAATTTTCGACCAAATTTGCAGTTACTGCTTTTTTGCTTGGTATGGCAGTATAGTTATCATGTTTCACATTAGATTTATTAACTACAAAAAGGTAAGACATGTTTTTAGTTCCGGTGCTGCTCTGCACACACAAGCTCGTTAGTCCTGGTCCAACGTTAAACCAACTCTCGGAAGTTCAAAGACATAAAAAATTCCTCTATATAAGCCTCTCCTCAGTAGACAAAATTATGTGGGCCTAATTCAGATAATTCATGTCATAACAAGATGTCCATTATGTTTATCTTTCATTATGATTAAACCATGCTGTTACAGCAAAAGACAATTTTCTCTTAACGACCTTCTTATAATGAAGAAATAGCGTATGCGCTCCATATCAAGTTGCCCTATCCTCACTGAATGGCGAAGTAATTTAATGTTGCACTAAATGTAACAAAAACTATTATTTCAAAGGTTTAAAAAGGAACAGAAAGGAACAATATAAACCAGTACTTTTTTGGGATTCGAACCGGTTCAGAAATGTTTGTTGGTCGGAACAGTGGAACGCAACGAAACATTTTTTATTGGAAATGAAACAGTTGTAAAATTATTCCGGTTCCAACACCTCATTCGTAAGATATCATACGAATTTTGCAATTCATGTGATATGTTACAAATCCAATTTTTGCAATACACTGAGTATACCAAACATTAGGAACACCTTCCTAATATTGAGTTGCACGCCCCTCTTTTGCCCTCAGAACAGCCTCAATTTGTCAGGGCATGGACTCTACAAGGTGTGGAAATCGTTCCACAGGGATGCTGGTCCATTTTGACTCCAATCCTTCCCACAGTTGTGTCAAATTGGCTGGATGTCCTTTTGGTGATGAACCATTCTTGATACACACGGCAAACTGTTGAGCGTGAAAATCCCAGCAGCGTTGCAGTTCTTGTCACAAACCTGTGTGCCTGGCACCCCGTTCAAAGGTACTTCAATCCTTTGTCTTGTCCATTCACCCTCTGTATGGCACACAGACACAATCCATGTCTCAAGGCTTACAAATCCTTATTTAACCTGTCTCCTCCCTTCATTTACACTGATTGAAGTGGATTGAACAAGTGACATCAATAAGGGATCATCGATTTCCACTGGATTCACCTAGCATTAATATGTAATGGAAAGAGCAGGTGTACTTAATGTTTTGTTCACTCAGTGTATGTCAGAAATGTATTGTGATTAAGATCCGGGAGTGCATCTTTAACCATGTTATCTTTAGCTTAACGCAGGATCCTGACGTTGATGGTCCCGGGAACCACTTGAAAGAGCACGAGAAGGGCAGATCGCATCGTGCCAATATGGAACAATGTCATCAATCTTCATAAATCAGAGCAATTCAAATATTACTTCAGAGGCTCATAGGCAGGCTAAAGGAGACAGGCAAGCGGGTTCTCATTTCCAGGCCTCTACCAACAATAGGTAAACAAATTGGAACGCTTTAGTCAACTCCTCTGGCTACGCTACTGGCTTATATCCAACTGTTCCTTGATGGATTTGGAGTTCATTGCTTGACGACTTCTGACGTGAAAAATGCATGCTGCGAAAATGAGAAAAGTGGACTCTGAATGTTGTGTGTTTTAAATAAGAATGGACAAGAAAATACTTTTTTACTAATATTGGACATAAGGCGGTATGTCTGATATGCCAAGAAAGTGTTGCCTTTTTTTAACCCTGGAATGAGTAGGGCTGCGGTTCAAACTCCTAAAAGACACACCCTTGTCCACTTACCCTCGCCTTATGCCCTTGGGGGAATCCCCGTCACCATCTTGGAGGTCAGTCCAAATGATTAGCTAAGCAAGGTAAGTTCGCAACGTAAGCCCCTCAGCCCTCGTTTTTGATCGAGTTTGCGAGTGTACAATTATGTTCACTTCGGGGCCTGAAACGCGCCATAATTCAATTTGTGATGCTTGTACATCCGCTAAGAAAAGTCAGCCGAAACTTAAAACCTCAACGTCAATATGGAGAAGTCAACATTCAAGTGTAAGTAAAAACGAATGCAAATAAGTAAGAAATGGCGGCACAAACACGTCCAGCAAAAGTAATGATGTTTTTGTTTGGTTAGCTTTTGGAAAATGTAGAAATAAAACATTGTCCTTCTTCAGAAGTGCCAGCAATGCAGGCTAATGTTAGTTAGCTATTTAATTAGCTAGCTATCATACAGTAGGTGTATATTAATAATTATATAGTTCATGTAAATAAATATGCATCATAATTGACTGTAGCGCATATAAAGCACCCACAAGTTACCGTTGGCTGAAAACACAATCATCGCGGGATGAACGAGTGACGAATTTCCGGGCAATGGTGGTCCATTTAAAAATCATTCCTTCCTCCCTCGCCCCTTGCCCTGCAAGTGTACACTCGTCAGACGTCATGATACGTCATCAGAAGTGTCCACTTAATTTTAGGGCTGAGGGGATAGGGTGTCTTTTAAGCGTTTGTACTGCTGCCTAGGTGTGTCCAAACTTTTGACTGGTACTGTAGTTTAAAATCTCTCATGATGACCAAGAGAACAAGAAACACCTTTCAGTGAGAAAACAGAAATTCACTTATTGTGTAAAAAATAACAAAAAAATACTTGTTTTCAAAGATGCAGCCTACAATGCAATACTCGTAACCATTTTAAGGAGAACAAAAACGACTTAGGCTACATTTGAACATCACCTCAGAAGCTTCAGTCATCTTCTCAATTAAGCAGCCTAGTTTTGTTGTTGGCTTCTTGAAGAGAACTAGGACCCTTCACTCGCAGCCCAACTCTTCCAATGAATTGGAAAAATGTGCATTGAATTCTACTAGATGAAGAGCCGAAATGAGTATAAAATATTGCCATTTAAAACATACTTGATTTTCCATACGTTGCATACTGTTAAACATTTTATTTTCGCATACTGAGACTGCGTAATGCGTGATTGCGTTGTTTCCTGCTATTCGTTGATTTCAGTAGCGCATCCCCATATCTAATTGGTCAGCTGTTGTCAAACCTGAATGAGTATGACATCCAGGCATTAAAAGTACTATATACTCGATTTTCGAAATGTAGCATACTATTAAACTTTTTTTTTCCGCATAGTCAAACAGCCTACTATTTAGCACGCATGTATGGGTATTTGGACAATGTCACTCATAATGCGGTAACAGCATGTCATTCCATTCAATACAGGTGAGAGGTGACCAGACCCATTCCTCACATTAAGATCGAAATCACCAAGAGTGTGGTAGGCCAGGCTTATGTTTTCTTTCCATGTTTTCAACAGTTTTAGCCTTTATATATATTTTTTTATTATGGTCATGGTTATTGCAGTGAGAACTATCCAGCAATGCACGTGCTGGATACAATAGCTCAGATTGTACTTTATTTGGGATGAGATGATCTGAGAACTGTTCAGTATTCTGCTTTAATAGATCATCTACATTAATTTGAACATGAAGCCAAGTGTTGTTTTATGTATGTTCTACGTGGCTCACAATGTTCTTTTTTAGGGTGGAGGTGAATTGAGAACTGTTCCATAATATGCTGTCATAAACAGGCCATTAAATATGAACTCAAAATATACTTTTTGCTCATTCAGATTGTACTTTAGTAGTAGAGAAGGTATTTACAGTGCTGTATCACACAGACAACTGTTTCCAGTTATATAAACATGCTTTTTTCATGTTTCAAAAGTTTGCACTTACTTTTTGTGGCTGTGAGTCTCATTGTACTTTAGAAGGGTAGAGATGGTACAGTGACATAATAGTTCTGAAAACTTAGCAACATACGTACACCTACAGTACACTGAACAAAGGCTTCACATGTTTTGTCACATATATTATGTGGCCCCTCACATGGTTTTAAACGCTGAATGTGGCCCTTGAGCCAAAACGTTTGGCCACCCCTGAGCTAGTTGTTAGCAAGAGAGCTAAAGGTTTTTCTAAATTAGCTTGCAAAATTAACCAATACGAATAATAATAATAGTACCGGTTGACTGATTCCAACTTTGAGATGTTCCAATGCCACAGCACATTGTGCGCCTAATATTTTTATGGACCTTTACAAAGCGGGAAATGTTGTCCTGAAGGGTGGGGGGAACAGGACGCTAAGCCTTGGCTAACATTTCATGCAGATCAAAATGATCCAGTGTTGTCTCAATCCTGTTCTCCAAAAATCATGAGATCATATAATATGATGTTTTGTTGTTGCACGTCCAAATAAAATAAAATGTTATTTGTCACATGAGCCGAATATAACAGGTGTAGACCTTACCATGTAATGCTTACATACAAGCCCTTAACCAACAATGCAGTACAAAAAATAGAGTCAAGAAAATAGTTACTAAATAAAATAAAGTGAAAAAATCAAATCAAATCAAAAAGTAAGACAAGAAAATTACATAACAACAACGAGGCTATATACAGGGGGTACCGGTACCGAGTCAATGTGCGGAGGTTAGTGGAGGTCATTTGTAAAGTGACTATGCATAGAAAATAAACAGTGAGTAGCAGCAGTGTAAAAACAAAGGGGCCAATGTAAATAGTCTGGATATCCATTTGATTAATTGTTCAGCCGTCTTATGGCTTGGGGTAAGAAGCTGTTAAGGAGCCTTTTGGACCTAGACTTGGCGCTCCGGTACCGCTTGCCTAGCGGTAGCAGAGAGAACAGTCTATGATTAGGGTGACTGGAGTCTTTGACAATTTTTTGGGCCTTCCTCAGACACCGCCTAGTATATAGGTCCTGGATGTCAGGTAGCTTGGCCCCAGTAATGTACTGGGCCATACGCACTACCCTCTGTAGCGCCTTAAGGTCAGTTGCCATACCAGGCTGTGATGCAGCTGGTCAGGATGCTCTCGATGGTGCAGCTGTAGAACTTTTTGAGGATCTGGGGACCCATGCCAAATCTTTTCAGTCTTCTGAGAGGGAAAAGGTGTTGTCTTGCCCTCTTCACAACTGTCTTGGTGTGTTTGGACCATGATAGTTTGTTGGTGATATGGACACCAATGAACTTGAAACTCTCGACCCGCTCCACTTCAGCCCTGTCGATGTTAATGGGGGCCTGTTCGGCCCTCCTTTTCCTATAGTCCATGATCAGCTCCTTTGTCTTGCTCACGTTGAGGGAGAGGTTATTGTCCTGGCACCACACTATAGGCTGTCTTATCGTTGTAGGTGATCAGGCCTACCACTGTTGTGTCATCAGAAAACATAAAATGATGGTGTTGGAGTCGTACTTGGCCATGCAGTCGTGGGTGAACAGGAAGTACAGGAGGGGACTAAGCACTCACACCTGAGGGGCCTCAGTGTTGAGGATCAGCGTGGCAGTTGTGTTGCTGCCTACCCTTACAACCTGGGGATGGTGGCCCGTCAGGAAGTCCAAGATCCAGTTGCAGAGGGAGGTGTTTAGTCCCAGGGTCCTTAGCTTAGTGATGAACTTTGTGGGCACTACGGTGTTGAAAGCTGAGCTGTAGTCAATGAATAGCATTCTCAAATAGGTGTTCCTTTTGTCCAGGTGGGAAAGGGCAGAGTGTGATTGAGATTGCTTAATCTGTGGATCTGTTGGGGCGATATGCAAATTGAGTGGGTCTAGGGTTTCCGGCATGCACTTCATGGATACCAACGTGAGTGCTATGGGGCGGGAGTCATTTAGGCAGGTTACCTTCGCTTTCTTGGGCACAGGGACTATGGTGGTTAGTTTGAAACATGTAGGTATTACAGACTCGGTCAGGGAGAGGTTGAAAATGTCAGTGTAGACACTTAACAGTTGGCCCGCGCATGCATTGAGTACACGTCCTGGTAATCCATCTGGCCCTGCGGCTTTGTGAATATTGACCTGTTTAAAGGTCTTGCTCACATCGGCTACGGAGAGCGTGATCACAAAGTAATTCGGAACAGCTGGTGCTCTCATGCATGCTTCAGTGTTGCTTGCCTCAAAGCGAGCATAAAAGGCATTTAGCTCGTCTGGTAGGCTTGTGTCACTGGGCAGCTCGCGGCTGGGTTTCCCTTTGTAGTCCATAATAGATTTCAAGCCCTGCAAAAACCGTTGCGCATCAAAGCCGGTGTAGTAGGATTCAACCTTAGTCCTGTATTGACGCTTTGCCTGTTTGATGGCTCATATGAGTGCATAGCGGGATTTCTTATAGGCCTCCCACTCCTTGAAAACGGCAGCTCTAGCCTTTAGCTTGGTGGGGATGTTGCCTGTAATCCATGGCTTCTGGCTGGGAAATGTACATAAACTAAAGGTGATCTAGAGTTTTTTTTCTCCTCTGGTTGCACATGTGACATGCTGGTAGAAATTAGATAAAACGGATAAGTTTGCCTTTATTAAAGTCCTCGGCCACAAGGAGTGCCGCTTCTGGATAAGCATTTTCTTGTTTGCTTATGGCCTTAAACAGCTCGTTGAGTGCGGTCTTAGTGCCAGCATCGGTTTGTGGTGTTAACACATTATGTGGTATGTAAGAGATTTTGTTCAGTTTTCTCTTATAATTGCATCCAAAAACAAGGAGGGACCACATCTGAAGGGGGTGCAGAACTGGATCCAGGACACTGTGATATTGGGTGTATTCAATGAGATGAAGCATTCATCATGTTGCAGATAAAAATGTAATGACAAGCAGACATGATGCCCAATTCAACATGATTATATCTGATCTACAAAATTAATTTCTCTCTGAATGTTTTATAATGTTGCACCATTCTGAACAGACCCCTCCATCCCAATGAGTGATTAAGTGGAGCTGTGTGTGCTCTCAGCTCTGCACACTCTTCTCCTTACGTGTATTAATGTGACTATATCTTATTTAAAATGTTATTTGTTGCACTGCTGCTTGCAATTTCCCCTTGTGGGATAAATTAAGTATTTTAAAGTGAATTGAACTGAACCATATACTTTAAATACTTTTCAACAATGAAACCAAAATGGCATACAGTATAGTCCCTTCCAGGTCATCAACAATGAGCCATGGGTCAGGTACCTCATCAGGACTGGCGATGATGATGATGCTGATGCTGAACACCTTCTCAGAGAAAGTGGACTCAAATGGTGCTTTTCCACTGCAGGGCCATGCCATGCCGTGCTTTGAATATCACAGTTCCTTTTTCATTTCCATTTGCCCATGGCCCGCTTGATTCCTGGAACCAGCGTGATATTCAGCCTTGTTTGATATCTGGTACCGACCTCCAACCAAGTAGGCCGGTGGGTGGGGTTACAAATGGCCAGACTCAATAATTGGTCGCACAATGATGTCACAGTGTGACACATCCCTCTCTTCATCATCACACATCACACCCCCCCTCTCTTCGGAGGACAAAAATAAAGTTTATTTTTTACAGCTTTTTCTTTTGTTGTTACATTTACATTTTACATGCAACGTTATTTGATATTTTGATACATTACATCTAGATAGATAGTACTTATACATTATAAATTGTGTTTTCAGTCATAACTATTTATAGAACATGAGCTTTTAAACCCACCCCTCAGCTTCTCTCAGACCATCCCATGTATTGCAGTAAACTTCCCTCTTGATTGTGCCCGATGGAACATCTACTGAGAGACATGAAAATAGCTGTGCAGCAACGCTCCTCATCCAACCTGACAGAGCTTGAGAGGATCTGCAGAGAAGAATGGGAGAAACTCCCCAAATGCAGGTGTGCCAAGCTTGTAGCGTCATACCCAAGAAGACTCGAGGCTGTAATCGCTGCCAAAGGTGCTTCAACAAAGTATTAAGTAAAGGGTCTGAATACTTATGTAAATGTGAAATCAGTTATTTATTTTTAATACATTTGAAAAATATATATAAAAACCTGTTTTTGCTTTGTCATTATGGGGTATTGTGTTTAGATTGATGAGGGGGAAAAAACGATTTAATCAATTTTAGAATAAGGCTGTAATGTAACAAAATGTGGAAAAGGTCAAGGGGTCTGAATACTTTCCGAATGCACTGTATCTGCTGAGTTGTGTAAGGCATAAGATGATTTGGTGACTTTCTGGTCCAAACTTGGCGTCCTTTGCCTCGTTGGTGTAGTGGTCCAGGGCGATGGAAGTAGAAGGCAGACTCCACCTGATCAAACGTGTTCCCTCAACACACACTGACCTAAATCCTGAGAACAACTGGAATTGAGATAGAGGAAAATAAGATGTCAGGAAATGTCACAGAGTTAAATTCAAGTGTAAATGTTTTAACATCTTAATGTTGCATTCAAGGTAACAGTCCTTTTTAAGACCGCTGTGGCTGCATCAAGAGGCAACTATGGATAAAGATTTAGCCAAAGTCAGCATGGCTCCGTATTAAACAGCCTGCTGTCATTTCACACCCGACCCACCTCATGGAGAGCTATCCTCCTACAAAGGTTTCACTTCACCCTTACCTACACTACTCATATTGTTTAGCGATGACTATCATGTGCATTCAGTATAGAACCCTCCCCTGTATAGAACCATCTTTCTAAGCAATAGACAGCAGCTGGTAATCATCCTCGACGTTATAAAAAATAAAGAGTCGCACACTCTATATGTATAACCTCCCAGTAATTTACTGGGTAAAATTTACTTCAGCATCACTGTGCCTTCTTCAGGGTAATGTCATGAATGCTTGAACCAGGTTATGCAGACAAATAGTGCAATTAGTGCAACCAATGACAATATTGAGAGGTGTATCGTAATTGCTAGGTTAAATCAGAATGAATTGAGCTAAACTATAGCCCACAGCTTATTCAAATCAAATCAAATGTTATTGGTCACATACATGTGTTTAGCAGATGTTATTGCAGGTGTAGCGAAATGCTTGTGCTTCTAGCTCCAGCAGTGCAGTAATATCTAACAAACTCACAACAATACACATTAATCTAAAGTAAAGGAATGGAATTAAGAATATATAAATATTTGGACAAGCAATGACAGAGCGGCATGGACTAAGATACAGTATAATAGAATACAGTATATACATATGAGATGAGTAATGCAAAGCATGTAAACATTATTAAAGTGACTAGTGTTCCGTTATTAAAGTGGCCAGTGATTACTAGTCTATGTTTATAGGGCAGCAGCCTTTAATGTGCTAGTGGTTGTTATTTAACAGTATGATGGCCTTGAGATAGAAGCTGTTTTTCAGTCTCTCGGTCCCAACTTTGAACAGGCAGTGGCTCGGGTGGTTGTTGTCCTTGATATTTCTGGCATTCCTGTGACATCGGGTGCTGTAGGTGTCCTGGAGGGCAGGTAATTTGCCCCCGGTGATGAATTGGGCAGACGGTACCACACTCTGGAGAGCCCTGCGGTTGCGGGCGGTGCAGTTACCGTACCAGGCGGTGATACAGCCTGACAAGATGCTCTCAATTGTGCATCTGTAAAATTTTGTGAGGGTTTTAGGTGCGGAGCCAAATGTTGCACCTTCTTTAGGCGGCAGGTAGCCTAGTGGTTAGAGCGTTGGGCCAGTAACCTGAAAGGTTGCTGGATCAAATCCCCTAGCTGACAAGGTAAAACTCTGTCATTCTGCCCCTGAGCAAGGCAGTTAACCCACTGTTCTGGGCACCGTGGATGTCGATTAAGGCAGCCCCCAGTCCCGTTGATGTGGATCGGGGGTTGCACCTTCTGCTGTTTCCTGAAGTCTACGATCAGCTCCTTTGTTTTGTTGACGTTGAGTGAGAGGTTATTTTCCTGGCACCACTCCCAAGGCCCTCACCTCCTCCCAGTAGGCTGTCTCCTCATTGCTGTCTCGTCTTTTTTTTATTGAATATATTATTCTGTTGTTATCATTAGCATTAGCTAATTAGCTAACATATTGCTTCATTTAATTTCACCTATATATTTAAATATTTCCAAATCATTAAATGTTTTTGTTTCATGTAATCTTTTGGTTCAACCATAATGCATAACAAGCATCATCAACTGGGGGATCATATTGGGTGTAGGCTGATAATCTGTAGAAAGAATACATTCACTTCCTTAGACCTGTTCACAGAAAATATCATTGGTCATAAGAAGGGCCTGAGATCAAAGCCAATATTCAGATGTTTTTAAATAGGACATCCAGTAGGCCTCCCTCTGTAGTAGGAGGGTATAGCTTACAGTTTATTCACCGTTAGTCAGCACCTCTACACTAAATCATTTTCTCCGGGTGTGCGCCAGCTCATACCTTTTATTAATCATCCTCTACGTGACAAATGTCCTTTGCACAATGCCTTTATACAGCGTCAAATAAATAAGAGGAACTCTCTGTACAGGGGTGATTGATGTGCATAGAGGAGTGCCAAGGTAACCTACTTGGAACAGAATGGATTCCTGTATCTCCTGTCTGTCAGCTGAGCAGAGAACAAATTCAACACCACATATTAGTGACCGTGGACCTGCATGGAAAGAGTGATGGAGATAAATGGTTTGAGGTCCTTCCCATTTATTGTAACTGCACAAAATCTGACAAGAGTAAAAGTTATTAAATCTGTATTTTAATCTCAAAGTATGCGGTTAGCGGTTCACAATATTATTTGGTTCGGAGCCTGACCCTTTTTGGCTCCCCCTCCTCAATCACTCTTCCCCAGTGAGGGTCCCCCCACTGAGGTATAATAAGAACTGGACACCGCGTCCAAGATTGTTTTCAAGGTAATCTACTCACGGCGATTCCAGGTTGTATCCAGTTTATACGAACCAACATCACATGCGCACTAGCACTCAGCGCCAGCAGCAACGAAAACTTGACAGACATTGGATGAATATAAAATATCTTAGTCTGGGATAAAAAAATAAAAAAAGAATAATAAATACATTCGGCCAATTAATTAGCAACAATTAATTGAATCATTCAATGGATGTTTTGTGAAAAAAAGGTGATGACTAAAGTGCCTATGAAATTAAAAAATCTGTCCGTCAATGGAAATTCACACAGCCTTTCAGGGCTGGGAGTCAGTAACCAAAGCAAAACTGTAGGAGCAGTAGAAACCGTGCTTCTAGACAAACCCTGGCCCTTTTAAATTTGATTTACCAATATTTAGTCTCATTGTGATAAAATTATTTTCATGACAGACCTGGTCCAACCACGACAGCAGCGGAGGGAAACATTGTTTGAGACAAATATCAGATGTACTGTAACAACTTAGACACCATTTTTTTTTTGTACATTAATTTCAATTAAAAGAAACATACACTTTAGGGCTCCTAAGTTGTGCAGTGGTCTAAGACACTGTGCTAGAGGTGTCACTACAGACAACCTGGTTCGAATCCATACAGCATCACAACCAGCCGTGATTGGGAGTTCCATAGGGTGGCGCACAATTGGCCCAGCGTCGTCCGAGTTTGGTCGGTGTAGGTCGTCATTGTAAATAAGAATTTGTTCTTAACTAAAGGTAAAAAAATAAATAATAATAATTTCTGGCAGATTGAAGTCAGGACTGAGACTGGACCACTCCCGAACACAACACTGTCCCTGCCAGTGACAAGCATCCCCATGACATGATGCTGCCACCACAAGACTTGAAAATACAAAGGGTTTCACCCTGATGTGTTGTATTGGATTTTACCTTGCCTGAGACTGTGTGAACTCTGGTTCAGTCCAAGATTAATGCCATACATTTGTTTGTAAAATTTCCACAAAGAATATTGAATACAATTATATGTTTTACTTACTTGACTGTTTGTCCGTGAGGTTGGTTCTTTTGACGGTTGGAATGTATGACAATAAATCTACAGGAAAGTGTAATTAAATAACCTTATCAAAGCGCTGGTAGTGAGTTCAGATTTATATCACCTGAAACATGTGCAGAACCATGTAAACACGTGCAAGAGCTCAGCAAGCATGGGGTGCATGTATTTTCATCTTGTGCACAAGCGATAGAGGCGATAGAAATATGAACGCACCACCAGCGCTTTGAAGTTTATTTATACTTTTCTGTGGATCACAGGAGTTGTAGCACATGATATACATTGCTTTATTTGACAGCATTATTAGAAAGGATTTGAGGGTAAGTTTAAGAACTGGGGAAAACAGGGCAGAGGCTGTTGAAGATTTTCCACAAGGGCCCGCCTTCAACTATTCACAGCAGCGCAGTTGAGACTGGACTGTGGATTCCCATTGTCTCATGTCTGATGGCGTCACTCCTCCGCGGCTCTCGTCCCTCCGCTCTATCTGACGTAAGACAATGGTGGATTGCTGGAGGTTGCAAAATGTGTTACATTACTATTGTGATTCATAATTGCCATTGTAATATGGAATGCCGAGTCAATGAACGTTAGGGGTAATAAGGCCTAGTCATTCTATACTCAAAATTGGCCTCAAAACACTTACATTAAATGATTTAAAACAGCGCCATCTCCCGTAGTAACAGCGACATTCCGAACACAAAAAACGGGAACAATAAACTAATTAACAATATGAGAAAGTAAATCCAAGTAAGTTAAAAACCCACATTTTAAAATGCTTAGTGTATTATTGTTAAGCGATAATGCCCGAGAAGCCAGTGTTTGGAGGATATATTAGCATGGGTGTTGTAAGGGCTGATACATGTTTAGCTAATGAATATGTTAATCTACAACAAGAGTTATTAACTGAATGTATTGTGTGATCATAGATCTTTAGAACTGCTGTAGGTTTGGGTAGGGGTGAGCTATGTGCTAGCTGGGGGTTTCACGATAGAACAGTATTTTGTTGTAATATGAAACTAGGACATCTACTGAGAGGACCACTACTTCCGTCAACTGGATTGCGTCACGAGGCTGGGACCAGCCTGCACGCCAACGATAGGCTGAGTAAGTTTAAACCACACTCAGCCTCTACTCCGACAGGTCAGCAAGGAGCGGAAACGATTCTGTTGGAGTATTTAAGGAAGAACAAAGGATAGGGGCGCTTCCTCTTCTCTAGCGCTGCTGACTGTTTGCTCACTCTCTCTCTTCTCTGGCCCTGCTTGCGGTTTGCCCTGCGTGGTGTCACAGTGAGCCTGTATATACGAACTTCATATTTACCATTTAAGGATTTGCTAGAATAAAATACATAGATTTAAACGGCGTAGTAATCCTTTTGTTCCAATACCAGATTTGAATTGACGCGACCTTAACAGGATTGTTAGGGCAGAGACGAAGTCGAGGGGTGGAAAACCGTGCCAATTTATCCTCCAAACACTGGCTTCGAGGGCATTATCACTTTTATACAACGGGTTACCAACATACTCAAATAATGGTTCGCATTTTCATTAAAAACTTTATTTTTAAATTTATTCAGGCCATTTCATTATTCCACAAGATATGGTCCTGGCACAAATCTAGGGTTGCTACCCAAGCCGGCTGGTCGTTCTATTGGTTTTGTTGCCAGATACTCAACCCAATGTTCTGTCTTTTTGTTGTGTATCTATAGACCCGACCCAGTCATTCGTTCTAAATGCTCCATTGCCACGGCTACGGCTAATTTACAGTCAGGTCAAACAGTGCAGCCAGAATAACAACAATATAGCTGCATTTGCATAAGCTGTTTTCTAGTGACATTTATTTAGATATGTCTATAACAACGAGCTAATGAGGCGTGATTTTGCCTGGCATGGAAAATGCGCTCTCGTCAGGACACTGATGTTCAGAGAGCCAACAACCCAGAAAACACAATCACTTCAAGCTGAAGCTGGAAAGACCGCAAACTTGCTGCACTTCGTTTCTTTTGACCTTTTTTTTCAATTGACGTCTTTGTGAATACATTCATGTGAAAAAGTAAGTACACCCCCTGGAAAGTTTTTTTTATTTTATTTTTTACATATTTGGACAGATGGATATGTAATCAATCACTAGAACACTATTGACAAAGGTTACACAATTTAACAAATTACAAAAACATGTATTTTAAATGAAAATGTTATGCAATTAAAATAAACAAAAATGCCTTTTCCTTATGGGGAAAAAGTTAGTACACCCCCAACTTTACCATCACATACAAATGGCTAAAATTGTAACAAAACAAGTGCAAATGATTAGAAAACAGAGAGAAACAGGAGGGTCCAGCCTTCCATAAATATATGAAAATTGGTCTGGTTTGGTCTTAAACATATGGGTGTGTGGTAACACATTCAAAGTCCAAAAGACCTACCTGAGGCCCTCAGAAGAAAGATTGATGTCCATGAGTCTGGAGGGGTTACAAATCCATTTCCAAGCAATTCGAAGTACATCATTGCACTGTCCGACGAAAATTCCAGACCACTGGCAAACTACCTTGGACAGGTCGTCCGACCAAAGTCAGCCCAAGATTTGACCGAAAGATGCTTATAGAAGTCTCTAAGAACCCCAGGGTAACATCAAGGGATCTACAGGCCTCTTGCCACAATGTCATATTTCATGGGTACACTGTCAGAAAGAGACTGCACAAACTTGGCCTACATTAGGAGGTCAGGAATAATATCAAGACAACTGACTTCACCCAGGTGTTGTCTGGCAAAAGTCAGTTGTGTCTTGATATTATTTTTTTTTTTATATATATATCCATAAAAATGCTATCTGAATCACGATTTCGACTGGCTGAGACACGCTACTATGGGACAGCTGGAGAATATTCAAAACATGTTGCAAATGTCAGAGACAGACATCAAGGTTTATACAAATCTCCGCTGTTGAAAACTAAATGTTAGTCTAAAAGAAATGTGAGACAATGTCTAGATTCTTTTAATAGTGGAGATCAAGTTTATAAATTGCCTGGCTTGGCTGATGAGACAGTGGATTGCGCAGTCAGATGGAACAGAGTAAAACAGCATTTTAACATCAGATTTAGCGGGTGGTAACTTGTGGAATAGACACCGGCTAGATTACGGTTTTAACCAACAAGCATTCAGGATTAAACCCACTCGTAGTATAATAGATATTATGGTGTCTGAAATGCAATCAATGATTAACAGACCAGACAAACTTATACTTTTGTTTATTGAGGAATTCAGGGTACATGGTGAACAAGCTTGAGTAAATACACCGTAAGTAGTATTCAATGTGACTACACTACTGTAAGTCGTAAATTATATCATACCTCACATTATGAAAATAAACGTCTTGCAAGTTTGATGCAATGTCAGGAAAAGGTACAGAAATCAATGTCTGTAGTAGTTGGTCGTGTCATCGTCTCATTATGTCCAGTCATGTCCGTGGTCATGTCCAGTCATGTCCGTGGTCATGTCCGTGGTCACCTCTGCAGAAACAAAAACATTCAGGGTACAGTGAGACATGTGGCTTCTAAAGCCTTCCCTGGCATTGTCACTCAGTTCAAACTGTGACTACCAGCCATTTTCAATCTGATCTGGACTGAGAGTAAACTTTTGGGTAGTCTCAGACTCAGGCACTCCGCACTGTGTATTACACTGTAATTAATCATTAAACCATTTTTGTCTAGTCATATGTGCCATATTAGTTGATAGTGCTATGAGACCAGTGTAAACATAACCCATTGGTTTAGTTAATACTAGAACCACCAGTGGCGTTTGATTTTGCAAGGACTAGAGCGGTTTCTTCAACAAGCTATGCGGGCTACACGGAAAAGCAACACAGCTCGAAGGGGAAACCGCTTTTAGTCACACAAAATGGAATATAACTTTGCGGATAATGTTCGGAATTATAGTTTCATGTGTACAACATCTAAAAGACCCTGCATCAATATAGTGACAGCTTAGCCATTTCTAAAAGGACGTATATGGGTGTTTTTAGGAACCTCTGTTCATGTTTTCCGTAGCCCCCAATGAGGAAGACTATTGCGGGTGGGGTGTAAGTTTCTCAAAACCAAGTGAAATCGCTAAAAGTGTCTGGACCCTTCTATAACATGCTATTTACATCAAATTTTTGATTTGGTAGTAAAATAATGAACCAACTCTTTAAAAAGGTCTAGGACTGTCTTTGAGTGGTCTGAATGGGGAGGGGGAAACTGAACACTAGCCATTATTGGTAGAGCAGTTTGGACGATGTCGCCAGGAAGACAAAAACGTCACCCCACCAAAATAGGCATAATTTTAATGCGGTAGTTTTAAATAGCTCTTATACTAAAAGTCCATTAACATAATATTCACAGTATTAGTCAGTGTGGAATATACAGTACCAGTCAAAAGTTTGGACACACCTACTCCTTCCAGGGTTTTCTTTTTTTACTATTTTCTACATTGTAGAATAATAGTGAAGACATCAAAACTATGAAATAACAGATATGTAATCATGTAGTAACCAAAAAAAAAAAAAAAAAAGTGTTAATCAAAATGCATGTTATATTTGAGATTCTTCAAAGTAGCCACCCTTTGCCTTGATGACAGCTTTGCACACTTGGCATTCTCTCAACCAGCTTCACCTGGAATGCTTTTCCAACAGTCTTGAAGGTGTTCACACACATGCTGACCACACTTTGCTGCTTTTCCTTCACTCTGCGGTCCAACTCGTCCCAAACCATCTCAATTGGGTTAAAAAAAACCCTTGAATGAATAGGTGTCCAAACTTTTGACTGGTTAACTTACACCTAAGTATATATATATATATACATACACACACTTAGGTGTAAGTCATTAAAACTCATTTTTAAGCCACTCATGTTAAACTGTAGTTTTGGCAAGTTGCTTAGGACAACTACTTTGTGGATGACAAGTAATTCTTCCAACAATTCTTTACAGACAGATTATTTCACTTATAATTCAGTATATCACAATTCCAGTGGGTCAGAAGTTTACATACACCAAGTTGACTGTGCCTTTAAACAGCTTGGACAATTACAGAAAATGATGTCATGGCTTTAGAAGCTTCTGATAGGCTAATTGACATCATTTGATTCAATTGGAGGTGTACCTGTGGATGTATTTCAAGGCCTACCTTCAAACTCAGTGCCTCTTTGCTCAACATCATGGGGAAATCTAAAGAAATCAGCCAAGACCTCAGACCTCCACAAGTCTGGTCCATTCTTGGGAGCAATTTCCAAATGCCTGAAGGTACCAAGTTCATCAGTACAAACAATAGTATGCAAGTATAAACACCATGGGACCACACAGACCCAGGAAGGAGACCACCGCTCAGGAAGGAGACGCGTTCTGTCTCCTAGAGATGAACGTACTTGTGTGAAAAGTACAAAACAATCCAAGAACAGCAGCAATGGACCTTTAAAAGATGCTGGAGGAAACAGGTACACAAGTATCTATATCCACAGTAAAACAAGTCCTATATCAACATAACCTGAAAGGCCACTCAGCAAGGAAGAAGCCACTGCTCCAAAACCGCCATAAAAAAAGCCAGACTATGGTTTGCAACTACACATGGGGACAAAGATTGTACATTTTGGAGAAATGTCCTCGTCTGATATAACTGTTTGGCTATAATGACCATCGTTATGTTTAGAGGAAAAAGGGGGAGGCTTGCAAGCCGAAGAACAACCGTGACGCACGGGGGTGGCAGCATCATGTTGTGGGGTTGCTTTGCTGCAGGGACTGGTGCACTTCACAAAATAGATGGCATCAGGAGGAAGGACAATTATGTGGAAATATTGAAGCAACATCTCAAGACATCAGTCAGGAAGTTAAAGCTTGGTCGCAAATGGGTCTTCCAAATGGTCAATGACCCCAAGCATACTTCCAAAGTTATGGCTAAATGGCTTAAGGACAACAAAGTCAAGGTTTTGGAGTGGCCATCACAAAGCCCTGACCTCAATCCTATAGAAAATGTGTGGGCAGAACTAAAAAAAGTGTATGCGAGCAAGGAGGCCTACAAACCTGACTCAGTTACACCAGTTCTGTCAGGAGGAATGGGCCAAAAGTCACCCAACTTATTGTGGGAAGCTTGTGGAAGGCTACCCGAAACATCTGACTCAAGTTAAACAATTTAAAGGCAATGCTACCAAATACTAATTGAGTGTATGAAAACTTCCGACCCAATGGGAATGTGATGAAATAAATAAAAGCTTATATAAATCACTACTATTATTCTGACATTTCACATTCTTAAAATAAAGTGGTGATCCTAACTGTTAATTTTTACTAGGATTAATGTCAGGAATTGTGAAAAACTGAGTTTAAATGTATTCGGCTAAGGTGTATGTAAACGTCGACTTCAACTGTATATATATTGTATATATAAAATACAGGAAAATCATGTTTTGACTGCACTGGGCCTTTAAGCTTCTCCAGCGTCAATCTAGGGAGGCCTGAGGGCATGGTTCTCCTCAAGTTCCCCAAAACTATATTTTATTCACCATGGATCAGTTTCTACGATCATAGAAGCCCCAGTATTGTGTTCTATAAGAATTGTACATTTTGGTGAAAATGACAAAATTAAGAAAATATACTTTAAAAGGATTACAAAAATAAGATTAAAAGGTTAGGGTTAACAATGTTAATTTAGCATCAACAAAATATATTCATCTTAACTTTGAAAATTACTTACCTCCTTTGCCTACGAGTTGGCTAGTATGTCCGCGGGCGCTTGTGGGACTCCTCCCTTGGTTCCCTGGGCGGGTCAGCCAGCATCACCTTCATCCTCACCCCGTTCACCATTTTACCATGCAAGGCAGCCATAGCTTCGCTTGCACTCTCTTTCTCAGCGTACTTCATGTAGCCTACGTTCCTCCCAGGCACGAGGTGCACCTCCACAAGGGAACCAAATCGACTGCAGAAAGAAAATCAGTAAATACTTGTGTTTATTAGGCCTGATTGCTTATAAAACATTAAGAAATAGTTTGTTAACCATTATGTAACTGTAAATATTGTATGTATTTATGGACATTAGTCAATATGTGTATGTTTAAACCATGTAGTCGTGACCTCGTCCCCAGGTTAATTGCTCCCGCCTGTAAACAGTGTGCGATGCTCTGCGACTAAGGGAGCAAGGTTCCAAAATCTATGTGAGAGAGCCTCCTACAGATATTATTAGAGAGTAAGCATTGACCGAGCCAGAACGGCCCATAGGGGCAGGAGCCTATGTCCTGTAGCGTGAGGCAGCTTGACATACAAGTGCACACACTGGACAGGACGATAGTCTGCCGCAGGGCCTTACCCCCCAACCCATCTCCTTAATGCCGAGTACAAAAAAGAGAGGCATCAGATCCCATATTTTAGAGTCTTCGCTACATCCCAACTTTACAATCTCAGGGCGGACACTCTAACCAAGCCCACGGAGTTATAAAACAAATAAAATGTTCCATCACAGAGATCATATTATATTTGGAAAGACCAATTTGATTGAGTTGGGGCACAATCTCAGATTTTATGAATTCACTCCATTTGCGAGCACCCCACACATTGAAATCCACATTTATAGGTTCTAAGTCAGGGATCAACTAGATTCAGCCGCAGGACAATTTTTTTTTTATTGAGCGGATGGTCAGGGGGCTGGAACATAATTAAAAATTATTTGTAGACTGCAAATTGACTGCAAGAAGACCAAACAGATATAATGTTTGACTAAAACAATCTTTTCAAACCTTGCTTGCATTTGTATATGATCACACATATAAACTATACAGTATATACAAAAGTATGTGGACACCCCTTCAAATAAGTGGATTAGTCTATTTCTGGCACACCGGTTGCTGACGTGTATAAAATCAAGCAGACGGCCATGCAATCTCCATAGACAAACATTGGCAGTAGAATGGCCTTACTGAAGAGCGCCGACTTTCAAAAAGTGGCACCGTCATAGGATGCCACCTTTCCAACAAGTCAGTTTGTCAAATTTCTGCCCTGCTAGAGCTGCCCCGGTCAACTGTAAGTGCTGTTATTACGAAGTGGAAACGTCTAGGAGCAACAGCGGCTCAGCTGCGAAGTATTAGGCCACACAAGCTCACAGAACTGGACCAACAAGTGGTGAAACGTTAAAATCCTCTGCCCTTGGTTGCAACACTCACTACCTAGTTCCAAACTGGCTCTGGAAGCAACATCAGCACAAGAACTGTTTCGTCAGGAGATTCATTAAATGGATTTCCATGGCCGAGCAAGCCTAAGATCATCATGCGCAATGCCAAGCGTTGGCTGGAGTGGTGTAAAGCTCGTCGCCATTGGACTCCAGAGCAGTGGAAACGCGTTCGCTGGAGTGATGAATCACGCTTCACCATTTGGCAGTCAAAATGGACAAATCTGGGTTTGGTGGATGCCAGGAGAACAGTTCCTACGTCAATGCATAACGCCAACTGTAAAGTTTGGTGGAGGAACAATGGACCTCAGCCAGCCGAGCCACGGCCTGTTCATCCAGAAGGCAACATCAGTACAGGTGCATCAAAGCTGGGACTGAGAGACAGAAAAACTGCTTCAATCACAAGGCCATTAGACTTTTAAATAGCCATTACTAGCCGGCCTCCACCCTGTACCCTGCCCTGAACTTGCTACAACCAGGTTACTCATCCAGATACTGTCCATAATGTCTATACATCCCATCACATATAGTGTATGGTGGAGGAGGAATAATTGACTGGGGCTGTTTTTCATGGTTCAGGCTAGGCTCCTTAGTTCCAATGAAGGGAAATCTTAACTCGACAGCATACAATGACATTCTAGACGATTCTGTGCTTCCAACGTTGTGGCTACAGTTTAGGGAAGGCTCTTTCCTGTTTCAGCATGACAATGCACCCATGCACAAAGAGAGGTCCATACAAAAATTGTTTGTTGAGATCGGTGTGGAAGAACTTGACTGGCCTGCACAGAGCCCTGACCTCAACCCCATCGAACACCTTTGGGATGCCGACTGCGAGCCAGGTCTAATTGCCCAACATCAGTGCACAATCTAACTAATGCTTGTGGCTGAATGGAAGCAAGTCCCCACTGCAATGTTCCAGCATCTTGTGGAAAGCCTTCCCAGAAGAGTGGAGGCTGTTATAGCAGCAAAGAGTGGACCAACTCCATATTAATGCCCACAATAAAACACGAGCAGGTGTCCACATACTTTATGACCCGCAGATTTTATTTGCCCCCCAGTTAAGTTGGTGGGTGTTAAGGAGCGCGGTTAAGCGGGTCATGTTTCGGAGGACGCATGACTCTCCCGAGCCCGTTGGGGAGTTACAGCGATGAGCCAAGATCAGAAAAATTGGGGAGAAAAAGGGGGTACAACAAACAAAGAATGTATTGTGCCAGCTGCGGAACCCTGCTCTAACGGTTATGCTAGATGGTGATGGACAGAGATCAGTCAATGACAATCCAGTGGGAGGAGTTTCCCCCGCTCCTGCAATAGGCTCTGTCGATGTCGCTATCTGAGGCTCTCAGGAACCAAACGGTTCGACAAAGAGCGAGACGGCTGGTGGACAAGACTAATGAGGTCCTAATCCTATATAAACCTTGAACACCAAGCTTTATACATGCATTTCATTAACTTGGTGGTTTACACATATTAAAACATTGGTGATAAGCAGCAATTTATAAGGCCTTCAAATAATGTTTTATCAGAGTAATTGTGAACTGAAGGACTCAGTTTAGCTATTTTAAGTTCTTCCATACCAGAAGACGTCTTCCAGGACGTCCATGGGAAGAGGTGCAGGGCTGAAGACCACAAAAAGACGCTCCTTAACCCGGCTATCTGGGGGTGCCAGGTTCTTCAGAGGGGGAAGTGATACATCCGTCTGGACTCGGGGCATCGGAGAGGCTGTGCGGTAACCCTGATAAGACACGTCACATCAAGAGATTAACAGAATACCCATGCACACAACGTCCTGAAAGCAAATCAATCTAATCTGTCTAGATGTTAGTCGGTAACAAATGTATTTGAAGAGCAACGCCAATCTTGATACTAGAATAACCAAGTGCAAGTACAATTATGTAACAAACACGGTTGCTTACTGTGCAGGTCTTCATCAGTTGCTGGCTGGTGGTAGGACCATTCCACACCATTGACATCATCTGAGAAGCAACTAGCTGCATCGCCATCTTCCCGACAGGACTAAAAAAAAAAGGACATGACAATTGTCTTACAATGGTGACCCACTAGTTTTTTTTTTACCTTTCAGCATCTCTAGAATGTACTCCAACGGATGGGGCAGGGACAGTGTCAACCACATAAAGTAGACATTAATTTGATGCATTCATTCCATCGATTCGACACTTATTCTTGTGAGTACTGCTACTTCAAGGGAAACTGGTTGTTAGAGAAATTAAGCTGTGTATCCAATTGTAGATAATACTATTAATAATAATTTATAAACACACATAAAATGTGACAGTGAGTGCAATAAAATAAATAAAAATGAGATGTAGACAAAATAAGTCCAACTAGACAGGACCACTGACACAGTGACACTACAAGGGACAAGGAACACAAGGAGCGCAGCTAGAACTAATAGAAGGCCTTCCTAAGAGGGGTTTGGGCCAGTTTTAACACTAGAACTAATAGAAGGCCTTCCTAAGAGGGGTTTAGGCCAGTTAACACTAGAACTGGCATTGGGCACTGACGTTTGATTTTGTACATAAAAAAATCTGTCAAAAGAATTCTAACGTCCTGCTACTTCCCTGACTTCTCCTAAATACTTATATTTTACATTGCTCAGTTGTCAGAATTAAAGAAAAAAAAAAAAACAGTAAAGTATTGATATGGAATCATTTAGATGCCTAAACTCAACTGGAAATGTAAATGGAAGAATTATAAATCAATATCATGTTTTCTATTAATTTTAGTAAATGGGTATGCGTTTGTGATCAAATTCAAATGCAAAATATATTGCATTATAATTTTCATGATTGAGTATGCAATTTCTGCCAATTTGAAAAAGAAATTGCAATTTGTTTGATATTCCATTTCCATGACATTTAAACAGTGAATACTTAAATGGCAAATCATTTCTCAAGTTAGTCATTTATTTCTTTGTTGTAATAGCATGTGACAAAAAAAAAAAAAAAAAAAAAAAATTCTCAAATGGCAATTGACAATGAATTTCCATCCATACTCTGGTTCAAGACTCAAAATTCAGGGATGTTGACCCATGTTGACTCCAATGCGTTCCACAGTTGTATCAAGTTGGCAGGATGTCCTTTGGGTGGTGGATCATTCTTCATATACACGGGTAACTGTTGAGCGTGAAAAACCCAGCAGCGTTGCAGTTCTTGACACTCAAACCTGTGCGCCTGGCCATACCCAGTTCAAAAGACACTTAAATATTTTGTCACCGTAAATGGCACACAAACACAATCCAAGTCTCAATTGTCTCAAGGCTTAAAAATCCTTCTTTAATTTGCCTCCTCCCCTTCATCTACACTGAATGAAGTGGATTAAACAAGTGACATCAATAAGGGATCCTAGCTTTCACCTGGTCAGTCTGTCATGGAAAGTCAGGCGTTCCTAATGTTTTATACACTCAGTGTATGTAGCTAGCCACTGGTAGGTTAGCCAACTAGTAGCTAGCTTTCTATTTAGTCACTATTGGCTAACGCTAGCTAGCGATCTACCTTCACAACAAGACACCATTGTGGAACACCTTTAGGTATGATAGGTGTCTTTTTTTTACTTGTAATTTCACATTTGGAAGGTGCATTGAAACAATTAGCTGGATAACTAGCTAAAATGGTTATTTTCAGCTAGCAAGCTATGATGAACTAAAGTTACTCTACAGGCAATCACTAACGGTAGATAATTCACAAACAAGGGAATTATCTGAAAGCATGTCATCAGACTACATAGTGTAACTTCACATGTACAATAAAACAGGGTGTGAGCAGGGTGCCCTGTTCAAGCTCATGGCTAAATCGACTCAAAAAGTGACGCACGTCAAGAACGTGGAGACACATGCAGTGTTTGCCTCTGGTTAAAAAAAATATATGTACTTCATCTGCCTTTTCAAGTAGAATTAGTAAATGTCTAAACACATACTTTATGGAAAATACATGTTCTATGTTTCTGAACGATGAGCCATGCGTCTTGTTGACAATATGACCAGGTCGCTCCTCCCTAGCTTGGTGCACACCGGTCCAGCTTAATTCAACTCCCTCAATATAAGGACTACTCTACGGCATGGTAGTGTCCACAGTAGAATAAAATCAAATACTATTCATATTGACGTCCCATGATCCTCCCCACTGAATTCCCGTACGTAACATTTTGTTTACTGCAAGTCAAGCTTTTGTTTGCATGCCAGTAAATATTGTCAGTATTAAATTATTATACCAGCTGGGGACAGTAACTGAGAAGGTGGCAGATAATCTATAATCTGGACTGAAACCAGTCTGATTGTATGAGTTCCTGTTGTCTGATTTAAAGGAAGAAAATAAAAGCCTTTTCTATTTTAGCTAATTTGCCCCAGACCTAACAGTGTGCCTTTCATCTAATCTATTTTGTGTTTCAACAATCAGAAAACTATGTCATTGCTGTGTACGGGAAACCCCAGCAGCTCCGCCCCCTCCTGTCATCCAGATGCTGCTGACCACCATCAGACAGGTAAAGATGCTCTCCCATAGGAAGGAAGGGCTGGAGGGGAACCAAAATGGACATATACAATTTTAAATGTCTTAGTGATTTTACTGTGCTGTCGCCGTGGCTTTCGCAATGGATCAGTCCACTGAGACAGGCGCGAATCAGACAGGTGTCTTGTGTACCATGAAACATTTATTATGCGATTGTTCGACTAAAGAGATCTCAGTCGATCAACAGCCGATCGAACAGTCGACTAAATGGGGTCAGATGTAATATGTTTAGTGTAAATTGTGTTTTTGTTGTCTCTCGTTTATACATACATCTTTTTCTTGTCTATAACTGTTGTGTACTTTGTATGTGGACCCAGGAAGAGTAGCTTCTGCAGGTGCAGTATCTGATGGGGATTCTAATAAAGTCAAACTAACTTACACTATCTTTATACAACACAACTAAACATGGCACAGTGAACTGCCATTGAAAGTTTCCAGTCTCAGGTAAATCATGTGATATATTAGGTGAGTGCGTGGTGGGAGTGGGTCTTTAGCAATGAATGTGTACAAGACCAAATAAACCTAAAGATCATGCTTTAAAGCAATTTACTTTCAAATAAATCCATTATTATTGACAGACAACGTTCAAGACATTTGACACGTTGGAAGTGTATCATCACATGATGAGTCTGTACCTGGTCCTGTCTTCTCCATCATCTATGTGGGTCACGATGAGGCGGTTTCCAGGGGGATACTCAAAGCCATTCAGCTTCTCTTTGGCGTAGACGGCAGAGCCCAGGTTGTTGTAGCGAATCACAACATGTCCTGGGGGGTGTGGCATACAGTTAACCTTTTACTTGCATTATGAGCAATGTAATAAACAACATTGTGAACAATTTAAATACAAAATTAGGAGTGTTCATTTGTGGGTAACAATACATAATGTAAAAAATAGATATACACAGTAGCAGTCAAAAGTTTGGACAAACCTACTCATTCAAGGGTTTTTCTTTATTTTTAATATTTTCTACATTGTAGAATAATAGTAAAAACATCAAAACGTTGAAATGACACATGGAATCATGTAGTAACCAAAAAAAGTGTTAAACCAAATATATATTTTATTTGAGATCCTTCAAAATAGCCACCCTTTTGCACACTCTTGGCATTCTCTCAACCAGCTTAACCTGGAATTATTTTCCAACAGTCTTGAAGGAGTTCCCACATATGCTGAACACTTGTCGCTGCAGATTGCTGTGGTAGCCATGCTGGTTAAGTGTGCCTTAAATTCTAAATAAATAACAGACATTGCCAACAGAAAAGAATGCCCACACCATCACACCTCCTCCATGCTTCACAATGGGAACCACACATGCGGAGATAATCCGTTCACCTACTTTGCGTTTCACTAAGACATGGCGGTTGGAACCAAAATTCTCAAATTTGGACAGATTTCCACCAGTCTAATGTCCATCGCTAGTGTTTCTTGGCCCAAGCAAGTTTCTTCTTATTATTATTATTGGTGTCCTTTAGTAGTGGTTTCTTTGCAGCAATTCGACCATGAAGGCCTGATTCACGCAGTCTCCTCTGAACAGTTGATGTTGAGATGTGTCTGTTACTTTAACTCTGAAGCATTTATTTGGGCTGAAATTCCTGAAGCTGGTAACTAATGAACGTATCCTCTGCAGCAGAGGTAACTCTGTGTCTTCCTTTCCTGTGGCAGTCCTCATGAGAGCCAGTTTCGTCATAATGCTTGATGGTTTTTGCGACGGCACTTGAAGAAACTTCTTGACATTTTCCAGATTGATTGATCTTCATGTCTAAAGTAATGATGGACTGTTGTTTCTCTTTGCTTATTTGAGCTATTCTTGCCATAATACGGACTTGGTCTTTTACCAAATAGGGCTATCTTCTGTATACCAACCCTACCTTGTCACAACACAACTGATTGTCTCCAGTGCATTAAGAAGGAAAGGAATTCCACAAATTAACTTAAGGCACACCTGTTAATTGAAAAGCATTCCAGGTGACTACCTCATGGTTGAGAGAATGCCAAGAGTGTGCAAAGCTTTCATCAAGGCAAAGGGTGGCTACTTTGAAGAATCTCAAATATAAAATATATTTAGATTTGTTTAACACTTTTTTGGTTACTACATGATTACATATGGTGTTATTTCATAGTTTGTCTTCACTATTATTCTACAATGTAAAAAATAGTAAAAATAAAGAAAAAGCCTTGAATGAGTAGGTGTCCACACTTTTGACTGGTACTGTATATCAACAAAATAATGAGTAGGCTTATTCAGGAATTTCTTATAAGCATTATGAACATAGTTTCTAAATGTCTTTATAGTCGTGTCTAAAGTTTTACTCTTTATAAATCAATGTGTGATACTTTTTTATTTTATTTTTTAAATGCATCTTTCCCTATTAAATACACAATTATCAATGTATAATACCTTTGTTGAGCCCATAATGATCCCGCTGCATCTCGCAGTAATCCATCCCTGGTATGAGGTCAAAGAGGCCATAAATCTGCTCCTGGGTAACGTTAGATCTCGAGGAAACCATTAGGCACCTGCTGATGAGGTCACTGGTTCGGTAGTCAGTTACAGCATAACTGCCAGGGTCAGCTGTCATGTAGGGAACACAGACAGATGTCAGACCACAGTTAGGTCAAAGCAAATGCAAATGAAAGCAAAATGTGACATTCTGAAACAGAATATGAAGCACTTCACATACACACTCCAAAGGAATAGGGGTTCATTCCCACGTCACTTGGCATGTGCTCGGCTCTGCCACTGCTGTGATAGTCATTCTCTGTAGATGAGTTCTTGCTCCGGGGCTCAGCAAGAACAGCCCTGTAGGCTGGTTGCACAGACAAGGGTTACATTGATACAAATTTAATTATACAGTGACGTCATCGAAAGGGGAAAAAAAGTGTTTCAACTAGAGTTAATCTGTTCTGAAAAGCATTGCAACGAGAGGGCTGATGCTTACTTACCTTTATCACAGTTCTCAACGGCAATGGCTGCTTGTGATGGCTTATGATACCTCACATATCCCAAGCCTTTGCTCTCCCCCGTGGTTTTATTCTTTATGATCACACAGTATTCTATGTCCCCATACTCCTACAAGAAAAACAAAAAGAGAGCATTATCTCTACTGGTCTGCTATCTTATATCATCCAAGGGCGGCAGGTAGCCTAATGTTTAGAGTGTTGGGCCAGTAACTGAAAGTTTGCTGGTTCGAATCCCTGATATGACAAGGTGTGTTGATGTGCCCTTGAGTACAGGCACTTAACCCTAATTTCTCCTGTAAGTCACTCTGGATAAGAGGGTCTGCTAAATTACTAAAATGTAGTCACTTTGGGCCAAATTGGCCAGTAATAATTCACCAAGTGAAAAACTCGTACCTTGAACGTGTCTTTCAGATCTTCTTCTGTGAAAGTTTTTGGAATCTTTACAAATATTCTGGTGAGCTCTTCATCCTCCACATCTCTGTGTCTACCAGAGGACCTTGACTGGGCAATGAACACCTGAAACAGTGGTCATATTCAGTCAAAATGCATAACTTGTATACAGTGCATTCGGAAAGTATTCAGACACCTTGACTTTTTCCACATTTACGTTACAGCCTTATTCTAAAACTGATTACATTGTTTGTTTTTTTGCTGAATCTACACACAATACCCAATAATGACAAAGCAAAAACAGTTTTTTTTTTTTCTTTTGCAATATTAGAAAAAAGTACTCAGGCCCTTTACTCAGTACTATGTTGAAGCACCTTTGGCAGCGATTCCAGCCTCAAGTTTTCTTGGGTATTACTCTACAAGCTTGGCACACCTGTATTTGGAGAGTTTCTCCCATTCTTCTCAAAATAATTTCTGTGACGGCTGATAACTTCAGAACAAAATTGACTAAATACAAATTTGCCAATGTCTTTGCAATTAATACAAACAAGGGACGTATAAAAAGATGCTTCAGATGAAAACAGAGAGGACTGCATTAAAACAAACAGTAAGCTATAGGCCTATTTCAAATCATATTTAAACACGTTCATTCAATTGGGTTCTATTTCTGTAATTTGTCAATATATTTCACGTGAAGCCTAATAGGTGAAATGACGTGCAAAATCTGTGATTTAGTGCATTTTAATTGGGTAAGCATTAGAAATAAGCTTAGAATATTTGCAGCCGTAGGTGGTAATATCTCACTAGGTGCTGATCCGTGAAAATTAAAACATTAAAAAGAAGCGATATGCGACCATACCAAATTCACATAGAGAAGTTAGTTATAGATCTCAGTCATTGAAAGCAAGTCTAAGAAGCAGTAGATCTGTTCTGTGTGTGCGCCATTTCTATACTTTACTTACGGTTTTGTACACCAGCTTCAAAAAGCTGAAAACAATAGCTGAGGTCCAAACACTTAAAAGACACACCCTAACCCCTCAAATTAATTGGACACTTCTGATGGCGTGTCATGACGTCTGACGAGTGTACACTTGCAGGGCGAGGGAGGAAGGAATGATTTTTTTAAAAATAGACCCCGGAAATTCATCACTGGTTCATACCGCGATGATTGTGTTTTCAGCCAACGGTAACTTGTGGGTGCTTTATATGCGCTACAGTCAATTATGATTGCATATTTATTTACATTAACTATATAATTATTAATATACGCCTACTGTATGATAGCTAGCTAATTAATTAGCTAACTAACGTTTGCCTGCATAGCTGGAACTTCTGAAGGAAAATGTTTTATTTCTACATTTCCCAAAAGTTAACGAAACAAAAACCTCATTACTTTAACTGGACGCGTTTGTGCCGCCATGTGCATTAGTAGCACAATTTATTTACATTCGTTTTTACTTACACTTGTATGTTGACTTCTCCATTTTGATGCTTATTGAATTATGGGGCGTTTAAGGCCCTGAAGTGAACATAATTGACTAAAAACGAGGGCTGAGGGGCTTACGTGACAAACTTCCCTTGCTTGGCTAATCATTTAGACCAAGATGGCGACGGGAATTCCCCCAAGGGCGTAAGGCGAGGGTAAGTGGACGAGGGTGTGTTTTAAGTGTTTGGACCGCAAAAAATATTTTTGGTTATTGACAGGGCCGGTTTTTTATTTTTTAAATAAATAAAAAACACACACACACAGCCAAAAGTATGTGGACACCTGCTCTTCGAACATATTCCAAAGCTGGTCCCGCCGTTTCTGCAGCCTCAACTCGTGAGGAAGGCTTTCCAATAGATGTTGGAACATCGCTGCAGGGACTTGCTTCCATTCAGCAAAAAGAGCATTAGTGAGGTCCGGCACTGATGTTGGGCGATTAGGCCTAGCTTGCACTCTGCGTTCCAATTCATCCCAAAGGTGTTTGATGGGGTTGAGGTCAGGGCTCTGTGCAGGCCAGTCAAGTTCTTTCACACCGATCTCAACAAACCACTTCTGTATGGACCTTGCCTTGTGCACGGGGGAAAGTCATGCTGAAGCAGGAAAAGGCCTTCCCCAAACTTTTGCCACAAAGTTGGAAGCACAGAAGTCTAGAATGTAATTGTATGCTGCAGCATTAAGATTTCCCTTCACTGGAACTAAATGGCCTAGTGCGAACCATGAAAATGCATAGTGCAAACTTGACAGTTGGCACTATGCATTGGGGTAGGAAGCGTTCTGCTGGCATCCTCCAAACCCAGATTAATCCCGTCAGACGGTGAAGCGTGATTCACCACTCCAGAGAACACGTTTCCACTGCTCCAGAGCCCAATGGTGGCAAGCTTTACACCACTCCAGCCTACGCTTGGCATTGCACATGATCTTAGGCTTGTGTGAGACTGCTCGGCCATTGAACTCCATTTTATGAATATCCCGACAAACAGTTCTTGTACTGACGTTACTTGGAGGCAGTTTGGAACAAGTGAGTGTTGCAACTGAGGACAGGCGATTCTTTCGCGCAAAGTGCTTCAGCGGTCCCGTTCTGTGAGCTTGTGTGGCCTACCACTTCGCAGCTGATCGGTTGTCACTCCTAGACTTTTCTCTTCACAATAAACAGCTCTTACAGTTGACCGAGGCAGCTCTAGCAACCGACTTGTTGGAAATGTGGCATCCTATGACGGTGCCACGTTGAAAGACACTGAGCTCTTCAGTAAGGCCATTCTACTGCCATTGTTTGTCTTATTATTATTGACTTATTTAAAAACAGACAAAACAACTATTTTACAAGAGCCCTGCATAGGTTAACAAATAAAACCCAATAAATAAATAAAACACAACAGCCCTACAAAACACACTATAATAAATAACACATTTAAGAAAAGCAATCGTAACATAAGTCTCCAATAAATCATTTAAAATGCCTGAAAGGCACCAGAATATCTAATTGCAAGGAATTCTGTGTATGATTTTCCCAATTCTGTGGAGACTAAAGGGATCTCCAGAGTTATCCATCCCTGAGAACGGGTTTGTATTTGTATGTCTAAAATTAAATCAATGAAGTAACGTACAGAGGAAGTTTCTGCAAGACTGCTTTGTAAATAGGGCCCCCTAGTTACCCACATGGGACCCCTACCATCTGATGATTAGCAGTAGCAGCAGGCTGTCTACACTCATTGAGAGCGGGCTCCTGAATCCTCCTGTGGCTGGCGGTTGCAGTAAAAAACATTATATATACACAAAATGATGTGGACACCCCTTACTTCAGCCAGCTACTTCAGCCACACCCCTTGCTTAAAAGAGTGTTAGGCCACCATGAGCTGCCAGAACAGCTTCAATGCACCTTGGCATAGATGGATTCTACAAGTGGACCTAAACCATGCCAGGGAAATGCACCCCACACCATAACATTATTTGTGGAATCTATCATTCCTTTTGCAAATCTCAAAATACTAGAGGGAAAAACTTAGTTTATTAGCCACTCATTTCGATCATTTGTGGTATTAAAAAAGATACAGCCAATGTCTATCATGTAAATATCATGTAAATATTGTGGAATTTCATCCGGACGTGTTTATTGAAAATATATCACAGCGGTTTAGATGGCACAAGGATTCTCTACACTATACATTGTTTGCGTTTTCTAATAAACTGTAGACGAACTATTAGAAGCAACCAGGAAATGGCACAACGATTTCTGCACAATGCATCGATTTGAACAGAGAAAGCTGATCTGAGAACTGCGCTCACTTTCTTTACATCCTATAAATGTTGACCTTCGAAGACGCATTGTAGGAAAGGTGCATCGTTAAATCACGCGTAAACCTTAAATTCCCCTGCTACCGGGAAACTGGGCCTAGCATGGAATCAATACACAAATGACCCAAGGAAATAAATGAATGTTATAGACTTGCAGGATGATTTATGTGTATGCAAACCTTAATGGGCTTTGTTCCGTCTAACAGGCATTTTCCATGCATGTCCTCCATGGCGGTGCATGCTTCCGAAGACTTCGCGAATTTAACATAGGAGATCCCCTTCGATTCTTTCGTCTGTTTGTCCTTAACGAGCCATACACCTTGGATCTCTCCAAAGATAGAAAATTTCTCTCGAATAACATCTTCTGAAACTGATCGACTTGTTACGAGAAACAAGCGACTGTTAGGTGGATTGTCAAGATTTTCAACGGATTGCTTCGACGAGTAGTCCTCCATTTTGGTAATCAAGAGACGACGTTGTTTGCGTCACATAGTGCATATTTGATGCCACGTTCAATACATAAATATCGCGATATTCTGCCTCTGGGTTTAGAAACTGACTGTGTAGATATCAGAGTTAGGGGGCAAACAAACTACGAATCCCAAACAATATTGCGGTCTGTATCGTCCAATCACAAAGCAGATACACGTGATGGCGCTGTGTTCACTAATATATCATGTGACTTGTATCTGCTATATGATTGGACGATACAGACCACGAGGCTCACGTTATGGCGCGTTCGCGTGCTATCGGAATTATCCAGTGGAGAACTGTTTTCAGGAATTTACAAGAGATGCTATGGTCTTGTACGCACGTAACTGCTTAGTCTTAGTCTTAAAACAAGTTTTAACAGGATTCCTATGACCTTTTCTGAAATACTTTGTATGGGTCCAGAGGTGTGTGTATGTGTGTATCATGCAACCCATGTACCTCATGCACGTTTGCTTCAGACATCGGATGCATCGTTCCAGTATTCCAAATCCACATCCTGACTCTCACTCACAGCTCCTGCAGCCTAAGGAGAAACACAATTGTTACACTGTCCTTCTGCATGCAGGCTAGCACTGTAATGCTTTATTAACTTAAGCCTACCTCTCTGTGTGTGTGTGCGTCCAACATGCCACACATTTAGATGTACCTCATGCACATTTGTTTCTGGCTCGGATGTGTCGCTCCCATCCCCATCTACAGTGGAAAAGGAAATAAATTCTAGTTAAATGACATGAGGTCTTTATGAAATAAATTAATCTATTCATAATTTTCAGTAATCCCATGTTGCCTAAGCAGCTTCAAGGCAAGTAAAATCATATATTATCATTCATTCAAATATTTGCTCTGCAGGAACAAATTCCAACAGCAACCTGCAGAGCAAATAAATGGAATATTGATGATTATTTTTGATGTGCTGGCCATCCCATTCACTAAAGTACTGAATCAAGATATGATAAATAACTTAGCCTGTTTACTGCATACAGTTTGTCATCATCTTTGTAAGATAAAGCTAATTTACAGCTGCAGATCGTCTCAATGCTTTGTTTCTAGGAGTTTCCTCACTGTCCTCTAAGAAAACGTTATATCTGGGATGCCACATGCCAGGAAATTGAAGAGGACCTGAGGGCAGACTAGAAATATGAAAAGTGACAGAGAATTAAAGCAGAGAAGGACCTCAAGGAGTGGAAAGTTATGCTGGGTGCCAGAGCTCCCATTCAAACCACAATTTCTTTACTGAATTTCTCCAGACTTTTAACTCGAGCCAATGTGACAAGTTTTGGAAAGATGGCCACACGAGACTACACCACACAACCTCCAGCACCCCTGATAAGCAGCACAGATTATTTTTCACCCACCATAACTATCAGCACACAAACACTTTTGAAATAGACTATAGACACATTTTCTGTACTAACTGTAACTTGTATTCCCTCCAGCAGAGATATATAACTATTCTGAAGTATATGAAAGGAGCAGTGGGGACCGTTGAGGATCTGCTACAGAAAGGGATCTGCTACACCACGGCCATGGATAGACATGGCCCAATGAAGAGAGAGAAGGAGACATGATTGAGGTAATCTCTTTGACTGATAGAAGGGTTGATTTAATTGTATTTAGCAGAAACAATTAATCTATTAACAATGAGTGTACACTTTGTAAAGCAAATAAATCATATTTTAACTTGTGTCATGCCACTGCCAACCCAACCACAGACACATTTTCATTTTTTTCCCTTAAAACTTCTTAAAGCACTGTTGGTTAAGGGCTTGTAGGTAAGCATTTCACTGTAAGGTCTACACCTGTTATATTTGGCGCATGTGATAAATAACATTTGATTTGAGACACGTCCCTTGGTGAGTCTTGTGAAGTTTCTCCCTTTCTTTCTATCTCGATCTCCCTTTTGTTCACTAAAACTCACACACGCACAGTTGCAGAGAAGGGAAAGAGATTTACCTTGATAGTAGGGTTGATTTACACTCAACACTAATATATATATATATATATATATGTATATATACACAGTTGAAGTCGGAGGTTTACATACTCCTTATCCAAATACATTTAAACTCAGTTTTTCACAATTCCTGACGTTTAATCATTAATTTTGGCCCATTCCTCCTGACAGAACTGGTGTAACTGAGTCAGGTTTGTAGGCCTCCTTGCTCACACACGCTTTTTCAGTTATGCCCACACATTCTCTATAGGATTGAGGTCAGGGCTTTGTGATGGCCACTCCAATACCTTGACTTCGTTGTCCATAAGCCATTTTGCCACAACTTTGGAAGTATGCTTGGGGTCATTGTCCATTTGGAAGACCCAGATTTGTCTAGTGTGTGTGTAGCCAGTGTGTCAGTCTGACATTACCGCTTACAGATTAGTCTAGTGTGGGTGTAGCCAGTGTGTCAGTCTGACAGTACCGCTTACAGATTTGTCTAGTGTGTGTGTAGCCAGTGTGTCAGTCTGACAGGACCGCTTACATATTAGTTTAGTGTAGTGTGGGTGTAGCCAGTGTATCAGTCAGACAGTACCGCTTACATATTTGTTTAGTGTAGTGTGGGTGTAGCCAGCGTGTCAGTCTGACAGGACCGCTTACATATTCGTTTAGTGTAGTGTGGGTGTAGCCAGTGTGTCAGTCTGACAGGACCGCTTACATATTCGTTTAGTGTAGTGTGGGTGTAGCCAGTGTGTCAGTCTGACAGGACCGCTTACATATTCGTTTAGTGTAGTGTGGGTGTAGCCAGTGTGTCAGTCTGACAGGACCGCTTACATATTCGTTTAGTGTAGTGTGGGTGTAGCCAGTGTGTCAGTCTGACAGGACCGCTTACATATTCGTTTAGTGTAGTGTGGGTGTAGCCAGTGTGTCAGTCTGACGGTACCGCTTACATATTCGTCGAAAGCTAGCACGTGGCTGAAGTACTGCGTGATCGTGACGTCAAATGCCGGCGCCTCTAAAATGAATGACCTTCCAACGCGCCCGCAGTAGGACCAGTACATAGGCAACCGATAGATGAAAGGTTCTTGGCTGGTTTAACACATTAATCAAAGGTAATAATCTTTACTTATTTTGTTAAATTGTTTTATTTTGCGACCGTACCACTGTTACTGGTGTTCCACTTAAATGATGATACCGGTCCACGGGAGTTGGTAACAGTATCGCGTGTCCGCTGCGCTTTGAATGAAAGGATTTGCTTAAATCTAACTAAGGCTGTGCCCCTCCATCCCTTTTTATACTTTCTACAACTAATAGTTGATTGCTAACGTTATTTATAATGGATTTGATGAACGTGTTTGATTTATAGGTAGCTAGTTATGTATTGCAGGTCATTGCCATATTCTTACCTTTCTGTTAGCAATCTACTATCTCAGCATCACGGACAGTGACAGATCCTTGTCAGTGATCGCAGCACAGTTACCCACCTGACTAGCAAACTCACTGGTCAGCTTTCTTCTACAAAAAAAAAGTGCTATCGTACAAAAAAAAAAAACTCAATTACAACTAGCTAACTCGTTTTTGTTTTAACTGTACATTACGTATTGGTTCGCTAAATCGACAGATTGTTGTAGTGTATCTTCTGCCCTTGAGGGGAAAGTGATGTCGGCTACAATGCTCCGTTGATGGTTAGCTGGTTGACAAGCCGGCTGAGCTACTTCAGGGCAGTTTCAAGGTGACGTTTTTAGATATATTTTTCTAAGCAAAAAGTTGCTGATTTGGTAGTTAAAGTTACTTAGGTAGATAACAAGATCACGTTACCTCAAATGACCTTTCGATGATAGAATCACCTTAGTTGCTGATTTGGTAGTTAAAGTTACTTAGGTAGATAACAAGATTACGTTACCTCAAATTACCTTTCCATGATAGAATCACCTTCATCGGGGAGGAGGCCCAGTTGCTTGGTGTTAATCAACTGAATATTGCTCATCCAGACAAAGTCATGGATTACGTTAGGTGATAAACCAGAGCATAGTTAACCTAACGTGCTGTGTGTTCTCCACTAGGTTACTATGGGTGACATTGCAAAGGGAAAGAAGGCCTTCGTTCAGAAATGCGCCCAGTGCCACACCGTCGAAGAAGGTGGGAAGCACAAAGTGGGTCCAAACCTTTGGGGTCTGTTCGGTCGTAAGACTGGTCAGGCTGAGGGCTACTCCTACACGGACGCCAACAAGAGCAAAGGTAGGCCTTTTCACCTGTCCTCCTAGTTAGTGGGAAATGGCTAGAAGGGATCCAGATTGCCAAATGAACCTTAACAGGAGTAAAAACAAACAAAATAGAACTATTGTAAAATTGACTGTGTCCATAACATGTATATATTATGTATAAGGTGGAAATGGAGGCCTAAATGTTGTTTACTAGTTTAGGGGAGGGGTGGTAGTGTTAGAAAGAAAAATGAAAATATATTTTTAAAAAGGGTGTGTCTCTGTGTGTACAGTTGAAGTCGGAGGTTTACATACACCTTAGCCAAATACATTTCACAATTCCTGACATTTAATCCTAGTACAAATTCCCTGTCTTAGGTCAGTTAGGATCACCACTTTATTTTAAGAATGTGAAATGTCAGAATAATAGTAGAGAATTATTTATTTCTTTCATCACATTCCCAGTGGGTCAGAAGTTTACATACACTCAATTAGTATTTGGTAGCATTGCCTTTAAATTGTTTAACTTGGGTCAAACATTTTGGGCAGCCTTCCACAAGCTTCCTACAATAAGTTGGGTGAATTTTGTCCCATTCCTCCAGACAGAACTGGTGTAGTTGAGTCAGGTTTGTAGGCCTCCTTGCTCGCACACGCTTTTTCAGTTCTGCCCACACATTTACTATAGGCTTGAGTTCAGGGCTTTGTGATGGCCACTCCAATACCTTGACTTTGTTATCCTTAAGCCATTTTGCCACAACTTTGGAAGTGTGCTTGGGGTCATTGTCCATTTGGAAGACTCATTTGCGACCAAGCTTGAACTTCCTTACGGATGTCTTGAGATGTTGCTTCAATATAGCCACATAATTTTCCTTCCTCATGATGCCATCTATTTTGTGAAGTGCACCAGGCCCTCCTGCAGCAAAGCACCCCCACAACATGATGCTTCCACCCCCGTGCTTCACTGTTGGGATGGTGTTCTTTGGCTTGCAAGCCTCCCCCCTTTTCCTCCAAACATAACAATGGTCATTATGGCCAAACAGTTATATTTTTGTTTAATCAGACCAGAGGACATTTCTTCAAAAAGTACGATCTTTGTCCCCATGTGCTCTTGCAAACAGTAGCCTGGCTTTTTTTAAGGCGGTTTTGTAGCAGTGGCTTCTTCCTTGCTGAGCGGCCTTTCAGGTTATGTCGATGTAGGACTCGTTTTACTGTGGATATAGATACTTTTGTACCCGTTTCTTCACAAGGTCCTTTGTTGTTGTTCTGGGATTGATTTGCACTTTTCGCATCAAAGTACATTCATCTCTAGGAGACAGAACACGTCTCCTTCCTGAGCGGTATGGCGGCTGTGTGGTCACATGGTGTTTATACTTGCATACTATTGTTTGTACAGATGAACGTGGTACCTTCAGGCGTTTGGAAATTGCTCCCAAGGATGAACCAGACTTGTGGAGGTTTCTTTAGATTTTCCCATGATGTCGAGCTCTTCTTTGTCTACACCCATTCAGCATTGTTTACACCCTCTTAAACCTTAGCCCCGCCCATCTCTTTAAGGTTTGACATCTGAGGCCATGTGCTAAAGAGTGAGTACGGTAGTGTGCTAAACAACCAAAGATACCAAGACTAAAGGCTGATTTATACTATGTCTATCGTCATGTCTGTAGACAGTCGTTGCGGTGACATCATTAACATTCTATTGTCGTCCGACATCAAATTTGTCGTTATGAAAAGTATAAACACGAAAATGACAGGCTGCATGACATCAGCAGCCTGGTGGTCCAAAATAGCAGCACTGGTGTATTAACACCAATAAACCCATCTGTTTAAAAATATATGTAATATGTCAGTCTAGTAAACCAGGCAACTAAAAGCAACTTTCTAAACAATGTTTTGTTTTGGTTTGTTTCTAGCTTGTTAGTTAAGTTAGCTTGCTAGCCAGTTCAATGAATGACCATATCATAGCTGACAATGATTTAACTTAGCTAATTTTATTCATTATTACAGGAAAATAAATTCACAACAAGATCATTATTTACAAGTTGATGGCAAGAAAATAGCTTACAGTTGTGAGTGTGACAAAATAAAAGCAAGGCATTCTTCCAGAGAATTTTAGAACTTGGACACTGTCTGGTTGGCCTAATGTTATATCCTAATTTGACTTTGGTGCAGGTCATGTTGTTCTTCACATTACCGTCTTTGGTAAACACCCACAATGTCAAATAAAATCCATGTTTATTTGTCACATGCACAGGATACAAAAGGTGTAAACGGTACAGTGGAATTGTTACTTGCATAGTGGAGTCTTTTGATTAGAAATGTCGCTATACAGTGGGGAGAACAAGTATTTGATACACTGCCGATTTTGCAGGTTTTCCCACTTACAAAGCATGTAGAGGTCTGTAATTTTTATCATAGGTACTCTTCAACTGTGAGTGATGGAATCTAAAACAAAAGTCCAGACAATCACATTGTATGATTTTTAAGTAATGAATTTGCATTTTATTGCATGACATAAGTATTTGATACATCAGAAAAGCAGAACTTAATATTTGGTACAGAAACTTTTGTTTGCAATTACAGAGATCATACGTTTCCTGTAGTTCTTGACCAGGTTTGCACACACTGCAGCAGGGATTTTGGCCCACTCCTCCATACAGACCTTCTCCAGATCCTTCAGGTTTCGGGGCTGTCGCTGGGCAATACGGACTTTCAGCTCCCTCCAAAGATTTTCTATTGGGTTCAGGTCTGGAGACTGGCTAGGCCACTCCAGGACCTTGAGATGCTTCTTACGGAGCCACTCCTTAGTTGCCCTGGCTGTGTGTTTCGGGTCGTTGTCATGCTGGAAGACCCAGCCACGATCCATCTTCAATGCTCTTACTGAGGGAAGGAGGTTGTTGGCCAAGATCTCGCGATACATGGCCCCATCCATCCTACCCTCAATACGGTGCAGTCGTCCTGTCCCCTTTGCAGAAAAGCATCCCCAAAGAATGATCTTTCCACCTCCATGCTTCACAGTTGGAATGGTGTTCTTGGGGTTGTACTCATCCTTCTTCTTCCTCCAAACACGGCGAGTGGAGTTTAGTCCAAAAAGCTCTATTTTTGTCTCATCAGACCACATGACCTTCTCCCATTCCTCCTCTGGATCATCCAGATGGTCATTGGCAAACTTCAGACGGGCCTGGACATGCGCTGGCTTGAGCAGGGGGACCTTGCGTGCGCTGCAGGATTTTAATCCATGACGGCGTAGTGTGTTACTAATGGTTTTCTTTGAGACTGTGGTCCCAGCTCTCTTCAGGTCATTGACCAGGTCCTGCCGTGTAGTTCTGGGCTGATCCCTCACCTTCCTCATGATCATTGATGCCCCACGAGGTGAGATCTTGCATGGTGCCCCAGACCGAGCGAGATTGACCGTCATCTTGAACTTCTTCCATTTTCTAATAATTGCGCTAACAGTTGTTGCCTTCTCACCAAGCTGCTTGCCTATTGTCCTGTAGCCCATCCCAGCCTTGTGCAGGTCTACAATTTTATCCCTGATGTCCTTACACAGCTCTCTGGTCTTGGCCATTGTGGAGAGGTTGGAGTCTGTTTGATTGAGTGTGTGGACAGGTGTCTTTTATACAGGTAACGAGTTCAAACAGGTGCAGTTAATACAGGTAATGAGTGGAGAACAGGAGGGCTTCTTAAAGAAAAACTAACAGGTCTGTGAGAGCCGGAATTGTTACTGGTTGGTAGGTGATCAAATACTTATGTGATTTTCTGGATTTTTGTTTTAGATTCCGTCTCTCACAGTTGAAGTGTACCTATGATAAAAATTGCAGACCTCTACATGCTTTGTAAGTAGGAAAACCTGCAAAATCGGCAGTGTATCAAATACTTGTTCTCCCCACTGTATAGCTAAACAATGAACCATAATCCCAACTCATAATGTTACTACCATGCATGAATCTGCAGGTAGCCAAAGCTAACCAACTAGGTTCAATGTTAGCTAGCTAGCTAACATTAGGCCATAACTAGCAATGCAAATGGCTTACTAGGATACAAATAATGTTACTACACAGATCATACAAGTAACTTTAGCTAGCTATCTAACAGTACGCTTTATCTTGCAATGAAAGCGGTATTCTGACAATTATTAACGTATAATATCTGAATGTAGCTAGCTAGACTCTCTTACTCCTACAAGGATGAACGCTTCTCCCTCTGTCACGGATGCCATGGTTGCCCTTATTTTGAAGATGTAATCCGGAGACAGGCAACAGCCTTTGTGTTCTCTTTTCGACTCCCTCTTTGTATTTGCAATAAAATGGCAGAATATTCTTAGCTATCATACTCTGCTTCCACCAGGCATTTCACTGATTTAAAAACTCAACTTCTTCTGCGACATCACTGTTGATTGCTGTTTCAGAAGACTCTACAATGTCGGGTTCAATAAAAAATGTTTTTACCTACATCAGGGATTTCCTCATCGTCTGATTCATTTTCAGAGGCAGAGAGTCAGCATGGCACGGTCGCCCTCCAGAAATCGGAGAGCATTAGCAACACTTTTGCAGTTCTTTGTGATATCTTTTGAAAAAGCTGTGTTAGAAAGGATTACCGACACATACTGAGCAGCTCATGTTATAGACAGAAGCATGCGACATGGCAGACCAATCCGAACTCATCCCTCGGGATATCCAGCCCATCCATTATCTCAGCTAATCATGCCTAGCGGGAAGGTTCCTGTCTTTTTCCGCAGCTAAACCAACTAGACTCGTAATTTAACACTTGTATTCATATTTACAGATGGAAGGCATTTCTGCTGCCCAAAACTAATTTTGATAAAGAATAAATGTTTATGTTCAAATTCCTCTCCTGTGAAGTAGTGACGTTTTACAAAAGCTGGATCCCTTCTAGCCATGACCTAGTTAGTGCTGCCTGAGTCAATTCACAATTCACAAGTGAGGAAATGTATAGTTGTCCCCAAACGTGCAGGTCATGAATAAAATGTCAGATAATTCACTGAATATTGTCTTGATGTACAGAGTTCCTTGCCTTAGCTAAGGGATTGTATTATTCTCTTGTAGGCATTACTTGGGGTGAAGCCACCCTGATGGAGTACTTGGAAAACCCCAAGAAATACATTCCAGGAACAAAGATGATCTTTGCTGGCATCAAGAAGAAGGGCGAGCGCCAAGACCTTGTTGCATATTTGAAGTCTGCAACATCGTAAAACATTGTATCTGAAGATTCAGTTAAATGTGTTTTTAGTCTGCGTTTGCTGTCCATTTTTGATCTGTACTTCAATTACACAAAACCACTATTTAATGGCCAGGACTCATCAATCTTTGTGTTGTCATGGAAATGCGTCCAATGCCAGACCCATCTTACTTGTGAACAGAATCCAATATCACATGATTTCATGCTGATAATGCTGAGATATCAGTCGTGGTTGATCAGTTACTGATGGTCCTTGGTTTCCCTCCCTCCTGAAGGAATGACAATATATCCCCTGGTTTCACAGGAGCTGTTGAAAGTTAAGTTATTTTACTGTAATGAAAGTATTCCATAAGGCTGTTTGTAATTGTGAAGTGGCTATATGCACAATGGTAACTATGGTATCTACCTGAAGGAATTGATCAATAAACTGCTGAAATTTGAGCATGCATTGCTTTTTTGTGTGTCTTTTTCTTTGCATATAGAACAAAGGATTGATATTCCACAAGGATATAGGTTTAGGTACATAGAGCCCCTCTAATAATGTAATAGGATATGGCATAAGGTTCCAGAATGGAGTGAAAATTGCAGCCATATTGGTCAGGGAGAAATCCGAACCAGTCTAATTGGAATTCATGGCATAATCCTGATAATACCTTTTGCAGGAAAATAAAAGTAAGAAGTATCAGAAATTGTGTAATAGAATTGTCAAGATAAAATATTGTAATAGAAATACAGTTTATATGGGTTTTATACAAATGTTCTATGTATGTAAATCTGAGTGCTATTATATGATACAATATCAGTACTTGTTGCATTTACAGCTTGTCTCAGTCCTATCAACTGATTTCAGACCGTGTATGGTTGCATTGTTTAAATGGAATGTTGGCATATGGTAGAGGTCGACCGATTTCAAGTTTTCATAACAATCGGTAATCGGCCTAGTTGGACGCCGATTACTTTGCAATCCACGACGAGACTATGTGGCAGACTGACCACCTGTTACGGGAGTGCAGCTGCAAGGAGCCAAGGTAAGTTGCTAGTTAGCATTACACTTATCTTAAAAAAAAAAAACAATACATATTCACAAACTACACATGGTTGAAGATATTACTAGGTTAACTGGAGTGTCATGCGTTGCATATAATCAATGTGGTGCCAGTTCATTTATCATCGAATTACTGCTTACTTCGCCAGACGGGTGATGATTTAACAAAAGCGCATTCGCGGGAAAAAAAAAAGTCGTTGCACAAATGTACCAAACTATAAACATCAATGCCTTTCTTAAAATCAATACACAGAAGTATATATATTTTTAAACCTGCATATTTAGTTAAAATAAATTCATGTTAGCAGGCAATATTAACTAGGGATATTGTCACTTCAATTGCGGTCAGTGCTGCAGAGTCAGGGTATATGCAGCAGTTTGGGCCGAGCTGGCTCGTTGCGAACTGTGTGAACAGCATTTCTTCCTAACGAAGACCGTAATTAATTAATGACATAACATTGAAAGTTGTGCAATGTTTAGACTTAGGGTTGCCACCCGTTCACTAAAATACTGAACAGTTTCGTATTTCACTGAAAGAATAAACGTTTTCTTTTCTAAATGATAGTTTCCGGATTTGACCATATTAATGGCCAAAGGCTCGTATTTCTGTGTGTTTATAATTAAGTCTATGATTTGATAGAGCAGTCTGACTGAGCGGCCGGTAGTCAGCACCAGGCTCGTAAGCATTAATTCACTTAACAGCGCTGTTTATGACTTCAAAGAACATCCAATAGTCAAAGGTGTATGAAATACAAATGGTATCGAGAGAAATAGTCGACGCGTCATAATTCCTATAATAACTTGCGGCTGAACTTGAAAGGGGTTCCTTCGTTATGTTACGGTTCATGTCTTCCATAGGGAATGTCTTGATCTACTTCAAATAAGGTCTGTGTTTCGTGCAGGTTTAAACCGCCTCTGAGTTTTGATACTTGTGTAAATCTCGCTAGGATAAGGTAACGTTTGTCAACATATTTTCATAAATCCACTCTACTCCCAAAAATATCTTCGCTTATATTTAGCCAATATTGGATATCTACACGGTTATTTAATTGGCAAGGTGGTGTAAGCCTACACGAAACACAGACTTTATTTGAAGTGAATCTAAAAAATATCCTATGGAATAAATTAATGAAGGAACCGCTTTTCAGATTTTTTTCAGTTGTCATGGGAATTATGACTCTCACGTTGGTAGTCAATTATTACCATGCCCATTATTAAAATAGGATTATTTTATATATATATATATATATATATATAAAATATAAGTGATGGAATCTAAAACAAAAATCCAGAAAATCACATTGTATGATTTTTTTAATAATTAATTTGCATTTTATTGCATGACATAAGTATTTGATCACCTACCAACCAGTAAGAATTCCGGCTCTCACAGACCTGTTAGTTTTTCTTTAAGAAGCCCTACTGTTCTCCACTCATTACCTGTATAAACTGCCCTGTTTGAACTCGTTACCTGTATAAAAGACACCTGTCCACACACTCAATCAAACAGACTCCAACCTCTCCACAATGGCCAAGACCAGAGAGCTGTGTAAGGACATCAGGGATAAAATTGTAGACCTGCACAAAGCTGGGATGGGCTACAGGACAATAGGCAAGCAGCTTGGTGAGAAGGCAACAACTGTTGGCGCAATTATTAGAAAATGGAAGAAGTTCTAGATGACGGTCAATCTCCCTCGGTCTGGGGCACCATGCAAGATCTCACCTCGTGGGGCATCAATGATCATGAGGAAGGTGAGGGATCAGCCCAGAACTACAGGGCAGGACCTGGTCAATGACCTGAAGAGAGCTGGGACCACAGTCTCAAAGAAAACCATTAGTAACACACTATGCCGTCATGGATTAAAATCCTGCAGCGCACACAAGGTTCCCCTGCTCAAGCCAGCGCATGTCCAGGCCCGTCTGAACTTTGCCAATGACCATCTGGATGATCCAGAGGAGGAATGGGAGAAGGTCATGTGGTCTGATGAGACAAAAATTGAGCTTTTTGGTCTAAACTCCACTCGCCGTGTTTGGAGGAAGAAGAAGGATGAGTACAACCCCAAGAACACCATCCCAACCGTGAAGCATGGAGGTGGAAACATCATTCTTTGGGGATGCTTTTCTGCAAAGGGGACAGGACGACTGCACCGTATTGAGGGGAGGATGGATGGGGCCATGTATCGTGAGATCTTGGCCAAAAACCTCCTTCCCTCAGTAAGAGCATTGAAGATGGGTCGTGGCTGGGTCTTCCAGCATGACAGCGACCCGAAACACACAGCCAGGGCAACTAAGGAGTGGCTCCGTAAGAAGCATCTCAAGGTCCTGGAGTGGCCTAGCCAGTCTCCAGACCTGAACCCAATAGAAAATCTTTGGAGGGAGCTGAAAGTCCGTATTGCCCAGCGACAGCCCCCAAACCTGAAGGATCTGGAGAAGGTCTGTATGGAGGAGTGGGCCAAAATCCCTGCTGCAGTGTGTGCAAACCTGGTCAAGAACTACAGGAAACGTATGATCTCTGTAATTGCAAACAAAGGTTTCTGTACCAAATATTAAGTTCTGCTTTTCTGATGTATCAAATACTTATGCCATGCAATAAAATGCAAATTAATTACTTAAAAATCATACAATGTGATTTTCTGGATTTTTGTTTTAGATTCCGTCACTCACAGTTGAAGAGTACCTATGATAAAAATTACAGACTTCTACATGCTTTGTAAGTGGGAAAACCTGCAAAATCGACAGTGTATCAAATACTTGTTCTCCCCACTGTATATATATATATATATATATATATATATATATATATATATATATATATATATATATATATTATGCTAGAGGTTGACCGATTATGATTTTTCAACGCCGATACCGATTATTGGAGGAGATAAATCTCGCCAGGATAAGGTAACGTTTGTCAACATACTTTCATAAATCCACTCTACTCCAAAAAATATATTCACTTATATTTAGCCAATATTGATCAGAGTTACCTTGTCCTATGGATATCTACACGGTTATAAAAAAAAAAAGCTGAATTATGAAAAATCATAATCGGTCAACCTCTAGCATATAGACAGTTCATTTGAAAAATGTACGAAGTCAGTCCTCAAAATGGCTGGCTAGCTAACAAACATGCAGTGCAGATAAATACTTCAAATTCATTATTTACAATATCTTATCGCAGCACTGGCGCAACCATGGTTGACCAACTCCCTGACCAACCAATAGATGACCTTTATCCCACCATGAGAAGGTACATGTCCGTTCTAGTATTCTAATGGCTAAGTATATGGTTGGGTATCATCCCTTCAACAGTTAATACAATGTTAAATAGTCTTTAATTAACCTTTTTATTTTCTGAATGTCACAAAGGTGTAAGAAAATTGTGTTCAGATTCAGTGGCATATTTAAGTGCTAGCCCTATCGTTATGTTTGGAGGAAAAAGGGGGAGGCTTGCAAACCGAAGAACACCATCCCAACCGTGAAGCACGGTGATGGCAGCATCATGTTGTGGGGGTGCTTTACAACAGGAGGGACTGGTGCACTTCACAAAATAGATGGCATCATGAGGAAGGAAAATTATGTGGCTATATTGAAGCAACATCTCAAGACATCAGTCAGGAAGTTAAAGCTTGGTCACAAATGAGTCTTCCAAATGGACAATGACCCCAAGCATACTTCCAAAGATGTGACAAAATGGCTTAAGGATAACAAAGTCAAGGTATTGGAGTGGCCATCACAAAGCCCTGACCTCCATCCTATAGAAAATGTGTAGGCAGAACTGAAAAAGTGTATGCGAGCAAGGAGGCCTACAAACCTGACTCAGTTACACCAGTTCTGTCAGGAGGAATGGGCCAAAATTCACCCAACATATTGTGGGAAGCTTGTGGAAGGCTACCCGAAACGTTTGACCCAAGTTAAACAATTGAAAGGCAATGCTACCAAATACTAATTGAGCGTATGAAAACCTCTGACCCACTGGGAATGTGATGAAATAAATAAAAGCTTATATAAATCACTACTATTATTCTGACATTTCACATTCTTAAAATAAAAGTGGTGATCCTAACTGTTAATTTTTACTAGGATTAATGTCAGGAATTGTGAAAAACTGAGTTTAAATGTATTGGGCTAAGGTGTATGTAAACGTCTTAAATAAATCATTCTCTCTACTATTATTCTGACATATTAAATGTTGAAATCGGAAGTTTACATACACCTTAGCCAAATACATTTAAACTCAGTTTTCCCATAATTCCGGACATTTAATCCTAGTAAAAATTCCCTACACTTAGTTAGCTCTAATACCTTGCCCGCTCTGCCGCTTTATGGGTTGAAATGTAAATACATACTATACACTTTGTTGAAGGCCTCTTTGGTGGTCTGGTCTCTGGTTCTTTGGTATAAGTCTCTGATTGTCCACAAGATGTTTCTTTTTCGTTGTCTGTTCCCTCGAAGTCGTTCCTGAAGATTGGTCTTCTGAGGGCGGCTAATCAGCCGTGGTAGATACATAAAAGCAGTGTAGACCTTCGATGACTTAGAAGAGAGTAAACGTGGTGGTTCTGCTCAAATCAGTTCTCGACCGTTGATTGTTCCAAAATATTATTTTGTTGGAACCTCGTGTTGTCCTTTTTGGGGTTGTGACTTATCGTGGACCTCCGCCTGCAGCGTGAATGTCCATCACTGTTAAACACTCCCTAAACGCCACAGCGTTCAATTCTCGGGCCGACTCTATTCTCTGTATATATCAATGATGTCGCTCTTGATGCTGGTGACTCTCTGATCCACCTCTACGCAGATGACACCATTCTGTATACATCTGGCCCTTCATTGGACACTGACACTGTGTACCTAGGTGTCTGGTTAGATTGTAAACTCTCCTTCCAGACTCACATTAAACATCTCCAATCCAAAATTACATCTAGAATCAGCTTCCTATTTCGCAACAAAGCCTCGTTCACTCATGCTGCCAAACATGCCCTCGTAAAAATGACTATCCTACTGATCCTTGATTTCGGCGATGTCATTTACAAATTAGCCTCCAACACTCTCCTCAGCAAGTTGGATGTAGTCTATCACAGTGCCATTCGTTTTGTCACCAAAGCCCCATATACTACCCACCACTGCGACCTGTATGCTCTCGTTGGCTGGCCCTCACTACATATTCGTCGCCAAACCCACTGGTTCCAGGTCATCTATAAGTCCTTGCTAGGTAAATCCCTGCCTTATTTTAGCTCACTGGTCACCATAGCAACACCCACCCTTAGCCTGCGCTCTAGCAGGTATTTTTCACTGATCACTCCCAAAATAAACGCCTCCTTTGGCCTGCCATTCCTTCCAGTTCTCTGCTGCCAATGACTGGAACGAATTGCAAAAATCCTTGAAGCTGGAGATTCCTATCTCCCTCATTAACTTCAAGCATCAGCTGTCAGAACAGCTTACCGATCATTGCACCTGTATATAGCCCACCCGAAGTACCTCATCCCCATACTGTTATTTGTACTCATTTGCACCCCAGTATCTCTGCCCACACCAAAGGAATATTTGCACATCACCATCTGCATATTTATCACTCCAGTGTTAATGCTAATTTGTAATTATTTCACCACTATGGCCTATTTATTGCCTTACCTTACTAATCTTACTACATTTGCACACACTGTATATAGATTTTCTATTGTCATTGACTGTACGTTTGTTTATCCCATGTGTAACTCTGTGTTGTTTTTGTTGCACTGCTTTGCTTTATATTGGCCAGGTCGCAATTGTAAATGAGAACTAGTTCTCAACTGGCTTACCTGGTTATATAAAGTTATATAAAAATTAAAAACACCAGGTACACAGTAGTAAAACTTTTAAAGTTACAATGTTTTCGTCATCACATCTTCATTCAATCTTTAATCGACATTCATATTCATATGCCAACAGTCCTCATTTTCGACATTTCAGCTAAAATGAATCATGTTCCCAATGTCTTGTTTCATTGATCTAACGTTTTGGCTCCGAGTGATAGTCTTAACAAAGGATCATAAAACGTGGGCATTTTCCCTCTTCTTCTCTTGTGGGAGAGAGAGAGAAAGTCTGGATTGTGTCAGCCATAAAAGGTGTCAAAACTCCCCCCTTTCACCACTGCAATCCATTCAACCCCCTCCCCTCCCTTTGGGGGGAAGAGGAGCTTGGCAGAGATGGGACCATCATTCTGTCTAACCTCAAGTCATGACAGTCCCTCTTTGGTGGGTTCAATCTTGGCAGGATTCGCCACGTTGGTGGGTCAACGTAGCAGTTCCCTCTGGTAATTTCAACCTGGTAGGATTTCTGCAAGCTGCCTACCCTCCAGTAGAGTGACCAGGGGAGGTCCGGGTTGTGGATCGCCATTCCAGACCCGTCGTTCGGATGTCCCAGGTAGATGTTAACGCCGCACAACACTCAGACCATGCATGATTACATTTCATTCCCAGAGGAGTGGCGTGATGACACTAACCGGTGGTTGTATGGGGAACTTGTTTATGGCTCTATCACTTCCTGAACGTCAAAGAAAAAATGGAAGAAACATAAAAAAAATAAAAAAATATATATATATAGAATATAGCTACCACACCTTAATCATCTAATTGGACTATGTTCTATATACGTCCATGGCCTTGCCTAAATGACTCTATCATGTCATTGTCTAATGCCATGTCTAGGGTGGTCTACTCTAAGGTGGGTAGTTAAGGCACTACAATGGCACCCTGACTAACAGAGTATACATTGGGGCACTACAGGGCTGACCTAGCAAACTCTGGAGAAGAGATGGAGGATGCCGTGGATGGGCCCTCTAATGGGGTTTCGGGATCTATTGCCAATTTTCCGAAAATCGGGATTGTTTCCGTCCCACTGGTGATCCTAGTATCCTAGACCTTATTAGGCCTTCCATTGTGTGTGTGCGCCTGTGTACGTAGTAGGTACACACGCCATTGGACATAAGACCAAGGATAATGGTAACAGTCAGGATTCTGTCCGGCACCATCCAAGAGCGGGTAACCGAGCAGTCTTTGGGTTTATAGTCAGTTGGGTCAACTAGAAGTGCCTCATTCAGTACGCTGAGGTCGACAGTCATTGGTCCCTCATACTGAATTTGGTTTTAAATGGTTAGTGGTAACTCAAGGGAACGCTTAGCAAAAGCGTCAGGCATCTCAACATCTGTGTCTATCCTGTCCAATTGGACATGGGCATAGTCGTGGTTCATGACCTCGACTAGCTTTCCTACCGACAGGAGTGTTTTGTTCAGGAGAGTAGAGTGTGTGTTCACCACCAGAATAGTGTCCTGAAGAGACCTTCCCACATGCTGCAACCTGAGTGCCTGTAATTTCATCTGTTGCTGGATAAGGGGCATCTCTTCTGTAATCTCCCTAACATTTCTTTAGACTGTGGCTAGACTGACTGCGTTAACGGCAGTGGTACCTAGAGCAAATAGAGACCCTACGGCTGCACCTACTGAGAGTAGGGCCCCAATGAATCATTTTTCTCGCCTAGGTTCTGCTAGTTCTGACTGGGTGACTGTGAACTTTTGGAGTTGGGCCAACATATGGGCAGTGTCTAGCTGGGCGTGCTTAACTGCCTGAGTGGTCCAGTCACCCCGGCCCAACTCAGATGTGCCGCAGGGGGAATGTGGATCCACCTGAATGTGGTGTTCTGTCTACCTTTGCTGATTCTGTTTTGATAAGCAACAGGTGACAGCTTTACCACAACCTCGTGTGGCCCTGTCCAATGGGACAGGAACTTTGTGGCAAAGCCCGCAGGTTTGGTGTATATGTAGTACCATACCTTATCCCTGACCTCAAACTCTGGGAGTGAGGCCTTTTTGTCGAAATGGGTCTTGTCGCCTTCTGCGCTTCTTTCCAACTTTCCTTGAGCGTACGTGAAGGTAGTCTGAAGGTGGGTTCGCAACCAATGACACGTACTGTGTCATTGGTTGCGGGCAGGCACTCGACCCACTTTGTGTATGTGCAAGTCACTGTGAGGAGATACATGTTGCCCCTTGTTGATCTGGATCGAGCTCCAAGGATAAGACACACCCTTGTGCTGCAAGGGTGCTCTGTAAAGCGGTTTGGAGGGTTGAAACTGGCAGCAAACTAAACACCCCCTTGCATACTGTGCCACGTCTTGTTCCATGTGAGGCCAGTGGTCCACCTGTCGCAATGTTTCACATGCAGCCTTGACCCCCCTATGGCCTGCACATGGCTCGTCGTGGGCATGAGCTATCATAATCCCACTCTGTGATTTAGGAACCACCCACCTTCGTGTGGCGTCGGTTCCTGAAACATAAACCAGAAGGTAATCTACAAGTGTGAGGTGCTGTTTTGTTGCGTACAGTGAACACAAGTCGCACGAGCCAGCTTGGAAACTGGGTGAGTGACGGGATCAGACAAGAAAGCCATCAAAGTGGTTAGGGACTCATCCGGTATCACCATGGCGGACTCAGTTATCACCTTGCAAGCTTCAGGGATTGTCTGCACGGATGCCATTCGCTCACGGTCGAAAGTCAGAGCGTGTTGGGCTGGTTGCGCTAAAGACCAAAGGACTTGGTGTATGGTGTCAATTTTAACACCCAATCTAACCAAAATGTCTGCTCCCACACTGAATGTGGGAGGTTCTTGACAACCAGTAGGTAGTGAGATACCTCCTTGGTTCCAATGCGGCATGATAACGCACACACCCCGAAAGCGGTTAGTGTCATCTGGGGAGTTGTCCCCAGTGGGAATCTGAACGTTTTCGGCATCGGGGTGGCAGCCAGTCGCTTTTGAAATGTTGTTTCCAACATTTCCAAACTGCTAGCAGATTTCTCGGACCAGGTTGCCAGTACGGCATCCTCGACAATTGTGCCGTTTTGGCACACGCCGCCTACCAATGGAGGGCAGTATGTATTGGCTCGTGATTCACCCAAGCCACACAGTTGAACTTGTCATTCCGTCATCAGCCACAAATGGCTGACTCCTGACCAAGTTCTCCGGGGTTACGTCAGTTGCTGACGTAGAACTGTCGTTGCTGCTTAAGGTATGGAATGTAGCCATCGACGAAGGCGGTCAAGTCAGCGGAGTGGGCATAGGAATTTGTGACCACACTTGGTTGGTTTTCCAATCCATCAGCGGTACCAAGCGGTCAATCAAATCTGTCACAATCAGCATCTGTTCAGTGTCAATACTAGACACGTATACCGGGTGGACAAGGGAAACGCTTTCGAAGTTTAGTTTTAGTAAGAGACGCTGGGTAAAAGGCGAGGTAGCCTGAAGTGAAACCTCGAAGTTTAGTGTCGCAATGTTCCGATTTTAACCAACGTTGGGTCCACAGCCTTTCTGAGTTAGTCCAGCAAAGATTGAGATATAAGGGAAATAGTCGAACCCACATTTATCAGTGCAAGGCAGGTCAAACAATCCTCTAAGACTGCTTTGAGGTATGGCCTGTTCGAGTTGGCTTTTCTCGTCATATCCCCAACAAAGTGGAGTGGTAGGTTACCTGTGTTGATTGTCAAGACAGACTGATGTACTTCGTGACCCAGTGGGTCCTCGATCGGAATGGGAGAGGAATCAGCTGTTGCAATGCTGCTTACCTGGTGCGTTGCACTGTCTTTATTCGTGGTCTGTAGGCAAAGCCTGTTGGCCAGTGTCTACATTGAGCTGGCCTTGGACAGGGATGTGAGTGAAGGCGGGGACACTGTGGACCCTGACGACCTTATTAACGGAGGGAATTTCGGAGGGCTTGCTCTGCAGCAATTTCATGGTGACTTATCTTTGTTCTCTTTCTCAGACTTCTTCAGCCATTTGACCCTTAGTTATGTTTGTTACTCCTGTTCCCTGACCCTTTGTGAGGGTTAGGTGCAGGAGTGTAGCGACCAGGTTGACCTTTGCGGGACCTATTTTGTTGCGGACGGTCGTTATAGCTATCGGTACTGTGGTCGTTGTTGGTGTGGTGGTTACTACGTACCACCTTGTGCGTAATCTTTTCCTGCTCTTGCCCCTGATGGCGCACCCTCCAACTGGAGAGATTGCTCCTCACCCAATACGCAGCTATTTTCAGGTCTTTCCAGAGATGTTCGATAGGATTCAAGTCCGGGCTCTGGCTGGGCCACTCAAGGACATCCCGAAGCCACTCCTGCGTTGTCTTGGCTATGTGATTCCTTGTCCTGTCGGAAGGTGAACCATCGCCCCAGTCTGAGTCTCTGAGCACTCTGGAGCAAGTTTTTATCAAGGATCTCTCTGTACTTTGCTCCGTTCATCTTTGACATCCTGACTAGTCTCCCTGTCCCTGCTGCTAAAAAACATCCCCACAGCATGATGCTGCCACTACCATGCTTCACCGTAGGGAAGGTGCCAGGTTTCCTCTAGATGTGACGCTTGGCATTCAGGCCAAATAATTCAATCTTGGTTTTATCAGACCAGAGAATCTCATGGTCTGAGAGTCTTTAGATGCATTTTGGCTTTTACTGAAGAGTGGCTTCCATCTGACCACTCTACCATAAAGGCCTGATTGGTGGAGTGCTGCAGAGATGGTTGTCCTTCTGGAAGGTTCTTCTATCTCCACAGAGGAACTCTAGAGCTCTGTCAGAGTGACCATCGTGTTCTTGGTCACCTCCCTGACCAAGGCCCTTCTCCCCCGATTGTTCAGTTTGGTTGGGCGGCCAGCTCTATGAAGAGTCTTGGTGGTTCCAAACTTCTTCCATTTAAGAATGATGGAGGCCATTGTGTTCTTGGGGACCTTCAATGCTGCAGACATTTTTTGGTACCCTTCCCCAGATCTGTGCCTCGACACAATTCCTGTCTCTGAGCTCTAAGGACAATTCTTTCGACCTCATTGTTTGGTTTTTGCTCTGACGTGCACTGTCAACTGTGGGACCTTATATAGACAGGTGTGTGCCTTTCCAAATAATTTCCAATCAGTTGAATTCACCACAGGTGGACTCCAATCAAGTTGTAGAAACAACTCAAGGATGGTCAATGTAACAATGACAATTCTTTCGACCTCATTGTTTGGTTTTTGCTCTGACGTGCACTGTCAACTGTGGGACCTTATATAGACAGGTGTGTGCCTTTCCAAATAATTTCCAATCAGTTGAATTCACCACAGGTGGACTCCAATCAAGTTGTAGAAACAACTCAAGGATGGTCAATTTAAGCTCATGTTAGCTCAATTTCAAGTCTCATAGCAAAGGGTCTGAATACTTTTGTAAATAAGGTATTTCTGTATTTATTTTTTTATAAATTGGAAAAATGTCTAAAAACCTGTTTTCACTTTGTCATTATGGGGTATTGTGTGTAGATTTCTGAGAAAAAAATTATATGGAATCCATTTTAGAATAAGGCTGTAACGTAGCAAAATGTGGAAAAAGTCAATGGGTCTGAATACTTTCCGAAGGCACTGTATATGATTTCCAGGCTGTTGACTCACTGGGGTTGGTACATTTGTAGAGAGAGAATATGCCAATGGTTGGTCCCAACACTGGCCTCCAGTAGGAGTGGTTCAGGTTGAGAAAGGCTGAGCAGACAGCCAGGCAGTGTGACAGCAGAAAATGTCCTCTTGAATCTCATTCTCATCCTCCCTCTGATGACGTACCGTGCAATCTCTGTCCTGTCTGACACATGAGCTGCTGAAACTGTATAAATATTATTTTAAACATAAGATACTCACCAGGCCTCTCACATGACATCCATTCCCCAGACTCCGATAATTGAGGGTCTCCTAGCCAGAACTATTCACACCATGGGTTATTATTAGGCTTGGCTTGTGTCCAGTGGGCATGAGTGTCTGTAACCTCATGATAAACAGGTGGTTTGCTGACTCTCTGACCGCTCAATCTTTCACCTCATTGTCAGTATTTAGATTGGGGAAATGTGCAGTATGTATAATGTATAGAGCCCACCACTTGATTTATTGCATATTTCAAATGTCTTTTTTTAATGATATATTTATTGTTTTGCCCCATTTAGAACATATCATTATCAAATATTTATATTGGTAATGTGATTATGAATGTATTATGAAAAAAAGGAAATGTGAACTTAAATTAATTATGCTTGTGTTGAACTGGAAATATGGAGGTTGACCTAGGCATGCACCCTTTTTCCCAGGCACCCTTTCCTTCTGCCTTATATGGGATTGGCAATATGGACACGCATCCCTCATTTTGTTTTGGACCGTAAGAGAACAATTTTAGAGAACAAGAACACTGTAAGACTTTTCTGTAATTTCAACAGTAAAACACTGTAGGATACACAGTATAATACCATAAATGTGTTTTACAGCATTCATGCTGTAGATTGCACTGCGTTATGGGTAAAATGCTGAAAAATACTGTTATTAACTGTAATTTGGAAGCCTGCTGTAAAAATTACTCTAACATATTTATTTACAGTAATCCAGACTATCACAGCCGGCCGAGTCCCATAGGGCGGCGCACAATTGGCCTAGCGTCGTCCGAGTTTGGCCGTTGTAGGCCGTCATTGTAAATAAGAATTTGTTTCTTAACTGACTTGCCTAGTTAAATAAAGGTTAAATAAAAAATAATAATAGCTTATGCCTACTGTAGATTCAATTGATCCGTTTCAGGCGCCAACTTTATGGTGTTGGCGGAGAAACATGAAGCTCAGATTATTTTAAATATCTTCTTGAAGAAGCTGTGAAGTGGAATAATCTTTTCAGCAGCTGCTGGGTAGGTACCTTGCCTTGTTAATAAGCATATTTATTGCTAGCCTACGTTGAAGTACTGCATGTAACCTTAGCTAACCTAGCTAGGTAGTTGCTCAAGTTGATAAAAGCCATTTTGGTCTGCTCTAAATTGCTCGTAAATATCTAGCTGTGCGACCGAGAAAAACATCACCCATAGAATATTGTGATCGTATGCCGTATCGCAGCGTCTGAGTGCCATAGAGAATACACTGAGTGCATATTCGAGACCGTTCCCACCATTACTACAAAGAAAATGGCTTGTTTTTAGCAGTTCAAAAGATTACCCATATTTTGGGGGATTGACGGCTTCATTTTACACATAAAACGTGTTGTGGGCCGTACTCGAGAGACACTAAAGCTGATGTAAATGACCAGTGCACCATCGAGGTGCCTGCCAACTTAAGGTGCAGTGCCACTGGTCGGTTGTAGCCTAACACAGTTTTCCCCTCACAGGATTATACAGTATTTCAAGTAGGATAGCAGTCTATTTTTATTTTATTTAACCAGGCAAGTCAGTTAAGAACAAATTCTTATTTACAATGGCATCCTACCTACAGGGTTAGCCACAGTAGTATGGCGCCCCTGGAGCAAATGAGGGGCAAGTACCTTGCTCAAGGACACATCGACAGGTTTGTTTTTCACCTTGTCGGCTCGGGTATTCAAACCAGCAACCTTTGGGTTACTGGCCCAACGCTCTACCGCTAGGCTGCCTGCCACCCTCAGCAGTTTCCTTCGCTCTGGCAACTGAGTTTACCCATCTACCAATGGGTGCCTTCTTTGCGAGGCATTGTAAAACCTCCCTGGTCTTTGTGGTAGAATCTGTGTTTGAAATTCACTGCTCGACTGAGGAATCTTACAGATGCAATAATTGTATGTGTTGGGTACAGAGATGAGGTAGTCATTTAAAATCATGTTAAACAATATTATTGCACAAGAGTGAGTTCATGGAACTTATATGACTTGTTAAGTACATTTTTACTCCTGAACTTATTTAGGTGTGCCATAACAAAGGGGTTGAATACTTATTGACTCAAGACATTTCAGCTTTTGATTTTTAATTAATTTGTAAAACCTTTGAAAAACATAATTCCACATTGACATTATGGGTTATTGTTTGTCACTGACCTACACACAATCTCAATTTAATCCATTTTAAATTCAGGCTGTAACACAAAATGTGCAAAAGGTCAAGGGGTGTGAATATGATAGTTACTGAAGTTGTAACTCCAGTTTTATGAGTGGAGTGGAGCCCCACAGGGGAGCTCTGCTCCTAGTGGTTAACCCCTCTGCCTGGCCTATATTATCCATTGCTTATGAAAGATATTTAAAGTCCATATCCTTCCCCATAGGCCTTTATCATAGGCTGACAAAATAGACCTAGGCCTACATGACCCTGGATAATTGAGAGTGGAATACCTGTATTCCATTAGGCTAGGCCAATTTAGGCTACTTACATACAGGTACATATGCCTATAAATACGCATTCTGTAGGTTTAGATAGATTAAAACACTTTTTTTAAATGACACCGAATAGAAAATTGACATTGGTGCTCTAGCTTACATTAAAATTATAAAAAAAAAGACATAAAACATACCCATTACACACATTGAGCATTTACCTGTCAGATCATCAGTCTTAATTGGGATAAAATAGTTTTAAGGCCATTCTTCCGAGCGAGTGGATTTTCTTTGCTGGCCTTATTGACAAAATAGTGTATTTATAAAATCGTGTCTTAAATTAGGCCTATTTGGTTGTATTGCCAATACACCTAATAGACTATAACCACTAGATGTCGCTGAATGAAAAGGAAACATTCTGGGTGTATTTTGAAGGCGAGATCTCAGTGTCCAGACAGCGCCGGTGGCCGATCCCACCTTGGCAGTCAGGCTGCGGCGGCTAGTGGGCAGGGCCGTTCAGCGGCTGGGGTTTCTTTACGCTATCATTCTTGTTTAGACCTCATCTTTTATTTCTATACAAGTGAACTAGCTTTATATTCAGGACGCTGTTCGGTAAGATTTGATTTGTGTTCGCGTACGGGACTTTAAAGATATTTGCGGCTCTGGGCGTTTACCGCAAATTCACAAGGGAATATCAACTGCGCATTGATGGAGGTAGAGTTGTCAAGTGCTCTTCGAAGTCAACAGGTAAGGGAAGGTGCCGAATAACTTACTTACCTTTATAGGCGGCCAAACTAATTTGTTTCTGACTCGAGAGAAACGCTTAGACTATAGAAATGTGTCATAAACCATTGTTGTTTTCTTACGGTAGGCTACTTAAAATGTTACAGTATAGTAGACAGAGTAGGCTAAGAAACTGCATCATACTTGAGTTATTTACGACAGCTGTAGCCTATGACACCGTTTCAACCTGTTCCGTAAAGATTAAAATCCACATGTTTTAGGTTTAATTTCGAAATCAGGACGTCGTTGTGTCCGAAAAAACAAACATTTTATACATGTGCCCCCCCAAATAATGCGATCCAGTTTGTTGTGTGTCGAGAACCCCCCGCAGTAATGTGTTGGTACCCTGTAGCGTGTGATCTCTGTATCGATGGCATGTCACCAGGCCACCTTCGCTCAGTTCACCAGGTACACAATTGTAGGCGGTTTCATAGAGGAATGTTTGTTTGTAAAAGCTTATGTTTTGAAGTTCTTTGAATGAAATATATTATAGGAAGAGATGGGCAAAGATACATGTATCTTGATACATATTTGGAGTATATTGTATTTGTATCAAACTAAAATACAAAATATTTTTGCAAAGCATGTATTCAGTTAAAATAATACATTTGTATCAACTAAACATTCTCAGTAAATGTAACATGCACATTTTACTTGCTATAACTGTGATATGTGGTAGAATGCACTGACATTAAGTCTACGTAAGTGTCTGCTAAAATGACAAATTAAATGTGAAAAAGAGAACCTGCAAAGGTATTGTTTAGTGTTGTATTTGGCCAAATTTCAAATTTGGCCTTGTTTCAGGGGCGGAGCTCATAAGTCTAGTGACCAGTGTGTTCATTTTACATTTTGGTAATTTAGCAGACAATCTTAATACAGCATAGTGCTATCAGACTTCTTATACCAATGCAGCAAATGTTGGCTGATAAAGGGCCACGAAATTGTGAACCGCTATATATATATATTTTTTTTTAAATGGTATGGAAAAGTATTTTGTATTTTGAAAATACAAGTTAGAGCTCTTGAACGTATCTTGTTACAAAATACATTGGATTGTAGTTCAGGCCAGCAAAATGCAAATTACAAAATACTCAAAATTAATTGAAATAACAGAAATACTGCCCATCTCTGATTATAGGCCTACTGCACTTTATCAAGCTGAGCAAGCATATTGAATGATGTAGGTGGATGAACAGCTCTCTTGTTATGATGGAATGTGTCGTTGTATACACATCAATGAAGAGCCACAGCAGTAAATATTGCCCTCTATATTTATTTTTAACCCTGCCATGCCGCACTGCTTCTTGACACACTGCTCGCTTAAACCGGAAGCCAGCCACTCCAATGTGTCGGAGGAAACACTGTACACTGGCGACCGTGTCAGCGTACATGCCCGGCCCGCCACAGGAGTCGCTAGAGCACGATGGGACAAGGACATCCCGGCCGGCCAAAGCCTCCCCTAACCTGGACGACGCTGGACCAATTGTGCGTCGCCTAATGGGTCTCCCAGCTGCAACACAGCCCAGGATCACTACCAGATCTGTAGCCCAGGATCACTACCAGATCTGTAGCCCAGGATCACTACCAGATCTGTAGTGACGCCTCAAGCACGGCAGTGCCTTAGACCGCTGCGCCACTCGGGAGGCCTACCCTCTTCATTTAAAGGATGATGTAACCTAGGATACTGATGGTGTGAATCCAAAGCATATTTTATTATTTTCTATTCTATTCTACCAAAGTCTTTGATCCATGCCATGGGGTGGGAGTTATTAATGGGGCAATTTGCAGTGTCCTCCCCACTACTGTTTAGGTTAAAAGGTGAAGGATGGTGCTGGAGAAATCTAACCACTCTCAAATGTATAGACATAGCTATAGATGCAAAGACTGACCGTCCATGATATCAAAATTAAAATTGTATCCATGTTTTGAGGCTATGAAGTGTTGATTTACATTTACTTTGTTTACAAACATTGGAGTAAAATAAACTTATATTTTTGAGGCATTTATCAGTCTATTCTTCAATAATCAATGGGAACATCTAAGAAATGGATGTAGCCCTTTTTAATGTCCTGAGTATATTATGGACACACCCTTCTGTTTTTTTCAAAGTAGGCCTACTAGTAGACCATCCAACCTATACAAAGTGCTTGAAAGAAATGCTTAAAGGTTGTCATCCATGATAGATCAAACAATGATGGATGGGGTTGATACACAAAGTAGGGCCGGATGTCACCTTACATTTAGATTAAGGACATTTTCAAGATATCAAAGTTAAAATCAGGTGAAAATGGGCATAATGGAAAAAGTAATACAATGAACAAAAATATAAACGCAACATGAAACAATTTCAAAGATGTTACTGAATTACAGTTCATATAAGGGAATCAGTCAATTGAAATTATTTAATTAGGCCCTAATCTATGGATTTCACATGACTGGGAATACAGATATGCATCTGTTGGTAACAGATACCTTTAAAAAAAAAAAAAAAAAAAGGTAGGGGCTGGATAAGAAAACCGGTCAGTATCTGGTGTGACCACCATTTGCCTCATGCAGAACAACACATCTCCGTCGCATAGAGTTGATCAGGCTGTTGATTGTGGCCTGTGGAATATTGTCCCATTCTTCAATGGCTGTGTGAAGTTGCTTGATATTGGCGGGAACTGAAACATGCTGTTGTACACACAGATCCAGAGCATACCAAACATGCTCAGTGGGTGACGTCTGAGTATGCAGGCCATGGAATAACTGTGATATTGTGTGTAAAGATCCTTGCGACATGGGGCCGTGCATTATCTAGCTGAGACACGAGTTGATGGCGGTTAAACTGGTCACAGAATCTCTGCATTCAAATTGCCGTCAATAAAATGCGATTGTGTTCGTTGTCCGTAGCTTATGCCTGCACATACCATAACCCCACTGCCACCATGGGGCACTGTTCACAACGTCATACACGCTGTCTGCCATCTGCCCGGTACAGTTGAAGCCAGGATTCATCCGTGAAGAGCACACTTCGCCAGCGTGGCCATCGAAGGTGAGCATTTGCCCACTGAAGTTGGTTACGAGTTACCCTGAGATGGTTTCTGACAGTGTGCAAATCCACAGTTTCATCAGCTGGGTGGCTGGTCGATTCTGCAGGTGAAGATGCCGATGTGGAGGTCCTGGACTGGTGTGGTTACATGTGGTCTGCGGTTGTGTGTCCGGTTGGACGTATTGCCAAATTCTCTAAAACAACGTCGAAGGCAGCTTATGGTAGAGAAATGAACATTAAATTGTGTACACATGAAATTGTGTAATTACGAACTTTATCAGCAATATTATATTCCATTTTGTTGGACTCAAGCGAAACTTCATGGCGTACAACTGCAGAAGGAGCCTAAGGAAGTCTGTCGCAAGTGAAATTGCCAAAAAATTGTCTGGACACTTCAATAACATGCCATTTAAATCAAAATAGAGATTTGGTTAAAAGTGAGCTTGTCCTTTTAATTAAGGGGTAAAATGAATAAGCAGCCAAATAGTATAGTCACAGATTATTTACAAACTGGAATAGTCAAACTGACTATTTAATCATACATGCAATCATACATATGTTCCATTTTGATCAAACTTTGTTACCAAATGTGCAGTGGTGGAAAAAGTACCCAGTAAAATCTTACTTGAGTAAAAGTCTAAAAGTATTAGGTTTTAAATATCAAAAGTAAATGTAATTGCTAAAATATACTTAATTATCAAAAGTATAAATCATTCCTTATATTAAGCAAACCATTTACGGATAGCCAGGGGAACACTCCAACACTCAGACATCATTTACAAACGAAGCATGTGTTTAGTGAGTCTGCCAAATCAGAGGCAGTAGGGATGACCAGGAATGTTCTCTTGATAAGTGTTTGAATTAGACCATCTTCCTGTCTTGCTAAGCATTCAAAATGTAATGAGTACTTTTGGGTGTCGGAAAATGTATGAAGTAGAAAGTACCTAATTTTCTTTAGGAATGTAGTGAAGCAAAAGTTGTCAAAAATATAAATAGTAAAGTAAGGTTACCCCAAAAAACTACTTAAGTAGTACTTTCAAGTATTTGTACTTAAGTACTTTACATCACTGCAAATGTGATATAATTATAATATAGATTAGAATAGTCTGGTGATTACGCGGTGTCAACCTGAGCATGTACAAATAAAGTTAGTCAGTTCCAGATGAAACCATGTTCATAATTCTACTTAAGGTCTATATTTTCAAGTTCAGGCTTTATTTGAAAGTTTAAGGAAATGGCCAGAATTGTAACCATTACAGAGTAGGACGCCAAGTCTCAAAAAGGCTTTTCAGTCATATTTCATGGCTTTGAAAGGGCTCACGGAGCTTGTTTTTCCACTCACAGCTTTTCCCCAGTTTTAGTGTATTGAGTTTTGTTGACATGTTCTACACGTCCTGTAAAGACTGTGACTGGGACAGGCAATGTAACATCCATAAAGTTTTTAGGAAATGTCTTTGTAAAACATTCACCTTACACTGGATCATCTTGAAATCTTCATATGGTCTATCATTTGTTTCTCTTTTCATTGTCAGTATCCTTTTTCCACGTTATCCTATCCATAACAACCATAACGGTTGTTGATGTGATGGATGTTGATGTATCATATCTTCAAATTAATGCGCCTCCACAGACTGTCACGCCATGATAAGAGTCACTGACTCAAAGCCACAAGAGTGTAGAACATATTTCACACGTTGCTTGTTAGGAGGAGGTAGTTGCAGAAATGTTGGAATGGTTCAGTCGACTTCCTCAGTGTCCAAATAAGTGAATTGGCTTTATAGGCACATGTCTCTTTTGCATATTTTGTTACAATATTTTATTTTTTTGTATTTTTATACGGAAATCTTTGTGTCTACCTTTACCAGTTGAATGTACTTTTTTACAGTGTCTTCAGAAAATATTCACACCCCTCGACTTTTTCCACATTTGGTTGGGTTACAAGGTGGTATTAAAATTGATTTAATTGTGACTTTGGATGCATGTTATGGACTTTTTTATTCTGTACAGGCTTCCTTCTTTTCACTCTGTCATTTAGGTTAGTATTGTGGAGTAACTACTATGTTGTTGAACCATCCTCAGTTTTCTCATATCATAGCCAACTCTGTTTTAAGAGAAGTTTTGATATAAGACTTACAACTAATATAACAGATTAATGTGTTAAATCTCCCCAAAAGCTTGTCTATTTCATTTAACATCCATAATGCTTCTTATTATATTTATTTCTCCAACATGCCATTATTTAGAAGTCCACTTTTTGGGGGTATACACTCAACCCAAGGGATACTACATTTTAATAATTTAGCAGATGCTCTTATCCAGAGCGATTTACAGTAGTGAATGCATACATTTTCGTACTGGTCCCCTGTGGGAATCAAACCCACAACCTTGGTTTTGCAAGCACCATGCTCTACCAACTGAGCTAGATGGGACCTATAGACAAACACATGAAAAGTTGCATTTATATTTTGTTTGTCCATTCTGTGCGACATTAAAGTATTTATTTTGCATGCAAATGTAATGTCCTTAACCTTGGAATCGCCCAGTATCCATATCCTAATTTAAAGTCCACATCCATTCCATATAGGACTACATATCCCTTTAAACAGGAAGCCCAATTCTGATATTTTTTTCCCTAATTCGTTTTTTGACCAATCATATCAGATCTTTTTCAGAGCTGATCTTATTGGTCAAAAGACCAATTAGTGAAAATAATATCAGAATTCTATACTTGTCAATGACAAGATAACCACATCGTTTTACATTTTGGGGTATTCCTTTAACAAAAAACCTGCACCAGCTTTTGAAAGAATAGGAAACATATAAGGGAGATAACAAGCATGATGGTATACAGTCATGGTCAAAAGTTTTGAGAATGACACAAGTATTGGTCTCCACAAAGTTTGCTGCGTCAGTGTTCTTAGATCTTTATGTCAGTAGTTACTATGGTACACTGAAGTATAATTACAAGTATTCCATAAGTGTCAAAGGTTTTCATTGACAATGACATTCAGTTTATGCATAGAGTCAATATTTGCAGTGTTGACCCTTCTTTTTCAAGACCTCTGCAATCCACCCTGGCATGCTGTCAATTAACTTCTGGACCACATCCTGACAGATGACAGGCCATTCTTGCGGGTTATTGTTTGTCCACCCGCCTCTTGAGGATCAACCACAAGTTCTCAATGGGATTAAGGTCTGGGGAGTTTCCTGGCCATGGACCCAAAATGTAGATGTTTTGATCCCCGAGCCACTTAGTTATCACGTTTGCCTTATGGCAAGGTGCTCAATCATGCTGGAAAAGGCATTGGTCGTCACCAAACTGTTCTTGGATGGTTGGGAGAAGTTGCTCTCTGAGGATGTGTTCGTACCATTCTTTATTCATGGCTGTGTTCTTAGGCAAAATTGTGAGTGAGCCCACTCCCTTGGCTGAGAAGCAACCCCACACATGAATGGTCTGAGGATGCTTTACTGTTGGCATGACACAGGACTGATGGTAGCGCTCACCTTGTCTTCTCTAGACAAGGTGTTTTCTGGATGGCCCAAACAATCGGAAAGGGGATTCATCAGAGAAAATGACTCTAACCCAGTCCTCAGCAGTCCAATCCCTGTACCTTTTGCAGAATATCAGTCTGTCCCTGATGTTTTTCCTGGAGTGAAGTGGCTTTTTTGCTTCCCTTCTTGACACCAGGACATCCTCCAAAAGTCTTTGCCTCACTGTGTGTGCAGATGCACTCACACCTGCCTGCTGCCATTCCTGAGCAAGCTCTGCACTGGTGGTGCCCTGATCCCGCAGCTGAATCAACTTTAGGAGACGGTCCTGGTGCTTGCTGGACTTTCTTGGGTGCCCTGACGCCTTCTTCACAACAATTGAACCTCTCTCCTTGAAGTTCTTGATGATCCGATAAATGGTTGATTTAGGTGCAATCTTACTAGCAGCAATATCCTTGCCTGTGAAGCCCTTTTTGTGCACAGCAATGATGACGGCACATGTTTCCTTGCAGGTAACCATGGTTAACAGAGGAAGAACAATGATTTCAAGCACCACCCTCCTTTTAAAGCTTCCAGTCTGTTATTTTGACTCAATCAGCATGACAGAGTGATCTCCAGCCTTGTCCTCGTCAACACTCTCACCTGTGTTAATGAGACAATCACTGACATGATGGCAGCTGGTCCTTTTGTGGCAGGGCTGAAATGCAGTGGAAATGTTTTTTGGGGATTAAGTTCATCTTCATGACATTCTGGAGTATATGCAAATTGCCATCATCAACACTGAGGCAGCAATACTTGGACCAATACTTGTCATTCTCAAAACCTTTGACCACTACTGTACAAATCATCAGCATGAATACCTATTTACATGCCTTTCTATTTTATTTTATTTATCCTTTACCAAGGTCTCTTTTCTAGATTAGCCCTGTGTAGCGCATTTACACAGCAAAATACAATAAACACATTAAACTACACATTCATATACTCAGTAAAATACGTTATTATACACAGCAATACACAAAAAGCAAAACACGATCATAAAAAACAGACACATTCTTCAGTAAAAAGCCCCTCTGAAATACCCTAGAAGCACCAATTCCTCCGATTTGTAAGTACATTGTAGATCATTCCACATGTAAAGTGAAGAAAAACAAATAAAAGCAGATCTAGCCTACTCAGTGGAGATCAAAGGGATTTCCAGAGTTAGCCATCCCTGAGCCCAGGTCCGGTAGCTCTTACATCTATAAGTTAACAATGAGGTAAGCTATGGTGAAAGTTTATGCAAGAGTGCTTTATAGACAAAACAAAGTGCTATGCATCGATCTATGAGACTTCAAGGAGTGCCAGTCCACATTCTGACACAAAATGCAATTATGTGTACTAAACCTATCACCCGGAATAAAGCGCAATGCGCAATGATCTACTGCGTCCAATGGCTTCAATACTGTGGAAGCTGCATTAGATAGATAGATAGGTACTTTATTTATCCCCGAGGGGGAAATGTCTTTGTCAAGCAGCTACAACAACAAAAACACATTCATATAGACGATATCACCATACTCAATAACCAGAATAAATTGATTGAATTATTTGTTTAACGAAAGACAGGACATGGTCCTATAGAATAAGCTTATTTGAATTCTTAATTTTTTAACTAACTCATTAACATGCTTTTTGAAATATAGCTTTTCGTAATTCCAGATGCCCAGATATTTATAAGCGGGGACACCATCCAAAGTACGTATGCATAAGTCTACAATTTTTACGTGATTTGGAAAATAACACATACTTGGTTTTACCTGCATGAAGTACATATTTCAGTTCAACAGGGAAATTAATGCAGATTGAAGCTCTGACAAAGCCTGATCAGTGGGGACAATAGCATGCATCACTGTCATCTGCATACAAGTGAAAGTATATTATTTTAATTGACAGATAAACCAATATTGTTAATATAAATAGTGAAAAGAGCCAGACAAAGAATCAATCACTGCAGGACACCCTTTGCTATGTCCAGAAAACCTGATTTAACACCATCAGTAAATACACACTGTGTGCTTCTCATCCCACCCCCATTGGAGAATAAAGGAGCAAGGACGCTTTATGAGGAGCTGGCAGATGCCACGGTTATCGACCCTGCATCATAATGGAGGCACGTCATATACCGTAAGCTTAGCACAAGGCAGTAGTCTTTGGTGAATGGGGCTGAAATGGCTTTGGGGGATCCCATCCTGCTGACCAACAGTTTCTGCTTCTGGAGATTCCTGCTCCTTCATCCTCAACCCTGTCTCCTGAGGGTTCAGCTCAGGGGGTTTGTATCACTGGCCCGTAACCCCTGGGCTTCCTCTCTCATCAGACCTTGAGGGTGTCTGAGGCTCCAGCCTCCCCCTGCTCAGAGGGCTTCTGTTGATGATGTGGGTCCTCAGTCCCCCATCTTCCGTTGGTATTCACAGAAAAGGCCAAACGTCCATGGCCACTCACCTTCCTCCAGCCATCATCATTGGTAGCTCCATGGTGAGGCACATCTCGGTTCCTGGAGCAAAAACTCTGTGCTACCCGAGGGCTACGGTGAAGGATCTCACAGGATTTCTTCGGTCTGTCCTACAGCCAAGGGCTGCTGCTGTTGTAGTGCATATGGGATCAAATTATATCAAAAAGGGTAAGTCAGCTTTAACCTTTCTGCACTCGAGGAGTTAACTAGTTTGTTGTCTTTTACTAAATCAGAAGTTATTATCCTGGGTGAAGTTATTCTGATTGGGAAATGCAGGCTTCAGACAATCTTAGACGTGTAATGATCTAAACCTAACCCAGCTGGTGACTAAGCCTACACGGCCCAAACCTAAAGTTATTATCCTGAGAATACAAAAATCTATACAAGAAGAACTTCAGCGAATAGGCTTTATTACATCATCTTTATTTTAGTGACCTTGGTTGTATTTCAGCTATCCCTGAACCAGATGTTTTTTTCTTTCTAAATATCTTCAATAATATTGTGGATAATCAAGCTCCCTTCAGAAAATTAAGGGTTGAAGGTAGATCGAATGCTTGGCAGTCATTCATAAACGAGATGATGCTTATATCAAGGGCAGGCCCGGACTGGCAAGCTTTTAAACAGCTGAGGAATCATTGTGTAAGACAAATCAGAAAGGCTAAATCTGACAATGATGTAACCACCTTTTCGAATTGTAATGGGAACCTGGCTAAAGGATGGAAAACTGTCAAATCCCTAAAGAGTTCTACTTCCTCCTCTCTGCCACAACAAATTAATTCATTTTTGGGGTGGCTATTTGCAGAAAAGTCGTGGATGCTTTGCTAACAATAGATAACAAGAAATCTACAGGGGCTGACCAATTGGATCTCGGTCTGCTTAAGTGTGAACCCCCCTTCATTGTTGGCTTAATAACCCACATTTTTTATTTAACATTATCAGGAAATATGGCATGGTTTCTCAAGTGACTGCCTTGCCTGGTTCTCCAACTACTTCTCAGACAGAGTTCAGTGTGTCAAATCAGAGGGCTTATTGTCCGATCCTCTGGCAGTCAGTATGGGGGTGCCACAGGGTTCAATTCTTGGGCAAACCTTTTCTCTATATACATCAACGATGTCGCTCTCGCTGCTGGTGACTCTGATCCATCTCTACGCAGACGACACCATTCTGTATACATCTGGCCCCTCTTTGGACACTGTGTTAACTAACCTTCAAACAAGCTTCAATGCCATATAACACTCCTTCCGTGGCCTCCAACTGCTCTTAAATGGTAGTAAAACTAAATGCATGCTTTTCAATCGAACGCTGCCCGCACCCGCCCACCGGACTATCATCACTACTCTCGACGGGTCCGACTTAGAATACGTGGACTCTTACAAATACCTAGGCATCTGGTTAGACTGTAAACTCAACTTCCAGACTCACATCAACCATCTCCAATCCAAAATTAAATCTAGAATCGGCTTCCTATTTCACAACAAAGCCTCTTTCACTCATGCTGCCAAACATGCCCTTGTAAAACTGAATATCCTACCGATCCTTGACTTCGGCGATGTCATTTACAAACTAGCCTCCAACACTGCTCAGCAAATTGGATGTAATCTATCACAGTGCCATCCGTTTTGTTACCAAAGACCCACATACTACCCACCACTGCGACCTGTATGTTCTCGTTGGCTGGCCCTCTACATATTCGTCGCCAAACCCACTGGCTCCAGGTCATCTATAAGTCTTTATTAGGTAAATCCCCGCCCTATCTCAGCTCGCTGGTCACCATGGCAACACCCACCCGTAGCATGCGCTCCAGCAGGTATATCTCACTGGTCACCCCCAAAGCCAACACCTCCTTTGGCCGCCATTCCTTCCAGTTCTCTGCTGACTGGAACGAATTGCAAACATCCTTGAAGCTAGAGGTTCCTATCTCCCTCACTAACTTTAAGCATCAGCTGTCAAAGCTGCTTATCGATCACTGCACCTTTATATAGCCCTTCTGTAAATAGCCCATCCTACTACCTCATCCCCATATTTATTTTATTATTTTCGCTAATTTTGCACTCCAGTATCATCATTTGCACATCCATCATTCCAGTGTTAATGCTAATCTGTAATTTATCTCACCACTATGGCCTATTTATTGTCCTACCTTCATAACCTTACTGCATTTTGCACTACATTTGCACACTGTATATAGATTTTCTATTGTGTTATTGACTGTATGTTTGTTTACTGTGTAACTCTGTGTTGTTTTTTGTCGCACTGCTTTGCTTTGTCTTGGCCAGGTCGCAGTTGTAAATGAGAACTTCTTCTCAACTGACCTACCTGGTTAAATAATGGTGAAATACATTTTTTTTTAAGTTAAAAGTTTTGAACTAAGAACAGATATAGCCCTTGGTTCACTCCAGACTTGACTGCCCTCAACCAACACAAAAACATCCTGTGGCGTACTGCATTAGCATCGAATATCCCCCGCGATATGAAACTTTTCAGGGAAGTCAGGAACCAATATACACAGTCAGTTAGGAAAGCAAAGGCTAGCTTTTACAAACAGAAATGTGCATCTTGTAGCACTAATTCCATAAAGTTCTGGGACACTGTAAAGTCCATGGAGAATAAGAGCACCTCCTCCCAACTGCACTGAGGCTAGGAAACTCTGTCACCACTGACGCAGCCCAAGCTTCTCCTTCACCCAAATCCAGATAGCTGATATTCTGAAAGAGCTGCAAAATGTGGACCCCTAAAAATAAACTAGGCTAGATAATCTGGACCCTTTCTTTCTAAAATTATCTGCAGCTATTGTTACAACACCTATTACTAGCCTGTTCAACCTCTCTTTCGTATCGTCAGAGATCCCTAGAGATTGGAAAGCTGCCGCGGTCATCCCCCTTTTCAAAGGGGAAGACACTCTAGACCCAAACCCTGCCCTGCCATTGTAAAGTCTTCGAAAGCCAAGTTAACAAACAGATCACCCACCATACCTTCTCCGCTATGCAATCTGGTTTCCGAGCTGGTCATGGGTGCACAGTCGGAAGTTTGCTTAGCTTGAAGTTATTTAAATTCATTTTTCAACCACTCCACAGTTTTCATGTTAACAAACTATAACTTTGGCAAGTCGGTTAGGACATCTACTTTGTGCATGACACAAGTAATTATTCCAACAATTGTTTACAGACAGATTATTTAATTTATAATTCACTATATCACAATTCTAGTGGGTCAGAAGTTTACATACACCAAGTTTACTATGCCTTTAAACAGCTTGGAAAATTACAGAAAATGATGTCATGGCTTTAAAAGCTTCTGATAGGCTAATTGACATCATTTGAGTCAATTGGAGGTGTACCTGTGGATGTATTTCAAGGCCTACCTTCAAACTCCGTGCTTCTTTGCTCAACATCATGGGAAAATCTAAAGAAATCAATCGTAGAACTGTTTGGCCATAATGACCATCGTTATGTTTGGAGGTAAAAGGGGGAGACTTGCAAGCCAAAGAACGCCATTCCAACCGTGAAGCACAGGGGTGGCAGCATCATGTTGTGCTACAGGAGGGACTGGTGCACTTCACAAAATAGATGGCATCATGAGGAAAGAAAATTATGTGGATATATTGAAGCAACATCTCAAGACATTAGTCAGGAAGTTAAAGCTTGGTCGCAAATGGGCAATGACTCAAAGCATGCTTCCAAAGTTGTGGCAAAATGGCTTAAGGACAACAAAGTGAAGGTATTGGAGTGGCCATCACAAAGCCCTGACCTCAATCCTATAGAACATTTGTGGGCAGAACTGAAAAAGCGTGTGCGAGCAAGGCCTACAAACCTGACTCAGTTGCACCAGTTCTGTCAGGAGGAATGGGCCAAAATTCACCCAACTTATTGTGGGAAGCTTGTGGAAGGCTACCTGAAATGTTTGATCCAAGTTAAACAATTTAAAGGCAATGCTACCATATACTAATTGAGTGTATGTAAACTTCTGACCCACTGGGAATGTGATGAAAGCTAAACATCCATTTACACATTGAGAAATAAATAAAAACACCTACATTAAATAGGTCAGGTCTTATCTGTGCTTAGTAGCGGAGGCTTTATGGCTTCGCCATCAACTTGTTAATTTAGCAGACATCACTTGCGTATATTCCGTCAAGCTAAAATAAATCATTCTCTCTACTATTATTCTGACATTTCACATTCTTAAAATAAAGTGGTGATCCAAACTGACCTAAGACAGGGACTTTTTACTAGGATTAAATTGTGAAAAAATTGTGAACGACTTCAACTGTATATTTCACTGGTCATCCCCAAAGCCAACACCTGCTTTGGCCGCCATTCCTTCCAGTTCTCTGCTGCCAATGGTTGGAACGAATTGCAAAAATCCTTGAAGCTGGAGATTCCTTTTTCACCCTCACTAACTTTAAGCATCAGCTGTCAGAACTGCTTACCGATCACTGCACCTGTACATAGCCCACCCCAACTACCTCATCCCCATACTGTTATTTTTTTTTTTGCTAATTGGCACCCCAGTATCTCAATTTGCACATCTTCATCCGCACATCTATCATTCCAGTGTTAATGCTAAATTGTAATTATTTCGCCACTATGGCCTATTTATTGTCTTACCTCCATTATATAACTACATTTGCACACACTGTATATAGATTTTCTATTGTGTCTATTGTGTTATTGTATGTTTATTTATCCCATGTGTAACTCTGGGTTGTTATTTTGTTGTCGCACTGCTTTGCTTCATCTTGGCCAGGTCACAGTTGTATATGAGAACTAGTTTCTCAACTGGCCTACCTGGTTAAATAAAGGTGAAATAAAAATATATAAATAAGTGGATGATACTATTACGTATGCTATTGCCCCGACTGTTTATCTGGCTGTGTCAAAACTACAGTCAGATTTTATAGCTACAGTTGTTGTAGATGGTGGCAGATTGTGGTAAATTGTGTCATTCTGTCATTGCGCCACACTGTCATAAGGGGGACTTAGTCAATTTGTGCCACAATTTAGTGTTCTATCTTTTCATAAATTAATGGTGTGAATGTTTCAGTCTGAGAGTCTTTTTTCTGTGGCACTAGAGTCCTGCATCAGGCAAAAAAAAATGATCCCGGAGTTGAGAGAGAACTTGGCGCAATTACACTTGACATGTGGACTGACGGTTTCTCTCCATCTAAAAACAGAAATAAATGATTCTAAATAACATACTGGCTTTATTTACCATGGTTTGAAAGAGTGATTGCCCCTCTATATAAAGTGAGTTTCTGAAGCACGGTGTCCTTCTTTGCTGATGTGAATAAGAAACTGAATGAAAGAGAGTCCAGCGAGGATAGGGAGGGGAAAAAGGTTGCCCATATTTACAAGACCTGAGCTACTTCATTTATTTATTGAAGTAGCTTATTTAGGCAATTTAATATATTATTTTAGGCTTGGCCCAAAGTATGTGTATTTATTAGGGATCCCCATTAGCTGCTGCCAAGGAGGCAGCTACTCTTCCTGGGGTCCAAACACATTAAAGCACTTACATTACATATAAACAAAAGAAAAAACAGTACATCATATAACATTATTACACCACTACATATCTACAATACCAAATGTTTAATACCACCATACAACAATATCACAATGTGTGAGTATGGATGTGTCTGTACCTTTTTGTGTGTCTCTTCACAGTCCCTGCTGTTCCATAAGGTGTATTTTTACCTGTTTATTTTTAAAATCTGATTCTACTGCTTGCATCAATTACCTGATGTGGAATAGAGTTCCATGTAGTCATGGCTCTATGTAGCACTATGCGCATAGTCTGTTTTGGACTTGGGGACTGTGAAGAGACCTCTGGTGGCATGTCTTGTGGGGTATGCATGGGTGTCCGAGTATTTGTGCTAGTATTTTAAACAGACAGCTCGGTACATTCAGCTTGTCAACACCACTATTTCGCAGCATGAAGCTATATTTGTCAGCATAAAGTGACTCACTCATTTGTGGCTTGGGATCCAAATAAATATGTACCAACATTCTTTCTGATAGTCTTTAATAAAGAAATGTTTTGAACAAGTTAATCTGCTCATGTTGTGTGTGTTAAAGTATTTGTGACATTGTGGTTACAATGAAGAATGTAAACAAAATAAATACATTATATTTTCTATTCATTAGAATCAGATGCAAGCTTGTAATTTTCCCTTAACTTTTTTTGGTAAGATTTAATTTGATATTTTTAGACAATACAAAACATACACATAAAAAACAACTACCACATCAAACCGGAAGCATGGATTATTATAACCTAAAGAAAAATTAACCTGGTTATCTAATTTAATTTACTGCAGGCCTAAGACCTATGGGTTTAACCTTCTGAATTAATGATTATATTGAATATAGAAGACTCTTAATGAGTTCCGAGATATGATCCGTTGCCAAACAAAATATACATTTATTTAGCATAATTGTTTTTAGGACTACAGACAGACAAAATTATTTTAAAAAAAATCCTGCATTAATACATTTGGCTGCATGTTTTTTCACAATGCAATGTGGCACATTTGCAACTCAAATCACTTTAATATTAGACAAATAAATGTCAATAAAACAATAACTTCATCTGTTCATCACTGGATTACTTCAAATTGCTGTGCGGGTAAAGGATGGCTCAGGCTCACAGCTGGCTTCTCTCTGAAACCACACATCCATCTGAAGGTGACGATTTATCCTTTGAAACCACACAATTAACAGGTGGACAGTAGGCCTCTTGAAGCGATAGAGGAAATCAACAAGATCTACAAGTATTCTTTCACATTAGCTGGCCTTTTGTTATCTGCAGTTTTGAGCTGCACTGTCCCTCTCCGTGGTGGATAGCATCCACTCTTCGTTTAAGTATCCTATTTTAATTGCAACATTGTATTTACACAAATTCTCGCTCAACTCCGCGACCACCCGCCAACTGATATTTTTTTTTAACCTGATGCAAGACACTAGTGCGATAGGAGAGAGACTGACTGAAACATTCACACTTCCATTAATTTACAAAAGGATAGTCTAATAGCTCGGCTCGGTGTGAAAAATCCCCCAATTTGTGCCACAGTTTAGACTACCGATAGATGCTGCGGTCAGTCAGAGTTGAGGCCTATTTTAAAGTGTAGCATAATGGCCAAAAGGGCAAACTTGCAATGTATTTGATGCTTAAGTACTCTGAAGTTTGACTTTTCTAACTACAAATCACAGACCAGATTTGCCCTAACGATTAATGCATCAAATATATTCATATATTATAATCCCCATTTTAATAATTCAAACGTAATTAGCTGTAGCGAGAGGAGAGACCGCATGCTAAAGACAATCAGAAAGACTGTGCTTTTAACCCTGCATTATAATATAACTTATTTTGAACGAAAGCCAGGATTGAGTGAGTCACTCAGCCCTATGCTTCTGTTCCTGCTTCTGTTGTCGATTTGAGTGTTTAATATCCTACTGACTCACTCCTACTGTGATCACCAAGCCTCATGCAACAGCAAAATGTTGGATAAAGACATTTCACAAATCCGGCTGTGAAACTTTGCTATGCTGTATTTAAGGCTTTAAGTAATTTCATTAGAACAGACTCTGTGGTATTACTGATACTTTTAGTATTGTTTACACTGTTCCAAAGTGGCAGATAAACTATATTGTAATCTAACGCCACCTGTTTGTCATGCAACAGTATCTCTTGCGCTTTTGACAATGATTTTACATGAGGCCTAATTCACATGATACGCCTAAAATACTTGTATCCACTAGGCTAATAAATTATTAAATTTTTCCTTTTCGCTTATTTAATTAACCTATATCGTGTTATTTCAAGTTATCCCTTTTGAAGCACATGCAAAACAATTTGGGAGTTGTTGAACAGGAGGGACAAAATGTATTACAATTGAATTTTGAATGACCTGAAGGATGAGGATGAAGAAGAAGAAGGGAGTGATTTGAATTTAGAAAAATAGTGTAAGAATTTCTCTTCCTCTGTCCCATGCTCACACTAAACAAAAATACACTTTTTTTTGTTTCTACTTTGTCAGAAGAGGCTGTAAGTGGACCGTAGCTTACTAAAACTGTTGTTACACTGTAAGGTTTTTATTCTGAGAGAAATTCAAATGGTCTGTTATATTCTTACAATATACAGTGGGGAGAACAAGTATTTGATACACTGCTGATTTTGCAGGTTTTCCTACTTACAAAGCATGTAGAGGTCTGTAATTTTTATCATAGGTACTCTTCAACTGCGAGTGGCGGAATCTAAAACAAAAATCCAGAAAATCACATTGTATGATTTTTAAGTAATTAATGTGCATTTTATTGCATGACATAAGTATTTGATACATCAGAAAAGCAGAACTTAATATTTGGTACAGAAACCTTTGTTTGCAATTACAGAGATCATACGTTTCCTGTAGTTCTTGACCAGGTTTGCACACACTGCAGAAGGGATTTTGGCCCACTCCTCCATACAGACCTTCTCCGGATCCTTCAGGTTTCGGGGCTGTCGCTGGGCAATGCGGACTTTCAGCTCCCTCCAAATATTTTCTATTGGGTTCAGGTCTGGAGACTGGCTAGGCCACTCCAGGACCTTGAGATGCTTCTTACGGAGCCACTCCTTAGTTGCCCTGGCTGTGTGTTTCGGGTCGTTGTCATGCTGGAAGACCCAGCCACGACCCATCTTCAATGCTCTTACTGAGGGAAGGAGGTTGTTGGCCAAGATCTCGCGATACATGGCCCCATCCATCCTCCCCTCAATACGGTGCAGTCGTCCTGTCCCCTTTGCAGAAAAGCATCCCCAAAGAATGATGTTTCCACCTCTGCTTCACGGTTGGGATGATGTTCTTGGGGTTGTACTCATCCTTCTTCTTCCTCCAAACACGGCGAGTGGAGTTTAGACCAAAAAGCTCTATTTTTGTCTCATCAGACCACATGATCTTCTCCCATTCCTCATCTGGATCATCCAGATGGTCATTGGCAAACTTCAGACGGGCCTGGACATGCGCTGGCTTGAGCAGGGGGACCTTGCGTGCGCTGCAGGATTTTAATCCATGACGGCGTAGTGTGTTACTAATGGTTTTCTTTGAGACTGTGGTTCCAGCTCTCTTCAGGTCATTGACCAGGTCCTGCCGTGTAGTTCTGGGCTGATCCCTCACCTTCCTTTTGATCATTGATGCCCCACGAGGTGAGATCTTGCATGGTGCCCCAGACCGAGGGAGATTGACCGTCATCTTGAACTTCTTCCATTTTCTAATAATTGCGCCAACAGTTGTTGCCTTCTCACCAAGCTGCTTGCCTATTGTCGTGTAGCCCATCCCAGCCTTGTGCAGGTCTACAATTTTATTCCTGATGTCCTTACACAGCTCTCTGGTCTTGGCCATTGTGGAGAGGTTGGAGTCTGTTTGATTGAGTGTGTGGACAGGTGTCTTTTATACAGGTAACGAGTTCAAACAGGTGCAGTTAATACAGGTAATGAGTGGAGAACAGGAGGGCTTCTTAAAGAAAAACTAACAGGTCTGTGAGAGCTGGAATTCTTACTGGTTGGTAGGTGATCAAATACTTATGTCATGCAATAAAATGCAAATTAATTATTTAAAAATCATACAATGTGATTTTCTGGATTTTTGTTTTAGATTCCGTCTCTCACAGTTGAAGTGTACCTATGATAAAAATGACAGACCTCTACACGCTTTGTAAGTAGGAAAATCGGCAGTGTATCAAATACTTGTTCTCCCCACTGTATGTGTTGACGGAATATACACAAGTGATGTCTGCTAAATTAACAAGTTGATGGCGAAGCCATAAAGCCTCCGCTACTAAGCACAGATAAGACGTGACCTATTTAATGTAGGTGTTTTTATTTATTTCTGGGATGTTGGATGTTTCTAAACTGTTGTCCTTTGTGTTAAATGTGTTTTGCATGAACATTTTTCTGCTGCAATTTTGGCCAGGTCAAAGAGATTATTTATCTCAATGAGACTAACCTAGTAAAATATAGGTAACATTTAAAACGTTTAAATAAAGATCAGCCTGAGATTGACCTTTAGTCAGGCTGCTTTATCAGGTTCCAATGCTGACTGATTGATAGGCCTGCTAATCTCACTATGCATGTAGGTGTGTTCACCTCTCCCTTTCTTTTGTTGATAAATGGGTTTGTGTGGGCCTGAAATTAAAGCTATATTGTGTAGTCGTCTGAGATTGACAAATGAGCCTTTACCTTACTTTTCTCATGCTCACAGGGCCAGGTGAGTCTCACGCAACTCTCACATTAGTTTTCCTTTCATACTGTTGACCCAGTCAACTGACACTACAAGACATTGTATATCAAGGCGTTTAGCTAGACACATGAAAATGCATTCTATTGTGTGGTGGGACGGTCATGATGCCATGTTATCGGCACCATCCGCACGCTAAACAGGAAAGTCTACATGCAGTTACATCACCCTCTCTGCTGTAATCTTTTCCCAGGTGGTGTAAGTTGGGGTGGCTCTAAGGAGTTTTCTGAGGGCCATGCGTCACTGCTACAGAGTACATATTATACTGGAGCCACAGTTTTAATGACATTTTGGCACAATACTACAGTGCCTTCAGAAAGTATTCACACCCCTTGACTTTTTCCAAATGTTGTTGTGTTACACCCTGAATTTAAATTGAGATGTTGTGTCACTGATCTACACACAATACCCCATAATGTCAAAATGGAATGTTGTTTTTAATAATTAAATAAAAAGCTCAAATGTCTTGAGTCAAGTATTCAACCCCTTCTGTTACCTAAATAAGTAAGTATTTAGGTAACAGTAAACATGTGCTTAATAAGTTGCATGGACTCACTCTGCGTGCAATAATAGTGGTTAACATGCTTTCTGAATGACTACCTCGTCTCTGTACCACACATGTACAATTATCTGTAAGGTCCCTCTGTTGAGAAGTGAATTTCAAGCACAGATTCAACCACAAAGACCAGGGAGGTTTTCCAATGCCTTGCAAAGAAGGGCACCTATTGGTAGATGGGTAAAAATAAAATAAAGCATATCCCTTTGAGCATGCTGAAGTTATCAATTATGCTTTGGGATGGTGTATCAATACAGTCAGTCACTACAAACTACTAACCCGGTTGCCGGAGAGGAAGGAAACCACTTAGGGATTTTACCATGAGGCCAATGGTGGTTTTAAAACAGTTAGAGTTTAATGGCTGTGATAGGAGAAGGAAACTGAAGATGGATCAACAACATTGTAGTTACTCCACAATAGTAACCTAACTGACAGTAAAAAGAAGGAAACATGTTTACGTTAAGGCACTAAAGTAATGCTGCAAAACATTAACTTTTTGTCCTGAATACTAAGCGTTATGTTTGGGGCAAATCTAACACAACACATCACTGAGTAGCACTCTCCATATTTTCAAGCATGGTGGTGGCTGCATCATGTTATAGGTATGGCAAGGATGTGGGAGTTATCAGAGTGGGCTAAATCTCTCAAATCTACTTGTGCATTAAGTCTCCTGATGTGCATTCCACTGATAAAATCAAGTCTGCTTGGAAGCGGGAGATGGGGGTTGAGTTTACGTAGGAGTGGTGGAGTGAGGCAATAGACAAGATACGCTCCACGACACCTTGTGCTCGCGTGGGTCTTATCCAATTTAAAGTGGTACACAGAGTGCACTGGCTTGTATTTACCCTGACGTAAAAGGTAGAGGCAGAGGTGGTTGCATTCACTTCTTTACTGGCCAGACGTAGAATACTTTTGAATTGGAAGTCAGTCCACACCCATCCATCTCTCAATGGCTCAGGGATGTTATGTTTTTCTTACAACTAGAAAAAATAAAATGTTCAATAAGGGGCTGCACTGTCAACTTTACAAAGAAATGGCAGCCATTTATTTCTCACATTGAAAAGTTAGAGACACTGAAACCCCCTGATTAGTTTCCTTATCTTTCTTTTCCCCCTTTCTTTTTCTTTTCTTCTTTCTCCTTCCCTCGTACTGTGTTTGTTTTCTTGTGCCTAATATGTTTTCCAGGTCCTCGTTTTTAGGTATATAGTCTGTCTGTGTTTGTGTGTGTGTGGGGTTTACTGGGAATGATTGGGGATAGGGTTAAAGAACCTGAGCAGTGGTCTACTCTGAGTGCTAGTTTTCATTGTCACTACTGTCTGCCTGTTCAATAAAATATAAAACACGAAGGATGTGGGAGTTATTTAGGATAAAAATAAACTTAATAGAGCTAAGCACAGGCAAAATCCTAGAGGAAAAACTGGTTCAGTCTGATTTCAAACAGACACTGGGAGACAAACCATTCAGAAGAAAATAACCTAAAATTCAAGGCGTTGCTTACCAAGACGACATTGAATGTTCCTGAGTCACCGAGTTACAGGTTTGATTTAAATCGGCTTGAAGATCTATGGCAAGACTTGTAAAAATCTGTCTTGCAAGCTCTTGACAGAGCTTGAAGAATAAAACAAATAATTAATAGGCAATTATTATACAATACAGCTATGCAAAGCTCTTAGAGACTTAGCCAAAAACACAGCTGTAAAAAGTAAAGATGTGTGAATACTTTCTGAAGGCACTGTGTATACTATATATATATATACACTGGGGGCCAAAAGTTTGGAATATTACTAATTCAAGGGTTTTTAGTTATTTTTACTATTTTTTACTTTGTAGAATAAAAGTGAAGAAATCAAAACTATGACATAACACATATGGAACTATGTAGTAAACAAAAAAGTGTTAAAATATATTTTATATTTATATTCAAGTAACCACCCTTTGCCTTGACAGCTTTGCAAACTCTTGGCATTTTGTAAAAACAAAAACCCTTGAATGAGTAATATTCCAAACGTTTGGCCCCCAGTGTATATTTTTATATTCAGTGTTGATGTCGTTTGGTTGTTTTTGTCAAATAGCTCCCAGTGTCAATCATTGCTAATGTCTTCCTTCACATTGCCATACACATGCAGTTGTCATTATATCATATTTGAATTATGCATGTATGCATATTGAAAAATAGTGAGGAATCGACGTGTGACAAGCCTGAAAGACGTCTAAAGTAGCAATACCTCAAATGTCTGATATTCCATCTATTTCTGTACCCCATTCACTCATAGAACTTTAAAGGGGCAATCAGCAGTTGCTACATTCATTTTAAATTAATAATATGTACCCATTGATTCTTGAAGAATATAATGTTTTATAAATGCCTCTTGAGCTTAGTTTAACTGTCGTACCAGAACCCAAAATATAAACTTGTTTTACTCCAATGATTTTAAACAAAGCAAATGTAAACAAACACTGTATTATCTCAAAACATAGTTACAACTATGATGTTTATATCATATACATATACAGTGGTGAGAACAAGTATTTGATACACTGCCGATTTTGCAGGTTTTCCCACTTACAAAGCATGTAGAAGTCTGTAATTTTTATCATAGGTACTCTTCAACTGTGAGTGACGGAATCTAAAACAAAAATCCAGAAAATCACATTGTATGATTTTTAAGTAATTAATTTGCATTTTATTGCATGACATAAGTATTTGATACATCAGAAAAGCAGAACTTAATATTTGGTACAGAAACCTTTGTTTGCAATTACAGAGATCATACGTTTCCTGTAGTTCTTGACCAGGTTTGCACACATTGCAGCAGGGATTTTGGCCAACTCCTCCATACAGATCCTTCAGGTTTCGGGGCTGTCGCTGGGCAATACAGACTTTCAGCTCCCTCCAAAGATTTTCTATTGGGTTCAGGTCTGGAGACTGACTAGGCCACTCCAGGACCTTGAGATGCTTCTTACGGAGCCACTCCTTAGTTGCCCTGGCTGTGTGTTTCAGGTCGTTGTCATGCTGGAAGACCCAGCCACGACCCATCTTCAATGCTCTTACTGAGGGAGGGAGGTTGTTGGCCAAGATCTTGCGATACATGGCCCCATCCATCCTCCCCTCAATACGGTGCAGTCGTCCTGTCCCCTTTGCAGAAAATCATCCCCAAAGAATGATGTTTCCACCTCCATGCTTCACGGTTGGGATGGTGTTCTTGGGGTTGTACTCATCCTTCTTCTTCCTCCAAACACGGCGAGTGGAGTTTAGACCAAAAAGCTCTATTTTTGTCTCATCAGACCACATGACCTTCTCCCATTCCTCCTCTGGATCATCCAGATGGTCATTGGCAAACTTCAGACGGGCCTGGACATGCGCTGGCTTGAGCAGGGGGACCTTGCGTGCGCTGCAGGATTTTAATCCATGACGGCGTAGTGTGTTACTAATGGTTTTCTTTGAGACTGTGGTCCCAGCTCTCTTCAGGTCATTGACCAGGTCCTGCCGTGTAGTTCTGGGCTGATCCCTCACCTTCCTCATGATCATTGATGCCCCACGAGGTGAGATCTTGCATGGTGCCCCAGACCGAGGGAGATTGACCGTCATCTTGAACTTCTTCCATTTTCTAATAATTGCGCCAACAGTTGTTGCCTTCTCACCAAGCTGCTTGCCTATTGTCCTGTAGCCCATCCCAGCCTTGTGCAGGTCTACAATTTTATTCCTGATGTCCTTACACAGCTCTCTGGTCTTGGCCATTGTGGAGAGGTTGGAGTCTGTTTGATTGAGTGTGTGGACAGGTGTCTTTTATACAGGTAACGAGTTCAAACAGGTGCAGTTAACACAGGCAATGAGTGGAGAACAGGAAGGCTTCTTAAAGAAAAACTAACAGGTCTGTGAGAGCTGGAATTCTTACTGGTTGGTAGGTGATCAAATACTTATGTCATGCAATAAAATGCTAATTAATTATTTAAAATTCATGTAATGTGATTTTCTGGATTTTTGATTCCGTCTCTCACAGTTGAAGTGTACCTATGATAAAAATTACAGACCTCTACATGCTTTGTAAGTAGGAAAACCTGCAAAATCGGCAGTGTATCAAATACTTGTTCTCCCCACTGTACATACATACATACATACATACATACATACATACATACATACATACATACATACATACATACATACATACATACATACATACATATATACACATACAGTAGATTGTCCGTCCTTGCATCCAAAGCTCTGTCTGAATTTGAGTGGTTACATTTCTCCAGCCCCATGCGTCAGCTTTTTACCGAAACAGTGGCATGGAGGATGCTTTGTTATTGTTTCAACTGCTGATTGGTCCTTAAAGGAGACGTGATTCCTGTGGAGATGGACAGACACTCATACTCATTAATTTACTTGTGGCCAAATCAAGTTATTGCATCCATTTTGTTTCTGAATTGTAAGTTATTTTATTTAGAAGAGTAGTCCCTGTGATGCTGTATGTGGAAAAACCTCGAAAGCTGCCCTGAATTTATATAAGCACTGCCAGGCAGCCGTACACATTAGTGGAACGACATTAGTGTGACCAACTAGTCATAAAACAATCATTGAAAACCCCAATACAGTGGCAATAACGCCATCACAACAGCCGTCCAGCCATAAATAGGAAGTTAATGGCCGACTTTGATGTTTTAATGGGGGGTGAAACATGCCTTATACGGGAGGAAAATGTGTGCTTTGTCAGAATAGTTTGAAGGTTAAGTTATCTATTGAGCCAAAGCGTTGATGTTGTTTGAGTCAAGGTCACAGTCTGTCCTTTTGATCTTCGCTTTGCATTCCTTTGAAACTCTTTGGTAATGTTTAGCTTGTTACTGAGTCAACACCACACAGTCTTGAAGCTTCATGGCCACATAATGAGCTGAATGTGTTTGTGAAAAGAACCCATGCCCTCAGGGTTGCCCTAGATTGACGCTGGAGAAGCTTAAAGGCCCAGTGCAGTCAAAACATGATTTTCCTGTATTTTATATATACAATATATATACAGTTGAAGTCAAAGTTTACATACACCTTAGCCAAATACATTTAAACTCAGTTTACCACAATTCCTGACATTTAATGAATGAATTTAAAACTGCCCTGTCTTAGGTCAGTTGGGATCACCACTTTATTTTAAGAAAGTGAAATGTCAGAATAATAGTAGAGAGAATGATTTATTTCAGCTTTTATTTCTTTCATCACATTCCCAGTGGGTCAGAAGTTTACATACACTCAATTAGTATTTGGTAGCATTGCCTTTAAATTGTTTAACATAAGTCAAATTTTTCGGGTAGCCTTCCACAAGAATTTTGGTCCATTCCTCCTGACAGAACTGGTGTAACCGAGTCATGTTTGTAGGCCTCCTTGCTCACACACGCTCTTTCAGTTCTGGCCACAAATTTTCTATAGGATTGAGGTCAGGGTTTTGTGATGGCCACTCCAATACCTTGACCCATTTGTATGCTTGGGGTCATCGTCCATTTGGATGACCCATTTGCGACCAAGCTTTAACTTCCTGACTGATGTCTTGAGATGTTGCTTCAATATATACACATCGTTTTCCTTCCTCATGATGCCATCTATTTTGTGAAGTGCACCAGTCCCTCCTGCAGCAAAGCACCCCGACAACATGATGCTGCCACCCCCGTGCTTCACGGTTGGGTCATTATGGCCAAACAGTTCTATTTTTGTTTCATCAGACCAGAGGACATTTCTCCAAAAAGTACAATCTTTGTCCCCATGTGCAGTTGCAAACCATAGTCTGGCTTTTTTATGGCGGTTTTGGAGCAGTGGCTTCTTCCTTGCTGAGCGACCTTTCAGGTTACGTCGATTATAGGACTCGTTTTACTGTGGATATAGATACTTGTGTACCTGTTTTCTCCAGCATCTTCACAAGGTCCTTTGCTGTTGTTCTGGGATTGATTTGCACTTTTCGCACCAAAGTACGTTGGTTGAAAAATGAGTTTTAATTACTTCAACCTAAGTGTATGTAAACTTCCGACTTCAACTGTAGATATACCGCTTGGATACCAATGAATGAAACAAACAGGGCCCGTGTCCCAGAACCGAGATTAAGCCTTTTAAGACGGAAATAATTGAAAAATGTATATTTTAGTCATGAGCTAGGTTGTTCAAAAATGTGTGCCTTGCTAGCAGGTGTATTCATCAAATGCATTTTTCATGATGACTGTATAAGTGAACAGCCTAGAGCAGTTACTACAACATTCCAGTGGCAGTCCTTTGAATTAAACTGCCCACAGTCCAAAAAACATGTTTGGCAGTCTTACCAGCCAGATATTAGGTGTTACGTTCTTCATCATAATCATCAAAGTTTAATATTCAGTGTAAAAACTGTAGACAATAGAATGTAAGATATAATCTTATGAAACAACCAATGATATAAAAACTGTGAGGTTCTTAAATGGGTTCAGCTTTATCAAACAAAACTAATTTGTCTTGTTACCTATTGGTCAGATTAGATTTGGCCCAGTGCCAGCATGTTTGTGATTGGACTGAAATCCAAGCCTGCTGAATAATATCAGAGAGTATCTCGGTCAATAGCTTATTCTTGAGTTGAGCAGCGTCTTTCAGCCACGCTGTGTGCTGCTCTCGCATATACAAACAAAGGCTGGTCAAGGACATAAACAAATGCCGGCTTTGTAAGCTGTGCAATATGTATCTATAACTTCATGCATGTAATACTCTTATTTTACTCTGCGCTCTTTTGTGGATCTTGCTCAGTCATTCCTGATGGTATTTGGTGGTTTCGCTAGATTCTGGTGTTTGAGGTTGCTGTAGTACACATGTGGGTGTGGAGCCATCCTGCTTTAAGAAAGAGGAGAACGGCATGTATTATTCATACATTCTCCTGACACGTCTCATCTGATTGAGTTGTGTTATGGCTGAAGGTGGGGGTAAGGGACAGCTGTCCACAGGGATGGGAACGGGACGGAATACGTGGCACAGTGAAGCTTTCTGGGTATTGCCGACACACCCTTTTTGATCCCATTCTTGTCTGCCTTTTGTTTGTTCGTGATGGGTGAGGATACAGAATCCATATTATCCTAACAGTTGTTATATCATATCACATGCAATATTGTAAGTAATTATTGGACTTAACTTACGAAGGCATTCACTCAGGAATGCATATTAGTATCCTGCCAGTTGCACCTTTTCTCATTGCTTTTAGTATATCGAATGTGCAATACGTGCAGTTGTCTGTAATTAAACCCTGCGCACTAATGATATCATACACACATTTAGCTATTAAAGTATCTCTTCCTGTCATTTACCTGTACAGTTTGTGTAACCATGCAAGTATTCACTTATCTGTAAATATAACTGTATACCTAACTGTACAGCTAATTTAACCATGCAAAATATTCACTTACCTGTTCATTTACCCAGTCTGTCTATTAAGTAAACTATTATTACCCTCGCTCATATCATACGCATTTTTAGCTACTGAAGTATTTCTCTGCCATCGACCTGTATAGTATAGTTAACCATCCAACATCCACCAATGTATAGTGTACACATCCACCAATGTATAGTGTACATATTCAGCCAACCACCCATACTATGCAATGTCTTTTTTATAGCTTTTATTTTTTTGCACACCAGATATCTTGTATTTCTATACTTTTTCTTACTGCCACTCTATGTATCATGTACCGTGTATCTGTCTTTTGTGTACTTTCGTTGTGGCCCTGTGTTTTGTTGTAGCTGCTTGACAATGAAATTTCCCCCCCCCGGGGGATCAATAAAGTATCTATCTATCTATCTATCTATCTATCTATCTATCTATCTATCTATCTATCTATCTATCTATCTATCTATCTATCTATCTATCTATCTATCTATCTATCTATCTATCTATCTATCTATCTATCTATCTATCTATCTATCTCTTTGTCAAATCCTTCAGGAATAGTAGTGATGTCCTGCTATCCTCCTATCTCATCTCACTATGGTCGTTGTTCTCCTGCCAGGATATGGACCTGATTGACATCCTGTGGAGGCAGGACATTGACCTGGGTGCCGAGCGGGAGGTGTTTGACCTGAGCCTGCGGCAGAAGGAGGATGAGCTGCGCAGGCAGAGGGAGCTGGAGGAGGAGAAGAGGCTGCAGCTGCTGAGGGAGCAGGATAAGGCCTTTCTGGAACGGCTGGTGTTGGACGAGGAGACTGGAGAGTTCGTGCCCCGCCTGCTACCCAGTGAACCAGAGCTGCCCGGCACCGATACCACCCCAGAGGGAAATCAGGTATGTGTCTGTCTGTCCATCAGTCACACCAATGAGTGGCCCCCCTCTGGAATAGAAAATAGTAAGGAGATTAGCATTTATGCTAGGGAAATGCATATGTACTGTATGTGCAGATGTGTTGTGTCTTGTTTTTTTAAAGATTCATTCTGAGGGTGGTGTAGCGAAGCACACACATTATGTTTAGTACTGTATCAAAGAAAGTAGTAAAGAAAAAAAAAAAGAGAGAAAAAAATGTATCGCTCAAACAGTCAGTCATTTATATCTGTGTGTCTGTTTTTGTAGAACACCATTTTTTCCAGAGTGGATGGAGATGCACTATCATTTGATGAGTGCATGCAGCTTCTCGCAGAGACATTCCCTTTAGTAGAGGTAAGAGAATACACTACCAACACCTACAAACCAGTAACATAATTCCAACCTCTGTCTTCTCTTATGAATGCATCCCCTCTAATCTCCAGTATTTGTCTGTGTATTCTAGCCCCCCCATCCTCCTGTTTATATCATGCCCTCCCCTTCCATTGGCAACAGTAGGCCAGATATGCTGACCTCCCAGCATTCACCTGTAGCCCAGAATCCCATGCTCTCTGCTCTGCTGGCCCCCCAAAAGGCTCCCACTGCTGTGCCTCTGGCTCCAGCCCCTGTGGACGTGGAGCAGGCCTGGATGGAGCTGCTCTCCCTGCCTGAGCTCCAGGTAGGTACGACACAATGGACAAATTCATAAGGCCACAACAAGCCCTGTTCAGCCAGGTAATGGACACCTAAAGAATGTTTGAGCGGCTGCTGCAGCAGGGTGGGCGAGGACACACCACAAGCACGCCTTTGTTTGAACAAATTTGAAGAAGGGGAGTTTGGCAGCAGCCAGGTGTTTTTGTCTCCATCCTCTGGTAATTGGATAGTTCTTTTATTTATGACATTTTCTGTTGTCCAGGAACTCAAACAGGTATTATTGTGCATCACACAAAAGATACATACCCCGCATGGGCCTAAATGCAAGAAAATAAATTAGCCAAATGATTTAATATATTCTGAAATAGCACGCAGAGCTCTGTAAGAACTCATCGAAACTCTGCAAAGAGACAAAATGTGATTTAGACGTGTGGTATGAAAAATTATATCATATATTCTGAAATGTGAATAAATACACCCCCAAGTCCAGGAAGGTTTACAAGCTGAACAAGCCTTATTGAAATAATGAGTTAAGGGACCTATGATCTGTAATGCGCAAGGCTGAGCACTTATTTCTACAGTGTAAAGATAGGAATACATTTTAGAAAGGAATTTAAGAAACAACAGCATGTGTTTGATAAAAGACTCATTCAAACAGTGATATTAGAGAGTGTCCGGCATTACACCTTGAGGAGATACAGACAAGAAATCCTTAACATTTCTGGAACCAAACAAGTTAGGACCAAAAGAACATAAGAAAATTCCAATGGAAGTCAGGGAAGAGCAGGTAGGTCTGAACTCCGATATTACACAGGTACTTCATGAGTGGGAGAAGGGAAGTTTGTTCTCAGGTAATGAAAATGTGGCATATTTTGAGGAATAATTTTATAAAGACACAGTAAACTGGAAAACACAATGTTAGACTCATAACCCTCTTATATATGTAACCCATACCTGAATGAGGAGCTGTCCGTGGCAGAACTTAAGGCGGCGATTGATGCAGCAACAACTGGGAAAGCATTTGGCATTGATGAAGTTCCTAATGAAGTCTTAAAATCCCGTAAATTAACTGAAGTTCTAAATGGTTTTCTCTGAATTTGTTTAGAGTACAGTATACTGCCATCCACTTGGTACAAGTCCAGAGTGAATCCCATTCCCAAATCTTTAACAAATTGTACCGCTGAACTGAACTGGAGAGGCATAAGTTTACTAGGTACGGTCTATAAATTATATTAATCCGTCCTCAACAGTAAATTCATTTTTTGGAGGATCAAAACATTCTGTATCGATCATATCTACTCAGGCTGTACAATAGTCAGTAACATAACATTAATACCAATTCCTAATATTGAGTTGCACCCCCCCCTTTTCCCTCAGAACAGCCTCAATTCATCAGGGCATGGACTATACAAGGTGTTAAAAGCATTCCACAGGGATGGTGGACCATTCTTGATACTCACAGGAAACTGTTGAGCATGAAAAACCCAGCAGTGTTGCAGTTCTTGACACAAACCGGAGTGCAGGGCACCTACCACCATAACCCATTCAAAGGCACTTAAATCCTTCTTCAACCTGTCTCCTGCACTTCATCTACACTGATTTTAAGTGGATTTAACAAGTGGCATCATTAAGGGATGATAGCTTTCACCTGGATTCATCTGATCAGTCTATGTCATGGAAAGAGCAGGTGTTCATAATGTTTTGTACACTGTGTATGTATACAGTGCGTTCGGAAAGCATTGAGACCCCTTGACTTTTTCCACATTTTGTTACGTTACAGCCTTATTCTAAATGGATTAAATAAAATTGATACACTATACCGCATAATGACAAAGCGAAAACAGGTTTTTAGAATAAAAAAAATAAAAAAAGCCTTATTTACATAAGTATTCAGACCCTTTGCTATTTAGCACAGTTGCATCCTGTTTCCATTGATCATCCTTGAGAGGTTTCTACAAATTGGAGTCCACCTGTGGTACCATAACATTTCTGCAGCATTGAAGGTCCCCAAGAACACAGTGGCCATCATTCTAAAATGGAAGAAGTTTGGAACCACCAAGACTCTTCCTAGAGCTGGCCACCCGGCCAAACTGAGCAATTGCGGGAGAAGGGCCTTAGTCAGGGAGGTGACCCAGAACCCGATGGTCACTCTGACAGAGCTCCAGAGTTCCTCTATGGAGATGGGAGAAACTTCCAGAAGGACATTCCATCTCTGTAGCGCTCCACCAATCAGGCCTTTATAGTAAAGAGGCCATACGGAAGCCACTCCTCAGTAAAAGGCACATGAAAGCCCGCTTGGAGTTTGCCAAAAGGTACCTAAAGACTCTCAGATCATTAGAAACAAGATTATCTGGTCTGATGAAACCAAGATTGAACTATTTGGCCTGAATGCCAAGCGTCACATCTAGAGGGAACCTAGCACCATCTCTACGGTGAAGCATGGTGGTGGTGGCAGCATCATGCTGTGACTTGGGTGAAGGTTCACCTTCCAACAGGACAACGACCCCAAGCACACAGCCAAGACAGGGGTGTCTCTGAATGTCCTTGGGTGGCCCAGCCAGAACCCGGACCTGAACCCAATCTCTTGAGAGACCTGAAAATTGCTGTGCAGCGATGCTCCCCATCCAACCTGACAGAGCTTGAGAGGATCAGCAGAGAAGAATGGGAGAAACTCCCCAAATACAGGTGTGCCAAGCTTGTAGCGTCATACCCAAGAAGGCTGTAATCTCTGCCAAATGTGCTTCAACAAAGTACTGAGTAAAGGGTCTCAATACTCATGTAAATGTAATGTTTCAGTTTTTTATTTGTAATAAATTTGCCAAAATGTCTAAACCTGTTTTTGCTTTGTCATTATGTGGTATTGTGTGTAGATTGATGAGGAAAAAAAAGATTTAATACATTTTAGAATAAGGCGGTAACGTAACAAAATGTGGAAAAAGTGATCTGGATGCTTTCCGATTGCACTGTATAGATTTTGAAGGCTTGTATCACACCTGAATATTCTCTTTTTGCCAGACTGGGTTCAAACCCCTTCCGTTCAATTTTTCTGTATTTATTTATTTATTTGTATTATTTTTTACTGCTCTAGGATTATTATTATTACTTGGATAACCTTATTTACTGTTATGTATTGATTTATTTTTCATCTATGTGGTTTGCATTGACAGAACACCGGAAGAATTATCACAGATAATTATTGTAATGTTTGTTTCTGTCAATTAATCCCGTAACGGAAGGGATTTGTCACATACAATTTCATTTATTCATTGTATTCATTCACTCTGTGAACAAGTTTCACTGAATATGGTTTTCATACTTGCTATGGAGCTGTATATAGTTCCACCACAGGATAGTATTGATCCAAATAGAAAGCAATTTTCAGCCATGACTGTACATAGTTTTGAACTAGAATGGCAATGCTATCCAATTTTAGATAATTATTTTACCCATTGTTTACAAGGGTTGCCCACAAGCGATACAAGTGTCTTGTTTTTCACTATGATAATGAAAACATGAAATTAACAGTCACCTTTCAATATACTCAAATATGCTACAATGTACATAGGTCAGTAATTGTTTTCTAATTCTTTGATTTCCTCTATTTTCAACAGCAGTGCCTAAATATAAAAGCGTCAGAGATCCTGGATCGTAATGGCTATACCAGCACAAGCATCCCCCTAGAGGTGCAGGACCCTAACTACAGCTTCTACTTGCCTGAGCTCCCAAATATTGATACTAAACCATCCGTTTCACTCATCAACAGCTTCAATGGGATGATTCCCCCTGACAACCTCAACCAAATGACTCTGAAAGCCCAGGAGCTCAACTCAACCTACAATACAAACAGCCTCTGTGAGCTGTTCTACACTGACCCCTCAAACACAAAACCAATCTCCCCCATGTTACCCTGTACTTCCGATATGGCCTACCCACTGGAGGAAGTGAAACACAAACTCCTGGAACCGTCAGAAGTACACGCCCCCCAATTTTCCCTGACAGATGGACAGAAGGCTGCTACAGAGTTCCCTGACTCTGACTCCGGTCTGTCACTGGACACAAGCCCCAATGTCAGTTCGCCTAGGAAATCCCATCAGGACGATGGTTCTATGGGATACAGCGGCTCAGAGCAGGAGGAGATCGACAGCAACCCAGGCAGCAACCAGTCCGAGTACAGAGAGATGTTCTCACTGTCTCTCCATGGAGAGGAACAACAGTCCTCCCCTTACAACATCGGTCCAGCATCCCATCTTCCGGCAGACAGCCTACCTTACCCAAAAAGTGAGCTCGTAGAGGGCAACGGCCACAACCAGCACCCCTTCACCAAAGACAAGCTGAAGAGGCGGTCTGCAGGCCGCCAGTCCCGTCTGTCCAGAGACGAACAGCGGGCCAAGACTCTGAGGATCCCCTTTGCTGTGGAGCTTATTATCCACCTTCCCGTGGACGACTTCAATGAACTCATGTCCAAGCACCAGCTTAACGAGGCCCAGCTGGTCCTGGTCCGAGACATCCGCCGACGGGGCAAGAACAAGGTGGCAGCCCAGAACTGCCGCAAGCGCAAGATGGAGAGCATCTCAGGCCTGGCGGGGGAGCTTGACGCCCTGCGCAAGAAGAAGGAGCGCTTGCTCGGGGAGAAGGCCCAGAGGGACGGCAGTCTGAAGGAGCTAAAGGAGCAGCTGGGGAGTCTGTACCTGAAGGTGTTCAGTCTGCTGAGAGACGAGGAGGGGAAGCCCTACTCTCCCAGTGACTACTCCCTCCAGCAGACCTCCGATGGCAGCATGTTCCTCGTGCCACGCGTTAAAAAGACACTCGAGGGTGATGACAAATAATCTTTTCCAGAACCCATTGCACTGCTTTCATTACTTTGGTTCTTACCTATTCTACAAGACTACCATGCTCAAAGTTCTATGCTAGACTATCGATTTTATATATGTTGCTTAAGGAGTAGTAAAACATGAGTGTTTAGCTCAATTACACTTGATTAATGCAATAATTTTATACAGCAATACTTTTTCTAACCTATTTGCTAATGAGACATGTATGTATGTATGTATGTATGTATGTATGTATGTATGTATGTATGTATGTATGTATGTATGTATGTATGTATGTATGTATGTATGTATGTATGTATGTACAGTTGAAGTCGGAAGTTTACATACAGCTTAGCCAAATACATTTAAACTCAGTTTTTAAAGTGAAATGTCAGAATAATAGTAGAGAATTATTTATTTAAGCTTTTATTTCTTTCATCACATTCCCAGTGGGTCAGACGTTTACATACACTCAATTAGTATTTGGTAGCATTGCCTTTAAATTGTTTAACATAAGTCAAACATTTCGGGTAGCCTTCCACAAGCTTCCCACAATAAGTTGGGTGAATTTTGGTTTATTCCTCCTGACAGAACTGGTGTAACTGAGTAAGGTTTGTAGGCCTCCTTGCTCGCACACGCTTTTTCAGTTCTGCCCACAAATGTTCTATAGGATTGAAGTCAGGGCTTTGTGATGGCCACTCTAATACCTTGACTTTGTTGTCCTTAAGCCATTTTTCCACAACTTTTGGAAGTATGTTTGGGGGTCATTGTCCATTTGGAAGACCCATTTGCGACCAAGCTTTAACTTCCTGACTGATGTCTTGAGATGTAGCTTCAATATATCCACATAATTTTCCTTCCTCATGATGCCATCTATTTTGCACCAGTCCCTCCTGCAGCAAAGCAACCCCACAACATGATGCTGCCACCCCAGTGCTTCACAGTTGAGATGGTGTTCTTCGGCTTGCAAGCCTCCCCCTTTTTTCTCCAAACATAACGATGGTCATTATGGCCAAACAGTTCTATTTTTGTTTCATCAGACCAGAGGACATTTCTCCAAAAAGTAAGATCTTTGTCCCCATGTGCATTTGCAAACCGTATTCTGGCTTTTTTATGGCGGTTTTGGAGCAGTGGCTTCTTCCTTGCTGAGCGGCCTTTCAGGTTATGTCGATATAGGACTTGTTTTATAGTGGATATAGATACTTCGTTCCTGTTTCCTCCAGCATCTTCACAAAGTCCTTTGTTGTTGTTCTGGGATTGATTTGCACTTTTCGCACCAAAGTACGTTCATCTCTAGGAGACAAAATGCATCTCCTTCCCGAGCTGTATGACTGCTGCGTGGTCCCATGATGTTTATACTTGCGTACTATGTTTGTACAGATGAACGTGGTACCTTCAGGCATTTTGAAATTTCTCCCAAGGATGAACCAGACTGGTGGAGGTCTACACATTTTTTTTTTTAGGTATTGGATGATTTCTTTTTATTTTCCCATGATGTCGAGCAAAGAGGCACTGAGTTTGAAGGTAGGTCTTGAATTACATCCACAGGTACACCTCCAATTGACTCAAATGATGTCAATTAGCCTATCAGAAGCTTTTAAAGCCATGACATCATTTTCTGGAATTGTACAAGCTGTTTAAAGGCACAGTCAACTTCTGACCCACTGGAGTTGTGATATAGTGAATTATAAGTGAAATAATCTGTCTGCAAACAATTTTTGGAAGAATTACGTGTCATGCACAAAGTAGTTGCCAAAACTATAGTTTGATAACATGAAATCTGTGGAGTGGTTGAAAAATGAGTTTTAATGACTTATATAATCTTCTGAATTCAACCGTATGTATATACAGTCATGTGAAAAGTAAGTACACCCCTACATATTTGGACAGATGGATATGTAATCTTCACTTCCAACACTATTGACAGATAAAGGTTACCCAATCTAACAAATCATACACAAAAAAAACAACTTTGAAAATATATTTTCCTTATGGGGAAAAAGTTAGTACACCCCTACCTTTACAGTGTACCCATGCACTTCGATATTGATTGTGGTAAGAGAGGCCTGTAGATCCCTTGATGTTACCCTGGGGTTCTTAGAGACTTCTATGAGAATCTTTTGGTCAGATCTTGGGTTGACTTTGGTGGGACTACCTGTCCTAGGTAGTTTGCCAGTGGTCTGGAATTTTCGTCGGACAGTGGAATTATGTACTTCAAATTGCTTGTAAACTTTTTCCCCATAAGGAAAAGGCATTTTTGTTTATTTTAATTGCATAACATTTTCAATGTTTTTTTTTTTTTGTGATTTGTTAAACTGGGTAACCTTTATCGGTCAATAGTGTTGAAGTGAAGATTACATATCCATCTGTCCAAATATGTAAAAAAAAGTGAACTTTCCAGGGGGTGTACATTTTTCGTATGTATGTATGTATGTATGTATGTATGTATGTATGTATGTATGTATGTATGTATGTATGTATGTATGTATGTATGTATGTATGTATGTATGTATGTATGTATGTATGTATGTATGTATGTATGTACAGTTTTTGCAGGTTTTCCTACTTACAAAGCATGTAGAGGTCTGTAATTTTTATCATAGGTACATCCCAACCGTGAAGCATGGATGTGGAAACATCATTCTTTGGGGATGCTTTTCTGCAAAGGGGACAGGACGACTGCACCGTATTGAGGGGAGGATGGATGGGGCCATGTATCGCGAGATCTTGGCCAACAACCTCCTTCCCTCAGTAAGAGCATTGAAGATGGGTCGTGGCTGGGCCTTCCAGCATGACAACGACCCGAAACACACAGCCAGGGCAACTAAGGAGTGGCTCCGTAAGAAGCATCTCAAGGTCCTGGAGTGGCCTAGCCAGTCTCCAGACCTGAACCCAATAGAAAATCTTTGGAGGGAGCTGAAAGTCCATATTGCCCAGCGACAGCCCCGAAACCTGGAGGATCTGGATGGAGGAGTGGGCCAAAATCCCTGCTGCAGTGTGTGAAAACCTGGTCAAGAACTACAGGAAACGTATGATCTCTGTAATTGCAAACAAAGGTTTCTGTACCAAATATTAAGTTCTGCTTTTCTGATGTATCAAATACTTATGTCATGCAATAAAATGCAAATTAATTACTTAAAAATCATACAATGTGATTTTCTGGATTTTTGTTTTAGATTCCGTCACTCACAGTTGAAGAGTACCTATGATAAAAATTACAGACTTCTACATGCTTTGTAAGTGGGAAAACCTGCAAAATCGGCAGTGTATCAAATACTTGTTCTCCTCACTGTATGTATGTATGTATGTATGTATGTATGTATGTATGTATGTATGTATGTATGTATGTATGTATGTATGTATGTATGTATGTATGTATGTATGTATGTATGTATGTATGTATGTATGTATGTATGTATGTATGTATGTATGTACCAGTCAAAAGTTTGGACACACCTACTCATTCAAGGGTTTTTCTTTATTTTTTATATTTTCTACATTGTAGAATAATAGTGAAGACATCAACACTATGAAATAACACTTATGGAATCATGTAGTAACCAAAAAAGTGTTAAACAAATCAAAATATATTTTATATTTTAGATTCTTCAAAGTAGCCACCCTTTGCCTTGATGACAGCTTTGCACACTCTTTGCATTCTCTCAACCAGCTTCACCTGGAATGCTTTTCCAACAGGAGTTCCCATATATGCTGAGCACTTGTTGGCTGCTTTTCCTTCACTCTGCAGTCCAACTTATCCCAAACCATCTCAAATAGGTTGAGGTTGGGTGATTGTGGAGTGGCACTCTATTACTCTCCTTCTTGGTGAAATAGCCCTTACACAGCCTGGAGGTGTGTTGGGTCATTGTCCTGTTGAAAAACAAATGATAGTCCTATTAAGCGCAAACCAGATGAGATGGCGTATCGCTGCAGAATGCTGTGGTAGCCATGCTGGTTAACTGTGCCTTGAATTCTATATAAATCACAGACCGTGTCACCAGAAAAAAGCGCCCCACAAGATCACACCTCCTCCTACATTCTTCACTGTGGGAACCACACATGCGGAGATCATCCGTTCACCTACTGCATCTCACAAAGACACGGCGTTTGGAAGCAAAAATCTCAAAGGACAGATTTCCACGGTCTAATGTCCATTGCTCGTGTTTCTTGGCCCAAGCAAGTCTCTTTTTTCTTTTTTACCTCTTTCTCACTAATTGGTAGTTCCAGTCTTGTCCCATCGCTGCAACTCCCATACGGACTCGGGAGAGGCGAAGGTAGAGAGCCGTGCGTCCTCAAACACAACCCTGCCAAGCCGCACTGCTTCTTGACACAATGCACGCTTAACCCGGAAGCCAGCCGCACCAATGTGTCGGAGGAAACACCGTACATCTCACGACCGTGTCAGCGTACATGCTCCTAGCCCGCCACAGGAGCCGCTAGAGAAAAATGGAACAAGGACATCCCAGGCCGACCAAATCCTCCTCTAACCCGGACGACGCTGGGCCAATTGTGCGTCGCATCATGGGTCTCCCGTTTGCGGCCGGCTGCGACAGAGTACGGTATCGAACCAGGATCTGTTGTAACGCAGCTAGCAACTGCTGCACCACTCGGGAGGCCCCTGCAAGTCTTTCTTTCTTATTGGTGTCCTTTTAGTAGTGGTTTCATTGCAGCAATTCGACCATGAACAGTTGATGTTGAGATGTGTCTGTTACTTGAACTCTGGGAAGCATTTATTTGGGCTGCAATCTGAGGTGCAGTTAACTCTAATAAAATCTGCGTCTTCCTTTCCTGTGGCGGTCTTCATGAGCCAGTTTTATCATAGCGCTTGATGGTTTTTACGACTGCACTTGAAGAAACTTTAAAGTTCTTGAAAATTTCCGATTGACTGTCTTAATATAATGATGGACTGTCATTTCTCTTTGCTTATCTTAGCTGATTCCATATGTTCTATTTCATAGTGTTTATGTCTTCACTATTATTCTACAATGTAGAAAATAGTAAAAAATAAAGTAAAAACATTGAGTAGGTGTCCAAACTTTTGACTGGTACTGTACATAGTATTGGTAACCATCTATATATGATGTCAAAATAAAAATGTGTATAGTGTGGACTAAATTACACATTTTAATTAAATTAGACTTCCTTCGATTCAAATTAAATTCAAATTCTGCTTCCTGTAAGGTGTGTTCAATTCAAATTCAAGAGTTGAATTGAAATTTGCAACTAAGTTCTGAATCAAACCCAACAATTCTAACTAGGGGATACCCCATGTTCTTGAAGTATACAACATATGAAATGACGGGTGTTTTCATGTAAGACTTTGTTGAAATTTGGGCAAATAAAGGTTGAAAGATCATCTCCACCCCATTTCTATTGTTCTCATCCTTTCAAGTGGAGGTTCATAACCATTACTGAAAAAACAGGCCTCTGGCAAACAGTTGTGGCAAACCTTTGGCCAATTTGCCACAAATGTGTGGCAAGCTCATATTTTCACATGCAAATTAGTTTTGTCGCAAACCGTTGCAGTAAATTTTGCAGAACATTCTGTTTGCTGCAAACTCCGTATTAATAGGCACATTAGCACAGGTTTTTGGTGTCTGTGTGTTAAACATTGAAATGTTTGTTCATAAACCAAATCTCATAACTTTAAATGAACTTACTACACAGATTCAAAAATAAATAAATGAAACATACTAAACATGTATTCAATGTCTTTAACAGAAAAAAAGGAATGCAAATCATCAGCATGGTAATGAAGAAAATAGCAAAGACTGGATATTTCCCAAATAAATGGTTTAATCTTTTTATGTAGCTACAACATCTCCATGAGAGAAATGGAAACACTATGATGTTGACCTTAAGATGTTTAAAGGGACAACTACAGAATTATTAACATGAGCTAATTGATAACAATAGATGAGCAATAGATTAACCAATTGAAGTTTAAAAGATAATTAACAACATTTTAATATTTAAAAAACAAAAACTAAATCAAACCCAGTTCCAAACTATTTCCTTTTTGAGTGAACTTTGGAGATGGCGGCCCTGTGGAAGTCCTTCGTCCAAAGCTTGTTGAATGCATGCACTGAAATAATTACTGAAACCTATTTATATTTTGGCATCTTAAAAGGTAGAAATTGTTAATGTATTTATGGGTAATTCCTATTTCATTAATCTCGGCAAGGCCAAACAAGAGGAAATTAATAGTTGTATATTTTTTCTAGTTGAAAATGAAAATTGGATATCAATTTGTTTTCTCGTTTATGGTTTCCAAATTGGGCATTGAGTAACAGAAAACAGATCATGACAAAATGTATCAAATTTTTATTTTTTATTTTTGTTCGTACCAGTAAGTACATGCCCCTTAATAATATATTCACGGCGCATAGCTGGTGTGTTCACAGTCTGGGTTGAGCTGCAGTGTCTGTAGCACAGAGAAAGGATTAGACATTTATGTGACAGGAAGATAAAAATAGTAATGTTAGCTAAGATGCTTAACTTATCATGAAGTTAGCATGCCAATAGAACGAACTCAACAACAACTGAACAAAGTTGGCTTGCACTACGCGGCTAGCTAGCATTAGCAAGCTGTGTTACTACTAGCTAGCAAGCTGGCTAACTAGCAGGCTGGCTAGTGGAAGTAAGTTAGTCCCTCATGCTAGCTCAACCTGCTACAAAGTGGCCTGACCAGAGGTACCTGCTTCACAAAGGTGTATTTCTACATTATTTTCTGTAGCTAACTTAGCTAGATCTTCTGTTTGGCTGGTGCTTATTGACTGAGTAGGCTAATAATGAACTGTAGTTACTGTAAATGGTTACCTATCAGAATGTGCCTACAGGAGAAGGACACAGTATGGCATCTGGCCAGATCATAATGAACTTCCTCCAGTTACATCAGTCAATACAGTAAGTTAAAATCAGACTTTTTATTGGTGTGGGTATAATTCACAAAACGTTCCTGCTTACTGAAAGGCAGATGTAGAAAATGCATAATGGTGAGGATACTACATGAATTGCTACAACAATTGTCCAACTTTTCTGAATGTAAACCTACCACCTTTCAGGGCAGTTGATGATAAATGATACAGAGAAAGTCTGATATTGCTTGATTACTGATTTACCCCACACTCTCGCTCATTCACAGGACCATTCAAACAGTACAGTAACTCCGCCCTATTCAGAAGCTCTCAAGGTCCTACACTACTTCCTCCTACAACACCCTGATGAGAAGCAAAAAGCCGGGGGTGCCAGGCCTGTGGGAGAGAGTGGGAACAGAACACATCACAGTGCATAAAGTGCCGGGCAGAGGGTCCATCAGAAACCCAGCGGGGGGTCAGTCTGGGGGAAGCCCTGGTGGTGATGAAGGAACTCCTACCTTTTTCAAAACCTTTTTTTTTCCAGTGTTAATGTTTCTGAAAGTTAAGCGCACAACAGGCTACAGTTCTACAGTTACAGTAGAATTCAAAATGTGTTTGACAGTAGTCAATTATGTTCCATTATAGGCCATTTCAACAGTGATATCACTCGCAGATGTGTGTTGATTGACTAGTGGCCTGTTTTATTCTTTTTTTTTTTTTATTCAGTTTAGAAACAAAATTACATACGTCATTCAGTTGTGGCTTGTTAGCTCTGACAAAGACATGTAAGTGTTTTGTGTATTTGTCTAAAAAACCCTTATTCCACATCAGGTTAATAGAAAGCATGAAATCTTTGAAACAATGTCAGCCAAACGTAACCAAAATTTATTTACAGGCTAAGTGAGTTGGAGGAAACTACATCTCCAGTAGTATTTCACTCTCTCTCTCAGCTTTGTTTGGCAGTACAGTCTGTCACCACTATAGGCCATATCAAGATGTATTGTCACAGCATTGATATCACTTGTAGATATTTGTATGTGTATTTATTATGGATCCCCAATAGCTGCTGCCAAGGCAGTAGCTGCTCTTCCTGGGGTCCAGCAAAGTTAAGGGAGTTATACAATTTTAAAAACATTACAATACATTCACAGATTTCACTATACACGGAGTGCCATCAGGCCCATACTCCACCACAACCACATATCTACAATACAAAATCCATGTTATCGTGTGTGTGTGTATGCATGTCTCTCTGCCTATGTTGGTGTTGCTTCACAGTCCCTGCTGTTCCATAAGGTGTGTTTGTATCTGTATTTTAAATCTGATTTTACTGCTTGCATCAGTTACTTGATGTGGAATAAAGTCCCATGTAGGTTCTATGTAAGCACTGTGAGCCTCCCATAGTCTGTTCTGGACTTGGGGACTGTGAAAAGACCTCTTGTGGTATGTCTTGTGGGGTATGCATGTGGGGTAAATAGATAGTTTGGTTCATTTAACATGTCAATCCTCTCACACATACAAGTAGTGATGAAGTCTATATCTCTTCCACTTTAAGCCAGGAAAGGTAGACATGCATACTATTAATGTTAGCTCTCTGTGTACATCCAAGGGCCAGCCGTAGTGCCCGGTTCTGAGCCAATTGCAATTTTCCTAAGTCCCTTTTTGTAGCACCTGACCACACAACTGGACAGTAGTCCAGGTGCGACAAAACTGGGGCCTGTAGGACCTGCCTTGTTGATAGTGCTGTTTATGAAGGTAGAGTAGCACTTTTTTATGGACAGACTTCTCCACATCTTAGCTACTATTATATCAATATGTTTTGACCATGACAGTTTACAATCCAGGGTTACTCCAAGCAGTTTAGTCACCTCAACACCTCATAAGATTTAGTTGAGGTTTAGTGTTTAGTGAATGATTTGTCCCAAATGCAATGCTTTTAGTTTTGGAAATATTTAGAACTAACTTATTCCTTGCCACCCATTCTGAAACTAACTGCAGCCCTTTGTTAAGTGTTAAGGTCATTTCAGTCGCTGTAGTAGCTGACGTGTATAGTGTTGAGTCATCTACATACATAGACACACTGGCCAGTGGCATGTTGTTAGTAAAGATTGCAAAAAGTAAGGGGCCTAGACAGCTACCCTGGGGAATTCTACCTGGATTATGTTGGAAAGGCTTCCATTAAACAACACACTCTGTGTTCTGTTAGACAGTTAACTCTTTATCCACAATATAGCAGGGGGTGTAAAGCCATAACACATACGTTTTTCCCAGCAGCAGAAAATGATCGAAAATGTCAAAAGCCGCTCTGGCGTCTAAGCCCCCACAATCTTTTTATCATACATTTCTCTTAGCCCATCATCAGTAATTTGTGTAAGTGCTGTGCTTGTTGAGTGCTGTGCTTGTTGAATGTCCTTCCCTATAAGCGTGCTGAAAGTCTGTTGTCCATTTGTTTACTGTAAAATAGCATTGTATCTGGTCAAACACCATTTTTTCAAAACGTTTACTAAGGGTTGGTAACAGGCTGATTGGTCGGCTATTTGAGCCAGTAAAGGGGGTTTTACTATTCTTAGGTAGTGGAATGACTGAAAAATATGGCTTATAGGAGTGGCAATATTGTCGTCTGTTATCCTCAGTAATTTTCCATTCAAGTTGCCAGACCCCAGTGGATTGTGATTGTTGATTGACAACAATAATTATTTCACCTCTTCCACACTCAGTTTGAGTAATAAAAAATTACATTGCTTGTCTTTCATAATTTGGTCAGATATACTTGGATGTGTAGTGTCAGTGTTTGTTGCTGGCATGTCATTAAAGCAGTTGGCAATATCACCGCCTGGTACGGCAACTTCACCGCAGGCAACCGCAGGGCTCTCCAGAGGGTGTTGCGGTCTGCCCAACGCATCACCGGGGGCACACTGCAGCACCCGATATCACAGGAAGGCCAAAAATATCATCCAGGACATCAACCACCCGCGACGGGCTATTCAACCCCCTATCATCCAGAAGGTGAGGTCAGTACAGGTGCATCAAAGCTGGGAACGAGAGACTGAAAAACAGCTTCTATCTCAAGGCCATCAAACTGTTAAATAGCCATCACTAGCCGGCTACCACCCGGTTACTCAACCCTGCACCTTAGACGCTGCTGCTGCTGCCCTATATACTGTACATAGACATGGAATCACTTGCCATTTTAATAATTGAACACTAGTCACTTTAATATTGTTTACATACTGCTTTACTCATCTCATTTATATACTGTATTCTATTCTACTGTATTTTAGTCTATGCCACTCTGACATTGCTCGTCCTAATATTTATATATTTATTTATTCCATTATTTTACCTTGATTTGTGTATTGTTGTGAATTGTTAGATACTACTGCACTGTTGGAGCTAGGAACACAAATTATTTGGTTGGATCCCATCCTCCTTATAAAACGTTTTTTGTTTCCAAAAGGTATCGAAATAGTCAACAAACGTTACACGCATTGAGCTGCAATAATCACATAGCCATAAAGAATCCTGCTTAAGAGTTCAATGCCACGATTCAGAGAGGGCACGGCCAGATATGATGGGTCTTTTCTTAGTGTCTAGCAGAGCGTTAATCAGCTCTTTAAAATCCAGTTTCAACTGTTCATTGCTGCCCATCATAATGTCATTAAAACCCACATGGACTACAATAGAATTGATTTCCATGTCCTGATGTAGTACATTCGGGAGCAGCTAATTCATGTAATTTACTCGAATGGTGCATTGCCATTATCTGTTATGATTAATACATACAGTTGAAGTTGGAGGTTTACATACACCTTAGCCAAATACATTTAAACTCAGTTTTTCATAATTCCTGACATTTAATCCTAGTAATGGCACTCAAGCTGCTCAATTTGGATTATAGAAGCATTTCCCCAACTCTGTCCTCAGGACCACAAGGGGGGCACGTTTTGGTTTTTGCCCTAGCACTACACAGCTGATTCAAATGACCAAAGCTGGATGATCCTGAGGACCGAGTTGGGGAAACCCTGGATTATAGGCACATTTTGTGTGAATTCAAGGCCTTTGGATCTCAAGCCTAAGCACCCTGCTCTCTGCCTCTACTCATTTGGGCTCCTCAGTTATTGAAGTGAATTACTGTCATCTGCTGGATCATAAAAATAATGCTGATGTAATTCATTTCATTACCACGCTTACATTCATACTGTTGATCTCAACCATCAAAGAAAAATGTGCGATGCAAATGAAGGGCATTTCATTAATTTGGACATTTGGTCAGTACTTGAAGGGTGTCATTGCCAATGCTATTGAGCCGTCTACAGGTAATACCACACAACATGAGAAAGAGACCTTGAGAGCATTATGTAAAAACAGGAAGTGTAAAGAAGGGGCTTTCCTTGAAAGACAGAAAAGGAGAGGAGGGTCTCAGCTAAGGTCCAAGCATTCTGATATGTTCTGTCAAGTTGTCCCTCAAACAGGCCTGCCTTCCAGTAAGCAGGAAAGAAGGTTTGTGAATTATACACACACCAATAAAAAGGCTGATATTAACTTACTGCATTGGCTGGTGTAACAGATGCCATACTGTTTCCTCCTGCGTGCACATTCTGAACACACACACACACACACACATTATCAGCATTGACTGTATAGTTTAATATTGTTGTATTGAACGTGTAAGAAATAGCTATGCAAAGGACCAGATAGGTAACTGCAGTTACTGTAAATGGTTAACCTACACAGTCAATAAGCACCAGCCAGACAGAAGATCTGGCTAAGTTAGCTAAAGTAATGTAGAAATCTCACCTTTCTGCAGAAGGTACATCTGGCCGGGACGCTTCATCTCATCATTTCAACACAAATATGTGAGATCAACATGTTTTGTGAAGAAACGTTTCATTTTGGTGTTATAAATAAGGTTGGTAGCAACATGGAAAATCGTTGTGGGAATCTGTTGCAGCTCAAGTTGACTACAAAATCCACAATGCAATGCTCTCTCTTTGGGCTAGCTATCTAGCATGTAAAACATAGCTACACACAATAAATAATACCAAAGACAATATCAGCATGTAAAGTAGCTAGTTAGCTGTAAAATCACTTAAACAAACTGCACTATGAATTAAGGGGTCTACAATCTCACCATGTTCAACCTGTAGATTGATGTGCCTCACAGAGTGGAGTATTTGACTCCTTCTTCATCTATGAAGTTTAACGGCGTTAAAGTTACCACGTTCATCTGTACAAACACCATGGGACAACGCTCATACTGTCTCCTAGAGATGAACGTACTTTGGTGCGAAAAGTGCAAATCAATGCTTAGAAAAACAGCAAAGGACCTTGTGAAGATACTGGAGGAAACAGGTACAAAAGTATCCATATCCACAGTAAAAAGAGTCCTATATCGACATAACCTGAAAGGCCGCTCAGCAAGGAAGAAGCCACTGCTCCAAAACCGTCATAAAAAAGCCAGACCAAGGTTTGCATGGGGACAAAGATAGTACTTTTTGGAGAAATGTCCTCTGGTCTGATGAAACAAAAAAAGAACTGTTTGGCAGTAATGACCATCATTATGTTTGGAGGAAAAAGGGGGAGGCTTGCAAGCCGAAGAACACCATCCCAACTGTGAAGCACGGGGGTGGCAGCATCATGTTGTGGGGGTGCGTTGCTGCAGGAGGGACTGGTGCACTTCACAAAATAGATGGCACCATGAGGAAGGAAAATGATGTGGATATATTGAAGCAACATCTCAAGACATCAGCCAAGAAGTTAAAGCTTGGTCGCAAATGGGTCTTCAAAATGGTCAATGACCCCAAGCATACTAAGTTGTGGCAAAATGGCTTAAGGACAACAAAGTCAAGGTATTGGAGTGGCCATCACAAAGCCCTGACCTCAATCCTATATAAAATTTGTGGGCAGAACTGAAAAAGTGTGTGCGAGCAAGTAGGCCTACAAACCTGACTCAGTTACACCAGTTTTGTCAGAAGGAATGGGCCAAAATTCAATTTAAAAATGCAACTTATTGTGGGACGCTTGTGGAAGGTTACCCAAAACGTCTGACCCAAGTTAAACAATTTGAAGGCAATGCTACCAAATACTAATTGAGAGTATGTAAACTTCTTACCCATTGGGAATGTGATGAATGAAATAAAAGCTGAAATAAATACTTCTCTCTACTATTATTCTGACATTTCACATTCTTAAAATAAAGTGGTGATCCTAACTGACCTAAGAAAGGGAATTTTGACTAAGATTAAATGTCAGGAATTGTGAAAAACTGAGTTTAAATGTATTTGGCTAAGGTGTATGTAAACTTCTGACTTCAACTGTATTTCATTACTATTGCTAATGTAAATGTTAGCAACACCTCTGCCTTTGCGGGATGCACGGGGGATATGGTCACTAGCGTAACCAGTAGGAGAGGCCTCTTAACACAGTAAATTCATCAGGTTTAAGCCATATTTCAGTTAGGCCAATCACATCAAGATTATGATTAGTCAATTGACTATAACTGCCTTGGAAGTGAAGGATCTAACATTAAGTAGCCCTATTTTGAGATGTGAGATATCAGTCTCTTTCAATAATGGCAGGAATGGAGGTCTTTATTCCAGTGAGATTACTAAGGCGAACACCGCCATGTTTAGTTTTGATCAACCTAGATCGAGGCACAGACACGCTCTCAATGGGAGTAGCTAAACTGACTACACAGCCTGCTGCCTGGCCTGCACCCTATCTCATTGTGGAGCTAGAGGAGTTAGAGCCCTGTCTATTTTTATAGATAAGATGAGAGCACCCATCCAGATAGGATGGAGTCCATCACTCCTCAGCAGGTCAGGCTTAGGTCAGGCTTGGTCCTGTTTGTGGGTGAGTCCCAGAAAGAGGGCCAATTATCTACAAATTCTATCTTTTGGGAGGGGCAGAAAACAGTTTTCAACCAGCGATTGAGTGCTAAAGCTATGTTACTCTTGGTGACCTCTGACTGTTTCATCCTAACATCTTTGGTGCCGACGTGGATAACAATATCCTTATACTCTCTACACTTGCCAGTTTTTGCCTTAGCCAGCACCACCTTCAGATGAGCCTTTGCGTCGGTAGCCCTGGCCCCTGGTAAACAGTGTATGATCGCTGGATTATTATTGTAAATATCGCAGGGGAATGGAGTCGCCAATGACTAGGGTTTTCAATTTGTCAGAGCTAATGGTGGGAGGCTACGGGGGCTCAGACCCCGTAACGGGTGGAGGAGAGACCTGAGAAGTCTTCCACCAGCTTCGGCTGACCATGTCCAGATAAAGCGTATGTTAAATTTAAAAAATTGAGCGAGGAAAAATAAATAAGACGTTGGTAAATGTGTTAAATGAAGATTGACAAACAGCACAGCAGCACGGAGACAATGCATCTTTCCTACAAGACACCATGCAGAGAGAACGATTGCTAAGTGCGTCGTTAACATGTGTCGATACCGATAGGATCGAAAGAGAGCACTGCGTAACATTATAAATATTCCATAATACTGACGACGTATCAGCTCATAATCCTCCAGGGCTACAAACATTGATGAGGCTTATTCTAATGCTAACCCTATAATAAAGCACTAAATCCGCATTTGGAACATCATTGCGCACATGTTACATTACATATGTTTGTATTAGTCACTGTCACATTCATTCTGAAGTTATCAGCGATCACAGAAAGACGGATAAACATCTTGATTTTGTGTTTAGTGGAGATCTGTGCATAAAGTGAAGCGGAAGGGGCAAAAAAAACCATCAAATGACGTACTTAGCTGTTCTAGAAGTGGTCTGAGACAGTCAATATAACAAGCATTTTCAAGAGCAACTTTAGTAACGATGGTTTTGGGAAACAGCTCGAAGATTTAACGACGCTCCTATGAAGGTTCTAATGATGAACAACCCTACAACATCGCGGCCCATCCAGGGCAGCCCACATCACCCTTCACCATTGTTCCCCTCACAGAGGCCAACTTGACCCTACACGACCAGGCCCCATTCACAGAAGCCAGCTCCACCCTGCAACATTGAGCCCCTTCCAGAGTGGACAGTGTTGGCTTTGGGGGTGACCAGTGAAATATACATGCTGGAGCGCATGCTACGGGTGGGTGTTGCTATGGTGACCAGCGAGTTGAGATAAGGCAGGGATTTACCTAGCAAAGACTTATAGATAACCTGGAACCAGTGGGGTTTGGCGACGAATATGTAGTGAGGGCCAGCCAACAAGGTCGCAGTCGTGGGTAGTATATGGGGCTTTGGTAACGGATGGCACTGCGATAGATTACATCCAATTTAGCTCATATAAATACATGTAGCCAAAAGATGAATTTCAGAGACTGATTTAGGCAGAACCTTTGATACAGCAGCAGGACTACAAATATATAACATCTATAGAAAATACAGTAATGTCTATGGTGGAGGTGTTGCTGTATATATTCAGAGCCATATTCCTGTAAAGCTCAGAGAGGATCTCATGACAAATGAAGTAAAAGTGCTGTGGTTGTAGGTTCACCTGCCTCATCTGAAGCCTCTTCTTTTAAGGTGCTGCTATAGGCCACCAAGTGTAAACTGTCAGTATCTGGAGAATATGTGTGTGATGTTAGATAAGGTCTCTGATGCTAACAGAGAAATTTATTTTATTGGAGACCTGAACATTGACTGCTTATAATCTATCTTCTCAAGAGGAAGCTTCTTACTGTGACTAATGCCTGTAACGTGACACAGGTTATCACTCAACCAACTAGAGTGTATACCAATAGTGTTGGATCTGTGACATTCACTCCAAAGCAATATCAGTTCCCATTTGCTGTAGTGACCATAACATTGTGGCAATAACAAGGAAAGCCAAAGTACCAAAGGCAGGACTCTTTTGTTGAAGATGTAAAAAATAATAATGTTGGTCTGATTTGCATAAGGATGACAATCCAGATAAAGCACTTGGAGTATTTGAACAATTATTCTGACCAATTGTTGACAAACATGCACCTGTTAAGAAACTGTGAGAATTGTTAGAGCTCCCTTGATGGATGATGAATGGAAGAATTGTATCGCTTAAAGAAATGATACAGAGAAGATGACAAACAATTCCGGCTGCTCAGCTGAACTAAAAAATACATATATACAGTGGGGAGAACAAGTATTTGATACACTGCCGATTTTTCAGGTTTTGCTACTTACAAAAACCCAGAAAATCACATTGTATGGTTTTTAAATAATTAATTTGCATTTTATTGCATGACATAAGTATTTGATCACCTACCAACCAGTAAGAATTCCGGCTCTCACAGACCTGTTAGTTTTTCTTTAAGAAGCCCTCCTGTTCTCCACTCATTACCTGTATTAACTGCACCTGTTTGAACTCGTTTCCTGTATAAAAGACACCTGTCCACATACTCAATCAAACAAACTCCAACCTCTCCACAATGGCCAAGACCAGAGAGCTGTGTAAGGACAATAAAATTGTAGACCTGCACAAGGTTGGGATGGGCTACAGGACAATAGGCAAGCAGCTTGGTGAGAAGGCAACAACTGTTGGAGTAATTATTAGAAAATGGAAGAAGTTCAAGATGACAGTCAATCTCCCTCGGTCTGGGGCACCATGCAAGATCTCACCTCGTGGGGCATCAATGATCATGAGGAAGGTGAGGGATCAGCCCAGAACTACAAGGCAGGACCTGGTCAATGACCTGAAGAGAGCTGGGACCACAGTCTCAAAGAAAACCATTAGTAACACACTACGCCGTCATGGATTAAAATCCTGCAGCGCACGCAAGGTCCCCCTGCTCAAGCCAGCGCATGTCCAGGCCCGTCTGAAGTTTGCCAATGACCATCTGGATGATCCAGAGGAGGAATGGGAGAAGGTCATGTGGTCTGATGAGACAAAAATAGAGCTTTTTGGTCTAAACTCCACTCGCCGTGTTTGGAGGAAGAAGAAGAATGAGTACAACCCCAAGAACACCATCCCAACCGTGAAGCATGGAGGTGGAAACATCATTCTTAGGGGATGCTTTTCTGCAATGGGGACAGGACGACTGCACCGTATTAAGGGGAGGATGGATGGGGCCATGTATCGCGAGATCTTGGCCAACAACCTCCTCCCCTCAGTAAGAGCATTGAAGATGGGTCGTGACTGGGTCTTCCAGCATGATAACGACCCGAAACACACAGCCAGGGCAACTAAGTAGTGGTTCCGTAAGAAGCATCTCAAGGTCCTGGAGTGGCCTAGCCAGTGTCCAGACCTGAACCCAATAGAAAATCTTTGGAGGGAGCTGAAAGTCCGTATTGCCCAGCGACAGCCCCGAAACCTGAAGGATCTGGAGAAGGTCTGTATGGAGGAGTGGGCCAAAATCCCTGCTGCAGTGTGTGCAAACCTGGTCAAGAACTACAGGAAACGTATGATCTCTGTAATTGCAAACAAAGGTTTCTGTACCAAATATTAAGTTCTGCTTTTCTGATGTATAAAATACTTATGTCATGCAATAAAATGCTAATTAATTACTTAAAAATCATACAATGTGATTTTTTGGATTTTTGTTTTAGATTCCGTCACTCACAGTTGAAGTGTACCTATGATAAAAAATTACAGACCTCTACATGCTTTGTAAGTGGGAAAACCTGCAAAATCGGCAGTGTATCAAATACTTGTTCTCCCCACTGTATATAAAAATACAGTACCAGTCAAACGTTTGGACACACCTACTCATTCCAGGGCATTTTTTACATTGTAGAATAATAGTGAAGACATCACAACTATGAAATAACACATGGAATCATGTAGTAACCAAAAAAGTGTTAAACAAATCTAAATATATTTTATATTTGAGATTCTTCAAACTAGCCACCCTTCGTCTTGATGACAGCTTTACACATTCTTGGCATTCTCTCAACCAGCTTCATGAGGTAGTCACCTGGAATACATTCCAATTAACAGGTGTGCCTTGTTAAAAGTTAATTTGTGGAATTTATTTCCTTCTTAATGCGTTTGAGACAATCAGTTGTGTTGTGACAAGGTAGCGGTGGTACACAGAAGATAGCCCTATTTGGTAAAAGACAAAGTCCATATTATGGCAAGAACAGCTCAAATAAGCAAAGAGAAACAACAGTCCATCATTACTATAAGACATGAAGGTCAGTCAATTTAAATTTAAACTTTTTCTTCAAGTGCAGTCGCAAAAACCATCAAGCGCTATGATGAAACTGGCTCTCATGAGGACCACCACAGGAAAGGAAGACCTAAAGTTACCTCTGCTGAGGAGGATTAGACCCGTGGAAATCTCCTTTGGTCTGAATTTGAGATTTGAATTAGAGATTTTTGGTTCCAACTGCCGTGTCTTTGTGAGACTTGGAGTAGGTGAACGGATCATTTCTTCATGTGTGGTTCCCACCGTGAAGCATGGAGGAGGAGATGTGATGGTGCTTTGCTGGTGACACTGTCAGTGATTTATTTAGAATTCAAGGCACACTTAACCAGCATGGCTACCACAGCATTCTGCAGTGATACGCCACCCCACCTGGTTTGCGCTTAGAGGGACTATCATTTGTTTTTCAACAGGACAATGACCCAAAACACAACTCCAGGCTGTGTAAGGGCTTTTTGACCAATGAGAGTGATGGAGTGCTCCATCAGATGACCTGGCCTCCACAATCACCCGACCTCAACCCAATTGAGATGGTTTGGGATGAGTCGGACCGCAGAGTGAAGGAAAAGCGGCTAACAAGTGCTCAGCGTATGTGGGAACTCCTTCAAGACTGTTGGAATAGCATTCCTCGTGAAGCTGGTTGAGAGAATGCCAAGAGTGTGCAAAGCTGTCATCAAGACAAAGAGTGGCTACTTTGAAGAATCTCAAATATACAATATATCTTGATTTGTTGAACACTTTTTTGGTTACTACATGTGTTCATGACCAAAACAAGATAAATTACATAAAAAACTATGGGAGAAGACTTTGGGACAACTTAAATTATTAAGAAAACCCAATAAATCTTTGTTAATTTTTTTCTTAATTTAACTAGGAACAAATTCTTATTTACAATGACGACCTACTCCGGCCACACCCTCCCCGAACACGAACGAAGCTGGGCCAATTGTGCTCCGCCCTATGGGACTCCTGATCACGGCCGGTTGTGATACAGCCCGGGATCGAACCAGGGTCTGTAGTGACGCCTCTAGCACTGAGATGCAGTGCCTTAGACGGCTGCACCACTCTGGATATTTATAACAAAACCTTTGATCTAGCCAATCATTTAAATGACTATTTCACCGGTAAAGTGGACAAACTGAGAAGGGAAATGACAACATTGGAAAGTGAACCATCATATTTATGTATTTAAGATCTAATAATAAAAGAGAAGGATTGCTATTTTTGGAAGAAGTGGAAAAACTGTTGTTATCCATCAATAATGATAAGCTTCTGAACCTAGATGGGAAACTAGTGCGAATGATAGCAGATCTTTAACCGAAGCCTAAAGGAGTGTGTGTCCGCCGGTGTGGAAGGAAGCTAAACTAATTCCACAAAAAAATAGTAAAGCACCATTTGATGGCTTTAACAGCAGTTTGCTGTCTGTTCTTATAGTAGTAAACTGATGAAGAGAATTGTGTTTGAACAAATACAATACCTAAATTGGAGTTGTGCATAAAGGGTGTGACCTTTGAATAAGTTGACGCTGAACTCTTAGGAGTAACATTGGATAGTCAGTTATCATAGTCCAGTCATATTGACAAAGTTGTTGTAAAGACGGGGAGAGATATGTCTGTTATAAAAATATGTTCTAAGTTTTTGATACAAAGATCAACTGTACTAGTTGTTCAGGCTTTGATCTTGGCCCGTTTTGAATACTGACCGGTAATATGGTCAGGTGCAGCAAAGTTGCAACTGGCTTGAAACAAAGCAGCATGTCTTGCGCTTAACTGCACACCCAGAACTAACAACATGCATGAGTAAAAAAAAAAAAATGATAAAGAAAACATCTTGCATCACAGCACCCCTCTTTCTAAAGATCTACTTTAACTGTACTGTATATAAGAATATGTATATCTAAATTACGTGTAAAAAGTTATTCTGTTCTCGCTGTCTTTCCTATACTGTATATAACTTGTTTAATTTTTATTTTGCTGTTCTTGTGTTACTATACTGTTGTATGTGGACCCCAGGAAGAGTATCTGCTGCATGTGCGGTAGCTAACGGGGATCCTAGTAAACTAAACCCTAACATCCATATATGTGAAAATGGCACATTTGTTTTGTGGAAAAAAGATAGGAAGATAAGGTTTTTCCAATGACATCAGTGTGCATCATGTGATTTAAGCTAATTATGACTAGGCATTGCCTACTAATTGTTTGATGTCATTGTAAACACTTGTCTTCCTATCCTTTAGACTTCAAAAGATAGAAACGTGCTATATTCACATACACTATATATCCAAAAGAATGTGGAAACCCCTTAAAATGTGTGGATTTGGCTACTTCAGACACACCCGTTGCTGACAGGTGTATAAAATTGAGCACACCGCCATGCAATCTCCATAGACAAACATTGGCAATAGAATGGCCTTAGTGAAGAGCTCAGTGACGTTCAGCGTGGCACCGTCATACGATGCCACCTTTCCAACAAGTCAGTAAAATGTCTGCCATACTAGAGCTGCCCCGGTCAACTGTAAGTGCTGTTATTGTGAAGTCGAAACTTCTAGGAGAAACAATGGCTCAGACGTGAAGTGGTAGGCCACAGAAGCTCACAGAACAGGACAGCAGAGTGCTGAAGAGCATGGCGAGTAAAATTCGTCTGCTCTCGGTTGCAACACTCACTACTGAGTTCCAAACTACCTTTAGAAGTAACGTCAGCACAATAACTGTTTGTTGGGAGCTTCATGAAATGGGTTTCCATGGCAGAGCAGCTGCACACAAGCCTAAGATCACCATGCGCAGTGTCAAGTGTCGGCTGGGGTGGTGTAAAGCTCGCGGCCATTGGAAACATTCTCTGGCGGGATGAATGACGCTTTACCATCTGGCGGTCCAACGGACATATCTGGGTTTGGCGGATGCCCAAATGCATAGTGCCAAAAGTTTGGTGGAGGAGGAATAATGGTCTTGGGCTGTTTTTCAAGGTTCAGGCTAGGCCCCTTAGTTCCAGTGAAGGGAAATCTTAACGCTACAGCATACAATGACATTCTAGACGATTCTGTGCTTCGAACTTTGTGGCAACCGTTTGGGGAAGGCCCTTTCCTGTTCAGCATGACAATGCCCCCGTGCACAAAGCGAGATCCATAGAGAAATGGTTTGTCGAGAACTTGATTGGCCTGCAGAGCCCTGACTTCAATCCCATTGGACACTTTTGGGAAGAATTGGAACGCCGACTGCGAGCCAGGCCTAATTGCCCAACATCGCTAATGCTTGTGGCTGAATGGAAGCATGTTCCAACATCTAGTGGACAGCCTTCCCAGAAGAATGGAGGCTGTTATAGCAGAAAAGGGGGGTATGCCTATGATTTTGGAATGAGATGTTCGACGAGCACGTGTCCACATACCTTTGGCCATGTGTATGTGACATACGCACTTTTCAGGGACCACTTTTGGCTCGTGAGCATTATGTAACTTTCAGAACTTATGGCTAAAAGGTTCCGGAACATCTCTTTCAGTGTTCAAGTCAAATTGCTGTGGTTTGAGGGGCTTTGTCCCTTTCTAGTACATGTATTTCTATGTGTAAAACCATTGATCTCAAGTGGCTTTATCAGACTCCATTTACTTTCATTTACCTGCTTGCTTCTTTAATCACTATTACTCATTTTTTCTTTAAAACAAACAGAAGAGAATAAAACTATTGTTCATCCAGGATGGACATTTTTCTTTGGCATCACCTTCCATTAAAAGGATAACATACATTCTCACATCATACACATTTAAACCAGTCAGCCCATCATGTTGTAAACACTAACAACATAGAGGACATTAATACATTCACTCACAAATGACTGCTGTCCCAACTGCACTGGATAGATAAGTACATATAGCGATACAATTGACTTTGAATTTAGTAGTCCAACAGCACAAGGAACGAATTAATGTTTGAATACGTTCTTCTTGGCAATGGGCATTCTGAAGCGCCGGCCAGAGGGAAGCCTCTCCAACAGTGTAGGGGGTGAGAGGGGTCGCCAATGATAGCCAGTCTGCTCAAATGTGCCGGTGTTCGACCAATTCATTTGCTGGCTGTGTTTACTATTCTGGTCAGTTTGCTTTTGCTCCTCAGGCTCAGATTACCAGACTGTCATATGGAACATGGGGATGCTCTCCACCAGCTCAGACTACCATACCAGACTGTCATATTGAACGTGAGGATGCTCTCCACCAGCTCAGATTACCATACCAGACTGTCATATTGAACGTGAGGATGCTCTCCACCAGCTCAGATTACCATACCAGACTGTCATATTGAACGTGAGGATGCTCTCCACCAGCTCAGATTACCATACCAGACGGTCATATGGAACGTGGGGATGCTCTCCACCAGCTCAGATTATCATACCTACATCTCGTTAGTGTAGATAGAGAACAACAATGGTGAAAGGACACACCCCTGGGGCACCCATATGTAGCTAATTATTCAACACATACACTGGGGGCCAAAAGTTTGAAATATTACTAATTCAAGGGTTTTTATTTTTACTATTTTTTACATTGTAGAATAAAAGTGAAGACAAACTATGACAAAACACATATGGAATCATGTAGTAACCAAAAAAGTGTTAAACAAATCAAAATAGATTTGAGATTCTTCCCTCCCTTTGCCTTGATGACAGCTTTGCACTCATGGCATTCTCTCAACCAGCTTCATGAGGACTGCCACAGGAATGGAAGACCCAGAAATACCTCTGCTGCAGAGGATACGTTCATTAGAGTTACCAGCCTCAGATTGCAGCCCAAATAAATGCTTCACAGAGTTCAAGTAAGACACAACATCAATCTCAAACATAAAAATATATTTTGATTTGTCATTTTTGACTTTTTTGGTTACTACATGATTCCATATGTGTTATGTCGTCACTTTTATTCTACAATGTAAAAAAAAATGTGCAAATAAAGAAAAACCCTTGAATGAGTAATACTCCAAACTTTTGACCGGGGTTGTATATATACTGAATAGCTCAATTTACAGCAAGTGTTGTTGCTTTTAAAGGGCTTTGTTTGGTGTAATAACTGGATACACCAGCTGAAAGCCCAAACACTCCACTTTGGGATTACTGGTCTAGTGTAGCAGTGTTTCTTTCTCATCTCCCAGGCCTCGGACCGTCAATCTTTATAAACTAGTATAACCTCCATCATATTACCCAAACAACAATAATAGGTACAGACTTTACTCTCATTTTTACTTACTTTTTATTCGTAGTTCTTGAACATGCATCAAGGTTTTTCCACAAACATGGTACATCTACTGTGGATTTCATTCTTAAGTTGTTTCAATACTAAGCTCAATTTATGATTTCTACTTCCAAATAGAAACCATCAATTGGGAAGAATAAGAGTTTGGAGTATGGAATTGTATTTTTGTAGGCACTTTCCTTTCAAATATCAAACCAGAAAAAAAAAACAGCACAATGTGGAAAAAAATAAATCACAACTGCTTTTCATTTTTTTACATCAAAGAATCACTACTACATTTTCAGGAAAGTCATACTTCCAGTTGATGGCATTCACAGGCAAGCAGGTGGAGAAAGGAGGACTGGGAATGCGGTAGGACAGGATGGGCTTCAGGAGATGTGCATCAAAAGAGCGAGGGGCCTTTCGAATAGCCTCTGGACGAGGAGCCAGCTTGGCTGTCCTCGAAGTAGCTCTGCTCGATGCGGCGGCAGAACGCCAGCAGGTTGCTGTAGCTCTTGATCTTCTCGCCCAGCTCGTCGCTGGTGAGCCGTGTGGTCAGGATTGTGAAGAGGTGGCCGAACACCAGTGCATCCAGCTCAGTGGGTCTGAGGACAAAGGGGACCCTTTATAACATGGGCTCAACATGATTCTTGACACAAACATACTTTCTTTTTTTAAAAGGAGATCAGATTGACCAATCCAATTTTGTATTTGTATTTTCCAGATATGAAAAATATGGTATATAAGCACATATAGTGGCCGAGACAGGGCTTAAGCCCCAGCTGTCATGGCCTAGTTACATTTACGTCATTTAGCAGAAGCTCTTATCCAGAGCGACTTACATACTTATTCTTACTGGTCCCCTGTGGGAATCGAACCCACAACCCTGGCGTTGCAAGCGCCATGCTCTACCAAATGAGTTACACGGGACTAGTTGTAATAGTTGTGGCTTGTATGGCTCAGTTTGTAGGTTTGTTTCCCACCCATACATAAAATGTAGGCACGCTTGACTAAGTCGCTTCGGATAAAAGTGTCTGCTAAATGGCATATATTATTACAGTCCCTTCGGAAAGTACTGTATTCACACCACTTTACTTTTTCCACAATTTGCTGCTGTTTGCAGCAAGGCACTAAAGTAATACTGCAAAAAATGTGTCAAAGCAATTAACTTTTTGCCCTGAATACAAAGTGTTGTGTTTGGGGCAGATCCAATACATTACAGAGTACCACTCTCCATATTTTCAAGCATAGCATCATGTTATGGGTATGCTTGTAATTGTTAAGGATGGGGGAGTTTTTCAGGATAAAAATGTTTTTATGGAATGGAGCTAAGCACAGGCAATATCCTAGGGGAAAATGGTGTTCAGTCTGCTTTACACCAGACACTAACTTAAAACACAAGGCCAAATCTACACTGGAGTTGCGCATCAGTGAATGCTCTTGAGTGGTCTACTTACAGGTTTGACTTAAATTGGCTTAAAACTAGCAATGATCAACAACCAATTCGACAGAGCTTGAAGAATTTTGAAAAGAATAATGGGCAAATATTATACAATCCAAGTGTGCAAAGCTCTTAGACTTACCCAGAAAGACTCACAGCTGTAATCGCTGCCAAAGGTGATTCTAACATGTATTTGCTCAGGGTTGGTAATACTTATGTTATTCTGTATTTCATTCTAAATCAATTTGAATGTTTAATTTATCTAAAAACATGTTTTTTCTGTCATTATGGGGTATTGTGTGTAAACGGATGAGAAAAAGTATATTTAATACATTTTGAATTCAGCCTGTAACAACAAAATATGGAATAAGTCAAGGGGTATGAATACTTTGACGGCACTAGGTCCAAATCACATAGCAAATAAGGCTGTCATTTGTCACCATGTCTATGTGCGGGAGACATTACCATTTAAAAGGCAACATGCAATACCATTGTTGGATTCACAAAGACCTTACATATGTATTCTATGCACCACAATGTATTATGTTGACTACTCTCTTTCTCTGCTCTAGCCAAGGTCAGCCCAGGCAGTCAGTCAATTATACCACATCACATGCAGGCAGCTTTGTAATGGCGTTTAAGATTTCACCCATACTGGAATTATATATATTTTTTATGACAGCAAGTTCTCTTCTAGCATATGACAAGGCCAGGATGTCATTACCAGATTAATTATAGGTCCCCCCGTAGGCTCAGTGGGAGAAAACTTAGACAATGGGAGAAAGGGCAGCGCTGGTTCATGGATTCAGCAGCGCTACCCTTCATCACTCGGTGTAAACTAACCCAGCGCTATCCTTCATCACTCGGTGTAAACTAACCCAGCGCTATCCTTCATCACTCGGTGTAAACTAACCCAGCGCTATCCTTCATCACTCGGTGTAAACTAACCCAGTTAAAACGAATGGTGGGTTCCTTCTGTAGGTCTACCCTGAGGCTAAGACAGACACTCAACAAAGCCCTGGCTATCTAAAAGGTACTGTATAGGCCCAAGTCCGACCCAAAACAGCACATCTAGTCTGCGTCCCAATTCTCCACAATTCTCCCAAAGTTCCTGTCATGGATTTAAAAGCATTGGATTGACAAAGTAAGTACAAGGCTCCCCCTTAACCTCTTGTTTAGAGACCTTAAGAGCAGCACTTCAATGTGACTAATGTAATACTAAATAATACAATAAGAGGAGTCATTTAATATACTGAAACCCGGGGCCCGCATTCAGTCTTCAACGAGGTCCAGAGGGGCAGCACTGAAAATGTGTTATATTTCTACACTGTCAAAATTGGCTAAAAATTGTATATCCATTGTTTTTGGAATTTGATGCTCCTTGACTGTCTAGCTTTCATTTACGTGATTATTAGTGAGCTGGAGTCCAAAAAAAACTATGAATGTAGGTCCATTATAATTTCTACACAGTTTTGATTTGGTTTAGTCATTTTAATGTATATCCCAGAATCCCTGAGCCGATTAGGTGAAAAATCTGTTGATGTGCCCTTGAGCAAGGCACTTAACCCAAATTGCTCCAGGGTCCCCATCAATAATGGCTGATCCCTGGCCATGACTCCACTCTCCGAGGGTGTCTCAGAGGGAGTGGGATATGCAAAAAAACGCATTGTGTGAAATAGGACAAATGTATTATTATTTATTGTCTATCAGAATAAAGAAAAAGTATGTAAAGAAAAAATTGTATAAACCTACTGCTTATTGAAGAAGTATGGCTGTGTGCCCAGCCTCTGGGAAAGAGCTTGACAGCATTGGCTAACATCTTCATAAACCTGGAGAAGAAGCGTGGAAACAGTTACTATGTGGAAACATTGGCCTGAGAGATGAGAGAAAAATCCATCCACACTTTGGTTTTGTTAACTAGCCACTGACAACAAATGCTAATATTAGCATTTCCCGACCAAAACCCCATGTAAATCAATCTCCCGTTTAGTATGTTTTAAAATGTCATGACCAAATGGAGTGTTGCTCAATTAATTAGTTTACAATTATTTTGAGAAGATTTGGGCATGACATTAAAAACATGCTAAACGGGGGATATTGACTTACATGACGTTTTGAACAGAAAATGCTAACATTAGCATTCATTGGCAGTGACTATTTTCACAAAACTAAAGTGTGGATTTCAGTAATTCCTTGTCCATAGACTGCTTTCAAGAAGGAAACGCATAATACATCTCTAAAATAGCTGAACTGACTGTAGTTCAGGTACTATGGTGATGACTCCTGGCTGTCCCTAGTCCAGCTGGTCGTGCTGCTCTTCCAATTTCTGCTATTCTGCCTGCGGCTATGGAACCCTGACCTGTTGACCGGACGTGCTACCTTGTCCCAGACCTGCTGTTTTCGACGCTCTCACTCTCTCCCGGCACCTGCTGTCTCGACCTTTGAATGCTTGGCTATGAAAAACCAACTGACATTTACTCCTGAGGTGCTGACCTGTTGCACCCTCTACAACCACTGTGATTATTATTTGACCCTGCTGGTCATCTGTGAACGTTTGAACATCTTGAAGAACGATCTGGCCTTAATTGCCATGTACTCTTATAATCTCCACCCCTCAAAGCCCTGCTTCCACTCCTCGTTCGTATCTTTTCTCATAGATCTCCCCCCAAAACCTTATGGAGTATCTGACGAAATTACACAAGATTTTAGTTCTTCCGAGGTCACAGAGCACTGACCTGCTCCAGGCTCTTCCCTGCCCAACCAATGGCAGTCATCTTACGACGGACCTCCCACTGCTTCTGATAGGCCAGGATTTGGTTGAGGGGCCAGGAGTATGGGCTGCTGTATCTCGGCCTTGAGATCTACAGACAAGAGGCTGAGGTGAGTTTAAAGGAGACGTTTCCAGATGGTGGTCCTTGTAAACAAAAGGGTGTTATTACTTTCCATGTTTATACCTAGCGAATGCAGTTGTTTTTGTAATTAATGACAAAAAACACTCAGATACTTTAAACGCAATCACACTATTGCCATAGAGAATTTTTTTTAATTAGATTTATAGATATCGGACCTAGTTTCAAATACTATTATAGTATTTCAATTACTTTGAAACATATTTCAAAGTAAAATTAAGACCATGTTTTATTCAAAAAGTAGTAGAATATCTGAATGTACAGTGCATTCGGAAAGTATTCAGACCCCTTGACTTTCTCCACATTTTGTTACGTTAGCCTTCATTTACTTTCAATCTACACAGAATACCCCATAATGCAAATGTATTAAAAATAAAAAAACATACCTTATTTACATAAATATTCAGATCCTTTGCTATGAGACTCGAAATTGAGCTCAGGTGCATCCTTTTTCAATTGATCATCTTTGAGATGTTTCTAAATTTTGATTGGAGTCCACCTGTGGTAAATTCAATTGATTGGACATGATTTGGAAAGGCACACACCTGTCTATATAAGGTCCCACAGTTGACAGTGTATGTCAGAGCAAAAACCAAGTCATGAGGTCAAAGAAATTGTCCGTAGAGATCAGAGACAGGATTGTGTCGAGGCACAGATCTGGGGAAGGGTACCAAAACATTTCTACAGCATTGAAGGTCTCCAAGAACACTGGCCTCCATCATTCTTAGATGGAAGAAGTTTGGAACCACCAAGACTCTTCCTAGAGCTGGCCGCCCGGCCAAACTGAGCAATCGGGGGAGAAGGGCCTTGGTCAGGGAGGTGACCAAGAACCTGATGGTCACTCTGACAAGGTTCCAGAGTTCCTCTGTAGAGATGGGAGAATCTTCCAGATGGACAACCATCTCTGCAGCACTCCACCAATCAGGCCTTTATGGTAGTGGCCAGACAGAAGCCACTCCTCAATAAAAGGCACATGACAGCCCACTTGGAGTTTTGCAAAAGGCAATTTAAGGACTCAGACCATGAGAAACAAGATTCTCTGGTCTGATGAAACCAAGAGTGAACTCTTTGGCCTGAATGCCAAGCGTCATGTCTGGAGGAAACCTGGCACCATGATTTTCAGCGGCAGGGACTGGGAGACTGGTCAGGATTGAGGGAAAGATGAATGGGGCAAAGTACAGAGAGATCCTTAATGAAAACCTGTTTCAAGCTTCCGGACAATGTCTCAATGTCCTTGGAACTATTTTTTCAGGGGGTGCTGAATCTTTTTTGCCCGATTTAGATACGTTTCTGCTTAAAATACATTTCCGATATTTTGGTAAGCTATTTGTTAGTCAACTAATTAGATACATGCAGCTTCTCTTCTGTAATTATATGTTGCCCTATAAGGCTAAAACCCTTGCTCACCAGAATGTCATAAATCGATAGAATGAATGCTTTAATCAAGTAGACATCGATAAAGTTCAGTCATCTCTGCTTCTTTTGCGGAGCAAAGACATTTAGGGACCAGGGAAAAAAAAAATTGAACGACTTTCTGTGCAAAACGTCCAAATGACGTCGTCTAAACAACCCAACATGTTTCTGATTTCAGTTCGGCTTCAATGCATATTTTATGCGGTTGAAATACTATCAGCTTTTATGATGCTGATAAAGACCTCTACAGACGGTATCTAACTGCATTTGCATTCTCTCAAGATGCTGAAAGAAAGAAATCATATTTCTCCACTCCTGAGTCAAAATCTTACCTACATTTGGTGTATTATTTTACTGTAAGAATGCTTAATTCTGTAGGAGTTAATATAAGGCTGTGTGAGAGGTTATTACAGTCAGTGTCCCGATTTCAGTGTCCATTTAACCCATCTGAACAGTAGGCTACATTTCCCTTAACGTGCCATAGGCCGATTTGAAGTACCCGTCTTGTGACCGTCTAATTTGTATAGCGCCTCATATCATCACACATAACATAGCCGGCACTGCTATCATCCTAATTTACCAAATATACTTTTCTATCAGAATAAAGAAAAAGTATGTAAAGACTCACCATTTTGCAGCTTTTTTCTTATTCAATTAAACTTTGATATTCCTTTTTGCCTCCATTGATTTGTATAGATTAAATTATCCTTGTGACATTGTTACATGAAGGATATACCATGACAATTGAAAGTGTTATTTTCAAGTTAATTTTCTATCATGTTGTGTTTTACATGAAGTAATTTTACGCTATTTTCCCCATTTCAATTAGTGATTATAGATGTGCACCTAACAGAGGTTCCACAAGACCTGTCACAGATCAATGCAAAACACTCACCAGAAAGCTTTTTCAAAACAGAATCAGTTCTATCATGGCAAACATCAGACTTCTCTTTCATGGTTGCTGTTAGCCAAAACCTACCAGAGAATACTAACCTAAAAACAACTGTCACTGTCTGCCCTCTGCATTTGTGTCATTTTGATTGGTTAAGGGATGAAAGAAAAACCTATGACATATTAGAGTTATGAAAACATTTCAAATGCCCATCCCTAACATCGAAGATGAATGAACGTCAACAGGGGGAGAACGTTTCTGACGGCGGCAATAAAAGGGCTATGGAGAAGAGAGGGCAATGGGGGGAGCCAGCGGTGTGTGTGAGGGCCTAATAAATGGAAGCTCTGTAAAGCTCATTTATGAGAGGGGGGCCAAGGCTGCAGCCTAATAAAAATGAATGCCCAGGGAGAGCTCTCACCTCGGTCGCTGTGGTATCGTCACACCACTGGATATACAACTGCATAGAGGAAAGAGGATACAGAGGATGAACACACAGAGAGAACATGGAGGGAAGGGTATAAGACAAGAGGAGGCGGAGGGATACAGGGGGATTTGACATGGGGGAAATGAGAAAATAAACAAAGGGAGAAAAAGTAGCTGGGAGCAGTGAAGGGGTGAAGAAGAACATTCCTCACAAACAGAGTACACGGTGTCATTGCTTGATTTTACTGAACATAATTAAGGAGCAAAAGACTATGCCCTGATTTCAATGCATACTATAAAAAAAAATTCTAGAACCACATGTAGACAAACATTTATACAATCGCGAGACAAGATCATATCAGGGATATGCTCATGACATTTCAAACTATTTATTGATGTAACCCCATGAGTCCCTTGCCAAGCACTTCCTTCCTCTGACAGGATTATAGAGCGCTTCATCAGCATAAATACCCACTGGATTACTCCTTCCTGTCTCAAAGGGTTTCTCTACTGTACCTCAGCGGTGAGCAGCATGTTGTTGACCAGCTCCATGTAAGCTTTCATTTCAGCCCTCTGAACGTCATCCAGACCATCACTGAGAGAGTGACCCTGGAGAGAGAGATATAAGCAGTGATAAGTGGGTGTGGGACGTACGTGTGTGTGTGTGTGTGTGTGTGTGTGTGCGTGCGCGTGTGTGTGTGCGTATGAGAGTGTGTAGTGTAGCAGGATGCTTAGATAAGCAAGCAGTCATAACAATAGTGCTTTCAGAAAGTATTCACACCCCTTGACTTATTCCACATTTTGTTGTGTTACAGCCTGAATTAAAAATGTATCAATTATTTTTTTCTCACCAATCTACACACAATAACCCCATAATGACAAAGTGAAAACATGTTTAGAACTTTTAGCAAATTTATAAAAAATGAAATACATAAATGTCAATTTACATAAGTATTCACACCCATGAGTCAATACGTTAGAATCACCTTTGATAGCGATTACAGCTGTGAGTCTTTCTGGGTAAGTATCTAAGCGCATTGCTAACTTGGATTGTACAATATTTGCATTATTTTTGTAATTCTTCAGCTCTGTCAAGTTGGATGTTGATTATTGCTAGACAGCCATTTTCAAGTCTTGACATAGATTTTCCAGCTGATTTAAGACAAAACTGTAACTAGGCCACTCAGGATTTATTTTAACGGTTTGCAAACAGGATTCATGTTTTGGAAATGTTTTATTCTGTACAGGCTTCCTTCTATTTACTCTGTAGTTACTACACAACACTAACCTAAATGACAATGTTGTTGATCCATCCTCAGTTTTCTCCTATCACAGCCATTTAACTCTGTAAGTGTTTTAAAGTCACCATTGGCCTCATGGTGAAATCCCTGAGCGGTTTTCTTCCTCTCTGGCAACTGAGTTAGGAAGAAAGCCTGTATCTTTGTAGTGACTGGGTGTATTGATACACCATCCAAAGTGTAATTAATAACTTAATGCTCAAAGGGATATTCAATGTCTGCTTTATTTTTACCCATCTACCAATAAGAGCCCTTCTTTGCGAGGCATCGGAAAACCTTAGTGTTTGAAATTCACTGCTAGACTGAGGGACCTTACAGATAATTGTATGTGTTGGGTACAGAGATGAGGTGGACATTAAAAAAAATGTATGTGAAGCACTATTATTACACACAAAGTCCATGCAACTTATTACGTCAACAAACTATAGTTTTGGCAAGTCGGTTAGGACATCTACTTTGTGCATGACACAAGTAATTCTTCCAACAATTGTTTACGGACAGATTATTTCACTTATAATTCACTATATCACAATTCCTGTGGGTCACATACACTAAGTTGACTGTGCCTTTAAACAGCTTGGAACATTCCAGAAAATGATGTCATGGCTTTAGAAGCGTCTGATAGGCTAATTGACGTCATTTGAGTCAATTGGAGGTGTACCTGTGGATGTATTTCAAGGCCTACCTTCAAACTCAGTGCCTCTTTGCTCGACATCATGGGAAAATCTAAAGAAATCAGCCAAGACCTCAGAAAAATAATTGTAGACCTCCACAAGTCTGGTTCATCCTTAGGAGCAATTTCCAAACGCCTGAAGGTACCACGTTCATCTGTACAAACAATAGTACGCAAGTATAAAGTCCATGCAACTTAGTACGTGACTTAAGCACATTTTTACTCCTGAACTTATTTAGGCTTGCCATAACAAAGGGGTTGAATACTTGACTCAAGATATTTCTGCTTTAAAACATTTCTAAAAACATAATTCCATTTTGACATTATGGGGTATTGTGTGTAGGCCAGTGACAAAACAGTTCAGGTTGTAATACAACAAAATGTCAAGGCACTGTATGTATGTGAGAGAGTCGCAGCGAGTGATTGATGACTGATCTTAAAAGAGGGCACGGTTCTGCTGCTCATTCATAAGGCTCACTTACCTTTGCCTTGGTGAACTGAACTATGGGGCCCAGCTCAGACACAACCTGATTTCCCACATGGACAAAGGGGACTTTACCTGAAGGGAGAGGAATAAGCTATGTAAACGTTCAATGTAGTGACAAAAGGGAAAGAAGAGAGATTATGGAGTTAATATTTGAACCTCTCCTCTCTGTAAATAAGCATCTGGTCTCCTATTCGGAACTGTCTAATCAAATTCAGAACATTTAGTAAAGTTTGAGTGGGTTTGACCGGGCAGAAATCAATGATGAAGCTTGAGTGTGTTGGTTTTGAGTGTTCAGCTAACCTGTTTGCTTACCTTGAATCCCGTACAAGAAAACATTAAACAGAAATCATATAAAATGTAGTAAGTCCAACACTAGGCTACATTACACTATTGGATTCTCCAAATCCCAGGTAGGCCATATGGTGTTTTGTTCATCGTTTTTGAGACAACAATTCCTCTGATAATTCAGCGTGCTCGATTGAATCTGACATAGAAAATGTTTTGCGTCATTCTCTATGCAAGATGGTCGGTTATGAGAGGGGGTTGGAGAACTATGAAATTCACATGAAATAGATTCACATGAAATAAATGTAATCTCCAACTGGCGTTAACTTAATTTAAATGCAGTGATTTAAAAACATTGCGTAAGTCACACTGGGGAGATATTCTTCAGTTAAAAACAGCCTAAGATTTATGATTCCTAAATTCGTTAGAAGTTCTCCTGTATTTTTCAGATGCTAGATTCAGGCATTGAGAGACTAATTTATAGCATGATTCAAATGTATCTGCGAGCAGCAAACCTAGTCATGGCTTTACAGAGTCATTCCTTTCTATCGGTCTGCCAGCTGCATTGTAATAATGTGTGATGTTCCTACAAAAGGCCTGTCCACATCCAGGTTATGAAGATCTACACTACAGACATACACATACCTAACATGCTGACCACACCGCTCGCATCACACATACTGTACATGCTATTCAGTCATTGCATCCACACTGACGCGCTGCAAGTCCCGCCTCTCCCATCTCCTCATTGGTTTTTAGGAGCATATACCCACATGGGTGATTGAAAGATGAACGGAGGTCCACACTCCAGTCCAGTTGGTGGTGGCCATAAAAAGTCCAAAGAAGAAGAAGCCTGAAGGAGGAGAGATTGCTAGAAACTAACTAGGTTGACCGTTTTATCTGTGGATTTATTGTCGGAGTGGAGGACCTTGTGCATTTCAGGTAAAATAACAACCCAATGTTTATATCCCAGGACAAAGTAGCTAGCAACAGCAAGCTAGATAGCTAAATTGCCATAAATGTTGAATACTTTTCGACCTGTCCCCAAATTAATATAGTTGGTTCTGAGTTCATTTGATATTTCAACCTGCGTGTCCTCATCGTGTCTGGTGTGGGTGGACAAAATCAACATGCGCGCCCGGTCTAGTCAGCATGTAACAGGAAAGGCTCTCTGTTTATACGTCCCACATATGGGACGTATAAACAGCTGGTCAAGTTAAGCAACACACACATACAAAAGCACAAGCATAGACCTGAGGGAGGGAGGGAGGGAGGGAGGGAGGGAGGGAGGGAGGGAGGGAGGGAGGGAGGGAGGGCACACACACACACCACACTTTTTTCAATAGTGTGGAGAACTCACCAGATGGGGACATGTACTCCGCATTTGACCGACAGGACACATGAACAGGCAGATTGCACATCCTCAGATAAGCCTGAAACAAAAAACAGCATTTCATTTGAACTAGGGCTGAACAACACAGCTAGTTAACAGTGTAAATGCAGTAATCAGATCGAATAGCAAAACATATGAACAGAAATCAGACAGATTATGCTTAGTGTTTTCATGACAGTGTTTGTTCTTACTTTCTTCAAATGACATTCAAGGTTCATCAATATTTATAAGAACAGAATAGAATAATTGGGTTTAGGCCTACATCCAGGGAGACACATTTATTCAGAAGATTGTGTTCTAGCATGGACACATCATCACCACCATCATCATTATGGAAAGGACGCTGCCATTGGTTCCCAGAAAAATTATAGCACTGTTGTGTAGAAGACAAACAATTTGCCACCACTGCTTTTGACTACCTGAGCAGCACTACCAGTCATGTTAGAACCATTCAGCCTGAACACATAGAGCCTATCCTATTCACTGTTACCACAAGGGCTCGACATTCCCACCTGCCCGGGGATCCCCTCGACTGACTGCATCACTTCTTTTTATAAGAAACATGAATGTGTTAAATTCCTAATTGTTTGCATAGTCAACTTACACACAGCTCTGACACACACTTACCCCACCAGACATGCCACCAGGGGTCTTTTCACAGTCCCCAAATCCAGAATAAATTCAAGAAACATGCAGTATTGTGTAAAGCCATTATTGCATGGAACTATATACTTGATATAATTTATCCATCTCATATTGCTCAAATGAACAGCAGACCTGGTTTAAAAAAAACAGATAAAGCAACATCTCACGGCACGCCGCCACTCCCGTTTGACCTAGATATTTTGGGTGTATGTATTGATATGTAGACTGTGTGCCATTTTTAAAAGTATGTAGTTCTGTCCTTGAGCAGTTCTTGTTTATTAATGTGCTGTATTATGTCATGTCTTATGTTTTGTGTGGATCCCAGGAAGAGTAGCTGCAGCTTTCGTAATAGCTAATGGGGATCCGAATAAAATACCAAAATACAACATTTTGGTATCCTTTTCTTCTTTGCTGAATCAGCATTCTTCTCTGTCTCGTGTATAGTGCCTTTAGAAGTATTCACACCCCTTGACTTTATCCAAATTTTGTTGTGTTACAGCCTGATTAAATTAAATTAACTAAAAATGATGAGTCCATAAGTATTCAACCCCTTTGTTATGGCAAGCCATAAGTCACATAATAAGTTGCATGGACTCACTGTGTGCAATAATAGTGTTTAAAATTATTTTTGAATGACTACCTCATCTCTGTAACCCACACATACAATTATCTGTAAGGCCCCTCAGTTGAGCAGTGCATTTCAAACACAGATTCAACCATAAAGACCAGGGAGGTTTTCCAATGCCTTGCAAAGAAGGGCACTTATTGGTAGATATAAAAAGCAGACATTGAATATCCCTTTGAGCATGGTGAAGTTATTAATTACACTCTGGATGGTGTATCAATAGACTCAGTCACTACAAAGACACAGGCGTCCTTCCTAACTCAGTTACCGGAGAGGAAGGAAACCACTCAGAGATTTCAGTATGAGGCCAATGGTGACTTTAAAACAGTAATGGCTGTGATATGATAAAACTGAGGATGGATCAACATTGTAGTTACTCCACAATACTAACCTAATTGACAGAGTGAAAAGGAGGAAGCCTGTACAAAATATAAATATATTCCAAAACATGCATCCTGTTTGCAACAAGGCACTAAAGTAAAAATGTGGAAAATAAATTAACTTTATATCCTGAATACAAAGCGTTATGTTTGGAGCAAATCCAACAGCATCACTGAGTACCACTCTTCATATCTTCAAGCATGGTTCTGTCTGCATCATGTCAATCTATGGCAAGACTTGAACATGGCTGTCTAGCAATGATCAACAACAACTTGACTGAGCTTGAAGAATTTAAAAAAATAATAATGTGCAAATATTGTACAATCTAGGTGTGCAAAGCTCTTAGAGACTTAACCAGAAAGACTCACAGCTGTAATCACTGCCAAAGGTGATTCTAACATGTACTGATTCAGAGGGTTGAATACTGTTTCATGTCCAGTATTTTATTTCCTCGCTTTGACAGAGTATTTTGTGTAAGATCATTGACAAAAAAACAACAATTAAATAAATGAATCCCACCTTGTAACAACAAAATGTGGAAAAAAGTAAAGGCGTGTGATTACTTTCTGAAGGCACTGTAACCATTCTGTTATGTCCTAAACATCCTTACTCACTACCTTTGAGTTTGTGCTACAACATTAGCGGCAGCCTCCCATTTGAACAGTGAAGCTTAACTTTAAAAATGTGTCTCGATAGGCTACTCCAGGATATTTGATTTGTGCACAAATTCCGTATGAATATGAAGGTAAAGAATGTCACCTTTTATTTGAGGGGATCTGCTTTACATTTTTTAAATAAAAAGGACTTTGTAGCCTATCTAGTCATCCCATATGAAGAACACATTAGTATTTGCACTAAATTCACTTTCAGTTTATTAAAAGTGGTCTAAAAGTTAGTATTTAGTCCCATATCCTTTGCATGCAATGTATGCATCAAGCTTGCTACCATAGACTCTTTGGATGCATTTGCACTGCAGTGTTTTTTCATTCATCATGATTATGCCAAGTGAAGAAACCACCCTGGCTCAACACCGAGAAGCAAAGAGAGCAAACAGGAAAGAACATCAGGAAATAACATCAGGAAAGAACATCAGGACACCACCGCAACATCTACAACAGGGTTCCCCAATAAGTGGCCGGCGGGCATAATTCGGCTCGCGGGTGATTTTATATATCCCCCAAAGTCTTCTGAGCAAAACATTTATAAATAAATATTTTGTTTAATTCATTGTTGAACTGGAAATAAGCTCTGTGATTTTAATCCTGGAATGCTGTTCCTAAGTATTCCCACACATAAATAAAGAGGCATATGTGATCGTATCCCAATGTAATCAGGGTTTGAAATTATTCTGTTTTTGTCAAATACTATATGTTTGGGATTCTTGTAGGCAACTTGGAGTGTACAAAGTATTTATAACTATGTTCCCGCTCAAGGAAAAATCAAGGGGACCCCTGATCTACAACATGCGGGCCAGACTATAAATGTGACAACTGTGCCCGAGTCTGCCTCTCAAGAGTGGGCTTCACGGCCACAGCAGACGCTGTTCTAAGACCTAACTGCCCAAGGCACAATAAATCTATGGTCTCCAGAGTCTGCAACGACAAATGGTCAAGATGTTGGTTTCAGACCCCGCTGGTGACAATGGCACCCAACTATGGGAGAGGCTCTTGTTGGTGAGGAGGTCAAAGGCGAGTGAATGTAGCGGACATGAGTACAGCTCATGGTCTAGTGATGAAGTGGGAATTTCCCATTGGTCTAACAGTCAATAAGTTGGTTTCTCCCATGGGAGACCGGAGTTCAGATCCCATCCATGACATAGGCATGCACAGTTGTATACCAGATAGCTACGATAGTGCCAAAGACAATGAGCAGCCTTAGCAAAGCATCTTCACAGGGGTTTACACGCATCCATGTAGTTGTAGGATTTTAATGAAAACAGGTGTCTGTTATGAAAAGTTTAATAAAATAGTTTGATCAAATATGACAAATCCTATCAACGCGTTAGGCCATGTTTGATAGGAGGACTAGCTTTACGGGCCCAATGTACTGTATGGTCTTTTAAGTAAGCCTAGTATAAACCACAACGCAATATTTGTTTGTGTAATAGCTTATGCCAACGAGCCAACTCTCTTGGTTTCGCATCCTATTTGGCTATGGCAAAGGCATAAACATTATCTTACCTGTACAGCAAGTGATGATGCACAATCTGACAGTAGTATCTGGTCCTCTGAAAAAAGAAACAGGCCAACAGATAGACATGTATTAGCACATTATAAAGAGACAAGATACAATTTGGCTAAATGCCAATACCTATGGCTCAAACAGTTATTACAATTCTTAAACCTATATTCCTCTCCGAGCCATTAACATAATTTCCCTCAACATTACATCAAATAACTTTAATTGGGTTGAAGTCTATTGTTAGCAGTGCACTAGTAGTCCACTACATTGTAGGGTTTAGGGCTTAAGCCTAAACTAAAAACTAAACTAAATGTATGAATTAATAAAGTAACCAACATTGTAAATGAGGAAGTAGGTACATGAACAGTTGTCTCTGTAAAGTGCAGAGAGATTTAATGGCTTGCCTCTCAGAGGTTGATACAAGGTGGCGTTTTCAGGCCATGGCTCCGCAGCTGTGGGAAAACGTACGCAGAAGAGCTTTGGTTAAAGGTCACATTGAGGAGTTTGTCAGGTTGCAGAACAGTGACGCTGTTTTATTCTGGAGATGTTCCTCTCTGGTCCTCTACAACCCAGCCTGTTGAATAAAATTACATTTGAACTTACTCTACCGGTTGTCTGCGTGGTTGGTCCTTATGTGGTGATACATTTGAGACAATATACCCACAGTAAAGTATTAAACCAACTGACGCCTGTTATACATTTTTCATAAAGTATGTTTATAAAAAATCAACGCAGTAAAAAAACATTTTAAAATCTTAAACTAGTCTCTTGCATGCACCAGTCCAATTTCCACTTCACTTTCCCTCGCATCTCATGTGTGGCAGCTTTGATCAGACAGCCGCATCATCTTCCAGCCATCTGTTTCTCTACGTCCGCTCTTCCTGTGCATCTATTCATCCATCAGTTTTTAAAATATAAATTAGCCGTAATGGCGAGAGGGGATGCAGACCCTGATGAGTCTTCTGCTGTTACATTTGGAGCAGCGCGCAGAGCGAGCAAAGTTGATACATTATATCATTTAAATCACCTGGCTAGCTAGCTACCGGTGTCGCCCCCGCCTCCCGCCGGCTAGCTAGCATGCAGTGTCCTTAGCTCCCGCCTGCTGAACACCTGCCCTTGTTGTCATCAATAGAACGGTGGGAAATCAGTGCCCGACGTAGCGAGGGCGAAGGCCACGGTCTATCTGTGTCCTAGCTAGATAGCTACCGGTGTCACCCCCGCCTCCCGCCTGATGTTTACCGGAATCGTAGCTAGCATACAGTGTCCTTCGCTAACACCTGCCAAACACCTGCCCTCGTCGTCATTAACAGAACTGCGGGAAAGCAGTGCCCAATAGGCAGGGGCAAAGGACACTGTCTACCGGTGTCCTAGCTAGCTAGCTACATATCCCGCCTGCTATGTATTGGAGTCCTAGCTAACACCTGCCGAACACCTGCCCTCACCATCGTTAACAGAACGGGGTGAACAACACTTTCTACCAGTGTCCTAGTTAGATAGCTACCGTTGTTTCCCCTGCCTCTTCTACTTCTTCTGTGGGGTTTATCGGCGGTTGGCATCTAACGTTTTGGTGCATTAACGCCACCTACTGTACTGGAGCGCCCCCGCATACCGCCTGTGTACCGGAGTGCTAGCTTAAAAATGGAAGATAGAAGTATAAATATGGTTTATAAATATTAACACTCCCTTTTCAACCACTCCACAGATTTCATGTTAACAAACTATAACTTTGGCAAGTCGGTTAGGACATCTACTTTGTGCATGACACAAGTAATTCTTCCAACAATTGTTTACAGACAGATTATTTCACTTATAGTTCACTATATCACAATTCCAGTGGGTAAGAAGTTTACATACACTAAGTTGACAATGCCTTTAAACAGCTTGTAAAATTCCAGAAAATGGCTTTAGAAGCTTCTGACTTATTGACATGATTTGAGCTAATTGGAGGTGTACCTGTGGATGTATTTCAAGGCCTACCTTCAAAATCAGTGCCTCTTTGCTCGACATCATGGGAAAATCTAAAGAAATCAGCCAAGACCTCAGAAAAAAGTCTGGTTCATCCTTGGGATCAATTTCCAAATGCCTGAAGGTACCACGTTCAGCTGTACAAACAATAGTATGCAAATATAAACACCATGAGACCACGCAGCCGTCATACCACTCAGTAAGGAGAAGCATTCTGTCTCCTAGAGGTGAGCGTACTTTGGTGCGAAAAGTGCAAATCAATCCCAGAACAACAGCAAAGGACCTTGTGAAGATGCTGGAGGAAACAGGTACAAAAGTATCTATATCCACAGTAAAACGAGTCCTATATCAACATAACCTGAAAGGCCGCTCAGCAAGGAAGAAGCCACTGCTCTAAAACCGGCATACAAAATACAGATTACGGTTTGCAACTGCACATGGGGACAAAGACTCATACTTTTTGGAAAAATATACTCTGGTCTGATGAAACAAAAATAGAACTGTTTGGCCATAATGACCATCATTATGTTTGGAGGAAAAAGGGGGAGGCTTGCAAGCCTAAGAACACCATCCCAACCGTGAAGCACGGGGGTGGCAGCATCATGTTGTGGGGGTGCTTTGCTGCAGGAGGGACTGGTGCACTTCACAAAATAGATGGCATCATGAGGAAGGAAAATGATGTGGATATATTGAAGCAACATCTCAAGACATCAGTCAAGAAGTTAACCCAAGAAGTTAAGCCCTGACCTCAATCCTATAGAACATTTGTGAGCAGAACTGAAAAAGCGTATGCGAGCAAGAAGGCCTACAAACCTGACTCAGTTCTGTCAGGAGGAATGGGCCAAAATTCACTCAACTTATTGTGGGAAGCTAGTGGAAGGCTACCTGAAACGTTTGACCCAAGTTAAACAATTTAAAGACAATGCTACCAAATACTAATTGAGTGTATGTAAACTTCTGACCCACTGGGAATGTGATGAAAGAAATAAAAGCTGAAATATAAATCACTCTCTCTACTATTATTCTGACATTTCACATTCATAAAGTGGTGATCCTAACTGACCTAAGACATGGAATTCTTTCTAGGATTAAATGTTACAAATTGTTAAAACTGAGTTTAAATGTATTTGGCTAAGGTGTATGTAAACTTCCGACTTCAACTGTACATGTACAAATTACCTCGACTAACCTGTACCCCCGCACATTGGCTCGGTACCGGTACCCACTGTATATAGCCTCATTGTTGTTATTTTGTGTTTTTTTAATGATTTGTTTTAGATTATTTAGTAATTATTTTCTTAACTCTATTTTCGTACAACTGCATTGTTGGTGAAGGGCTTGTAAGTAAGCATTTCACGGTAAGGTCTACACCTGTATTCGGAGCATGTGACAAATAATATTTGATTCGAATTGCAGGCAGGAATTGCACCCTTCTCGTCTGAGTAGGCTTTGCAATTGCAAGTTCGCTGTCACGCAGCCTCTGAGTGACAGAGGACCAGCATAGGGCTGTGCTGACCACCATAGGGCTGTGCTGACCACCATAGGGCTGTGCTGACCACCATAGGGCTGTGCTGACCACCATAGGGCTGTGACCACCACAGGGCTGTGACCACCACAGGGCTGTGACCACCACAGGGCTGTGACCACCACAGGGCTGTGACCACCACAGGGCTGTGACCACCATAGGGCTGTGACCACCACAGGGCTGTGCTGACCACCATAGGGCTGTGCTGACCACCATAGGGCTGTGCTGACCACCATAGGGCTGTGCTGACCACCATAGGGCTGTGCTGACCACCATAGGGCTGTGCTGACCACCATAGGGCTGTGCTGACCACCATAGGGCTGTGATGACCACAATAGGGCTGTGATGACCACAATAGGGCTGTGACCACCATAGGGCTGTGACCACCATAGGGCTGTGACCACCATAGGGCTGTGACCACCATAGGGCTGACCACCATAGGGCTGACCACCATAGGGCTGTGACCACCACAGGGCTGTGACCACCACAGGGCTGTGACCACCACACAGGGCTGTGACCACCATAGGGCTGTGACCACCACAGGGCTGTGCTGACCACCATAGGGCTGTGCTGACCACCATAGGGCTGTGCTGACCACCATAGGGCTGTGCTGACCACCATAGGGCTGTGCTGACCACCATAGGGCTGTGCTGACCACAATAGGGCTGTGACCACCATAGGGCTGTGACCACCATAGGGCTGTGACCACCATAGGGCTGACCACCATAGGGCTGACCCCATTTAGTCGACTGGTCTCTTATTTGGTCGATAGGATGTTTGTTGATCAAGATTTATTTAGTCTAGAAGTAGCAATAAAAAATGGACTAATCCAAGTTAACCAACATATTGGGATTAAGAGCGACGGAGGCCGCAGCAGCAGAGACGAGGAAACAGCCCTTGCCTAATTGTCTAAGAAAATTAAGGATAAAGGAATCCCCAACTTAATTAGGTCTATAATCAATAGCCTAACTTAAATGTGATTGGCTTTATAAATCATCCATATACAGTGAATTCGGAAAGTATTCAGATCTCAACTTCTTCCACATTATTACATTACAGCCTTATTCTGGATATTAAAAAAATGTATATCCTCAATCTACACATAGTACCCCATAATGACAAAGTGAATACAAGTTTTTGAAATACCTTATTTACATAAATATTCAGACCCTTTGCAATGAGACTCGAAATTGAGCTCAGGTGATCTGCTTGATCTGCTTTTTATTGTTATTATTACAATTATGTTCATCATTATAATAATAAGTAATGTCTTTGTATAGTAGGCTTTTTATAGTAGCCTTGTATAACCACCATTGAGCTGTAGGCCTAATAGGTATTAATATCGTAACTTATTTAGGCCTATATTTCAATACATAGGCTACTGTATCAATCAATCAATCAATCAATCAATCAATCATTCGTTCGTTCGTTCATGCCATCACACAGCATACGTGACATTCATGCTTTGAAATGCAATCAAGCATTTTAGTTTTTAAATTAAATAAGGTAGCTTTGAATAATTACCCTAATCAATATACCGCAATTCACGAATACATGCAACTGTTTTACAGTCTGCTGTAATAAAGGCTTTATATACACATGTATTCGTTAGAACAGACAGTGGTACACTTACTGTATTTATTTAGTGTTGTTTACACTGTACCAAATGGTCAGAAGAAATGTATATTGGAATCTAACAGCAACTGTTTGTCACGAATACTCACGCAACGCTTGCTCCTCTTCATTGATCTCCAGTAGTTTCCACAACTGAGTCAAATGTCTTTCACAGATCCGACTTCCCCTTTCTCTCCCGACCAACAAGTCAACATTCGCCCGTTCAGAGTTTCTTTTTCACGTTATCCGCATCCATTGCTGTAACATGCTTCTGTGTTTACGACATATAACCAATTTATTGATGTGATTATGATAGGCTATAGGTCAGGCCTTATTAGTCACATGCATGCGATGCCTACATGTTTCACGTAAAGGGAGCAACGATTGAGGGAATAGGGATTGTTTTTCCCTAAACAAATGTGGAATTTCAGTAACAGAACTTTTCAGTCAGAAACAAGTAAGAAACTAAATGGTTGAAATGATGTTGCAGCTTCAGCACGGACAGCGCAATAAAAACTTGCTGTGGTGCCTTTTCGCTGCAGAAGGGAGGAGAGAGAGACAACGTGCGCCAGTCACACAGGCACTCGCCGTCATAACACAGTTTGACCATCGGGCTCTTTCTTCAGTCATTTGTGTGTCTTAAAGCATCAGACAAGCTCAGCGCATATGTAGTTGCTTTTATTCAAACAGTGTGTGAATCTATATAAACATTTGTTTAAACATTTGCCTCATGCAGCGCAACACATCTCCATTTGCATAGAGTTGATCTGGGACATTTTCAGCTTCCAGGAATTGTGTACAGATCCTTGTGACATGGGGCCGTGCATTATCAAGCTGAAACATGAGGTGATGGCGGCGGATGAATGGCACGACAATGGGCCTCTATCTTGTCACGGTATCTCTGTGCATTCATGCCATTGTGTTCGTTGTCCGTAGCTTAAGCCTGTCCATACCATAACCCCACCACCACCATGTGGCACTTGAGGTCACAATGTTGACATCAGCAACCACTCGCCCACACGTGGTCTGCGGTTGTGAGGCCGGTTGGAAGCACTGCCAAATTCTCTAAAACGACATTGGAGGCGGCTTATGGTAGAGAAAATACCATTCAATTATCTGGCAACAGCCCTGTCGGACATTCCTGCAGTCAGCAAGCCAATTGCCCGCCTCCTGCTCCCTCAAAACTTGAGACATCTGTGGCATTGTGTTGTGTCAAAACTGCACATTTTAAAGTGTCCCCAACACAAGTTGCACCTGTGTAACGATCATGCTGTTTAATCAGCCCCTTGATATGCCACACCTGTCAGGTGGATAGATTATCTTGGCAAAGGAGAAATGCAAACAAATTTGTGCACAACATTTGAGAGAAATGTCATTTTTGTGCGTATTTTTTTTCACCTTTATTTAACCAGGTAGGTATGGAGAATGTCTGGGACCAACACTTTACATGTTGCGTTTACTGTATATTTTCGTTCAGTGTAGTTTGATATGGAAAGCTAGCTAGCGACCTCATCTGTCAGGGAAGGCGCTGACAAAAGGGAAGATTTCCACAGCTAGCTAGTGGCTAGCTTAGATAGCATTTGATGCTAACTAACGGCAAAACTAATGCTAATGACGTTAGCTTTATGTTGCAGAGCACAGATTACATACATTACCTGCTATCTGGGAGACGAATGCCTCTGCAGCAAGAGACATGATGAAATAGGACAGAAAATATATCCAGAACGGTGTAAAATAAAATGTTCCAAACAAGGTTAAGGGCACGCTTAGCGTAGAGTCCTAAAGATGACGTCAGACGCAGCGGTACGTCGCGCCAGTTTTTCCTGCTCAAACTTTAGTTCAATCACAATCGTTCCGCTTACACATTCCTCTGACCTGGGCCCACATCCACACCTAGAGTAGGAATGCTGACCTGGGATCTAAGGGGTTTGCTGCATTCTGAACCAGTATCGGGGAAAAGGAGATGATGAATAGGACGAGATCTCCTCTCTGCCCAGAAAGCTACCATTCACCAGCTCCTAGTGTTATGTCAAAATACTAACCAAATATGCCTGCCCAGCCTGCAATTATCATATACCTGTGTTACGCCCGGTATGTACCCAAGTAGCACAAAACGTTCCTGGAACCTAAACCAACGTTTAAAAATAAATGTATTTGAAACTTATTCCAACGTAGCCAATAGGTAGTTTTCCCAGTTGCACTGTCATGTGGAAAGAAATAAATTTCCCCTCAGGTATCAATAAAGTATCTATCTATCTATCTATCTATCTATCTATCTATCTATCTATCTATCTATCTATCTATCTATCTATCTATCTATCTATCTATCTATCTATCTATCTATCTATCTATCTATCTATCTATCTATCTATCTGAGACTGTCGCAGTGGTTAAAAGTCATGGATTGTGACCACTAAGAAGGTGCTAACTTCTTGAGAAGCTGTGAAATAGAACCATAACATTAAACTAATTCATACTTGTTCTGTACTGTGCTGTTAATGCCAGTTGATGACAATCAAGTACTTTTTCTTTTCAGGGATTCCTGTGCTACTGGCCATCAACAGGCAACAGCAAGAAGCTGAAGAGAGGTGACGCTCCTGACAAGGAGAGGTGGCCTAAATAAAGTGTCCATGTCATCCCTCACACAACAACTGGTAAAAGTGTACCACCAATGTAGTTTGTCCATAATCAACCAAAAGTCAACGTGTCACTGATACGTTTCTGTTCTCCCAAATGGAATCCTATTTGTCAAAATTTCTCAGATGACTACTCCAAAGCACGCAGTGTTGCAAAAAAAAAGCTGCAAAAACCTCCAATGTGATAAGCAGTAGTGAAATGGAGGCACGACCACACACCATCCCAGCTCGTTACCAGACTGGTTGTTGTGATGACAGTAGCAGTAAGTTGATTATACACTGAGTATATTAACGTGTGTATAGATCCGATGCTCATAACATGTTTTCTGTTTTGTTTCTGCATCTAAGCAACTGATATAGATGCGTTCTTTATGGAACCCTGCTCTCCAGAGAGAACTGTAGGTTTACCTCTACAGCCCAGATATCAGGACACAAATGGAGGTGTCTTATATGGAAAAATTATTAATGATTTCACAACTAACATGGCTGAAGACAAGGTGAGCGCTACCATCAGTCCTGTGTCATGCCAACAGTAAAGCATCCTGAGACCATTCATGTGTGGGGTTGCTTCTCAGCCAAGGGAGTGGGCTCACTCACAATTCTGCCTAAGAACACAGCCATGAATAAAGAATGGTACGAACACATCCTCAGAGAGCAACTTCTCCCAACCATCCAAGAACAGTTTGGTGACGAGCAATGCCTTTTCCAGCATGATGGAGCACCTTGCCATAAGGCAAAAGTGATAACTAAGTGGCTCGGGGAACAAAACATTGACATTTTGGGTCCATGGCCAGGAAACTCCCCAGACCTTAATCCCATTGAGAACTTGTGGTCGATCCTCAAGAGGCGGGTGGACAAACAAAAACGCACAACTTCTGACAAACTCCAAGCATTGATTATGCAAGAATGGCCTGCCATCAGTCAGGATGTGGCCCAGTAGTTAATTTACATCATGCCAGGGCGGATTGCAGAGGTCTTGAAATAGAAGGGTCAACACTGCAAATATTGACTCTTTGCATAAACTGAATGTCATTGTCAATGAAAGCCTTTGACACTTATGGAATACTTGTAATTATACTTCAATGTACCATAGTAACTACTGACATAAAGATCTAAGAGCACTGAAGCAGCAAACTTTGTGGAGACTAATACTTGTGTCATTCTCAACTTTTGGCTACGTCTGTATGTAACGGCACAAAACAATTCCTGAGCTAATAACGTTTTTTAAAAGTACATAAACAAACAAAATACTGCAGAGTTTCTTTCATCTTGGTCGGCTCTACAAGATTGAGAGAAGACCGATAATGAACAAGGTGGTCATGGTCTTTAGGAAGACTACGAACGTTCAAATGAAAGGTAGAAAATAAGCTTGTCCTGGAATGATATAAACTGCTACACAGGTTGTTAAATTGCTTAACATTATCGTGATAGACTCATCTCTGGTAAATGTCAGGATATTTCAATCTGGATCAACACAATCATTACAGTATATTTATTGGTTGCTTCATTAATATCTATTGAGTTAAAGACCCTGTTATCAGGGTTGATATAACTAAAAGAGATACACATTCGGAATCATTCAGATAATGGAATGGAAACATAGAAGTGCCTGCCTCACATGTCCAATACAACTCTGTCAATCACCACATTCTTATTGGCAGACTCAACAGCCTTGGTTTCTCAAGTGACTGCCTTGCCTGGTTCTCCAACTACTTCTCAGACAGAGTTCAGTGTGTCAAATCGGAGGGCCTATTGTCCGGTCCTCTGGCAGTCTCTATGGGGGTGCCACAGGGTTCAATTCTTGGGCCAACCCTTTTCTCTATATACATCAACGATGTCGCTCTTGCTGCTGGTGACTCTCTGATCCATCTCTACGCAGACGACACCATTCTGTATACATCTGGCCCCTCTCTGGACACAGTGTTGGCTAACCTTCAGGCGAGCTTCAATGCCATACAACACTCCTTCCGTGGCCTCCAACTGCTCTTAAATGCTAGTAAAACTAAGTGCATGCTTTTCAATCGAACGCTGCCCGCACCCGGACTATCATCACTACTCTCGACGGGTCTGACTTGGAATACGTCAACACCTACAAATACCTAGGCGTCTGGTTAGACTGTAAACTCAACTTACAGACTCACATTGACCATCTCCGATCCAAGATTAGATCTAGTATCGGCTTCCTATTCCGCAACAGGGCTTCCTTCACTCATGCTGCCAAACATGCCCTTGTAAAACTGACTATCCTACCGATCCTTGACTTCAGAGATGTCATTTACAAAATAGCCTCCAACACTCTACTCAGCAAATTGGATGTAATCTATCACAGTGCCATCTGTTTTGTTACCAAAGCCCCATATAACACCCACCACTGCGACCTGTATTCTCTCGTTGGCTGGCCCTCATTACATATTCGTCGCCAAACCCACTGGCTCCAGGTCATCTATAAGTCTTTACTAGGTAAATCCCTGCCTTATCTCAACTCGCTGGTCACCATAGCAACACCCACCTGTAGCATGCGCTAAAGTAGGTACAGTGGGGAGAACAAGTATTTGATACACTGCCGATTTTGCAGGTTTTCCTACTTACAAAGCATGTCTGTAATTTTTATCACAGGTACACTTCAACTGTGAGAGACGGAATCTAAAACAAAAATCCAGAAAATCACATTGTATGATTTTTAAATAATTAATTAGCATTTTATTGCATGACATAAGTATTTGATCACCTACCAACCAGTAAGAATTCCGTTCTCCACTCATTACCTGTATTAACTGCACCTGTTTGAACTCGTTACCTGTATAAAATACACCTGTCCACACACTCCAACCTCTCCACAATGGCCAAGACCAGAGAGCTGTGTAAGGACATCAGGGATAAAATTGTAGACCTGCACAAGGCTGGGATGGACAATAGGCAAGCAGCTTGGTGAGAATGCAACAACTGTTGGCGCAATTATTAGAAAATGGAAGAAGTTCAAGATGACGGTCAATCTCCCTCGGTCTGGGGCACCATGCAAGATCTCACCTCGTGGGGCATCAATGATCATGAGGAAGGTGAGGGATCAGCCCAGAACTACACGGCAGGACCTGGTCAATGACCTGAAGAGAGCTGGGACCACAGTCTCAAAGAAAACCATTAGTAACACACTATGCCGTCATGGATTAAAATCCTGCAGCGCACGCAAGGCCCGTCTGAAGTTTGCCAATGACCATCTGGATGATCCAGAGGAGGAATGGGAGAAGGTCATGTGGTCTGATGAGACAAAAATAGAGCTTTTTGGTCTAAACTCCACTCGCCGTGTTTGGAGGAAGAAGAAGGATGAGTACAACCCCAAGAACACCATCCCAACAGTGAAGCATGGAGGTGGAAACATCATTCTTTGGGGATGCTTTTCTGCAAAGGGGACAGGACGACTGCACCGTATTGAGGGGAGGATGGATGGGGCCATGTATCGCGAGATCTTGGCCAACAACCTCCTTCCCTCAGTAAGAGCATTGAAGATGGGTCGTGGCTGGGTCTTCCAGCATGACAACGACCCAAAACACACAGCCAGGGCAACTAAGGAGTGGCTCCGTAAGAAGCATCTCAAGGTCCTGGAGTGGCCTAGCCAGTCTCCAGACCTGAACCCAATAGAAAATCTTTGGAGGGAGCTGAAAGTCCTTATTGCCCAGCGACAGCCCCGAAACCTGAAGGATCTGGAGAAGGTCTGAGGAGTGGGCCAAAATCCCTGCTGCAGTGTGTGCAAACCTGGTCAAGAACTACAGGAAACGTATGATCTCTGTAATTGCAAACAAAGGTTTCTGTACCAAATATTAAGTTCTGCTTTTCTGATGTATCAAATACGTATGTCATGCAATAAAATGCAAATTAATTTCTTAAAAATCATACAATGTGATTTTCTGGATATTTGTTTTAGATTCCATCACTCACAGTTGAAGAGTACCTATGATAAAAATTACAGACTTCTATATGCTTTGTAAGTGAGAAAACCTGCAAAATCGGCAGTGTATCAAATACTTGTTCTCCCCACTGTATATTTCACTGGTCACCCCCAAAGCAACACCTCCTTTGGCCGCCATTCCTTCCAGTTCTCTGCTGCCAATGACTGGAACTTACTGCAGACTTCAGAGGATTCTGACATTTAGAGCAATGTGTGTGTTTGCTTATGAGGTTAGGTGAAGGTAGTTGAGGTAATTGAGGTAATATGTACATAGGTAGGGGTAAAAGTGACTAGGCAATCAGGATAGATAATAAACAGAGTAGCATCAACGTATTTGGAGAGTGGGAAAGAGTGCCTAGTCACTTGTGTGTGGCGGCAATATGCTTGTGTGTGATTGAGCATATGTTGTGTGTGTGTGTGTGTGTGTGTGTTGGAGTGTCAGTGTAGTATATGTGAGTGTGTGAGTAGAGTCCTGTGAGTGTGTGTTGGAGTGTCAGTGTAGTATGTGTGAGTGTTTGAGGTGTACCTTTTAAGAGAAGTTTTCATCTATAAAGATTTTGGTTCCCTTCAGGCACTTGGCTCTCCTGAAATCTCCTCCTTGTCTTTGAACCTGAGCAGTTTCACCACTATAGATCTGGGCCGTCCATCAGTGAAGAATGTCCCATTCCTGTACACCCTCTCCACCTCGATGAGTTTAGGGTCCAGTTTGAGTTGATCTGCCAGGAGTTTCCTGGACTTGACTTCTGTGTCTTTAAGTCCTCAATTCCATCGATGTTATTGTGCCTTGATTGGTTTTTCGAGGTAGTCAAACCAACAACCCTCTGGTTACTGCTCTTTCTCATTCACTTCAAGGCAGCCGCTAGTATGGAGTCAGATATCTGCCAAAGAATTTGAATGTAAGGATCATAAAAATGTTGAGGTGTAAGAGATGAATTGCAAAGTTAAAACTGACATTGACAACATAGGTATTGGATGAAAATGTTGTAAAAATTCTGCAAATACAATTCCTCTGTTATGATTACAGATCAACTTTTCACATTGAAATTTAGATTAAAATCTTGTCATGCAATTCTTATGTACAATGTTACAATTATGGTGTTTTGGCAGTCTCATCTCACTGTTGTAAAATACATTTGAATGTAATGACTGGAACTTCCTTGCCTGGCTAACGCTTTGATGCCTGGGAACTCGCTTTGATGTTGTGGGCGTGATGCGTCGATAATGAAGGGGGCCTTTTACTGGTTGGTTCTCGTTTATGTCTCCCTCACTCAAACACCCACAAACACACAGCCACAAACAACCCCTGGGTGCTGCCCCCTTGAATAATAACAAATCTAAACCCTTCAGAGGAAAATAACGTATGAGAGAACCAATTAATGACAGGATTTCCCAAATTTGGTCCTGTGGCACCCCCTTGGTGGACGTTTTGGTTTTTGCCCTAGCACTATACAGCTGATTCAAATAACCAACTCATCGTCAAGCTTTGATTATTTGAGTTAGCTGTGTAGTGCTAGGGCTCTGTCCTTCAAAGGGGCCGAGTGTCAGTCTCTGGGGAGATTGCTGCTCTGTCTGTCCTCTTTTTTGGGGGGGCTAACTGGCTTTCTCTGATGTAGGGTTGACTGAGGGCCTTGGGGCCTAGAGCTGGTGCATGGGTCACTCTCCTTCAAGGGAGATTCCACCCTCTTTCAAAAACAAAATAAATAATCTCCATTCCTGCACCCCAACATCAACATCTGTGAAAATGGCAGGTTTCTATGTTTAGCAGTCAAAAGGACACTGATGAATCATCTGGTGTGCATCATGTGATTTTAACCAACTATGAGCATGCAAAGGTTAGTACATGTAAATGTATTCTAGTGTTTTAATTAGCAAATAGTAACCTGTGCTTGAATAACATTTGCCTGCTGATTGTTGGTTAAAATGTGGCAGTTGCCACTCTCTTCCGCTTCCCAGTAGTGTATGGAAGTGAGATCCCCCATTTCAGATTTAACTCTTGGGGGCGCCAAAGATTGTGATTAATGTGCTCGGAGATCAGGCTATTCTCGATCTGTAAACAAGTTCAGAGGTATTAATATAGAGCATGCTCTGCAAACCATGAGGCCAAACCCAAAAGCAATGGTGAGAACTTGATGTGTCTGATCTGCTGCTTTCCATGAAGCTCAACAAAGAAGTATTACATAAATGCTTAGTGAACATAAAACTATACCTGGCTGGGACATTTTGTCAGTCTTCTGATACAAAGCATACTATTTAAATGTGGCTACAATTGTATTCCTCCATACAGAATAGTCATATACGACTATTGAATGCTGATCAGTGACATGGGGCTGGCCAGCAGTGGATTTTGCTCTAAAACTTGGTGATGGAGAGGATGAGAAAGGAGATCATACTAATGGAGTGAGGGCTTCACAGCTCCACCGGCGAGAAAACGGGCTCTTATGTCTCTCGGAGCCTGTGGGAATTTTTTTTTGAGACCCTAGAAAATTCTCAGCGCCATGGGGCGACTCAGTCCGAGGATTTACGTGCGGAATACCCCGACAAAAGGCGTTTGAGATCGAGATATGCTCAGTCCGCATCATCACAACGTTGATACGAACGCTCCCGCGGAGATTCCCTCTTCGAAAGATAGAGAGAGAATGAGTATGTATTCGGACGTTTCTCCGGATTCAGACAGTGATCTAGAGGTTGGATGTCCACTGCTTCACTCGCCTGACAGCCTTAGTGTTACCCAACAAAAAGAAAATAGCATGAAAGGTAACTTTATGTAATTTATTCTAATATCACAATCTGCTTGACAACTGTGAATGACAACTCACTGCACAATTTGTCAAGCCTACAGTAGTCCATAAAACATCGGTCAAATAATTAAATAGTTGTAAGATAATACAACATATGTTGAAATGTAATGGGAAGTCAAGATGTAATTTTAATGTAAAATGTATTACTCCTGATAAGCCTAGGAAAATAGATGTAACTACTCTGAATAAGCTAATGATTATTAAAACACATTTTCAGCACATCATCAAACTGATAATCAAGCACTTCTATAATTTTGCCCAAAGGGTTTTCAGACCGCAACTCTCCAAACACTAGCTCATCTTCCCTGTCGAATTTGAGCATGGACGGTCATTCATTTGGAAGCTGCTCGAGTACAGATCAAGTGAGAAGATATCGGACTGCTTTCACGAGGGAACAGATAGGAAGACTAGAAAAAGAGTTCTACAGGGAAAATTATGTCTCAAGACCAAGAAGGTGTGAACTGGCCGCATCTCTGAATCTACCTGAAACAACAATTAAGGTTTGTTTGATGCATTTTCGGCAATAAAAGGGATCTGTCTGTCTGTCTGTCTGTCTGTCTGTCTGTCTATCTATCTATCTAAACGATAAGCCTATTTTAAAACGAAATTATTATTATTATCACCTGAAGGCCTATATTCTACTGCAGGATGTTTTTACACAGCTGTTCACACCGACCATATGAGAAAATCTAGACTCATATCAACTGTTGAATCTTGGTCAGTCTCAGATTTTGTCCGATGTTTTTTCTGTGAACATGTTCCTGTGTTCTAAATCTGACCACATAAATAACAAAATCTGAACCAGCAGTGCGAACTGTAGCATATAGGTTACGGAGGTTGGACAAAATACAAACCACATTAACATGAACTGTCTTTATTATTGAATGATGACCATCCAACATTTTGGGGTTGTTTACTCGAAACATTCAACATAAATGAGTTTTTTTTAATGTTCATAATCCTATTGATATTATTTTTGTTGAACAATATTTCGGAGTGGTTGATGTTCAATTCCTAACCCACATTTTTTTTAATTATGCGTGCTGATTGCCTAATGATGCGTTTCATTTATTTGGTCCCAGGCCTGGCCTATATATTATTTGGAAAACTACTGGTATAATTTAGTATAATTTATTTTCCCAATCATGTAGAAAAGTCTAAGGCCAAATATTCTATAAAACCGTGAGAGGAGAAAAAACTGTATTCATGGATATATGTCTTATTTTTAGGTTTGGTTCCAGAACAGACGGATGAAAGATAAACGACACCGTCTAGCGATGTATTGGCCTCACCCCGCGGATCCAAGCTTTTACACCTACATGTCGCACGCAGCAACCACCGGTGGCCTACCTTGCCCCTTCCCCTCTCACCTGCCCCTGCCATATTACCCGCACATGGGCGTCACAGCAGCTGTTGCAACATCAATACGTCCACTTGACGCTTTCCGTGCGCTCTCGCACACATACTCACGACCGGAGCTGCTCTGTAACTTTCAGCACCCAGGTCTCTACCAGTCTCCAACAGGCCTCGCCAGTTCAGCAGCAGCGGTTAGTGCGCCATCGAGCCATGGACCGTGCTCGTGCCTCAGCTGCCATAATAGCCAGACTTCTTGTACTGACACCCTGTGATCGAGGAGCAAGACCTCAGAGTTTACATTTTTTTATTTTTTTTTATTTAACATTTATTTAACTAGGCAAGTCAGCACCCAGGTCTCTACCAGTCTCCAACAAATAAGAACAAATTCTTATTTACAATGAAGGCCTACCACAAGGCAAAATATCTCATGCGGGGACGGGGGCTGGGCTTAAAAATTAAAGTAAATAAATATAAATATTTGACCAAACACACATCACGACAAGAGAGACAAAACAACACTACCAAAATAGATACCTAAGACGACAACATAGCAAGGCAGACAACAGCACAAAGGGCAAGAAGGTAGAGATTACAATACATCACGCAAAGCAGCCACAACTGTCAGTAAGAGTGTCCATGATTGAGTCTTTGAATGAAGAGAATGAGATAAAACTGTCCAGTTTGAGTGTTTCTTGCAGCTCGTTCCAGTCGCTGGCTGCAGCGAACTGAAAAGACGAGCGGGGATGTGTGCGCTTTGGGGACCTTTAACAGAATGTGACTGGCAGAACGGGTGTTGTATGTGGAGGATGAGGGCTGCAGTAGATATCTCAGATGATCATCAACAGGTCAAAGGTGAGAGTGTATTTTTGCCATACTCTGCCGCTGTGCTCAGTAAAACGCCGGATTAGAGGAGACCTCACTGAACATATCGCCTCTGAGTGGACCTGGTTTATGTGTCTCCAATGCACATACAGTGAGCTCCCAAAGTATTACATGTTTTGTTGTTTTGGCTCTGTAATCCTAAATGAATCGTGAAGGATGAGTGAGAAAGCTACAGATACACAAATATCACACCCTTAAAACATGCTAACCTCTCACCATTACAATAACGGGAGGTTAGGGGAGGTTAGCATTTATGATATTTGTGCGTGTTATAACACTGAACTTGATGCTGATTTATTTATTCAGGCTATATATTTGTATCTTATTTTGTAGCCAATTATTTAGTTCATTTGTTCAGAGACATATTTGGGTTGTAGGTTAATAAGCATAGGCTATTGATGAAAAAAACTGTTCAATTGACGAATGACATTTATATTCGATCATGAGTTGAAACAAACCATATATTACAGTAGGCCTACAGTGTCCAGCATTTATGTGAAAATTGCGCAAACCAACTAGCTGATTTACACTCAGCTTGGAGTTACTGGCGCCCTATGAAGTTATAATTCGGCCTAATTTAAGTATTTAAAAAACGTAACCACCAAATGTGCTTCCCTTTCCGACATAAAAATGATAAAGGGCCCAACAAAAACAAAATTAATATTCTGATTAAAAAAAAATCAACATATTGACTTGAATATGAAGCCTGGGATCAAGCCAACCTCTTGCATTCGTAAATCCGTTAGACTAAGCAAGTAGGCCTATACATGTATGTTGATAGTACCTACATACATGTTTAGCAGACTATTCTGTTGCGATAGCCTATGTATGTTAATAGGTCATGACACCCATGACAATTCACTTCATAGCCTGTTATTTTGATTTGAATTCACAAATTCCACCCATATATTATTTTATATTCCATTCGACCGCGATCCCGCTCTTAATCAACCAAGTGGAGAAAAGAGGCATATATTTTCTTATCATAAATGCTGTACAATAGTATAATTAAGATTCCAAACACACTGTTAAGCAAAGAACACATGCCAAATGAACCACAAACTTAAAAAAAACGTTTAAAAAAAACATACATTAATTGAACCGTTCTGGATTGGAAACATTTCTGTCTCAGCTAAATGTATATTTACATTTAGTTTGACATGTATTTATTTCAACATATGTATGTGCAATATTTTATGTGTATTATGTCCAATATCAATGTAGGCCAATATTACATTCAAGTTTGTTAATTGTTCAGGTTTAATAAATTATTGCATAATGATTTGATTAATTTGACTTCTTTACTGTTAGCCGGATGCAATCCATGGAGATCGATAAACTCCAATTGGAAGTAGCCGTTGGAAGTAGACTTTTTTCTGCATTCCTGCAGATTGCAATACATATATTGGCTGGACCTATATATATATATATATATAGAAGCTGTCTGGTCAAATATTGCCTTCGACTGTAAAGTACATTTTTGCATGCTTTAATTAATTGTGGGATAAAGTTTACTGGTAATTTCGGAAATAAAAAAGAAGTAATTGAATGCATCCACAGTAGCCTAGATAGGAATGAGATTTTCTATTGTATTTTATTTTAATTTTATTTTACCTTTATTTTACTAGGCAAGTCAGTTAAGAACATATTCTTATTTTCAATGACGGCCTAGGAACAGTGGGTTAACTGCCTTGTTCAGGGGCAGAACGACAGATTTTTACCTTGTCAGCTCGGGGATTTGATCCAGCAACCTTTCTGTTAAGGGCCCAACACTCTAACCACTGGGCTACCTGCCGCCCCAATCAGGCTAATGGATCCATTTTCTCAATCGAATACAGAATTACAGAAGAAAATAGGCTTGAAATTATTGGGTTAGACAACACTATATAATATAGGCCTATCGCATCTTTGACATTTTGATCAGTGACTGTCACCCATATGTTCTTGTTCTTCATTATGTAGCCCTGCTGTTCACAAGCTGCTTGGTCAGATCACTCGTTCCATTTTGATTGACTACCTTATTAACCCGCGCTTCTGTAAGTGTGACCGATCTGATTATGACGCATGCTTGGAATAATGTTTGACTTAGGAAAGGATAAATCCTCATTAATAAAATGCCCTTCTCAGCTGAATTAGGTTTTGTGTATGCATGAGAGAGTGAAAAGAAAATAATTAAGATTTCGATTTTATGACAGTCTAATAATCAAGGCTATGGTATACTCAAATTGAACTGTATTTCTAGAGTGCTCCAAATGTTATATTTAAATAATAGATTTTCCTTCCAACAGAAAGGCTAGGTGGTGCCCCGTTTTATTTGCTAAACAATTACACGATTTATGTTCGAATTGCAAACATTAAAACAATGGCTGGAGTAAGTTTAGAAATTACAGTCATATTAACTTATTGAACATTTAACACAGCCAAAATATAATCTCTTCATCGTACAAACATATGATCTCCCATTTACAATCGAGCACACAGCCATGCAATCTCCATAGACAAACATTGGCCATAGAAGGGTGTTACTGAAGAGCTCACTGACTTGCGATGTGACACTGTCACAGGATGCCACCTTTCCAACAAGTCAGTTAGTGTGAGGACAGACGCTGGTAGACGAGAAGCAAGTACAGGGGGTGAATATTTAATGCAAAACTGACAGGAACAAAACACCGACAGCGTCTGTACAACGGAAACATAACGACATTAATGCAGACACGGGATCCAACTGGGGAACAGACAGATATATATGTCACCAAGCCCAACAAAAAACTAAAATAACTTCCTGATGCTTCTAATATTGGCGTCTGCATTGCGTGTAATGATGGTAACAGGTGCACATAATGATGGTAACAGGTGTGCGTAATGATGGTAACAGGTGTGCGTAATGATGGTAAAAGGTGTGCGTAATGATGGTAACAGGTGTGCGTAATGATGGTAACAGGTGTGCTTAATGATGGTAACAGGTGTGCATAATGATGGTAACAGGTGTGCGTAATGATGTAACAGGTGTGCGTAATGATGGTAACAGGTGTGCGTAATGATGGTAACAGGTGCGTGTAATGATGGTAACAGGTGCGGGTAATGATGGTAACAGGTGTGCGTAATGATGGTAACAGGTGCGCGTAATGATGGTAACAGGTGTGCATAATGATGGTAACAGGTGCACATAATGATGGTAACAGGTGCGGGTAATGATAGTAACAGGTGTGCGTAATGTTGGTAACAGGTGTGCATAATGATGGTAACAGGTGTGCATAATGATGGTAACAGGTGTGCGTAATGATGGTAACAGGTGCACGTAATGATGGTAACAGGTGTGCGTAATGATGGTAACAGGTGCACGTAATGATGGTAACAGGTGTGCGTAATGTTAGTCAACTTTCTTCCCTGCTAGAGCTTCCTCGGTCAACTGTAAGTGCTATTATTGTGAAGTGGAAAGTAATAGGAGCAACAGTGGCTGATAGGCCACACAAGCTCACAGAACAGGAACACCGAGTGCTGAAGCATGTAGCACCTAAAAATGGTCTGTCCTCAACACTCCCTACCAAGTTCTAAACTGCCTCTGGAAGCAAGGTCAGCGCAAGAACTGTTTGTCGGTAGCTTCATGAAATGGGTTTCAATGGCCGAGCAGCCGCACACAAGCCTAAGATCACCACGCGCAATGCCAAGCGTCGGCTGGAGTGGTGTAAAGCTCGCTGTCATTGGACTCTAGAGCAGTGGAAAAGCGTTCTTTGGAGTGATGATTCACGTCAGGAGAAAGCTACCTGCCCGAATAGATAATACTAACTGTAATGTTTGGTGGAGGAAGAATAATGGTTTGGGCTAGGCCCCTTAGTTCCAACAAAGGGAAATCTTAACGTTACAGCATACAATGACATTGTAGACGATTCTGTGCTTCCAACTTTGTGGCAACAGTTTGGGGAAGGCCCTTTCCTGTTTCAGCATGACAATGCCCCGGTGCAAAAATCGAGGTCCATACAGAAATGGTTTGTTGGGATCGGTGTGGAAGAACTTGACTGGCCTGCACAGAGCCCTGACCTCAACCCCATCAAATACCTTTGGGATGAATTAGAAAGCAGACTGTGAGCCAGGCCTAATCGACCAACAGCAGTGCCCGACCTCACTAATGCTCTTGTGGCTGAATGGAAGCAAGTACCTGCAGCAATGTTCCAACATCTAGTGGAAACCCTCCCCAGAAGAGTGGAAGCTGTTATAGCAGCAAAGGGGGACCAACCAATATTAATCCCTATGATTTTTAGAATGAGGTGTTCAAAGAGCAGGTGTCCACATACTTTTGGTCATGTAGTGTATGTTTTGATAACTTTAGTTTTTTTATTCCCTGTGAATACCATATTACACAATTGTATCTACTCTGAGACCAAGGGCCGGCATTTGTATGCCCTCCAAAGAAATGTCGGTGGAACAAGATTCAAAGGCCAGACTAGGAAGGAAGTGGTGTTGTTTGCTAAGTTGTGCCTTGTTTATTGAACTCACCATTACATCTGGTTGGCAAGTATATGAATGGTTTGTTAACAGATTGTATATTCGGTGAAAGGTTGGAGCATGTGTTTTATTGTTGTATGTTTGTTGAAAAGAGGGAAACTTTTATGTTTAGGATTATTGAGGTTGGACATGGTTAGTGTGTGGGGGGGGGGTTGGTGTTAGACGTTAGTAGGGCTCTTTATTTTTATGTCCTTAGTAGTTCATAACTAGCTAGGAGGGTTTAGCTTTTCTGTGTTTATTTTCTAGAGCTACTACTGTATTGTATGTATTAAACCGTGATGACCACACCCTCCAGCACAGTAGGTGGCGGCATGAAACCTAAACGTTTGTTTGCGGACCGCCATTACACCGTAGAAGAAGAAGGAGAAGAATAACCCGAATTCCCCGTGTTGTTATTGCTAGCTAGCAAGCAACAGTAAGTAGCAGACTTGGATCTATTTCAATCAGGCCTAAGGCTGAAACTGATTAGGTCTGTCTGTTTTTAACACACTAACGTCGTTATGTTAACGTTACATGCTAGCTAGCCAGACAGTTTATATCATTGTTAGCTAGCGCGCTATCACTAGCATCAAGCTACAGTGTTACGTTAGTCTATACAATTACGTCGAGTAACTCAGGATTACAAACCCGTATCACAGTCTTCAGGGGCTTCAGTGGAGCATGCCGGGATGTCAGGGCTGTTTAGAGTTAGCTTGGACTTGTTGTCTCTGAATGGAGCATGCTGGGATGTCAGGGCTGTTTAGAGTTAACTTGGACTTGTTGTCTCTGAATGGAGCATGCCGGGATGTCAGGGCTGTTTAGAGTTAACTTGGACTTGTTGTCTCTGAATGGAGCATGCCGGGATGTCAGGGCTGTTTAGAGTTAACTTGGACTTGTTGTCTCTGAATGGAGCATGCCGGGATGTCAGGGCTGTTTAGAGCTTGGACTTGTTGTCTATGAATGTGTTTCCACTAGTTACCACAGCCACAATATATCTTCTTACAATCAGACTTTAAACCTAACCTTAACCGCACTGCTAACCTTGTGCCTAACCCTACCTGTAAATTAAGACCAAAAAGTTTTGTTTTCATGAATTTGTCGTTAAAGACAGTAACAACCATCTGAATGAGCTAGCTGTCGTTGGCACTTGCTATTCTGTAACCTCACCTAGCCAGCTGTCTGAGCTGTTGTTTAGGTAGGTAGATATATCTTAACCTTTACTTTTCAACAGTTTTAGGCAGCTAGCTAACCTAAAGGAAAGAGTGGACAAAGCCGAGGAGTGGGACACCATTACATTCTACAGAGATGGGTGCTGTTGTTTCCCGGTGGAAGGTAACTATATGCACGTTAAACAAGTCCGTAACAGTATGATTCATTATAGGTACACTAGCTAAGTCTTCTAGCGACCCTGGTTTATAAGTGTGGATATCGACTATGCCACTTGAGCATGCTTTTTTGGCACAGTCGATGGCTGTTTCATTACACTCCCTGTTTCATTACACTGGTGTCAGACATGGGAAACCTTAACCTTCTGGCCCGAAGCCCAGCGGTCCATCGACTGTTCCACAAAAGCATGCTCAAGTGGCAGAGTCGATATATGCCTTATAAACCAGGGTTGAATCAATCTGGAGAATCTGACTACTCCATGGTCTATCTAGCTACCTACCAACCCAATGTTTCTTTAGCATTTCAAGCGTTCAGTTTAATGCAATCAAGTAGACTATATCACTGACTAGTCAACTGAACTGAACTGAACTGCACTGCACTGTACTGTGTCTAGTGTCATTGTATGAGGGCATGCATGATGTGTTGAAGTTACAGATGCTTATAATATCTATTTATACATATTAGCCTAGTTACCTTTTATATCATTCAGAGAGAGAAAAAACATTTTATTCAGCACAAATATCTGGTCCTAGCCATTTGTTTTGAGTGATTCAGAAGTAAATTGTATCTCATCTTCAAACAGGCTAAACCAACGACAGTGGAACTTCTAGAAGGCATTGACAAGGTAAGTATTAGGGTAAATGTTGCTATAAGCCCTACTTTTCAACATTATATAGGCTACTAGTATTCAAAACAAGTTTCTACAGTCAATATCACAGCACCAAGCTTCTCCCGCAGTCCTGTCCATGAGCTTCATCTTGTATCCCCTTGTAATTATCAGTCAGGCAGTGATCTGTTTTGATCTTTTAGTGACAGGCGCAGATGTCCACAACTCTGACACAGATACTAGAAAAGAGGCTATACTTAGAGAAGAATTAGAATTAACAAAGGTTAAACATTTTACAAACCCCTTTTCATGTGTAGCATAAGGTTGGGTTAATACTCTTCCATTAGCCAAGCATTCCATAATTCATATAATCAAACTATTACTCTATAGTGACCTGTGATCTTTTAAAAAAAACTTTTTTTTGTTGTCTTTTCAGGATATTAAGGACTTTGAGGAATTTAGAGCGAAGAATCAGAGACTGCAGAAGTTGTGGGTGGGAAGACTACTTCTGTATTCATCTGTGCTCTATCTTATTACTTGCTTAAGTGTTTACTTCTGGTATCTCCCTGAACAATGGACAGGACGCATCGTGATGACTTTGCCCTTATTTTTCTTTCCTATATTGTAAGTATAGCCAACTCTGTCTTCTGCCACACATAACCTTAAAGGGGCAATCTGGGATTCAAATAACAACACAGTGGTACTTATTTTTAGGGGGGTAAACAGCTGAGGCATAGGACTGGAGGAATGTACCCACTCTCAAATTCATAGACGGCGCTGATCAAAATCATGTTTTATAGCTGTAAAGTGTTTGTTTGAAATTACATTGTTTACAAACATTGGTGTATAACAAGCTGATATTTTGGTTTCTGACAAGATGGTAAATAAGGCGGCAGGTAGCCCAGTGGTTAGAGTGTTGGGCCCATAACCGAAAGGTTGCTGGATCGAATCCCCGAGCTGACAAGGTAAAAATCTGTCGTTCTGCCCCTGAACAAGGCAGTTAACCCACTGTTCCTAGGCCGTCATTGAAAATAAGAATTTGTTCTTAACTGACTTGCCTAGTAAAGTAAAGGTTAAAAAAAAAATAAAAAAATCATAAGTTGTATTCTTCAGGAATCAATGGCTATATATCCTTTATTTAAAAGTAAAATAATGTCTGCACCAATCCCTGATTGCCTCTTTAAGTATGTATTCTATTATGTGCATGCAGCCTAAAGATATTTGTTGCCAGTTCAAACATATTTCAGAGAAGATGCAGAGCATCCACACATTTTTCATTCACATGAAATCTCCCAAGCACAGACATAGTTGTTTATATTTGTTTCAATCAATAGTTCATCTTATTCCACAGCTGTTCTGGTTTTGTGTATCTAATGCCAAAGTTACTTTTCAATATGGAGGCCTATGCTACTCTTTCCGGTCATCAAAATGTCCGGCCAAGTAAAAACGCCACTACACAATCTTCAAAGTGAAGAATCTTCTGTATTGTTCCATTGATCGCAAATTGCGTCACCACACAAAGTGATGCTCTCTCTGAACTGCTTTTCTGAGCAACTGTTCAACAATGTTTCTACTACGTTGCTTTTCAGAGTGTGGTTTACGAGGAAGCTGCTGATATTCCTTTTCTCAAAGCGAACAGAAAGAAACAGTAAGGTTTCTCTTATTTTGTTTTCCATTTTAGTTTTTACACACATAGGATTCTCGTCTTTACATTACGTTTAGCGTGACTTGTTTTTGAACTGCAAGTCTGTAAAAAATAATAGTAATACAAAAAAGCTGAATGTAAATGTCTCTTAAAATGCAGATGATTTAAATGCACGTGTGCTTCATGACAAATACTCAACAACGCATGCCTCTTGTCACCTTTTTTTTTTGTTTCAGATGATAAACTAGAAGATTTCAAAGTTGAAAAAAGAAAAATCGTAAGTGTATGATCCTAGTCCTGGACTAAAAAGCATGCTCAATGGAGAAATCAGCCCTTAGTGTTTTGAAATAAACGTGTCATTGTCATTGATCCAGAGCTGATATCTTAATGACACAATGACTCATTCCCTGGTTGTCCTTTAAATAATCCTAAATGTTTAATTATGTCTGGAGCTCCTTGCACAACTTGAATGCGCTCTAACCTTTTGAAACGCATTATGATGTAATTTGTGCTGATCTATGTATAATACACCCCTTTTTACAATTTCGGCCCCCTCACCTCCTACCCCTTTCCCTAAGTAGAGGGAGGTTATTTGCTACATCAGGCCTCAAAAGCTTACATTGGAAGTCTCCTGCCTTCTTGGGAAGCCTTTATTAAGCTCTCAGAGCACTTTGCAGTGAGCTAATGGCTAATGCTAATACATAATCTCAAATCAATGCAGACAGCAGGCTAATTGGCAGAGAGACTGTGTTCCTTAAAGCTGTGCTAGGGTTGCAAAGCTACCGGTAATTTACCATGAAGGTAATGTATGGCAATCTATGGTAACTTTGGTGATTTATACTTGTATTCATTTTTGTATATCTATGTCCATATTGTCCTTGAGTTTCCAGTGGATAGATCATATGGTTAAAGAGAAATAGCCTAGTTAATGAAAAAAGCATCTACAATGACATTATAAATTAACTCTGCGACTCTTCCAACTATTTACTTGTCTCACAACATTTACGACAAAGACATAGTCAAATAAAAGTATGTTAACAAATATATCTACAATGATAGCTTATGGAATAGAAATCAACATTAAATTCTCTGGCAACAGCTCTGGTGGACATTTCTGCAGTGAGCATGCCAGTTGCACACTGCCTCAAAACATTTTAGAGTAGCCTGTTGTTGTCCCCAGAACAAGGTGCACTTGTGTAATGATCTTGCTGTTTAATCAGCTTCTTGATTTTCCACACCAGGTGGACAGATTATCTTGGCAAAGGAGAAATGCTTCCCAACAGGGATGTAAACAAATTTGTGCACAACATTTGAGAGAAATACACTTTTTGTGTGTATGGAACATTTCTGGGATCTTTTATTTCAGTTCATGAAACATGGGACCAACACTTTAAATGTTGCGTTTATATTTTTGTTCAGTATGTATATATTTTAACTTGAAAGCTATCAACATTTTTGTAGTTTACTGGTAATATACACTCCATTTGCTATGCTGTGCAGATATAATTCGTTAGCTGATGAATTTTTAAAACTTTTTTTCTACAGTTGGAAGAGGTGATGGAGACTGAAACCTACAAGAATGCCAAGTTAATTCTTGAGAGGTTTGATCCTGAAGCAAATAAGAAAGTGGCAAGTACATTAGCTGTTCTTTAAACTAACCAATGACTTCCTCTGCAATTTATTTAAATTATGAATTGGTCTGAGATTCTTATTTTATTTTTTTAAAGGAAATGGAATTCACGCCAGTCAGGCCAGGTCAGATGACTCCTAGACCGGGCCAAGGTAAAGGCCTCCTTTCTACATTAGTTGTGTTTCTGTATCGAAGCATAAAACCAAAGATTGAGAAACCTATAAATGTCTTACTTACCATTTGATTCCTACCACAAAATTCATGTGGTTCACTAGGTTACATAGAATTGATAGATAGATAGATAGATAGATAGATAGATAGATAGATAGATAGATAGATAGATAGGTAGGTACTTTATCTGTTCTTGTGCTCACGGTGTGAGCCTGAGCCGTCAGTCCTGTATAATTGATTACATTCAGGAGAGCATTCGCACACTTCCCTTTCTCTACCAAATCTGTCAGCAGCAAAATAATCTGTGTGGCCCTCTGTTGAATTTCAAAGTCCCGATGTGGCCCTCGAGCCGCAAAGTTTTCCCACCTGCGCTAGTGTATACACTCTTATGTCATACTGGGAAATTGTGTTTCCATAGCTCGAGCTGACAGTGAGGACTTGTGAAATGCAGAATCAACAACCTCTGCATAATCAAAACAGTTGCTTTGTGAGAAGGTTGAAAAGTTCACAGTTAGCCATTGTTATGCAAATTCCAGCTGAAACGTACCAGTGGCCTGGTTTGGCCCCAAGTGAGAGAGAGCAGGTCAACCGGAGCCATGGCCCTGTGAAACACGGGTGCCGGCCCGCGTAAATATAAACAGAAAAGCCTGAGCCTTTTGGGTAAAACACTGGGGTAAATCTTGTATGGAAATGTACCGTTAGAGAGGTGGGCCAGCAATGAGAATGTTGCCGTTTTAAGTCACTAATCAGACAGGAAAAATCTGTCATAATGTGAGCCGGCAACCAAGGGTTACTGGTGTCAAATCCTAGATGCCATCTCTTGCCGTTGTGCCCTTGAGCATGGCAAGAAAATGTTCCTGAACATTGCCGTAGATATGTAAATAAACAGAGTGCCTTAACTCTGAGAACCATTTGTGTAGTGTCCCCCATTTGAGAAAGAATACCTTTTCTACATGTCCCTCTTCTTCAGAACTCCGTCAACGCAACATAGCCATGAGGCCCCCTGTCATGGGAACTCCCATGACCCCCACTCCTGGCGTCCTTCCCCCCATGGGCGCTGGAGCCACACCTGCGGGTCCCCTTCCTCACTCGGCCCCAGGTGGGCCCCCAGGAGGTCCCCCGAATAGAGGCCTGTCTGCCGCGTTTGCCCAGGAGACCATGACGAGGAGGCCACCTATGACCCCATGCACCCCTATCCCAGGAATGGGTGAGTAAAGCTCTGATAGGATAGGTATTAAACTGTAGGCTACTTCGGCCTGTTTTGAATGAGAAATAATTATTTCACAATTACCAGAATTGTATGTAGCGCTTTCTGGTCCCCCTATTTTAGGGCTTAACAAACTTTTGTGGCCCACGACCCTATTTTGATATCAGAAACTACTAGGTGACCCGACCATGTGGAATAAACGCTATGTAATCAACAGCAAGTTCAGTCTGACAGTATTTCTTGACACTATTTCAGTCTGAAGGAAACATCAGGGAAGATCAGCAGGCAATAATTGTGTATAATCTTATGTGTAGAAAAAAACAATCATTGCTCGAATAGATTTGTCTACACAGCCTTGCACAGTATTCACATTTTGCTGCCTTAAATTTTAATCTAAAAAGGGATTAAACTGATCTACACAAACTACTCAACATTTTCTAAGTGAAACTTCCTCAATGAGCTTGGCGCCTTGGTAAGAACGTTTCCTGACGATGGCTCACCACTCTTTGTACAGGATGACTTCAACCTTCCGACGTCTGCCTTTCTTTCCCACTCCTTGCCTCTTTTGACCTCATCCTTTCCCAGTCCCCTCCCACTCACAAGGCAGGCAATACGCTTCTTTACTAGAGACTGTTTGCCTACTAATCTCACTGCAATCCCCGCCAGGTCTCTGATCACTACTTTGTTTCCTTTTCTGTCTCCCTCTCCTCCAACCCTAGCCACTCAGCTCCTACCCAGATGGTAATGCGCTGTCGCAATCTTCACTCTCTCCCACGACTCTCTCCTCGTCTATCTTATCATCTCTCCCTTCTGCTGAATCCTTCTCCTGATTCTGCCTCATCTACCCTACTTTCCTCCCTTTCCGCATCCTATGACTCACCCTGTCCCCTTTCCTCCCAGCCTGCTCGGCCCTCCCCTCCTGCTCTGTGGCTGAGTGACTCATTGCGAGCTTACAGAATAGGGCTGCGGGCAGCTGAGTGACAATGGTGGAAAACTAAACTTCTGGAGGACTTATCTTCCTTTCTCTCCCTCCTCTCTACCTGTAAGGCGCTCTGAATAAGAGCGTCTGATAAATGACAAAACAATTCCCATGTCTCTGCAAGGTCACTCAATTTGATAGTGAATGTCAAACAATGATTCAACCTCAGCGCCGCCAATTAGCTTTTAAAGCATGTCTGGGATACATTTTCAGACCGGCATAGAACAGGGAAGATGAAGAAATAATCGCAAAAAACGCCATTAAGTAATACTGCAGGACTATTTGCCATGTTGTCTGGCAGTATTACTCTAATTAACGTCTTGGCCTATATTAACAACTTTAGGTCTGGGTCAAATCCAATACAACACATCACTGAGTGAAACCCTCTGTATTTTCCAGTATTGTGGTGGCAGAATCATGTTATGGCAGGTTTGTCAGGATCAAATTAAACATTTAAAGTAGCAAAGCCCAGGTAAGAAGTTAGAGTCCTCTGAATACCTTACCCTGGTATAGTTTAATTTTTCAGCGGGACAATTGCAAAAATTGGTATGCCACAGACACACCATATTGTCTTTCCAAGAGGTGTAGAGTGGTCCAGTCTCTGTCCTGACTTAAATCTGTTTCATAATAAGACACAAGGTTTGTCCATCAATGGTTCCCAACCAAACTAGTTTTAGCAATTTTGACAAAGATAATGGTTTTGTTACCCTAAGAGTTGTGCAAAGTTGATAGAATCTTATTCAAAATGATTCACAGCTGTAATTGCTGACAAAGGTGCTTCCACCAAGTATTAACTCTGACATTTTTTATTAATTTAGAAAAGGTTCTATAATTTCTTTCACTTTGAAAGGTTGTGTACCTTCTTTCAAGAGGAACCCGTTAAAAACCAGCCTGTGTAGGTTTTTTTTAACCTGTATTAAAATGTGTAGAAACTAAACTAAGCACTAATTATCACAGTGTTCCTATGATGTCATTGAATGATGTGCTATAATGAAATTTCTAGGTATGCACCCCCCAGGCCCACCGCTGGCCAGACCCGTCTTACCTCGAGACAGAGGTGCTGTGGATAGAGTCATCGAATACCTTGTGGGAGATGGACCTCAGAACAGGTCTGTACTTCCGTCCGAAGAGGCTCCCTGTTCTTAAATAAGCATTTCCAATGACCTCATTACTGATGTGCTTCGTAGAGTACTATTCCTACAGTGAGCAGAGGATCATATTCTCTCTGTTTGGTCTCACTATTTGGTGCTCGTCAGTCGTGACAGTCACTGTAACATACAGCTTTACTTGCAGTTTTGCATCTTGGCAACTTCAAGGTTAATCTCGTCTCACTGTTATTTATGCTCTTTTATCCCCAGATATGCCCTTATATGCCAGCAGTGCTTCTCCCATAATGGCATGGCATTAAAAGAGGAATTTGAATATATTGGTAAGATTTTGAGAAACACTTCTTCCTGTCACTTCCCTTCGAACACTGCATTAACTTTGCCCTTCAGTGCTTGGCAGCCAGCTTTGTATATTGTATTTGTATTTATTATGGATCCCCATCAGCTACTCTTCCTGGGGTCTGGCAAAGTTAAGGCAGTTATACAATTTTAAAAACATGACAATACATTTCAGGCCCATACTCCTCTACCACATATCTACAACACAAAATCCATCTGTACGTGTGTGTAAAGTGCGTATGTTATCGTGTGTGTGTATGCATGTGTCTGTGCCTATGTTTGTGTTGCTTCACAGTCCCTACTGTTCCATAAGGTGTATTTTTTTATCTGTAAAAAAAAAAGATTCTACTGCTTGCATTAGTTACCTGATGTGGAATAGAGTTCCATGTAGTCATGGCTCTATGTAGTACTGTGCACCTCCCATAGTCTGTTCTGGACTTGTGGACTCTGAAGAGACTTCTGGTGGCATGTCTTGTGGGGTATGCATGGGTGTCTGAGCTTGGTGCTAGTCGTTTAAGCAGGCAGCTCGGTGCTTTCAACATGTCAACACCTCTCACAAATACAAGTAGTGATGAAGTCCATCTCTCCTCCACTAGGAGCCAGGAGAGATTGACATGCATATTATTAATGTTAGCTCTCTGTGTACATCCAAGGGCCAGCTGTGCTGCCCTGTTCTGAGCCAATTGCAATTTTCCCAAGTCCCTCTTTGTGGCACCTGACCACTCGACTGAACAGTAGTCCAGGTGCGACAAAACTGTAGGACCTGCCTTGTTAATAGTGCTGTTAAGAAGGCAGAGTAACGCTTTATTGTGGACAGACTTCTCCACATCTTAGCTACTGTTGTTTCAATATGGTTTGACCATGACAGTTTACAATCCAGAGTTACTCCAAGCAGCTTAGTCACATCAACTTGCTCAATTTCCACATTATTCATTACGAGATGTAGTTGAGGTTAAGGGTTTAGTGAATGATTTGTCCCAAATACAATGCTTTTAGTTTTTGAAATATTTAGGACTAACTTATTCCTTGTCACCCATTCTGAAACTAACTGCAGCTCTTTGTTAACTGTTGCAGTCATTTCAGTCGCTATGGTAGCTGACGTGTGTAGTGTTGATACATCCACATACATAGACACACTGGCTTTACTCAAAGGCATGTCGTTAGTAAAGATTGAAAAAAGTAAAGGGCCTAGACAGCTGCCCTGGGGAATTCCTGATTCTATCTGGATTATGTTGAAGAGGCTTCCATTAAAGAACACCCTGTGTGTTCTGTTAGACAGGTAACTCTTTATCCACAATATAGCAGGGGATGTAAAGCCATAACACATACGTTTTTCCAGCAGCAGACTATGATCGATAATGTCAAAAGCTGAACTGAAGTCTAACAAAACAGCCCCCACAATCTTCATCATGAATTTCTCTCAGCCAATCATCAGTAATTTGTGTAAGTGCTGTGCTTGTTGAATGTCCTTGGTATACAGTTTTTTCAAATATGCTGGTGCAACCAACGTTTTGTAACCAAAGTAGCTCAAGTTATGAAATCGAAATAAGGATAATCCGTTGAGCAGATGCAGTTATGCATCTTTTCAGGTCTTAAAAAAAATGTGGGGCAATTGTTGAAGCACATGGCACCTTGCCTTTGAAATAATTGTACTTACATTATGACTGTTTAGCTTTCAGGTGTGCTTACTGTTACGTCCTGAACCCTGCAAGGAAGACTCGACCTCAAGCTCCAAGACTCCCAGAATTTAGCTTTGAGCGGAGAATGCGCTCGGAATCACTCACCCCAGAAAAATCAGCGGCATCAGAGGCCACTGATGAGAGCGCACCCCACTCTGGAGGTATAGTAACTACAGTTACCTTTTGGAAATGAACTAATCATATGTAGCACTTGGCCAAATCCAAGGGTCAAAGATCAGAGGAGTTAAGCGGACCCAAATGTATCAGTGTTGACCTTAAAGTTGTATTTATTTCATTCAGGGCTCTAAATTAACAGCACTGGTGCTCCTAACTTTAAAATGTTAGTTTAAATTTAGGAGCCTGTAACCAAAAAGGTTCTTCAAAGGGTTCTCATATGGGGACAGCCGAAGAACCCTTTTAGGTTATAGAATAGCACCTTTACTTCTAAAAGTGTAGGTGGTACAACCACATACAGTGCCTTCAGAAAGTATTCACACCCCTTGACTTTTTCCACATTTTGTTATATTACAGCCTGAATTTTAAATAGATTAAATTGAGCATTTTATGTCACTGGCCTGCACACAATACCCCATAATGTAAACGTGGAATTATGTTTTTAGAAATGTTTACTAATGAAAAGCTGAAATATATTGAGTCATAAGTATTCAACCCCTTTGACATGGCAAGGCTAAATAAGTTCAGGAGTAAAAATGTGCTTAACAAGTCACATTGCATGGACTCTGTGTGTAATAATAGTTTTTAACATGATTTGTTAATGATTTGTCATCTCTGTAACCCACACATACAATTCAATTATCTTTAAGGTCCCTCTGTTGAGAAGTGAATTTCAAACACAGATTCAAGCGCAAAGACCATGCCTCGCAAAGAAGGGCACCTATTGGTAGATGGGTAAAAAAAAAGACATTGAAATTCCCTTTGAATGGTGTATCAATACACCCAGTTACTACAAAGATATAGGCATCCTTCCTAACTAATTTGCCAGAGAGGAAGGACACTTCTCAGGGATTTCACCATGAGTCCAATGGTGACTTTAAAACAGTTAGAGTTAGAGTTAGAGTTGAAAACTGAGGATGGATCAACAACATTGTAGTTACCCCACAATACTAACAGTGACCAACATGGTTAGTCATGTATTCATTATCTTCAGGTAATTAAAATGACATGGTAAATGTAGCATACAGTTTGTTGCTCTAACAAACTTGATCAAGTTACCATTGTTATCTTTTTGTTTATGTTTGTTTTATCCTAATATTTACCATTGCTTTATACTTTGTCTTTGAATAGCTGATCAAAGAGAAGACAGTCATGTGGTTACCAGGGCGACCACTGTATCTTTAGCAACTGCTTCATGGAGTTCAGTGCACAGTTTCGCCATTTTCCACCATCACCACAAAGGTCCCATCTTACCAGAGCCTGGTGCTTTGCAGCCCCTCCCTTACAAATAATGATTTTAGTCCCACCAATCACTTCTTCGTGGCTTCTTGTGGCATCTGGCCCCATAATTGTATCACAATCTTAATATAATCAATCAACTAACAGTCAGAGTTGTGGTCAATTTATTTTTAATTCAGGAAGTGAACTGAAATTCCAGTTTGACCCTTCTGTCTGATATCACAGCTACACAATCCATGGCATGGCCTCACGATGTTGCTACATTATTTAATGTTTAATTAAAATGACCATCAAATGACCATTATACTGATTCCACTCTTTTGACCCGGAGAGTTGTTGATAATTAACTTAATTCTAGAGTAATGTAAAGCTTCAGCGTTTGCAGATTGGGTCATTGGGTATAATATTAACAGGCTGTGCATGCTGCAAATGATTATTGTTGCGTAATTACACAAAGTTGTAGTGATTTAATGTTTTGACTGTTAAAAATATTTTTTAATAGTCCCCCCCCTCTCTTTCTCTGATATTTTTGCTCTGATAGTTTGACAGTAATATTATACATTAAATATATTATAGTGGCTTATGAATGCGTGATTTGTACATAGTGGCTCAGAGGCAGAGAGAGAGTCCTGTTATCAGAGACAAACAAGTGGTAGATTTTATGGTTAATGTAAGCTTTATACATGCCTGTCTTCTGGTTGCAGATGAGAAGGAGCTGGATTACCCTTCTGATGAAGTGGAGGCCCAAGTTGAAAAGGCCCAGTCTACAGAGGAGACCCCAGACCCCAAGGTAGAGAACCCAGAGGCCGCAGAGACCGTACACACAGAAGAGGAGCCTGAGAGACCATGAGAAAAGCAGGAAGTCCCCCAGTTGGAAGCAGAGTAGAAGACATTGAATGCCCCCCCTCCTCTCCATGTATATCAGCTGACATGGTGCAGTGTTTGTTGAAAATCATTTGGTACCCAGCTCCTGGATTTACTTAAGCTGCTTGTAATGCACAATTTCTTATGTAGATAGGTAGTGAAATAATACATCTTTGCTTGTAGTTGACATATTATATACTTTTCCAGTCAAGTGGCATTCAAACCCATATAGAGCAAGAATTTACCACTTTCTTTTCTTTCACTTAAATTATAACTTGGCAGGTGTGAAAGAGAGCCTTTCTTACATTGACTTTGATGATCAAAATGACTGACTTGCCAAATCCACTTTTCTTTTGAAAAGATACATTTGCCAAATGCACTGGTCATGTCTGTCTTTCCTGATTTGCACTGAATGTGTTATTTATTGACACAATAAATAGTTAAGACATGTTTTTAATTCATTTACAGCAGTTCTGTTGTGCCTTGCTATGGAAATATTTAAACTTATCTACTCGTAAGCCTAGTTAGGCAAATGTTTTGTTTACAGAGTGAGATGAGAATGAATTTGGAGCTACTATTTATTCTGGCCAAGAAGCAGTTCCACATAATACCTTCTTTCAAGCCTGTGTTATGTTTAGCGATGAAATAAAAAGTAATTTTGTGTTGGAGCTTAATTTGTATGTCAGGTTTTCGGCTCACCAAACCTTTGCAAATGCCTGTTTTTATTAGTACAGCATGTACATGGCACGCATGAAAACATCTGTTCTCAATCAATTCATAGACTATTGAAAGAAGACATAAATGGTGTGTCTGCTTCATAGAACTCCTGGGTAGACTGCAGTGCTTTGCAGGCAGCGCAATAGTGGGCAATTCCATACGAGAGTGGCCCGAATATATTTATGTTTTGGATCTTACTGACGTGAAATTCATAGAAAGGTCCCCTGGGGGGAGGAAGTTTGGCATACCTTTGACATATGCAAAATAATCATTGAGAAATAACTAAGTTGGGAAGACACGACGGGAGATAGAAACACAATCTATTGACAAACAAAATATTGAACAACAATTTGTATTTAGCATAGTGTGGGCTTTAGTATTTACTTTTAAATTGTTTGAATAGACAATCATGCAGAATTACAGCTGTGAGTCTTTCTGGGTAATTCTCTTAAGAGCTTTGCACGCCTGGATTGTACAATATTTGCACATTATTCTTCATCAATGTCATCTAGGGAAGAAACTCCAGTGACCTTTTAAGTTCTTGTCCTGCTGAAAGGTGAATTTGTCTCCCAGTGTCCTGAGCCGGATTAATGCAGGGCCTTTAATTGCAAAACCAATTAAATAATAATGATTAGGTAAATATATGCAGTATATATTATGCATGTAGTATACAGTATACATGTGTATATATATATATACAATTTTTTATATATATATACCAGAGCATTAGCTCTGGTGGATATTCCTGCAGACAGCGTGCCAATTGCACACCCCCTCTAAACTTGAGACGTCTGTGGCATTGTGTTGTGTGACAAAACTACACATTTTAGAGTGGCCTTTTATTGTCATCATCACAAGGTAATGAGTGTAATGATGAGGCTGTTTAATCAGCTTCTTGATGTGCCACACCTGTCAGGTGGATGGATTATCTTGGCAAAGGAGAAATGCTCACTAACAGGGATGTAAACACATTTGTGCACAATATTTGAGAAGTAAGCTTTTTGTGCATATCAAAAATTTCTGGTAACTTTTATTTCAGCTCATGAAACATGGGACGGTTGTGTCTTGACGATCATTAATGTGATGACATGCTATTTTATCAAATCGATTACCTAGCGTTTAATTATTACGTGATTGAATTAAATCTTGCAACAATTAACTCATTAATAACCAGTTGCACCACGGAAAAGATGTTTATAGAGTTTGGCGTTTTCCGAATTAACTCTTAACGATCTAAAGATCTCTTGCATTTCAGTCATCAATCAGTCATTAATCGTTACCTTCTATCAGTCTCATCTGAAAGTCGTAAAATCTATCTGCACGAACCCTAGTCTACATGATGAATCAGCGATACACAAATTGGCTTAATAATTCATTTACTAACTAACTAAATAATCACACAGAATTAAATACACACAAAAAGGATATATTACACATTGATTACTAATCATGCCATGAGAAGTCCCTAGTGGACTAACCTGATATGACGGATGGTTACACACAGGAAGAGGGTGGGGAAAGTAAGAGACAAATGAATGGGTCTCTATCAGACCTTGAGATCCCATGAAAAACTTTGTCTTAGTAAATAGATTTTTTCCTAAATCTAACTCTCTTTCTAAAATAAATCTCTGTATCGCATCTTCTATCACCATAAGGGTTATTCTGTAAATAGAGTGCCTTTTGGGTAGTGTAATTCTAACATTGTCACTACCAGCACATGTTCAACTTCATAACAAGGTTCCAAGGGGTAGACCGTCATTGTAAATAAGAATTTGTTCTTAACTGACTTACCTAGTTAAATAAAGGTTAAATAAATCAAATGTAAATGTTTAAATACAAAAAATAATCCACGCTAGATGTCAGCACGCTTGACATTTTAAGATAATTTCCGATTGTGCCGACATATGCAGCATTTAGTGTGAATGCGGGCTCCACAAGCACGGGAACATTGCCTTTAAAAGGGGCATAGCTGAAAAGGAGAAATCTGATTATTTTTGTTCCACAAATAGAGTGCCTTTTGGGTTGTGTAATATTTTAACATTCTGTCATAATGTGCACATGTACAACTTCAAAACAAACATGTTTACCGATCTCCAGAGGTTAAAATAAGAAAAAATTACTACATAAGGCAACAATTAAGTAACTGGGTTGACTGTAACAGGGTGGATGATTTCACATGAAATCAGCCCTAACTTCCCGTATGACAGGGGGAATGGATTGTGCTGTGTGCAACAGGGAGGGGTAATTGATTACAAGCGTAACAACATTAAAAAAAAACATGCTAAAACAAAACAGTTCATGTAACAGGGTTGACCTTAAACCTAAGTGACAAATGCAAATGAATCAGTAATCAAATGACTGTCAAAGCAATACAATAACTAGGGCTTAGCAATGAAGGGGGAAACTTGGGTATATTATGTGGTTAAGTGGGTTCAAATCTTCCTAGAAGTCAGACTGATATGAAGACAACATTTTGATTTTTCAGAGAAAACAACTAAATACATTTGGAATTTTTTACATCGTTTAGTTTAGTTAGAGCAAGGGTGTCAAACTCATTCCATGGAGGGCCTAGGGTCTGCTGGTTTTTGTTTTTTACTTGACAACCAGGTGAGGGGAGGTCCTTACTAATAACTGACCTTAATTCATCAAACAAGTACAAGTGAGGAGAGATAGCGTAACGTTATGACTATAACAACTGTTCCCTGAAACGAGGTACAACATACTACGGGGGCTCTCGCGACTTTGGTTAAGGGATCTACAATCACGCCTAACAAGCCCAATGAAATCCGCGCATCACTGGAAACCCCGTCTTCCACAGGTGATAAGCGTGAGGCTCAGATTCATTATTTCAATTTAATACCGCTCTTCAGCGAGCCCGGAAACGGGCGATATGAGGCCAAACAGTAGTTATAGTTCCCTTTCAGTCAGTCAACTTCGATACAACATACTATGGAGAAATATAATCATGCCCCAAGCCGACCCCAACGGATACGAAATGAAACAGCCAATGGCAGACCACCCAGACCTGAACCCGCCAGATGCGGCAGTCTTGCGCTGCCTAGTGACTTTCCCCTGTCCCAGCTGTAAGCACACTGTGTGCTATACTGGGAGCAGTGACATGCAAGCGATAAAACCTCACAAAAGTGTGTGGTGATGCCCAACTCACCACAGCACAAATATCTCCTATAGTCTACCCTTTAAACAACATCCAAGATGCTGCCAGACCCTTGGTGGAGTGGGCGCATACACCGCTAAATAACGCATGGTGCTATATCACAGGGAGATAGCATCCACAATCCAGTGGGAGAGACGCTGCTTAGAGAGCGCCCCATTGCGAGCTGGGTTTAGAGACCGGTCTGAGACGACGTACACCTTTGAGGAACCCCGGTGAGGCTTGAAAAGCTCCTGTAGGAAAATAAGGATGTCCTTCACAGAGCTCTGAAAAATAATAAGTCCTTTATCTAGGCACCAGAGCACTGGAAAATAATAAGTCCTTTATCTAGGCACCAGAGATCTGAAAAGGAACAGGTCCTTTATCTAGGCACCAGAGCTCTGAAAAGGAACAGGTCCTTTATCTAGGCACCAGAGCTCTGAAAAGGAACAGGTCCTTTATCTAGGCACCAGAGATCTGAAAAGGAACAAGTCCTTTATCTAGGCACCAGAGATCTGAAAAGGAACAGGTCCTTTATCTAGGCACCAGAGCTCAAACGCTTGCCACAGCCCTCTCGTGGAAGGCAGCCTTGCAGACTGAATGGTAGCAATAACATTCAGAGTTAAACTAGCCCTCTTAGTGGCCATACCCATAGGAACCAAATCTCATCTGAAAAAATAGATGACACTTTTCTCGCGATGTGTAAAGATCTATGTTGGCCCTGCCGAAAATGTCCCATACCTAGGAGAGCCTCCTGAGAGAGAGGGTCCCATTTGGATAAAAGATCTGCACCCGATTTGATCCAATCGGGGACATGCGTCGCCCAAAGAGAAAAGCATGTGCGCACTACTCCCCAGCATTAGGTAGTGAGCTAAGGTTAGGACAGAGTCTCTCCCCATCTGTTGATGCATGCCACCACTGACATTTTTCCAGCACAAGCCGGCCCGACAAAAACAGGGGAAAGCACCTGAGCTCCAGATACTCTGGGTAACTGACATACAGTGCACTCCACACCAGTGTCCATTTCCCCCGAATCGAGTTGCCTTCGTACAAAGCACCTCAACCTCGGGGGGGATGAGTCTGTCGTGATCACCTTGCGGGATACAACTCTGCCCATTGGAGTCTGGTTCAGGTTGTCAGTCAACCTAAACCAGTGCCTGCAACCTGGTTCAGGTTGTCAGTCAACCTACCAGGGTATTTACAAACAGTACAGGAATTAAATCATCCACATCTATTGATCACATCTTTACTAATGCTGCATAAATTTGCTTTAAAGCAGTATCCAATCTATAGGATGTAGTGATCACAATATAATAGCCATATCTAGGAAAACCAGTTCCAAAGGCTGGGCCTAATATGGTGTATAAGAGGTCATACAGGAAGTGTTGTAGTGATTCTTATGTTGATGATGTAAAGAATATTTGCTGGTCTGTGGTGTGTAATGAGGAGCAACCATTTCAGTTACAAAAAGGTATGCACCCATTAAGAAAATTACTGTAAAAACTGTTAAATCCCTGTGGATTGATGAGGAATTGAAAATTGTATGGTTGAGAGGGATGAGACAAAAGGTATAGCAAATAAGTCTGTCAGCATAACTGATTGGTAAGTGTACTGCAAATTCATAAATCATGTGACCAAACTGAATAAAAAGATAAATGACATAAAGAATGATAGTTTATTTTATTTATTTAACGTTTATTTAACTAGGCAAGTCAGTTAAGAACAAATTCTTATTTACAATGACGGCCTAAGAAAAAGGCAAAAGGCCTCCTCCAGGGATAGGGGCTGGGATTAAATATATAAATAAATTACATACAAATATAGGACAACACACATCACAACAAGAGAGACAACACTACACTACATAAAGAGAGACCTAAGACAATAACATAGCATGGTAGCAGCACAAAACAGGGTATAAACATTATTGTATGTGGAGGATGAGGGCTGCAATAGATATCTCAGATAGGGGGGAGTGAGGCCTAAGAGGGTTTTATAAATAAGCATCAATTAGTGGGTCAACCAGACGGGTATACAGAGATGACCAGTTTACAGAGGAGTATAGAGTGCAGTGATGTGTCCTATTAGGAGCATTGGTGGCAAATCTGATGGCTGAATGGTAAACAACATCTAGCCGAGAGCAACATTACCTGCTGATCTATAAATTACGTCTCCGTAATCTAGCATGAGTAGGATGGTCATCTGAATCAGGGTTAGTTTGGCAGCTGGGGTGAAAGAGGAGCGATTACGATAGAGGAAACCAAGTCTAGATTTAACTTTAGCCTGCAGCTTTAATATGTGCTGAGAGAAGGACAGTGTACCGTCTAGCCATACTCCCAAGAACTTGTATGTGGTGACTACCTCAAGCTCTAAACCCCCAGAGGTAGTAATCACACCTGTGGGGAGAGGGGCATTCTTCTTACCAAACCACATGACCTTTGTTTTGGAGGTGTTCAGAACAAGGTTAAGGGCAGAGGAAGCTTGTTGGACACTAAGAAAGCTTTGTTGTAGAGCGTTTAACACACAATTCGGGGAGGGGCCAGCTGAGTATAAGACTGTAGATACAATGCTATTTTACATCAAACAAATTAACAACAGACTTTCAGTACACTTATAGGGAAGGACATTCAACAAGCACAGCATTTACACAATTGCAGGCCTGTTGGAAGTAGGTGCACCCGATTCAGCTGCCCTGCGCGCCGGTTAGGCAAACTGTTGGCATTTTGAACCATGTCAAGTCTCTGAAGGTACAAACTCTGCCTTCCCCCCAGCGGGCTCAGAGAGCAAATCAAGTGCACTATAAGTCTACCGCTGGCCAATCGGATGTCTCAGATGACCGTATCTGTAGTAAAGTAGCAGAAAGCTTCAGCAAAGTTGATACTGTGAGATTTAAAAATATTTAAAACCATGACTAGAGAGAGACTGTCAACGAATACAGCAAAGAGATGCTGTTTTTAAGAGTGAGTTACTCAGCACTGTCAACACTTTGTATTCAACACTTTTACAAGGCATAAGATAAGTGTTTCCACTCAGTGCTACAACATGCACTGCAGCAGTAATGAATGAGTAGGAAAGTGTCTAATCTATAGGCTTGCGTTGTTGTTATTATTGTTGGTTTGGGTATTTTTTAATAATCAAGGAATATTTCACTTCATAGGAGTACAGCCTCAGTGTTCCCAGTAAACGCACGCTGGAAGTTGCACAGAATTTTCACAACGTTCAAATTTGCTCTGTGGCCCAAAGAAATGGAGGGAACATTGGTGGCAATGCCCACAGGGACTGGTTCGAGCGAGGGGCGCCTTAGCATGCTCCAAACCAAGATAAACTCCACATAGATTGTGATTATATCCGCATGACTGGGTGCATGATCTCAACCCAAAAGCCGGCTTAGCCATCGTCGTCTTGGCAGTGTTCTTAGCCATCTTACTCATTGCACCAGCAAATTAAAGAATAACCTTCAGCACACAACATCCAGGGGGTAGACACGCTCCACCACTTTGGGTCAGTTTAGTTGGCGCAACGTACGACACTCTCGTTTTACAATTGTTTGTTTTAGTAGCGTGAATCGCTCTTTTTCACACCGAGGTGAAGAGCGGAATAATTTAAGGAATGAATCCGAGCCTCACACTTACAGCGGGTGAAATAAGTATTGAACACGTCACCATTTTTCTCAGTAAATATATTTCCAAAGGTGCTATTGACATGAAATGTTCACCAGATGTTGGTAACAACCCAAGTAATCCATATATACAAAGAAACCAAAACAAATAAGTTCAGAAATTAAGTTATGTGTAATAATGTGAAATGACACAGGGAAAAAGTATTGAACACATGAAGAAAGGGAGGTGCAAAAAGGCATGGAAAGCCAAGACAACAGCTGAAAACTATCAGTAATTAAAAAGCAATCCAGCCCCCTGTCAGTGCAAATTAATATCAGCTGGTTCAGTCCCAACTGATGGCCTACAAAAAGGTCTCATTGCCAAGGTGTCACACAAGACTCATCTCATGATGGGTATAAGCAAAGAGCTGTCTCAAGACCTTCGCAACCTAATTGTTGCAAAACATAATGATGGCATTGGTTATAGGCGCATTTCTAAGCTTCTGAATGTTCCAGTGAGCACTGTTGGGGCCATAATACGGAAGTGGAAAGACAATCATTTCACCATAAATTTGCCTCGACCAGGTGCTCCTCGCAAGATTTCTGACAGAGGAGTGGAAATAATAATCAGAAGAGTTGTCCAAGAGCCAAGGACCACTTGTGGAGAGCTTCAGAAAGACATGCAATTAGCAGGTACTGTTGTCTCAAAGAAAACAGTAAGTAATGCACTCCACCGCCATGGCCTGTATGCACGCTCACCACGCAAGACTCCATTGCTGAAAAAAAAGCATGTTGAAGCTCGTTTAAAGTTTGCTGCACAACATTTGGAAAAGCCAGTGAAATACTGGGAGAATGATGGTCAGATGAGAGCAAAATTGAACTGTTTGGATGTCATAATACACACCATGTTTGGAGGAGAAATGGCACTGCACATCACCCTAAAAACACCATACCAACAGTGAAGTTTGGAGGTGGGAACATCATGGTAATGTTCACATAATTGAAGGAAGGATGAATGGGCAAATTTACCGAGACATTCTTGACAAAAATCTGCTCCCATCTACCAGGATGATGAAGATGAAACGAGGGTGGACATTTCAGCAAGACAATGATCCCAAACACACAGCCAAGGAAACTCTCAATTGGTTTTTATTTGATTTGCCTTTATTCATGCTATCCAATGCTCCTTTGAGTTCATTGAGAGAGATTTGGGCTCCCAGTGAGGCGGCTTCCTCTGTTGCGAAAAGGGGAGTTATTAATTTAGAGAGGACTTAGTCTGGCTTGGTTGGATTTACAATCAGTTCTTTATAGAAGTGGGATAATCTTTTATTCATTTGCGTTCTGATAGTAATTCCCGTTTCAGATTCAATAGTTGCTATACAGATAGATAGATAGATAGATAGATAGATAGATAGATAGATAGATAGATAGATAGATAGATAGATAGATAGATAGATAGATAGATAGATAGATAGATAGATAGAAAGAAAGATAGATAGATAGATAGATAGATAGATAGATAGATAGATAGATAGATAGATAGATAGATAGATAGATAGATAGATAGATAGATAGATAGATAGATAGATAGATAGATAGATAGATAGATAGATAGGTACTTTATTGATCCCCCGGGGGATCACTTACAACTATTTGCATCAGCTTTTTGAGTCTTTCCAACATTTGGAATTTTTATGTATAATATACTTTGCTTTTAGTGTTTCACAAATAATATTATATTAAGTGCAAACAACTTACAGCATCTCAGATAAATGTGATTTATCTAACTTAATATTATAATTTACAGAACTGTAATTGTAAGTTCGATCTACTTATTTTTTGTAATGGTAATCAGATTTGTAAAATATATTTTAATTAGATTCCTATAACCTGAAATAATTACTATAAATATACTAAAAAAGCTGATGCAAATAGTTGCCTCAATTTCCTTTGGATAATTTACTCAAAATGATGCAACAACACCTGCATGGGGATATGCTTAAAAGTAAAAAACATCAGAGGAACTTTGAAACTTAACTTTCATTGCTTACTTTTTTAATTTTAAGTGCAACGTGTTTCTGCAAGAGAAAACAAATGGCAAAATAAATAAATTTCAGTGGCAAAGTCAACCTGACAGAAAAAAGGAACGCTGCTCTTGCTAGTATCACAAAAGGCAAATTTCTTCATTTTTTAATCTCATACTTGTCCTCTAACAGCTCCCCGATGTCAACATATGTGAAAACGTCATGTTTTATAGAAGAAAATATGTGTTTCTAATGAAACTGATGTTTCAAAACGTTCATCATGTGATTTTAAACAAATATGAGCAGGCAAAGTTAGGCCCAATACCAATGCATCACCCAACCAGACACTCTGTTATCATCAATCTGATAATAACTACACCTTGCCTCCCTAGGTGGTAGTTACACCATATTATGTATAACAAGGTTTTAGGGGACAATTTGAGGTTGTCCCTTTGTAACGTTTCCTGCCCATCTGGTTAAAGAACCTCCTCAAGGACAACAGTCTTGGTGTGTATTGGTCCAGCTGCTCCATGAAGGTGGACTGACAGCAGATGGTTCTGCTCCTTCTGATAATTCACCCAAATTACCAAATTATAAATAAATTAGAGATTTTAACAGATTCTAAAGACAAAGCAGATTTTGTTAACCAGAAAAATGAAGCACCACACTTACCCTTATGCAGAAAAAGTCCTCTTTGCAAACTCAAAAGGTCTTTAAATTAGAGTAAACTTTGCATTAAACATGCAACTTAGTTTTTAGCATTGAACACTTTTCGGCTGCCAACAACGTTTGAAAGATTTAAGTAGGGCTGATTCAAAACAATGCACACTGACTTGACTGAGAAATATGAGCAAACACAGAACATCCCATCTGATTAAAGTTTGCCTAGGTAAATTTATAAATAAATCAAAATGGTACACTTGCCGTTAAGTCAAGGGTTTCCCCCAAAAAAACATCCTCTCAGCCTCATAGAACACACTGACTCGATCTATGGCTGACCAAAACAGAAATAGAACACACTGACTCGATCTATGGCTGACCAAAACAGAAATAGAACACACTGACTCGATCTATGGCTGACCAAAACAGAAATAGAACACACTGACTCGATCTATGGCTTACCAAAACAGAAATAGAACACACTGACTTGAATAGAGAAGCACACAGAACACAGAAACACAGAACAGCATACTGATAAAGTCTTGGATTTGAGTCTTCGGTTGCCTAGGTAAACGCTGCACCTTCAACGTTATATTCTTGCCATTTAAGTCAGTGTTTCCCAACCACCAGTTTACTATTGGGCCTTGGCATAACAAGTCAAATAAAAAAATCCCCAAGCACATGGGGTGTGTAGATGTTTTGGGAATCCCCGATTTAGGTGAATAACTTGGTCCTCAGATTCGGATCTTGTGGGAGGCTTTCAATGCATCTTTTTCCAAGAAGTCTTTCTGGAACAGGACCATGGCTCCTTCGATGTGGATCCCTCACCATGAACACCTTCAGCACATGCTGTTGTCATCAGCATCCTGAGAAGTTAAAATCAATAAAGTACATGTACATTAACAAGGTCAACTAGATCCACTAAATCAAGCTGTGTGGGACATAACTAAATAACTAAATAAACTTTACCTTGTATTCCTTGATAAGATGCTCAACCCTTTCGCCGAAAACCTCCAAGAATCTATGCCTGTGCTCAGCTATATCTTTGTGTCAAGGTACCAAATAGTATCCTCTGTGTGAAGTGGGGCAACCAAAAGGAAAACAACATATGTGGCAATATATCGGCTACTATGAGATGCAAAGGTTCCCTAAACATTTGTTCTAAAATCACACTTGTCAAATATGCAGAGGACAGTTTTGTGTGTCTTAAGATGGATTCCATGATGTTCAATATAATTATTTTCAGTTAAGAAACTGTGAGAGTTGCACACTTCACATGTAAAAGAGAAGACCCCTCCTCGCCTTACTGACTGGTCAGTTGGATGTTGCCTGGACAAGTGTGACTTGAGGGTACTCCTGTTGGAAGGTGAACCTTCGCCCCAGTCTGAGGTCCTGAGCGTTCTGGAGCAGGTTTTCATCAAGGATCTCTCTGTACTTTGCTCCGTTCATCTTTGCCTCGATCCTGACTAGTCTCCCAGTCCCTGCCACTGAAAAACAACTCCACAGCATGATGCTGCCACTAGCATATTTCACAGTAGGGATGGTGCCAGGTTTCCTCCAGACGTGACGCTTGGCATTCAGGCCAAAGACTTCCATCTTGGTTTCATCTGATTTTTTGGTACCCTTCCCCAGATCTGTGCCTTGACACAATCTGGTCTCGGTGCTCGAAGGACAATTCCTTCGACCTCATGGCTTGGTTTTAATTTCTAAACACCTGTTTCCGCTTTGCCATGTGTAGATTGCTGAGGATTTTTATTTTTTTAATCCATTTTAGAATAAGGCTGTAACGTAACAAAATGTGGAAAAAGTCAAGGGGTCTGAATACTTTCCAAATGCACTGTAGGTTCTGAATGAAAGGTGATAAGGTATTTTCTGTATGTTTAAAATACATCTTTTCCAGGACGTTGAAAAGGCGTCTTTTCCGGACATTGAAAATATGTATTTTCCGGATGTTAAAATCAGACAAAGTTTTGGTTCTGAATGAAAGTGGAAAATAAGTCATTTATAGGCATCTATATTTGGGCAAAATCAAGTCTTGTCCAGACCGGACAAAATCTGAACCTAACATAGACGTCTATGACTGTTTCAGATTATGTCTGGAGCGGACCAAAAACCAATCTCCCAGGAAACCATGGCCGGTCCGGAACTGCACTAAGACTTTTTTATGAATGCCCATCTTTGTGGTAAAACTACCATTTGTAAAACGGGCCATTGCATTGGCTTTATTACTCATGTTTCCTGTGTCTTTTACCTGTATTTTACCTGTTGTTAACATGACAACGCATTTTTTTATTTGATTGAGCGTCATTTAGGTTGAGCTATTTGATCAGAGAAACCTGTAAAAAGTGTCCGTCTCATTACATTGGCGTACATTTTATCTCCAGTCTGTAGCCTACAGAAAAGGCCACATACTCTCTCTACCATATCCTATATATGCTACATGATTTATGTTAGATAATTTTTTTGACAGAACATTGGTGGAGCGCTGCAGAGATGCGTCTCTCCAACAGAACCCTGGAGAGGCGCACTAGGAATGGACAAGCAAAATATTTTGCGCCCCAGACCTGCTTATCAAAGGGCGGCATCAGTGCTCACCTAAAAAGCCCATATGCCACTGGTTGAGAGAAATTGTCATTCTTTTTAGGCAGAATTATGAGAGGGTTTATGTGTTGTTGTTGGTGCGTCTTGTTCAGTTTAGCTCAGAAAATGCCACCCTGATCGATCTGCCGCCATAGGCGGCCGCCTAATCCTGCCTAATGAGCGGCCGCCCGTGCCTTAAAATTAATTCAGGATAACATGGACAGATGGAAGCTCACAGCAACGTCCTTGAACGGGTCATCACCTGGTGAAGGAATGTTTTGATTTAAATCAATGAGAATGTCAGGACACCGAAGTGCTCGGTTAGCTATATAGCTACTGGTAGCAGGCTAGTTCAAACAGCTTCCTGATTTATGCTCTACTAATACTATTAGTAATAGCTAGCTAAGTAACGTTAGCTTGTTATTGTTTGACGCGCCCACACACAGACATTGTAAACCACGTTACCAAATATATATCAAACTTCCCCAAAATATTAGTTGACGTTAAATTATGCCAGAGAATTGGACAAATGCCACAAAATGCTAGCTACAACGAGAGGAACAGGGAGGAGTGGAGTAAGCTGGAGTTCCAGGAGTGAGGGGCTGTGGAGGCAGCTGCATGTCACATTTTTTTTGTGAATGAGAGGGCTTTTCTAAAAGAGGCCCCAGCATATGTCATAACACCTACAAGACCCAATCTAGAGACACACACACACGCACACGCACGCACACACACACACACACACACACACACACACACACACACACACACACACACACACACACACACACACACACACACACACAGGCTGGGATTCAATCATAGGCGTTTTGTCGACAAGCGCACTGCACATAGTATTAAAGGTAATTTATCCTTGAGCGGACATCCTTAGCATTTTCCGTGAATGGGATCAGTGCAAATGTCTGAGATATTTTCCTTTCAAAAAGGTGCATTGTCAACAGTGCAGTGTGCTCATTGACAATACACCTTTGATTAAATCCTGGCCACAGACACACAAACCCTCCCTTGTCTGTAACTCTCAGCCCTCAGACGATGGTTCTCCAAGCATTATACCCTCCATTCGACACGAGGTCCCTGGTGACCCCTCCTGTGTAGTGTATACACTGCCTGTGCCACCATCATGCTTCACTGTAGGAAAAGTCCCAGATTTCCGTGACGCTTGGCATTCAGGCCAAAGAGTTCAATATTTGTTTCATCAGACCAGAGAATCTTGTTTCTCATGGTCTGAGAGTTCCTTAGGAGCCTTTTGGAAACTCTAAGCAGGCTGTCATGTGCCTATTACTGAGAATTGGCTTCATTCTAGCCACTCTACCATAAAAGCCTGATTGGTGGCATGTTGCAGAAATGGTTGTCCTTATGGATGGTTCTACTATCTCCGCAGAGGAACTCTGGAGCTCTGTTAGAGTTACCATCGGGTTTTTGATCACCTCCCGATCAAGGCCCTTCTCCCCCAATTGATCAGTTTGGATGGGCTTGCCAGTTCTAGGACGAGTCTTGGTGGTTCGAAAGTTCTTCCATTTAAGAATGATGGAGGTCACTGTGTTTTTGGGGACCTTCAATGCTGCAGACATTTTTTGGTACCCTTCCCCAGATCTGAGCCTCAACACAATCGTGTCTCAGAGCTCTACAGACAATTCCTTTGACCTCATGGCTTGGTTTTTGCTCTGACATGCACTGTCAACTGTCGGACCTTATATAGACAGGTGTGTGCCTTTCCAAATCATGTCCAATCAATTAAATTTACCACAGGTGGACTCCAATCAATCTATGAGAAACAAGGATGATCAATGGATACACATGAGTCTCATAGCAAAGGGTTTGGTTTTTATTTGTAACACATTTAAACCTGTTTTTGCTTTGTCATTATGTGGTATTGTGTGTAGATTTGTGAGGATTTATTCATTTAGGGGTCTGAAAACTTTCCGAATGCAATGTGTGTGTATATATATGTGTATATATACATAAAATTGATCAGAAATACAGTGTAGACATTGTTGATGTTGTAAATGACTATTGTAGCTGGAAACGGCAGATTTTTTATGGAATATCTACATAGGCGTACAGAGACCCATTATCAGCAACCATCACTCCTGCGTTCCAATGGCAGTTTGTGTTAGCTAATCCAAGTTTATCATTTTTCTAATTGATCATTAGAAAACGCTTTTGCAATTATGTTAGCACAACTGAAAACTGTTGTGTTGATTAAAGAAGCAATAAAACTGGCCTTCTTTAGACTAGTTGAGTATCTGGAGCATCAGCATGTGTGGGTTCGGTTACAGACTCAAAATGGCCCGAAACAAATAACTTTTTTATGAAACTTGTCAGTCTATTCTTGTTCAGAGAAATGAAGGCTGTTCCATGTGAGAAATTGCCAAGAAAACTGAAGATCTCGTACAACACTGTGTACTACTCCCTTCACAGAACAGCGCAAACTGGCTCCGGTGCACAACTGAGCAAGAGGACAAGTACAGTAGAGTGTCTAGTTTGAGAAACAGGCGCCTCACAAGTCCTCAACTGGCATCTTCATTAAATAGTACCCGCAAAACACCTGTCTCAACGTCAACAAGAGGCGACTCCAGAATGCTGCCCTTCTAGGCAGAGTTACAAAGAAAAAGCCAAGAAACTGAAGATCTCGTACAACACTGTGTACTACTCCCTTGTCTCTTGACATTGAGACAATACCCCATAATGACAAAGTGAAAACATGTTTTTAGAAATGTTGGCAAATGTATGAACTGAAATAGCCATATATTTACACCTGTTGTGACATTGTGTTTATTTATGGCGGGTTATGTCAAAACCCACATAATTTTTTCAAATGTGTTTTTCCCCTGCCAAGAAGTTTCCTTTCGATTTAAAGTTTATTTTGTTAAGTTCTTTTTTTATGATTTTTTTAGTTATTTAAATAAATACACTTTATTTAAAAAAAACATTTGAAAAAACAGGGTGTCTTGAAATCTGCCCCTGTATTCATGCCAGTCAGAAACAGAGCATTGTGGTAGGTGCATGTCTGACATCAATGTGTGCACAATTACAGTGATGATTTAATATGGTCAAGTTCAGAAACATACTGTTGACAAGTAGGATATGGTGTAATGGAATGTTTTGCCTTGTGTGGTAGGTTTTGACACTCTTATGTAGGTGTTATAACCAGCCATAAAATAAAACAATATATGTCACAACAGGTCTAAATGTGTCATGACAGTGTTATGGTACTCAGTAATGGTACTCAGTGACGTATTGGATTTGCCCCAAACATAACACTTTGTATTCAGGAATAAAATGTATTACTTTGACACATTTTTTGCAGCATTACTTTAAGTGCCATGTTTTGGAATATTTTTTATTCTGTACAGGCTTCCTTCTTTTCACTCCGTCAATTAGGTTAGTATTGTGGAGTAACTTATGTGTTGTTGATCCATCCTCAGTTTTCTCCCATAACAGCCATTAAACTCTAACTGTCACCATTGGTCTCATGATGAAATCCCTGAGATGTTTCCTTCCTGTCTGGCAACGGAGTTAGGAAGGACGCCTGCATCTTTGTAGTGACTGGGTGTATTGGTACACCCTCCAAAGTGTAATTAATAACTTCACTATGAACAAAGGGATATTGAAGGTCTGCTTTTAAAAATGTTTACCCATCTAATAAAAGGTGCCCTTCTTTGCGAGGCATTGGAAAACCTCCCTGGTCTTTGTGGTTGAACATGTGTTTTAAACTCACTGCTCGGATGAGGGACCTTATAGATAATTGTACGTGTGGAGTACAGAGATGAGGTAGTCATCATAATAAACATTATTGCATACAGAGTGAGTCTATGCAACTTATGTGACTTGTTAAGCCAGTTTTCACTACTCATCTTATTTAGGTGTGCAATAAAAAATGTGTTGAATACTAGACTCAAGACATTTCACTCCGTAAAATGTAGTTAATTTTTAAAAATTTGGAAAAACATAATTCCACTTTGACATTATGGGGTATTTAATAAATTTTTAATTCAGCCTGTAACACAACAAAATGTGGGTGTGTATACTTTCCGAAGGCACTGTATGTATAACTGTTTTATATAAATTAGATTTTAAATGTTTATTACTGATTTAAAATATATATGTACTGAAAATTAACTACTTATAAACCCTTCATTCAATCTATTGACAGGGAGAAGGGGAACGGAAAGACCATCAAACGTGGTCCTTACAAAACCACATCGTCTTCATCAATTTGACAGCCACGAGCGGTTTAACAGCTATGGGAAAGGCCACAGATCCCTATTATGAGCTATTATTAGTGCGGTCTAACACACAGGGGATGTGGGAAAACTCTTCGCTCTCTATGGTCGCAGGGGAGGCAAGCCAGGCACAGCTAGCTGTCAATGTCAATTGCAAGATTGAGTTCGAATGCAATCCTAAAGTTATTTATTCTGCTTCATTTACATTCGGTGTGCTCTTTGGAGGCAAAAAGCTAAGGCGGGCTCTAATTTGCTGTCAGGCTCTGGCCATAGAGAAGCTTTGCTTCTCTATATTTCTATGGTCAGAGTCTGGCAGATCTATCATTTCTATTTCTGTCTGGTGTGTGTGTGTAGGATCCCTAATTAGAGGCAGCTGCTATGCATTACCTCTAATTAGGGATCTTACTTATATGTCTGTGTTCCACTCCGTTGGCGTGGTTCATTGTTATGTTATGTTATGTCCCGTGTTCGTGCTACGTGTGTCTTCATATATATCATTTGTTATTTTGTATAGTTCGTCAGTTCGTTAAATAAAGATGTCGAACTATGGATACGCTGCGCCTTGGTCTTTCTACACACCCGAACGTGACAGAATGAACCACCAACCGACCAAGCAGTGTAAAACTGGAGCAACGGAGAGGAAGAAAGGAAGACAGCGGAGAAAAGGAGGAAACGGAGCCCGTAGTCAACCCCAGGAAAATTTCAGGGGGGGCTATGGGGGTGGTCTGGTAAGGAAGAGGACGCACCAGTACCACTCTCCATGTGGGATGCACTGTGCCCAACATATAAATGGGGGGCGCAAAGTGAAGAAGAGGAGAATTATTTGGAGAGCCAGTTTGGAGACGTGTTGGAGGAAATGTGGGAGATAGCGGAGGAAGTTGAACGGGAAATGTCGGAGTGGAATGATCCGTGTCCTGTCGCCTACTCCACTCCCGTGAAAGAGCAGTCCGCTTTACCGGTACCCAGTCGGGGTCCGGCCGTCTGCTCTACTCCAGTGCCAGAGCAGTCCGCTCCACCGGTGCCCAGTCTGGGTCCGGCAGTCTGCTACACTCCAGTGAGCCTCTCCAGTCCGGTACGTCATGTGCCTGCTCCTCGCACTCGCCCTGAGGTGCGTGTCACCAGTCCGGCGCCATCAGTGCCGACTCCACGCACCAGGCCTCCAGTGCGCCTCTCCAGTTCGGTACGTCATGTGCCTGCTCCCCGCACTAGCCCTGAGGTGCGTGTTATTAGTCCTGTGCCACATGTGCCGACTTCACGCACCAGGCTTCCAGTGCGCCTTCCCAGTCAGGTACGTCCTGTGCCTGCTCCCCGCACTCGCCCTGAAGTGCGTGTTATTAGTCCTGTGCCACATGTGCCGACTTCACGCACCAGGCTTCCAGTGCGCCTCCCCAGTCCGGTACGTCCCGTGCCGACTCCCCGCACTCAACCTCCAGTGCGCCTCCCTAGCCCGGTACGTCCCGTGCCGACTCCCCGCACTCGACCTCCAGTGCGTGTGCCCAGCCAGGTTCCTCCAGTGCCAGCTCCACGCACCAGGCCTCCAGTGCGCCTCCCCAGTCCGGTACGTCCCGTGCCGACTCCCCGCACTCTACCTTCAGTGCGTGTGCAAAGTCCGGTACGTCCCGTGCCGACTCCCCGCACTCAACCTCCAGTGCGCCTCCCTAGCTCGGTACGTCCCGTGCCGACTCCCCGCACTCGACCTCCAGTGCGTGTGCCCAGCCAGGTTCCTCCAGTGCCAGCTCCACGCACCAGGCCTCCAGTGCGCCTCCCCAGTCCGGTACGTCCCGTGCCGACTCCCCACACTCTACCTCCAGTGCGTGTGCAAAGTCCGGTACGTCCCGTGCCGACTCCCCGCACTCGACCTCCAGTGCGTGTGCCCAGCCAGGTTCCTCCAGTACCAGCTCCACGCACCAGGCCTCCAGTGCGCCTCTACAGTCCGGTACGTCCCGTGCCGACTCCCCGCACTCGACTTCCAGTGCGTGAGCCCAGCCAGGTGCCTCCAGTGCCAGCTCTACGCATCAGACCGTCGGTGCGCCTCGACATCCCGGAGCCTCTCGTGATGATCGACAGCCCAGAGCCTCTCGTGATGATCGACAGCCCAGAGCCTCTCGTGATGGTCGACAGCCCGGAGCCTCCCGTGATGGTCGAAAGCCCGGAGCCTTCCGTGACGATCGACAGCCCGGAGCCTTCCGTGACGGTCGACAGCCCGGAGCCTCCCGTGACGGTCGACAGCCCGGAGCCTCCCGTGACGCTCGACAGCCCGGAGCCTCCCGTGACGCTCGACAGCCCGGAGCCTCCCGTGACGCTCGACAGCCCGGAGCCTCCCGTGACGCTCAACAGCCCGGAGCCTCCCGTGACGCTCGACAGCCCGGAGCCTCCCGTGACGCTCGACAGCCCGGAGCCTCCCGTGACGCTCGACAGCCCGGAGCCTCCCGTGACGCTCGACAGCCCGGAGCCTCCCGTGACGCTCGACAGCCCGGAGCCTCCCGTGACGCTCGACAGCCCGGAGCCTCCCGTGACGCTCGACAGCCCGGAACCTTCCGTGAAGATCGACAGCCCGGAACCTTCCGTGACGATCGACAGCCCGGAACCTTCCGTGACGATTATATGGCCGGAGTCGCCTGCCACACCGGTGCTCAGTCCTGGCCCGGTTATTTGCCCCGCTCCATGGCCTGAACTTATTTCCCCACCATTGTTGTATCCAGGACCGGTGGGTTGCCCCTTTATATGGCCGGAGTCGCCTGCCACACCGGTGCCCAGTCCTGGCCCGGTTATTTGCCCCGCTCCATGGCCTGAGCCTTTTTCCCCACCATGGTCATTTCTAGGACTGGTGGGTTGCCCCTTTATATGGCCGGAGTCGCCTGTTACACCGATGCCCAGTCCTGGCCCGGTTATTTGCCCCGCTCCTTGGCCTGAGCCTTTTGCCCCACCATGGTCATTTCCAGGACCAGTGGGTTGCCCCTTTAAATGGCCTGAGTCGCCAGCCACACCGGGCCCAGTAGAAATGGGGAGGAAGCTAGCCACTTCGCCGGGGCCGGAACCGCCACCTGCGATCGTGTGATGTTTTTTTTTCCTCCCTTACCCTTCCCTCATGTTTGTGTTTAATTTTCTTGCGGCCGGGAGTCCGCGCCTTTGGGGGGGGTACTGTCAGGCTCTGGCCATAGAGAAGCTTTGCTTCTCTATATTTCTATGGTCAGAGTCTGGCAGATCTATCATTTCTATTTCTGTCTGGTGTGTGTGTGTAGGATCCCTAATTAGAGGCAGCTGCTATGCATTACCTCTAATTAGGGATCTTACTTATATGTCTGTGTTCCACTCCGTTGGCGTGGTTCATTGTTATGTTATGTTATGTCCCGTGTTCGTGCTACGTGTGTCTTCATATATATCATTTGTTATTTTGTATAGTTCGTCAGTTCGTTAAATAAAGATGTCGAACTATGGATACGCTGCGCCTTGGTCTTTCTACACACCCGAACGTGACATTTGCAGCCTGCCTCTCTCATGGAATTTCTATTAAAGTCAATGGCAGTGCCTGGATTTACATGTGTTTAGACTAGACGCTCTGAACATATTTGAACAATATCTCCAAAATTACTTTCTTATTATTTTACATAAGACTGATGTGCAGTGACTAGTGGTCAGGTTCTGTAATTGGTTCGCTATTTTTGGAATCCGTTGCTAATAATTAGCTTATGCCGGCTCCCTCCAGACTTAACCCGCCACATTGGAGATTCGTTGAATTTTTACGATTGGAGCTTTAGGCAAGAGCGTACGTTACAGTACGGAGCCCATGGTAGCCTTGACATACTGAATCACCCCAGTACACATACTACTATATACACATACTACTAGTGAGATCACTCATTTAATCTCACATGTTGTCCTTATTATTTCAATAAATAAATATTCTGATCACAAAATTGTCCAGGTGTGAAATAGCAGTGCCTGGACTTCCTGTGTGAAAAGGGTTGGGAACCCCTGGTATACACAACAAGGGTTGGGAACCCCTGGTATACACAACAAGGGTTGGATAAATAGCAGACATCATCACATTCTATTCTGCCCACCTCTGGGACCACACCGTGTGCAACTGTTAACCTCCACAAATACAGTATGTACCAAAAGTATGTGAAAAACAGTCAGTGGTTTATATGATTCTGCCTGGAGAGCGCTTGAGAGAAACAATAGGATGGGTTTGCAGAAGAGGGGGCAGTCGGAGAGTGGAGGGGGGCATGTCAAACTGTCTGTTTTCTGACAGCTATTGTAACTACCCTCTAATCCAGACAGCCCTAGCCCTGCTTCAGTCTGACATGGCTGGCTCTGACTAGGCATGCTGCACAGGCCAGCAGTGACATCCAGGCTATTAGAGCAGAAGAGCCCAAAGCAGAGATTTTCCCCTGTCTGCCTAGTACCGAGGCTCTGTCTGCATCATGGATAAGAGGTTTGGAGGTCTTGGGAGTTGGTAGAGCTACTGTATGTATCCAACCTAATATTGTATGGTATTTATTGCCTGTATTAGAGATGTAAGGCTACCTAAAACCTGACCACGCTTCCTCACAAAAGGGATTTTCAGAAATGTCAATTATCAAGCTTTTTTGCACGATTCGTATCTTTGACATAACAGGTGTGTCCGACATTCCTGACCAGGCTCTTGATTACTTCTCTGCAGTTTTCTTTATTACGTTGCAGGAAAGCATGCTCCCTACAAAGGATTAATTCTCTGAAGCATAGCTCTGCCCCGTTGCTGCCCCAACAAATCATTGTGAGGCTTTTAACTCTCATTTTGTTTCCGCGGGCCACCTCTGAGAATTTAGCTCTTTCTTATGTTTCTATGCAGACTATTTTCTGTACCACTCTCAAATTCATTGTAAGAGCTTCGGATGCAAGGACTGACCAGAAGGATATAACAATTACAGTTTTAACCATGTTGACTTTGGTCTTGAAAATAATTGTAATTACAACAAGACATCTTATAATAGATCTCTGGATAGTGCCAATACAATACTGAGATATTCACAGTAACTTGATGCCAGAGCAATGAAACACAGTACAATACTGTAAAAGTGACTAATAATCTAAGAACAATTCTACAGTATTTTACTGTAATTACAAGAGATTAAAGCAAGCAGGTTGGCTGTATGCATTTGCAGATTACAGCATATTAATGAATACTAGGTGTTTTATATCACATGCACTCCTAGAGGCCTAAACAAAGGCTTCCAAACTGGCCGTCAGTAAGTATTGTAGAGTAACTACAAAGTTGTTGATCCATCCTCAGTTCTCTTATCACAACCACACTAAAATCCCCATTGACCTCCTGGTGAAATCCCTGAGCAGTTTCTTTCCTCTCTAGCAACTGAGTTAGAAAGGACACCTGCATCTTTGTAGTGACTGGGTGTATTGATACACCATCCAAAGTGAAATTAACAACTTCACCATCCTCAAAGGGATATTCAGGTTCTGCTTTTTTAATTTTGACACATCTACCAGTCGGTGACCTTTGCGAGGCTTTGAAAAACCTCCCTGGTCTTTGTGGTTGAATCTGTGCTTGAAATTCACCACTCAATTGAGGGACCCCTTTTATCTCCCTCCAACACAGGATGTAACGTTCTCCAGCACACAACCTCAACACAGAACACCTGGACAGGTAAGTATGCTCGAGTTACATTTTTAATTCATGGGTTAACATGGATCGGACCCAGTTTCCCCACCTCCTGTATTAATTTCTAAAATATTCTTTATGGGGTATTGTGTGTTGATCAGTTAAACAATTTCAATTTAATACATTTTTAATTCAGGCTGTAACACAACAAAATGTGCACCATTTATTCATTTTTTAAAATTCATTAGAGATTAAAATGTTCAACAAGTTAAAATTCAATCCATCATTAATTTATAATTCCAAATAAAACAATTAAAACAATAAGTCATCAAAATAGGCAAAACAAATGGTCATCAAAACACTAAGGCAATCAATCAATTAAAAAAGGATCAGAAACATCTGTCAGTCCATTCAGTCAGTCAATCAGCCTGTCAGTCAATCAGCCTGTCAGTCCGTTCAGTCAGTCAATCAGCCTGTCAGTCCATTCAGTCAGTCAATCAGCCTGTCAGTCCATTCAGTCAGTCAATCAGCCTGTCAGTCTGTTCAGTCAGTCAATCAGCCTGTCAGTCCATTCAGTCAGTCAATCAGCCTGTCAGTCCATTCAGTCAGTCAATCAGCCTGTCAGTCCATTCAGTCAGTCAATCAGCCTGTCAGTCCGTTCAGTCAGTCAATCAGCCTGTCAGTCCGTTCAGTCAGTCAATCAGCCTGTCAGTCCATTCAGTCAGTCAATCAGCCTGTCAGTCTGTTCAGTCAGTCAATCAGCCTGTCTGTCCGTTCAGTCAGTCAATCAGCCTGTCAGTCCGTTCAGTCAGTCAATCAGCCTGTCAGTCCGTTCAGTCAGTCAATCAGCCTGTCAGTCCATTCAGTCAGTCAATCAGCCTGTCAGTCCGTTCAGTCAGTCAATCAGCCTGTCAGTCCATTCAGTCAGTCAATCAGCCTGTCAGTCCATTCAGTCAGTCAATCAGCCTGTCAGTCCGTTCAGTCAGTCAATCAGCCTGTCAGTCCGTCAGTCAGTCCACAATGTGTGTGTGTCTGTGTTGGGGGAGGGGATGGTGTGGGGTCTGGTTTGGCACTTGCTGAAAGGAATTGGCAGTTGTGGTTGGTCGGTGCTGTGTCCAGGGTTGGTGCTGGTGTTGTGGCTTGGACTGGTAAAACCTGGGTTGGTACTGATACTGGTGTTGGGGCCCGTGTCTGGAAGTTGTGCTGGGACCGTGACTGGAGGCCAAGAGTTGTTGCTGGGTGTGGTGCTGGGATGTTCTACTGATGCTGAAAGACAAATTCCAGACACAAATATTTTAGCATTATTATACAATAGATAGCGGTAATCACCGTCAGACACACCTGGCTAACTTGATGGTTAATGTAATCATCTGGCGAAGTCGAGTCTTCTGTTTAGACATGTAGCTAACTAGCTAAACAATGAACCCTAATCCTAATCCAGAGAGTACTAGCAATACAAACCGATTGTCATAGCTAGCTAAAGTTAACCAAATAGGTTCAATGTTAGCTAGTTAGTTAATCTGCATATTAACAATATTTGCATTTCAGGGTTTCCTTTAGGAAAATTTGACGCCAGACAAAGTGACCTGCAGGAAATTTACTGGATAGCCATATATACTGTATTCAGATCTGACTTGGCACAGCGCCATCAATAAACAAGGGACATTGGCCAAATGAGCCACATTTACGTGCCCTCAAAAACGATAAAAAATTACGTAAACACTATTTATTGTGTTTCGATGTGTAGCAAAACAATAATTGTCCACATCACAGTTCAGCTGTTGGAGATTTGAGCACTAAATGCATCAGGGCATTACATGCATAGGCCTATAGGCTTAGGTCACTGTATGATATTACTATAAAAAAAAAAATATATATACTGCTGGTCAAAGGTTTTTGAAAACCAGCTCATTCAAAGGTTTTTCTTTATATTTACTATTTTATACATAGTAGAATAATAGTGAAAACATCAAAACTATGAAATAACACATATGGAATCAAAAAGAGTGAAACAAATCAAAATATATTTTATATTTTAGATTCTTCAAATAGCCACCCTTTGCCTTGATGACAGCTTTGCACACTCTTGGCATTCTCTCAACCAGCTTCACCTGGAATGCTTTTCCAACAGTTTTGAAGGAGTTCCCCCATACTGTATGCTAAGAACTTGTTGGCTACTTTTCTTTTACTCTGCGGTCCGACTCATCACAAACCATCTCAATTTGGTTGAGGTCGGGGGATTGTGGAGGCCAGGTCATCTGATGCAGCACTCCATCACTCTCCTTCTTGGTCAAATTGTCCTTACACAGCCTGGAGGTGTGTTGGGTCATTGTCCTGTTGAAAAACAAATGATAGTCCCACTAAGCCCAAACCAGATGGGATGGTGTTTCTCTGCAGAACGTTGTGGTAGCCATGCTGGTTAAGTGTGCCTTGAATTCTAAATAAATCACAGATAGTGTCACCAGAAAAGCACCCCCACACCATAACACCTCCTCCTCAATGCTTTACGGTGGGAAATACACAAGTGGAGATCATCAGTTCACCCACACCGAGTCTCACAAAGACATGGTTGTTGGAACCAAAATTTGCCAATTTGGACTCCATACCAAATTACACATTTCCACCGGTCTAATGTCCATTGCTCGTGTTTCTTGGCCCGAGCAAGTCTCTTCTTATTATTGGTGTCCTTAAGTAGTGGTTTCTTTGCAGCATTTCAACCATAAAGGCCTGATTCACACAGTCTCCTCTGAACAGTTGATGTTGAGATGTGTCTGTTACTTGAACTCTGTGAGGCATTTATTTGGGCTGCAGTTTCTGAGGCTGGTAACTCTAATGAACTTATCCTCTGCAGCAAAGGTAACTCTGGGTCTTCCATTCCTGTGGCGGTCCTCATGAGAACTAGTTTCATCACAGCGCTTGATGTTTTTTGCGAATGCACTTGAAGAAACTTTCAAAGTTTTATTTGGTTACTTGGGCTGTTCTTGCCAAAATATAGACTTGGTCTTTTACCAAATAGGGATATATTCTGTATACCCCCCCTACCTTGTCACAACACAACTGATTGACTCAAACACATTAAGAAGGAAAGAAATTCCACATATTAACTTTTAAGAAGACACATCTGTTAAATTAAATGCATTCCAAGTGACTACCTCATGAAGCTGGTTGAGAGAATGCCAAGAGTGTACAAAGCTGTCAAAATATATACACTTTTTTGGTTACTACATGATTCCATATTTGTTATTTCATAGTTTTGACGTCTTCACTAATATTATACAATGTAGAAAATATAAAAAATAAAGAAAAACCCTTAAATGAGTTGGTGTTCTAAAAATGTTGACCGGTAGTGTATATATAGCCTATATAAAGGAAGAGAAGCTTAGGCCTATCCCCAGAGAGATAGAGAGAGAGCGATAGAGATATGCCAGCCAGACTGCTATGACACCAACATGCATTTCTTTATGTCAGATGGCTACTGCGTCTGCTATATAGATATAGACTTACAAGAGGAGGTTAATTTGTACATTCTATATCAGAATGTACAAATTAATCTTATATTCTATATAAGATTAGCATTATATTGTTAGATTATTGGAGTAACTGGTAGGCCTGAAACATTCTTCCTCAAGTTCAACTGTCAGAGTCAGGTGGAGCGCTGATGCACACTGCCTTCATATCATACGGTAGGCTTGCAGTAGCTAAAGCTTAATAATAGCCACACCACACCAAACCTTAACAACCTTCTAAACTTTCTATGAAAAGTAAGTCAAGCCATTGTTTATAGGGAATATAGGAACAGGCTATTATATTGCGGCAAACACAGCATTAGAGTTGGAACTTCATTTGGCCAAAGAAAATGTCTCAACAGAATGAAATATGGTTTAAAACTTCACAAAAGTTCTGAACAAGCTATATTGCAGCAATTACCAACAAAGGCAAGTGCCTACCCTACCCAACAAAAGACAGAAATAGGCTAATGTTATTTATTTACGGACCACACAATTAAAATAATTTAATTTAATTTAGCCAATGAAAATGTCTCAATAGAATTAAACAAAACAGATTTTGCATATTTAGAAATCTGGTTTTGATTAATAAATAAGCTTACAATAATAACCATGTTATACAATAATAATAATGATAAAACAAATGATTATAAATAAATGTATGTTGCACAATTGCGTCCTACCTGGATAGGGAGTAGCACATAGCCTGTATTTGGCCATGCCAATGTTCTTCTCATTCTCCACTACAATATTAAAACATATTTGTATTTATTATGTATCCTCAAGGCAGCAGCTTCTTTTCCTTAAGGCAGTTATACAATTGCTTCACAGTCCCTACTGTTCCATAAGGTGTATTTTTATCTGTTTTTAAAATCTGATTCTACTGCTTGATTCAGTTACCTGATGTGGAATAGAGTTCCATGTAGTCATGGCTCTATGTAGTACTGTTCCAGTGGGTAACCGTCAGGGCCCTCTACACCCTCAGGAAAGATACAAATTTGTATATATTTGTATATATTATAATTGGCCTTTCTCTTGCATTTCAAAGATGATGCAAAACAACAGTTTTAATCTGATATAATCTGTTATATTCTCCTACATTAACATTTCACATTTCCACAAACTTCAAAGTTTTTCCATTCAAATTATATCAAGAATATGCATATCCTTGCTTCAGGTCCTGAGCTACAAGCAGTTAGATTTGGGTATCTCATTTTAGGCGAAAATTGAAATAAAATGTTCCGATCCTTAAAAAACACACACTACCCTCCAACTGTGCCCAATAAAAAAACACACAACCAATGTTCCCTCTGATTTTTTCCGGCACTGAGCAAGTTTCAGGTCTACTGAGCGCAAACTTTAATGTTGTGAAAATTATTTGCAACTTCCAGTGAATGTTTACTGTGAACACTGAGGCTATACCCTCTTTAAGTTACAGTACAGTACCAGAGTGGCCTACCCAAAAACAATGGAGAAAATGCATCCCATAACACTTTAACATGGAAATAGCTGTTCTATCATTCAGCCTACAGTAGCAGCCAATGTGTGGAGTTCAATGTAGTCCTACAATTCTGAAAAAAACAAAACATTTAGGGCTTGACATTAAGCTATTTATCCACTGGTCCTTCAGACAAGGAGGTGACTGAAAATGTTGTGTTTGATGCAAGAAACCATTTTACAAAATAAAATGCATTATTACTCCCATACCAATTTTACAGAGAATCAGACAAATTATGCTCCCCTCTGCCTAATAAAGTTAATAATAATAATAGTTATAATAATAATAATAATTGTAAACAGCGACAGTTTTGTTGAAAACACTGATTTGACATTAGAGAAATATGATAAGATGAACACATAGGCCTATCTCTCTGTCCATTGTTAGCCTGTCATTTCTGTCATTTGTGTGCTATAAAAAAAGATTCTGCTAATATGTAAAATGACAGAATTGCACGCCATTTTTATAAAAAGCTGCAAATACGACGATAGATTCATGCAATGCTTTTACTAAAAAGGAGATCTTTCCAACCCTGCTCTTGTCAGCGATGGTCTGCGAACCCACAACCTTCTGTCCCGCAGCTCTGTGAACTATCAAAATTCCTGAAATGCCATGTAATGCTTATTTATCGACCAGATTATTTTTGGTATAGGGGAGGGTCACTTTTTTTTTCAAGCATTCAGGGAGGGTTTAGGTAAAATATACTGAACAAAAATAGAAACACAACATGCAACAACTTCAACTATTTTACTGAGTTACAGTTCAAATAATGAAATCAGTCAATGGAAATAAATAAATTAGGCCCTAATCTACGGATTTCACACGTGCAGCCAATCAGAATGATTTCCCACACAAAAGGGCTTTATTACATACAGAAATACTCCTCAGTTTCATCAGCTGTCTGGGTCTCAGACAATCCCGCAGGTGAAGAAGCTGGATGTGGTTGTCAGGCTGGCGTGGTTAAACGTGGTCTGTGGTTGTCAGGCTGGACGTACTGCCAAAATCTCTAAAACTATGCTTATTGTAGAGAAATTAACATTAAATTCTCTGGCAACAGCTCCGGTGGACATTCCTGCAGTCAGCGTGCCAGTTGCACGCTCCTTCAAAACTTGAGACATCTGTGGTATTGTGTTGTGTGACAAAACTGCACATTTTAGAGTGGCCTTTTATTGTCCCCGCACAAGGTGCACCTGTGTAATGATCATGCTATTTAATCAGCTTATTGATATGCCACACCTGTAAGGTGGATGGATTATCTTGGCAAAGGAAAAATGCTCACTAACAGGGATGTAAACAAATTTGTGCACAACAATGCATAGTTTTTAAAAAAGTAAGTAAGACAAATTTGCTAAATTAAAGGGAAAAATAGTAACAAAATAAATGAACAATAACGCAGTAACGAGGCTGTATGCAATGGGTACCGGTACCGAGTCAATGTGCAGGTGTACGGGCTAGTTGAGGTATTTGAGGTCATATGTACATGTAGGTAGGGGTAATGCATAGATAATAAACAGACAGTAGCAGCAGCGTATGTGAAGAGAGTGAAAGGATGTAAATTTATGTGTGTGTGTATGTGTGTTGGAGTGCCAGTGTAGTATGTGAGAGTGTGTGGTTAGAGTCCAGTGTACATCAATGTTTGGCCTTCCTTTCCCTGTAGTCCACGATCAGCTCCTTTGTCTTGCTCACAATGAGGTAGAGGTTGTTTTACTGGCACCACACTCCCTATAGACTGTCTCATCGTCGTCGGTGATCAGGCCTACAACCATTGTGTTGTCGGCAACCTTAATGATGGTGTTGGATTCGTGAGTGGCCACACAGTCATGGGTGAACAGGGAGTACAGGAGGGGACTGAACACGTACCCCTGAGGGGCCCCTGTGTTGAGTGTCAGCGTGGCGGGTGTGTTGTTGCCTACCCTCACCACCTGGGTGTGGCCCGTCAAGATGTCCAGGATCCAGTTGCAGAGGGAGGTATTCAGTTCCAGGGTACTTAGCTTAGTGATGAGCTTGTAGGGCACTATGGTTATGACCGCTGATCTGTAGTCAATGAACAGCATTCTCACATAGGTGTTCCTTTTTCCAGGTGGGAAAAGGTAGTGTGGAGTGCAATAGAGATTGTGTCATCTCTATTGCACTCCACACTACCTTTTCCCACCTGGAAAAGGTAGTGTGGAGTGCAATAGAGATTGTGTCATCTGTGGATCTGTTGGGGCGGTATGCGAATTGGAGTGGTTCATTACAGACTGGGTCAGAGAGAGGTTCAAAATATCAGTGAAGACACTTGCTAGCTGGTCAGCGCATGCTCTATGTAGTCTTCCTGGTAATCCATCTGGCCCTTTTTCAAGGTCTTACTCACATCAGCTTTGGAGAATGTGATCACACAGTCGTCCGGAACAGCTGGTGCTCTCGTGCATGGTTCAGTGTCGCTTGCCTCTAAGCGAGCATAGAAGTCATTTAGCTCGTCTGGTAGGCTCGCGTCACTGGGAAGCTTGTTGCTGGGAATAATGTAGAGGGAGTAATGTAGAGATCTACGGGTCTTTAACGAAGTTCAGCCAACCTTTTGATACAGGATACAGTGATGAATATCAAAACTGTCGCCTGTAACAAAACAAAAGGCACTATGGTAGATGGCATCCAAAGGTTTAAGAGTAGTAGCAGCTGCACTTTGATAAATAATATCATCATAATCAAGAACACATAAAAAGGTTGACTGAAAAATCTGTTTCTGTCGAAAAAGCCAACTTTAAATATTAGCTTATTTTAAACGTCAAATCCATATCAATCCAAATGCCTAAGTATTTATATTCGGGAACACGTTCGATTGGAGAACCATCTAATGAGTGAACATGTAGTTCATCTGAAACATTCTTACGAGAGTTTAAAAACATGTATTTAGTTTTGCCCATAGTTTTAAATTAGCAAGGGATTCTAGCATAGCTATCAAATCTGACTGTAGTTTTGACACAACTAAAGTGGTTGCTGTAGTGCTATGCCCAGGCCTAAACTCTGATTGATTCAAAAATACATTTAAAAAAGATCAAAGTTTTACACTTACCAAGGATTCGAGAATCTAAACTAGACAAGGAAGCCTTGAAATGGGGAAATAATTACTAAGATCACTACTATCCCCGCCCTTATAGAGTGGCAGCACAATAACTGATTTCCATACTTTAGGAATATTTTTTCTGATAACAATGTTAAATAAAAAAAATGGTCAGGAGCCTGTAAAAAGGTGGCCATCCCCTCTGGCACTATTACTGATAATAATAATGTGCATACTTATAAAGAATCTCAATGTTTGTGTGCCTGCATTTTTTTTGTACGACAACTTAGGGCAGAATACATTTAACAACTGAAATATGCAAAACAAAGACACACTCCAAAGTCTTATATGCAAATCTGAACAATCATTGTATGAGCTTCAAAGCTGCATTAATGTGATCTCTATAACACCGTCAACCGCCAATACCGTTCTCCTAGTGTCAGGCAAGGAGATCTGTGGCTAAGGAGTGAATGCAAAATTGTCTCAGTGTTAACACAGGATTAGGTCAAGTTCTTTACGCTTAGCCTCCTCTCCTGTAAATGACAAGGTTTGATGTGAGACAAGCAACTTGTCAAAGGTGGTGGAGACATGTAGGCATTCTCTGCCATGTAACATTGACATGCCACTGAATATTGGGCCCATTAGGGGCTTATTAGTGGATAAATGACCAGGCAGTTCAGCCATGCGCGGAGATGGACAGAACTGGAGACCACTAATCAAGCCTGTCTGTTAGACTGCTGTCAGATCGCCAGGGAACCGGTAACCCATGGCAACGGAATGAAAAGTGAACATTAGCAAGTCAGTTTGAGATCAGTGTGCTGTAAACAGCCTTAGAATTGGCCTTTTGGTGCTCCTGAAGAAAAAGCGAGGATATGTCTATATACCAACAAATATGATTTGATGTGTTTTTTAAAATGCTGTAGTGCTTAAAATACAATTGTGGAAGCTAGGACTGATTTCCCTCCACACTTGAGTTTATTCTTTCAAATTACCCTTTTTAAGAGGACTAATAAACTGAAGAGCTCAATTGGTCCCTTTGGGCTGTACAAAAGCTTGATAGTTGCATCTGAAGCTATAGTCTGGAATTCGAAAAACAACAAAACGGTAACCCTGACACTTTTTCATTTACTGAGGGATAGTGCTTATTATCCACTCTCAACTTAATGGAAAGTGGTCTAGATGCAAGGACTGACAGTTCATGACATCTAATCCACATGCTGGTTTTAAAAAGTAATACAACCTTTACTAGGAAATAGATAAACAAAAAAAATGAGGGTTCTTCAAGGGTTCTTTAGGAAGGGTGAAGATTCTATGTGTAACCATAATGATTCAAAAAACCCTTTGAGCTCTTCAAAGGTTCTTTGCAGCTCTATGCTCTTTTAGTGATAATTAAAATGTAGGGGAGGCTGGTTCATTAGAATATTATGGGGCGTGGTTTGTGATAAGCTCTTTTTGTGAAACCGTGAGTGAGAGTGTCATTCCAGTTTGTATAATTTGTTGTGTTATAATGCTGCTGAATATGAATGACTATGGTTAGAGACATTGGCTTGTGACAGGCTTACATATAACTTTGTGTCAATTGAGAAAGGGTGATAAAATCAGTCAGTGGTTCTCAATTCTCTCATCAGGGATCTCCAAGTGTTAGATAACTAATTAATTGAAGGCACTTAACATATTATTTGAAAGGATCTGCAAAGAACCTTTCAGATTGAGAAAGGTTCTTTATAGAACCATTCTCTATAAAGATTCAAATAAAAAAACATAATTAAGAGCTCTGTATAACCCCAAAAAGGGTTGTAACCTAGGTCGGAAATATAATTTTGTATAGAACCTTAGGAAAGGGTTCTTTATAGCACACAGGTTACAGGCATACAGGTTCAATGTATAACCTTATGAGCATGGCTCTTTATTGAACTTTTAAAGAAGGGTTCTGTATAGAACCAAAATAGGTTCTGCTATGCTTACCAGCCAAATAACCGTTATCTGTTACTATTTAGAACCATAATTTTTTGTGTGTAGTTGATCAAACAAAGGCATTCTAAAGTAAAAATGACTCTCCTGTTCAGCAAAATGAGTTCTGTGAAAGACTTGACCCTAATTATTTACATTTACACTTTAGTCATTTAGCAGATGCTCTTATCCAGAGCGACTTACAAATTGGTGCATTCAACTTAGGATAGCCAGTGGGACAACCACATCTCCATCACAGTAAGTCCATTTCTTTAAACAAGCAGCTGTGAGCAAAGTCAGTGCTATCAGGGACAACCACATCTCCATCACAGTAAGTCCATTTCTTTAAACAAGCAGCTGTGAGCAAAGTCAGTGCTATCAGGGACAACCACATCTCCATCACAGTAAGTCCATTTCTTTAAACAAGCAGTTGTGAGCAAAGTCAGTGCTATCAGGGACAACCACATCTCCATCACAGTAATTCCATTTCTTTAAACAAGCAGCTGTGAGCAAAGTCAGTGCTATCAGGGACAACCACATCTCCATCACAGTAATTCCATTTCTTTAAACAAGCAGCTGTGAGCAAAGTCAGTGCTATCAGGGACAACCACATCTCCATCACAGTAATTCCATTTCTTTAAACAAGCAGCTGTGAGCAAAGTCATTGCTATCAGGGACAACCACATCTCCATCACAGTAATTCCATTTCTTTAAACAAGCAGCTGTGAGCAAAGTCAGTGCTATCAGGGACAACCACATCTCCATCACAGTAAGTCAATTTCTTTAAACAAGCAGTTGTGAGCAAAGTCAGTGCTATCAGGGACAACCACATCTCCATCACAGTAAGTACATTTCCAACCCCACACACGGGGAAGGGAAAAATAAATAGGGAGTGTAATGGGGTGAATGGGAACCGGTGTGTGTGTGTGGGCGGATGGAATGTGAAGCAGGTGTGTGTGTGTGGGCGGATGGAATGTGAAGCAGGTGAAGGGCGCTGGAGTGCCGGGGCGGGAGGAGCACTGTCAAGGTAGTTGGCATGGACGTGACAGTCGACCGTTCGGTTACTGGCCCAAGCTCTAACCGCTAGGCTACTTGCCGCCCAAGAATTGCCACCCATTACAATACATTCATTACAGAATTCTCAACACAATAAGTGTGTGCCCTCAGGCCCATACTCCACTACCACATATCTACAACACAAAATCCATGTGTACATGTGTGTACAGTATAGTGCGTATGTTATTGTGTGTGTATGCATGTGTCTGTGCCTATGTTGGTGTTGCTTCACAGTCCCTGCTGTTCCATAAGGTGTATTTTTATCTGATTTTTATATCTGTTTCTACTGCTTGCATCAGTTACCTGATTTGGAAAAGAGTTCCATCTAGTCATGGCTATATGTAGTACTGTGTGCCTCCCATAGTCTGTTCTGGACTTGGGGACTGTGAAGAGACCTCTGTTGGCATGTCTTGTGGCGTGTGCATGGGTGTCTGAGCTGTGTGCTAGTCGTTTAAACAGACAGCTCTGTGCTTTCAACATGTCAATAATTCTCACAAATACTAGTGATGAAGTCAATCTCTCCTCTACTTTAAGCCAGGACAGGTTGACATGCATATTATAAATGTTTGCTCTCTGTGTACATCCAAGGACCAGCCGTGCTGCCCTGTTCTGAGCCAATTGCAATTTTTCTAAGCCGCTCTTTGTGGCACCTGACCACAAGACTGAACAGTAGTCCAAAACTAGGGCCTGTAGGACCTGCCTTGTTGATATCGTGTTAAGAAGGTAGAGCAGCGCTTTATTATGGACCAACTTCTCCACATCTTAGCTACTGTTGTATCAATATGACAGTTTACAATCCAGGGTTACTCAAGCAGTTTAATCACCTTAATTTCCACATTATTTATTACAATATTAAGTTCAGGTTTAGGGTTTAGTGAATGATTTGTCCCAAATACAATGCTTTTAGTTTTTGAAATATTTAGAACTAACTTATTCCTTGCCACCCATTCTGAAACTAACTTCAGCTCTTTGTTAAGTGTTGCAGTCATTTCAGTCGCTATGGTAGCTGACGTGTATAGTGTTGATACATCCACATACATAGACGCACTGGCTTTACTCAAAGAAAGTGGAATGTTGTTAATAAAGACTGAAAAAAGGGGGGCCTAGACAGCTTCCCTGGGGAATTCCTGATTCTACCTGGATTATGTTGGAGAGGCTTCAAATAAAGAACACCCTCTGTGTTCTGTTAGACAGATAACTATATCCACATTATAGCAGGGGGTTTAAAGCCATGAAACATACGTTTTTCCAGCAGCAGACTATGATCAATAATATCAAAGCCGCACTGAAGTTTAACAAAACAGCCTCCACAATCTTTTTATCATCAAATTCTCTCTGCCAATCATCATTCATTTGTGTAAGTGCTGTGCTTGTTGAATGTCCTTCCCTATAAGCATGCTGATAGTCTGTTGTCCATTTGTTTACTGTAAAATACCATTGCATCTGGTCAAATACAACTTTTTCTAAAACTTTACTAAGGGTTGGTAACAGGCTGATTGGTCAGCTATTTGTGCCAGTTAAGGAATCTTTGTTATTCTTAGGTAGTGGAATGACTTTTGCTTCCCATCAGGCCTGAGGGCACACACTTTCTAGTAGACTTAAATTGAAGATATGACTAATAGGAGTGGCAATATCGTCCACTACTATCCTCAGTAATTTTCCATCCAAGCTGTCAGATCCCGGTGGCTTGTCATTGTTGATAGACAACCACATTTTTTTGACCTCTTCCACATTCACTTTACGGAATTCTAAATCAAAATTCTTGTCTTTCATAATTTGTTCAGATATACTTGGATGTGTAGTGTCAGCGTTTGTTGCTGGCATGTCATGCCAAGTTTGCTAATATGCCAATGAGAAAAATATTCAAGTAGTTGGCAATATCAGTGGGTTTTGTAATGAATAAACCATCTGATTCAATGAATGATGGAGCCGAGTTTGCCTTATTTCCCAAAATGAAATGGAAGGATCTCCAAAGCTTTTTACTATCCTCCTTTATGTCATTTATATTTGTTTCATAGTGTAGTTTCTTCTTCTTTTTATTCTGTTTGGTCACATGATTTCTCAATTTGCAATACGTTTGCCAATCGGTTGTGCATCCAGACTTATTTGCCATTCCTTTTGCCTCATCCCTCTCAACCATACAATTTTCAATTCCTCATCAATCCACTGGGATATAACCATTTTTACAATCCTTTTCTTAATGGGGGCATACTTATTAGTAACTGGGATGAGCAATTTCATAAATGTGTCAAGTGCAATGTCTGTTTGCTTCTAATTACACACCACGGATCAACAAATATTCATTACATCAACAACATAGGAATCACTACAAATCTTATTGTATGACCTCTTATACACTATATTAGGCCCAGCCTTTGGAACCAGGTTGCAGGCACTGGTTATAATTTGAAGCTTTTTCTTGAGTGGGCAGCTTGATGAAAGCCAGTCAATATTTAAATCACTCAGAAATCACGCAGAAATCACTCAAGAGTGAAATATGGTTTAGATGAGAAGTTGCTCAGTTGATTAATAGTTAGTTTGTTAAAAGCATGCTTACTGTATACTGTAATGTTTACTGTAAATGTTGCTTCTCAGCAAGATTGTGGCATTTCCAAGCCACATCCAAAGGTAAGAAAGGCAAGGATGTACGGCATATTGAAAGTTAAAATCTCTTCGCAACACTTCTCAGTTCAAATAGGCCCCAATATAGGCACTTTGTTGAGGTGTAGAGGGTCTCCATTCAAAAGTAAATCAAGCTTGTGTTGATGTTTATCACTGGTTGAGTTGAATTACATCAAAGTTCAAGCTCTTAGAGTGCAGAAAATGTATTAAAGGGTAGAGCTGAGGTATCATCAGGGGTGGGAAAAGAACCCAAGTGTCATACTTGAGTAAAAGTAAAGATACCTTAATAGAAAATGACCCAGTAAAATCCTACTTGAGTAAAAGTCTAAAAGTATTTGGTTTTATATCAAAAGTAGTACTTTCAAGTATTTTTTTCTTAAGTAATTTAAACCATTTTGGTGTTGATTTTCTGATGGCAGCATATCATATCATTCAAATTCCGACTATTCAGTTCATTAGGCATGGTATTTTATCATAGTATTCTATTTGATCAGCTGCACACACGCTGATAGATATGTGTCTATCGATTGACGCTCTGATCATTAAAATTACTTTTTTGAGGTGGTAAATCTATTGTATGAGTTGCTATTATGTTTTTTGACATAATAATGTGTTATTATTTTTAGCTGATACATGTGCTCCAGCTTAGTGGTTGGGTTTACCCTTTCAGACTGGGAAGTTGGGCTGAATTAGTGGTACACTGAGCACATTACTGTATGGTACTCTATTTGACTCAGAGGAAATCACTCGTCCCTATATATCTCCTCTCTCTCTCTCTCTCTCTCTCTCTCTCTCTCTCTCTCTCTCTTTCTTCATTTGTACTATTTTCTACATTGTAGAAGACATCAAAACAATGAAATAACACATATGGGATCATGTAGTAACCAAATAAGTGTTAAACAAATCAAAATATATTTTATATTTGAGATTCTCCAAATAGCCACCTTTTGCCTTGATGACAGCTTTGCACGCTCTTGGCATTCTCTCAACCAGCTTCATGAGGTAGTCACCTGGAATGTATTTCAATTAATAGGTGTGCCTTCTATGATGAAACTGGCTCTCATGAGGACTGCCACGGGAATGGAAGACTCAGAGTTACCTCTGCTGCAGAGGATAAGCTCATTAGAATTACCAGCCTCAGAAATTGCAGCCCAAATAAATGCTTCACAGAGTTCACACATCTCAACATAAACTGTTCAGAGGGGAATCAGGCCTTCATGGTTGAATTGCTGCAAAGAAACCACTTCTAAAGGACACCAATAAGAAGAAGAGACCTGCTTGGGTCAAGAAACACAAGCAATGGACATTAGACCGGAGGAAATTTGTCCTTTTGATCTGGAGATTTTTGGTTCCAACCGCAGTGTCTTTGTGAGACGTGGTGTGGGTGAACGGATGATCTCCACATTATCACTTTTCAGGAGAAGACCCAGATCTAGACAGTGTTGAAGTAACAAAAGTTTATTACAAAGACAGGGGGCAGGCAAAATGACAGGTCAAGAGCAGGCAGAGGTCAGTTACACAGATAAGAGTCCGAAAGGTTCGTCACACAGATCAGAGTCCGAAAGGTACAGAACAACAGGCAGTCTCAGGGTCAGAGCAGGCAGAGGTCAATAATACAGATTGTGTGACAATGTACAGAACTGCAGGCAGGCTCAGGGTCAGGGCTGGCAGAATGGTAAAAACTGGGAAAACTAGAAAACAGGAGCAAGACAGGAGCAAGGGGAAAAACTCTGGTATGCTAAACGAACAAAACTAACTGGCAAAAGACAAACAGAGAACACAGGTATAAATACACTGGGGATAATGGGGAAGATGGGCGACACCTGGAGGGGGGTGGAGACAATCACAAAGACTGGTGAAACAGATCAGGAGGTATTATGGTGTGGGGGTGCTTTGCTGGTGACACTGTCTGTGATTTATTTAGAATTCAAGGCACACTTAACCAGCATGACTACTACAGCATTATACAGTGATACGCCATCCCATCTGGTTTGGTCTTAGTGGGACTATCATTTGTTTTTCAACAGGAAAATGACCCAAAACACCTCCAGGCTTTGTAAGGGCTATTTTACCAAGAACGAGAGTGATGGAGGGCTGCATCAGATGACTTGGCCTCCACAGTCCCCCGATCTCAACCCAATTGAGATGGTTTAAGATGATTCAGACCGCAGAGTGAAGGAAAAGCAGCCAACAAGTGCTCAGCATATGTGGGAACTCCTTCAAGACTGTTCAAAAAGCATTCCAGGTGAAGCTGGATGAGACAATGCCAAGCTGTATCAAAGCATAGGGTGGCTACTTTGAAGAATCTCAAATATAAAATATATTCTCCTTTGTTTAACCCTTTTTTTGTTACTACATGATTCCATATGTGTTATTTCATAGTTTTGATGTCTTCACTATTCTACAATGTCAAAATAAAGAAAAACTAGGTGTGTCCAAACTTTTGACTGGTACTGTATATATAATGTTCTTATATTAAATAGGTCCTATATAATAGAGCAGACAAGAAAACAACATTGCACTGATGTTTGCCTCAGTCGTCACTGAACTGAACTCTTACAATGACGGGCCACACAGTACGTTGCAATCACACACTTGGTGACAGAGGGTGAAAAAACATATATATGGAAAACATCTATAATAGGACACCAAGTTACTTGTGCTAGATTCTCAGTCCTCAGCCAGAGTCGGACATCAGCCCTTAGCAATCGCTCCTCATTCTTTAGCCATACTCGATCTGTTGTCTCCAGCACTAGTCGGCCCTCAGTCCCTAGCCCAGCTATGCTCAGAGTTAGTTACCAGGCCCAGAGCTCCACTGCTCTCCTAGGCAGGGTTGGGGAGTAACGGAACTGTAATCCGGTAACTGTAATCCGTTACGTTACCAGCAAAAATATTGTAATCAGATTACAGATACTTTTGAAAAACCAGATAATTACTTTGAGGATTACTTTTAAATTCAGAAAGGATGTTTGCAGAAAAAAATCTTTGACACTTCTCTCATTTCTCAATGACATTCAAATCAGCATTGTTCAAGTTTAAGTTTGTTCCACCTGAGTGAGTTTGACCCCATGTCAGAGACCACTATGATGACACACCAAATGTGTTTGATGGATTGTGGGAAAAGAGCAGGAATAGGCTTTCGTAGGCTACAGTCCAAGCTATGTCTTCAAATGGTGCGACTGATGTCGGCATCAAAATATTATCCAACTTGAATAAACGCTTCGAGGTAAGGATGACGGCGATACGGATATCACTTATTATTGATCTACATAGAGCATTGATGTGAATCACACTGCTGCTCTCTCATTTAGCTATTTGCACCTTACGGATTGTGGTTGTTGTGGATGGCTGTTCACAAATATAAATGTGTATTTGAACCCACTAATGGTTGAATTCTTGAATAATTCAATACGTTTAAGCTGCCTATCAATCATTGTTTTTGAAACCAGTGGACAGCCAGTGAAAAATGCGCTCCTGCAACAGCTGCATAGTGTGGATCCAAGCCTATGGAATAAAAGTGGAGCTTTTATTGCTCAAACATTTGATAGACTTAAAGGGGCCATCTGTAGTTGCTACATCAATTTTTTGACTTATTAATTATATATACAGTACCAGTCAAAAGTTTGGACACACCTACTCATTCAAGGGTTTTCCTTTATTTTTACTATTTTCTACATTGTAGAGTAATAGTGAAGACATCAAAACTATTAAATAACACATAAGGAATAATGTAACGAAAAAAGTCAAAATATATGTTATATTTTAGATTCTTCAAAGTAGCCACCCTTTGCCTTGATGACAGCTTTGCACATTCTTGGCAAAGCATGCCATTCCATGAGCACAGCATTTATTGTTCAATGAGCCCAATCAGTCCTCCATGACAACAAAATGATAAACAACAGAGTAGGACTGGCTAATAAGTCCTTAGTTTTGGGGTCATGCTCAGGTAAAACAATTTGGCTAATCTATACTTCTACATTTCCAAGTCCTATTATTGAAGATCAAGGGGTATAACATTTTTTGGAATGACTGGAATTCTGATAGACTTTGGTTTTTAAGTTAAAGATATAATTTAATCGTATTATTATATGTAGTAGAAAGCGATGGGTTAGAAGAAGCCTACATAAACAACCATAAAGAAACATTTTACATCATATATGACCAGCTATGTAAACTTTAACATTGATTTATCCTGCAATAGATGTCGTTCAATTGGTAACATACTTTTGTCGCTTCTTCTAATGCATTTTAAGGGGAAAGTAATCTAAAAGTAACGGAATGTAATTAGATTACATTACTGAGTTTGGGTAATCCAAAGTGTATGCTACTGATTATAATTTTGGACAGGTAACTTGTAACTGTAACGGATTACATTTAGAAAGTAACCTACCCAACCCTGCTCCTAGGTCAGTCACTCTCCCTGTCAGGTCCAGATTCTGTTTCCCCGTCAGATCGAGAGGTGTTCTCCCTGTCCGATTTAAAGTTACCAGCACTAGGCCTTCAGGTCTTCAGCTGTCCTAGGTCCACTGTCTACAGCCCTAATCGTCCCTCAGTCGACTTCCCCGCCAGGCTTCAGGGTCCCTTCCCCACTAGGTCTGCAGCCTCTGCCCTAAGTTGGTCTGCAGTCCCCAGCCTCATTTGGCAAGCAGTCCCTGCCCTAGTTCTAGGCTCTGGGTCTCCTGTCCTGCTTGGCTCTACGTTATCTGCTCCCTTAGCTAGCTCGCCCTCCTGCTCTCGCACCTAGTGAACCACCTCACCGTAAACAATTCAAGCTTCTGCAAAGGAAACCCTCTGGTGACAGGTGAAATCATGAGACGGTCTCTGGCGCCCTCTGGTGACAGGTGGAACCATGACACGGTCTCTGCTGCCCTCTGGTGACAGGTGGAACCATGACACGGTCTCTGCCGCCCTCTGGTGACAGGTGGAACCATGACAGGGTCTCTGCCGCCCTCTGGTGACAGGTGGAACCATGGCAGGGTCTCTGGCGCCCTCTGGTGACAGGTGGAACCATGACAGGGTCTCTGCCGCCCTCTGGTGACAGGTGGAACCATGACACGTCTCTGCCGCCCTCTGGTGACAGATGGAACCATGACAGGGTCCTTGCCGCCCTCTGGTGACAGGTGGAACCATGGCAGGGTCTCTGGCGCCCTCTGGTGACAGGTGGAACCATGACAGGGTCTCTGCCGCCCTCTGGTGACAGGTGGAACCATGACAGGGTCTCTGCCGCCCTCTGGTGACAGGTGGAACCATGACAGGTGTGCCCAATTGCTCATTATCATTTCTCTGTTAAAAGAGGTGTGTTGTCTGGTTTCCTTTGCAGAAGCTTGAATTGTTTACCGTCTCATGAGTGAGCTTTTAAGACTTAGTGTTTGTTGTTTTTCCAGTGTTACTGTGATCCTTCGTTTACCGTTTCTCAGTAAAGTATTGATGTTTATCCTTAACCATGAGGATTGCTCGCCTACATAATCTCTCTACTCTCGGACAAGGCACTGCCATGGGCAACAGCGGTGTGGGAACAGCAGCCACCATCCTGTAGCTCCGTATTAGCCTTCACTGCTGAGCTGCGACGAGTCTTCGACCACCCAGTCGACGAACGAGAAGCGGCCACCCGACTGTTCAACATCAACCAAGGGGCCAGACCAATGGCTGACTTCGCTCCTCAACATCCCCAGCTGGTGCAGGCTTCTTCTTCATGGGAAAGAAGGATTTAGGTCTGCGTCCCTGCATCGATTCCAGAGGGCTGAACAGTATTACAATTAAGAATCGTTACCCCCGGTAACGATTATCCGCCGCCTTAGAGCTGATCCAAGGGGCCCAATTCTTCACCAAACTGGACCTCCGCTTACAATCTGGTAAGAATCAGGGAGGGAGATGAATGGAAAACTGTCTTTAACACCCCTAGTGGCCACTATGAGTATTTAGTCATGCCATTTGGCATGTCTTTCAAGCATTGGACAAACAAACACAGCCTCATTCATCCTGATCCTACTTGTCCCTTTGTGTTAGAGGTGGACACCTCGGACACCGGAGCAGGGGCTGTCCTTTCACAGCGGAACGAGGGGGACAAGAGACTGCACCCATGTGCCTTTCTTTCCAACACAACTATGATGTCGGCAACCGGGAGTTCTTGGCAGTCAAGTGGGCCCTTGAAGGGTGGAGACACTGGTTGGAGGGGGCACCTCAACCTTTCGTTATCTGGATGGACCATAAGAACGGTCTCTTACCACTATCCTGGTGGTCGTCGATCGGTTCTCCAAGGCAGGAGACCCCTGATCTTATGTTTACCCATATCTTTCAACTACACGGTCTTCCCCAGGACATTGTCTTGGATCGTGGGCCCCAGTTAGTCGCACGGTATTGGAAAACCTGAGTCTTTCCTCGGGGTTCCACCCACAGTCGAATTGGCAAATTGAGTGAGCAAACCAGGAACTGGAGAAGTTCCTCTGCTGTTTCCACTCAGGCCATCAACTGGAGCAAGTTCCTCGTCTGGGCGGAGTATGCTCATAACATCCTGGATCCGGGACTTCAACCAACTACGTGGTGGTCTCCCTGGCTCCGCGACTGTAGCTGCTCCTAGAAGGGGGAGGGGTGTACTGTCATGGTTCCACCTGTCACCAGAGGGCGCCAGAGACCATCCTAGAGACATTAATGACACTCAGGTGTGTCCTATTACTCATTATCATTTCTCTGTTAAAAGCGGTGTGTTTTGTGGTTTTCTTTCCAGTTGCTTGAATTGTTTGCCGTGTGCGTTTGTCTCCTGAGTGAGTTTTCGAGACTTCGTGTTAGTTTTTTCCCCCAGTGTTACTGTGATCCTCCTGTTACCGTTTCTCAGTAAAGTATTATGTTTATCCTTAACCACTGTTTCCTCGTCTGGTCTCTTCTCTGCTCCTGAGTCGAACCTCCCATGTCACAACATGTAAATATTACCTCAATGTTGGCACCTCCCGATCAGTCTGTTTATGAAATATGTATATTGTGCACGTTTGTGATTTCCCAAACATGTGTTTAAATATTTAAATATCACATTGATGAAGAAAAGTTCAAGCACGATACACTAATGATACATCTCTCCAAGCTTTTTAATCAGCTTCAGACTGTCCTTATTTAAGAACCATGGAGATGCAGTACAATATCTTTAAATGTTTTACTTAACTCTTATTTTACCAGGTAAGTTGACTGAGAACACATTCTGATTTACAGCAATGACCTGTGGAACAGTTACAGGGGAGAGGAGGGGGGATGAATGAGCCAATTGGAAGCTGGGGAAGATTAGGTGGCCATGATGGCCAGATTAGGAATTTAGCCAGGCTACATCTACATGTCCTTGACAACAAAGGCAGAGACCCTGTCTATGGACCAATCATTGCATGTCCGTCCGCCCCCCAGACACACACACAAAGACAGACACAGCTTTAGAGCTACCAATTATTTTGAGGACATATCTTTGAGGGAGGTAGGGCATGAAAATAGTAGTTTATAATTATTTTGCTCTCATCTCTCAAAGCCCATTCATTTCATGGACTTTTTTTAAGCTGGTCATATGTTTTTGTGTATGTGTGTGCGTGCACGTGTGCACCAACTTATTACACAGTGGCCAAATCTCAATTTTAATCATAAGACCCTACGTCCTTCAAACTCAACTCTGGAACAAAGCCAGTTTGACAGATTTGTCCATTGTTCCCCTCTAACCAGGGACTGATGTAGACCTGGGACACTAGGTGTGTGCAATTAATTATCAGGTAGAACAGATAACTAGCAGACTCCGGACCTCGTAGGGTCAGAGTTGACCCCTGCCCTCTGAAAGGACATGGCAGAAGTTTGGTAATAGCTCCACCTAGGCTTGAGATTTAATGCCATATTGCTAACACCTGTCAAACCTTCTCAGATATCTGAAGTGCATAGGGCGTTAGGGTTGACATTGGGATTGGCTCAGTATAGCAAGAATGATACCAAAGATGTTCTACTAAGACAGACCACATCCTATCTTGTCCAATGGGAGGCAAGTGAGCCGAGTAGGTGGGATCAAGTGTCGGGATGGGTTTTTCAAAGTTGTGTTTATCGGTCTATCAGATGTCAGTCAGATGGCTTCCTTGGACTGGAGATTTGGAGAAGAGGGACTTCAACACTTGATTTGATGTAGCTAACGTTAAGTAACGATAGTTACTAGAGTTGTAACTCCCGTTCTATGAGTGGAGCAGACACCCATAGGGGAGCTCTGCTCCTAGTGGTTTACCCCGCTGCCTAGGCAGCAAATCAGCTGAGAATAAAAAATGTACACACCGACAGCCAATAGGATTACAGGTGTCTCTATATAAGGGGATGCATCCCCTCAATCAGCCTCCCAAAATAAATTATCTTCAGCGACTGAGGGTCGGCAGGGCCTTAAGCCCTATGGGGCTCCGCTCCACTCATAGAACTGGAGCACATATATCCTCTACCCCTGTCCCTCTCAGGAGCCAAGCCTTTAGTGGCTGGCCGATTAAACAGGAGAGTGACCGGCCATGATGTGTGCAAATGCAGTTTGTCCCGTGCACTCAGAGAGAACCACAGGGGACACTGTGCGCTCACACGTGACGCGAACAGGTCCACCTCGCCCCTCCCAAATTGTTCCCACACCTGGAGTACAATGTCTGGGTGCAGCTACCACTCTTCGTCTCGAGGCCCCTCTCGAGGCGCTGGAACGCTGGTTATGTCTATAACCTCATAGTTCATTGTGACTGCATGCAGCTCTTGGAGTCTGGCACCATGCTACTCTGTGGGGTGGGGCTCTCATAAAGTGTAGCCCGGCGGCTCACCGAGAGCTGCCGTCTGGCTGCTTCCTTCACCCTCACCTCAGCCCGCCGTGTGAGTGATCACGTGGTCTACACGAGCCGTGCCACACACAGAGCGATGAGAGGAAGGAGGGGGACACAAAGGCGCTAGAATGCTGGTTATGTCCATAACCTTGCAGTTCCTGCCCTCCGCGAACGCAGCACTCTTCGAAGGTGCATTGACTGAGGCACCCGCCCTGGTCAATGCGCCGTCTTCGAGCATAGCCTGTGTCCTCAACCTACCATGAGATTGAGACAGTCTTCTGCTCTTAGAGCCCATCACCACGCAACTCTCTGGGCAGCCCATAGAGGGTCCCCCTCAAAAGGGGGAGGAAGTTTCAGCACGTTCTGCGAGACACAGAGGCGCTGGAACGCTGGTTATATCCATAACCTCATAGTTCCTGCCCTCCGTGAACTCATCACATGCCAGGGATGCACTAACTGAGGCTCCAGTCCTAGTTAGTGCGCCGCCTTTGAGCAGTGATTGCGTCACCAATCCACTCCGGGATTGTGACTGCGTACTGCCTTGGAACCCAGAGCAACATTACTCCTAAGAGTCTGTGGTGTAGGGTTATCATGAGGTGTAGCTCATCAAGTGCTGCCCTCTTATCGTTCCCACTTACAACGTCCTGCTGTGTTTCTACAGCAAACGACGTATGCCTCACCATGCAATAATTACTCCAAATGCATCTTCTCAATATTTATTACATACAGTGGGGAGAACAAGTATTTGATACACTGCCGATTTTGCAGGTTTTCCCACTTACAAAGCATGTAGAAGTCTGTAATTTTTATCATAGGTACTCTTCAACTGTGAGTGACGGAATCTAAAACAAAAATCCAGAAAATCCCATTGTATGATTTTTAAGTAATTAATTAGCATTTTATTGCATGACATAAGTATTTGATACATCAGAAAAGCAGAACTTAATATTTGGTACAGAAACCTTTGTTTGCAATTACAGAGATCATACGTTTCCTGTAGTTCTTGACCAGGTTTGCACACACTGCAGCAGGGATTTTGGCCCACTCCTCCATACAGATCCTTCAGGTTTCGGGGCTGTCGCTGGGCAATACGGACTTTCAGCTCCCTCCAAAGATGTTCTATTGGGTTCAGGTCTGGAGACTGGCTAGGCCACTCCAGGACCTTGAGATGCTTCTTACAGAGCCACTCCTTAGTTGCCCTGGCTGTGTGTTTCAGGTCGTTGTCATGCTGGAAGACCCAGCCATGACCCATCTTCAATGCTCTTACTGAGGGAAGGAGGTTGTTGGCCAAGATCTCGCGATACATGGCCCCATCCATCCTCCCCTCAATACGGTGCAGTCGTCCTGTCCCCTTTGCAGAAAAGCATCCCCAAAGAATGATGTTTCCACCTCCATGCTTCACGGTTGGGATGGTGTTCTTGGGGTTGTACTCATCCTTCTTCTTCCTCCAAACACAGAGAGTGGAGTTTAGACCAAAAAGCTATATTTTTGTCTCATCAGACCACATGACCTTCTCCCATTCCTCCTCTGGATCATCCAGATGGTCATTGGCAAACTTCAGACGGGCCTGGACATGCGCTGGCTTGAGCAGGGGGACCTTGCGTGCACTGCAGGATTTTAATCCATGACGGCGTAGTTTGTTACTAATGGTTTTCTTTGAGACTGTGGTCCCAGCTCTCTTCAGGTCATTGACCAGGTCCTGCCGTGTAGTTCTGGGCTGATCCCTCACCTTCCTCATGATCATTGATGCCCCACGAGGTGAGATCTTGCATGGTGCCCCAGACCGAGGGAGATTGACCGTCATCTTGAACTTCTTCCATTTTCTAATAATTGCGCCAACAGTTGTTGCCTTCTCACCTATTGCCTATTGTCCTGTAGCCCATCCCAGCCTTGTGCAGGTCTACAATTTTATCCCTGATGTCCTTACACAGCTCTCTGGCCTTGGCCATTGTGGAGAGGTTGGTGTCTGTTTGATTGAGTGTGTGGACAGGTGTCTTTTATACAGGTAACGAGTTCAAACAGGTGCAGTTAATACAGGTAATGAGTGGAGAACAGGAGGGTTTCTTAAAGAAAAACTAACAGGTGTGTGAGAGCCGGAATTCTTACTGGTTGGTAGGTGATCAAATACTTATGTCATGCAATAAAATGCAAATTAATTATTTAAAAATCATACAATGTGATTTTCTGGATTTTTGTTTTAGATTCCGTCTCTCACAGTTGAAGTGAACCTATGATAAAAATTACAGACCTCTACATGCTTTGCAAGTAGGAAAACCTGCAAAATTGGCAGTGTATCAAATACTTGTTCTCCCCACTGTTGGAAACTGGAAAAAGGATTTTCCTCCCTTCCATTTTACAGTAAACAAGGTATTTATTGATGACATATGTTCAGCGATGTCATTTACAAAATAGCCTCAACACTCTACTTGGATGTAGTCTATCACAGTGCCATCCGTTCTGTTACCAAAGCCACATATACTACCCACCACTGTCACCTGTACGCTCTCGTTGGCTGGCCCTCACTAAATATTTGTCGCCAAATCCGCTGGCTCCCGGTCATCTATAAGTCTTTGCTAGGTAAATCCCTGCCTTATCTCAGCTTGCTGGTCACCATAGCAACACCCACCAGTAGCATGCGCTCCAGCAGGTATATTTCACTGGTCATCCCCAAAGCCAACACCTCCTTTGGCCGCCATTCCTTCTCTGCTGTCAATGACTGGAACTAATCGCAAAAATCATTGAAGCTGGAGACTACCATCTCCCTCAATAACTTTAAGCATCAGCTGTCAGAACAGCTTACCGATCACTGCACCTGTACACATCCCATCTGTAAATAGCCCACCCTACTACCTCATTCCCATATATATATTTCTATTTTTATTTTTGCTCATTTGCACCCCAGTATCTCTATTTGCACAACATCATCTGCACATCTATCACTCCAGTGTTAATGCTAAATTGTAATTATTTTGCCACTATGGCCTAATCTTACTACATTTGCACACACTGTACATAGATTTTCTATTGTGTTATTGACTGTACGTTTGCTTATCCCATGTGCAACTCTGTGTTGTTTTTGTCGCACTGCTTTGCTTTATCTTGGCCAGGTCGCAGTTGTAAATGAGAACTTGTTCTCAACTGGCCTACCTGGTTAAATAAAGGTGAAATGAAAAACAATATATATATATCCTTCTGATCCACAGAAGGAGTAACTTACTAGTAGTGGGGAAACTTGCAAAGAAATCGATTTCTCGCTCATTAAGCCAAGTACTTTTTGTTTTTCTTTTTTTAGTTGTGAATTAGCTAGCCAGCTAGATATCTACTTGGGACAAGCTAGCTAGCTACTGCCAAGAAGAGGATGGAGACCATTTGTGCTTTACTGAATATGCACTAGTGCACTCGTCCTAAACAAAGTAATCTCTATAAACAATTAGGTTAGTCAAGTATACCAAACTTAGAGTACTCTGTTTGTTATAGATTCTAGTTTTGGAAGCAGAAAACTGTATGGAGATAAAATGTTTCATTTATGAGAAAATTAGCCGAATGTCGGCCAAAATCCATCTAGCTCAATCTTCTCCCACTGCCGGTCACTGGGCTTCCTCTCACTACCATATTTGTTAGTGAGAGGAAACGCCAACCGGATGTCTCACATTTATACATCCAGTTAAATATCTGTCTAACCTATCTGTGATGATACCTTGCCTTGCGGCCACTACATCACATAGGCCTACAAAACAGCCCCCTCTGCTGGACATGGATCATGTTACAACTGATCTGCTACAAATGGTGCAAACCAAAGTCTATGAATACATCTTATAAATGTTGTAATAGACAAGGATACAATTTAAAAAGATGGCACTGGTCATATATGAATACAACAAAAGGCTAAAGAGCAGGAATAATCCTTTCAAAATTATTATTGTGTTAAAACAAAGATGTGGGTTAAAACTGATACATACATTCCCAGAGAATTAGAAAACAGCCGTTCAACATCATTGGTGAATAGTGTGGCACACACACAAGTAGAAAGAAGCACTTTTGAGATTGCCCTACTATCACCTTGAGTTTATTAGTTTATCATCACCAGTAGCATGAGTAAAACATGTCACATTTTTATTTAAACGAATACAATATATATTTAATTGATATATAGACAAATAGATGGTTGATAGAAACAACATTGAAAACGCAGTGATTGTACTTTTTAAAATGTATTTCCAATGTTCCAATAAAGGCGCTGAGGAATGACGTCTGATGTCGTAAATCCCAGCATCCGGGAATCTAATTAAATACGGCTTCGGGCATGCGCGGTTGTTCCTCAGCGGTTCGACCTCTGCAGCCGGTAAGTGAAGGGGAGGCAGATGGATGTCTGCGCTGAAACATTTTAGCAATCGATTTTCATCTTCTATCTAAAGTCGTTTTGATTCCACACCGACACATAATTTATGTAAAGACAGTTGTTTTGCACATATCATCTTTTTTTTTTTATGGATTCGCTGTTTCTTCGAATTTGTAGTGAGATTCTCATTGACCTTAGCTATTTTCTCTTTTAGAGACAACCAGGTGACTCGTCTTTAGTTGATTGTATCAGTCAACACGTTAAACCAATATGTACGCCTGCGCGAAGTTCGTCTCTACGCCTGCACTGGTGAGTTGTGGAAGTAATGACACCTAGAAGTTGTCACAGCATAATGTTAACCAGGTAACAGTTAAGTTACATGGGCCTACAGTGCATGCAATTGTGCACACTGAAATGCGAGTAACTTGGTTTGAAATTTGTTAATTGAAATCCACCTATCTGGCTAAACCATTTTTTTGTTTTAAACCTACTCTTGGGAAATACCTTGTCACAAGCTAGGTAGATAGCTTTAGCTATGCTTATGTTAGGTTGATAAACATCGCCCGTTAGCTAGCTAACGAGCCTTTGGTGATTTATTTCTGCATGACCTTGAAATTACAATGACTGCTTTCTGAAATACTTAGGGTTTCCTTTCTGCTATGTGCATTGCTGCTAATGTCAATCCTAGTTGTGCATTTTGCCAGTTTGGCGTTTGTGTATTTTGGGCCCTGGCACTCCATCTTGATCCAGTAATGGCCTCAAAGTTGGACATCTGAAAGAACTCAGTAGAGGCAGATATTTGGAACTAAACATTGCTGTGCTTCCATGCATTTGTCATGTCTAACTGCACATTCTCCTCTGGTGAGGCTCTCTGTAGCTTGATAGCTGTATGTAGCAAGCTACTAGTTATGTATCCTGTATATAGCCCAGCTACTGTTATTTTTTTTTTTACTGTCAATTTACTTTTTATCTATTTACCTAATACTTATTTTTTTTACTTAAACTGCACTGTTGGTTAGTGCTTGTAAGTAAGCATTTCACTCTAAGGTCTATACCTGTTGTATTTGGTGCACATGACAGGATTTGATTTGCATCATGTGGTACTGCTCACATTTTTGGGGGGGTGGGTTTTGTAATCAAGTTGATGTTATGGAAGTTGCATCACTTAACGTTAGTGTTTTTCCATGTACAGCTCCGTGCTGGCTCAAGGGCCTTATACAGACCTCTCTCTGCGTCTGTGCTTTCCCGGCCGGATGTCAGAACAGGAGAGGTGAGTGTCTACTTGTCCCTCTACCCTTTAGTTACCTTACCACCAGGAACAACATCAACTGATGCTTCCTTTCAGTCCATATTTCTTCCTTAGGTAAAATGTTGCAGATAGAAATGTTACGTAAGAAAACAACCATCTGCTCTCTCCCAAATTATCTGAATGTTGTATTAATCTTAAATGTTTGCAATGTTTCTCTTCAAGCTGTTTTTGTTAATTGGTTCATTTTAGTAACTATTTATTTATTGCTCCCAGGTTAGCACTGCCCTTGTGCCACAGAGTGTATTTTCCCAAGTAGCACTAAGGGGTTTCCAGACTAGCGCTGTGAGCAGAGACATTGACACAGCAGCCAAGTTCATCGGCGCTGGAGCTGCCACAGTCGGAGTGGCTGGTTCTGGTGCTGGAATCGGGACTGTGTTCGGCAGCCTTATCATTGGATATGCAAGGTAGATATGGCCCCCTACTTTATGACCTCAACTGTGTGAGTGTTTGTTGATTTTCTCAGTAGTTTTTTTTTTTTGACAATGTTTGTGAAAATGGTCAACAATTGCTGTGGCTGCGGGTCTATCCCACAGCTTTAATTCAATGGCACTAACAAACATTTTTCTCTCCCCAGGAACCCTTCCCTAAAGCAGCAGCTTTTCTCCTATGCTATCCTGGGATTTGCTCTGTCTGAAGCCATGGGTCTGTTCTGCTTGATGGTTGCTTTCCTTATTCTGTTTGCCATGTAAATATGTCCACTGCAGATGGTGATCATGATATTGAAACTACAGCTGTGACTACCGATTTTACTCGAGCAACCAAAATTGTTCTGTGTTGGGGTCATGAAATTGTACATTTTCCAAGTTTTTGTTCAAGGCTGACAAAAGAAAGGCATTTATTGTAATAAATGTAACCCATTACAGAATTAAAATGCATGTATTTCATTATGTAAAATGTTTGAGTTATTTTGTGTATTTGTGCCCCATTTCCCTTGCTGTTCCGTGAAGATAAAATGTCAACATGACTGCTTTACAGTTATTTGAACAGCCAGTTGATATGTTAAAGTTGCCCATAGATGCTGTTCTTGGGTCAGTTTTGCATTAGGATCGGGGAAGCTGATCTGAGATCTTTACCCAGGGGAAACTTTACCTTTGAGCCATACATTCTGCTTGATCTTAAATATTTTAGATTTGGGATGAGATTTAGTGCAACTGGCAGTATTTGAGTGGATGGCTCTGGACCTGTCTGATCCTGACCCATGACCCCCCCCCCCCTTCAGGCTGACTGTCATTCTTCATCCCTGTGACTGCTGCTTCCTTCTACCGCTCAGCCCATTGACTCTACCAAAAACTGCTTCTGCTCCCATCCTCTTAACTATTTTTGTTTAATGACTTATGTGCTATGTACAGTCATGCGAAGTGTTTTAATTTTTTGATACATATTTGGACAGATGGATATGTAATCTTCACTTCAACACTTAACAGATTGATATAAAACTAACTTAATTTAACAAATGACACAAGTTATACTTTGCATTCATTTATTCATCAAAAAGCAACAAATGCAATTCCATAGTGTGGAAAAGTACATTGCTATCTTTAATAGCTTGTTGCCCCCTTTGGCTTAAATAACCAAGTAGATTATTTTTTTTTTTTTGTAACACTCAAGTCTCTTACATTATGGGGTGGCAGGTAGCCTAGCAGTTAGTGTTGGGCCAGTAACTGAATGGTTACTGCTTTGAATAGCCGAGCTGAGGAAAAAAAAATCTGTCGACGTGTTCTTGAGCAAGGCACTTAACCCTAATTTGCTCCAGGGGCTGACCCTGCAGGTAGGCCGTCATTGTAAATACGAATTTGTTCTTAACTGACTTGCCTAGTTAAAATTTAATTGAATTTTTGCCCACTTTACATTACTGCTTCAACTGTCCTGTTCGAGTTGTAACCCCTCCCACACATCAATCATCTTTATTCTGAGGACCTTGGGTAGGTATTTTGTTCATGGCATGATGTGTTACCACAAGACCAAACCAGACCAAGTTTCTAATCTTTATTAGAACATTTTATCTCTAATGATTTTCTAATAATTTGCAACTGTTTTATTCACCTGAATCTAATTTTAGCCATTTTATGTGATGGTAAAGGTAGGGGTGTACTAGCTTTTTATGAATAAGGAAAATATGTTTTTGTTCATTTTAATTGCATTGGGTTACCTTTATCAATTAATGTGGTGGGAATTTAGCTAAAATATCCATGTGTCCAAATATGTACTTTTTCACATGACTGTAATTCAGCTCTTAGCTGCCAAGTACAGCCTACATGTGTAATAAAGCTACTACTAATATGGTGCCTGGCACAAGGCCTGGGTTTTATCTGGCTATTCTGCTTCTCATCACCCTGCTCTACAAGATCGAGTTGGTAGCACACACAACTTCTATGATAGAATTGGTATTTTGTATTTATATTTATCCATCCCCATTTGCTGCTGCCAAGGAAGCAGCTACTCTTCCTGGGATCCGCCAAAATTAGGGCAGTTATACATTTAAAAATGTTTTACAATACATTCACAATAGATTTCACAACATATTGAGTTTCCCCTCAGGCCCCTACCACATATCCAACACAAAATCCATGTGTAGGTCTGTGTATGACCGGTGGCACAGGAAGTAGTGCTCTTGCCTCTGCACTGCAGGATCTATGAATCGACAGCTCAAACATTGCCGCTATATCTAATCAGACGTATGGATTCTCTCATCCTTCTCACATGGCGGAATTAACTGAAATTCAGTGGATCTGCCTGGATTGCTGCTGCTGCCCAGGTCCATGCTTCCCAACTCTAACGTTACTCAATCGAAGTTTACATGTTAAATGGTTACAGTAAGGGTAGGGTTTAGGGTAGGTCCATCCCAAGGATCACAGACAACACTAATTCTTATCCCGTCCTGTTTCTGCGCAGCGGCTAATAGATAGATAGATAGGTACTTTTTTGATCCCCAAGGGGAAATTTCTTCGTCAAGCAGCTACGAAAAAACACAGGGCTGGTACACGATACCTGATACATAGAGCGGCAGTATGAAAAAGTATAAAAATACAAGAAGTCTGGAGTGCAAAAAAGCTATAGAAAGACATTGCATAATATGGGTGGATGGCTGAATACAGTGGGGCAAAAAAGTATTTAGTCAGCCACCAATTGTGCAAGTTCTCCCACTTAAAAAGATGAGAGAGGCCTGTAATGTTCATCATAGGTACACTTCAACTATGAGAGACAAAATGAGAAAAAGAATCCAGAAAATCACATTGTAGGATTTTTAATGAATTTATTTGCAAATTATGGTGGAAATTATGTATTTGGTCACCTACAAACAAGCAAGATTTCTGGCTCTCACAGACCTGTAACCTCTTTAAGAGGCTCCTCTGTCCTCCACTCGTTACCTGTATTAATGGCACCTGTTTGAACTCAAACAGTCACACTCCAAACTCCACTATGGCCAAGACCAAAGAGCTGTCAAAGGACACCAGAAACAAAATTGTAGACCTGCACCAGGCTGGGAAGACTGAATCTGCAATAGGTAAGCAGCTTGGTGTGAAGAAATCAACTGTGGGAGCAATTATTAGGAAATGGAAGACATACAAGACCACTGATAATCTCTCTCGATCTTGGGCTCCACGCAAGATCTCACCCCGTGGGGTCAAAATGATCACAAGAACGGTGAGCAAAAATCCCAGAACCACACAGGGGGACCTAGTGAATGACCTGCAGAGAGCTGGGACCAAAGTAACAAAGGCTACCATCAGTAACACACTACGCCGCCAGGGACTCAAATCCTGCAGTGCCAGACGTGTCCCCCTGCTTAAGCCAGTACATGTCCAGGCCCGTCTGAAGTTTGCTAGAGAGCATTTGGATGATCCAGAAGAGGATTGGGAGAATGTCATATGGTCAGATGAAACCAAAATAGAACTTTTTGGTAAAAACTCAACTCGTCGTGTTTGGAGGAGAAAGAATGCTGAGTTGCATCCAAAGAACACCATACCTACTGTGAAGCATGGGGGTGGAAACATCATGCTTTGGGGCTGTTTTTCTGCAAAGGGACCAGGACGACTGATCCGTGTAAAGGAAAGAATGAATGGGGCCATGTATCGTGAGATTTTGAGTGAAAACCTCCTTCCATCAGCAAGGGCATTGAAGATGAAACGTGGCTGGGTCTTTCAGCATGACAACACCGCCCGGGCAACGAAGGAGTGGCTTCGTAAGAAGCATTTCAAGGTCCTGGAGTGGCCATCCAGTCTCCAGATCTCAACCCTATAGAAAATCTTTGGAGGGAGTTGAAAGTCTGTGTTGCCCAGCGACAGCCCCGAAACATCACTGCTCTAGAGGAGATCTACATGGAGGAATGCCAACAAAGGGTATATAACAAAGTATTGAGATAAACTTTTGTTATTGACCAAATACTTATTTTCCACCCTAATTTGCAAATAAATTAATATAAATCCTACAATGTGATTTTTTGGATTTTTTTTCTCATTTTGTCTCTCATAGTTGAAGTGTACCTATGATGAAAATTACAGGCCTCTCTCATCTTTTTAAGTGGGAGAACTTGCACAATTGGTAGCTGACTAAATACTTTTTTGCCCCACTGTATGTACACTATATATTGTTAGGTGAAAAAAATATATTTAAAAAAATTATATCAAATTAATAAAATATTCCAAGTTGATATAGATAAAAAAGGAGTATTTGGATGGTTAACTATACTATACAGGTCAATGGCAGAGAAATACTTAAATAGCTAAAAGTGCGTATGATATAAGTGAGGGTAATAATAGTTTACTTAATATACAGACTGGTTAAATGAACAGGTAAGTGAATATTAGTATGGTTACATTAACTGTACAGGTAAATGACAGGAAGAGATACTTAAATAGCTAAATGTGTGTATGATATAATAATAGTAATTCCCTTAAAATACAGTCCTTAGTGCGCAGGATTTAATTACAGATAAATGCACGTATTGCACATTCAATATACTAAAAGCAATGAAAAAAAGATACAGCTGACAGGATACTAATATGCATTCCTGAGTGAATGACTACGTAAATTCAGTCCAAGAATTACTTACAATATTGTACATGATATGATATTACAACTGTACATGAGTATGTAGACCTGAATGAATAAGTCCAGAGTGAATGAGTGGTTACAGACCACAGTTAATCATGGATGGATGCATAATAGTTAAACTAGGTCTTAACACCCCAACAGTTCCAGGTCTATATTGCCAACTACACGGCACCGCGGTGAGGCATTAAATAGTGTAATAGCCGCCGGCAGGAAGGACCTCCTGTAGCGCTCTCTGGCACACAGTGGTGGGATCAGTCTGTGACTGAAGGTGCTCCTCTGCGTCATAACCATGGCATGCAGAGGGTGGGTGACGTTGTCCATGATGGCCAGCAGTTTGGTAACCATAGTAACAAATCCTAACCCACCCGGTTTCTGCTAATGGTAACCATAGTAACTAATCCTAACCTCGCCCTGTTTCTGCGCAGCCGCTTAATGGTAACCATAGTAACACCGCGGTCTACACGTGAGGCTGGTGGTCACGTGGTATCCCAAGATGGCGACTTCGTTATAGACGAATCCTGTGATGTGGTGTGAGTACTCACCTGTATTAGCTATGTGAATGCATTTGCAACCGGATAGATTACAATTTGACTTTATCCTCATTGTAGTTGCATGTTTTCATCTACGCCTGTTTCCATTCTTTGGATTGGTTTGTTTTTGTCACCAAGTCGGCGGCGCTTCCAGCTGTGATTCAGTCGTGAGCAAACGCGTTAACGTTTAGGCTAACGCTAGTTAGCCTGGACTGGCTCTGTTATTGTAGTAGAAGGGTTTTGATACAGTTTTTAAAAAATGTCCTTTTTGCTGAATGTTTTCTCGCAAACTAATATTTATCCACTGTATTCCCCTTAACAGCTTTCTAACGGCGGTGGAAATTGTCATCTATTGCGCATCAGTTAACGTACCATTGTTGCCACCAAGAATGGCTCTAAATGTCTTTGGTAAGTTAACTAAGTTAGTTGGCGAACTGTTCCCATCTGCCAGGTTGATACCTCGCTAGTTCCAATACCAGCTATAACTTCAGCTTCCTGGCAATGCATGTGACAGATATGCAGATGTTATGTTATAGAAATCTGGTCAGTGTTTGGCCATTTAGATGCCTTTTCGGGAGGCCTACAGAGTAAACCATTTAGCAGCAAACAAAAAGAAACATTTGCAATTTAGCTACAATGATAGTGGGGATGCTATACAGGTTTAGGGGTAGGCATCCTAAACTGCATGTCTGTCACTTTTGGTCCGACAGTTAGGGGGCAGGAAATTGAGTGCATTTCAAGTTCAAGATAGGGCTGACATCCAGGCTGTGGGGGGTGAGAAGGGAAGCTCTGCTTCTGACAGATATCCAGTGTATTCTGTCAGAACACACATGCCATAGTCCTTTCAGGGTGTGGTTGAAAGCACAGTCTGCAGTCCTCTGTAATGTAGTAGCTATTTGAAGGTCTGAACATCCTTGTAGTAGCCTAATTGAAATGTTTGTCAGTAGGACGTAGTAGCTCTCTTTAAAGGTATCCTACACAATGGTGTCGACCCAAACTGCATGTGCTACTGTGGTGGTACGGTTCTGTATAGAACAGTGGTAATTTTCTGTAAGGATATGTTGCTGTGAGCGGAGACAGAGCGACCATACCGACAACGGCGGACGTGTTAGAAGAGTTTTATGTTTGGCCTCCTTTTAATGCTTTCTACACTGCTACCTGGCTGAAGCATGAAAGGAGAACATAACTGCTTCTTGAACTCTGCTCTACGGGTTAAATGACTGTTTAAAGAAATGGTGCGTTACTGCCGATCCATCACCAACATGGATGGATGTGCGAAGCCTACGTCATAACTCCCTGGCCCAGATACTGCACCTCTGTTTCAGCGAGCTGAGCTGCTCTGAAAAAAGTGTCATGTGAAAAGTCATTTCCAAGCCCCTATACAACAGTTTTGCTTGGCACTATAATGTATAAGTGTTTTAATGTATGCATACACTTACTTCTCAAGTACAATAAGCCCAAGCTAATATCAATGTTAGATTTGTTGTGAATTTGAATAAAATACTAATTTGCCTAATGCATTAGTTTGGTATTGTTGTTTAGGCTAGTCATAGTATCTTGGCATCTAGCCTAAAATGAATAGCCTATAGTATTCTCGAAGGTAATTCAGATGTGCTGAAAGCTCACTAGTGCAATAACATTTTGTCAAAAATATCTTGTCTGTGTTACTGAATCTGTTTACTTGCTGTTGATGAAGCAAAGCATATGTGTCATGGCTTAATCAACACACTAAGTGTAGTGTGATACAATGACCACCTGGAGGCACTGTAAATCAGAAAACAAAGATTTTTGGTAGTCTGTCAATGTTAAGGTTAGTTAAAACTGGATATTATGTTCTTCTTTTCTCAGACCATGATGAATACAGGCCGCCAGTGTGGAAATCTTACCGTGAGTATAAATATATTCTAATGAAGAAAATATTGTAGGGAGCACTGTACTCATGATGTTTTGCTGACAGTTCTGTTTTCGCACCAGTATATCAGCTCCAGCAGGAGGCACCACATCCACGGCGACTGACCTGCACCTGTGAGGTAAGCAAACAAACAGACAGAGAATAGAGACAACTTGGCCACTTAAAATAATTTGTAATAGATTCTCAACCTTACGTAGATATTATTAAACAAAATTCGTTCGATATGACAATTTTATATGAATTGAAAACAATTTACTGCAACACTTGATGAACTGTGACAGTATAGGTCTGCACAGGACTCATTTCTTAATTGTGCTCCCGCATCTTTTTATACTGCACCCACCACTTCCTCCTGTTTTTTTGTATGACTTCCACCTGCTCCTGCAAGAACTGGTCCCACCCAACAGCAGTCCCAAAGTCTTATTTTAGGCTTATGTGACACAGCTAACTTGGGAGCCCTGATCCCAGTAATATCAAAATGCACAAAAACAGCCAAAAAAATAGGTTAAACTATCAGATATTCTTACGTGGCCCTTTTTTTGTTTTTATATTAGACTATTGGTAGGCTTTTACTGGGCTACATATCAGCCAATAGGCTAGAGGTAATTTGAAAGAGACCCAGAGTTGGAGTGAAATAGAAAAGAGTGGGTACTTAACTTGAGCTACGTTTTGCTTACTTTTTAAGAGCGGGACCATTTTCAGGCAGAGACGGATGTGTTATTTATTTCCAGTCAATGTAGTAAACTTTTTATTAGGTACACCCACACAGTACTGGGTCGTTTAAAAACAACTCCCGCCCGCAGCATTAAATATGCAGACTGTGCCACAATGACCTCTTTGCAGCTCTCTATACAACATATGTGTAATCAGGCTAACTTCACATTGCATTTGGGACTTTTGTATTTCAACCCCAACACAAGCTGTCCCGCAGCAGTGACACACTGTTCCTCAGGTGGTTCCCTACCACCCTGTAGCCTAGAGAGCTCTGTAGGCTCCATTAGGCTCCATTAGACAGAGCACTTCAGCTCATTCTGTCTCATTGCAGCATTCCATGCCTGCCCATTTATCATCTGACCTCCACCACACTCTACCTTCAGGGCTGACTGCTAAGAAGTGTCTGTTTCCTAGACAACAGTGGTCACTAACCGATCTATCGTGATTAAATGGTCGGTCTCCAAGGCATTCCTAGTCGATCACCAAACATTTCTGTAAAAATCCCAACTATCAAGCCTTGCGTTCCTGTATTTTTTTGTATTTGTTTCGCACTATTGGTGGTAGGTGCACTTGATTCAGCAGCCATAGCTCCGTGATGGCAAAGTGTTCCCATTTTTATCCATTTCATATGTCTGAAGGTAGAACTCTACCTACCTGACAGGCCCAGAAAGCAAATCAAGTGCACCTATAGCTTAATAGCTCAGATCACGGTGTCTGCACAGTTTCCTCGAGCCATAGACTAAAAAGAGGCCTCAACTCACAGCGAAGTTGATACTTTGAGATTTAAAAACTTTAAAACCATGACTACAGAGCGACTCAATGAATACAGCTACGAACTCATGTTTTTAAGTTGTTATTCAGCACTATCAACACTTTGTTCACCTTTTTATAAGCCATAAAATCCACATTCTCCCTACTTATTATTATTATTATTATTATTATTATTATTATTTGTATATATTAATGAATATTTCACTTTCTCTGGTCATAGGAGTAACAACATGAATTGGTGCATGAGTCAGAAATAATGTAGTGCGACTTGAGTTTCGGCATCAGCTGGAAGACTGTGTCCCCTTTTCTCAGAGGAGGGACAGTGAGTTGTGTGAGAGGCAGTATCACCGCTGCTCCCTCCCTCCCCTCAGACTGACCATCAGATGCAGGCCAGATCCAGTAAATAAACAAATAATTTAAAGAAGTGAATTATTATACTCACTTAGCTGTGGCTCACAAGTAGTACAACACATGATCTATTACCGTGGTCTGAGAAGAACAACATTGGCAGGGCAATTCAAGCATATCCAATATGCAGTGGTAATGTATTGGGTCTATAGCCTACTGCACAAACCTCTTTGCTACAGAACTGTTTTTAATTGGTTCATGTAAAAAAAAAAAAACGAAGCGGTAGATCTCAGCTTGCATTTTGACTCAAAGTGATCTTGACTCAAAGGTTGGTGACCACTGCTCTGCTCTTCAAAGATGGGACAAAACCACAGAAAGGTGCTATCATTGTCTGTGTTTGTGGAGTGCTGAATGAGTAACAGTAGCTGGGGTCTGACATTTGTCTCAGAAGTGGTGATAAGCAGTATTGGTTTCCTCTCCTAACCCCCAGGGAGGTAAAGTTGTGTTGAATACCTGCTTAGGGGTCAGAATTTGGCATAAACAACATGAAAGCATGGATCCATCCTGCCTTTAATGTATGTTCAGGCTGGTGGTGGTGTATATTTTCTTGGCACACTTTGGGCCCCTTAGTACCAATTGAACAACGTTTAAACGCCACAGCCTACCTGAGTATTGTTGCTGACCATGTCCATCCCTTTATGACCAAAGTGTACCCATCTTCTAATGGCCTCCACAGTCACCAGATCTCAATCCAATAGAGCACCTTTGGGATGTGGTGGAACGGGAGATTCACATCATGGATGTGCAACCGACAAATCTGCAGCAACTGCGTGATGCTATATTGTCAATATGGACCAAAATCTCGTGAGGAATGTTTCCAGCACCTTTATTATTACTATTTAATCAATTTTAGAATAAGGCTGTAATGTAACAAATTGTGAAAAAAGTCAAGGGGTCTGAATACTTTCCGAATGCACTGTATTTATGTATAATTATTTTATAGGTAGGCCTAGACAACTGCACTGGATTCTGTGATATTCACCACAATGTCAGTGTCTGAAAGATGTGTCCTGTCACATTCCCATAGAAACATTGAAACTCCTCCAACAGATATTTATTTCACTTCATAGCCAGTTGAATAACTAAAAGCAAAGGCTTGCAATAGTGTTTAAAGGGATGCAAAATGTGTTCTGTTTTAGCCGATACACTGATTTTTGCATTCCGGCTTGGCCAGCGCCTAGATGGACACCTGTGCCTGCTAGCATTGTCTGACCATGGTCCTTATCCAGTGACCTTCATCTGAAACACTAGATGGTGGACATTTGATCTTATTTAAGTTTGCTGTATGTTTTCACAGTAGTCAAGTCGTGTAGTATACGGTGGATAATTATTAACTTTATCCTCCATGATGTTCAAGTAAAGTATTATTGGTGTGACTTAGTTCTCCTCTGGTTGGCTAACCTTGACAATCCAAAAACTAGAAGTCTATCTATTTTTATTGTTTTACTTATCAATGGAATATTCTATTTGCTTTCAGGTGGATAACCGGCCCAAATACTATGGGAGAGAGTAAGTTGGCTTATTTCAGTTTTAGAATTGAAATCCCAAACTAGTCATTGCTGTAGTTGTTTATCCAGTATCAGTATTTTCAATGTTCCGTCTTCTCCCCAGGTACCATGGGATGATCTCCAGAGAGGAGGCTGACCAGTTGCTGAGTGCGTCAGAGGGGAGTTACCTCATCAGGGAGAGCCAGAGGCAGCCTGGGACCTACACACTGGCCCTACGGTTAGACACACACACACACACACACACACACACCTTTTCGACAGATAGACTTTCCAAACAGTGTGATGCATGACTTCTTTTGGTTAGTTTTCATTATTTTTAACACAGTTTTGTTATTTAATCTCCATAAGCTTACATATGGAATTGTTTTAAGATATGGCTATTTCAGCCACCCGTTGCTGACAGGTGTATAAAATCCAACACACAGCCATGCAATCTCCTTAGACAAACATTGGCAGTAGAATGGCCTTACTGAATAGCTCAGTGACTTTTAACGTGGCACCGTCATAGGATTCCACCTTTCCAACAAGTCAGTTCGTCAAATTCCTGCCCTGCTAGAGCTGGCCCGGTCAACTGTAAGTGCTGTTATTGTGAAGTGGAAACGTCTAGGAGCAACAATGGCTCAGATGCGAAGTGGTAGGCCACACAAGCTCACAGAACGGGACCGGTGAGTGGTGAAGTCTGTTCTCGGTTGCAACACTCACTACCGAGTTCCAAACTGCCTCTGGAAGCATTGTCAGCACAAGAACTGTTTGTCGGGAGCTTCATGAAATGGGTTTCCATGTCCGAGCAGCTGCACACAAGCCTAAGATCACCATGCGCAATGCCAAGCGTCTGCTGGAGTGCTGTAAAGCTTGCCGCCGTTGGACTCTGGAGCAGTGGAAACGTGTTGTCTGGAGTGATAAATCACACTTCACCATCTGGCAGTCTTTTCCTGTTTCAGCATGACAATGTGCACGAAGCGAGGTTTATACAGAAATGGTTTGTTGAGATCAGTGTGGAAGAACTTGACTGGACTGCACAGAGCCCTGAACTCAACCCCATCAAACACCTTTGTGGTGTGCGTACCAAACACACTTGAATTGGAACGCCGACAGCGAGCCAGGCCTAATCGCCCAAAAACCTGTGCCCGACCTCACTAATGCTCTTGTGACTGAATGGAATGTTCCAACATCTAGTGGAAAGCCTTCCCAGAAGCAGCGAATGGGGGGACCAACTCCATATTAATAGCCATGATTTTTGAATGAGATGTTCGGTGAGCATGTCCACATACTTTTGGTTATGTCGTTTATTTAAAAAGTATGTAAAAATAAAAAAATTGATAAAATATTGAATAGCCAATAGAAACGCATTGAATATCACATTCAGAAACTGTAAAAAAAGCTGCTCAGACTGTTACTGGGTTCCTGTGTGACTCCAAGCCTGAATCTTGCACGCATACACACACACTCACTCACTCACTCACTCACTCACTCACTCACTCACTCACTCACTCACTCACTCACTCACTCACTCACTCACTCACTCACTCACTCACTCACTCACTCACTCACTCACTCACTCACTCACTCACTCACTCACTCACTCACTCACCGCCTACTTTTACAACCCATAAACAGGAAACTAAGACTCTATCAAACTCCATAGATGGCTTTAAAGAGCTCACACTAACGTAATGTTCTTAATTTGGTCATTTAGAACGTTTTTCAGTTTCTGTCCTACACTGATGTTATGAATAACCAGGAAAATAAACATTGAATGATGATGTGGAGTTTTCTCTATAAAGTGTGTTGTTCTTTATATTTGAAGTTCAAATGTAATTCCAGTGAGGGAACATGTGTTGTATGAGTAGCATTGATACACTTCTCTCAGCCGTCAAGTGCTGTATTGCTTATGCATTGGGGCCTGACTCAATTAAATTATTTATCCAGGTAATTTTTCTTCAAGCTGCTGTGTTGAGAATTAAGATTTCTTGTATTTATTGAGGTCAGCTGAGTTGTGCTTCAAGTGTCAATCTGCCACTCTACGCATTGCTCCTCTTATGCGTTTGCCTCGTAAACCATTTCTGCACCGACTGCTCAGGTTCAGATGAAGCGTTTCAGCCACAAAATACGGGCTTTGCGCATTGTGACTGAACATAGCCAATATTGTATAATATTATAAGTCAATCCTGGAAAAAACGGATGTGTTTCAGGTTGTCTTTGCTAACCTTGGTTAGAGAGATTGAGATAAGTATACCTTCCTCTGTCGCAGATGTCGTTTTACGAACTAGGGCAGCGTTTTTGAATTTCTCCTTATGTGAAAAATGCGTTGTTTTTCAATCAAGCAATGAGGTTTTGAAATGCAACTAAACCTCATTGCTTCCCCCTGGATATCTGATAGAAGAAGAACAAGAGGCTTTCTTTTCTCTCTGCTTAAATCTCTCACCCTTCCTGATTCGCTGCTGTAATTATAATCACCTCCTGTGTCAGCGTGGGTGGAAAACGGTGCCTTAGAAAGGTTGTAATGAACTTTGTGTTTGGTCAGTGTTGGAGTAAGGTGTCTTAGCTAGTTAGTTGAGGATGTCTCCTGAGTTTGTTATTATTTTTTATTGTGCTGGTTTATGTTTTTTTCTTTTCACCCAGGAGCACTCTCTTCTCTTCGCCAAGCGTCTCCCTTTATTTCCCATTGATAGATGAGGTTGAAATATTGGTCTCTGGCATCTACCCAATGATGAAGAATTCCTTGCATTGTTCTGGCTCATGTTGTGCACAGTGATGGGATTTGGTGTCTGTGCAGAGTGTATTTGTTGGCTCTTTTGCGGCATGCACATCTGAGAGGCCTCTCTTGAGATTTTTTAGCATTCACTATACACTTGCTGTATTGATCAGCTCTAATATAAGTCTCCATTATTTATAACCACCAAGTACAGGAAATACATGATTTGATCTAGCAGTCATTACTGGATATAAAAACCTCTTTAGCGCTTTTGCAAGGGTACGACGGAGCAGAGGCAGACAAAGGGTATTTTATTCCTTTCCCGTCGGCTCTTCTCTGATGTGTGTATATAATATATAATCATCCTAGGATTTTCCTTTTTCCACCCAGCTGTACAGCCTCCTCTCCTTATTAACCCCGCCTTAGACTGGGTGTAAAAACGCTCTCCTACCCATAGAAACTGATTCTCACTGATTTTCTTCCTTTTCCTGTTCCCCACCTCTATCCTGGACCCAGCTTCGGGAATCAAACCAGGAACTTCCGCCTCTACCATGATGGGAAGCACTTTGTCGGGGAGAAGCGCTTTGAGTCCATCCACGACCTTGTGACAGATGGGCTGATCACACTCTACATCGAAACCAAGGCAGCAGAGTACATCGCTAAGATGACCATCAACCCAATCTATGAGCACGTTGGCTACACAACACTCAACAAGGAGCCCACGCTGAAGAAACACGCGCCCGTGTGCCAGGAGGTTCCCAACGGGCCTGCGCCACAGGGGGAGCGGGGTGACGAGGAGAGAGGGGTAAGGAACACTCACACTATCCTGGGGATGTCAGCCTTTTACTGTGTACTAGAAAAGGAAACCAATGGCGCAGGTGCTGAAATGAATGCAATGTGAAAACCAGGCAGAAGTGAATGTCAAGTAATACCAGCTTTACTGTTCTAAAGTGCAGGAAGTTGGTAGAACTGCTCTTGTTCCTCAGCAAAAGAAAGTAGACAGAAAAATAGTTCGATGCATCCTGAGATCTGTTTTTAACACACTTCATACCATAGAACTGATCTTTTGTTTTGTGATTCATGGAACCTGGATTCTCTGGAGTGTGTGTGTGTGTGTGTGTGTGCAGTGCAGTGCAGTGCATTCGGACCCCTTACATTCGGCCCCAAGGCATAATACATCAGTGCCCGACCTCACTAATGCTCTTGTGGCTGAATGGAAGTCCCTGCAGCAATGTTCCAACATCTAGTGGAACGCATTTCCAAATCCATATTAATGCCCATGATTTTGGAATGCAATGTTCGCCGAGCAGGTGTCCACATGCTTTTGTTTTCGAAGGCATTCTAACGTTTGTTTAATTCAAAACTAAAGTTGTCAAATAACTAATCTAGCGTAAAGACCTGTTTTTAAAATGATCACTTTTATGTTAAACACTTCATATGCTCCAGAAATGGGGGAAATATCCTTTATTTTATTTAAGTTAAATTATTTTATTTTTAACTATAAACTAATATAAAATAATGACACTTATAAGCATATCTTGTCTGCTAAATGAACAAGCCTATGGCATGGCGCATAGCCAGAACATACAGTAGGCCAAGTCATATTCTGTTCTTCTGAAATGCATTTTCTTCATATCATGTTAAATTTTAGTGTTTATATGTAGTTGTTCCAAAGGTGGGCATCAGTGGCTTGTATGGCCTGCAGATGCTAAACGCGTGTTAATTAACGGTCAATTAACTCGAGACTGGCAGTCTTTTGCGCGACAATAACCGTCTGACAATTTCATGACGGCCACAGCCCTACTCATGACAGCTGCTGCGGTTTCGATGGAGCATGGGACAGGCCACCTTCAGGAGGAGGAGTGGAGCAGCTGTGAAGTGGAGCTACATAGCCTCCGTGATGCTGAAAAGCTAATGAGCCAGGGTGCTGGTGGTGCGAGCCTCGCGTTAACTCCATCACTTCTGACTCCCAGGCTAAGCTACTCCATCTCCTTTAGAATTCTCCTGCAGTAGGAAGGAAGGCACTCAGCCCATGTGGAGCCGGCACAGATAAAACCATAATGGAACAGCGGGGGCTGCTGCAGTCGGCACAGGAGGAGAGCTGCTTGTTCTCGAAGTGTGGACAGGAGACTGTCTTTTGTATAATGCATTTGTTTTCACTTTATTCAGTGGTGAGGAAAGGTAACCTGACTAAACTCATTTGCTATTTTTGAGAATTCATACCAGTTTCAAACACAATCATCAATTTCAATGATGGAGAAATTGTTCCCACGTTTTAATCATTGAAATGTGTGTTTGGGGTCCTGTTGTACCTCATCTTAACCATTTGTAGACTTGGGATTTAAGGGGGGGGGGTCATGTTATTGGTTGTTTTTGGTGGTGTGCGTACCAGCATCATGCAAGGTTGTCTTCTTTTGTGACTTTTGACTGATGGCAGAATGTGCTGTGAGAGCACCTCAAATATCACTGTCAAGACTGTGTGGTCGGGGTGAAGGAGCCCCTGGTTATGTATTGGCCATTTTAATTCTTTACCCCTTATGTGGGGTGGGGTGGGGGGGGTGATGGTTTGCAGACTAAGCGAAAAATGCTGTGACTTTCCGGAGCAAGGTGCTTTGTTGTTAGCCCACTTCTGGACTCCTGTAGCTAGAATCTGAGTGTATATACTGAGGAGAAACTAACACGGCGAGTGGTTTAGCTTTTGCCCTCCCGCATTGACTCATTTCAACTATTACGAGCAGAGGGGTTTTCAAACAAACAACTAGCATCATCTAAAATAATCATGGCGTAAGTCTCCTCTCTGGTTTAAATGTAGCATGCTGTGGTTTTGGAGGGAAGGCTGGCCTAGTGCCTACTGTTGTGGTCTGCATGTAGATGCCTCCTCTCATGATTCAGCCTCAAATGGATTTATGCAATACTTGTCTTTTTATTAGTTTTTTTTTTTTTTTACCACCAAAGTTATCTAATGGTCCATCACTCTCCGACCTCCCCCAACCTTCTCCCTCCTCCCACAGTTCTCTCTTTATGTAACTGAATGCCTATAATCACCCCAATGCAGGCTCTTTTTGAAGAACGTGACCATAATCAACACGGCTAACAGTATACCTCACTACAGACGGACACAGCAATGTTATTTATGAGAGCTACAGTATGACAGTTATTTTTGAAGCCTTGCTGTGATTTTGATCTGGCTAATTAGTACCATGAAAGTAAAGGACCTCTGTCTGGGGGAGGAACCCTGTTGTGCTCTTTTCTAAGCACATCTATCCTATTTTTTATTTATTTGAGCCCTAGGCCTAGAGTAATGTTCTCTTTGATCAGAGCAGGTTTGGAAAGGGTTGAAGCACATATCCTAATTTGTGTTGACTGATGGGATAAGTACTGTTTAGTGCCTCTTGAATTTAAATGTGATTTTATTGAGGTTAATGCAACACTAAACTCACTCCTTGAGTTGCTATGGTACTAGTGGCCTCTTTTCTGAGACACAATCAGTCTTGGCAGTCTTTTTCTGTCTGTCCCATGGTAGCTTTAACAGGCTATGTATTCAGAGAACACTCCATTTCCTTTCCGCCTTTTCCCTTCAGGGAAGACGATCTAATCATGATTGTTTTATAGAATCCATAACCTGGAAGGCTTGAGCTATTAATGCTTTTTATAGAGTGAGTCAAAGTATATAAAGAGTGACGTTTTGGCTCTGTACTCCTGCACTTCTGATTTTTGAAAGTATACACACTATGAGGTTAAAGTTCAGTCTGTCAACTTGAATTTTATGGTGTTTTCGTCCATACCATATTTCCATCCACTTTTTGTACGTGGTCCCCCCCCCATTTTAGGGAACCAAAAGATCCCCTTTTAAGGTATTAAAAAGTGTTGTATTTGGTCCCATATTCCTAGCACGCAATGACTATATCAAGCTTGTGACTCTAGAATCTTGTTGGATGCATTTGCAGTTTTGTTTTGGTTGTGTTTCAGATTTTGTGCCCAATAGAAATGTATGGTAGATCATGTATTATAATTTTGGAGTCCCTTTTATTGCAATTAAGAATAGAATGTTTCTGAACATGTCTACATTAATGTAGATGCTACCATGGTTACGGATCATCCTGAATTAATTGTGAATAATGATGAGTGAGCAAGTTGGAGGCATAAATACCATTTCCTCCCTGAAAATGCTGACCTGGCCTGTTAATGGTGATGGTGAGAGGTTAGCATGTCTTGGGTATTATGATCGTTGTGCCTCTTAAACTTTCTCACTCGTCATTATTCACGGTTTCATTCAGGATTATCTGTAATCTTGGTAGCATCTACATTAATGAAGAAGTGTTCAGAAACCTATTCTATTCTTGTTTACAAGGGACTCCAAAATGACACAATTCATTATTATTGGGCAAAAACTGCAAATGCATCCAACACGTGTGTCATTGCATGCTAGGAATTATGGGACCAAATACTAAACTTTTGACTACTCATAAGTAGAATTTGACCAAATACTTTGATTCCCTAAAATGGGCTATGTACCAAAATGTCATAACTGTTCACCCGATATGGATGAAAATTCCCTAAAATTTAAATTGTCTTTTAAATCCAAAGTGCTGGAGTACAGAGCCAAAACTATTAAAAATTCACTGTCCAAATACTTTTGGACCTCACCATCAGGAGAGTGCTACAGACACAGCGGGAGGAAGATGGTGGTTGGGAGAGGGAGATGCAGAGAATGAGGGGAAGAGAAAATCGGGCAAATTTAGAAGTAAGGAGAAGAGGTGAGTGGGAGAGGGAGACATCTTTCGATTTCTCAGAGTCTCTGTGAACCTCAGGCAAGTCTGGGCCTGATTTAAGTGTGAGAGCTGCTGTTATCTATCCCTTTTCTGTACTGTACAGATTCTTAACAGTCCTGACCTGCAGGCAGAGACCAGCTTCCCCAATCATAACCTGTAAACCACTTCCTGCTGCTTACATCTATCCACAATCGTGCATCATTCCAGCGTGCAGTACATTGATCTCGGGTGCATCCTGTTTCCATTCATCACCCTTTGACGTTTCTACAGCTTAATTGGAGATCACCTGTGGTAAATTCAATTGATTGGACATGATTTGGAAATGCACACACCAGTCAATATAAGGTCCCACAGTTGACGGTGTATGTCAGAGCAAAAACCAAGCCATGAGGTCAGTGGCCTCCATCATTCTTAAATGGAAGAAGTTTAGAACCACCTAGACTTCCTAGAGCTGGCCGAACAGCCAAACTGAGCAATCGTGGGAGAAAGACCTTGGTCAGGAAGGTGACCAAGAACCTGATGGTCACTGACAGAGCTCTAGAGTTCTTCTGTGGAGATGGGATAACCTTCCAGAAGGACAACCATCTCTGCAGCACTCCACAAATCAGGCCTTTATGTTGGCCAGTCGGAAGCCACTCCTCAGTAAAAGGCACATGACAGCCCACTTGGAGTTTGCCAAAAGGCACCGAAAGGACTCTCAGACCATGAAAAACAAGATTGCTGGTCTGATGAAACCAAGATTGAAGAAGTCTTTGGCCTAAATGCCAAAGATCACATCTGGAGGAAACCTGGCACCATCCCTACGGTGAAGCATGGGGGTGGCAGCATCATGCTGTGGGGATGTTTTTCAGCGGCAGGGACTGGGAGGGAAAGATGAACGGAGCAAAGTACAGAGAGATCCTTGACTTTGGGACAAGACTCTGAATGTCCTTGGGCCTGGACTTGAACCCGATCGAACAGCTCTGGAGAAACCTGAAAATAGCGGTGCAGCAACGCTCCCCATCCAACCTGACAGCACTTTAGAGGATCTGCAGAGAAGAATGGGAAGAAACTCCTCAAATACAGGTGAGCCAAAGCTTGTAGTCATACCCAAGAAGACTCAAGGCTTTAATCGCTGCCAAAGGTGCTTCAACAAAGTACTAAATATAGGGTCTGAATACCTCTGTGATATTTCAGTTTTTTATTTTTAATACATTTCTAAAAACCTACTTCTACTTTGTCATTTTGGGGTGTTATGTGTAGATAGAGGGGAAAAAAACAATTTAATCAATTTTAGGGGTCTGAATACCTTCCGAATATCTGCATTCCCCCACAGCAGAAGAGAAAAGTGCTGTCCCCTAGCTCGAACATCGATACACTTTGGCTATGTTTTATTTTTTAGATTACTTATATATTGGATCATTGTGTATTCATAGCAAGCCACCTTTATAAATCCAACAGTTCTATGTGGGAACTGAGAGTTTCCCACACTGTACTGGATGCAACAATCCAGTCTAGCACTCATCCTGATTATATTCCCATTGAGACTAATGCTGTTCTGCACAATGGACTGGAGTGGCTGTTCAATAGAGCAACACTGTCTGATTTGAGTGGCATTTTGAGTGGATGGCTGCTCACTCATTGGTGCATTTTAAACAGGACCACCCGGACGGAGAATAGGCTCACAGGCAGGGGATAAGCCGTTATCGACCGCGACCCTGGAGCAATTAGGGTTAATTGCCTTGCTCAAGGACAGAACGACAGATTTAATCTTGTCAGGGTTTCGATCCAGCAACCTTTCGCTTACTGGCCTAACGCTCCTAACTGCCAGGCTACCTGCCTTCCCACTGTCACAGACAATGAGGTACCATCACCCCTCACTCACTGGGGGAAAATTATTATTTTGCTCTATGTTTCATGTACCGTGTATCTGTCTTTTGTGTACTTTCGTTGTGGCATCTTGCACCTGCCCTGTGTTTTGTTGTAGCTGCTTGACAATGAAATTTCCCCCCCGGGGGATCAATAAAGTATCTATCTATCTATCATCTAGATTGCCAAGACCACTGGTGTTTTGGAATATGGCTATTTGTTTTGTATGTTAGTAGTACGGTAGTATGTCAACCTAGTCCATTAGCAGGTAAACTAACACATTGAAAATCTATAGCCAATCTGTTTATTTCAATAGGACAGTGATTTTCATAGGATATTCCATAAAGCATACATGATGATTAAGTCAATTCACTAGTGAAGTAGAAAAGATAGTTGCATGCACAGTCCATCAGCATTACATTTGGGAGGGACTTGTGGGAGGGAAAGATGATTGATTAATTGACTGATTGATTGATTAATAAATAATGGATTATAATAATGTATCTTTATAGGCCATCTGCATGGATGTGACCTTTTTACTAACCCAACCCGAGACACTACCATACACAAACACAGTGCTGGAAGCGGCACAGGGTCAAGCACTGTTGATAAAGTCCAGCCTGTTTTCTCTGATTGGCTTATTCTCAATGTGACATAAGTCCAGCAGTGACTACACAATGCTCCACCCGCTTTTGCTCGCTCGCTCACTCTCTCTTTCTTGCTTTACCCCGATGGTTGTATTCACTCTGGGTTTTGTCTGTGCACTAGTGACAGTATCAGCGCGACATAGGGAGGAGAGTATTAACTCAGCCACACACCTCATCTGCGTAGATGCACACAGTCAAGCCGGACCTTTGAGGAAGAATCTCGTTTAGACACCCTGATCAGCACAGGATTAAGGACACAATTCAGTGGCACTGTAGTTTTAAAGGAATACTACTTTATTTTTTCCTTTCACGTCTTTGCGTTCTTGGTGGATTCTACCTGCTGCTTTTGTTGGCTTGCTTTGGCGTACCTGCTGCGTTAATTTTAACAATGCAAGCAGCAGTGCTGAGTACAGGCTAGCTCTGAGCCGCTCCGAGTTGACCTCTGTGAGCTCGCTCTGTCAGTCCTCCACGTTGGCATCACATTAGCTGCTCTGTAGAAAACGGCAGGAATTTCCCTTATATTAACCACGCACCATGCCATCCAGGGAGTCGTACATAGTCCGAGAGAGGAGGAAGTCTCTGGTACACAAGGCTAAGAAGGAGGGGGCGCAGAAGGACCTTCTGGCCGCAGTGCTGGGTGCGAGGATGGGGTCAGGGACCCAGAAGCCCCCTGCTACCTCCTGGCGACCTCTCAAAGTGTTTTCCTATTCACAGCTGACCTCGCTGGTCCGTCGAGCCACCCTGAAGGACAACGACCACGCCTCCAAGTATGAGAAAGTCCACAATTTCAAGGTAAGACCTGAACCTCCCTGTTACGTCTCATTTGAGGTTGTTTGGTTGGCATATTTTATGTTTTTGGAATGACAGAGGGGGGAGAGAATTCTGTTTGTTAAAAAAAAAAAAAAAGATCTGAAGGCCTTCTGACTAGTGAGCGGTATCATGACTAGTCCTGGAGGAGGAGGGGTTGTATTAGTCCTCAGCAACTTATAGTGTAGTCTGACTGGCTACCGGACCTGTCGTGGGTAGCTCATATAAACGGGGAGAGGGCGAGGTAGCGGAGCTACCTGACAGGAACACAACAAAGCCCTTATTCCCCTTCTGCCCAGCCAGACGCTTGGGGACCCTCACAGAATTCAGCCCCATCCTGCTAACCACGCTTCTTAACAGTCAAACACAACAACCATCTTCTCTTAAAATAGAATCTTAGGAGTCCACCATGCTTTTCACTGGAGATAAATGTTGAGCATTTCTGATTTGGTCTAGCTGGCAGAACTAGGCATTTGTTTGATGTGGTCCCTTTCAGATATGTGTCAACCATGGTACACACACACACACACACACAAACACACACACACACACACACACACACACCACTGCCACTCTCCAACCCCAATTTAAGGCCTGCCAGTCTGCTTTCTAGCGCTGCTTATCTCTCTGAGAGAATATTCCCCCATTTGGCTCCTTCAGCTCCCCGTTTATATGAGCTACCCACGACAGGTCCGGTAGCCAGTCAGACTACACTATCAGTTGCTGAGGACTAATACAACCCCTCCTCCTCCAGGACTAGTCATGATACCGCTCACTAGTCAGAAGGCCTTCATATCCGTTTTTCTTTTTTTTTTTTTTTTAACAAACAGCCAATTCTCTCCCCCCTCTGTGGAGAGCCAGGGGTAAACCTAGTCTGTCCATCTATCCTTCTATCTACTAAAAAAGTGACCATGTTGTCCATCCTCTCTTACTCTCCCTTGCAGGTGCACACCTTCCGGGGACCCCACTGGTGTGAATATTGTGCCAACTTCATGTGGGGCCTCATCGCTCAGGGAGTTAAATGTGCAGGTAAAGGGAGGCTGGGAAACAAACTGTGATCTCTGCTTTGTGTTTTCTCTTTTCACACACAGCTAGTTTGAACCTGGTTTTGAGGAGACGTCATATACAGCACCATACCAGTGTCTACACGGCGTTCGTAAATTCACTAGTAATCTATTCTGAGTTCAGAGCGCTCTGGTTTGAGTGCGCTCTGAGCGCAGAATTATTGAGGAACCTAAGTCCTGTGTAGCTCAGTTGGTAGATCATGGTGTTTGCAATGCCAGGGTTGTGGGTTCGATTCCCACGGGGGACCAGTACGGAGAAAGAAAAAAAAAGTATGAAAATGTACGCACTCACTACTGTAAGTCACTCTGGATAAGAGTGTCTGCTAAATTACGTAAATTTAATATGTATTTGTTTTGTTTCTCCCATTCTTCTCTGCAGATCCTCTCAAGCTCTGTCAGGTTGAATGGGGAGCGTCACTGCGAAGCTATTTTCAGGTCTCTCCGGAGATGTTCAAGTCCGGGCTCTGGCTGGGCCACTCAAGGACATTGAGACTTGTCCCGAAGCCACTCCTGCGTTGTCTTGGCTGTGTGCTTAGGGTCGTTGTGCTTTTTCTAAGGAGTGGCTTCCGTCTGGCCACTCGATTGGTGGAGTGCTGCAGAGATGGTTGTCCTTCAGGAAGGTTCTCCCATCTCCACAGAGGAACTCTGTCAGAGTGACCATTGGGTTCTTGGTCACCTCCCTTATCAAGGCTCTTCTCCCACGATTGCTCAGTTTGGCCGGGCAGCCAGCTCTAGGAAGAGCCTTGGTGGTTCCAAACTTCTTCCATTTAAGAATGATGGAGGCTACTGTGTTCTTGGGGACCTTCAAAGCTGTAGAAATGTTTTGGTACCATTCCCCAGATCTGTGCCTCGACACAATCCTGTCTCGGAGCTCTACGGACAATTCCTTCAACCTCATTGCTTGGTTTTTGCTCTGACATGCACTGTCAACTGTGGGACCTTTATATATACAGGTGTGTGCCTTTTCAAATCATGTCCAGTCAATTACATTTACCACAGGTGGACTCCAATCAAGTTGTAGAAACATCTCAAGAATGTTCTTGCAGCACAAGAGCTGATATCCATACTTTAGGTATATTTCCTGATAACAATGTTAAATAAGAAATGTGGGCTATTGAGCCAACAAGGATGGGCGCTGCACACTTAAGCAGACCAGGATCCAATTGGTCGGCCCATGTTGTCTGTTGGGGGACAACTCCCAATAGTAATTTTTCTTAGTTGGCAGGATGTCCAGTTCGTTCACTAATGCCAGTACATTGGCACTGGCATAAGTGTCTGTAACAACCTAAGCATTATGACACTTAAATTATATCAAATATGCCTAACGTAGCAAGTTAGCAATAAATGTTTATGTTCGACACTCCCATTGCCTTCCGACCACTGCTTAACGCTTTATTTTCTCTAGGACAGATATCACATTTTCTATCCCTCTCTTAAGAGTGCTCAAGGTGCAGCCTTGGCAACCCACCAGGAAGTGACATCATGCTCTAGTTTTCAATGCCACTTGAAGGGCAAATTGATCAGAGATCGCCACAGCAGACCTTAAGAAATGATGTGCGTGATAGAGTGGGTTCTTACTCGTGTGCTTTTCCTTGATTTGACGTATTTGTCTCTCTAATGCGTAATTGCTTGTTGCTCTTGTAATACAGGGCTCCCTTGCAAAAGAGGCTGGTCTCAATGGGACCCCCTGCCTAAATAAAGGTCAAACACAAAAATACACAATTTATCTCCAATTGGAAAAGCAATCAGATTGGCATGACATTGAGGACAGTCTTTATGCATCGTAACAGAAGACAAGTTTTTAGTGGTGCTCCACTACTGCCTGCCATTTTTAATTGTGATAATGAGGACTCCCCTGCCTAAATAAAGGTTCAATTTGGCTAATCCCATCTCTTTTTCTCCCCAGATTGCGGTTTGAATGTCCACAAGCAGTGTTCCAAAATGGTGCCAAACGACTGCAAGCCTGACCTCAAGCATGTCAAGAAAGTATACAGCTGTGACCTTACGACCCTGGTGAAAGCCCACAATTCCAAGCGACCCATGGTGGTAGACATGTGCATACAAGAGATTGAGTCTAGAGGTGAGCAGTAGAAAACAGCCTACTTGTGATGTTTTTTGTTTGTTGCTATAGGGTTGTTATGGTTTCAGACATCCTCCAGTAACAAAGTTCATGTTACTTTGTTTAAATGTCCTGAGCACCGGACAAGTAATGCATTTGGTGTTAGTTTGATGAAAATGTAAAACTGTTTAATTAGTCGTTGTCTTTCTGTCCCCTCTCCTCTATCTGTAGGTGTTCAGTCTGAGGGCCTGTACAGAATCTCAGGCTTCAGTGATCTGATTGAAGATGTGAAGCTGGCTTTTGACAGAGGCAAGGCCCTTTCTCCTTTGCCTCTATCTCATTCAGTTACCTGCTTTCTGGGTGGGGCAGTCAGTGGCTATCAATTGGACTTTTTTTCAAAGACTATTGTTGATATTGCTGCAGGATTGCGGAGAACTAGTTTGGACAAGAACAGATGTAATTGTTCGTTAATGACAGTTATTTCATTGTTAATGGCAGTTATCAAGTAAGGCCAATCGAGTGCCAACTAAGTTTACCATCTCTAGACCGGCTGCACAGCCACAAAACTATTACATTCTAAGTTCTCCTTTTTTCCTTCTGGATGCTTGCAACCTTTTGTGGCATCTTTTAATTGACTGTCCTGTCTATAGCTAAGTTAAAATCCTCCCGTCTCCCAATAGATGGTGAAAAGGCAGACATTTCTGTGAACGTGTATGAAGACATCAACATAATCACTGGCGCACTGAAACTGTACTTCAGGGATCTTCCTATTCCTCTCATCACGTACGACGCCTACCCAAGGTTCATGGAGGCAGCAAGTTAGTCCTAAACTTAGCACCTTTTATGAGTATTTGTGTTTAGATTTTTGTCATTGGGTGTGTGTATTATGGTTCCCGTCCCACAGACCCTGACTGTGTGTGTGCGTTTGTTGGGTTCTAGAGATCACAGATCCAGACAAGCGGTTGGAGGCCCATCATGAAGCTCTGAAGCTGCTGCCACCTGCACACTGTGAAACACTGTGTTATCTCATGGCCCACTTAAAGAGGTGAGACCAGATATCGGAGTATATTATGGTAAAACAGGCACAGTGCCCAGTCATTGAGAAGAGACAATGATTATGTTTAGTCTATTTAACAGTAAATAAATAAAAAAGATCTGGAGATGTCTTGATTGCATAAACCTATGCGCTCCTGAAGCAATACTTGGTGGACGCACCTGTTGACAGCCATTAGGATGTGGGTCACAATTAAAAATGTATAATATTTGTATTCCTCACACCACTTTGCAACATTATTCAAAATAGACTACTAAATCATGATTTGGCCACAGAGGATCATTATCTTCCCCTAACCTTAAAAAGATAAGAAATGTATGTGATCTAGCCCAGGCTTCTACACTATACCAGCTCAGCCATGCATTGACTGTAAACAGTGATTGTTATGATTGAGTCATCTTACACAAGTCTGCAAATGTGATGATGCAAGGAATGCTTTATTATTATTATTATTATTATTATTATTATAAAGGAAACTTTAAAGTTTAAACTTTAAAGTCGCGCCGCCTATGAACAGGCTGGTGATTTAGCTGTTCATTACTCGTCTTGTTGGCTGAGGAAAAGTAAATGTGGACAGTTACTCTAACATCTTCAAAGTGCGCGGTAAAGGACACGTCATTGAATCCTCGACGTGCTTGTTCTGTTAATATGAATTACCGTAATCGAGCGCTGTGGGTGGACGCCCTAATCCGCTTACGAACCCAATGCATATGGGTCTGGTACATTTCTCAAATGTCCGGTCAAAATGTCCGGCACTACATTTTCACAACGGAGACCCTGACATGCATGCATTTTGCCGCTCTGATCCGAGGGAATCTTAACAGCATCTTTATCTCACGTTGAAGGATTTGATTCCTGCTGTTATAGTATTTTATTATAATATAATACAATAAATAGAAAATATTTTAAATGTGACATTTGTCCATATGAATAACTAGTGAGATTCTAATATATCTCCATTCTCTTTGTTTATCTAGCCGTAGTGAACTACTCGATGTAGATTGAGTTACCGCCCTTCACCATCGTCATGATCGTTATTCAGATAATTCAAAATCAACCATGAATTGAGGAAAGACACGTTTGTCTTGGCAATTGGGTGTCAAAAAACAGGCAAACAGCCTATAAACTATTTAGTTTGATGTCTTTTAAGAGCGTTGTAAAATACAAATACTTAGGAAAAGTCAGGGAAGGAGGACGGATGTTGCATTTATTTTAATGTTGTGGCTTCAGTCCCGTCTTCTCTGGACCCCTCTACCCGACAGCTAAAGGTCCGAAGCTTCTGCTCATGTGCTGGATTCTACTTTGCATAGGCTCTGCCTCGTTCAGCTGCCCAGGGAACAGGCTACTCTGACGAATGATGCTTGTTTAGTAAAGTTAGATCAAAGTTGAATCAATGTCTACAAGATCACATAATGATAGTATTCTATATAACAGAACCAAATATAAAAAAACGTGCATTTATTGAAACCAAACACAGATATGCTACAGTTAACACCATCTGCTCTAAAATTTGCTCACTGTACAGAATTCAAAGTGACACTGCAGGCCTACATAACTAAAGAAGACCTAAATACATATTCCCATGAAACAGATTGAGATCAAATGGTTGGCGTGCAGATTGCTGCGTTGGACATTTCACCCGTAAAACTTTTCTCACTGTCAATCGTGAATGATGTGTGAAGGGAGGGGGACCACGAACGTGTGCGTAAAGTAGCCGTAGAGAATCGCATGCAAAACGTGATTCAGATCTTGGTTACCTCCGGATCCGCAGCCTCTGCCTTATTTTAATTACAAAATCGAATGCCAGTGACCGTCGGCCAATGGTGGTTCTAGTGTTAAAATGTGTAATTGCTTGTGTAGCAACGTATTGTGTGACACTTATGCAATCAAGACAAAGGCCTTTAAAAAAAAATGTATAATAATAATATTTTTTACTAGGCATGATATTTTAACAGTAGGAAATAATTGTTTTATGGTAGAAAACTCATTGGCCGTGAACGAGCATGTCAATGGCCCCCAAACAGGTTAATTTTATCTAGGGGTTGTTTTCTAGCTGTTTCTCCGTCTCTTTACACTGACCCTTTCCTGCTCCTCTCCAAAGGGTGACCCAAAATGAGAAAGACAACCTGATGAATGCAGAAAACCTTGGCATTGTTTTTGGGCCCACTCTCATGCGTGCCCCAGACCTGGACGCCATGACGGCACTCAATGACATCCGCTACCAGAGACTGGTGGTGGAGACGCTCATAAAGAACGAAGACATTCTGTTCTGAAACGGGATGACAAACTATGAAGGAGTCTGAAATCCAGAGAAAGCGATTTTACTCGTTTAGAAAGGAGGAAGTGACCATTTTTATTTTGTATATTTTTTCCTTTTGTAAAACCAAGACTTGAAGAATAATGAAGGAGTATTTGCGCCATTGTACATTCTCTCCCACTCCCAGTGAACCCTATCTGAAGAGATGTCTGATGGGTTAGACTTGTCTTTTGCATGTTCGCCCCTCCCCCCCCCCCCCCATTTCTGTCGGGGGTAATTGATGGAACACACATTCCTTTGGCTAGCTAGTATGTGTTTTGTTTTCAGATGTTGGGTCAAACCAAAGAGATAGATCGAGAGAGGACTCAACTTTGTCTCTGACATTATAGCGTCTGTTACAGCATTGGGCAGCAACATTGAATCTACAACCCATAGGAATCCCCACCCAGTTGGCTACTTTTACTACTTTAAAATGGTGGAAGCCCTCAATGTCCATGACGAGTCCTCTATCTATCTCTATGGGTCAAACTGCTCTCTATGATCTTGTAGATGTGGCTCGTTGTTTCATGATGGGTTTATTCATCCTGTGAGTCACTAATGTACCTGGAGATAACATGGAATACCATTGGTTAAATTAATTTAATTATTTTTTGTTTAACATTGTTGTTTGTATGTTGTTCTTTTACATTCAAACACCTTTTTGAGGTGACTTTTTTTTTAAAGAGATGCAGTGGGATATTTTATATAATTTCAGACAGTGGTTCTAAAAGTAGCCTAGCACTCACAAGCCATAACGGGTGCCTTAAATGTACTATGTCATATTAGCGGTGTGTCTCGCGTACATCTGCATTTACATTCTAACGATGTACCACACAATTGGCACTTACTGAACCTACTGTCAAAGAACATCCAATGTGCCCAAGTGATCCAGCCTCCCACTTTTACCTTGCAGCATCATTGTACATGATTGTGCCTTTCAACCATCCTATCAACATTGTCCATCCGTTTTGGTTGTTTGAAGTGTCCCTTTATTCCCTGGTCAGACTGGCAAAAGATAAATAGAAACTGTACATTTCCTGAAGAAAATGTGTGCGCTTTCTTCAGCTGTCTAAAAGTGATGGTAGGAGTAGTAGCTTTTCTTGTAGTACTAATGGTAGTTTTGATTGTATTCATATCAATAGTATTAATGACTGTGGTAAAGGTAGTGTTTTTAATTTTAACATTCTGAAGGTTTATTGTTATTTCAACAGTGGGAAGTTAAAAATGTTGAGGTAAATCTGCCTATCACCATTTAACTTGAATTGGACATTTTGGGGGCAAAACTTTTCTATTTTAAAAAGTATAAATGGTTCCAAATAGCTCAATGGATTCAAAGTTGAGTCATTCTGGTTTGGTGCGAATCCAAATATTAAAATTGTTATTCACGCTCTGGTCCATTTTTTTGGCGGGGGGGGGGGAGCATAATATGCCAATATAACATTTACATTAAAAAAAATTGTTAAACATGGATCAGATGACGAAGTGTTATAATTGGGGATGGGCAACGATATGTAAAATCAATAACGTTGATATATCGATATATCGGTATGTATATAATGCATTGCAACTGCATGAATGTTTGCTTTTCTGTTTTATTTATTTTATTTATTTCACCTTTATTTAACCAGGTAGGTCAGTTGAGAACAAGTTCTCATTTGCAACTGCGACCTGGCCAAGACAAAGCAAAGCAGTGCGACAAATAACAACACAGAGTTACACATTAAACAAACAGTCAAAAACACAATAGAAAAATCTATATACAGAGTGCAAAATGTAGTGCAAACTGTTCACTTCCACGTCTGTGAAGTCCAAACTGCTTGCGGTTTGCCCCATAGAGCCAATTGAGAATGTTCTGGTAGCATAAACATACCTAACCTGTTTGATTACAATGGGAACCATCCACAGTGGATGGCCCATCATCAGGCAAGTAAGTATGCTAAGCCTGTGACAAGGTCTGTGAGAGGGTTTTGTGCAAGCAGGAACAGTCATGTATGCTTTTTGCATAACGTTGTAGGTTTATAGGAAGAATAAACCAATATCACAACATGCCTTGCTCATATCGCTATCAAAATATTAGATTCCTATCGATTGATCAATATTGGTGCCCACCAACAATAATTTAACAAAATGTAGGGACCTATAAAATTTGAATTGTTTTTTCTTCACAAATTTGTTTTGTTTTCAGTTTTTCCCTTTTTTTTTAGGTTTTCGCTCTCAATATTTATAGAAAGAAAACCAAATTGGATGTTCTAAGTCCACAACAATGCTTAAGCCACATCAGGAAACTACTTTTGAGGTCTTGAAAAAAATCTAAGGGATTTAGATTTTTGGGTGTAATACAAGTTCACACCAGCAAGACAACGTGTTTGGTTAGCATAGGTTTCTGTAGCACTCATGATTGCAGAGTTTGCTAAACAAATGGCCACTGGATAGATGCAAATAATCATATAATTCTGCCAGGTAGGCATATTGTAGGCTACTTTGTAGTTAACATTTTATTGAGAAGGTTTTTGGGAAAGCCTTTCCATCTCTCCCAGAAGCTAATGTTATCATTAGCATCATCGCACCACGTACAGATGGGGGCATTCTTGAGCCATTTTGGAAAGTTGCAGAAAAATACGAATCACTGATGCACTTTGTTCAGGTCTTATGATTAACTTGGGCAAATGAATAAATTTTATACTAAGTCCAATAAATTCAACATTGTCTGTATTCCATAACAGCGTAAACTGGCTCTAATCAGAATAGAAAGTGGAGTGGGAGGCCCCGGTGCACAACTGAGCAAGATCTTTTTCTTTGCAACTCTGCCTAGAAGGCCAGCATCCTGGAGTCGCTTCTTCACTGTTGACGTTGAGACAGGTGTTTTGTGGGTACTATTTAATGAAGCTGCCAGTTGAGGACTTGTGAGGCGTCTGTTTCTCCAACTAGACACTCTAATGTACTGGTACTCTTGCTCAGTTGTGCACTGGGGCCTCCCACTCTTCTTTCTATTCTGGTTAGAGCCAGTTTGCGCTGTTCTATGAAGGGAGTAGTACACAGCGTTGTACGAGATCTTCAGTTTCTTGGCAATTTCTCGCATGGAATAGCCTTCATTTCTCAGAACAAGAATAGTCTGACGAGTTTCAGAAGAAAGTTGTTTGTTTCTGGCCATTTTGAGCCTGTAATCAAACCCAGAAATGCTGATGCTCCAGATACTCAACTAGTCTAAATAAGGCCAGTTTTATTGCTTCTATAATCAGCACAACAGTTTTCAGATGTGCCAACATATTTGCAAAAGGGTTTTCCAATGATCAATTAGCCTTTTAAAATGATAAACTTGGATTAGCTAACACAACGTGCCATTGGAACACAGGAGTGATGGTTGCTGATAATAGGCCTCTTTACGCCTATGTAGATTTTCCATAAACAATCGGCCGTTTCCAGCTACAATAGTCATTTACAACATTAACAATGTCTACACTGTATTTCTGATCAATTTTATGTTATTTTAATGGACCAAAAAATATATTTTTTCTTTCAAAAACAAGGACATTTAAGTGACCCCAAACTTTTGAACGGTAGTGTAAATGTAAACAAACATAAAAGCATGATTATAATTGTTGATCTCATGGATGGTCCTTGTATCCATGTCTCTTTCCATTAGTTTGAGTGGTTACATTTCTCCAGCCCCCTCCGCCAGCTTTCTACCTCTTTGTTCGAACAGCAGATTGCCCCTTTAACGGCCCAGTTGTAGAAGGCCCTACTAGCGAACTACTGGAGATCAGCGGTCAGATACTAGTATAGGTGCTGAAAAACCCGGCAAAGCCACTTCCACTACATAAAACGTTTCTGATCAAATTGAAGATTGGTATTTAATGTATTTGTGTCTGAAATCCCATTTGGCTACAATAAACTATTGTGGTAGACTGCTGATTTCCAGTGAAATGCATGGAAAGAGAATTGAAACTGTTAATGAGGTCAATGGATCTAACTTATGATGCATGCATTGAATCGTTATATACAAATATAATTTAGATTGCTAGCCTACATAGGTGAGCATGCCAACACTGCGAGGTAAAGCGCCAGAGACGGGAACATATCCTAATGAAAGGAAGAAACAAGACCACGCGCATCATGTTGGGATCGGGATGGAAGGATTATCTGGCTTTATCTGCTAATAGAGCGCTACAGATTGTATATAATGCATTTTAACCATTAAGTGACACTTGGAGTCCTACATGGTTTAAAAGAGGTTTAAAACAAATCTACAGATTATTCTAGGACTATCCTGTTACATCTCTTTGTTTCCTCTGACGTCAAATCAGTGTATTGAACAGAACATTACCATAACGTTCTCGTCTTCAGTGATCTATGACATTTTCACTCAAGTTATTAGGTGGCAACCGAGCAGCAACAAAATATGAATCATGGCAGACATTTTATATATACAGTTTATAAAAAAGATATATACAGTATATAGTACCAATCAAATGTTTTGACACACCTACTCATTCCAAGTTATAGGGTGGCTACTTTGAAGAATCTAAAATCTAAAATATATTTTGATTTGTTTAACACTTTTTTTGGTTACTACATGATTCCATACGTGTTATTTCATAGTTGTGATGTCTTTTGACTGGTACTGTGTATATATATATATATATATATATATATATATATATATATAAAGGTGTTCTTACCAGATACTCTTACATTTAAAACAGTCAATATAAGAGTCTCTAGCTCTGGTATTTTACTGCTGAACGTCTCTAACCAAAGTAAAATAGTTGTCGGGCAGAGTCAGTAAGGACCAGAAGTTTAATTAATACAACCCTTTTCTCTACAGATAGCTAACCTAGCTGATTTGAAATGTTTAACCTCCCGTACTTGGGGGGAAGTTTAATTGGCTGGTCTGTAGCTTATTCTTTGGATGTTTGCTGGTGAACCAATGGTGTGCAGGCATAGTCAAAGTGACACTGAACTAGTCCGCCTGCCAGAGGGTGTCACCATCGAGCCATTTTGAGGTCCGTGCTAGGATTATATGTTTTGGTTTATCTTTGTTAAAACCTTCAGCGCCATAGCTTACCAGTACCTATCCAATTCACACCCAAGGTAGCTGACTGATGTGCTTGGTGTAACTTCTGAGTTGCCAACTTTGACACTAAAACCAGGGGACCTTGCAAGCTTTGCTCTGGAACCAAATAAGAGCGATTCCGTTTTTCCAAGATGCAGAGAAAGATTGTTATCGGAAATCCATTTGCTGATATTGGATAATTCTGCGCAGAGGCTTTGTTCTTATGGGACACCAGTAGAGCAGAGTTATCTGCATACAAAAGCAATTGACAAGAGCAGGCTTATTTATGTAAAAAAAAAAAAAAAAAGAAGACATTTAGGGTTGGGGAGACTGAAATAAGGCATGAGAGACTTTTTGTATCTCTCAATCTTGGGCTGTGGACAAGAAAGCAGTTGGGTACTGCAGGTGGATCTGCTAGTCACAGGCAATTAGCCAGTCTTGTAAGGGGACCTTAAGGAGGGAAAAGGTCCAGGCACAGTTTTTCACTTTGCTCATGGAGTGAGGGTAGTGATAATGAATGTATTTCACTTTGCTCATGGAGTGAGGGTAGTGATAATGAATTTAGTGCAGCCTTGTATCTGAGATATGCGGTGCCAAAGATGATTTGCCAAGCCTGCTGAGTTTATGAGCTGTGCGGAGCTGGTGCAGCATAGTAGATTAGTCAATATGCAAGTCAGATGGTGACATGGTAGCCTCTTTAAGGGGGAAATGGCAAGATTAAATATCTATTTCTCCTCTTGGGGGAAGTGCAAACTATTATTCTCAAATTCCAATAGCTTATACATTGAACACTGATAGAACATTAATATATTCATTTAAAAAATGTGCTACTTAGAACCACAAAGGGTTCTTTGGTTTGTCCCTGTTGGAGAAACAGTTCTAAAAATGGACTTACGAAGATCATAATTGGGCTGCCTTTCTGAACGCAGCCTTGGTGATTCAGAGTACTTCAATGGTGTAAATCACATTTAGGCTGTGTTTACACAGGCCGCCCACATCTGATCTTTTTCTACTAATTTGTCTTTCGACCAATCAGATCAGTTCTTTTGTCAATACATGGGCAAAAGATCAGGATCGAACTGCCTGTGTAAACAGCCTTTTGGTGCTTTTCCATTGAGACATATGCCGTGTTCAAAACAACTGGGAACTCGTAAATCTCCGACTTCAATGTGTTCAAGACAACTGGAAACTCTGAAAAAAAATGAGCTCTGACTGGTTAAAGTCGTTTTGAACGGTCATCCAACTCAGTATTCCAACTCGGGAACAGGTCAGTTTCTGACCTGAAGATCACTGACGTCATGATTTGACATCGTATTTGATTTTCCCAGTTATCTTGAACGTACCATTACTCCTACACCAGTTTGTCGCCAGGGTTTTATGTTAAAGACTTGTGGCGAGCAGAATCAACCACCTCTGCTTCATTGGGTTTACATTCAATCATCCTGCAAACACCATATCTCAGCTCAGGTGGACTACATTATGGTTTCAAAATAAATGTTTAATTTGAATCACTTCCTTCAAACAGTGTAGTTCTGAAAACGGATGGAATTAAAATCCCCCTCCCAAAAAGGGTTTTTACAAATGAAAAGGGTTCCATGTACCTTAAACCTCCACAAAAAAAAACACTTTGAGAACCCTCTTTGTGTGTACAAATGACTGAGATCTGTCAGTAGTAGTGAACCTGAAAAGGCCAGAAAATGTGGCACCTATGTGGCACTGATGTTTAGGAAAATAAGTGTTTGTAACTTGTTTAGCAGTATTCGGGTAGTTCTACTGTGCAGTCATGTACATGCATCACTTATGTCACAAAGATAAGTAAATGTAAATGTCTCTGCTGTGAAATGATGTCATACTAATGTCATTGTGACACCTGGCTGAGCTTTGTCCATAGTAGTTATGAGAGATGGCAAGTGTGCCATAACGATATTATCAGCAAAGGAAAGAAGTGGCGAGTGCCAGATGCAAGGTAAAGCAGATTGTGCCCATATATTTAAATGTAGTGATTGTTCCTACAGGTGAGCTGATTTGGTTATAAGTAAAATAAAGCATTACGCTGCTCTTTTGCGACTGTGGGAATGAGGGTGGATGGTGCGTAAAGGGACTTCTCAAGTGTACTATCCTAACAAGGAAGTTGTACGTTACCTACATTAATAAACATCAGAACTGGTGAAAGGACTCGCCACGTCTCTTAGCAAAGTGTTTATGTCAAGGATAGGTCGATATTGTAAGAATCACCTGGGCCCAGTTTTTCAAAAGTTATCTGAACGGATTTTGGCAATCGGATAGGATTAAATGCATAGAAGTAAAATTCATAGAATGGGTGTATCAATGACTTGAATTTCTATTTCTATGCATCAGATAACCTTTGAAAACCTGAGCCCTGTTGTGCACCAGTATCCAAGAAGCCACATTCATAGGCTACACAACACACACACGAGGTGACAAATGCAAGACATTCAATTTACACAAAATACATGCTTTTAACATTTGTCCTTGCCATATGAAAATAAATTATCGATAATATCGGTGCTCATCGGCCATAAACATTACACAACAAGGAATCAGTGGCTAACTGCTATTATCGCAAAGCAATCACTATTTTGCTTCCCCTGCCTGCTATTCGGTGGAGAGGGTGTGTGGTCCAAGTCTGGGTTTAAGGATTTAAAACATCTGTCTGAAAGGGTCTCTTTTCCAAGATTAAAAGGATAAACATTCACATGCAACACCATGGAGCAGAAAAGGTTAAATACATTGGCCATGCTGTCAATCCAACATGACTTCTGCCGTGCTCAAAATAACTAGTGTTCAAGAAAACTGGAACCTCAAGAAAAAACAAGCTTCGACTGGGAAAATAATATTTGAAAGGTCATCCAACTTGGAATTCCAAGTCGGGAACTCAGGCCTCTTTTTAGTGAGGCGAGTCTAAAAATGTCTTGTATGCTGCTGCATAAATTATCTAATATGCCAGGGAGATATGTATACTGTAGCTAAGAAAGTAATACTAAGTGTATATTGTGTAGTAAGCTGTTAGTAGCCCATGTGTCTCACCCTAATAATTCGATCCCCCTCCCCTCAGAACTTAGCCTACTGTTCTTACTTGGTGGTGCACATGCAGCCTATAGCCTGTTTTAGAGAAATGTCATAATCAAATATAAGCTTTCATTGTCTGCTTATATGCCCCCGTTCTTTATCCTACCTTTTTGACTTGGTGTACAGGGAGAATACTGTGTGAACGGCCCATGTTCAGAATTCTGTCGCCTTTCATTTCAGAAGTCCTGAACAAATAGGCAAATCAACGACGTCCATTTTAGCTCGCTCATTAATGTCTTAATGGAGATAAAGGCTTGCCTCTTATCCTCTCATTGTTCCCTCATGCCGTAGTTTGTACATCTTAGTTGTTAAATTGCTTATATTGTGTATTATAATTAGTATAATGCAAAATAAATATACACTATATATATACTATATACCCTTATTTACAATAAAATACCATTCACAACAAGATGCAATGTAGTAAAATACCTACAGTCTTCAGGTGGGGAGCCGGCCAATCAGTGAAAACAAGGGTTGGGAAAACATCAGACAAAACAGTTGACTGACGATGGACAGACAAATTCACGCACATTGACGACATGAGACAAACAAGACATGTTATTACCTTGTTCCAGAGTTCACAACCTCAGGAGCACTGTGGGTGTTGAAAATGTCCATCATCACCTTGGAGGTGGCCTCGCCAGTCTTGTCCTTGATGGGTATAATACGACATGAAAATCACTTCTTTGGTTCCAAGCACACTTTTTAATGGGTTTCAGAAGGGAATTTATCGTTAAGCACATTCTCTTCCTTTACTGACCTTTATGGGTATTGCCTCCATCCACTTGGTGAAGTAATTGGTTGCCGTCAGACACCAGCGGTTGTGTTAGACAGAAGATTACTTTATTCTTACCCGTATCTGTGTCATATAGTGTGCCGTTTTCATATTTGTAAGGATACTGACACAAACATTTGATAATTTTGAACTCTGCTGTGGTCAAATAAAGCAACCATTAAAACATTATTTATCAAATTTCAATTGTGACACACTTACTGATCAAGTGCTATGGTGAAACAACTTTGGTTGGCTTCAACTCCGGCGCCACAGTCTTCACCCTCTCAAACTTCTGGCAGGCTAGACAGGTACTGACCTATAAGCACAAAGTGACAAATTGAAACACTGTGCGCTCTGATGTGACATTCATCGAAATAATAATAATAATAATAATTTCAGATATAATAGTATGTGATTGATAAACAAAAGGTTATTTCACTTGCCCAGTTGTCCACATCCTTGACAATCACACACCAGAAAATGCGTAGGTTGGCAATCATGCACTTTTCTCCAAAATGTCCAGCATGCATCTCCGTCAGCACGACCTCCTTCTCCTCCTTAGTGAAAGTCACCCTCCTGTGTGGCTGGCCATCCTTCCCCCGTAGGTACATGTGATTGCCTAACAAGTTGAAAGACAAGAGTTGTTGAAATACTAAAGTCTAAGTAAATCTTTCTTTCTCACTTTCTTTCTCTCTCTTTCTGTATGCATCTCTATCTCTCTCTCTCTCTCTCTCTCTCTCTCTCTCTCTCTCTCTCTCTCTCTCTCTCTAGATAGATAGATAGATAGATAGATAGATAGATAGATAGATAGATAGATAGATAGATAGATAGATAGATAGATAGATAAATACATAAAAGTGCATATGATATAAGAGAGGGTAATAATAGTTTACTTAATATACAGACTGGTTAAATGAACAGGTAAGTGAAAAAACACCTAGTTAAGGGCAGTTGGAGTTTCCATAACTGCTTGCACCGATCCATTTGATTGATCAGGTTTAATTGATCAGGTTTAACTTACAGCTAGATACCTCAATACGACAGACATATAACTACATCAGTGGAGGCTGCTGAGGGACGGACGGCTCATAGTAATGGCTGGAATGGAAACTTAAGTGTTTGATACCATTCCATTTACTCCATTCCGGACATGATTATAAGCCATCCTCCCCTCAGCAGCCTCCAGTGAACTATATGTTTAGCTAGCAACATGTACAGCGGATGACCAACTAACGTTAGCTAGATGGAAAATGGTTGTACATCTAAACATGCTAAATCTGTCCAGTTATCTAATAGAAGTGCTTTATGTTACCCTGAATTGTGAATTTCTCTGAATGTTGTGCCTCTTGTCGAGATCAGTGGTGCCTTCCAGTACTTCCCCTGGTTGGAAAGATACAAGAAAATCTCCTCGAGGGTGTCAGGCTCTGGCCATAGAGAAGCCTATTTGCTTCTCTATGTAGCTATGGTCAGAGTCTGACAGGTCTATTCTTTCTGTTTCTGGTGGTGGTTTGTGTTGGATCCCTAATTAGAGGCAGCTGCAATGCATGTCGCTAATTAGGGATCCTACATAGGTTTGTATGTTCCGCACCGGGGATGTGGGTCATTATTTCGCAAGTCACAGGTGAAGTAAGTGTGCTTTGTTACGTTATGATATCGTGTTTGATTTTGAACGTGACGTTTGTCGTATCGTGTTTGTTTTGTGTAGTAGTTCGCATTTTAAGTTGTATTATACATAGTAATTTATAAAAAAAGTATTACATAGTATAAATAAAAGAAATGTCGAACTACAATCCCTGTGCTGCATTTTGGTATCTCGCTGCACCCTCTCGTGACAGAGGGATGCAATTGAATTGTAAGCTACATACAAACAGAAAGCTACAATAACAGTTAGAATAGCTAGCTAGCTAAAGTTAGCTGGCTAGCTAGATACTGTAATTTAGCTGGCTAGCTGACTAGGCATGGTGAGGTAAATAAGTACATCAGTAGTTTTTTAACCTTTATTTAAATATGCAAGTCAGTTATTAAGAACAAATTCTTATTTACAATGACGGCCTACCGCGGCCTCCCCTAACCCGGAAAACGTTGGGCCAATTGCGCAGCGCCCTATGGGTCTTTCGATCACGGCCGGTTGTGATACAGCGCAGGATCGAACCAAACAGCATAGCAACGGACGCTTTGGTTCATTACATAATCCGGTCAGAATTTTGCAAGTTCTAGCAGCATCCCTAGCAACAGAAGCTAGAATTAATCAAATCCCATTGTGACGCAGAGGGGGACACTATTTGGCATGACAGGCCTGGTTCCTTCCCTGGGCAGAGCACGCTCAGAATTCACTTCGTCACTCCTCCACTAGGCTGTCTCCCTTCCAGTGCGTCCTGGGGTACCATTCAACCCAAAGCTCCTGCAGTGTATGAGTGGTTCCGGCGCGCAGAGGAGGTTTGGAACGCTGCCCACATGAGGCTCCAACTCGCTGTCCGCCACCAGAAGGAGCAGGAGCTCCTGAAGCTGAGCCCCCGGTTTGTGCAGCCACTCAAAGTCCTCCAGAGGATCAATGAAGTAACGTACCGATTACAGCTCTCCACTAACTACCGGATCACACCCTCTTTTCATGTTTCCCTCCTCAGGCCGGTGGTTTCTGGTTCCCTGGCTGATGCAATCCCCCACGAAACCCCACCACCTCCCCTGGACATCGAGGGAAGCCCGTCAGATTCCGTCAGATCCCTCCTGGACTCCCGATGGGGGTCAGCTCCAGTACCTGGTGGACTGGTAGGGGTACGGTCCAGAGGAGCGGTGTTTGGGTTCCGGTGGACAACATTCTAAATCCCAACATAATCTGAGATTTCCACCTTTGCCATCCGGACCGGCAGTGCGTAGGGGGGTGGGGGTGGGAGGGGAATCTACTCTCGCTCCCCCACTCTGGTGCTCGACACTGCAGGTCTACTAATCACCGGTCCTGGCAACCCATCATTACACACACCTAGCAACCATCATTACGCACACCTGTGCCTCATCATCAGGCACACCTGGACTTCATCACTTCCCTGATTACTTCCCCTTTATCTAGCACACTGTTGTATTACCCATCAGGCAGTATTGTTTCTGTGTTCATGTTCAGACGCTACGCTTGTTCTTGTATTCGCTCTGTTCTTTCATATTAAACTCACCGACTACACCTGCTTCCTGACTCCCTGCGTCTTCGTTACAGTCCATTTACCTTACAGATAAAATTATGTACATTTTAAACTTCCCTACTGCAAAATATTTTCCAATAAACAAGTGTGAGTAGCCCTTTCCTCCAGTCATTGACCAAAAGTGCCCTCTTTAGCCTCATAGGTGGAATGTTATTAATATTTTTCATAATTTAATTTTTTTTAAACAATGAAAATCCGGTGTTTCTATGTCAAACAGTTTTGTTATATTTCAGTCTTCTGTGATGTATATAAAGTGTAATATTGGGATGCAAACTCAAAATGTAATACATTTAAACTATTTTTTTTAAAGCCCATAACCATGTGTGTGAGGAGTATACTTTTTTTTCCAAAGTAGATTTGTTTAAGGCTACCAAGAATCAATGTGTGACCTAATTCAGCCATCTGCAGTAAAAGGTTAAACACCTACTTGCCCTTTCTGTCAACTTTAAACCAACACCACCAAATGCACCACCAAATGAAGCAACCAGTACAAAACAAATTAACTCCACACCCAATTGGTACAACAGATACAGTGGGGAGAACAAGTATTTGATACACTGCCGATTTTGCAGGTTTTCCCACTTACAAAGCATGTAGAAGTCTGTAATTTTTATGATAGGTACTCTTCAACTGTGAGAGACGGAATCTAAAACAAAAATCCAGAAAATCACATTGTATGATTTTTAAGTAATTTATTTGCATTTTATTGCATGACATAAGTATTTGATACATCAGAAAAGCAGAACTTAATATTTGGTACAATTAATATTTGGTGCAATTACAGAGATCATACGTTTCCTGTAGTTCTATACCAGGTTTGCACACACTGCAGCAGGGATTTTGGCCCACTCCTCCATACAGATCCTTCAGGTTTTGGGGCTGTCGCTGGGCAATACGGATTTTCAGCTCCCTCCAAAGATTTTCTATTGGGTTCAGGTCTGGAGACTGGCTAGGCCACTCCAGGACCTTGAGATGCTTCTTACGGAGCCACTCCTTAGTTGCCCTGGCTGTGTGTTTCGGGTCGTTGTCATGCTGGAAGACCCAGCCACGACCCATCTTCAATGCTCTTACTGAGGGAAGGAGGTTGTTGGCCAAGATCTCGCAATACCTTGCCCCATCCATCCTCCCCTCAATACGGTGCAGTCGTCCTTGTCCCCTTTGCAGAAAAGTATTCCCAAAGAATGATGTTTCCACCTCCATGCTTCACGGTTGGGATGGTGTTCTTGGGGTTGTACTCATCCTTCTTCTTCCTCCAAACACGGCGAGTGGAGTTTAGACCAAAAAGCTCTATTTTTGTCTCATCAGACCACATGACCTTCTCCCATTCCTCCTCTGGATCATCCAGATGGTCATTGGCAAACTTCAGACGGGCCTGGACATGCGCTGGCTTGAGCAGGGGGACCTTGCGTGCGCTGCAGGATTTTAATCCATGACGGCGTAGTGTGTCACTAATGGTTTTCTTTGAGACTGTGGTCCCAGCTCTCTTCAGGTCATTGACCAGGTCCTGCCGTGTAGTTCTGGGCTGATCCCTCACCTTCCTCATGATCATTGATTCCCCACGAGGTGAGATCTTGCATGGTGCCATAGACCGAGGGAGATTGACCGTCATCTTGAACTTCTTCCATTTTCTAATAATTGCGCCAACAGTTGTTGCCTTCTCACCAAGCTGCTTGCCTATTGTCCTGTAGCCCATCCCAGCCTTGTGCAGGTCTACAATTTTATCCCTGATGTCCTTACACAGCTCTCTGGTCTTGGCCATTGTGGAGAGGTTGGAGTCTGTTTGATTGAGTGTGTGGACAGGTGTCTTTTATACAGGTAACGAGTTCAAATAGGTGCAGTTAATACAGGTAATGAGTGGAGAACAGGAGGGCTTCTTAAAGAAAAACTAACAGGTCTGTGAGAGCCGGAATTCTTACTGGTTGGTAGGTGATCAAATACTTATGTCATGCAATAAAATGCAAATTAATTATTTAAAAATCATACAATGTGATTTTCTGGATTTTTGTTTTAGATTCCGTCTCTCACAGTTGAAGTGTACCTATGATAAAAATTACAGACCTCTACATGCTTTGTAAGTAGGAAAACCTGCAAAATCGGCAGTGTATCAAATACTTGTTCTCCCCACTGTATGTAATTCAAATCACACCTTCCTTTCAATCCAATATACAGTCTACCTAATTTCCATGCACAAAACGATTACAGCCAGACAGTCACTTTCATGCCAGGTAGCCACGACTTTGGATCACTAAAGCCCTACTGTACTATCACATACTGGAAAGACTGTAGCAAACCTGCCATGTCATTTGTATCAATCTGCAGGGGGTGGTGTACACACCAAATCTGACCCACTTCAATGTTTACTACCAGCAACAGCTGTCCAACTACCACCTGTGCATCCAGGAACGTGGAACAGAAGATCCTACATACAATACATACTGTATGTGTCTGGCATGAAGAATTGCACACAGAGGGGTCTCTGGCCATTATTTTCCGCCCTGTGATTGATATGTTGCTACCTTCAAGAAAAGGTGCACGTTGTCAGTTCTTCATACGCCCAATGTCAAACCAGTTGGAGAATGTTCCTAGAACATTACCAACATAACTCTTAAGGATGGTACCCTTTTTTTCACTTAAAATTACATCTAACTGCCTGTAGCTCAGAACCTGAAGCAAGGATATTCTTGATACCATTTTTGTATTTATTTCATTTTATTTAACCTTTAACTAGGCAAGTCAGTTAAGAACAAATTCTTATTTACAATGACTGCCTACCAAAAGGCAAAAGACCTGCGGGGACGGGGGCTGGGATTAAAAATAAAAATAAATAAAATATAAATATGGGACAAAACACACATCACGACAAGAGAGACAAAACAACACTACCAAAATAGATACCTAAGACGACAACATAGCAAGGCAGCAACACATGACAACACAGCATGGTAGCAACACAACATGGTGGCAGCACAAAACATGGTACAAACATTATTGGGCACAGACAACAGCACAAAAGGCAAGAAGGTAGAGATGACAATACATCACGCAAAGCAGCCACAACTGTCAGTAAGAGTGTCCATGATTGAGTCTTTGAATGAAGAGATTGAGATAAAACTGTCTAGTTTGAGTGTTTGTTGCAGCTCGTTCCAGTCGCTAGCTGCAGCGAACTGAAAAGACGAGCGACCCAGGGATGTGTGTGCTTTGGGGACCTTTAACAGAATGTGACTGGGTGTTGTATGGGGAGTATGAGGGCTGCAGTAGATATCTCAGATAGGGGGGAGTGAAGCCTAAGAGGGTTTTATAAATAAGCATCAATCTGTGGGTCTTGCGACGGGTATACAGAGATGACCAGTTTGCACAGGAGTATAGAGTACAGTGATGTGTCCAATAAGGAGCATTGGTGGCAAATCTGATGGCTGAATGGTAAACAACATCTAGCCGTTCGAGAACACCCTTACCTGCCGATCTATAAATTACGTCTCCGTAATCTATCATGTAAGATGTTCATCTGGATCAGGATTAGTTTGGCAGCTGCAGTGAAAGAGGAGCCATTACGATAGAGGAAACCAAGTCTAGATTTAACTTTAGCCTGCAGCTTTAATATGTGCTGAGAGAAGGACAGTGTACCGTCCAGCCATACTCCCAAGAACTTGTATGTGGTGACTACCTCAAGCTCTAAACCCTCAGAGGTAGTAATCACACCTGTGGGGAGAGGGGCATTCTTCTTACCAAACCACATGACCTTTGTTTTGGAGGTGTTCAGAACAAGGTTAAGGGTAGAGGAAGCTTTTTGGACACTAAGAAAGCTTTGTTGTAGAGCATTTAACATAAAACCCGGGGAGGGGCCAGCTGAATATAAGACTATATCACATGTATATAAATGGATGAGAGAGCTTGCTGCTGCCTGAGCTATGTTGTTGATGTAAATTGAGAAGAGCGTGGGGCCTAGGATTGAAGCTTGGGGTACTCCCTTCTTGACAGGCAGTGGCTGAGACAGCAGATTTTCTGACATTTGAAAGGAAACACTGAACTTTGTGGAAATGTGAAATGAATGTAGGAGAATATAACCCATTATATCTGGTAAAAGATAATACAAAGAAAAAAACATGCTATTACTTAGGAGTCCAGCCGCAATTTAGAGTTTGGCCACTAGATGGCAGCAGTGTAGGTGCAAAGTTTTAGATTGATCCAATGAACCTTTGCATTACAGTTCAAAATGTTGTATCAAGTCTGCCCAAATGTGCCTATTGCTTTATTGATACATTTTCAAGTGCATAACTGTGCACTCTCCTCAAACAATAGCATGGCATTATTTCACTGTAATAGCTACTGTAAATTTGACAGTGCAGTTAGATTAACAAGAAGAACTTTCTGCCCATATCAGATATGTATATGTCCTGGGAAATGTTCTTGTTACTTACAACGTCATGCTAATCACATTAGTGCACGTTAGCTCAACCGTCCCGAGGTCAGGACACGGAACTGTAGAGGTTAATTAAATGTAACCATGTTTGAACTTTTAGGAAACGTTCTGTTAATGTAACGAAATAACAAGAAAATGTTTTTTTTTGTCAAGTTCCTTAAATGTGCTGAGAATGTACTGATAATGTTCCAACACCAAGCAACTATCAAGCACCATTCCCAGAGTTGTGGGAAGGAAAAATTATATGTATGCCTCTGTAACCTTTAAAATGTAAAAATCCTCATTTTACTTATAACCAAATCAAATCAGCTCACCAGTAGGAATAATTACAGCAATTCAATATATGGGAACTGTGTCTGCTTTGAAAAGGAAAAGAGCCGCACACTCTAGGAGCTGATGGAGACAGCTTGTCTGTGGAAACGTTGGTTATTAGGTTATTCAATTATTGCATCTGAGCTCCTAGAGTGAGGCTCTCCTTTTCTTTTCAAGTGTTCCACTCCGCTGGCCAGCACTTCGACTAAACAGGTTTCTTTCGCCTCAAGATGAACTGTGTCTGCTTTACCTTGTATCTGGCTCTCAACACTTCTTTCCTTTGCTGACAGTATCATTAAGACATACTTGATCGCCTAGACAGCCGATAGTGGGCACTAGGTCTGCACTATAGGATTGATGTGCATTCCCGGTTATTGATGTGCATTCCCGGTTATTGATGTGCATTCCCGGTTATTGATGTGCATTCCCGGTTATTGATGTGCATTCCCGGTTATTGATGTGCATTCCCGGTTATTGATGTGCATTCCCGGTTATTGATGTGCATTCCCGGTTATTGATGTGAATTCCCGGCACCTACTTAAAGCATCGTCCATAACTAGCTTTAATGGCGGGCCCTCCCCCCAAAATATATGTGTACTGTCTTAAACAAAATGTATGTATTTAACCTTTATTCTACAACGGGTTGGTCAAAAAAAGAATTGTGATTGGTTGAGTCGTGTTCTATACCATACTAAAAAACCTGTAAGCCTTTGACGCAACAATGGGAATCTTGTTTTCAGTTCCATCTGAGAAGTCCCTGCTCATTCACTTTCCTATCAGCCCAGCCAGCCAATTCAATATTGAAAGGGGATCTGCACTGTTGTCGTGACTTTCATCAATCTGATGACTGTTATTTATCGAATCAACGAACTATGTTTAATTGTTGCTCGATTAAATTGATCATATAACAATTAACTCATTAGGATTTGGGGCACCATGGAAGAAGTTGTTTAAAGAGTGACCATCTCCCGAATTAAACTCTAAAGGTCTTTACCTATCAATATGTATAAACAGTCACCGTATTGACCATTACTTCGTATCATATCATCATTCTGAACGGTCGCAACCTTCTTGGATCTGCAAAAACGGAATTATGCAAAATGTAAGCTACAAATGAAGGAGAACTGACACTAAAGTGACAGTTATGGCTCCCAAAAGTAGCTAATATTTAACATGATACAAAATGTAAAATAAAACCGAGAAAAGACTGGGTATATAATTAAAATATTATAAAGCGCATACATCAACTCGGGAGGTTCAGCCCTATAGCTTGTTAAGAAGGCACTCAACTAAAATTCCGAAAAACGGCACAGCTATTTATAGCCTACTTCACTGTGGAAAAGGGACCACACTACCTCATGTTGATATGATTTTTAGTTAGCTTCCATATGACTGGTTTCACATTCATTTACAGGGATCATAAGGAAAAATCATCTAAAATAATTGCTATGTGTATTTACAATCCCCTTCTCCAAATGGACTACTCATTTACCTAGCTCTTATCAATTTATAACTTACAGTGCATGGAGAATGCTCATATTGCTATCGGAAAAAAGAAAGTAGATGCTTTTTCCACTTGGAGGTTCACTCAACCTTATTTATGGTTTTCTCAAGCGTAAAGATGGTGGAATTATGAGGGAGTTTAGTCAAGATCAGAATACAGCGTAACTGTAGACACACCTCTGCCACACCTTCATTTTAAAACATCTCCACCCCAAACAAATACTGTGTGAATAGCATGCTATTCTCATGGATAAGTTCAAGGTCAGAATATGCATAGAGAGAAAAGTGCATACAAAGGGAATTACGTTCCAAAGCATGCGGGTCGGAATCGACCCCTAAGTGCAAGTGGGTCCAGAGGACACAAGTGTATTACGGAATGCACATCAATCCTAGATGATAGTGCAGATCTAGCGCCCACTATCGGCTGCCTAGGCTACATACTTGCCGTCTCCCATAGCTACTGTGGAAACAACTCAGCCAGGTGTCACAATGACATTAGTATGACACCATTTCACAGCAGAGACTTTTACTTCAGTGTATCTTTGTGACATCATTGACGGCACAGTTGAATTATCTAGATACTGGTGAACAAGTTAAAACTTTCAACAACTCTTATCTTCCCCGGGTATACCAGAAGGTGGCAGTAGTGTATTCTAAACATCAGTGCCAAATAGTACATTTTCTGGCTTTTTCAGGCTCACTACTACTGACTGATCTCGATCATTTGTACACACAAAAAGGGTTCTTAAAGTGTTCTTTGTGGAGGAGTAAGTAAGGTACATGGAACCTTTTTTAATCCAGAGAAACCCTTTTGGGAGATATGGTGTTTGCAGGATTATTGAATGTAAATCCAATGTAAGTGTTATGAGACACTATTGCCACATTTCCAATGAGGGTTTACCCCAGTGTTTTACCAGAAAGGCTCACACTTTTCTGTTTCCATCTACGTGGGCTGGCACTACATGTCTCACTGGGCCATGGCTCCGGCGGACCTGCTCTGACTTGACTTAATATGCCATTTACATAACAAATGCTAACTGTGAACTTTAACACCTTCTCACAAAGCAACAATCTTGAATTATGTATTTTAGTCATTTAGCAGACACTACTTACAGAAACAATGAAGGTTAAGTGCCTTACTCAAGGGCACCTGGGCCAGAATTTTCACTTAGTCGGCTTGGAGATTCAAACCAGAAACTTTTTGGTTACTGGCCCAAAACTCTTAACCGCTAGACTACCTGCCGCCTGCTGAGGATTTTAATTCTGCTCGCCACAAGTCTTTAGTGTCACACTCCTGATGGAAACGCAATAACACCAGAGCTTACATTAACATAACAAGTCTCATTGTAAAAGCAACAAATGGCTGTGTTTACGCAGGCAGTCCAATCCTGATATTTTCTTAATTGGGCTGCCTGTATAAACAAAGCCTAAAAGTGATTTAAAACAGCATTGGCTCAGTGTTCTGTCACTCACGGGGACACTACGTCACCGCCAAGTCTAAGGGTAGATATTGAAAATTCAAGCCCCTTGGGTGCTGCCATAGAGTTACATTAGAAGTGCCCATCCAAGAAGGCTCAAGGTCATTGGCCACAGATAAAATGATGTCAAATTGTGTTATATCTACAGTAGCTTTGATTGGAGTGATCATGTCAACATCATACTTCAAAATCTTAGCTAGCAGTCATCATCATGAATCAAGTCGGCAATCTACTGGCAAATCCTTTTTAATCCTTGTCATATGAAGAGAAATAATGAAGAGAAATTATAGATAAAACGTATCGGTGCTCATCGGCCATTGGACATAAACACTACACAACAAGTTGGAAATTGCTAATTCAACAATGATTGGTTTGGAAGGAATTAGTGGCTAACTGCAAGTATTGTAAAGCAATCACTAGCCTGCTATTCAGTGGAATGGCTGTGTGGTCACAAATCTGGGATAAAAATTATAAACATTAAAAACATTTGCCATGCTGTCAATGAAGCATGATTTGTGCCACGCTCAAAACAACTGTTAACTTGGAACTGCTAAAACTTGACTTCAGTGAGTTCAAGACAACTGTGAACTCGGGGGAAAAACGAGCTCCAGCTGGGAAAATACGTTTTGAACGGTCATCCAACTCGGAAATGTTAATCCGGAACTCGGGCATCTTTCTAGAGCTACCACCGCCATCATGATTCAATCTTGTTTTTTTTCTGAGTTCCCAGTTGTCTTGAAAACATCATAAATCCAGAGAATGACAGGCTTTGATGACAAAAAAAAGGACCGCACGCCACCTTCCTGTTCAGTTTAGCACAGCACAACAAGGTGAGTCCAAAAATGTATTCTATGCTGCTCCATACATGATGTAATATACCAGGGAGATATGTATACTGTAGCTAAGAAAGTAATACTAAGTGAATGTTGTGTACTAAGCTGTTAATAGCCCAAATAGTTACATTGACTACGTCTGTCTTAGTTTGCTCATTAATGTCTTAATCGAAATTACGAATTGCTTCTGATCCGCTTGTCGTCCCCTTATGCCATAGTTTTTTACATCTCAAATGTCAGTAGAAACCTAATTTGTTTAAGCAAGTTTTTTTTAAAGGTAGTAAATGAGACTGAATTAACTGTTTCACTGCCAGACAAGACTCCACTGATAGCCAGGTTGTCAGGCTCTGGCCATAGAGAAGCCTATTTGCTTCTCTATGTAGCTATGGTCAGAGTCTGACAGTTCTATTCTTTCTGTTTCTGGTGGTGGTTTGTGTTGGATCCCTAATTAGAGGCAGCTGTAGCGCATCGTCTCTAATTAGGGATCCTACAAAGGCTTGTAATTTTCACACTGGGTTGTGGGTCGTTGTCGTATGTTTCGCAGTCACGGTGACAGTAAGTGTGCGTTAGTTGTTACGTCCGTTCATTCGTGTCTGTTTTGGGTAACGTGACGTTTTGTCTTTCGTGTTTGTTTGTATTGTATAGTTCGTTCATTTGTAAATTTATATTACATAGTAAATAAAATAAAGAATGTCGAACTATATTCCCTGCGCTGCGTCTTGGTCGAGGTATGCACCCTCTCGTGACACAGGTGTAGCAGTGGTAAGATGTTGGGACTCTGCTGTTGGGACAGCATTATGTAGGTCCTAACAGTTTGCGGGCACCGTTTGTCACCGTTATAGTGCAATAAATGTATTGTTTAGTGTTATGTAGTGGCACACATTATATATACACCAACCTTGACATGCTTTAATCGCCACTGGTAATAATGCCTTTCTGTGGGGAAAAACTCATTCTGATATGCCCTCCCAGGCCCACATTGTTGTGCCCCTGCCTAGTCATGTGAAATCGATAGATTAGGGCCTAATGAATTGATTTCAATTCACTGATTTCCATATATGAACTATAACTAAAATTGTTGAAATTGTTGCATATTTTTGTTCAGAATTCAAACCCTTTGACTTTTTCCACATTTTGTTACGTTACAGCCTCATTCTTTTTTCCTCATCAATCTACACACACTATCCCATAATAACAAAGCAAAAGCAAATTTATTAAAAATAAAAAATGGAAATTTCACATTTACAGTATTCAGACCCTTTACTCAGTACTTTGTTGGAGCACCTTTGGCAGCGATTACAGCATTGAGTCGTCTTGGGTATGACGCTAAAAGCTTGGCATACCTGTAATTGGAGAGTTTCCCCCATTCTTCTCTGCAGATCCTCTGAAACTCTGTCAGGTTGGATGGGGAGCGTTGCTGCACATCTATTTTCAGGTCTCTCCAGAGATGTTTGATCAGGTTAAAATCTGTACTCTGGCTGGACATTCAGAGACTTGTCCCGAAGACACTCCTGCATTGTCTTGGCTGTGTACGTTGTCCTGTTGGAAGGTGAACCTTCGCCTCAGTCTGAAGTCCTGAGCGCTCTGGAGAAGGTTTTCATCAAGGATTCATCCATGCCTCGATCCTGACTATTCTCCCAGTCCCTGCCGCTGAAAAACATCCCCACAGCATGAAACTGCCACCACCATCATGTTCTGAGAGTCTTTAGGTGCATTTTAGCAAACTCCAAGTGGATGTCATGTGCCTTTTACTGAGGAGTGGCTTCTGTCTGGCCACTACCAAAAAGGCCTGATTGGTGGAGTGCTGCAGAGATGGTTGTCCTTCTGGAAGGTTCTCCTATCACCACGGATGATCTCTAGAGCTCTGTCAGAGTGACCATCGTGTTTTTGGTCACCTCCATGACCAAGGCCCTTCTCCCCCGATTGCTCAGTTTGGCCAGGAGCTCTAGGAAGAGTCTTGGTGGTTCCAAACTTCTTGCATTTAGAAATGATGGAGGCCACTGTGTTCTTGGGGACCTTCAATGCTGCAGACATTTTTTGGTACCCTTCTCCAGATCTGTGCCTCGACACAATCCTGTCTCGGAGCTCTAAGGACGATTCCTTCAACCTCATGACTTGGTTTTTGCTCTGACATGCACTGTCAACTGTGGGACCTTATATAGACAGCCTTTCCAAATCATGTACAATCAATTGAATTTACCACAAGTGGACTCCAATCAAGTTGTAGAAACATCTCAAGGATGATTCATGGAAACAGGATGCACCTGAGCTCAATTTCAAGACTCATAGCAAAGGGTCTGAATACATATGTAAATAAGATATTTATGTTTTTAATACATTTGCAAACATTTCTTAAAACCTTTGTCATTATGGGGTATTGTGTGTAGATTGCTGAGGTTTATTCTTTTTTAAATCCATTTTAGAATAAGGGTGTAACATAACAAAATCGTCACTGTATATATTTCATATATTATATTAAATTTCACTGTATATATTTAATCCGGACTCTGACATTGCTCATTCTAATATTTTATATATTTCTTAATTCAATTTTTTTTACTTTTAGATATGTGTTTGCTGTTGTGAATTGTTATATATTACTGCACTGTTGGAGATGGAAACACAAGCATTTCTCTACACCCACAATAACATATGCTAAATGTGTGTATGCTACCAATAACCTTTTATTTGATTTGAAACCCGTATTTCAATCATGTCGACTGGAAGTCACAATAGAGCACTTTATTGTCAAAATAACTTTCAGGATAATGGAGTATATTTGGTTGTGAGTAGTTTCATTTCAGAGACAAATAAAATTGCATCGGCTTTGGGATTTCACTTTTTCCTGGCTACCCATTCACATCGTTCCATCCACACCACGCGCACTAAAGTTTCTTCTCCATGACGAGTCTGGATTTGATCTCCTCCCCTACGACCTCTCGAATGCAAACACATTTAAACTGCTCTGATTGGTCCCAGAAAACAATGGGTTGGGCAAGAGCCTAAACACAGGTGGGTAAAGCGGAGTTTCAGAAATAGTTATTGGCTTCGATACTCTGATTGGTTAGAGACGATCCAAACGCTGATTGCTTGTTTTGTACATCGCCCCTCACTCTGACGTCAGCAAAATCATCTACGATGGCAGTCTCAGACTGAATGTATGTAGCGATAGATACGTTAATAGAAAATGACTTGAGTAAAAGTGAAAGTCACCCAATAAAATACTACTTGACTAAAAGTCTAAAAATATACTTAAGTATCAAAAGTAAAAGTAAAAAAAGTAGAAGTATAAATCATTTCAAATTCCTTTTATTAAGCCAGACGCACCATTTTCTTTTACATTTGCGGATATCCAGGGGCACACTCCAACACTCAGACATCATTTACAAACAAAGCATTTGTGTTTAGTGAATCCGCCAGATCAGGCAGTAGGGATGACCAGGGATGTTCTCTTGAAGTGTGTGAATTGGACCATTTTCATGTCCTGCTAAGCATTCAAAATGTAACGAGTACTTTTGGGTGTCGGGGAAAATGTATGGAGTAAAACGTGCAGTATTTTCTTTAGGAATGTAGTGAAGTAAAAGTTGTCAAAAATAAAAAAAGTAAAGTACACATACCAAAAAAACTACTTAAGTAGTACTTGAAAGTATTTTTACTTAAGTACTTTACACCACTGGTTGTCAGACAAACTTCACTTGAGCATATCATAACAAGACCAGGTGATTGAGGTTTACAGACTTAATTTTATGGATGGTCGACGCTTAACTATCCTATTTGACAGATCCATTATGAATCAGTCATTATAGTTGTTGCAGTGATGTGTTTTATTTTTACCATTTTGTTTTATTTTTCAGAGTTTTTCCCCTAAGGGACGGAAACCTGACCATGGAAAACAAAAAAAAGACTTCAGTTGAAGCATCTCATCCCACAGACACAGTTGAGAAATAATGTCAACTAACCTTTCATTCCTGCTTACGAAGAGTCTAACCCAGCACAGAAGGCCCGCAGTCAGAGCAGGCCTGCCAAAGGCTGAGTAGGGCGGGCAGAGAATGCCACCAACGACTGCCTTGTTTGGATCAACGTAGCCCGCGTCGTTTGCCAGGCTTATCAGCAGGAGCCATGTGACGATATTTGTGAGGGCATCAGGTTTGTGTGTGTGTGTGTGTGTGGTGTGCGTGTGCATGCACTTATGTGTGCGTGTGTGAACCATGCAGTAATTTCTCTATTTTTGCTCAGTGAACACTCGATCTGACAGGCACCCCTGGAGTTAGCAGGGAAGCAGATGGCAGGGCCTCTTTTCCCATCAGCATAGAAACTGTGCACAGGACGTCAGCCTCCTGCACATTGTCGGCCAGCCTGCAACACTTTTTTTCTAGTCTCTATCTCCACTTTACTGTCTTCCAAACTTGCCATGCAAACTACAGGAAACTGCCAAAAATAAATTAAACACTGGAGTTAATGAGGGATACAAAGTACATTGAAATCAGGCGCTTCCACACAGGTGTGGTTCGTGAGTTAACATCCTGTCATGCTTAGGGGCATGTATAAAAATGCTGAGTGACTCATCATTCTGGCTACCATGGCTAGAAGAAGAGATCTCAGTGACTCTGAAAGAGGGGTCTCAACGGAGTCACCAGATCTAAATTCTGGAGGGGTGCCTGAGACAGCGTTTTCCACCACCATAAACAAAACGCTTGGAATCTCTAGTGGAAGAGTTCCAGACATTGTGCCATCTATGCCAAGGCGCATTTAAGCTGTTCTGGCGGCTTGTGGCCCAACGCCCTATTAAGACACTATGTTTGTGTTTCCTTTATTTTGGCAGTTACCTGTAGTTTCCCTCAGCCTCAAGAATGAGCCATCACCTGACGACGAGGCCTATAACACGCTTTGCAATCTGATGTAAACATAACTGGTGAAAACTAAGTGGATGTGACTATCCAACTAACTAAAATGTATAGGTTTTCATAATTGGAAGGGAGTTAAAGTTAGGGAACCCCCTGGACCCGACATCTGCACTGGATATGGGGTTTTACCGCAAGACTCAGAATGACTAGGAAAATGGATTGATTGATTGTGATCTTCTTTTCTAAGAAAGATGAAAGACAAAATTAATTGCCTGATGATCTTCCTTCTGCTTTCCAATACCTTTGATGCATTTGAATCACATTTCAATCATTTCAAAGGATATTTCCATATTTCTGTGCTATTTAAAACTTATGTTGATGTAATGGCAATAAGGCCAGATTCAAAATGTTCATAAAATATTTGTACATATTTGTTGCTGATACCCCCAAATAGAGATTCAAATCTCTTAAAACCAAAGACGTGACTGAAACAGGAACAAACATTTTCGCAATACATGTGCAGATGTAGGATATGTGAATTATTGTTGGATTATAATTAGTTGTAATTTTGTACAGGTTGATAAATGTTTAATTAAAGTCTGGAATTTAAAGTGGAAGTTACAAACTTTAGAAGCCTTTTTAAACCTTGAATACACTAAACGTTAACATTTCCTGCAACAACAGAGTGATCAAATTATGATCTCTGGATATATACAAATGAAGGTGATATTTGAGACCTCTCTCACCAATTGATTGATTGTCTACATACATGATTTCAGTTTGTGAGTGTATAATTGTTTTTCTCCACATTATAAAGAAAAACTTTTATAAACAATGCCAACTATGTTGACACTGCCACATTTATTTGAGCCTTTCTGTAGCAAAACAACAACAGTGTCAGACATTTGTATTTATTTATTTTATTTCACCTTTATTTAACCAGGTAGGCCAGTTGAGAACTAGTTTTCATTTACAACTGTGACATGGCCAAGACAAAGCAAAGCAGTGCGACAATAAAAAACAACAACAGTGTCAGACATTTGTATTTATTTATTTTATTTCACCTTTATTTAACCAGGTAGGCCAGTTGAGAACTAGTTTTCATTTACAACTGTGACATGGCCAAGACAAAGCAAAGCAGTGCGACAATAAAAAACAACAACACAGAGTTAAACATGGGATAAACAAACGTACAGACAATGACACTACAGAAAATATATTTACAATGTGTGCAACCTCCCCAGATTTCACTCTTTCATTTTCGTCTACAGTCGGCTGCATTAGCTTTACAGGCAGATTTCCTCAGCAGAAAGACACCTACATACAAAGTTTCAAATCTCTAGGTCAAACACGGTGGCGGATATGAGGGTTTAAGTGATGCTGCTTATAACAGCACCACCTATAGGCCAATCAGTGCATTATTATTTTTTTTTAAGTTACTCATGGCCTCTAGTTTCTGTGTGTAATTAGAAAAAAATGCTATGCTTGAGTTATTTGATCATGTCAAGTATTTTTTCTTCTTCTAAGAATAGCAATTGTCTTAGCAGCAGATGTGTATTATTTAACATTACTATCAAAATAGTGAACTTATAGGAATGGGTCATTGTTTACAAGTTGCTAGCTATCCCATAATGCCATCGCCGAAATCCACATATTTACATATCGTTCTGTGATTTGGTAATTTTCTGTTCTATTGATGGTCTCTTGCTGCACTGTAGATGACAAACTGTGCAGCATCTGTTTCTCAACAAATCAAATCAAATGTTATTGGTTGTATACACATATTTAGAAGATATGTAGCTAAATGCTTGTAGCGGGTGTATAGCCTAATGCTTGTGTTCCTAGCTCCAACAGTGCAGTAATATCTAATAATACACAACAATACACACTAATCTAAAAATAAAATAATATTAGGACGAGCAATGTCAGAGTCCAGAGTATAAATATATATATTGAACCAAAATATAAATGCAACATGCAACAATTCCAAAGATTTTACTGAGTTACAGTTCATATAGGGAAATCAGTCAATTTAAATACATTCATTAGGCCCTAATCTATGGATTTCAAATGACTGTCAATGTTGGTCATAGTTACCTTACAAAAAAGTATAGGGGCGTGGATCAGAAAACCAGTCAGTATCTTGTGTGACCACAATTTGCCTCATGCAGCGCGACATCTCCTTCACATAGAGTTGATCAGACTGTTGAATGTGGCTTGTGGAATGTTGTCCCACTCCTCTTCATATGGCTGTGCAAAGTTGTTGGATATTGGAGGGAACTGAAACACACTGTTTTATGTGTCGACCCAGAGCATCCCAAACATGCTCAATGGGTGACATGTCTGGTGAGTATCCAGGCCATGGAAGAACTGGGACATTTTCAGCTTCCAGAAATTATGTACAGATCCTTGTAACATGGGGCACTCTTTTGCACAACGTTGACATCAGCAAACCGCTCACCCACACAACGCCATACACGTGGTCTGCGGTTGTGAGGCCGGTTGGACGTACTGCCAAATTCTCTAAAACGACGTTAGATGATGCTTATGGTAGAGAAATTAACATTAAATTATCTTGCAACAGCTCTCGTTGACATTCCTGCAGTCAGCATGCCAATTGCACGCTCCTTCAAAACTTGAGACAACTGTGGCATTGTGTTGTGTGACAAAACTGCACATTTTAGAGTGGCCTTTTATCGTCCCCAGCACAAGGTGAACCTGTGTAATGATCAGGCTGTTTAATTAGCTTCTTGATATACCACACCTGTCAGATGGATGGATTATCTTGGCAAAGGAGAAATGCTCACTAACAGGGATGTAAACAAATTCAGCTCATGAAACATGGGACCAACACTTTACATGTTGCATTTATATATTTTGTTCAGTGTATCTATACTGTATATGTGATGGGATGTATAGACAGTATGCAAGCCTTCAACCGCAAGGGGGCGCTGCGATACCACTCCGTTGCGGACTGTCCCCATTGAAATTAACAACATCCGGCGCAAAGCAACGCACTGCTCAGATGTAATGTGAATGGGGCATGTGTCAGAGGGTGATACCTCATTCTCAGAAAGATTTACAATGCACCCCAAACATTAAGACCCCCATCTGAGTGGGAGCTCATTTAAACCATGAGGTAAATACTTAATATACATTTTAATGTTGGTAGAATGGTACAGCTAGATTACACATACAGGACTGTTTACATGCTGATTTTCTATTCAACTGAATAGTATGGCGTATATAGAGAACAAAGTGTCCCAGCAGAGAAGCAATAAGCTTATAACAAAGAAATAATTGCTCCATTAGAGCTAATAATGGATTATAAATAAGCAATAATGCATGGGGGGGGTTTGTGGTACATGGCCAATGTACAGCGGCTAAGGGCTGTTCTTATGCACGGTGCAAGGCGAAGTGCCTGGATACAGCCCTTAGCCTTGGTATATTGGCCATATACCACAAACCCCCAAAGTGCTTTTTTGCTATTATAAACTGGTTACCAACCTAATTAGAACAGTGAAAATTATTTTTTTGTCATACCCGTGGTATTTCAGCCAATCAGCATTCAGGGCTAGAACACCGGGTTTATAATCCTAAATGATCCATTACAACCGTGTGCCGTCCCTTTGCCATTGTTGCTCCTAGGGTTTAAAAATTGACTTTTTCTTGTGCTAGCGACCCAGACAGATATTCAACAATCCTGGAGCTCCGTCTCATGAATAAAAGAGGAGGTCTGGTCCAGGGGGAAAACCTTATTTACGCAGAGCTCCCATCCACCCTCTGTGGCTGTTGGATGAAGAGAGAGAAAAAGAGAGAGGGGGAAAAGAAAGCTTCTCTTAATAAGGAATGTGCTGGTTACTACGCAGAGAGAAATAAACCCAGTGGTATGTGGCTTCCTTTAATGAAGAGAAGGAATCAAAGGGTCTTGTGTTGCATTATTTTTTCCGGAATACAACAAAGTAAAGATGGTTGATTTAAAATTCTGAGCAGTGAAGTGCAGCCAGGATAGGCAGGGTAGTCAGTGATTACCCTATGATAATCTTATTTTTTTAAACTTTTATGAACAGCCAGATAAAATAATATATATATATAAAAATAAAAAAGGACTCTTTTGTTTTCTAACATTTTTTCTCAATGATTCTGGTGGTTAATATGCTCAACAATCAAAGAAAAGTCGACATCTAATACCAGATCACCCTAAAAACTTTTGAGAAAACACACATCGATCTGGCATTAAATGAACAGCGAATACAACAAGTGACCATCCACAAAGGTAAACAGAGATGTTTAAGGACCTTTTTAGAGCAACATGCTACCTAGGGAAGTGGAGAGGTCGTTCTCTGCTTTAAAGTGAATCACAACCTACAGCCGGAAAAGGACCTGAGAAGGACGGCTGTCATCCTTGGCCCTCCCCATTTCAACGTTGGGATTCATTGTTTATCTAGCTAGCTATCTAGCTACATGTCTTAACAAAAGACTCATCTTAGTGTGACAGAGTGCAGAATAACTGATGTATTTATGACCACTCAACACCTGTTGAATATGGCCGGTGTCAGTAAACATCGGCAAAAAAGCGTAATTCAATTGTTGCCAGCAGCACAGTTACAGTCACCAATGTTCTGGATAACATGAAAACAGCCTAACCAGCTCTGCTAGGGTGAGTAAAATGGTCAGAGTGGGGTGTTCTCTCATTATGTGTCTGGAAGTAGCTAGCCAATGTTAACCAGTTAGCTTGGGTCGTTTGTGAGGTCAGAACGTTCGGATCAACCCTACTCATTGGCCAGAGCGTCCAGTGTGCGCTCTGAACGGGAAACGCTATGAATTTACAAACGAACAATCTGACAGCACAGTTGGAGTCACCAGCTCTGGATAACATGACAGCCTAACAAAATCTGCTAGAGCGAGTAATGTTCAGTGAGCTGTTCTCTCTCTCTCTCTTAGATGTCTGGAAGTAGCTAGCAAGTTAATACAGACCACTCGGATCAACACTTAAAGAGATGGGTGGGGCTAAAGCTTAAGAGGGTGTGAACGATGCTGAATGGGTGTAGACAACGAAGAGCTCTCCAGTAGGTGTACCAAAACATTCAAAGGCCATTTTCTCAAAAGTGAGGTTACAAGTTTATCAACTTTCAAAGCAAAATTACTTCCCCATTGTTCCTCAACTGTAGTGTATGATATACAATTTTGTAGCTCTGAGTCTCTACTTTTATCCAATGCAAAAAAACACCAATTTCAAATTGTGATACATAAGACCGATTTGAGCCAGTCGTCCACATTTATCCAACAAATGAATGTGTTATCACTGTGCTTCATCTACTAGCACAACCAAATTACCTGGATTACATTTGAGATTATTTAAGTACATGGTGCAAGTGGTCAATGCCATTTGAGATTCTGCGCAGATTATTACAGCAATTCCGAAGGCCTCCACAGACTTTCCACATTTGCATGCTATCTTGATCATGCACGCCTTCTATGATTACATAAGACATTTATTCTTACAGTAACCTCAAAATGTGGCCAGGGATGTGTTACTTATTTTAAAGATGAATATAACCCGTTGCATTAGTTTGTAAAATAGCCTTCATTTTAGGCTATTTACTATATTACAAAAGTAATATTGAATTGTGTTTGGTTGAACCAAATATCAATGTTTAAAGGAGATGTGTTTTCTGCTTGGATACTTCCTTCTGAGCCACTGGCTTAATTATTTTCTTTATGTTGTATTTTTGGTTGAGATGGAGACCTGAATTCAACATATAATGTGTTAACTGGTTGATAAGTTAATAGGTTATTTACTGTATTGCAAAAGTGCTATTGAATTGTGTTTGGTTGTCAACGCAACCAAATATCAACGTTTGAAGGAGATGTATCCTTGGATAGTTCCGTCTGTGCCACTGAGTCTGGCTTTAACTTCAGTTTGTCTACAAGTTAATAATGGATATGTTGGATTCAAAAATAAAAGGTAATTAATAGGACAAAATCAAATCAAACTATAAATACACTTGAAATACTGTTTGATTTAGTCATATTCATTAACCTTTGGTTGAGATGGAGACGTGAAACCAACATGTTTTGTTTTACTAACTTATAGATTCCACTTGAAATCAACCAAACCTTGAAACCCTAGGCCTATATCTATTGTCTATTTGTAGTTGAATCCTGGGTTTAATTTAAACAATAGCTGTTGATGACTTCCCAAACCCTAAATATCATCATTGATGATTTATGAGTTGATCTAGCTACAGATATCCTTTGGTCTCCCATCCAAGGTTTTAACCAATCCCAGCCCTGCTTAGTTAAAACCCTCTCTGGGAGGCCAAAGGGTATCTGTAGATAGATCAACTATCCAGTAGGAGGTGTTGCCCAGCCTATAGGTAGGCCTAAATGCATTAGGCTACTGAATGAACATGAGAATAGTGCTGCTGTCCATTCAGCAAAACGGAGTTAACATGTAGCTTTCATATGAGCGGACCCGAGGCGCTGTCCATTCTGAAGTTTTGTTTCTAAAGTTTTATTTTGTTCACAAGTGTTTGTGTCAAAACTTGCTTATCAACTAGCCATCTAGCTAGCTAGGTTGCAATGGATCCCACTTTAGCTGGAATAGCTAACAAACATTTCCAGCGCTGTAGAAGCTGTGTTTATTATGCTCTTGTCCGGGACAATACTGACAATCCCGAGTCCCATGCTGCTAAACAAACTAGTGTCTGCGAGAGGTCTGGAGCAGATCGACATGAAGAATAGCTTCGCCGCCCTGGTGCCTGATCTACCTGAACCTTCATCGCTGGGACTGCGTGTGTATGCGACAGCTGTGCTGACTCCAACTACGCTGACTCCATCATCGGCTTTGTTGTCAGTTTCGTCTCCTTTCCCTCTCTCGGGATGTGAAGGGCCTCTGCCTGTTGTGGGAGGTATGGACCTATCGCTGGGAGCTAAGGCTGTACGCTATCCTGCTTCTCGTGGGCCCGTGAAAGGTTCCACAAATTGTGTGAGGGTTAGGAACGGGCAGATTTCTCCATTCCCTTCTCCGGATGTTTTATTGGGCAGTTCAATGGTGAGAAATGTCTCAGTCCCTGGAGCAAAAACGTTGTGCTATCCAGGAGCACGAGTACAGGACATCAATAAGCTACTCTCAAACATTTTAAACCTGCATCAGGAAATTGAGTATCATAGTTCATGTGGGATTCAATTACATTCTGAAGAGCAGCTCAGAACAGCTGAAGATGGACTTTAAAGAACTGATTGGGTCTCTGCTCGACACCAACAAACACCTTTTTCTCCCCAATTGGTAGTTACACTCTTGTCCCATCGCTGACGACATGGAATAAGTTAGTCCTAAATATTTCAAAAACAAAAAGCATTATATTTGGGACAAATCATTCCCTAAACTAAACTCAACTAAATCTTGTAAGAAATAATGTGGAAATTGTGCATGTTGAGGTGACTAAACTGCTTGGAGTAACCCTGGATTGTAAACTTCATTGGTCAAAACATGTTGATACAACAGTAGCTAAGATGGGGAGAAGTCTGTCCATAATAAAGCGCTGCTCTGCCTTTTTAACAGCACTATCAACAAGGCAGTTCCTACAGGCCCTAGTTTTGTCACACCAGTCAGTTAAGAACACATTCTTATTTACAATGACAGCCTACCTACAGGGTCAGCCCCTGGAGCAAATTAGGGTTAAAGTGCCTTGCTCAAGGACACATCGGCAGGTTATTATAAACATTTTTTTGACCTTGTCAGCTTGAGTATTCAAACCAGCAACCTTTCAGTTACTATCCCAACACTCTAACCGCTAGGCTACCTGCCACCAAACTTATAGTACCAGTCAAACGTTTTGACAGAAAGTAGCGGACACAGCAACTAAGCCCAACAGAGCCGCGGATCCAAAATAAAATAAAATAATATAAAAACACTATTAGCTTTACAAAAACAACAATAAACCGAGGTCTCTCGTCTCTTGTTCAGCTTTCAGCGTTCAACAACAAACACCATACGTAGGGGTGGTATACAGAAGATAGCCCTATTTGGTAAAAGACCAAGTCCATATTATGGCAAGAACAGCTCAAATAATCAATGAGAAACAACAGTCCTTACTTTAAGATATGAAGGTCAGTCAATACGGAAAATGTCAAGAACTTTTATAGTTTCTTCAAGTGCAGTCGCAAAAACCATCAAGCGCTATGATGAAAATGGCTCTCATGAGGACCTCCACAGGAAAGGAAGACCAAGAGTTACCTCTGCTGCAGAGGATAAGTTCATAAGAGTTACAAGCCTCAGAAATTGCAGCCCAAATAAATGCTTCACAGAATTCAAGTAACAGACACATCTCAACATCAACTGTTCAGAGGAGACTGTGTGAATCAGACCTTCATGGTCGAATTGCTACTAAAGGACACCAATAAGAAGAAGAGACTTGCTTGGGCTTAGAAACACGAGCAAATGACATTAGACCAGCGGAAATGAGTCCTTTGGTCTAGAGTGCAAATTTGAGATTTTTGGTTGCAACCGCCGTGTCTTTGTGAGATTATCTCCGCATGTGTATTTCCCACCGTAAAGCATGGAGGAGGAGGTGTTATGGTGTGGGGGTGCTTTGCTGGTGACACTGTCTGTGATTTACTTAGAATTCAAGGCACACTTAACCAGCATGGCTACCACAGCATTCTGCAGCAAAATGCAATCCCATCTGGTTTGGGCTTAGTGGGACATTTGTTTTTGAACAGGAAAATTACCCAACACACCTCCAGGCTGTGTAAGGGCTATTTTACCAAGAAGGAGAGTGATGGAGTGTTGCATCAGATGACCTGGCCACCACAATCCCCCGACCTCAACCAAATTGAGATGGTTTGGGATGAGTCGGACCTCAGAGTGAAGGAAAAGCATCCAATAAGTGCTCAGCATATGTGGGAACTCCTTTAAGACTGTTGGAAAAGCATTCCAGGTGAAGCAGGTTGAGAGAATGCCAAGAGTGTGCAAAGCTGTCATCAAGGCAAAGGGTGGCTATTTGAAGAATCTCAAATATTAAATATAATTTGATATGTTTAACACTTTTTTGGTTACTATATGATTCCATATGTGTTATTTCATATTTTTGATGTCTTTACTATTATTCTACAATGTAGAAAATAGTAAAAATAAAGAAAAACCCTTGAATGAGTAGGTGTTCTTAAACTTTTGGACGGTAGTGTATATAACATATCTTTTTTGTGTGTCTGTGCATATCTATTAATGTCCTTAATCAGTATAAAGGAGGAAATGTTGCTTACTTGTTCAGCAAATTCAAAGCTGTAATGCATCCTGATGTTTTCGCTTGCTGGTTCAGTTGGGCCCCCCATAGACAAAGGTGGTCTTGCAGTCAGCAAACATCTTCTAGTAGACAGACCGCTCACTCTGAACAAGTGCTTGCTTGGGCCAGCTCTGTTTTTGATGGGAGGCATTAGACCATACTCCTTGTATCACTGGTGTCGGAGAGTCAGGCGTGTTCTACTGACGCTGAAAGACACATTCCAGATACAAATATTTTAACATTATTATACAATAGATAGCCGAAATCACTGGCTAACTTGATGGGCCATGTAATCATCTATTGAAGTGGAGTCTTTTGTTGAGACATGTAGCTAACTAGCTAAACAATAAACCCTAATCCTAATCCATAGAGTACTAGCAATACAAACTGATTGTCATAGCTAGCTAAAGTTAACCAAATAGGTTCAATGTTAGCTAGTTATAACTAGCAATGTAAATGGCTTTCTGAGATAATATTACTACACAGATCATACACGTAATGTTAGCTAGCGAGCCAGCCACCTAACGTCAGCTAGCTAGCTAACAGTAGGCTCTCATTTGCAATGAAAACAACTTTTTCCCACTGACCTTCGTCGATAGCGCCTGATAAATTCATGGCAGCAATGTGATTGAGAGCAGTATCAACACATTTGCAGTACAAAGGATTATCTACACAGCAGCTCATTTTATAGACAGAAGATGCTACACGGTAGACCAATCCGAAACTCATATCTTGGCATGTCCAGCCCACTTACTATCTCAGCCAATCATGGCTAGCGGGAAGGTTCCCGTCTTTTTCTGTGGCTAAACCAACTAGGCTTGGAATTTAACAACTTTATTCGTATTTACAGATGGCATACACATTTGTTATTAAAGCACATGAAAGTTCAAATGTTCAAGAAGACATTTCTGCCCCAAAATGCATTTTGATAAAACATTTAAATAAACGTTCAAACACTCTCCTTTGAAGTCGTGACTTGCGACATACGCCTAGTTTCCTGAAACTAGTCACATACAGTATAACAAGCCATAGCGTGGGGTGCTGGGCCCAGTCAAGTCTTTGACACAACAATATAACAATCCATACCGTGGCGTGCTGGGCCCAGTCAGGTCTTTGACACAACAATATAACAAGCCATACCGTGGGGCACTGGACCCAGTCCGGTCTTTGACACAACAATATAACAAGCCATACTGTGGGGGTGCTGGACCCAGTCAGGTCTTTGGCACATTCACCCACTCCCCTGCTGAAAGATCAGCCACAATATTTTGTTACCATTGTAACACATTGTAATCAATCCCTGGTCTCCAGAATGGGAACAGAAGAGGAATACCTGGTGCCATAGTTTCAGGTTGGACTACACCAAATCCTCTTGGCTCTGACACACACATACAAATGCAAGCTCACACCTTACAGTAACCTGTTGAACATGAAAGATCCTTCATAAATCAGCAAAACATTAATAACCTATTTATTGACACTATGTAGTGTCCTGTAATACTTACTTTGAAGCGAGACACCTTCGGTCATTCATAACACATCCATAAAGACTCTATTTCACATGACACTGTACTTACTATACAGTCAGACCTTTGGTAATTATATTATTATATGACACTGTACTTACTTTAAAGTCAGACCTTTGGTAATTATATTATTATATGACACTGTACTTACTATACAGTCAGACCTTTGGTAATTATATTATTATATGACACTGTACTTACTATACAGTCAGACCTTTGGTAATTATATTATTATATGACACTGTACTTACTATACAGTCAGACCTTTGGTAATTATATTATTATATGACACTGTACTTACTATACAGTCAGACCTTTGGTAATTATATTATTATATGACACTGTACTTACTATACAGTCAGACCTTTGGTAATTATATTATTATATGACACTCTACTTACTATACAGTCAGACCTTTGGTAATTATATTATTATATGACACTCTACTTACTATACAGTCAGACCTTTGGTAATTATATTATTATATGACACTGTACTTACTATACAGTCAGACCTTTGGTAATTATATTATTATATGACACTGTACTTACTATACAGTCAGACCTTTGGTAATTATATTATTATATGACACTGTACTTACTATACAGTCAGACCTTTGGTAATTATATTATTATACGACACTGTACTTACTATACAGTCAGACCTTTGGTAATTATATTATTATACGACACTGTACTTACTACACAGTCAGACCTTTGGTAATTATATTATTATATGACACTGTACTTACTATACAGTCACACATACATTCATAACACATACATAAAGGATTAATGATGAAAACACAGATGTATTAACACTTAGTGAATTATCACCAACAGTTAAAACAAATAAACATTAAAGACATGTTTAAACCATACATAATAAAAAAGTTTGGCAAAGCAATTACATTGAACATTACACAGGGCTGTGAATAGGGATTTCCCTGAAATTAAATTAAATTACAGCTCATTCTAATTAAATTATGAATTTGCGATTAATTATGATGAATCACAGCAAATTCTGCAATTGTCTTAATTACATTTTTTAAAAGTTTGACAGCCCTATTCTGAACTGATCAGTCAATATTCTTAGATGTGAGAAATTCATAATAAACAGCTGAGTGTCGGCCCTCTTGGTCTAATGGTAAACACATTGTCTTCTGTTGTGGGAGACCTGGGTTCTAATCCAGAGAGTTACAAACGAACATGTGAAATGTTTGGAAGCCACATCTATTTCAACATTTATATGCCTATTTATTTTCTTCAACAACACACTCACTCATTACACATTGTAAACAAGCTAGTGCCAGTGGATCCTAGAGACGACGAGAGATGATTGACATAGGGAAAAGAGTGACTATCAGCTGATCAGAGCGAATCATGACGATAGCTAGTTAGCTTTGCTGTCGAAACAAACCTGTTTTTACTTGACTATCAGCTGATCAGAGCGAATCATGATGCTAGCTTGTTAGCTATGCTGTCGAAACAAACCTGTTTTTACTTGATTTGAGTTTGTTCTGCTGCTGACATCTGCCTCTTAATAACAAGCAGACAAATTGCCCCATTGTTTGTCCCTAAAAGTGAGAGACACACATGAGAGATCCACTTCAAAAGAAGCCTACCAGCATTCAAGTCCCCCACTCGGCTCCTGTAGCCAGTGGCCACTGCATGCAAGTCAGAGGAGTGCACTCGAGATGAACAGCCCACCGGGCACACCACATTTCATCCTGGATAATTGGGTAATATTTGGTTGAGATGTTGATCAAGGACATTACACCCTATATTCACCCACTCAAAAAGTTAGTGTATCATTATGCTTTCAACCATCTAAAAGCACAACCAGATTCCAATGATAAAACAGTGTCAGATTGTTGGTTTAGCTGTCACCAAAATGTCTATCACTGAACTTTCAATCATTTAAAAGCACAGCAAGATCAAATGGAAATACAATGTCAGATGTTTTATTTATTTATACAACAGATTGTGTTATCACTGTGCTTCATCAAATGGCAAAACCAAATTATCTGGATTGCAGTTGAGATTACATTAAAAGTACAGGGTGCAAGTGATCAATGTCGTTTGAGATTCTGCAGAGATTATTACAGCAACTGTGAAAATCTCCACAGACGAGTGACGACCTATGCATGCTATCTTGAACATAAGAATACATTTATAGAGTAACCTCAAAATGTGTCAATGGATGTGCTACTAAGGTTGAATGTTACATTAGTTTGTTAGATTGCACATTTAAGCTACATATACAGTATATATGCTATTAACAGTATTACAAAACTATTATTGAATTGTGTTTGGTTGACGCAACCAAATATCAACATTTAAACATTGCACTATATATTAACAAAAGTATGTGGACACCCCTACAAATTAGTGGATTCGGCTATTTTAGCCACACCCTTTGCTGACAAGTGTATAAAATCGACCACACAGCCATGCAATATCCATAGACAAACACTGAAGAGCTCAGTGACATTCAACGTGGCACCGTCATAGGATGCCACCTTTCCATCAAGTCAGGTAATCAAATTTCTGCCCTGCTAGAGCTGCCCCGGCCAACTGTAAGTGGCGTTATTGTGAAGTGGAAACATCTAGGCGTAACAACGGCTCAGCTGTGAAGTGATAGGCCACACAAGCTCAGAGAACGGGAGCGCCGAGTGCTGAAAAAAAAAAGGTCTATCCTCGGTTGCAACACTCACTACTGAGTTCCAAAATGCCTCTGGAGGCAATTTCAGCACAATAGCTGTTCGTTGGGACCTTCATGAAATGGGTTTCCATAGCCGAGCAGCTGCACACAAGCCTAAGATCACCATGAGCAATGGCTGGAGTGGTGTAAAACTCGCCGCCGTTGGACTTTGGAGAAGTATTGCATTTTATGGAGTGATGAATCACACTTCACCATCTGGCAGTCCAAAGGACAAATCTGGGTTTGGTGGATGCCAGGAGAACGCTACCTGCCCCAATGCATAGTGAGTACTGTAAAATTTGGTGGAAGAATAATGGTGTGGGGCTGTTTTTCATGGATCCCCTACCCTTAGTTCCATTGAAGGGAAATCTTAACATTACAGCATACATTTTAGATTATTCTGTGCTTCCAACTTCTTGGAAACAGTTTGGGGAAGGCCCTTTCCTGTTTCAGCATGACAATGCCCCCTTGCACAAAATGAGGTCCATACAGAAATGGTTTGTTGAGATGCCCCCTTGCACAAAATGAGGTCCATACAGAAATGGTTTGTTTAGATCAGTGTGGAAGAACTTTACTGGTATGCACAGAGTTCTGACCTCAACCCCTTTGGGATAAATTGGAATGCCGACTGAGAGTCAAACCGCAAGGCACTACAGAGGGTAGTGCGTACGGCCCAGTACATCACTGGGGCCAAGCTTCCTGCTATCCAGGACCTCTATACCAGGCGGTGTCAAAGGAAGGCCCTAAAAATTGTCAGAGACTCCAGCCACCCTAGTCATAGACTCTTCTCTCTGCTACCGCACGGCAAGAGGTACCGGAGAGCCAAGTCTAGGTACAAAAGGCATCTTAACAGCTTCTACCCCCAAGCGATAGCACACCCCCCCCACCCCCTCTTTTACGCTGCTGCTACTCTCTGTTTATTATCTGTGCATAGTCACTTTAACTCTACCTACATGTACAGCTTACATTTTAAAAAACTATTTTTATTTAACCTTTATTTAACTATGCACGTATGTTAATTTACATGAATAACATGAGAATATCCACTTCTGCTAAGCTTCCCAGTAAAGCAATGAAAACAAGCAAGCATCCCAGAAAAGTGCTCAAAATAGCCCACTCAAGAAAAAGCTTCAAACTGTAACCAGTGCCTAACACCTGGTTCACACCTGGTTCAGTCAACCTACCAGGGTAGTTACAAACAGCACATGAATGAAATCATCAACACATATTGATCACATCTTTACTAATCCTGCAGAAATGTGCTTGAAAGCAGTATCCAGATCAATTGGATTTAGTGATCACAATATCTAGGAAAACCAAAGTTACAAAGGCTGGGTCTAATATAGTGTATAAGAGGTCATACAAGATGTATTGTAGTGATTCCTATGTAAAGAATATGTGTTGGTCGGTGGTGTGTAATGAGGACCAAACAGACATTGCACTTAATGAAAGCCTCTCCAACATAAACCAGTTAGAATAAGGAATTCCACAGGGCAGCTTTCTAGGCCCCTTACTTTTTTCAATCTTTACTAACGACATGCTTACTAACGACATGCCACTGGTTTCAGTATGCGGATGACAACATTATACTTGTCAGCTACTACAGCGACTGAAATGACTGCACCACTTAACAAAGGGTTGCAGATAGTTTCAGAAAGGAAATAGTTAGTCCTAAATATTTAAAAAACTAAAAGCATTGTATTTGCGACAAATCATTCACAAAACCCTAAACCTCAACTAAGTCTTGTAGTAAATAATGTGGAAATTTATCAAGTTTGGGGTAACCCCTGGATTGTAAACTGTCATGGTCAAAACATATTGATACAACAGTAGCTAAGATGTGGAGAAGTCGGTCCATAATAAAGCGTTGCTCTACCTTCTTCATTTTTTCTTAACAGCACTATCAACAAGGCAGGTCCTACAGGCTCTAGTTTTGTCGCACCTGGACTACTTTTCAGTCGTTTGGTCAGGTGCCACAAAGAGGGACTTAGGAAAATTGCAATTGGCTCAGAACAGGGCAGCACGGCTAGCTAGCTAAACAATGAATCATAATCCCAATCCATAGAGTACTAGCAATACAAAACGATTGTCATAGCTAGCTAAAGTTAACCAAATAGGTTTAATGTTATCTAGTTAGCTAGCTAACATTAGGCTATAACTAGCAATGCGAAATGGCATAATATCTGAAACTGTAGCTAGACTCTTACCGATATACATGGATAAATACTTCAAGGCAGACCACAACCCCTTTCATTAAATAAGATGTCCTGTGTCATCTCCTTATCATATCTACCAGACATTCCACTGATTTTCAAAACTCTGTCAACTTCTTCCGTGACAACAACACTGTTGATCACCGTTTTTTCCCAATCACTCTCATCAGAAGACTTTACAATGTCTTCTTCAATGAAAATGCTTTTACCTAAATCAGGGATTTCCTCAAAGTTCAGTCACAGTTCAATGGCTCAGACACGAGACGCAAGTCGCAGGGACTACAGACAATCATGTATTATATAAGGAAAACCAGCCATGTCGCGGACACCGACTTGCTTCCGGACAGGCTGAACACCTTCTTCGCTCGCTTTGAGGATAGTACAGTGCCACCGACTGCTACCAAGGACTGTGGACTCTTTTTCCTCAGTGGCCAACGTGAGTAAGACATTTAGCGTGTTAACCCTCACAAGGCTGCCGGCCCAGATGGTATCCCTTGCCGCATCCTCAGAGCATGCGCAGACCAGCTGGCACATTTATTTACAAATATATTAAATCTCGCCCTATCCCTGTCTGTTGTCCCCACATGCTTCAAGGTGGCCAACATTGTCCCTGTACCTAAGAAAGCACTCACCTCTGTCATCATGAAGTGCTTTGAGAGTCAAGGATCATATTACCTCCACCTTACCTGCCACCCTAGACTCTATTGCACTCAACACTGCCCTTTCCCACTTGGACAAAAGGAACAACTATGTCTCTGCAACTGGATCCTGGGTCCTCAGATCCTCAAAAGGTTCTACAGCTGCAGCATCGAGAGCATCCTAACTGGTTGCATCACTGCCTCGTATGGCAACTGCTCGGCTTCCGACCGCAAGGCACTACTGACTGCGTACGGCCGAGTACATCATTGAAGTTTCCTGCCATCCAGGACCTCTATACCCGGCGGTGTCAGAGGAAGGCCCTAAAATTTGTCAGAGACTCCAGTCACCCCAGTTATAGCCTGTTCTCTCTGCTACCGCAAGGCAAGCAGTGCCGGAGCACAAAGTCTAGGTCCAAAAGGCTTCTTAACAGCTTCTACCCCCAAGCCATAAGACTCCTGAACAGCTAATCAAAGGGCCACCAGACACCTCTTTTAAGCTGCTGGTACTCTCTGTTTTTTTTTAAATCTATGCATAGTCACTTTAACTCTCCCTACATGTACATATTACCTCAACTAACCCCGGTGTCCACACACATTGACTCTGTACTTCCTGTATATAGCCTTGCTATTGTTATTTTACTGCTGCTGTTGAATTATTTGTTACTTTTATTTTCTATTTTTTACTTAATACTTATTTTTTTCTTCACTTCTTAAAGCATTGTTGGTTAAGGGCTTGTAAGTAATAATTTCACTGTAATGTGACAAATACAATTAGATTTGATTTGATTTTATCTTGAAGCATGTGGGGACATCTTGAAACAGACTGGTATAGGGAGAGATTGAATATGTCCGTAAACACACCATCCATCTGGTCTGCACATGCTCTGAGGACACGGCTAGGGATGCCGTCTGGGCCGGCAGCCTTGCGAGTGTTAACACACTTAAATATTTTACGGAAGCAATAAGTCGGTCTCGGCGACGTGGCTGGTTTTCCTTTTGTAGTCCGTGATTGTCTGTAGACCCTGCCACATACATCTTGTGTCTGAGCCGTTGAATTGTGACACTTATGCTTATGCTTAGTCCGAAGAATAAGATAACAAACATCAATTAAGTAGAAAAATTACTATCTATGTTATACATGCTTTGAGAAATGGAGCTGAAATTACAAAACAGGGAAGATTAAAGCTAGAATCCATAGTTGGAACAATAATAAAGTGGTTACCCCACCTCTGTTTTGGTAAAAAATCGCTAAAATTCATAGAAAGGGCTATGGATGCAAGAACTGTCCATCCAGGATAGGAAACTTATAGTTTTAACCATGTTTTGAGGCTATTTAGTGTTTGTTTATTTTTTACATTGTTTATAAACATTGAAGTAAAACAAGCTTATATTTTGGGTAGGACAGTTGAATTAAGCACAAGGCATTTATAAATTATATTCTTTAAAAAATCTATGGCCTTTGGAAGGTACTCAGACCTCTTGACATTTTCCAAATTTTGTTAGATTACAGCCTTATTCTAAAATTAAATACATAGTTTTTTCCCCTCATCAATCTACACACAATACCCCATGACAGGGCAAAAATACGTTTTTAGATGTTTTTGCTAATTAATAAAAAAGAAAGAACTGAAATATCAAATTTACATAAGTATTCATACCCTTTACTCAGTACTTTGTTGAAGCGCCTTTGGGAGCGATTACAGCCTCAAGTCTTAATTCTTGGGAATTACACTACATGCTTGGCATAACTGTATTTGGGGAGTTTCTCCCATTCTTCTCTGCAGTTTCTCTCAAGCTCTGTCAGGTTGTATGGGGAGCGTTGCTGCACAGCTATTTTGTTAGATCGGGTTCAAGTCCGGGTTCTGGCTGGACTACTCAAGGGCATTCAGAGACTTTCCCGAAGCCACTCCTGTGTTGTCTTGGCTGTGTGCTTAGGGTCATTGTCCTGTTGGAAGGTGAACCTTCGCTCCAGTCTGAGGTCCTGAGCGCTCTGGAGCAGCTCTCTGTACTTTGCTCCGTTCATCTTTGCCTCAATCCTGACTAGTCTCCCAGTCCCCGCCGCAGAAAAACATCCCCATAGCATGATGCTCCCAACACCATGCTTCACCGTAGGGATGGTTCCAGGTTTCCTCCAGACGTGATGCTTAGCATTCAGGCCAGAGAATCTTGTTTCTCATGACATCCCGCTTGTTACTCCAAGCGGGATGTCATGTGCCTTTAACTGAGGAGTGGCTCCCGTCTGGCAACTCGACCATAAAGGCCTGATTGGTGAGTGCTGCAGAGATAGTTGTCCTTCAGGAAGGAGCTCTGTCAGAGTGACCATTGGGTTCTTGCTCACCTCCCTGAACAAGGCCCTTTCCCTCTGATGCTCAGTTTGGCCGAGCGACAGGCTCTAGGAAGAGTCTTGGTGGTTCCAAACTTCTTCCATTTGAGAATGATGGAGGCCATGGTGTTCTTGGGGACCTTCAATGCTGCAGACATTTTTGGGTACCCCAGATCTGTGTCTCGACACAATCCTGTCTCTGAGCTCTACGGACAATTCCTTCAAACTCATGGCTTGGTTTTTGCTCTGACATATACTGTCAACTGTGGGACCTGATATAGACAGGTGTGTGCCTTTCCAAATCATGTCCAATCAATTGCATTTATCACAGATGGACTCCAATCAAGTTGTAGAAACATCTCAAGGATGATCAATGGAACAGGATGCACCTGAGCTTAATTTTGAGTCTCATAGCAAAGGGCCTGAATACTTATGTAGATAAGGTTTCTCTTTTAAATTTTTAATACATTTGAAAACATTTCTACAAACCTGTTTTAACTTTGTCATTATGTGTCGATTGCAGAGTATTTTCTGTAACGTAATTAAATGTGGAAAAAGCAACTAAGGACTCCAGTTTTAAAGACGCACTCCAGCTTTTTTTTCTCACTTTTCCTGCTGAAATACAATAACTCTTGTTTAGATATAGTAATGTACACACACTTAAAAATATGTTTTGAGCAAAATAGTTCTTTAGACACAAGTGCAAACTTCAAAGAGTTGGTCTGATGCTGTCCTCTGATCTCATTGGCCTCCTGTAATGATATACGGGAGACGATGATTTGGATTCACGCGCAGAGCGCTGTTCTTTAATTTTCATCAGCAAAGGTGCAATAGGAATCAGGCAGAGATCGTAGTCGGAAGGCAGTCAGAGTTCATACACGGAAGAGGCAGTGATCGGGGCAGAAGCACAGGAGGGTAATTCCGGGAATCAAAAAGGTTCAGGAGACAAAGGTCATACACGAGGAGACTACGAGAGAAGAACAATATAATGAAAATAACAGGCTTAGTAGGTCACGACAGCAAACAATACCTCACAGGGAAACAGGGACTGACGACTGAACTAAGTAGGTAGTTGATGAGAAGCAGGTGTGCTAGGGGCAGTTGGAACTAGTAAAGGAAAAAACGAAAACCAGAACTGGGAATGGAATGAAAAAAATAAAAGCACTCAGAAAGGATGCAGACAGCAAAACCTCACACCTCCCCCTTGTGCCATGTCATGAGGATACCTGGACCACCTATGGAGATGTGCCTTTTGTTAAGTAAATCAGGTGATAAATGAGCTGAAAAGGAGACTGATGTAGGACTTTAATTGAAAATGTAAATCACCAATTTTGGTTTTCAGGCTATTTGGTTCATATGGTTTTCTACAGAGTTATGTAGCAGGTTGATAGATAGATAGATAGATAGATAGATAGATAGATAGATAGATAGATAGATAGATAGATAGATAGATAGATAGATAGATAGATAGGTACTTTATTGATCCCCCGGGGGGGAAATTTCATTGTCAAGCAGCTACAACAAAAACACAGGGCAGGTGCAAAATGCCACAACGAAAGTACACAAAAGACAGATACACGGTACATGATACATAGAGCGGCAGTATGAAAAAGTATAGAAATACAAGATATCTGGAGTGCAAAAAAAAGCTATAAAAGGACATTGCATAGTATGAGTGGTTGGCTGAATATGTACACTATACATTGGTGGATGTTGGATGGTTAACTATACTATACAGGTCGATGGCAGAGAAATACTTCAGTAGCTAAAAATGCGTGTGATATGAGCGAGGGTAATAATAGTTTACTTAATAGACAGACTGGGTAAATGAACAGGTAAGTGAAAATTTTGCATGCTTAAATTAGCTGTACAGTTAGGTATACAGTTATATTTACAGATAAGTGAATACTTGCATGTTTACACAAGCTGTACAGGTAAATGACAGGAAGAGATACTTTAATAGCTAAATGTGTGTATGATATCATTTGGGGTAATAATAGTAATTCCCTTAAAATACAGTCCTTAGTGCGCAGGGTTTAATTACAGACAACTGCACTTATTGCACATTCGATATACTAAAAGCAATGAGAAAAGGTGCAACTGGCAGGATACTAATATGCATTCCTGAGTGAATGCCTACGTCCAATAATTACTTACAATATTGCATGTGATATAATATAACAACTGTACATGAGTATGTATATACAGACCTGTATGAATAAATAGGTCCTGAGTGGATGAGTGCTGACGGACCAGAGTTACTCACGGATGGATGCATAATTGTTAAACTAGGTCCTAACACCCCAACAGTTCCAGATCTATGTTGCCGACGGCACGGCACCCCGGTGAGGCATTATATAGTCTCATAGCCGCCGGCAGGAAGGACCTCCTGTAGCGCTCTCTGGCACACCGTGGTGGGATCAGTCTGTGACTGAAAGTGCTCCTCTGCGTCATAACCATAGCGTGCAGAGGGTGGGTGACGTTGTCCATGATGGCCAGCAGTTTGGCCAGGATCCGTCTCTCCGCCACCTCCTCTAGAGTGTCAAGGCTCATCCCCAGGACAGAGCTAGCCTTCCTGATCAGCTTATTTACCCGAGAAGCATCACCGGCTTTGATGTTTGCTCCCCAGCACACCACTGCAAAAAAGATGGCACTAGGTCCAGACACTAGTTTTAGATCAGCTAAGATAGAGATGCTTGGAGCTCTAAAATCTAAAATCTGTACAGACTCTAAACTTCCCATCACCAGTGTATGGTTGTGTCTGAAATGGCACCCTATTCCCTTTAGTGCCCTTCTTTTGACCAGAGCCCTATGCGGGCGCTAGTAAAAATAAATAAATAAAGAAGTAGTATACAATACTGGGGTGCCATTTTGGACACACATAGATCCTACTACAGTATATTGGCCCTTTCAGCAGGGCAGTTAGAGACATGTTGTCCGTGTCATCTGTCTTGTTACCATTCTCTTCCTGACATATGACAGATCACACACTCAGGCATGTAATATCTTCAGCTCTTGCCAGTGAGGAGACACATTCCCTAGAGTAAGGTTGATCATGTACAATAAATAAATAATTGGTACTAATTTCTGAGAAACTACGTTGGAAGTGTGAGCTGAAATCGCCATAGGGACATGAGATATACTAGACAATGTTGTACTGATGTGCGGCCTTTCCATGTTATCTTTTGGAGATTCTGAAGGTTTGGAACCATGCATATTTCTGTTGCATGACCAGGTAGAGTGTATGGTGGCTGTTTCCTACTTGTAGTGAAGAGCTGATGACATTGTACCCCATATTCTTGTAAAGTGTTACTGCCCGTGCATAAGTAGTGGTGATTTTGGTCACACTCAATCTCACACATCTTTCACACAGTAGGGAAGAAGTTGTATGGTTTCCACATTTCCCCCACCAAGGTTCCTTTATATTACGTTGATTCTGACTAATGATGTAACACATGGGTGTTACAAAATGTGTCAGTGCAGTTTTTATATTAAATAACTAAATTATAACACTTTTCATCCACTATTATACCTGTGTAGTACACTCTAGTACTCATTACACTAGTAACTACACTACCGTTCAAAAGTTTGGGGTCACTTTGAAATGTCCTTGTTTTTGAAAGAAAAGCAACATTTGGACAAAAAATTGACAAAAAATGTATTTTTCTTTCAATAACAAGGACATTTCTAAGTGACACCAAACTTTTGAACAGTAGTGTATGTTGTTACATAATACTTCAATAATAGTTTTATGCACAGTAATGGAGTTAACCATTTTACCCATTTACACACTAATTTCTCTATGTGTCAGACCACTTTGTTGTGGGTTTAAAAATATGTTTTTACCATCTAGCAATGTGAGCAACGCAGTCTAAGATACAGTAGCGGGCCACACACCCTGATCTCTGTACAGTAATACCGTTGTGGTAGTTAAGAGTGCTGCCACTAGCTCAGAGCCAGGTCACATGCACTGATAGCCTCCCACTGGTGTCCTCTTAATCACCCACCACCAACAGGGTTATTTATCAGGAGCCGGCATCGCATGCCCCCACTGGGCGATGGCAGCTTCCGTCGAGCCCTAACCGGGAGACTGACCTTCGACAAGGTCAGCATCTGTAGGGTTTATGAGCGTCATTATGGAGAAGTACCACCTGTGAGCCCCTGGTTTTCGAAACACAAGCAGATGCTCTGAAAGTCAACATGTGTGGAAGTGTTATTAATATCGGTCATGAAAGACATGACTAACGTGTGGGAACTGACTGTCCTGTTCTGGGTTGCTGTGGGGGGTGACGGGGCTTGGATTGGAGACTCAAACTCATCATTTCTCAATCTTTTTTTTATCTTTGACACTATGTCAGGATTCTCATCGCTGTCAAGGAATTACTCTTAAATAAAGGACAAACTCCGTAGAATTACTCTTTAATTGTTACAGGATGTTTCTCTAAGCTTAAGTCAAACATGCATTCATGTAATCTTTCACACCACATTTACTGCAAAGCCCAGGTTGTTCTTTTACCATCCACAGAGATGGTACATTATACGGTACAAAAGGCTACTCACTTTACTGTAGGCCTATGTGTAGTCCTTCAATGATGCAGGTCTGTTGGGTGACAAATGCCACAGGTTGGAAAGATACAACCAATGTGCAAGATGAAGCAGTTTCATGTGTTCAACAAGGGCATCCCTGAAACAAAATGTGATCTGAACACACTCATATGATGCCGATACTAAATTAGGCTCTTTGATCCTGAGTCGGAGCACGTCGCTGTAGTCTTGGTACCACAGTAGGATTGGGTCGTCTCTCTGTCTTTGGTAGTGTGTTTAGAGGACGTCTTTGTGCGGAGGATGGCTGACTGGATGTAGTGACGTGTTGTCTTTGTCCGGCAGATCCCTGGCCTCTGTGCTGACACGGCTTTTTAATATTTCACCGCATGCCAGGCGCACCATATGCTACCCTGTCACTCGCCCCCTCATGAATTATACATTCAAAAATGTAGTTAGAGTTGGAAAATATGTGCATTTAGCACTCCTGGCGGGTCTTATTTCAGCCACTCACTTTCAGAATAACAATTGTTTCATTGTGGATGAAAGTGCCAGAGGATTTGCTATAAGGCTTTAGTAGTGGAGCATAGCAGGTGTGGTAAGGGAGCTTTACATGAAAGTGGGAAAAATCTTGACATTATGAAATGTGTGAACAGTGGCTCACAGCATATAATCACTTACATCCGTCTTTTTGTAAATATGGCAGCGACCATGTTCTATTGTGCAAATTGACCTAGAACCACACTATACAATGGCAATCTGGAACTTCAACATCAAGAATAATCAACATGTAGGATTTGAGACTGCTATTAATAATTCACATCCTGATTTCTTTTGAAATAGTGATACAGTAGACAGGGTTAAGTACTGCCCATTCATCAATGTGCCAAAGGCTTTTATGAAAGTAATGAATTGGATACGGCAGCTTTGCATTGTGTTAAGACTGTAAGGGGAGAAGTATAGGGGAGGGTGGGCAAGTTATGTGCTTCCAGGCATGCTTGGCCTTTTGGGGTGTAATGGAAAACTTTGCCTGTAGCCCAACGCAGTGAGAACCTGGTACCAGCCTTAACACACTGGCCATGTTATTTTCTTACCTCTAGAGAGATGAAACCTGGTTAATTTAATTTAATCAATTGAGTCACACAATGGGAGAAGATATGCTTGGATATGATTAGAAAAAAATATGTAAGGCTGGGATTCAAACCAACCTGTGTCAACATCGCACTGCACTTAATTTGCAGTAAACTCCAAGGATGTCGGCTGTCGGTTATTTAGCCGACGCTTTTATCGAGAAAGATTTAGTCATATCAGAATGTATTAAATACACAAGTATGTTGAATAATGTGGCAGTGTAATGTCCAGCATGGTCAGCAGTACTGTGTTTACTCTCCAGAAAGAAATCCAAGATTTGGCACCTGTCGACAGTGTTTCAGAGGGCAGATATGCAGAAAGCTGACAACTGTACATTTCTCTCATAATACTTTTTCTAAGAAGCTTACAAAAAAATTATACCTGACAACAGTTTTCAGTTATTCAAAATTATGATTATGGAATCCAATAAAAACAGCAATTAAATTATTTTACCACTGAAATTAACAATAATTCTAGACTGCTAGACAGTGTTGGAGTCAATTCCATTTCAATATCTGTCAATTCAGAAAGTCAAATTAATTTTTTTTCCTCATTGAAAAGTATTGAAGAATATTTGAATTTTTGTGTTCTTCCTGGAATGTCTGGAATTGAAACGTAATTGACACCCAACCCTGCAGCTAGATCTGGGGTCTCCAACAGGTAAATCCCAGCCCACCTATGAGTAGCTTTCCAAACAATTCTGAAAATACATCACGTGTTCCACCGCAAAATGTCATAAACAAATCTCACAATTATCACACACTGCAAGCTCCCTGCTACTATCCAATCAAAGCAACCTTGACATTATCCCACCTCGGTTTAGCTTGAAAACCCAAACTTAACAAAATATCTGGAAATTAATTTCAAGCAATATTGAGTCTATGAGTTTGTGTAGCCAGTTAGCGATGCTAATCAAATTGTATTTGCCACATGCGCCGAATAACACAGGTGTAGGCCTTACCGTGAAATGCTTACTTACACGCCCTTAACCAACAATGCAGTTCAAGAAATAGAGTTAAGAAAATATTTACTTAAACTAAAGTAAAAAAAAATGTAAATAGTCCGGATGGCCATTTGATTAATTGTTAATTGTTCAGCAGTAACTGTCTTGTGGGTAGACAGAAAGGCTTTCCCCAAAACCTTCTCAATTAAATGTTAAATGCAAAGTAGGCCTACATGACAGAATGATATCATGATTATTTGTATTAAAATCGGGCACACGTTTTTTTTGCAAACCCTGCCATGATGTGCAGTACAGAAACATCGCTAGCCAAACACATTTCCATTAGGTGTGCAAATTAAAGTGTAATCACACAAAAAAATCAAAATTTGTACGTTTTTTTTTCCCCATACTCAAAAATTGTATTCTGATGTGATTCATGCATTGACATGGACTCTGAGCACATCATTTATTTGTATATAAATAATTGCGATATTGAGTCAAACATTTTAGAAAAAAATAAGAAAAAACCCCTGAGGAAAAATAAAAATAGGATAGAGTTGTTTATTAACCATTATTTTGACAGAAAACACGTATTTTACAGCAAGGGCCTGCAGAATAGTTGCAGTGGAGAGAATAATGTGCTTTTTTTGAAAGCTAGTTAAAATGTAAAAAAATTATTGACATGCTTAATGCTAGAAAAGGTTGGATACCCCTGTGCTAGACAGTCTCAGTAGCACTTAAAAACAACTCTGTGATGTCACTATGTGTGTTTGTTTCAATTTGTCAACAAGGACTTCATTTAGAGCAGCATTCATTCATTCGTGATTCCCATTTAATGGAGCACAATACATGCTTCTGTTAATACATGTCTACTAATAACTAGAGAAATTGTTTTAGTCATCAATGAGCCAATTATATGGAATCGGGCTTATAAGTGATGCGTCACACTACTGTTATACCAACACACATGTTGTTATCTAGTCATGATTAGTCCAGTTTACCTTACATTATGTGCTCCTGTTTAATATTCCTGCCTTATGAAAAAAATCTAAAGATCACAAAAACAATACAAAAAATACCAAATAGAATGTTAAAAAACTGTATTAAGTTATACATTTGGATATGCCTTTACATGCCATTAATGGAGGAGCTAGAAAGAACAGTATTTGAACCTAGAGCTGTAACAGAAAAAAAAGTGGCTGTACCGGCTGTCCCTGACTAAGTGAGATCACATCTCATTGGAAAGGAGCAGCAGCACAACAGCTTAGCTAGCAGAGCCTGCAAATTATTCTGAGGATGGAAGTGCCAAGATATTAAAGGACATTACTCTGACCATCCAACGGAGAGACTCTGTCACATGTTGGTTTAACTGAGATGCTTACACCAATAAGATTATTTTGATCAAACCAGTCCTCCAAGTCATATACCTGAAATATATTCACAACCGGTCGTGATCGGAAGTCCCATAGGGCGGCGCACAACTGGCCCAGCGCCGTCCGTGTTAGGGGAGGCCAGGGTAGGCCGTCATTGTAAATAAGAATTTGTTCTTAACTGACTTGCCTAGTTAAATAAAGGTTAAATAAAAAAGTAAATATTCTGACAGTCATCTCCTTTTCAGTCCTACTTTCTGCACTTTGTCTAGAATGTTGACAATAATATCCTGAAGTGGTCAGTTCAAGAGTGACTGACTGAAAAGACAAAACAGTAACGCTCAAAGTTACAAAGTCCAGTACTGCTCCTGCGCTCTTCAGGGAAGTTTTGCTTAGCAACAAAGGAATGTCTGCTCTGTCTCGATGTAACATTAATTCTGACCAATCGTAGCTGGAATTTTAACTATTTTGGTGGTGTGTGCTACTCTTCGATCTTCAAACTTGAACGCTCTGCTACTTGGTGAGTCAACCATTTGGTGTGTCAACCAGTGTTACAGTTTTGGGTTTTCCATTGATATTTAAAGGTTGGACTTTAGCACCTTCTTCTTATTCGATGGGGTTTTACGGCGGTTGGCATCCAATGTTAATGGTGCATTACCGCCACCAGCTGGACGGGGTATTGAATAAGAAACAACAAAATAAAGAAACATTTTGGGAAAGGGAGTAGGGCGCACCAATTGGTGTCACCTTGTTAATCAGTATGTGTTACACCTGTGCTGGTTGCCATCTCGTTAGTGGGAAGGGGTTTCACCTGTGCTGGCCCAGGTGCTATTTAAGATTGGCTGGCCCAGCACTCCTGTTGTCTTGAGAGATGTGGAGGGTTAACAACTTTTAGTTGGTGCTCGCTAGTTTGAGTTCTAGACAAACAATCCTTTATCTGATCTTCTGGTTTCGGTTTGCTTCCTGTCTTTAAGTTTGGTGTGATGTTTTCTTTTGTTTGCTTCTACTTGGGCATATTTAGTGGGCGCTCATGTTGGGTGTCTTTTAAGTTCCAGTTGTTGCTAGTCAACATTCAGTGGACACCCCCCATGAGTGTCTTTCAGAACCCCTCCTAAACCCCCAACTGTTTCGTTTTGGTTGTTGTCAGTGACTTTGTTAGTTCCCCTTGCTGGTTGAGTGATAATTTATTTTCTTTATGTGGAAAGTAACGAAATGGGGGCTTGACCAGGATATTGTTTCCCATGAGTAGGGTAGTCAGTCTAATCCCCTACTCTAAAGCTCTGCTGTGCTGAGATATTTGAATGTTCAAAACACACTTGTGGTAAAGTTTCTGTCACTGACATCCACCCTGAGGGGTTATACGATTGGTGGAATCCTTTTGAAAGTTGCTTAAACACACAGTCTATTAAATAAATTAAAAGAGCAATTTATGGAAAACCCCACATGGGAGAAGTTAGATAAATGTACAGAGCCAAATCTGTTTGGCATTGCAAAGCATTATGATATCGAAGTGGCCTGTCGATCCAAACGCAGTAGCCATAGAGTTGATCGGTACTGTTTTGGTGGAGTAGAAAATCCTCAGAGGCTGATGAAAAGGGGGGTATGGGTAGTAGATTACATCCCGTAGACGTGCAACTAAGGGAGTTAGAATTAAAGGCAAAGTTGGAGCAACACAAATTTGAGCTTGAACAACAGAAATTAGTTTCCGGACTTGAACCTTATTGAAAAGCTGAGGATTGAATTGAAGAGGACCTGGAAAGATGATGTATGGGAGAATGGGTCTAAGATCCCTCCCAATGTGTTCTCCAATCTCATTAAAACAGGCTCAGTGCCGTTATCCTCTAAGGGAGGGTGCTAGAGTAATGCCCATTTTTTTGAAAAACGTTTATTACTTGTTATTACTTTTCTTCAGCAGTTGTATTAGTATAAACTTAACATTTGGATATGTTTTTACTGCATACTATATAGCTCAGTATTGTATTTATTTTATACAGTCTTTTTTGAACATCTTAATCAAGGTTGCCAAACATTTGTCGTGACTGTAGTAGATAAATTGTTTTATCTCATGGATAATCAAATCTCATCAATAGCTCTGTCTATAAATGTAAGTTGCAGGGTGTGGCTTTGTTGTTCTTTGAATACCAGGTTGCCCCTTTAACCTCTACAGGATCATGTCCGGCCCTCGGGACGCTTGAGCTAACGTGAGCTATATTGATTAGCATGACATTGTGAGTTACAAGAAAATACCCCAGGACATAGACATATCGTATATGGGCAGAAAGGTTCAATTCTTGTTAATCTTACTGCACTGTCCAATTTACAGTAGCTACTTAATTTGCTAAAATGTAACCTTTATTTTAACTAGGAAAGTCAGTGATAAGAATACCATGCTATTGCTTGAGGAGAGTGCACAGTTTTGTACTTGAAAATGTATCAATAAACCAATAGGCAGATTTGGGCAGAATTAATACAACATTTTGAACAGTAATGCAATGGTTCATTGGATATGTCTAAAACTTTGCACATACATTGCTGCCATCTAGTGGCCAAAATATAAATTGCTCCTGGACTCCTACGTAATATTATGTCCTCAGAACTCAGAAAAAAACTAGTTTGAATCATGAAGTCTAGAAAGAGGCCAGAGTTCCTGACTTGGAATTCCGAGTTGGATGACCGTTCAGAATGTATTTTCCCAGTCGGAGCTCGTTTATTTCTGAGTTCCCAGTTCTATATTTGAGATTTCCCAGTTCCGAGATTCCAGTGACTTGATTTATGAGGATCACTGCTAGCTAAGTTTTTGAAAGTATGATGTTAACATGATCAGTCCAATCAAAGCTACAATAGATTTAATGTGATTTGACTTAATTTATCTGTGGCCAAGGTCTTCTTGGATGGGCACTTCTTATGTAACTATGACAGCACCCAAGGGGCTTGAATCTTCGAGCTCTCCCCTTAGATTTTGCAGTAATGTAGTGTCCCCATGAGTGACAGAACACTGAGCCAATCACGGTGCAACTAAAGAACATTACCAACCCCTACTCGCGTATTTCCACCACAGAAAGCTCTGCGCTAGGCTGAAACGCCTGCATTTTGGAGCTGACTTACTCAAGAAAGTAAAAAAGAGACCATGTTTGTATGCGGCTTTATAAACTCAATGATTTTTCTTTTTAAATTGTTTGCAAACATATGTGACACGTATTAATGCCCCCCTCCAAAAAAGTAAAACAAGCACCACTTTTTTTTTCATTTTTTGTCTGCTAAAAAGGTGGGGTTCAAAACTGGTGGGTTTCTGCTACTGCTGTTGACCCATGGCATACTACGTGGAACACTGGCTCCAAACGAATAGCCATCTTCAGTGTGTTCTGACATCTGTTTTGTGATTAGGTCCCCTGCCTGTCCCAGGCTGCCTGACATGCTGTCTGCGTGATCTGTCCAATTACTGTGTAGATCCCTCCATTTTTAGAATGCCAATAAGGACTCATTACGACATACAGGGGGATATTATGATTGCTAATACAGCCCATCATGGAACATCATGGAACAAGAACACTGATAGATTCTGGCCTACAGTTCACAAATTATGGTGAACAATTCTATACTGTCCTATTGCGAGAGTTCAGAGAATTACTTTGTACGTCTCAAAATAGCAGCCATATGCTAGACATTAGTGTTGCTACATCCCATATGCTGCTATTTTCGAAAGACCTCGTAGCTCCCACCACCCACTCGATTAGGAAGGTAAAATTGCATTGCGTATATTGCACACTTGTGCTGAGGCTAGTCTTTAGGGGATTTCAATGTGACAGTTATTACATGCACAGGGACTATTGCCTGTCTGCACTGTTATCTCCTGGCATTTAAAGTGGTCCCTTTGGGAGTGCGTAGCCTCATACAGCTATCAGCAACAAGCGTTTACAGTACCTCTCCCCATGCAATTGGGCAGCCCTGGTTAAAACAGGAAAATTATGTATTGGATTTAAACATCCGAGAGAACCAGGTGTCAATATTAACATGACTACCCACTGGAACGCTTGCAAACAGCATTATTTCCCAAAGGTACCGTAAACACCACCACAAAGTGAAGCAACATCTTCCTCTGAGAGGCAAGCCATTTTGATGTGACAAATTAGCAGAGAATGGTGGATCTCTCTCACGCTCTCTTGCAAGTTGTTTGTTGAATTCGGGCTGAAACCACACTGCAGAGACGGAGAATTGTACCGTGGAAATGGTTTGATTTGATTAAACAAGTCGTAATTTGACACTGCTGTAGTAGCATTAGAGAATAAACAATGTAATTCTAGAGATATCGAAATGTGTACATATGTTTTTAATGAACAACTTAATATCCTTAACAAAAGTTGTTCTTAATTGTTTTAGTCTCCTTACATGTGATCATTATCCTTCCTCAGCATTTTGGAACATGTCATTGTATGAGGTCTTCTTCATACTTAATTAGAAAGTAAAATCTGGCTTAATTAATTCATACAAAGCACACTCTGAAATGATGAAACCTTTGCTAAAATAGATCGTCCATCCACTACTGTTAAAACAAACAAAAGTCTTGATTGAATAACCTACATTCAGAATAATTGTCTCGATATAAGGGACTGTGTAATTATAGAGTTGTGAAAAGATGTTACCTATCTGCTATATTTATCTTTAGAAAGAATTACGTCGCACGGCATGAATGAACCTTTTACTTGCAGTGGGCTAAATCAGGGTCACACAGAGTGCTTCCTGGTAGTCTTAAACAAATCCACATTGAAACAAAAGCATACACCTCACACACATGGTTATGGGCTTTAAATAAACACGTACCATGTCAGATATAGAGTTTAAATGTATTCCATTTTGAGTTTGCATCCCAATATTACACTTTATATGTCACTGGTGTAGAGAGGAGTAGGCAGGAGGCAGTCGCAGGTTTAGAACTACTGAATGTATTTAAGCACCATAGATCAAAGCGGGACGAAACCCAAACGTTGTTGTGCTCAAAATATATCTTCATAAACAAAAGGCACAGGGCGAACCCAAAGTGCAAAATATGAAGTACTCAGGAAATAGTAGGCGCGATTTCTCTCAGGAAAACAAGTCACATTTACAATGACTGACAAAGACAAAAGACAGAGGGAGTATATCTACAGTGATAGAGTGGGGATTGGAAACCAGGTGTGTGTAATGATGACGAGACAAGTCCGGGGTTCATGAGTGAAGGGCGTTTGCCAGCAGTAGGTTCGGCAGCAGGGGAGCCAAAGCGAAGGCTGGTGTGACAGTACCCCCACCCGTCCACTCCGACAGCAGAGAGGTCGGGATGTCCTGCTGCTTCCTGTTTTCTTTGGTCGGTCATTCAGTCACTGGTGTAGACAGGAGGCAGGAGGCAGTCGCAGGTTTAGAACTACTGGCAAAAATACGCTTGTCATAGCCGTGTCGCGACACAAACAGTTTAATCTTCTTCTACCGTTGTGTTGACATGACATTGAACAATTCATCTTGGGTTTATTTCATATAAAAGGTTAAAGCACCTCTTTAAGAAAGTATCATGAGAGCCTAACTCAAAACAAAGGCTGAGCAAAGGAATAAGATTCTCAGAGTCACTGCTGCAAGAAACATAGGTAAGTAACTGGCATAATTGGCCCTCCCACCCTGTCAGTGTAGTGATGTATTGGCCGGTGGAGGGATGTGCGCTAGTGTCTGCCCATTCATTACCAGGGCCGTGGTTAATGCATCCCTGCCGGCTGAGCATCCATTACATGAAATTACTATATCCTCCACTCACTCTGCTGACAGTAGCCATGGCCCTGAAGCAGTGAGTAGGGAGGTGATGTCACATTACAAGCACAAGCAGGGTATTTAGGCAGAAGCCCCATGGCATCACATCCATGTGCATTATTACTATGTCAATTAAGTCAAATCCAAGTATTGACATGTTCCGGAAACCAACACATGTTCGTTCTAGTGAGATCCCCGATTTTCCTTTGTTTGAAGAACTTTGCCTTCAATATGTCCTGAGAGAACTGTAATATTCTCTGTCAAACTTTAGTGACAACAACTATTAAGATGCAAATTAATTGCTCAATAATTCATTCCAAACCGCAAGAAATATTGAAGATGGATGGGAAACTTGGGGATCAATATGAGCAATGAGCTTAGAGTGTTTGCTCATATTAATATCTCATATTTATATGCAGAGCTCGAGCCTTGGACATATTTTGTAATTCAGTTCTGCTGGGCTAATTTAAACAATATTATAAGAAACAGTGTTCAATACGGAGATGCCACGATTAATATTGATGATGGATAAGATAATGTGGTGGGGCTGCAGTGTTCCCACAGATGCCATTTTAATTTTAAATGATTGAATAAATGGTCAAAAAGGCTATGTGATTTATCTAACAATTACATTAAAACAGTGCTGGGAAAAGTGAAACACTTGATTTATGTTACAAAAGCATATAGGTAAACTTTAAAAAAATATTACGAATCAAATTAAGAACTGAAGTGTTGAAGGGCTCATCCCTGACCCCTTCAAGTGCCGTAGGAATCTCAGAGTAGGAGTACTGATTTAGGATCAGTTTTGCCTTTTTAAATCACAATTAATAAAATTACATGGACAGGAGAAACCTGATCCTATACAGCACTTCTATTCTGGGATGCTTAATACATTAAATTTTGTAACATTTTATTTAATCTTTATTTAACTAGGTAGGCCAGTTGAGAACAAGTTCTCATTTACACAAATATGGGGATGAGGTAGTAGAGTGGGCTATTTACAGATGGGCTGTATACAGGTGCAGTGATCGGAAAGCTGCTTTGACATCTGATGCTTAAAGTTATTGAGGGAGATGGAAGTCTCCAGCTTCAATGATTTTTGTAATTAATTCCAGTCATTGGCAGCAGAGAACTGGAAGGAATGGCGGCCAAAGGAGGTGTTGGCTTTGGGGATGACCAGCTGGCTTTGGGGAAATATACCTGCTGGAGCGCATGCTACGGGTGGGTGTTGCTATGGTGACCAGCGAGCTGAGATAAGGCGGGGATTTACATAGAAAGACTTATAGATGACCTGGAGCCAGTGGGTTTGGCGTCGAATATGTAGTGAGGGCCAGCCAACGAGAGCGTACAGGTCGCAGTGGTGGGTAGAATATGGGGCTTAGGTAACAAAACAGATGACACTGATAGATTACATCCAATTTGCTGAGTAGAGTGTTGGAGGATATTTTGTAAATGACATCACCGAAGTCAAGGATCGGTAGGATAGTCAGTTTTACGAGGGCATGTTTGGCAGCATGAGTGAAGGACGCTTTGTTGCGAAATAGGAAGCCAATTCTAGATTTCATTTTGGATTGGAGATGCTTAATGTGAGTCTGGAAGGAGAGTTTACAGTCTAACCAGATGCCTAGGTAGAGCAGCGAGAGCAACCTCGTTGATATATATAGAGAATAGAGTTGGCCCAAGAATTGAACCCTGTGGCACCCCCATAGAGACTGCAAGAAGACTGGACAACAGGCCCTCTGATTTGACACACTGAACTCTATCTGAGAAGTAGTTGGAGAACCAGGCGAGGCAGTCATTTGAGAAACCAAGGCTGTTGAGTCTGCCGATAAGAATGCGGTGATTGACAGAGTCGAAAGCCTTGGCAGGTCGATGAAGACGGCTGCACAGTACTGTCTTTTATCTATGGCGGTTATGATATCGTTTAGTACCTTGAGCGTGGCTGAGGTGCACCCATGACCAGCTCGAAAACCAGATTGCATAGCAGAGAAGGTACGGTGGGATTCGAAGTGGTCAGTGATCTGTTTGTTAACTTGGTTTTCGAAGACTTTAGAAAGGCAGGGCAGGATGGATATAGGTCTGTAACAGTTTGGGTCTAGTGTATCTCCCCCTTTGAAGAGGGGGATGACCGCAGCAGCTTTCCAATCTCTAGGGATCTCAGACGATACGAAAGAGGTTGAACAGGCTAGTAATAGGGGTTGCAACAATTTTGGCAGATCATTTGAGAAAGAAAGGGTCCAGATTGTCTAGCCCAGCAGATTTGTAGGGGTCCAGATTTTGCAGCTCTTTCAGAACAGCAGCTATCTGGGGGGGCTTGGGCAAGTTGCTGCGGGGGGTGCTGAGCTGTTGGCCTGGGGTAGGGGTAGCCAGGTGGAAAACATGGCCAGCCGTAGCAATGGTGACAGTGTTTCCTTTCTCAGTGCAGTGGGCAACTGGGAGGAGGTGCTCTTATTCTCCATGGACTTTACAGTGTCCCAGAACATTTTGGAATTAGTACTACGTACAGGATGCAAATTTCTGTTTGAAAAAGCTAGCCTTTGCTTTTCTAACTGACTGAGTATATTGGTTTCTGACTTCCCTAAAAAGTTGCATATCGTGGGGTCTATTCGATGCTAATGAAGTACGCCACGGGATGTTTTTGTGCTGGTCAAGGGCAGTCAAGTCTAGAGTGAACCAAGGGCTATATATGTTCTTAGTTAACATTTTTTGGAATGGGGCATGTTTATTTAAGATGGTGAGAAAAGCACCTTTAAAGAATAACCAGGCATCCTCTACTGACAGGGTGAGGTCAATATCTTTCCAGGATACCCGGGCCAGATCAATTAGAAAGGCCTGCTCACTGAAGTGTTTTAGGGAGCATTTGACCGTGATAAGGGATGGTCATTTGACCGCGGACCCATTGCGGACACGGGCAACGAGGCAGTGATCGCTGAGATTCTGGTTGAAGAAAGCGGAGGTGTATTTGGAGGGCAAGTTAGTCAGGATAATATATATGATGGTGCCTGTGTTTACAAATTTAGGGTTGTACCTAGATAGGGTAGGTTCCTTGATAATTGTTGTGAGATTCAGGGCATCTAGCTTAGATTGAAGGACGGCCGGGGTGTTAAGCATATCCCAGTTTAAGACACCTAACAGTATGAACTCTGAAGATAGATGGGGGCAATCAATTCACATATGGTGTCCAGGGCACAGCTGGGGGCTGAGGGGGGTCTGTAACAAACGGCAACAGTGAGAGACTTATTTCTGGAAAGGTGGATTTTTAAAAGTATAAACTCAAACTGTTTGGGCACAGACCTGGATAGTATGACAGAACTCTGCAGGTTCTCTCTGCAGTAGATTGCTACTCTGCCCCATTTGGCAGTTCTATCTTGACGGGAAATATTGTAGTTGGGGATGGAAATTTCAGAATTTTTGGTGGCCTTCCTGAGCCAGGATTCAGACACAGCTAGGACATCAGGGTTGGCGGAGTGTGCTAAAGCAGTGAATAAATCAAACTTAGGGAGGAGGCTTCTGATGTCAGGATGCATGAAACCAAGGCTTTTACGGTTACAGAAGTCAATACAACTATTCTGGAAACTGCAGCCACAAATCAGTTATGCAAAATACATTATCTTGCAAGTTGTTTCAATCTCTTAGAAAAAGACTGCACTAGGTTTTGCAAAGTTGGCAGCAGGCAGCCTAGCAACTGGGCATTGGGCTAGTAACTGAAAGGTTGCTGGTTCGAATACCCGAGCCGACTAGGTGAAAAAACCTGCCGATGTGTCCTTGAGCAAGGCATTTAACCCTAATTTGCTCCAGGGGCTGACCTTGTAGGTAGGCCGTCATTGCAAATAAGAATTTGTTCTTAACTGACTCGCCTAGTTACATAAAGGTAAAATAAATAAAAACAATTTTAAATATTAAGTGAAACTGTATACCACAGCAAACTGTTTCTGCTAAGTCACAACACTATTTACATAATATGTTCTAATTCAATTCAAGGCAATAACAAACATTGTTCAATGAATATAGTACAAAGTAATTGTTAATACACCTATTTCTATTGAGAAGTGGCTGTCCCACTCCCTGACACATAGACTTCATGTGTATTTTAATTCAAAAGAACATCTTGTTGTTCTATTATTACATTGAAAGATACTGAACTAATTAGTAATTTTGTTTATTTAAAAAAAAATGTCTTACATTCTGTGCCCACCGAAACACACACTTTAAAACACAGTATAATTAATGTGAAACACCCCTACAAATATCACCAGGTGATGGGATTGCACACCTCCCCAGCATGGCCACATGGAGAGAAGTCTGTCTGCAAACTTTTTTGGAGGAAATGAGAGAGTAAATTGGTAAATCTTCATGTATTTTTAAGTGTCACTACCGAACATCTAATTTATAAAGCAATATGTAAAGTACGGTTTTGTTACTGAAATATACAGTGCATTTGGAAAGTATTCAGATGCTTTGACTTTTTCCACATTTTGTTACGTTACAGCCATATTCTAAAATGTATTACATAGTTTTTTCCCCCCTCAATCTACACACAATACCCCATAATGACAAAGCAAAAACTGGTTTTTGGAAATGTTTGCAAATGTATTAAAAATAAAATATTACATTTACGTAAGTATTCAGACCCTTTACTCAGTACTTTGTTGAAACACCTTTTGGCAGTGATTACAGCCTTGAGTCTTCTTGGGTATGGTGCTACAAGCTTGGCACACCTGTATTTGGGAAGTTTCTCCAATTCTTACCAGCAGATCCTCTCTAGCTCTGTCAGGTTGGATGGGGAGCATCGCTGAAAAACTATTTTTAGGTCTCTCCAGAGATGTTCAATTGGGTTCAAGAATGCTCGGCATTAAGGCCAAAGAGTTCAATCTTTGTTTCATCAGAATCTTGTTTCTCATGGTCTTTAGATGCCTTTTGGCAAATTCAAAGTGGGTGGTCATGTCCCTTTTACTGAGGAGTGGCCTCCGTCTGGCCACTCTACCATAAATTGATATAATAGCTAGGTTGAGATCAGACGGAATGGTTCAAAACACCCATTATGAGAATAGGATGCCATTGAACAAAGTATAGCTTTTTGGCTTGCAATAAAAGGGATGTAATAGCAGACCACAGTATTTTTTAATTATCTAAATAATTTAGTGCAAAAGTACAGGTGTCATAATATCTGATTTCAAAGTATCAGGAAGAATAAATAAAACAACGTACATTCCAACACTAATCCACATTTCTGTAAAGTTCAGGTAAGAAATCAACCATAATAATCAAACATTGTATTCAAAATCCTAAGAGGAGACCAATTGTCCTAACCTAACCATAGAGGGTGAGGGATCATTGTTTTGAATTGTAAAAAAAAATATCCTGACCTAACCTCAAAGGAAACCTTGTTCTCTTGGTTGGTGATTGGTTGCGTCATGCCCTGTTCAATGCTAGCTCTTGGTTCTGCTCTCAGTGCTCAGTTGTGGTGATTTGTCTGCTCAGCGAGGGGTTTCAAACTGGGATGAGGTAAGTGGGACTGGATGGGAGTTTTCGCTAACAGTGTGGAGCTGAAATCGCTGTGGGAGGTTTCGGAATATATCCATCCTTTTTCTTGGCTTCATTATCCCTAAACACCAGAGGTGTTCAGATACAGGAGGAGCAGGAAAAGGGAGGACATTTAGGCAGTGTGAGCAGAGACCTGTTTTCCACTCACAGCGTAGGCACAAGGACAAAACTGACTAAGACATTATTGTTAGCGTGCATCTGACAGGAGCTATACTGTAGTTCATTCTGATTTGACCTTAAAATATGGCTGTTATTTCCTAATGACAAACTGCAGAATTCTTGCCTAAAATGTAATTTTCATTTATTTTTCCAGTTAGTATGCCAACAATTACATATGTAAACTTTTAACTTTTAACTGACCGAATGCTACCAAGGGCTTTACAGTAAGTCCATCATTTTTGTATCTACCCAGCATTGTTGAACCATGTTTCATTTAGCATGGTTGCAGAACTGTAACGCTCTGTAAAAATAATAGTAATACACCATTACAATACAGTTAATTCTGCAAGTGCCCCCTGCCTTACATTGTTCACTCCATAGCTCTCCTCAAACGTCTACATAGTATTTTCTGTCAGTGTGTATTGGATAACGACCTACAGTACGCACACATACGCTTGCACTTCACACCCAAGGTCTTAGATTAAATTTCTAAAGTATCCCTGGCCTTTCAAAGCTAGAATGATGAAGAAATGCCTTTGCAAACGATGACCCACCATCAAAATGCTAAACATAATTAATAAATAGGCCCGGGGAGTACTTCAACAGAGCAGTAAAAGACCAACTAGAAAGAATTATATTGCATCTTTTTGCCCTCTCCATTAAAACAAGACTATTAGAATTTGTAATTGCATTTGGTACATTATCCAATGTTAATGCAGTTCAATAGTTACTGCAATTGTTTGCTCCCAGGCAACAGGAAGGTGCCGTATCAGTGGAGGACAGCATTAGAAATCCTGCTTACTGCAGTAACCATGCAGTCGAAACCGAGCATCAGACTCTGGACCAATTGCCTCATCTGCCTTGAAACCACTCTCCAACAATGAGGTTCTGTAAAGATCATGGAAATGCTCTGCAAGAGTCGTGTGGTGACTTTTCACCCCACGTCTATCTACCCCCCAGGTCCGAAGCACGTTGATGCGGACACTCAAGGGAAGCGATCTCTCCTTTGCTCAGTGACCATAAATGCCCAGATGGCAGAGAAGCTTTGGGCCAAAAACACTAGGAATCAAAATGCCATAATTTTAAGAGCTGATTTCCCTCAGGGCTGTTCAGATGCTCTGGGACGACCACAGAATGGTGGGGCAGAGGAAGAGGGGGAAGGGTTAATGTTGGTATATTGCCCCTCAGTGCCCATGCAGTCATTGAGACACTCCACTCAAGGGAAGAGATCACGTTGCCAGAACAGCACGCAGCCCATGTGCCACTTAAAAGGTGAAGACGATGCCGTAAGTGAGCAGGCTATGAGTTATGAGTCCTCCTGAATCAAATAAATCCTTGTGGATTAAAGATACAATCTAGACAATGGCCGTTTCTGTGGCTGAAGGAATGACATACTATGTTTAGACTGCTTGCTGTGACTATGTCCCTGGGGAATGGCCTGTGCAGTCACAGGGAGTGAGTTTCAATTAAACATTGTGACATGGGGGCCTTGAGCTGTTTTGATCTCTGTCTGAAGCATTCATCCTTTGGGGTCCCTGAACAAGTTTGACCCACAGAACAGCTAAAAGACAGGCTTCCTGACAGACAAACCCTCAGGTTGAAGAAAGTTTGGTCCTCTGTTTTATTCTCAGCTGTTTAAGTTAGTGTAGACCAGGACCTTCTATAGATGCGAAGAAGCACTGGAATATTTAAGTAAATCAGAAATGTGCCCTAAAATAAATATATTTGGTTGACTAGGTTGGAATCTCTGTCATTTCAAATGAACTGTTGTTGTAGATGCCATGCAGAAAGAATGTTGCATTCACAAATCTACATACATTACCCAAGGCTGTCAAAACAGAACAGTATTCTGTTCAGATATCCACACAGTCATTCTTGCAAGTAAACATCCACACACAAATAATTGTTTTGCCCAAGGAAAGCTCATCACTTGGCTCCAACATACTGAAGTTCTTCTGCACTCTAGAGATACATTTAATCTGATTAGCTGAACAACCATGGTTAAACATTATAATGAAAATGGCTATTATATTTTACTGTACACTCACCATTCCACTAACTCAATGAGTGACAGGTACCTGAATGCAACGTTTTCTTACAGTATACATTTTTATTTTTATTTTGGTAACTACTGAACAAAAATACAATCGCAACAATTTACTGAGTTACAGTTCATATAAGGAAATCAGTCAATTGAAATAAATTCATTAGACCCTAATCTATGGCTTTCACATTACTGGGCCTGTGAGGGCATAGGCCCACAAACATGGGAGGGGCCACCCACAGGGGAGCCAGGCACAGCCAGTGCCGGCTCCACGCACCCGACCTCCAGTTTGCCTGAATTAAAGTCCCCACAAAAGGGCATTATTACAGACAGAAAAACTCATCAGCACCCTCCTTCCCCCCATTAGACAATCCAGCAGGTGAAGAAGCTGGATGTGGAGGTCTTGGGCTGGCGCGGTTATAAAACGCAACATGTAAAGTGTTAGTCGCATGTTTCATGAGCTGAAATAAAAGATCCCAGACATTTTGGATTTGCACAAAAAGCTTACATCCATTAGTGAGCATTTTTTCATTGCCAAGATAATCCATTCATTTTACAAATGTGTCATATCAAGAAGCTGATTAAACAGCATGATCATTACACAGGTGCACCTTGTGCTGGGGACAATAAAAGGCCACTCTAAAATGTGCTGAATATGTCCCGGTTCTACCATGGCCTGCATACTGTTACAGGCTTTGGTTTTTCCATTGGTTTTGAGGTTGGACTTTTATCACGTGTAGCATGTTAGCACGTAGGGTGCACTGATTGGTGTAAACTCGTTAGTCAGTATGGGTTACACCTGTGCTGGTTGCCATCTCATTAGTGTGAAGGTGTTTCACCTGTGCTGGACCAGGTTCTATTTAACAGTCTGATGGCCTTGAGATAGAAGCTGTCTCTCTGTCCCAGCTTTGATGCCTTCTGGATGATAGCACGGTGAACAGGCACTGGCTGGGGTGGTTGATGTCCTTGATGATATTTTTGGCTTTCCTGTGACATCGGGTGCTGTAAGTGTCCAGGAGGGCGGATAGTTTGCCATCGGTAATGCGTTGGGCAGACCGCAGCACCCTCTGGAGAGCCTTGCAGTTGCGGGGGGTGTAGTTGCCGTACCAAGCGGTGATGCTCTCAATTGTGCATCTGTACATTTAAAAAAAAAAAGTTGCCAAGCCAAATTTCTTCAGTCTCCTGAGGTTAAAGAGGCTCTGTTGTGCCTTCTTCACCACACTGTCTGTGTGGGTGGTTCATTTAAGTTTTTCAGTGATGTGTACGCCAAGGAACTTGAAGCTTTCCACCTTCTCCACTGCGGTCCCGTCGATGTGGATAGCGGTGCACCCTCTGCTGTTTCCTGAAGTCCACGATCATCTCCTTTGTTTTGTTGATGCTGAGTGAGAGGTTGTTTTCCTGGCACAACATTCTCAAAGCCCTCACCTCCTCCATGTAGGCTGTCTCGTCATTGTTGGTAATCAAGCCCACTACTTTTGTGTTGTCTGCAAACTTGATAATTGAGTTAGAGGCGTGCTTGGCCACACAGTCATGGGGGAACAGGGAGTACAGGAGTGGGCTGAGCACACATCCTTGTGGGGCCCCAGCCTTGAGGATCAGTGAAGTGGAGATGTTGTTTCCTACCTTCACCCCCTGGGGGCAGCCCGTCAGAAAGTCCAGGACCACAGGGCGGGGTTCAGACCCAGGGCCTCGAGCTTAATGATGAGTTTGGAGGGTATATGGTGTTGAATGCTGAGCTATAGTCAATGAACAGCATTCTTACATAGGTATTACTCTTCTCCAGACGGAATAGGGCAGTGTGTAGAGTGATGGTGATAGCATCGTCTGTGGATTTATTGAGGCGGTAAGCAAATTGAAGTGGGTCTAGGGTGACATGATCATAGTCTTTCAAAGCACTTCAAGATGACAGAGGTGAGTTCTACGGGGCGATAGTAATTTAGTTAATCTTGAAGCATTCGGGGACGGCAGACTGGGATAGGGAGAGATTTAATATGCCCGTAAACAGCTGCTGGTTTGCGCATGCTCTGAGAACGCGGCTAGGGATACCGTCTGGGCCGGCAGCCTTGCGAGGGTTAACACGTTTAAATGTTTTACTCACGTCGTTCACGGAGAAGGAGAGCCAACAGCCCTTGGTAGCGGGCCGCGTCGGTGGCATTTTGTTATCTTCAAAGCAGGTGAAGAAGGTGTTTAGCTTGTCCAGAAGCTTGTCAAGACCCTGCCACATACGTCTCGTGGCTGAGCCGTCAAATTGCCACTCCACTTTGTCTCTATACTAACGTTTTGCCTGTTTGATTGCCGTACGGAGGGAATAACTACACTGTTTGTATTCGGCCATATTCCCAGTCACCTTGCCATGGTTAAATGCGGTGGTTTGTGCTTTCAGTTTCGCGCGAATGCTGCCATCTATCCACGGTTTCTGGTCAGGGTAGGTTTTAATAGTCATAATGGGTACGGCATTGTCAGGCTCTGGCCATAGAGAAGCCCATTTGCTTGAGTCTGACAGGTCTATTCTTTCTGTTTCTGGTGGTGGTTTGTGTTGGATCCCTAATTAGAGGCAGCTCCAGTGCATTGTCTCTAATTAGGGATCCTAAATAGGTTTGTATGTTCCACACCGGGGTGTGGGTTATTATATTTCGCAAGTCACTGAGAAAGTAAGTGTGCCACGTTTCTTCATGTTTGTTGTATCGTGTTTGTTTTTTTGTTTAGTAGTTCGTATTTGAGTTGTTGTACATAGTATCATCATAATAGTTATACATAGTATAAATAAATGTCGAACTACAATCCCTGCGCTGCGTCTTGGTCGATGTATGCACCCTCGCGTGACAGAATAACCCACCAGTACGAGACCAAGCAGCGTAACTGGGGAGAGACGGAGAGAGAGGAAGTTCACGACGCGTGAATCGGCAAAAAGCCGGAAGGCATCCCCAAGAGAATTTTGGGGAGGTGCTATGGGGGTGGTCTGGTGTAGATGAAGAGGCGCCAGTACCACTCTCCAGGTGGCATTCGCTGAGGCCGGAATGTAAGTGGGGGGCGAAGTGCCAGGAGGAGATGAGCGTGGTGGAATACCTAAGGAGGGAGTATAGGAGTATATGGGAGCTAGGCTGGCGTAAGATGGAGGAGTGTGAGAGCGAGAGGAGGGAGCTGGAGTTAGAGGTGCCCAAGGTGAGCATCCCCAGTCCGGGTCCGGTCGTCTACTCCACCCCCATGCCAGAGCAGTCCGCTCCACCGGTGCCCAGTCCAGGTCCAGTCGTCGGCTCCACTCCCATGCCAGAGCAGTCCGCTTCACCAATGTCCAGTCTGAGTCCGGACCTCTGCTCTACTCCCCGCACCCGACCTCCAGTGCGTGCGCCCAGCCAGGTGCTTCCAGTGCCGGCTCCACGCACCCGACCTCCGGTCCGCCTCCCCAGTCCGGTACGTCCCGTGCCGGCTCCCCGCACCCGACCTCCAGTGCGTGCGCCCAGCCAGGTGCTTCCAGTGCCGGCTCCACGCACCCGACCTCCAGTTTGCCTGAATTAAAGTCCCCGGTCACTAGGAGCGCCGCTTCAGAATGAGCATTTTCTTGTTTGCGGACTTTGCACCAGCATCGGTATGTGGTTGTAAATAGGCGGCTACGAATAATATAGATGAGAACTCTTGGTAGATATTGTGGTCTATAGTGTATCATGAGGTACTCTACCTCAAGACTTCTTTAATATTAGACATCGCGCACCAGAAGTTATTGACAAATAGACACCCCTGCCCTTCGTCTTACCAGTCGTAGCTGCTCTGTCCTGCCGATGCACGGAAAACCCAGCCAGCTCTATATTTTCCGTGTCGTCATTCAGCCACGACTCGTGAAACATAAGATATTACAGTTTAATGTCCCATTGGTAGGATAGTCTCAACTGTAGATCATCGATCATCGATCATAGATCATTTCTTCACGCTAATGACAGGGATTCGGGCCTGTTCTCCAGGAAGGAGTATATCCTTCGTCGGACACATTAAAGAAAAAATATATGTCCAGTTCGAGGTGAGTTATCACTGTTCTGATGTCCAGAAGCTCTTTTCGCTCATAAGAGATGGTAGCAGCAACTTTATGTACAAAATAAGTTACAAACAATACGAAAAAACTAACAAAATAGCATAATTGGTTAGGAGCCCTTAAAACGTCAGCCACCCCCTCCGACGCCAATGATGCAATGATGAGTGGATTTGCCTTTGTACATTTATCTAGCATCTCCCATGTAGGGTTTTCCACAAATGCTTCCAACTTAAAGTCCATGTGTGTTTATGCAACTTTTAAAATTATTCCACCAATCATATAACCTGTTAGGGTGGATGTCAGTGACAGAAACTACCACAAAAGTGTCTTTTGAACACTCATATCTGGGCACTGCTGAGCTTCAGAGTAGGAGATTAGAGTGACTATAATAGGAAACAATATCCCGGACGAGCCTCCATTTTGTTCTTTCCACAGCAAGAAAACCGAATAATGTCGCTCAAACAGAAGGGGGAACTAACAGTCACTGACCATAACCAAAATGAAACAGGTGAGGTTTTAGGTGGGGTTCTGAAAGACACTCATGGGGGTTTCCACTGAAAGTTGACTAGCAACAACAACTGGAACCTAAAAGACACCCACCATGAGCGCTCAGAAGAGACAAATAAAACAAAAACCCACAAACTTAAAGACAGGAAGCAAACCGAAAAGTGAAGCAAAACAAAAACTAGGAAGATCAGATAAAGGATTGTTTCCTAGAAACTGAATAGACAACTAAAAGGTGTTAACCCTCCACATCTCAAGATAACTTGAGCACTGGGCTAGCCACACTTAAATATCACAAGATGAACAAGCCAACACAGGTGTAACACTGATTACACTGATTAACGAGGTGACACCAATCGGTTCGCCCCACGTGCTAACCTACAAGCAAAGCCTGTAACAGTTTCAACTTGAGATGATCAAGTCTCCAAATCTACAATTAGGTATCACCTCCATCCCAATAGGCTATTTGGAAGGGTTGCCATGGAGTTTGCTAAACAGCATTGGCACTTGGATTGGAACCAGGAGCTATGGTCAGATTAGATTTATTTTTTAATTTAACCTTTATTTTACTAGGCAAGTCAGTTAAGAACAAATTCTTATTTACAATGACGGCCTAGGAACAGTGGGTTAATTGCCTTGTTCAGGGGCAGAACAACAGACATTTTATGCATTTTAGGCAAAACCTGGTTGCCTCTGCCAGGAGGCTGAAACTCAGCCGCAAGTGGATTTTCCAGCAAGATAATGACCCCAAGCACACATCAAAATCCACAAATAAATGGTTAATTGAGCACAGAATCAACATTTTTGCAATGGTCATCTCAGTCTGCGGACTCGAACCCTATTGAAAACCTGTGGTTTAAATTGTAGAGGGCAGTCCGAAGGATATCAAGGGTCTGGAAAGATTCTGTTTGGAGAAATCCCACCCCAATGTGTTATTCAATTAACATTCAGTGCTTTTGGTTTTTATCATCTTTACTGTAAGTATCATAAATATAATATTATTTTATTATCTCTCACCCCTTTAAAACATTATAGAAAAAAGCTAAGTGCCGTTACCATTGCAAGGGAAGGGTGCACAGAGCATTGACAAGAGAGGTGCCAACTGTACCTTCTGACATGTTTATACTGTATATATTTATGAAACACTCTCTAAGCAGTTGTATTAGTATGAAATAAAATACTTTTCCCATTTTCTGAGCATGCAATATAGCTCAGTATTTGTATTGTTTATTTTGTCATTTTTATCAAGGGTGCCAGTAATTGGAGGTGACTGTATCTTACATACAGTAGGTGGTGTCCCCTGTGAGGGGAATCCTTTACAGGTGAAATCAATTGATCATTGCTAGCAAACTCAAGTTTGCCTCCAAAACTAGGTGGCTCCACTAATGTTTACATTTTAACGTTTGTCACATCGTCTTTCCAAGCTTAGTATCTAGTGTAATCTTTTTTACATTGGAAAGACTGGTTTAATTAATACTTGCCCTGTGGACTGCCACCCTCTCATGCTGTGTCATGCGAGAACAGGAACGAGGGAGAACAGTTCTGGCGAAAATTCAGAGGACAGCGCAGAGTGGCAGAAAATAGTTTTCCCAAACATTAAAAAAATACATATTATGTAAACAGTGAGCATAATTTTGCCTCCTTGAGTTTCTTCACCGAGTTGCCTGAAAGGATCAACAGACAGAGCAAGACCAGCTAGCTAGTTAACTTGCTAACCTGCCAATGCATGCTAGCTGGCCAACAGTTGTTCCTGGAGCAGCTCATCCCTGTCAGCTTGACTTCAACAAGCAGTTTGTGTACTGGAATTAACACCGGAAGCCATCGCATTTGCAGTATTTATTTGACTCCCCAACCATGGAGCCCCCTTGTTATTCAGTGTTCCCTTCTGTAAGGCTCTCAGAAACAGTAAAAACATGACTTCTCAATACCTCCTTGAGATATGCGATATGCAGCTATTCAGGGAAGTCAGGAACAAGTACACACAGTCAGTTAGAAAAGCAAAGGCCAGCTTTTTCAAACAGAAATTTGCTTCCTGTAGTACTAACTCCCAAAAGTTCTGGGACACTGTAAAGTCCATGGAGAATAAGAGCACCTCCTCCCAGTTGCCCACTGCATTGAGGCTCGGAAACACTGTTACCACCGATAAATCCACGATTATCGAAAATTTCAATAAGCATTTTGCTACAGCTGGCCATGCTTTCCACCTGGCTACCCCTACCCCGGCCAACAGCTCTGCACCCCCGGCAGCTACTTGCCCAAGCCCCCCCCGCTTCTCCTTCACCCAAATCCAGACGTCTGATGTTCTGAAAGAGCTGCTAAGTCTGGACCCCTACAAATCTGCTGGGCTAGATAATCTGGACCCTCTCTTTCTGAAATTATCAGCCAAAATTGTTGCAACACCTATCACTAGCCTGTTCAACCTCTCTTTCGTATCGTCTGAGATCCCTAGAGATTGGAAAGCTGCCGCGGTCATCCCCCTCTTCAAAGGAGGAGACACTCTAGACCCAAACTGTTATAGACCAATATCCATCCTGCCCTGCCTTTCTAAAGTTTTCGAAAGCCAAGTTAACAAACAGATAACTGACCACTTCGAATCCCACCGTACCTTCTCTGCTATGCAATCTGGTTTCCGAGCTGGTCATGGGTGCACCTCAGCTACGCTCAAGGTACTGAACGATATCATAACCGCCATCGATAAAAGACAGTACTGTGCAGCCGTTTTCATCGACCTGGCCAAGGCTTTCGACTCTGTCAATCACCGCATTCTTATTGGCAGACTCAACAGCCTTGGTTTCTCAAGTGACTGCCTTGCCTGGTTCGCTAACTACTTTGCAGACAGAGTTCAGTGTGTCAAATCGGAGGGCCTATTGTCCGATCCTCTGGCAGTCTCTATGGGGGTGCCTCAGGGTTCAATTCTTGGGCCAACCCTTTTCTCTATATACATCAACGATGTCGCTCTCGCTGCTGGTGACTCTCTGATCCATCTCTACGCAGATGACACCATTCTGTATACATCTGGCCCCTCTTTGGATACTGTGTTTACTAACCTTCAATCAAGCTTCAATGCCATACAACACTCCTTCCGTGGCCTCCAACTGCTCTTAAACGCTAGTAAAACTAAGTGCATGCTTTTCTATCGAACGCTGCCAGCACCCGCCCACCGGACTATCATCACTACTCTCGACGGATCCGAATTAGAATACGTGGACACCTACAAATACCTAGGCATCTGGTTAGACTATAAACTCAACTTCCAGACTCACATCAACCATCTCCAATCCAAAATTAAATCCAGAATTGGCTTCCTATTTCGCAACAAAGCCTCCTTCACACATGCTGCCAAACATGCCCTTGTAAAACTGACTATCCTACCGATCCTTGATTTCGGCGATGTCATTTACAAACTAGCCTCCAACACTCTACTTAGCAAATTGGATGTAGTCTATCACAGTGCCATCCGTTTTGTCACCAAAGCCCCATACACTACCCACCACTGCGACCTGTATGCTCTCGTTGGCTGGCCTTCATTATATATTCGTCGCCAAACCCACTGGCTCCAGGTCATCTATAAGTCTTTATTAGGTAAATCCCCGCCCTATCTCAGTTCACTGGTCACTATAGCAACACCCAGCCGTAGCATGCGCTCCAGCAGGTATATCTCACTGGTCACCCCCAAAGCCAACACCTCCTTTGGTCGCCATTCCTTCCAGTTCGCTGCTGCCAATGACTGGAACGAATTGCAAAAATCATTGAAGCTAGAGGTTCCTATCTCCCTCAATAACTTTAAGCATCAGTTGTCAAAGCTGCTTATCGATCACTGCACCTGTATATAGCCCTTCTGTAAATAGCCCACACTACTACCTCATCCCCATATTTATTTTTGTTTATTTTCACTAATCTAGCACTCCAGTATCTCTATTTGCACATCATAATTTGCACATCCTTCATTCCTGTGTTAATGATGATAATTCTGTAATTTATTTCACCACTATAGTCTATTTATTGTCCTACCTCCTAACCTTACTGCATTTTTGCACTACATTTTGCACTCTGTATATAGATTTTCTATTGTGTTTTTGACTGTTTGTTTAATGTGTAACTCTGTGTTGTTATTTGTCGCACTGCTTTGCTTTGTCTTGGCCAGGTCGCAGTTGCAAATGAGAACTTGTTCTCAACTGACCTACCTGCTTAAATAAAGGTGAAATAAAAAATAAATAAAAAATACAGAAGTTGGAACATTCATAATGCTTTTTTTTAGGCTGGATCATGTTTTGTTGTATTATATTGTTATATGTTTTAATTCTGTAATGTATTGATTGCTGCTGCCTTCTTGGCCAGGTCTTCCTTGAAAAAGAGACTGCATCTCAATGGGCTTTTCCTGGTTAAAAAAATAAAAAAGAATAACCGATGGGCACTACATCAACATGGACATTATTTTGCAATCCCGGGAGACATTAGAATGTCTACGTTGCACATTAATATCGCTACCGCTAACATTTGATTTCACCACAGGTTACGAGAATTGAGAATCCACTTCCGCAACCCCTCGTTGGAGCCCTATAAAGAGATGGGACCTGGGTTCAATCAGGGTGGGACCTATAAATAGGTGAGGCAGTAATAGCTTAAGGGGGTCTTTATTAGGGATTAACATGGGTAACCGGGATCCCGGGACTGTTCTGGACTTGGGGACTGTGAAGAGACCTCTGCTGGCATGTCTTGTGGGGTATGCATGGGTGTCCGAGCTGTGTGCTAGATGTTGATAATCGCTAAACAGCTATTTTCAAGTCTTGCCATAGATTTTCAAGCCGATTTTAGGTTATTGTCCTGCTGAAAGGTGAATGTGTCTCCCAGTATCTGTTGGAAAGCAGACTGAAGTAGGGTTTCCTCTAGGATTTTGCCTGTGCTTATCTGTATTACATTTCTTTGTATCCTAAAAAGCTCCCTAGTCCTTGTCGATGACAAGCATACCCATAACATGATGTAGCCACCACCATGCTTGAAAATATGAAGAGTGGTACTCAGTGATGTTGTTTTGGATTTGCCGCAAACGTAGCACTTTTTTTTTTGCCATTTTTTTTTTCAGTTTTACTTTAGTGACTCATTACAAACAGGATGCATGTTTTGGAATATTTTTATTTGATACGGGCTTCCTTCTTTTCACTATGTTATTTTGGTTAGTATTGTGGACTAACTAAAATATTGTTCATCCATCATCAGCCACTCTGTAACTGCTTTAAGGTCACCATTGGAAATCCCTGTGCAGTTTCCTTCCTCTCCGGCAACTGAGTTAGTAAGGACGCCTGTATCTTAGTAGTGACTGGGTCTTTTGATGCACCACCCAAAGTGTAATTAATATGATCAAAAGGATATTAAATTTCAGCTTCTTTTATCCATCTACCAATAGGTGCCCTTCTTTGTGAGGCATTGGAAAACCTACCTGATCTTTGTGGTTATATCTGTGTTTGAAATTCACTGCTCAACTGAGGGACCTTACAGAGATAAGGTAGTCATAAAAAATCACGTTAAACACTATTAGTCCAAGCAACTTATGAAACTTGTTAAGCACATTTTTACGCTTTTCCCGGGACTCTCGGGATAAATATAAATTATTCCCGGTATTGCAATTTAGTCGATTTTCGGGAAAATATGAATCCCTAGTCTATATGTACATAAATAGCAAAATAAATAGTGTGTGTTACCGTGAGTATGAGTGGTTCAACCTCAATGTACCACTTGACCATGATCAAGTGTTTATACCTAATAAGCATAAATACTTTAAATCAAAGTTTTTAAAGGAATCATTAAAAAGACGAAAACAGTAAAGCACAATATATTCCGTCTAAAATATATTCCCTTTACATAAAGCTAAACACTATTAGAATAGATAGTGAATTTATTAAAAGTCAACCTTCAGAATTATTGATAAAGCTGATGATGATTAAACCTTCAAATGGAATGATCTGTATTTAAAATAAGAAGTTTCTCAAAACAGTAAAACCAGAAAACACACTGACATTGGAGAAGTGTTGGAAACTTCTATCAAATACCTGGGTGTTCGATAACCCATACTGGAAAGAAATGTCACCACACATTTCCCAGAGGCGAAAGAAACGCACACCTGTTAAGGCGAGGTGCTGGCTAGTGGAGTAGAACGCTTGATAAAGAAAAGGAGAGTCGTATCCTCTAGGAGCTCAGATGCAATAATTTAATTACCAAGCTGTCTTCATCACACATTTTCACACAGAACCCTATGCAGGCTGATAAATAAATACATTGAGAGCTGATCTAAAATAATAGACAAAAGTCCAGTCCCTTCGCTCTAACAAAGCACTTCCAGTGCAAGGACACTACATGACCAAAAGTATGCGGACACCTGCCCGTCGAACATCTCATTCCAAAATCATGGGCATTAATATGGTGTTGGTCCCCCCCTTTGCTGCTACAACAGCCTCCACTCTTATGGGAAGGCTTTCCACTAATGTTGGCACATTGCTGCAGGGATTTGCTTCCACTCAGCCACGAGCATTAGTAAGGTCGGGCACTGATGTTGGGCGATTAGGCTTGGCTCGCAGTCGGCGTTCCAATTTATCCCAAAGGTGTTCGATAGAGTTGAGGTCAGGGCTCTGTGCAGGCCAGTCAAGTTCTTCCACACCGACCTCGACAAACCATTTCTGTATGGACCTCACTTTGTGCACGGGTCATTGCACGCTGAAACAGTAAAGGGCCTTCCCCAAACTGGAAGCACAGAATCATCTAGAATGTCATTGTATGCTGTAGTGTTAAGATTTCCTTTCGCTGGAACTAAGGGGCCTAGCCTGAACCATGAAAAACAGCCCCAGACCATTTTTCCTCCTCCACCTAACTTTACAGTTGGCACTATGCATTCAGGTAGCATCCGCCAAACCCAGATTCGTCCACCGGACAGCCAAAATGTGAAGTGTGATTCATCACTCCAGAGAACGCATTTCCACCGCTCCAGAGTCCAATGGTGGCGAGCTTTACACCACTCCAGCTGTCACTTGGCATTGTGCATGGTGATCTTAGGCTTGCATGCTGCTGATCGGCCATGGAAAATTATTTCATGAAGCTCCCGACAAACAGTTATTGTGCTGACGTTGCATCCTGAGGCAGTTTGGAACTCAGTATTGAGTATTTCAACCGAAGACAGACGGTTTTTAAGCACTTCAGCACTTGGCAGTCCCGTTCTGTGAGCTTGTGTGGCCACCACTTCTCGGCTGAGCCGTTGATGCTCCTAGACGTTTCCACTTCACAATAACAGCACTTACAGTTGACCGAGGCAGCTCTAGCAGGGCAGAAATTTGACGAACTGACTTGTTGGAAAGGTGGCATCCTATGACAGTGCAAGTCACTGAGCTCTTCAGTAAGGCCATTCTACTGCCAATGTTTGTCTATGGAGATTGCATGGCGGTGTGCAAATTTTTTATGTCCCAGTCAGCAACGGATGTGGCTGAAATAGCCAAATCCACTCATTTGATGGGGTGTCCACATACTTTTGTATATATAGCGTATATACTATGCAGTCAATAACAGACTTTACAAAGCAAAGAGGGCTACACTAGTAATTCTACTTCTATGAAGGACAATGGAGTCTTAAAACAGAGGTTGTAGGGGGAAGACAGTGTGGTGAGGTGGGAACATATGAGGGAACATAGTGCGAGGCAGGGGGTGAAAGGACATGGTCATGGGGTGCAGGCTCGGTCGTGCCATGACCGAAATTGAGGCTGGGTAAATAAAGGGATGGTGACTGGGGGGGCAAGCCTCTGCTCCCAGTGGCAGGTGAGTGATGGGGAGGATAGGAGGTGACATGAGAGGAGGATGTGGGTGTAGGAAGTCTGCGTGGTGCTGGAGGAAAGTCTGGTGGATGGTGATGGAGGTGGATAAGGGTAGAGGGAGTTGTACAGGGTGCAGTACTATGGGGGAGGCCACAGGGATGTGTGGGCTGGCTAGGACTGGTGTCAGTTTGTCAGGGAAGGCTTGATGGTGCGTAGCCTTCTTGTGGGCTTGGAGATGCTTCTCCAGTTTGTCCAGCGTGGACCTGTAACAGTCCTTTGAGTTAAATGATTCCTCCTCTAGTCCTGTGTAGCTAGCATTAAAGGTCTGTGACATTTTCTCATTGCCTTTTGGTAGAAATACTTTACAGGAGCCGTCACTCTTACTGTGAAAGCTGGGCAGATCTGGGCTCATCACAGACTTGTGTGCAACAATAACATCTGAACCTTTAGCGCCAGAATCCAAAATATCCCTCTTGAGATCTGACCCATTGATCTGGCCTATGCAGTTGGATCTGCCATTTACACTGTCAATACTCTTCTCAAGTGCATCGGGGTTCAATCTATCCTCAGGTCCAGGGGAGTCTGAGCCAGTGCATGGGCAAAGGCCATCTGCTCCTCGACTCTGCTCATATCTCTCTCCGCTGCTCACATAAGCCACTGAACTCTGATGAGCTCCACATGCCCGTCTCCTCCTTCTCCGTCTCTTGTTCGGTTTATGCAAAGGGTTCAGACATGTACTACCGACAGTTTGGTCATTCCTAGTCCTTTTTCGACATCTTCCACTTTCCTGTCGCAACACTGATTCAAGGAGTGGCTGGTGTTTTAAAGGTGTGAGATCTCTTTTATTCATCTGGTCTGCGCTTGTGATGACCGGGTTGGTCTGGAGAGATCCACAGTTGAGATATATATGTTCTGTAGCATTCATGTGTTTGGACATATTGCCCTCGTTGATCTGTCCTGGACCCTGGGGAGCCTCATCAGAGTGGGCCAGACTGGCTGCTGGGCCATACACACTCTCTGCCACTGCCTGCCTCACAACACCTGCTGTGTCTCTGTAAGCTTCAATTCTCCCCTCGTTGCCCTCAATTGAGGGTGATTGCTTGGCCTCGTCTGGCTGAATTTCTTTTGCACTGTTATCGCTCATTTGGTGAAGTCTTTCGCAATGTTTGGGAAGTGTCAGGCAATGACCAAATATTTCTGTTGCCCCTTCATATCTGTCTCCCCCACAGTGAGTAAATCGTCTGTGCCCCCGCCGCCTTCTCCTCCTCTGGCTTCTGCTACAACACCTGCGTGTGTCCACAGCCATAGCTGTGTGTGTCAGGCTTGTGGTTGCTAACTGTGTTGAATAATTGCAACACTGCTCCTCCTTTCTGATGAGTGTGTTACTTAGCTCCTCGCATCCTTCACCTTTAGGCCTCTCGCAACACTCCTGAACAAGGCTTGGCGAGCTCCTGTACAGCTCGCGTGTTTCCAGGGTTGCTTCATCGCTCCAGGACTTCTTAGCTAATTCATCAGATTTCTCGACACCCCTTTCCACCACTCTGCAGCCGGCACTTTTAGTGGAGGCTCTGAAGTCAAAATGTAGGGGGTTGCAGCTGTAGGAAATAGATGGGCTTGTCCTGGTGAATGTCAACATCTCGGAGGGCCACTGGAGCACCGTTCTCCCATTTCTACTGAGGATAGAGCAGAACGGTTTACATGGCCTTGCAACTGTCCATTTCTCATCGTCTTTGTCTGGGGATTGAGTGTAAACTGCTTCGTTCAAATGATTAGTGTAGTGTCTTCCCTTATGGGAGACATTATCTGCTAAAATGATTTTGTCAGTCTCTGTCCCCTGTCCTTGTTCCACCTCAGTTTCCTGTCTTTGTTCAGCCGAATTGCTTTTTAGACTTCCCTGTACCACGTCCAGTCCACAGTCCTCTAATGTGTTTGAATGGGAGAGAAACACAGAGGATTGGGCCGTGCAGGGAAGAGCCACATCCTCAGAGTAAACGAGGATAGCGCACAAATCAGCCGGGGGTATTGAGCTGTCTGACCCCGATGGTGGATTGGTTAACCCCTGACCCTGTGAGCCTGCAATGTGAATCTCCCCCTTGTTAATCGGAGCCTTCTCGCTGGCAGGGGGGCTGGGCGAGTCAAGGCCAGTGGGTGGCCGTGGGGAGTTGGGCTGCACGGGCAGCACACTGAGCCTCTGTCTACATGCCTGCCTGCTTGACCCCTCCTCCCCAGACTGGCAGAACACAGCCGCCGAAGACTCTAGCTTCACAGAGGCCTTTTTGGGGAAAGAGAAGGAGAAAGAGACTTTTTGGCCACACTTTCCGGCCCCACTGCTGGGAGTTTGATGAGCCTGAATGGTGCTGGTGTTATCTGTAACTGTGTCTAAGGTGATGTTTGGGCACATTGTGTGTTCCTTGGTGCTGGTCTGTGCTCGGCTGCTGGCTCTGTCACCACGGGCTCCCCTGTAGCCTCCCTCCACGGCCACAGTGGTAGATCGGAACATGGGTCCACAACCAGGTGCGCTGCACAGAAAGGAGTTGACACTGGAATGAGTATGACAGCAGCCAACGTACAAAAATCAACACCAAAAAACAACCTGTGACAATGAGTATGTTTACATGCACACTAATAATTCTATATTAAACTGATTACTCTGCTTATCTTAATCGGCGTAAGGCCATAATCAAAGTAAGCATACACCGATTTAAAACACCTGGTTTTCAGGTGTTTTGGCCCCTGGTATACACTGGGGGCCAAAAGTTTGGAATGTTACTCATTCAAAGGTTTTTCTTTATTTGCAAAATGTTTTATATTGTAGAATAAAAGTGATGACATCAACACTATGAAATAACACATTTGGATTCATGTACTAACCAAAAAAGTGTTAAACAAATCAAAATGTGTTTTATATTTGAGATTCTTCAATGAAGCCACCCTTTGCCTTGATGACAGCTTTAAACACTCTTGGAATTCTCTCAACCAGCTTCACCTGGAATGATTTCCCTTCAGTCTTGAAGGAGTTCCCACATATGCTGAGCACTTGTTAGCTGCTTTTCCTTCAATGCGGTCCGACTCATCCCAAAAATCTCAAATTTGGACTCCAGACCAAAGGACAAATTTCCACCGGTCTAATGTTCATTGCTCATGTTTCTTTGCCCAAGCAAGTCTCTTCTTCTTATTGGTGTCCTTTAGTAGTGGTTTCTTTGCAGCAATTCGACCACGAAGGCCTGATTCACACAGTCTCCTCTGAACATTTGATGTTGAGATGTGTCTGTTACTTGAACTCTGTGATTCATTTTATTTGGGCTGCAATCTAAGAATGAACTTATCCTCTGCAGCAGAGGTATTTCTGGCTCTTCCATTCCTGTGGCGGTCCTCATGAAGCTGGTTGAGAGAATGCCATGAGTGTGCAAAGTTGTCACCAAGGCAAAGGGTGGCTACTTTGAAGAATCTCAAATATAAAATATATATATTTCTTTAATACTTTTTTGGTTACTACATGATTCCATATGTGTCATGTCATAGTTATGATGTCTTCACTTTTATTCTACAATGTAGAAAATAGTGCAAATGACAAACCCTTGAATGAGTAATATTCCAAACTTTTGGCCCCCAGTGTATGTCTAAACTCATAATCAAGTAGTGTTTGCAAAAATAACATGGTCACTGTGGTAGAATGTTTATTTTGATTGGCGATTTTCGGCCTTCATCAAAAGTCAGCAGCCTGTTTTCAGATAGATAGATATATAGATAGATAGATAGGTGCTTTATTGATCCCCCGGGGGGGGGGGGGGAATTTCATAATTTCATGTGTCTATGTGAACATGATTACTAGCTAAATCGTTCTTCTTGCAAAGCATGCAAATGTTTTAAACTATTATATTAACCTGACTATCCATAATGATCACATTATTGTGCGCATGTAACTGTTCTCATTGCCAAAAATAAAAACATCTAACATGAATTTTGAGAAGTATTTTAACTTAAGTAAATTACATAATTGCAATTCGTTATCAAATGCATTTACAGCCTTCCAATGTTATACTGTTGAAATTATGTCATATAGGGACACACAGAGTCCATTGGCTGTTCCACCCACCACTGGACCTCCCGCCGCTGTTCGGCCAGCTCATGTAAACGTCGTAGTGCTCTCTCTTGCTTTCTGTCATCCTTCTTGGATTTGGAGGCCACGTTCCGGGCAAACTCCCGCTGCTTCAGCTCTTTCAGTCTCTGGCAGAGAGAAGAAATATCACCAGACTCATTATCTACTGTACTGAGTCAGCCATTGAGGAGCTTACTCCAGCCAAACTAATTGAATTAAGTGATATTACTTTCAGAGAACATTTTTATTTCCTTAGACGGTCCTCTCCAATATAAGTCATTGGAACCTAATGAAGACGGAATATCTCTATGGAGAAGGTTTTACACTGTACAGTATCAGACAACCACCCACAGTGCTGTAAATCTCTGGAGGCATGTGTTGTAAGAATATATATATGTACAAATGTTATGCTACAACTCACATCTCATTAATTCACGTTGGCTAAGCTTATCCAATTTATTGTAAACCAGCAATCCTGACGTTCACTAATTGGTTACCATATCCTTAGTTACCCGACATATCCTCAGTTTCTAATTCAATGAAGAGAATGTCAAGAAAGACAGTACTGCAGAGATTATTGATCACATTGCTTCATAAGGAATAACTGATATGACACAATTTACAGTATGTTTAATTATACTCAGCGGAATAACAGTTGTACAAAGCATTTTTCCACAACTGTTGTGTGACAACCAAGGATGTAGTGGACCGTAAACACAAATGCAGATAATTCACATTTTAAATTAGCGTTTAGCGTTACTCGCGTCAACCATTGTGTGTACAATTGTTGTTACCGTAGAGTGAACTAACCCTACATTTTTCATAATATATGAATTTATTTTTCACCTTATAGGATTGGTAATCTTCATATGAAATGGACAGCTTCTATAGGGCTCTATAATTACCCAAACCCATGAATGGCTCCCCAGCTAGTCCTGCCTTATGTATTCTACACAGGCTTCTTTGTATTAGACACAACTCTGCAAGGCTATGTGACCTTTCCTCTTTGAAGTAGCTCTGGTGGTTGCATTTAGAGTGGCCCGGGTCACAAAGCCAGGAGATCATTTGTATGCATCCGAGATCCTTTTGTCATGTTAAGTAGCCTCTTCTCTCAGGGTTATCCAGCAGAGAGGCTAGGCAATTGTTCATGTGCTGGTTTTACAGTAGACAGGATGAGCCTGTCCAATAGACAAATGTTACTAAACTTCTACCTCTTGCAGGCTCTCCAAAAGGTTGAGCCTTTTCATTTTTGAAGGTACAGGTGACTATTGATGCAAATGTTGCCCTCGAAGGTACGATGTAATGTAGATAAAGTACTGTATATGAAGACACAATGTTTTCTTTAGCCAAATTTCATAGTCCTAAGAAAATATGATTACATTACATTTAATATATTATACAACAGGTGGGTCTAATCCTGAATACTGATTGGTTAATGGTTAAAACCGCATTCCAGCCAGTGTCTGTTCCATCTGACTGCGCAATCCACTGTCTCATCAGCCCAGCCAGGCAATTTACAAACTTGATCTCCACTATAAAAAGCATCTAGACATTATCTAACATTTAGTTTTCAACAGCAGAGATTTGTATAAACCACGCTGTCTGTCTCTCCGACATTTGCAACATTGTTTCTGTATTGAAATTGGATCTCCTGCTGTCCCATAGTAATGAATGTGACGGGAGTCGGGACGAGACAGACAGGCAGGCAACGTTTCTCAGCCAGTTGAAATCATGAATCAGCATAATTTTTATTGATATATACAAAGAACTATCAATAGAGAACAGGTCAAACGAAACGAAGTGCAGATAGTTTGTCTTTCCAGCTTCAGTTTGAAGTGATTGTGTTAGCTGTGTTCTTAGCTAGCTCCTCTGAACAACAGTGTCCTGACGAGAGAGCACATTTTCTATGCCAGGCAAAATCACTCCTCATTAGCTCAATCTTATGGATGTATCCAAATAAATGTCACTAGAAAACATCTTAAATGCAAATGCAGCTACATCTGCCTGCACCTTTTGATGTGATTAAGTTAGCCGTAGTCGGCTAGCTAGCAAGCAAGGGACTGGGTCACGTCCATAGATACTGACAAAAAGTCTGAACGAGTGGGTCTCTAGCAACCGAACCGATAGAACAAACGACCAGCCGGCTTGGGTAGTAACCCTAGATTTGTGTCGGAACTGTATCTTGTGGAATGATGAAAACGCTCCATGGCCGGAGCCGTTTGTCCCACCGGTGCCCAGTCCGGGCTCGGGTGTTTTTCCCGCTCCATGGCCGGAGCCGTTTGCCCCACCGGTGCCCAGTCCGGGCCCGGTTGTTTTCCCCGCTCCATGGCCGGAGCCGTTTGTCCCACCGGTGCCCAGTCCGGGCCCGGGTGTTTTTGACCAGCTCCATGGCCGGAGCCGTTTGTCCCACCGGTGCCCAGTCCGGGCCCGGTTTTTTTCCCCGCTCCATGGCCGGAGCCGTTTGTCCCACCGGTGCCCAGTCCGGGCCCGGTTGTTTTCCCCGCTCCATGGCCGGAGCCATTTGTCCCACCGGTGCCCAGTCCGGGCTCGGGTGTTTTTCCCGCTCCATGGCCGGAGCCGTTTGCCCCACCGGTGCCCAGTCCGGGCCCAGGCGTTTTCCCCGCTCCATGGCCGGAGCCGTTGGCCCCACCGGTATCCAGTCCAGGCCCATCTATAAGGAGGGGCCATGGGAAAAAACTGTCCACATCGCCGGAGCCAGAGCCGCCCCCAAAGGACTAGTTTTCCCTCCCTAGTAACCCCCCCCCCTTGTGTTTGGGTGGGTTTTTTTGGCATCCGGGAGTCCGCGCCTTGGGGGGGGGGGGTACTGTCAGGCTCTGGCCATAGAGAAGCAAATAGGCTTCTCTATGTAGTTATGGTCAGAGTCTGACAGTGTCGTTCTTTTCTGTTTCTTTGTGGGTTTTGGGTGGATCCCTAATTAGAGGCAGCTGCTAACCATTGACTCTAATTAGGGATCCCATATATGTTGAGTCTGTCCTTCACTTTGGTGTGGGTTGTTATCGATATCGATGTATGTCGCAGTCACGTTTGAAGTAAGTGTGTTTTCTTTATGTCCGTTCATTGGTGTGGTGTGTGAGCGTGACGTTAGTCTATTCGTGATTGTTTTTTGTCTTTTAGTTCGTCATTTTCGTTTTGTTATTATACATTGTATTATGAGATATTACTTAGGATAAAATAAACAATGTCGAACTACTATCCCTGCGCTGCGTCTTGGTCTCTCCCCACACACAACCGTGACACAGTAGGGCCATTTTGAAAGAAAGAAAAATAAATATTGCTATTATAATTTTTTCTCCAGTAATGCCTTCTTGAATATGTGCATTTTCTAGGCCTTGATTCCAAATTTGCATGTGATCTGTAAAAAAGCCAAGGCTTTAGAGGTTGTGAACAATGCTTGTCTCCTAAGTGGGAAAACAAGTTTATCAACTTTCAAAGCAGCATCATTTTCCCATGTTTCCTCCAATTACAGTGTATGTACCATTTTGAAGCTTAAATGTGACTTTCATAGAGAAATCTGGTCACATTTGATCAAACCTCAAAAACTATATACACTGAGTGCACAAAACATTAGGAACACCTTCCTAATATTGAGTTGCACCATCTTTTGCTCTGAGAACAGACTCAATTTGTCGGGGAATGGATTCTAACAATGTGTCGAAAGCGTTCCACAGGGATGCTGGCCCATGTTGATGCCAATGCTTCCCACAGAAAGTATTAATACTCCTTGACTTATTCCCAACAAAATGGTGTTACAGCCTGAATTCAAAATGGATTTAACTGATATTTTTTCCTACCATTCTACACACAATACCCCATAATGACAAAGTGAAGACATGTTTTTAGATTTTTTTCCTAATTTATAGAAAATGTAATATAGAAATATCTAGATTTTCTGGGTAAGTCTCTAAGAGCTGCAACAATTTCCCATTATTCTTTTAAAATGTCTTCAAGCTCTGTCAAATTGGTTATTGATCATTGTTAGAGAACCATTTTCAGGTCTTGCCATAGATTTTAAACTAGATTTAAGTCACAACTGTAACTCGGCCACACAGGAACCTTCACTGTCTTCTTGGTAAGCAACTCCAGTGTAGATCTGGCCTTATATCCCCCGTTAAGATAGATAGATAGATAGATAGATAGATAGATAGATAGATAGATAGATAGATAGATAGATAGATAGATAGATAGATAGATAGATAGATAGATAGATAGATAGATAGATAGATAGATAGATAGGTACTTTATTGCTCCCCCGGGGGGGAAATTTCATTGTCAAGCAGCTACAACAAAAACACAGGGCAGGTGCAAAATGCCACAACGAAAGTACACAAAAGACAGATACACGGTACATGATACATAGAGCGGCAGTATGAAAAAGTATAGAAATACAAGATATCTGGAGTGCAAAAAAAAGCTATAAAAGGACATTGCATAGTATGAGTGGTTGGCTGAATATGTACACTATACATTGGTGGATGTTGGATGGTTAACTATACTATACAGGTCGATGGCAGAGAAATACTTCAGTAGCTAAAAATGCGTATGATATGAGCGAGGGTAATAATAGTTTACTTAATAGACAGACTGGGTAAATGAACAGGTAAGTGAACATTTTGCATGCTTAAATTAGCTGTACAGTTAGGTATACAGTTATATTTACAGATAAGTGAATACTTGCATGTTTACACAAACTGTACAGGTAAATGACAGGAAGAGATACTTTAATAGCTAAATGTGTGTATGATATCATTTGGGGTAATAATAGTAATTCCCTTAAAATACAGTCCTTAGTGCGCAGGGTTTAATTACAGACAACTGCACTTATTGCACATTCGACATCCTAAAAGCAATGAGAAAAGGTGCAACTGGCAGGATACTAATATGCATTCCATACAGTATTGCATGTGATATAATATAACAACTGTACATGAGTATGTATATACAGACCTGTATGAATAAATAGGTCCTGAGTGGATGAGTGCTGACGGACCAGAGTTACTCACGTATGGATGCATAATTGTTAAACTAGGTCCTAGCACCCCAACAGTTCCAGATCTATGTTGCCGACGGCACGGCACCCCGGTGAGGCATTATATAGTCTCATAGCCGCCGGCAGGAAGGACCTCCTGTAGCGCTCTCTGGCACACTGTGGTGGGATCAGTCTGTGACTGAAAGTGCTCCTCTGCGTCATAACCATAGCGTGCAGAGGGTGGGTGACGTTGTCCATGATGGCCAGCAGTTTGGCCAGGATCCGTCTCTCCGCCACCTCCTCTAGAGTGTCAAGGCTCATCCCCAGGACAGAGCTAGCCTTCCTGATCAGCTTATTTACCCGAGAAGCATCACCGGCTTTGATGTTTGCTCCCCAGCAAACCACTGCAAAAAAGATGGCACTGGCCACCACAGACTGGTAGAAGGTATGCAGTAGTTTACTGCACACGTTGAAGGACCTGAGCCTCCTCAGAAAGTAGAGTCGACTCTGGCCCTTTTTGTACAGGGCCCCGGTGTTACCAGCCCATTCCAGTCTGTTGTCCATATGGACACCCAGGAACTTGTATGACTCAACCATTTCCACATCCATCCCCTTTATAGGGACTGCAGTCAGTTGTGCCTTGGTTCTCCTGAAGTCCACCACCATCTCCTTAGTTTTGCTGATGTTGAGCTGAAGGTGGTTCTGCTCACACCACAACACAAAGTCACTGATTGTGCTCCTGTACTCCTCCTCCTGCCCACCCCTGATGCACCCTACAATAGCAGAGTCATCCGAGAACTTCTGTAGGTGGCATGTTTCAGAGTTATATCTGAAGTCTGAGGTGTAGAGGGTGAACAGGAAGGGGGACAGGACCGTACCCTGGGGGGCCCCTGTGTTGCTAACTGCCCGTTCTGACACACAGCTCTGTAGTCGCACAAATTGTGGCCTACCGGTCAGGTAGTCCGTGACCCAGGAGACTAAGGGTGCTTCCACTTTCATCCTCCTCATCTTCTCACCCAGTAGCAGGGGCTGAATGGTATTGAAGGCACTGGAGAAGTAAAAAAACATGACCCTCACAGTGCAACCTGCGTTGTCCAGGTGAGAGTAGGCCCTCTGCAGAAGGTAGATGATTGCATCATCCACCCCGATGTTTTGCTGGTATGCAAACTACAGGGGGTCCATTGATGAACACACCAGGGGTCTGAGGTGAGCGAGGACTAACCTTTCCAGGGTCTTCATGATGTGGGATGTTAGCGCTACAGGTCTGAAGTCATTCAGGACAGTGGGGTGTGCCTTCTTGGGCACTGGGACGAGGCAGGATGTTTTCCACAGCACAGGGACCCTTTCTAGGCTCAGGCTAAGGTTGAAAAGACGCTGGAGTATTCCACACAGTTGGTCAGCACAGACCCTCAGCACCCTTGGGCTGATGCCATCAGGGCCCGCCGCTTTCCACTGGTGTAGTCTCTCCAGCTCTCTCTTCACTTGGTTGGTGGTGAAAGCCAGCCCAGGTGGGGAGGTGGGGGGAAGGGGGTTGTTGAGGATCAGTCCAGGGGGGGCAGGGGCGGAGGTGGGGTCACTGATTCTCAGCAGAGGTGCTGTGAGCAAAGTGGGGGTGGGATAGCCGTGAGGGTGTGTGGTCTGGGGAGCTGGAGGGGAGGTGGACAGGGCCAGTATCGAACCTGTTAAAAAATTGGTTCAGCTCATTGGCTCTGTCTTGGGTCCCCTCCGTCTGCCCACTGTTTGACTTTTTGAAGCCAGTGATATTTCTCATACCCTTCCACACCTCTCTCACCTGGCTCTGCCTCAGCTTGTCCTCCATCTTCTCCTTATACACTCTCTTCCCCTCAGCAATCCGCAACTTCAGCTCCCTCTGGACGCATTTCAATTTGTCCTTGTCCTTCTCCTTGAAGGCCCTCTTCTTCTCATTCAGCAGGGCCTTCAGGTCGCTGGTGACCCAGGGTTTATTGTTTGGGAAACAGCGTACCTTCCTGGTGGGTACAGTGTTGTCTACACAAAAATTAATATAGTCTGTTATGCAGTCAGTGAGTCCATCGATGTCCTCCCCATGAGCCTCACAGAGCACATCCCAGTCTGTTGTTTCAAAGCAGTCCTGTAGGGCCTCATTCGCCTCCGGGGACCATCTCCTAATAGTCCTGGTAGTTGCAGGCTGCTGTTGGACCATAGGCCTGTAGAGTGGGGTGAGGTGGACAAGGTTGTGATCCGATCTACCGAGGGGAGGGAGTGCAGTGGAGTTGTATGCATCCTTCACATTAGCATATAACAAGTCCAGAGTTTTATTATTCCTGGTTGGGCACTTCACGAACTGTTTGAACGTGGGCAGCGTTGAAGAGAGAGATGCATGGTTAAAATCCCCTGAAATGGCAAGGAAAGCACTGGGATGCGCTGTCTGTAACCTCGCGATAACAGAGTGGATGACGTCACACGCTGCGTTTGCGTCAGCAGAGGGCGGGATGTAAACAATAACAGCAATGGCCGCCGTGAATTCCCTCGGCAAATAGTAGGGTCTCAGGCTAACGGCTAGCAGTTCAATGTCCGGGCTACAAAACTGTTCCTTAAGAGTAGTATGGTTCGGATGACACCATCTGTTGTTAACTAATAAAGCCAGCCCACCACCCTTACTCTTAACTACAGCAGTTTCTCTCAATCTCGGTCCTGGGGACCCCAAGTTTTGTTTTTTGCACTTGCACTGCACAGCTGATTATAAATAATCAAAGCTTGATGATGAGTTCATTATTCGAATCAGCTGTGTAGTGCTAGGGCAAAAACCAAACCCCTTGGGGTCCCCAGGACCGAGTTTGAGAAAAGTTGCTGTAGTTAACGGGGGATATAAATGTGTACATTGTAGTTAATAGGGGATATGTTAAATAGGGGATATGTTAATAGGGGATATGTTAATAGGGAATATGTTAATAGGGAATATGTTAATAGGGGATATGTTCATTCAGGGCACAGGTCAAATGTTTTTCTCAGGTTATGCAAGTTATGCAAATACTGTAGTATGGAAGAACTATAAACACCCTTTATCCCTCATATTCTTCTGATATGTTCTTTATTCTTCTGATATGTACTTTATTCTTCTGATATGTACTTTATCCTTCTGATATGTTCTTTGTTCTTCTGATATGTACTTTGAAATCAAATATGCTTTTTGCTGGAGATTGCTATGTTAACAGTGTTTGCTGTGTCATTGATAGATCCATTTTTTTTGCATTTGGCAACGTTGAAATGTAACTAGTCTGAATGAATTGCACGGTAGGAGGTATTAGGTGCACCATACCTGTTTGTGAGCATGGTCGTAAGAGTTGATGTGGTTGTCAAACTCCTGATGCTTGCAGTACTGCTTGTCACACAGCTCACAGTAGAAGTTAGCCTTCAGGTCCTCAAGTGCCTCGACCATTGTCCTCTCATTCTGTGAGTAATCCTGGTCAGGGAAAATTGAGAAAAAAATACTCAACTCAATTATATGTATCACTAGCTAGCTTTCCATCCAATTTACGATAGATTTTCATGTGATTATACAAAGATCTGCATAAAATAATACGCGCCTTTCCCACCAGTTGTGTTTCCATCAAACTGACTTATTGTGGATAAAAGTCTGTGCGTGATGACGTAGTGCACATGAAAATTTGCGGTTAAATTCCAATGTACCAAATGAAAAATACAAGTTAAATGGGTTTCCATTGCATTTCCAACTCTACTGATGGTTTTGTCACAAAAACTGTTGAGTTATATAGCAAATGTGCACACTCTGGTCTTGGCACGTGCGCTCTAGCCAACAGCTCAAAAGCTTGCAGATACATATAGGCTACCAACATTATGAGATTATTAGGGAGAGATCGAAATGTACACAATAGTTACCAGGAGGAAAATAGTAGAGGGTGATGCTTTTTCAATTTCAGTCAGGGGGAGGGTTTAGTATTTTTTTTATATTTAGTCCAGTCATGTAATTTATAATCGATTTAAATGTCATATTGCTTAGGGTTTGATCATTTGTTGCTTATTATGGTATCTCACGTGTGCCCGATGATGCCCCTCATCCCTGATTCTCTGCTGGGCGCTCAATATAAGTGTGTCTAGTGTAGTCTCAATTAAATGATCTATAGCTTATGGATGTGTGGTCCAAGTCTGGGTTTAAGGTTCACTTTTCCAAGCTTAAAAGGATAAACATTCAACATTGGCCATGATGTTAATCCAGCATGACTTCTGCCACTTTCAAAACAACTGGAAATTTGGAACTGGGAAATCTCAGTGAGTTCAAGACAACTGGGAACTTGGAACTTTTCTCAGCTCTGACTGAGAAAATAAGTTTTGAATGGTTATCCAACTCGGAATAACATGTCGGGAACTCGTGCCTTTTTCTAGAGCTCCTTGTTTCCAATTGTCTTGAAAGCACCATAAATCCAGAGAATACCAGACTTTGATGACAAAGTTTAATGACAGAATTTGCCCACAAAGGATTTATAATGTACAGTGGGGAGAACAAGTATTTGATACACTGCCGATTTTGCAGGTTTTCCCACTTACAAAGCATGTAGAAGTCTGTAATTTTTATCATAGGTACTCTGTCACTGTGAGTGACGGAATCTAAAACAAAAATCCAGAAAATCACATTGTATGATTTTTAAGTAATTAAATTGCATTTTATTGCATGACATAAGTATTTGAGACATCAGAAAAGCAGAACTTAATATTTGGTACAGAAACCTTTGTTTGCAATTACAGAGATCATACGTTTCCTGTAGTTCTTGACCAGGTTTGCACACACTGCAGCAGGGATTTTGGCCCACTCCTCCATCCAGATCCTTCAGGTTTCGGGGCTGTCGCTGGGCAATACTGACTTTCAGCTCCCTCCAAAGATTTTCTATTGGGTTCAGGTCTGGAGACTGGCTAGGCCACTCCAGGACCTTGAGATGCTTCTTACGGAGCCACTCCTTAGTTGCCCTGGCTGTGTGTTTCGGGTCGTTGTCATGCTGGAAGTCCCAGACACGACCCATCTTCAATGCTCTTACTGAGGGAAGGAGGTTGTTGGCCAAGATCTCGCGATACATGGCCCCATCCATCCTCCCCTCAATACGGTGCAGTCGTCCTGTCCCCTTTGCAGAAAAGCATCCCCAAAGAATGATGTTTCCACCTCCATGCTTCACGGTTGGGATGGTGTTCTTGGGGTTGTACTCATACTTCTTCTTCCTCCAAACACGGCGAGTGGAGTTTAGACCAAAAAGCTCTATTTTTGTCTCATCAGACCACATGACCTTCTCCCATTCCTCCTCTGGATCATCCAGATGGTCATTGGCAAACTTCAGACGGGCCTGGACATGCGCTGGCTTGAGCAGGGGGACCTTGCGTGCGCTGCAGGATTTTAATCCATGACGGCGCAGTGTGTTACTAATGGTTTTCTTTGAGACTGTGGTCCCAGCTCTCTTCAGGTCATTGACCAGGTCCTGCCGTGTAGTTCTGGGCTGATCCCTCACCTTCTTCATGATCATTGATGCCCCACGAGGTGAGATCATGCATGGTGCCTCAGACCAAGGGAGATTGACTGTCATCTTGAACTTCTTCCATTTTCTAATAATTGCGCCAACAGTTGTTGCCTTCTCACCAAGCTGCTTGCCTATTGTCCTGTAGACCATCCCAGCCTTGTGCAGGTCTACAATTTTATCCCTGATGTCCTTACACAGCTGTTTGATTGAGTGTGTGGAGTCCGTTTGATTGAGTGTGTGGACAGGTGTCTTTTATACAGGTAACGAGTTCAAACAGGTGCAGTTAATACAGGTAATGAGTGGAGAACAGGAGGGCTTCTTAAAGAAAAACGAACAGGTCTGTGAGAGCCAGAATTCTTACTGGTTGGTAGGTGATCAAATACTTATGTCATGCAATAAAATGCAAATTAATTATTTAAAAATTATACAATGTGATTTTCTGGATTTTTGTTTTAGATTCCGTCTCTCACAGTTAAAGTGTACCTATGATAAAAATTACAGACCTCTACATGCTTTGTAAGTAGGAAAACCTGCAAAATCGGGAGTGTATCAAATACTTGTTCTCCCCACTGTAGCTAAGAAAGTAATACTAAGTGTATGTTGTGTAGTAAGATGTTAGTAGCCCATGTCACTAATCATTTGGTCCCTTTTCCCCTCATAATTTGGCCTACTGTTCTGACTTGGTGGTGCACATGTAGCCTATAACCTGTTTTAGAGAAATGTCATCATTGAATATTGTGAGAGCTTTCATTGTCTGCTTATATGCCCCCTTTATTTATCCTACGGGTCTGATTTGGTGTACAGGGAGAACACTGTAAGAATGGCCCATATTCTGAATTATTTCACTGTACATTTCAAAAGTGCTGAGAAAATCGTTGAATTTAGTATGTACGTCCTAGCTCGCTCATTAATGTCTTAACCGAAATTACGGATTGCCTCTTATCCGCTTGTCGTCCCCTTATGCCACAGTTTGTGCATCTCAATTGTCAGTAGAAACCACATTTGTTTAAGCAAGTCAGCCATATTAGCTATGTTTTTTTAAAGGCAGTAAATGAGGCTAAATGAACTGTTCCGCTGCCAGACAATGCTCCGCTGATAGCCAGGTGTAGCAGTGGTAAAGTGTTGAGACTGCTGTTGGGACTCTGCTGTTGGGAGAGCTTTATGTAGGCCCTAACAGTTTGTGGGTACCGTTTGTCACGGTTATAGTGCAATTAATGTATTGTTTAGGGTTGTGTTGGGTAGTGGCTTTGCTGGCATACATAAAACATGATATATTTTTTTGCCCCACCAAGCTTTACATGCTAAAATCGCCACTGGTCAAAACAGATGACATAACTTGTCATAACCTGTCATAATATGGTCATAACACTGTCATGACACATATTTAGACCTGACATATATTATGTTATTTTATGGCTGGTTATGACACTTAGATGAGTGTAAAAACCCACAAAACTTACCACGGTAGTTATTTTATGGCTGGTTATGACACCTAAATAAGAGCATAAAAACCCACAAAACAAGGCAAAACATTCCATTACAAATAAGAATAATAATAAATAAGAATTTTTTTTTTTAATGTAACCTTTATTTTACTAGGCAAGTCAGTTAAGAACAAATTCTTATTTACAACAACGGCCTAGGAACAGTGGGTTAACTGCCTTGTTCAGGGGCAGAACAACAGATTTGTACCTTGTCAGCTAGGGGATTCGATCCAGCAACCTTTCAGTTACAGGCCCAACACTCTAACCACTAGGCTACCTGCCGCCCCAATACAGGAGCAGATTTCAGGAACAGGACAAGACACCATCTTTTTAACTGACTGACATAAGAGCATGTATGTGATAGGCTTACTGTATATGATTATGGTGGTCATAATGCTTCTTAACAGTGTCATAAAGTGTATCAAAAGTTACTTTTTGTTCATTGTGCAAGTACAGTTCAATTTGATTTAATATACAGTATACAGTATAACAACTCTTTCAGTTGCAATATAGTCAAGGTATAATGGGGAGGAGTTTGTAGAGCAGTGGTTCCTATCCAGGGGTGCTTAGTCTATCTGCTTGACGCCTACTGGTAAAATGCACATGAGGGGGTACTTCAGGAGTACTACGGGGCAGAGCAAAATTCAATTGGTTGTACTGTAAGCTAAAAAGGTTGGGAACCACTGTTGTAGAGGATTACTCACAGGATTACTCCTCAGTGTTTGGAAGTAATGAAAGATGTGAATTCCACAGTGGAATTTGTTTTCCAAGCACATATGGCAGACCTATTGAAACCTGTCAACAGTGGCAGTAGCAAAGTGGTTCTACACCGCAGAATCAATTTTTGTAGGCCGTGTTGCAATTTGTTTGGCCCTCCCACTCAATCAGATTGTGGTTGAATTCCCCCCATTGTGACTGAGGTGTTGGTATTCTATTATAGCCCTTACACTGGGAAAAAGATCATGATGGAATTGAATAGAGCTTCCGTCACCGAGAGAACATTGTTTCACTCAAATGTAATGCTTTCCTCTGAAAGGGCTAAAGATATCAGAGTTTATCAGAGCTCAATTCAAAGACAAAAAAACTGACTCACAAAGAAAATACACAGGTAAGCCTCGGTTAAAAAACTGAAAAGTATCGCAAACTCCGTAGACGTAGAGTCTGATTGATGTGCTGAAATGTTGGTTAATTGATCCATTATTTTCCAGTGTGTAAATGATGGAATCATCTTCTTGGTACAGACATAGGATCTACAATTTGAGCCAGTTTGCTACAGCAGGAACATAATCCGGGAATTATTATGTGGATTATAATTAGACACATTTGGTAGGGGTTGATACATTTTCTGTTAGGGCAAATCAAGTGTGACATTTTGAAGTGGAAATTGCAAACTTTAGAAGCCTTTTCAAACCTTGAATACACTTCAAGTTTTCCTTTACTGCTATGCAGGAAAATTCCTGCAACAACAGGACCAAATTAAGTTAGGCATCTACACCCGAGTGGCACAGCGGTCTAAGGCATTGCATCGCAGTGCTAGAGGCGTCACTACAGATCCGGGTTAGATCCCAGTCTGCGTCGCAGCCGGCCGCGACTGGGAGACCCATGAGATGGCACACAATTGGCCCAGCGATGTCCTTGTCCCATCCTTGTCCTTGTCTAGCGACTCCTTGTGGTGACTTCAGGTTGCCAGCTGTAACTACCAATTGGATATCACGAACTTGGAGAGATACGGCATCTGTACACATCCTTACTACAATGTTCTTCTATCCTGTCAAAACCATGCCCATGTTTGAAAAAACGTGTTGACTTGAGGCATTAATGGTTGGTGTCATAGATTTCTTCTTCCAGGCTAGAGCGTCCCCCCAAAGTGTGAGTTTGTTGATAAATACATGCCAGCTGCCTGACACACACATTATGCCAGCTGCTCCACATTTTGGCAGCTGTAAAAGCAGAGACACAATTTGAAGGCTGAGATATTTCAACTTACAATTTTAAGATTAAATGTTATCTTCTTCCTGTGTCTGAATTTCTGATATTTATTGATATCTTCATTCATAACATGATAAGAAGAAAGAAACAAACAATGGTCCATTCAAAGTAAGGGAGACCTGGGTTGGTTGTCACACATTTGACTCATTTGTGTATTTCTCAGCACCAGTATATCTTACAAGACTTGTTTAAATACATGGAGTTATTAGCCATCAAACACACTCTGTCCGTTTGTGTCAACCAGCCCAATAGCGGGGTTGTCACACAGTATGGGGTTGGTCATCAGTGTTTGCTCTGATATTAATATTGAGGGTTATAATGTGCTCAGAGCTGACAGACAGAGTAGAGGTGGTGGAGTGACCATCCTTTTAATGACCATAAAATGACCATCCTGAAATCAATTTTTTTTGCTACCATCTTTAAACCTTTGTCTGGGGATGTTTTTTTGCCTTAACATTAGCTAACCTTTGTGCACTGGGGGAGTTAACTAGTTTGTTGTCTTATTTTACTAAATCAGAAGTTATTATCTAAGCCTAAACGGCCCAACCGTAAAGATCCTTCAAAGTCAACTCTGATTTGATATTTTTCTAACGAATACATACTGGTGTCTTCGCCCAATATTTGAGTGACCATTGCCCAGTTGTTTGTTGTAGAGATACACAAGCCTCATATCACCACAGAGGAACTTTAAAATGGTCAGTGAACAGTCTTCTTATTTTTGTTATTATTATTATTATTATTTTCTTTTTTACATTATCTTTATTTCAGTGACCATGATTGTATTTCAGCTAGCCTTGAACCTGATTTAGCTTTCCGCCTTTTTGCAGATGTCTTCAATATTATTGTGGATAATCATGCTCACTTAAAAAAAAACAAGGGTTAAAGGTAGATTGAATGCCTGGTACACTCCGGAATTATCAGAAGTCATTCATAAAAGAGTTGATGCTTGGGTCAAGGCCAGTAACACAGGCTTAGGCCCAGACTGGCAAGCTTTTAAGCAACCATTTTATTTCAGCGGGCTATCTCTTTGAAAGAACTTCTAAGCCTATTCACAATGATACTGGGCTGGATGCTGATAAGGGAAACTTGCTGAATGATCAGAGAAATTATAGTCAAAGCTTTCCTTTTAGGCTATTTACAGAGAAAGAAGTCCTGGATGATTTGCTAGCAATAGACAACAAGAAATCCACAGGGGCTGACCAATTGGATCCCGGTCTGTTTAAGTGTGCAGCGCCCATAATTGTCGGCTCAGTAACCCACATTTTTTATTTAACATTGTTATCAGGAAATATTCGAAAAGTATGGAAATCAGCTCTTGTGCTGCTTCTTCATAGGTGCGGGGATAGTAATGATCTTTAATAATTATCGGCTCATTTCAAAGCTTCCTTGTCCAGCTAAGATTCTAGAATCCTTGATAAACCCTCTTTTTTTATCTGAGAAATATATTTTGAATATATACCAATCAGGGTTTAGGTCTGGACATAGCACTATTACAGCAACCACTTTAGTTGTTAATTATCTTGTCAATGCTTTAGACACTAAAATTAAATGTGCTGCTTTGTTTGTAGACCTGTCAAAAGCATTTGATACTGTTGATCATCCTTATTATCATTGAATAAGTTGTCCTCGATAGGCCTGAACTCTGACACCTGCTCATGGTTTCATGATTATATTAGTGACAGAACTCATGCCCTCGTGACTAAGTCTGAATTTCTTGAAGTGCATAAAGGTGTACCACAGGGGTCGATTTTGGGACCTGTTCTCTTCACTATTTACATAAACACCATTGGTCAATCTGTAAAAAATGGTAAACCTCATCTATATGCAGATGATACTATGATGTATGATTTTGTCCTGACTGTTGATTTGGCTGTCAAAACTACAGTCAGATGATACTATTAATCTGACTGTTGATCTGGCTGTCAAAACTACAGTCAGATGATACTATTATGTATGATATTGTCCTGACTGTTGATCTGGCTGTGTCAAAACTACAGTCAGATGATACAAATATATATGTTATTGATCTGACTGTTGATCTGGCTGTGTCATAACTACAGTCAGATGATACAAATATATATGTTATTGATCTGACTGTTGATCTGGCTGTGTCAAAACTAAAGTCAGATGATACTTGTGAGGTTTTGCTGTCTGCATCCTTTCTGAGTGCTTTTATTTTTTCATTCCATTCCCAGTTCTGGTTTTTGTTTTTTCCTTTACTAATTCCACCTGCCCCTAGCACACCTGCTTCTCATCATCTACCTACTTAGTTCAGTCCTCAGTCCCTGTTTCCCTGTGAGGTATTGTTTGCTGTCGTGACATACTAAGCCTGTTATTTTCATTATATTGTTCATCTCTCGTAGTCTCCTCGTGTATGACCTTCGTCTCCTGAACCTTTTTGATTCCCGGAATTACCCTCCTGTGCTTCTGCCCCGATCACTGCCTCTCCCGTGTATGAACTCTGACTGCCTTCCGACTACGATCTCTGCCTGATTCCTATTGCACCTTTGTGGATGAATATTAAAGAACAGCGCTCTGCGCGTGAATCCATATCATCGTCTCCCGTATATCATTACAGAATACCTCACCATTGTAATGGATTCAGCGGAGCTGCACCAGCGCCTAACCCAGCAGGAAGAACGCATAGACGAACTCTGCCACTTACTCCGTAAGCTTTCGCCTACATCTCCCGCTCAGGCCACTGGAGCAAGTGCTCACTCTTTTGTCTGCCTACCTAATAAATACGATGGCACCCCCGGGAAGTGCATAGGATTTTTAATGCAATGTGAAAATTACATTGACCACAACCCTGGTAATTTCACCTCAGATAAGGACAGAGTGGACTTTATAGTTTCCCTTTTGACAGGCAAAGCCCTGGACTGGGCCACCGCATTATGGGCAGCCCAAAGCACCACACTCTCCTCCGCCCCCCAGTTCAACGCATTATTTAAGGAAGTTTTTGATCACTCTCCCAGTGGACGTCATACGGGGGATCTGTTAATGGAACTTCAACAAGGAGGCCGTTCAGCTGCTGAATTTGCACTAGACTTCCGCACCCTGGCAGCCGGTAGCGGGTGGAGCGACGCTACTCTCCTGACAGTATTTAGAAGAGGATTAAAGCGGGAGCTACAGGCGGAGCTGGCCTGTCGTGGAGACCTAACAGATCTAGGGGAGTATATCCGAATGGCCATTTCTATCGACAATCTTCTAGCCGACCGATGGAGGACTCAATCAGCACAGAGTTTTCGAACACCATCACTAGGCCTACCACCTAGCCCTCCCAGCCCCCCTGAACCCATGCAATTGGGTCGCGCTCCCCTGTCATCTGCGGAGAGACAACGAAGACGGCAGGAACGACTATGCCTCTACTGTGGAGCAGGAGACCACTTGTTGGTCCGCTGTCCTGTTTGTCCTCCTCGGAGGGAAAGGAATTACCCCGACGCTTCACTTCAGGTAGGCGTGTCTCAGTTTTTAAATCTCACGCAAAAACAACTTGTTCTGCCTATTCTGCTATCGGTTAATGGGATTGTTCGATCAGTCGAAGGGCTTATAGACTCTGGTGCTGCCGGTAATTTCATTGATGAACAGTTAGCCAAAGAACTCAATCTTGAATTGATCCCTGTCAATCCGCCCCTTAGAGTCAATGCCTTAGACGGGCAGCCCCTCGGAAAGGGTCTAGTTACACACAGGACACCGAAAATCAACCTCCAGACGGGAGTGTTGCACAAGGAATCTATATCCCTATTAGTGCTTGTGTCTCCCAATGAACCTCTTATCTTAGGTCACCCTTGGCTTTGCCTCCATGACCCCGCCATCTCGTGGAAAGAGAGTGAACTCCTTTCCTGGTCCCCAGCTTGTTTTAATCGGTGTATTAATGTCCCATGCAGAGCCACCTCCATCGAGGACTCCGCCTCTATCACCCCTGCAGACATTCCCATTGTGTATTCACAATTCCGTAACGTCTTCAGTAAGGAAAAGGCCTCCGTACTACCACCACACCGCCCATGGGATTGCGCTATAGAGCTAAGATCAGGAACATCACCTCGTAAAGGGCGAGTCTATCCTCTATCTCTGCCTGAAAGCGAAGCTATGGAGAAATATATAGATGAGACTCTTGAAATGGGCTTCATACGCCCATCCACATCCCCAGCGGCATCCGGGTTCTTCTTTGTGGGGAAAAAAGATGGAGGACTCCGTCCCTGCATAGATTATCGATCACTCAACGACATTACCATAAAAAACCGATATCCCCTACCCCTGATTCCGGCTGCCCTAGAGTAAGTCGGAAAGGCCACAATCTACTCCAAACTAGATCTCAGGAGCGCCTACAATCTTGTCCGTATAAGAGAGGGGGACGAGTGGAAAACGGCCTTCATCACTGCTAGAGGGCATTATGAATATCTGGTCATGCCGTACGGACTAACCAACGCCCCTTCAGTCTTCCAATCATTTATGAACGAGATCTTCAGTGACATGATTAACCGATTCCTCATCGTTTATATAGACGACATTCTCATTTACTCCTATTCCATGTCTGACCACATTCAGCATGTCACACAAGTTCTTCAGAGACTTCAGGACAACCACCTTTTTGTTAAAGCTGAGAAAAGTGCCTTCCACGTCACTACTGTCAACTTTTTAGGGTCTGTACTCACGCCAGGAGGAGTCCAAATGGATGACAACAAGATTACGGCGGTAAAGAACTGGCCTAAACCCTCGACCGTCAAGGAATTACAACGCTTCCTTGGATTCCCCAATTACTACAGACGGTTTATCAGGAATTTCAGCATCACCGCGGCTCCACTTTCCGCTCTCACCAGCCAGAAAGCCCGTTCCCTTCAATGGACGGAGGCAGCCCACAAGTCCTTTGACGAATTGAAGCGTACCTTCACCTCAGCACCCATTCTCTGTCAACCCGATTCCACTCTCCCGTTTGTCTTAGAGGTCGACGCATCGGAGGTCGGAGTAGGGGCAATACTCTCCCAGCGGGTGGGAACACCCCCTAAACAACGTCCCTGTGCCTTCTTTTCTAAGAAGCTGACACCCGCTGAGAGGAATTATGATGTCGGAAATCGGGAGCTCCTTGCCATCAAGCTGGCTGTGGAGGAGTGGCGTCACTGGTTAGAGGGAGCTCACCATACTTTTTCTGTCCTAACTGACCACCGAAATTTAGAATACCTTCGTAGTGCAAAGAAGTTGAATTCTCGACAAGCTCGTTGGGCCCTGTTTTTTACTCGGTTCCACTTCACTGTTACATACATACCTGGGCGGAAGAATGTTAAGGCAGATGCTCTATCCCGCCAGTTCGACCCTCCTATGCGCCCGTCTGTTCCAGAAACCATTCTGCCTCCCTCCTGTGTGGTGGGACCCATTCGCTGGGAACTTCAGTCGGCCATTCAAGAGGCTCTTCTCTCTGACCCTGCACCCCCCGAGGTGCCTATAGGAAAAAGCTACGTGCCAGCAACTATGAGACCCCAACTCATGCAATGGACTCACACCTCTCTGGGATCTGGCCATCCGGGTGTTACTAAGACCGTGGAATTAATTTCCCGTCAATACTGGTGGTCCTCTCTGGTGTCAGACGTCCGAGACTATGTTCTCTCATGCCCTATATGTGCTCAGTCTAAGAGCCTTCACCAGTTACCTGCGGGGGAGCTACGATCTCTACCAACACCCAACAGACCATGGTCCCATATATCTGTAGATTTTATCACCGACCTACCCGACTCCACAGGGTTTACCACTATACTTGTCATAATAGATAGATTTTCAAAGATGTGCCGTCTTGTGCCGTTACCTGGCCTCCCAACTGCCCTGGAATTAGCAGAATGCATGTTTCAACAGGTGTTCCGTCTATACGGTATCCCGGAGGATATAGTTTCGGACCGGGGTCCCCAGTTCATATCCCGAGTGTGGCGGGCCTTCTGCAAGAGACTGGGAGTTACCATCAGCCTTTCTTCCGGGTACCATCCTGAAACCAACAGACAGACAGAGCGCCTAAATCAGGAGATCGGACGGTATCTGCGCCAACACTGCTCTTCTGCGCCTCATGACTGGAGCAAGTACATACATTGGGCCGAGTACGCACAGAATTCGCTCAGTCATTCTTCTCTCCGTCTTACCCCTTTCCAGTGCGTGCTCGGTTACCAACCCCTTATGTTCCCGTGGGAGACAGAGCCCGGTACTGTACCAGCGGTGGATGACTGGTTCAAGCGAAGTGAGAAGGTGTGGGAAACTGCTCACCGGCATCTACATCAAGCCTCCCGCTCTCAGAAGCGTTTTGCCGATCGACGTCGTCGGTCTGTTCCATTAATGCACCCCGGACAGCGAGTGTGGCTATCTACGAGGGATCTTAAAATCCGTCTCCCCTGCAAAAAGCTGATGCCACGCTTCATAGGCCCGTTCAAGATCAGCCATCGTCTCAACCCTGTCACCTATAGACTTCAATTACCCTGTCATTATCGGATCTCATCATCCTTCCATGTGTCCTTGTTGAAGCCAGTGAGGTTTAGCCCTCTACATCCCCCGGTTGACCGTCATAGAGTGCCTCCGCCCATAGACGTCGGTGGCGAACCGGCGTATGCCGTCCATGCCATCATTGACTCCAAGCGCCGTGGTGGCTGTATCCACTACCTAGTGGATTGGGAGGGGTACGGGCCGGAAGACAGGTCCTGGGTCCCAGCCCGGGACATTCTGGATCCTGCCATGATTCTGGCTTATCATCGTGACCACCCTGACCGTCCCGCCCCTCGACCGCGGGGTCGTCCGCCTGCCTCCACTCGGTCGTCCAGGTCGTCGGGAGCCTCCCGTGGGTGGGGGAATACTGTGAGGTTTTGCTGTCTGCATCCTTTCTGAGTGCTTTTATTTTTTCATTCCATTCCCAGTTCTGGTTTTTGTTTTTTCCTTTACTAATTCCACCTGCCCCTAGCACACCTGCTTCTCATCATCTACCTACTTAGTTCAGTCCTCAGTCCCTGTTTCCCTGTGAGGTATTGTTTGCTGTCGTGACATACTAAGCCTTCTGCCCCGATCACTGCCTCTCCCGTGTATGAACTCTGACTGCCTTCCGACTACGATCTCTGCCTGATTCCTATTGCACCTTTGTGGATGAATATTAAAGAACAGCGCTCTGCGCGTGAATCCATATCATCGTCTCCCGTATATCATTACAATACTATTATGTATGATATTGTCCTGACTGTTGATCTGGCTGTGTCAAAACTACAGTCAGATGATACTATTATGTATGATATTGTCCTGACTGTTGATCTGGCTGTGTCAAAACTACAGTCAGATGGTGCTATTATGTATGATATTGATCTGACTGCTGATCTGGCTGTCAAAACTACAGTCAGATGATACTATTATGTATGATATTGATCTGACTGCTGATCTGGCTGTGTCATAACTACAGTCAGATGATACTATTACATTATGTATGATATTGATCTGACTGTTGATCTGGCTGTGTCAAAACTACAGTCAGATGATACTATTACATTATGTATGCTATTGTCCTGAATGTTGATCTGGCTGTGTCAAATCTACAGTCAGATGGTACTATTATGTATGATATTGATCTGACTGTTGATCTGGCTGTGTCAAAACTACAGTCAGATGATACTATTACATTATGTATGCTATTGTCCTGAATGTTGATCTGGCTGTTCAAACAGACGTCTGAACCAATCAGACGTCTGTTTTACAGGTTTGTACAGTACAATAGAATACAGTAGAGTACAGTACTGTACTTTTTACTGTACCATACTGTACTCTATTGGTGCAGAGGAATGGAATGGTGTACCAAACCATATAACATCCGTCCCTACACTAGGGAGTTTTAAGTTAAACCTAGATACTATTATGTATGATATTGATCTGGCTGTGTCATAACTACAGTCAGATGATACTATTACATTATGTATGATTTTGTCCTGACTGTTGATCTGGCTGTCAAAACTACAGTCAGATGATACTATTATGTATGATATTGATCTGTACCATACTGTACTCTATTGGTGCAGAGGAATGGAATGGTGTACCAAACCATATAACATCCGTCCCTACACTAGGGAGTTTTAAGTTAAACCTTAAAGAAACCATTTAAATTAACATTACAATTGTTTAAATTAACATTACTTGGTCATCTATTTTATTCATTTTACAGTTTCCTCCTTAATGATGAGATGTATTTTGTTTTCATGTTATAATCTTGTGTAGATTTTGTTATGTATTTTCATGAGGACCACAATTTCAATAAGTTTGTACACTTTTTTCATTTTTCTGTCATTCTCAATGATTTTAATGGCATTGTACTGTAATAAAAATTATTACAATGAGGATGGTTGTCACATTGTGACAACGAACCCCAGCATACAAATATTTATTAAAGAAATTACAAGCATGTCAATATTTACTTTTGACCCATGAGAATTTAAAAGTTCCTCTCACCTCAATGTTTTGTGATCCTGACCAGAAGGTCACACATTTTTATCTTAAAATTATTACACAGCACCCTCTGGATTTTGAGTAATAAGCACTGTTCTAATTGTCAGGTGTGTGTAGTTGTGGCTGCTGTATGTGATGTGAGTGGGGAGGTTGGCCCGGTGCAGCTCCAATCACAGTGAGGGGGATGGATGGATTAGAGCACTCAGTGGGCGGTGCACGCTGGGAAAAGAGGAATTGGAATGAAAAGCTACAATGTCCTGTCATCCTTCATCTGGAGACTCAACCTCTCTCATATACAGTGATATACACCAGAGCCAGTGCTACGCCAGAGCCGAGGTGTAATAGACTCAGTCCGTTGCTCTCCCACTAGTAAGCACTCACAGATGTAGGATCTTAATTTGAGACAGTTTTCTACAGCAGGAAAATAACCCTGAAACAACAGGAAATGTGACTTTAAAATTAATAGATATTTGTAGGGGTTGACACATTTATAAACTTTAGAAGCCTTTTTAAACCTTGAATATATGAAACATTTGCATGTCCTGCTGTGAAGGAACATTTCTGCAACAGGGTTATCAAATTGAAATACGGCATCTACAGTGGGGAGAACAAGTATTTGATAACCTGCAAAATCGGCAGTGTATCAAATACTTGTTCTCCCCACTGTATACTCTCTTAAGAGGGCAGGGGGAAAAAATTAAGTAAACTTCCTCTAAGACAAGGATATGAGAAAGGCCCACTTATCATCCAGATTCATGACACTGGTGCATAGTAGGATGTAGGGCATAGAGGCCTAGGATAATCTCTCCTCTGTTTTTATCTTCACAAAAGTCCTGTTACTCCTAGCAGGTTGTATCAGCATGGTGCATACTGATATTACATAACGTCCACACTAATGTAAAGACAGACTGTTTAGAAAATATATTGAGATTATGGAATGCACTGTCTTCACACTGTCAGTTTGCATCAACATAGCATCGTCGACAGTGGTGATTTTACCATGTAAATCTTAGTGGGGCAAACAAAAACCAAAAAATTGTAGATGCATGCCAGCAAAGCGACAACACAACACTAAACAATACATGAATTGCACTATAACGGTGACAATCAGTGCCCACAAACTGTTAGGGCCTACAACCTTTCTGGTTGCTAGATGTTTGTGTTATACGCCCACACATCCACTCTGACAAACCACTGTCCTTTTGTTTATGCCTTAAGTAACCATCTGTCTTGTGTCACCATATCAAATGTAACATATCATAATAAATGGGTACATACCCCTGGTGCACTTTCCTACTTTTTTTTCTGACTGTTTTACCTGCATTCGCGTAGATCGCATTCATGGTAAATGCTGTGCATGTTGGTTTAACCTAAATGACATTTTAAAGGGCTGTTAGATAACATGCTACACTATAACACGGCTTGAATTGAATCCCAGCCTTAGAAGTTAACCTACGTATGTTCAGCTTTATATTACCTCATCAAAAAGGCATTTTAAAGTAATGCTTGGATACCAGTCAAAAAAACACCCAATGATTTGCAATTAACATAAAAGACTTTGAAGCAGCTAGTAGTAAACAGTCCAGATATTGGAGACATCCCGCTGCCATCTTCAAAAGTCTTCAGGTCCCATAGCCCACACCTACAATTGGCACATTCATCATTCTCTGAAAAACACTAAAGAAACTAGTCATCTCTTACCAACGACAGTCGTCCACCTCTATATTTCTAACTCTCTCTTTTGTTTGTATACAGTTTCGGAATACAAACTGCTCTGCTATGTGGATCAAAGATGAGATGTTTGTGATTTGTCCTGACTAGGAAACATTTCTCTTTTTCCAGTAACATTTATTGTTATGGTCATGTTCTAATCCTTGATGCGCTGCATCTCAAATAAAAAAAAGGCTTCAGGATATCTTATCCTTTGGTTTCGATAATGACAAGATAATGTGGCAATTTCTGCAGAGAAAAATGGAAGGCTTTTATTCTATCCTTAATTTTCTCTTCTCCCTGGGGCAGACAGAATTCCTTTAATCTCTTGTCTCCGAATTAGAGATTGGCCACTAATACTCATTATCGCTCAATGGGAAAATAAATGAAGCATTATTTCACTGCAGTCTTTTTTTGACGAAAGAGTCAGTGACTGAGCTAATGGCTTTTCCAGTGGGTACATATGATAGACAACATCGTTGTCAGAGAAACGTGTTGGCTTTGTGTGGGAGGTTTGTGCATTCTGTCACGATCTAAATGCATCAGAAAACAATTTCGCTTTTCATTACTAAGTGTCTGAAGAAAGAGAGGGAGTCTTTAACAAGTTAAATCTCACGAGTGATACAAATCCTGCGTCTAGGATTAACTGTACCCAGGTTTGTGGGTATAGGTGTGGCAAAGAAAAAGGAGTGCAAAATATGTTCCTTAAAGCGTGTAACTCTACGGTTCAGCTAAATTGCCTGAGGATGTTATTGTGAGAATCTGGAGGGTCATCTTTTCCTTTTTACTTTTATTTAACTAGACAAGTCAGTTAAGAACACATTCTTATTTACAATGACGGCCAAACACTCCCCTAACCCGGACAACGCTGGGCCAATTGTGCGCCGCCCTATGGGAATCCTGATCACGGCCGGTTGTGATACAGCCCGGGATCGATCCAGGGTCTTTAGTGACGCCTCCAGACACTGAGATGCAGTGCCTTAGACCACTGCACGACTCGGGAATCATTGGCCGCAGACTACAAAATAAGGTTTTGAAGTGTCTGTCCTATATCTAGGAGATATAAGAAAGCTCATTTATTTACACATACATAGAAATGTCCTTGTTTTTGAAAGAAAAGCACATTTTTTGTCCATTAAAATAACATCAAATTGATCAGAAATACAGTGTAGACATTGTTAATGTTGTAAATTACTATTGTTGCTGGAAACGGCTGATTTTTTAAAATGTAATATCTACATAGGTTTGATTATAGGCTCAAAATGTTAAAAAAAATACTTTCTTCTGAAACTCGTCAGTCTATTCTTGATCTGAGCAATGAAGGCTATTCCACGCTAGAAATTGCCAAGAAGAACTTGTATAACGCTGTGTACTACTCCCTTCACAGAACAGCACAAACTGCCTCTAACCAGCATAGAAAGAGGACTGGTCTGACAAACAGCGCTATAGCTCTGCCACTCTAATGTCAAACACGTAAAGTGTGGTGTACCGCGGGGCAGCTCTCTAGGCCCTCTACTCTTTTCTAGTTTTACCAATGACCTGACTCTGGCATTAAACACAGCATGTGTGTCCATGTATGATGATGATTCAACCATATACGTGTCAGTAACCACAGCTAATGAAGAAACTGAAACCCTTAACAAAGAGTTGCGGTCTGTTTTGGAACGGGTGGCCAGTAATAAACTGGTCCTGATCATCTCTAAAACTAAGAGCATTTTATTCTGAATCTGATAATGGTGTGGCTGTTGAACAGGTTAAGGAGACTCATTTACTTGACGTTACCATTGTAAACTGTCATTGTCAAAACATATAGATTAAATGGTTGCAAAGCTGGGGAGAGGTCTGTCCGTAATAAAGAGATGCCCTGTTGTTTGATACCACACACAAAAAAAGCAAGTCCTGCAGGCACTAGTTTGATCTTTTCTTGATTATTGTCCAGTCGTGTGGTCGAGTGCTGCAATGAAAGACAGAGACCCAGCTAATGGGATCCTAATAAAATACCAAAAATAACAAATACCACTTTCTACCGCAGATGCGGAAGGCGGATAAGTTGCATTTAGATGCAGCCCATGCAAAACATATATATATATTTGTTACATGTTGTTCTGTTTCCTTTGTTAAGCAGCACACAAAAAAACCTATCCAGTAAATATGCCACTTTGTCGTTAAAATGGAATTCCTGCCTCAGTCTCCTCCATTCATCTGTCACCTGACCACCTGTTCACCTTCACTATTGTCAGTCATCCTACCTGTCTGGCTACACACACAGATTCCAATCATCTTTAACCTTGCTTAAACAGACAGACTGATGGGGATTTGTTTATTGTGTTAATTAGATTGACATACGGGTGGATAACTTTAAGCTTGCTGGATGGGAGGTTGTGAATGGGTAAGCATTTTGCAAGGCATGCAATCCGTGGGTTCCGATTTTTCTGATTAGTTTGAAAGCATGTTTTTTCCTTCAGGTTTAACCTCTCCCAACCATAGTCCTAACCATAAACATGTTAATGTTCTTTCCTAAGCTATACCAATTCAGTTTCATTGTGTCACTGAATACATCATTTTGACGAGCCAAGTGACATAAAAATCGGACACCTGAGGCAAGAAGGACGTACAGACAAGTTCATGTTGGACATAAAGTTGTCACGGTGAGTGTAGAGGGAACGAGGCGCAGCACGAGAGGACGTTGCGAACATGTTTTTATTATATATAATATAATAATAACTGAAACAAAAACAACAAAAGTACTCACGACCGTGGCGTTGTGTTGAACACACAGAAAACACAAGCAAACAATGATCCACACACAGGTGGATTTGTGTGGATCCTAAATACTATCCCCAATCAGAGACAACGCTAGACAGCTGTCTCTGATTGGGGATCATAATCACCCTAGTTAGGGTGTGAGGACTTGGTTGTGTGCCTCTCTCCTCCCCTAGGTGGGAGTAAGAGGCCTTACCACAACCAAGCCCTCACAAAAGTAAGATGGATACAGCCATGTAGCATACCTCATTGAAGCCCAGGGCAGACAGACCTCTGTAGAAACTGCTAACGAGCTACAGAGACATCTGTGGATGTCTGAAGGAGATGATCTCACTCACACCTGCAGTGTAGGGTCATTAAAAATAATGTCCGAGCTATAATTACAAACAAAACCAATGTGAAAGAACAACCTGCCTTCTGGCACTCACACCCAAAGAGACCCTGGGACTCTATGTTGTCTTACAGCCCATTACAATGAAAATGGATTTCATTAGCACCCCTTTCATCCAGTTTGAACGCATGTGGAAATTCAATTATGGTGACAGACTTTATATGCCCACATGAAAGGGAATATCTGGCCAATCCTGGTGGGCCCCGATAGCAGCTGTTGGATGTTAAATGACTGTCACAAGCGATGAAGTTCGCAGCGGTCTAAGGCACTGCATCTCAGCACTAGAGGCGTCACTACAGACCCTGGTTCGATCCCCGGCTGTATCACAACCGGCCATGATTGGAAGACCCGTAGTGCGGTGCACAATTGGCCCAACGCCGCCCGGGTTAGGGGAGGGTTTGGCCAGGGTAGGCCTTCATTGTAAATAAGAATTTGTTCCTAACTGACTTGCCCAGTTAAATAAAGGTTCAATAAATAAACATTTTTAAAAAATTATCCAGAGGTAGAGAGTGTGCCTGGGCATGTGTTCAGTGATCAGGACCCTGTCATCTGACATTAGCAGCAGGGGACCCTTTGTGTGAATGATGAAGCCCAAAGAAAGTGGAGCATGGAGGGCAGGCGTAGGGGACACATCTGCTCAGGACACCACCAGGGACAGCATGACATCTGGGCCCTGCAGCCAGCCACACAGCCCCAGGGATGGGAGCAGGGGCAGATCACTGACCCATTGGATTGAAGCTCACCAAGCTGATGCTAAGATATGCAGCATTGCACGACTGATTATAGAAACTTCTTCATCAAGTAATCTTATGAACGATAAGGAATTCTGATGTTTAGTAGATAGGTAGAAGGTAGATGAGATGAGTAGGAAATCAAACTATTAGGACATTTATGTAAATGCAAGCAAATACCTCTAAGCACCTGTGAGAAACGCTTCAACTGAGCATGTTTGTGCATTTCATACACTTATGAACCCATACAGCTAATAAAGCTTGTTATATTTTGGAAGTGGTGTCTTTATTTTTTATTTTTTAATGTCATATCCTCTCTGCACTAACAAGAGTGACTCCTGAATGACTAAAAACCTCATTAAGAATCTTTACCGCTTTTTAACAAAATCCTTGTGCTAGTTCTAAGCACCTGACGCCTTATCTGACCCAGCATCTCTCCCTCTGGCTGTGTTTGTTAATGTTTACGCTGCTGTCTGGCACATTTAAAATACTGCCTGATTACCATGCGTGTGTTTGTACTTCATATTTAGGCATGCTACTATTTTTACAGTTTTTAAAAGTGCCTGGAAGCATCATGTCTCTTTGTATGAAATCATGCTGTGAATCTTATGGCAGTGTAATACACTATACTAAATATGTATTTCACTGGGAAAACACACTGTATTATGCACTGTGCATGTCATTCATAATAATATAATTTACACTGATACTGAGTGAAATCCACCATCATCAACATCATCTTTCAGCTTGATAGAAGATAAATATCGCTGACGTTGTGATCAGCTTAACCAGGAAGTCTTAAGAGCTATTTCATTATTTCTCATTCAGCGTTATAGGGATTGGAAAATGAAAAGGATGCGTCTATTAGTTCTTGGGAATTTCCTAAAAAACTTGAGTATTAATCTTACATAACGACAGCTAATGAAGGATGAAACATTCATTGGTTCTAGAGAACCCCTGACTCTATAGGGTACCAAGATTAGAAGGGTTAATTATACCCATATTGGAGGAACTACATCAACCAAAAAGGGAGGTACATGATGGATAATTGCAATGAGTCACAGTGGTCTCCGTTATTATAGTTCTTTATTGATGAGTGCCAAATAAAGCTTATAAAGACACTTGAATAATTCCACCGATACAAACGGCTCAAATTAAGTTCACATCATTATGGTAAAGTAATTGGGCCCAGACAAGGAGCGAGGATCCCCCTCTCTGAGGGCGAAATCCTCACTTGAGATCTTCATGAACAACTAAAGCTAGGAATACATCAGACGACGATCTTTTTATTGTTGGAGCACTCACATTATGCAAATTGTTTGCATAATCTTGTCATCCTGATGTCTGCAACCGGTATGCTCACATTACACAAGTTTGCTCACATTGCGACCTGCCTAGATCCCTCCAGGTCCTGTGATTTCCATATGTGTCGTGTCCACCGACTCTGTGGCTGTAGCCAAGCAATGGAGAACAAGCTGCAATTCGCATCGTAGCACCCACCCAAAATGTCTGGCATGTCAGAAAAATAATCGGGAGAGTGCAAGACGTCTTTCACCCGCTCACATTATGCGACCAACCTGGATGCTGATTGGTTGATAGCCGTTAGTTATTCACGATAATCCACGGGTAATGCCTGTTAACAGTTCCATTTGAATTATCAATGCACATTCATTGCCCAGCCAGGCAATTCATAAACCTTATCTCCACTGGAAAAACAACAACATCTAGACATTATTTCCCCATGGTTCTAGCCTAGCATTTGGTTTGCAACAGTTTGTCTAAACCTTGCCTCTGACCTCTGCAACAATGTTGCAATTTACAAATTCGATCTCCACTGTGCCATAAGAGAATGAACGTGTCTGGGCGGCTTCTGTAGCCCTGTTTATACCTGGTTCTAACATGTGTCCTTTGTCCTGATCTTGTCCACATTCTGACTGTGCCCACATTTTTTAGACAGGTGTAGACGACTAAAAGACTCATAAGAGCTGATCACAATCAGATCACAATAAGTGTAAACAGACAAGATCAGGAAGAAGGATGCATGTTAGAGGCAGGTATAAACCGGGCTTCTGAGCCAAAATCTGCATAATTATAATGGATATATCAAAAGAATTGGCAATAGAAATAAAGATAAAACAAAACAAAATGCAAGTAGTTCGCTGTCATTCCAGCTGCTGAATGTGATTGTGTTAGCTTAAGTAGGCTAGCTAGCAAAGGAGAAGTAGCCACCCTGCATAGCAACCTGTTTTGTTAGGAACGTACGACCAGTCCGGTTGGCTAGCAACCTAGACCCTACACATCCAAGTATAACTGATCAAATTATAAAGGTTAAATGAAAGACAAGCGTTGTCATTTTGAAATCCGTAAAGGGAGTGTGGAAGAGGTGAAAAAAGTATTAATATCTATCAACAATAACAAGCCACCTGGGTCTGACAACTTGGAAGGAAAATTACTGAGAACGATATTGCCACTTCAATTTAAGCCTACTAGAAAGTGTGTGCCCTCAGGCCTGGAGGGGAGCAAAAGTAATTTCGCTACCCTAGTCTGTTACCAGTAAAGCCCCCTTTACTGGCTCAAATAGCCGACCAATCAGCCTGTTACCAACCCTTAGTAAACTTTTGGAAAAAATGTTGTTTGACCAGATACAATGGTATTTTACAGTAAAAATGTAATAAAATGTTATTGGTCCATGCACATATTTAACAGATGTTGATGCTTGTGTTCCTAGCTCCAACAGTGCAGAAGTATCTAACAGTTCACAACAATACACAAATCTAAAAGTGAAAGAATGGAATTAAGAAATATATAAATATTAGGACGAGCAATGTTGGAGTGGCATTGACTAAAATACAGTAGAATAGAACAGAACACAGTATATACATATGATATGAGTAAAGCAGTATGTAAACATTATTAAAGTGAGTAGTGTTCCATGTCTATGTATATAGGGCAGCAGACTCTAAGGTGCAGGGTTGAGTAGCCGGCTAGTGATGGCTATTTAGCAGTCTGATAGCCTTGAGATAGAAGCAAGCGGTGCAGTTGCCATACCAGGCGTTGAAACAGCCCTACAGGATGCTCTCAATTGTGCATCTGTAAAGGTTTCTGAGGGTCTTAGGGGCCAAGACAAATTTCTTCAGGCCTTCACCACACTGTCTTTCTGAGTGGACCATTTCAGATTGTCAGTGATGTGTACGCCGAGGAACTTGAAGCTTTCCACCTTCTCCACTGTGGTCCCGTCGATGTGGATAGGGGCATGCTCCCTCTGCTGTTTCCTGAAGTCCACAATCAGATCTTTCATTTTGTTGATAATAAAAAGATTGTGAGAGCTGTTTTGTTAGACTTCAGTGTCACCACACTAGCAAACAGTTTATACATATATCCCAGATATGGCCAACTTCATAGTGCTTGTGTTGTTTAGACAACTGCTGGACATGTAGAGATTCAACAAAGTAAAAAAAAAATGATCTAGGCATTTGTACAGGATGGTTCTAACAACGATCTTAATGCTATGTACCTGGGAAACAAGGTCCTGATAAAAATGCACCAAGTCAAACTAACCATGCGCCATTAATCAGGTGTCTGGCTTGTGGGGGCCTAAAAAAATGGCTGGCGTAAGGGCACAAAAGGTGACTCTTAATGGAACCCAACTCGCTGAGACAATATCCAATCTATGGCCAGTTGTGGCAAAATGAATTGGCGTCACAGAAGAAATCAATACCCACAGTCCTTCTCTTTCCCTCATACACTCATTTGTCATTTGAACAGGGGAATGTCGAGAGAGACCCTGAAACATGCTGTTGTTAAACACAGTCCCCACATGGCACCACTCTCAGTTCTGCTTAAGCAGTCCATTACAGCTCCCTCTATACCAGGAACGAGGGGAAGAGATAACATTGTCCTGCCAAAAAATCTATCAACTGCAGGAGGATTGCTGGATTGCTTTTCCTCTCTCTCCTAAAACGGAAGAACATAATACTCATTGTTTAGAAAACATTCTCGCAAGCTCAAAGTGATAGGGCTGAATTGATAGGCTTTGGGTCCCTGGAAAAGCTATTTCCCCTTTCCTGATATCCACCCCTCTGCCCCCAACAGCGAGAAAGGGATTGCTCTGGGTACATTAACAAATGCAAGCCCACACAATTGCTTCTTGGGAGAGCTGAGTGTGTGAAGCTTTGACAGCATGAACAATAAACCAAGCAATTCAGCAAATGGAAACAAAGAAATATGCTCATTCCGCCGGGTCTGTAATGTAACTTATCATTTCAAATCATATTTTCCACAATAAGAGACTGTTTATAGCGTTTTTTTATTGACACTTACGTTGCTTATGTATATAGCACTGATTCAACATCTGCTGATTCAACCAGCAATGGTGTTTTTGTGTTTTGTGTTACGACCCTACGGCCATGGTTTGAAATACACTGTTGTGAGCTGAAAAGTGTCTCATACATTTAGCTCTAGGAAAGGAATAGCACTGTAAATACCAACCATGCACAAATCATCTGTAATATGTAGTGTGATCAATACAGTGAGGGGCTGTCAGGTACAGGCACTTTAATTAGCTCCAGATGGAGAAACTCATCTGGGTGTACACCTCTGCACTCTGACTGCCGGGGCTCTGTGTTATATATGTACTATGTGTGTGTGTTTGAGAAGGGTGCATGAGGGACTGGATCAGCCGATGTTTGCGAGACAGAGAAAAGAGCTTGACATCAGAATAGGATAAGAGATGTGAGGTGGTTGGGCTATAATTGGTACTGCCTCCTCTATCAGCAGAGCATCTGAAGCACAACGCACACTACTGCTCTGCACGCCTGTTTCAGAGTCTGACTGCAACATCAAAACAAAGCAGGGGACATTGCCTGTGCACATCCATTTAAAAATATATATTTTTCTCCGTTCGTAAGCTGGCACTTTTTTTGCAGGGTATTTTCTAGACACAAGATAACCAGACATTGTGCTCACCCTCTGAGCAGAATCTTGTTCAAGGCGCTGTAATTGCCAATGAAAAGCATTGGGGCTGAGAGAGAGTTTATGAGACGTAGCAGGTTTTTATCTCGGACAAGAAATCTGGTTGATAGCACTTTTATTATTTACTTGGGATTGTCGGTCTTATCTGAAGATAGAAAACACCCATAGCCTGGCGAAGCAAAAAGCACCGAATCTGTGAAAGTCACTTCTAAATGATCAAATCTCTTTTTATCTGTGAAAATTAAGCCTGATACCAGTGTATAGGCTTGCTGATGTTTATTGTTCCATTCCTACAAGATTAATTGGGCCAGCGCTGGCCCTGCAATAAACCACACAGCACTTCTCCATTAGGACATCAGAGCCTGGCCTGGAGGAGAGCCATGTGCTGCACTGGATCCTAAGGCTTTCCCACACACTAAAGCATGTGCGCTTATACAGAGACACACAAACACACACGCCACAGGCTGGCAGGCGTGCACACATGCACACGCACGTATTAGTGTTACTTTGGGATTGCCCAAAATACTATTCGCACCTGATTGAGGCTGACCCAAAACATCTAATCATCCATCCAATGCATTTCAAAAGTTGGGTAAGTTCTTCTAAAGCTAAGATGGGACATGCAATGCATGTTGGTCTCTGTTGCAAAGTGTTTGGGTGTTTTCTGACTCCATAATGCTGTGATGAACAGCAGTAATATACAGAGGGCAAGGTGATTTTAATCTTGCATCCCTCCCTCTCTCTGTTCCTCTCCATGGTACATTTCTCATGACTGACCGGAGGCTGACAGGAGGGCTGAGGTGCTCTTGGCCTTGGTGCCAAGTCACTGACCTGAACTCAGCCAGCCCACATGCCTCCCCGGGCCCCCTTAGCCCTCTGCCTTGATAAACCCAAACTGACAAGCACCTGCTTAATTAGGCCTTTGTCTCGCAACACATCAATGCACCTCTGAAGCTAGTTTAAGCATCATGATACATAGTGATCCGGCTCCATGATGACTAAGGTGGAGAATGGAGGAGATGATCTGGGTAATAACATAAAGCTATGGCTTCCTGTTCATTAAGGATGAGAGAGAGAGATGGAGTTGGATAAGATTCGATGAGATTACACGTTAGAATGTATCATTTCAATTCCAATTTGGAAGCATTGAGGAAAATAGGAGAATTTTGACTGACTTGAAAAGGACTAGACCCCAAACCTGATGGCCTCCTGAGTGGCGCAGCGGTCTAAGGCACTGTTTGATCCCGGGCTGTATCACAACCAGCCGTGATCGGGAGTCCAATAGGGCGGCGCACAATTGGCCCAGTCCGGGTTAGGGCAGGGTTTTTCCGGAGTAGGCCGTCATTGTAAATAAGAATATGTTCTTAACTGACTTGTTAAATAAAGGTTAAATAAAATAAGTAATGTCATATCGTAGGACTTTTTTAAGGACCTGCTTGTGTCTGGGTGCTGGATGCATGACAGTCTACTGCATTGTGTGGAGTCAAACCCTTCTCTTTATAGTTTATGGCCAGACTCATTGATCAAGATGCAGACTCATTGATCCCTCTGTCCCATATATATTGAGAACCCACTCAGATAGGGAAGACCATCTCCATTTTCCCTCTCACACCTGTCCAACCTCTCCATCCTCCCTCTCACACCTGTCCAACCACTCCATCCTCCATCCTACCTCTCACACCTGTCCAACCACTCCATCCTCCATCCTACCTCTCACACCTGTCCAACCACTCCATCCTTCATTCTCCCTCTCACACCTGTCCAACCACTCCATCCTCCATCCTACCTCTCACACCTGTCCAACCACTCCATCCTCCATCCTCCGTCTCACACCTGTCCAACCACTCCATCCTCCCTGTCCAACCACTCCATCCTCCATTCTCCCTCTCACACCTGTCCAACCACTCCATCCTCCCTCTCACACCTGTCCAACCACTCCATCCTCCATTCTCCCTCTCACACCTGTCCAACCTCTCCATCCTCTCTTTTCTCCACCCTCCCTTCTACCCTGTCTAATCTCTCCATCCTTTCCCCCTGTACAATCCTTATTAGGACAGCGTCATAAGGAGTAGGCGTCAGTCACGAAATGTTGGTGTCGTAAGAAGTACTGACCAACTTCTCCATCCTCCCTTTTCCTTGTCCATCTTTTCCATCCTCCCTTCTCCCCTGCAGTCTGATCACTTTAGACGGCAGATGATGGCAGAGCCGGAGGGAGGTTGTCTGAACAGCTCTACCCCTCATTACAGCAGTAACTCAGCGCTGGGAGCACCAGACAGACCATTAAGCAGGCGGAGAGTTCCAGTATAATAAGCCATCAAGCTTACAGCAGGAGGTAGATCATAGTTTATCACATATGATTCCCATACATTTCCCCCAGCCGTACAAAAAATCTTTAGAACATCCACCCACTTGGCAAAAAATCGATTAGTTTAGTTTATATCGAACAGCCATGTTGAGGAATTACATTAGGAGGGTAAAGGTAATGTACGAATGGGAAAGAAGCAAGGGGGAGGCAGGTAGCCGAGTGGTTAGAGCGTTGGGCCCGTAACAGAAAGGTTGCTGGATCAAATCCCTGAGCTGACAAGGTGAAAATCTGTTGTTCTGCCCCTGAACAAGGCAGTTAACCCAATGTTCCTAGGCTGTCATTGTAAATAAGAATTTGTTCTTAACTGACTTGCTTAGTTAAATAAAGGTTAAATCATTGATCGTGAAATATAAAGTAGTACACACACAGAGAACCCTTCTTTAATCTAAAGTATCTTTCAGCTAGTTCAGTTCTTTAATTCAGCCAGCCAGCAAAAGCACGGCCAAGCTGACAATGCACATTTCCCATGGTTCCTTCCACTGCTATTAGCTATGCAGCTGTTTTAAGCAGGGGAGATGAAGTGAGACATTCCACAGATACAGTACATTCTGTGGTATCTGCAGGAAAAATCAATGCTTTACTATGGGAGAATTTTAATGAATGCCCAGAAGGTCTGGCCCTTACAAATCATGGCAGGCTAATCCTGTCTAATGGCGACTGTTGGATCTGAGCCTGGCTGTGTAATGCTAAGCAAGGAGCTAATTGGGGGGATATGTCTTAAAAGTAAACCATTTTGTACCCATCTGCGCCTATTTGGACACGGTTTCTGCTTAAAGATACACATGTCTATTTGAGCTCATCACATGATATGACTTACTGATGGAATCTCATGTTTTAACATGACAATGACATAACAATTACATAAATTCACATGAGGATGTCCAAGACATTACTTATTTCATGCTTATGGTGTCTGTACATTCTTGTAAAAACGGTGAACAACAAAGTCAGTGGCGTCAGTTCAGCTAAACCTAGCGTATGGCAAACTTGTGTGTGTGTGGAGCGGGGGTTGGAAGTTGAAACTCATTTACACCATTTTTTTTGAATGAGCCCATATATTAATTATCATCGCAATATTAGGTTTAAAGATCAGTGGAACAGCATACACAATGTCAACCACTAGTCAACCTCATCATAAATTGACTTGTGGAACAACGCATACAGTGCCAAGTGAAATAGATGCGTTATACAGCTATCAAGTCACAACAAGGCCAACTTTAAATGCCGACATCCATAGGCAGCTTGTGAGTTTCAAGTTTGGGGAAGAAATGTATTCACAATAAATTTGCACATTTATAATAGAGGATTGCATGCATTTATCATCACATTTGCAGATGAATGTAAAATATGCTACTATTCCTAATGTGATGAGGTGATTGCATAGTCGTAATTTAGTCTAATAATATAAATCAATCAGTGATAGCAAAACAGACAGTTCTGAACAATGCATGCCTGAGAGTAGATCTAATCAGAGGAGATCTAATCAGAGACTTTTCTTCGCCTTTCTTTGCACAGGAAAAATGTGGACCTTTTATAAACACATTTCATGCAATTCAACTCAGTGGTGGAAAAGGTACCCAATTGTCATACTTGAGTAAAAGTAAAGCTACCCAGTAAAATACTACTTGAGTAAAAGTCTTAAAGTATTTGGTTTGAAATATACAGTGGGGAGAACAAGTATTTGATACACTGCCGATTTTGCAGGTTTTCCCACTTACAAAGCATGTAGAAGTCTGTAATTTTTATCATAGGTACTCTTCAACTGTGAGTGACAGAATCTAAAACAAAAATCCAGAAAATCACATTGTATGATTTTTAAGTAATTAATTTGCATTTTATTGCATGACATAAGTATTTGATACATCAGAAAAGCAGAACTTAATATTTGGTACAGAAACCTTTGTTTGCAATTACAGAGATGATACATTTCCTGTAGTTCTTGACCAGGTTTGCACACACTGCAGCAGGGATTTTGGCCCACTCCTCCATACAGACCTTCTCCAGATCCTCCAGGTTTCAGGGCTGTCGCTGGGCAATACGGACTGTCAGCTCCCTCCAAAGATTTTCTATTGGGTTCAGGTCTGGACACTGGCTAGGCCACTCCAGGACCTTGAGATGCTTCTTACGGAGCCACTCCTTAGTTGCCCTGGCTGTGTGTTTCCGGTCGTTGTCATGCTGGAAGACCCAGCCACGACCCATCTTTAATGCTCTTACTGAGGGAAGGAGGTTGTTGGCCAAGATCTTGCGATACATGGCCCCATACATCCTCCCCTCAATACGGTGCAGTCGTCCTGTCCCCTTTGCAGAAAAGCATCCCCAAAGAATGATGTTTCCACCTCCATGCTTCACGGTTGGGATGGTGTTCTTGGGGTTGTACTCATCCTTCTTCTTCCTCCAAACACGGCGAGTGGAGTTTAGACCAAAAAGCTCTATTTTTGTCTCATCAGACCACATGACCTTCTCCCATTCCTCCTCTGGATCATCCAGATGGTCATTGGCAAACTTCAGACGGGCCTGGACATGCGCTGGCTTGAGCAGGGGGACCTTGCTTGCGCTGCAGGATTTTAATCCATGACGGCGTAGTGTGTTACTAATGGTTTTCTTTGAGACTGTGGTCCCAGCTCTCTTCAGGTCATTGACCAGGTCCTGCCATGTAGTTCTGGGCTGATCCCTCACCTTCCTCATGATCATTGATGCCCCACGAGGTGAGATCTTGCATGGTGCCCCAGACCGAGGAAGATTGACCGTCATCTTGAACTTCTTCCATTTTCTAATAATTGCGCCAACAGTTGTTGCCTTCTCACCAAGCTGCTTGCCTATTGTCCTGTAGCCCATCCCAGCCTTGTGCAGGTCTACAATTTTATCCCTGATGTCCTTACACAGCTCTCTGGTCTTGGCCATTGTGGAGAGGTTGGAGTCTGTTTGATTGAGTTTGTGGACAGGTGTCTTTTATACAGGTAACGAGTTCAAACAGGTGCAGTTAATACAGGTAATGAGTGGAGAACAGGAGGGCTTCTTAAAGAAAAACTAACAGGTCTGTGAGAGCCGGAATTCTAACTGGTTGGTAGGTGATCAAATACTTATGTCATGCAATAAAATGCAAATTAATAATTAAAAAATCATACAATGTGATTTTCTGGATTTTTGTTTTAGATTCCGTCTCTCACAGTTGAAGTGTACCTATGATAAAAATTACAGACCTCTACATGCTTTGTAAGTAGGAAAACCTGCAAAATTGGCAGTGTATCAAATACTTGTTCTCCCCACTGTACTTAAGTATCAAAAGTAAAAGTAAAAGTATAAATCATTTCAAATTCCTTATATTAAGTAAACCGGACGGCACCATTTTCTTGTTATTTTAATTTACGGATATCCAGGGGCACACTCCAACACAAATTTAAAAACAAAACATTTGTGTTTAGCGAGTACTTTTAGGTGTCAGGGTATGGAGTAAAAAGTGCAGTATTTTCTTTAGGAATGTAGTGAAGTAAAAGTTGTCAATTTTTTAAAAATAAAATAGTAAAGTACAAAAAAATACGACATACTTGAAAGTATTGTACCGTGTATCTGTCTTTTGTGTACTTTCGTTGTGGCATTTTGCACCTGCCCTGTGTTTTTGTTGTAGCTGCTTGATAGTGAAATTTCCCCCCCGGGGGATCAATAAAGTACCTATCTATCTATCTATCTATCTATCTATCTATCTATCTATCTATCTATCTATCTATCTATCTATCTATCTATCTATCTATCTATCTATCTATCTATCTATCTATCTATCTATCTATCTATCTATCTATCTATCTATCTATCTATCTATCTATCTATCTATCTATTTTTACTTAAGTACTTTACACCACTGATTCTACTACACTTTATATGACTGGCGATATAAGCAACATCTTTTTTATTACTACAGAAATTAATAGCCTACTCTGCTGACACTAGCTAGGTTACCATCCAATTGGCAACAGATTTTCATGCGAATATTCTAAAATCCATATGTAGAAAATATGCTAATTTTCACACCAGTGGTGTTTCCACCAAACTGACTTGTTGCAGATATAAATTGCTTAAGTTTTCATTGACCAAATAAAAATCTAAAGTTAAATTTGTTTCCATCACAGTTTTGCCACAAAAACAGTTGCATTAAATAGCAAATATGCCTACTCTGGTCTTGGAAGGCTGTGTGGGTAGGCTAGTCTACATTATGAGAATATTATGGATAAGAGCGAGAATATTTTTTTTGTCAAGCGGCAGTCAAGCATTGATCATCATGTCACCAGATACCTATTTATTTATTTATCCTCATAAATTATTTAATCTAAGCCTAATAAACTGCATGGAGGACCACACGCCATATAATCACGACTCCAAGTTTACTTCGATATGATGGCTTCGATATGACGTTTCCACCGCCATTTCTCACATAATACATTTTACAGACACAGAAAGATCCCACCATGTAGTAACAACTAATTATCTGTCTGCATTTATAAAATTGTACGTAAACTTCCTGTTTCCATCAGAGCTGTGGTGACTACTTGCATAAAAACTGTGGATGGAAACGTGGTTACTGACAAACAGATCAATAAAAATGACCTTGTCGTAAATGCAACCATCTAATCTAGACCTACGAAAAGAGGATACACACTTCAGCACACTGAAGAACTGACAGGCAGAGGGACCAGACAACTTCTCCGCAAGATTTGAAGACTACAGCATGCCCAAGGATATCATTGCGTTTTTACGTGATCCTCTCATAGTCCGCCCAGGAGGATAATTATCCTCCCTTGCTAAGAAAACGGAAACCTCACTAGATGAGGCTGCAATTCAAACTGAGCTGATTGAATTCCAGACAGCGAGCCATCTCAGGGATGCACTTAGGAGTGCCAAGTCATTGTGTGCGTTTTGGGTGGCATGCTCAGAGGAATACAGCACAATAAAGATACTTGCATTTTATGTGCTAACAATGTTTTGATCGACCTGCGAGTCCTCATTTTCCTCCATGAACATCGCCTCTTTTTCTTTAAATTATTGTTTTTAAGTAGGATGCTAGATTTTTGGCCAGTTGCAATTGTAAATAGGCCTAAAGAAATCCCACTTATATTAGGACATATATTTTTTTATTGTGAAAGATGCTGTTAAACCTCATAGCCTACTTCAGCCAGTTAAGTTATTTTATATAGGCCTAGACTAGGAAGAAATAGACTCAAATTAAGTCCTCTTGTTATTTGTAAAGTCACATTAAAATGAAGATTATTGTTGATCTTGGGTCCGAGATTTTTTAAATTATTATATATTGGGGAACCCTGATACCGCCCCAACAGATCCACAGATGATGCAATCTCTCTTGCACTCCACACTGCCCTTTCCCACCTGGACAAATTGAGAATGCTATTCATTGACTACAGCTCAGTGTTCAACACTCATCTCCCGGATAGCCGACGTGTGCTAGCTACTCTCCCGGGCTCCAGTACCTTATCAACCTACCTGGACCTTTCTACTGTCGACACGGAGCCCCACCGAGCCACCGTGACTGGTCTGCCGACGTAATTGTCCGACGTGGTCTCAACAGGGTTCTCCTCTGCGACGCCGCCGAAGATTCATCTGCTAGCTCCGGCCTGCTAGCCCAGCCTGCTAGCCCAGCCAGCTAGCACTCTGAACGCCGTGCCATTGAACTGATTCCCCGGCTCACCACTTTGCTTTTTCATCGGATCCCACGCTTGTTCAGCTCCACAGCTGATGCCTGCAGGACTGTTTGGTTTTATGGTATTTATTTATGTTTAACTACCAGGCCTCAGGTCCTGTGTGTAGTACATCACTTTTTTTCTAACTGACCCTCTTTGTCCATTCATCGCCTTTACCCGTCGTTGTCTTAGCCCTCTTAATTAACTGTCATTTTATTTATTTTATGTTCTGCCCCTTTCTTATTTCAATATGCCTTGTCTGTTGTTGTTTAGGTTAGCTATTATTGTTTTACTTCATTGCAGAGCCCCCAGTCCTGCTCAACTGGGCTCTGATAGCTTTTTTGTCCCTCCCCCCACACATGCGGAGACTTCATCTGGCTTAACTGGTGTCTCCAGAGATGCAACCTCTCTCTTTATTACCCAACGCCTAGGTTTACCTCCACTGAACTCACACCCTTCTATATCCTTGACTATAAATTATGCCCTGAATCTATTCCACCACGCCCAGAAATCTGCTCCTTTTATTCTATGTACCCAACGTACTAGACGTCCAGTTCTTAAAGTCCTTAGTCGAATACTAATTCTATTACTCCTCTGTTCCTCTGGTGATGTAGAGGTAAACCCAGGTCCTGTAGCCCCCAGTACTACACCTATTCCCCAGGCGCTCTCATTTGTTGATTTCTGTAACCGTAAAAGCCTTGGTTTCATGCATGTTAACATTAGAAGCCTCCTCCCTAAGTTTGATTTATTCACTGCATTAGCACACTCCGCCAACCCGGATGTCCTAGCTGTGTCTGAATCCTGGCTTAGGAAGGCCACCAAAAATTCGGAAATTTCCATCCCCAACTACAACATTTCCCGTCAAGATAGAACTGCCAAAGGAGGTGGAGTTGCAATCTACTGCAGAGATAACCTGCAGAGTTCTGTCATACTGTCCAGGTCTGTGCCCAAACAGTTTGAGCTTCTACTTTTAAAAATCCACCTATCCAGAAATAAGTCTCTCACTGTTGCCGCCTGTTACAGACCCCCCTCAGCCCCCAGCTGTGCCCTGGACTCCATATGTGAATTGATTGCCCCCCATCTATCTTCAGAGTTTGTACTGTTAGGTGACTTAAACTGGGATATGCTTAACACCCCGGCTGTCTTTCAATCTAAGATAGATGCCCTCAATCTCACACAAATTATCAAGGAACCCACCAGGTACAACCCAAAATCCGTAAACATGGGTACCATTATTGATATCATCCTGACTAACTTGCCCTCCAAATACACCTCCTCTGTTTTCAACCAGGATCTCAGCGATCACTGCCTCATCGCCTGTGTTCGCAATGGGTCAGCGGCCAAACGACCACCCCTTATCACTGTCAAACGCTCCCTAAAACACTTTTGCGAGCAGGCCTTTCTATTCGATCTGGCCCAGGTATCCTGGAAGGATATTGACCTCATCCCGTCAGTAGAGGACGCCTGGTTGTTCTTTAAAAGTGCTTTCCTCACCATCCTAAATAAGCATGCCCCTTTTAAAAAACGTAGAACTAAGAATAGATATAGCCCTTGGTTCACCCCAGACTTGACTGCACTAGACCAACACAAAAACATCCTGTGGCGCACTGCATTAGCATCGAATAGCCCCCGCGATATGCAGCTATTCAGGGAAGTCAGGAACAAGTACACCCAGTCAGTTAGGAAAGCAAAGGCCAGCTTTTTCAAACAGAAATTTGCTTCCTGTAGTACTAACTCCAAAAAGTTCTGGGACACTGTAAAGTCCATGGAGAATAAGAGCACCTCCTCCCAGTTGCCCACTGCACTGAGGCTCGGAAACACTGTTACCACCGATAAATCCACGATTATTGAAAATTTCAATAAGCATTTTGCTACGGCTGGCCATGCTTTCCATCTGACTACCCCTACCCCGGTCAACAGCTCTGCACCCCCGGCAGCTACTTGCCCAAGCCCCCCCCGCTTCTCCTTCACCCAAATCCTGACAGCTGATGTTCTGAAAGAGCTGCTAAGTCTGGACCCCTACAAATCTGCTGGGCTAGATAATCTGGACCCTCTCTTTCTGAAATTATCAGCCAAAATTGTTGCAACACCTATCACTAGCCTGTTCAACCTCTCTTTCGTATCGTCTGAGATCCCTAGAGATTGGAAAGCTGCCGCGGTCATCCCCCTCTTCAAAGGAGGAGACACTCTAGACCCAAACTGTTATAGACCAATATCCATCCTGCCCTGCCTTTCTAAAGTTTTCGAAAGCCAAGTTAACAAACAGATAACTGACCACTTCGAATCCCACCGTACCTTCTCTGCTATGCAATCTGGTTTCCGAGCTGGTCATGGGTGCACCTCAGCTACGCTCAAGGTACTGAACGATATCATAACCGCCATCGATAAAAGACAGTACTGTGCAGCCGTTTTCATCGACCTGGCTAAGGCTTTCGACTCTGTCAATCACCGCATTCTTATTGGCAGACTCAACAGCCTTGGTTTCTCAAGTGACTGCCTTGCTTGGTTCTCTAACTACTTTGCAGACAGAGTTCAGTGTGTCAAATCGGAGGGCCTATTGTCCGATCCTCTGGCAGTCTCTATGGGGGTGCCACAGGGTTCAATTCTTGGGCCAACCCTTTTCTCTATATATATCAACGATGTTGCTCTCGCTGCTGGTGACTCTCTCATCCATCTCTACCCAGATGACACCATTCTGTATACAACTGGACCCTCTTTGGATACTGTGTTTACTAACCTTCAATCAAGCTTCAATGCCATACAACACTCCTTCCGTGGCCTACAACTGCTCTTAAACGCTAGTAAAACTAAGTGCATGCTTTTCTATCGAACAATGCCAGCACCCGCCCACCGGACTATCATCACTACTCTCGACGGATCCGAATTAGAATACGTGGACACCTACAAATACCTAGGCATCTGGTTAGACTATAAACTCAACTTCCAGACTCACATCAACCATCTCCAATCCAAAATTAAATCCAGAATTGGCTTCCTATTTCGCAACAGAGCCTCCTTCACTCATGCTGCCAAACATGCCCTTGTAAAACTGACTATCCTACCGATCCTTGATTTTGGCGATGTCATTTACAAACTAGCCTCCAACACTCTACTTAGCAAATTGGATGTAGTCTATCATAGTGCCATCCGTTTTGTCACCAAAGCCCCTTACACTACCCACCACTGCGACCTGTATGCTCTCGTTGGCTGGCCTTCACTATACATTCGTCGCCAAACCCACTGGCTCCAGGTCATCTATAAGTCTTTATTAGGTAAATCCCCGCCCTATCTCAGCTCACTGGTCACCATAGCAACACCCACCCGTAGCATGCGCTCCAGCAGGTATATCTCACTGGTCACCCCCAAAGCCAACACCTCCTTTGGCCGCCATTCCTTCCAGTTCGCTGCTGCCAATGACTGGAACGAATTGCAAAAATCATTGAAGCTAGAGGTTCCTATCTCCCTCAATACCTTTAAGCATCAGCTGTCAAAGCTGCTTATCGATCGCTGCACCTGTATATAGCCCTTCTGTAAATAGCCCACACTACTACCTCATCCCCATATTTATTTTTGTTTATTTTTCACTAATCTTGCACTCCAGTATCTCTATTTGCACATCATAATTTGCACATCCTTCATTCCTGTGTTAATGATGATAATTCTGTAATTTATTTCTACTCTATAGTCTATTTATTGTCCTACCTCCCAACCTTACTGCATTTTTGCACTATATTTTGCACTCTGTTTATAGATTTTCTATTGTGTTTTTTGACTGTTTGTTTAATGTGTAACTCTGTGTTGTTATTTGTCGCACTGCTTTGCTTTGTCTTGGCCAGGTCGCAGTTGCAAATGAGAACTTGTTCTCAACTGACCTACCTGGTTAAATAAAGGTGAAATAAAAAAAAATAAAAAAAAATAAACACCATAGTGCTCTCAAAGCTCATCCCTAAGCTAAGGACCCTGGGACTAAACACCTCTCTCTGCAACTGGATCCTGGATGTCCTGATGGGCCGCCCCCAGGTGGTACTGGTAGGTAACAACACATCTACCACGCTGATCCTCAACACGGGGGCCCCTCAGGGTGCATGCTCAGTCCCCTCCTGTACTCTCTGTTCACCCATGACTTCATGGCCAGGCACGACTCCAACACCATTATTAAGTTTGCTGACGCCACAACAGTGGTAGGACTGATAACATTCCAGGTTAAGCTGGTTGAGAGAATGCCAAGAGTGTGCAAAGCTGTCATCAAGGCAAAGGGTGGCTACTTTTTAGAATCTAAAATATACAATATATATATTTGTTTAACACTATTTTGGTTACTACATGATTCCATATGTGTTATTTCATAGTTTTGATATATTCACTATTATTCAACAGTATAGAAAATAGTAAAAATAAAGAACTGACTGGTACTATATACTGTATATATATATATATATATATATATATATATATATATATATATATATATTATAAACTGGGTGGTTCGAGCCCTGAATGCTGATTGGCTGTCATCCGTGTTACATCAGACCGTAAACCACGGGTATGACAAAAAATATGCTCTAATTACATTGATAACCAGTTTATAATAGCAATAAGGCACCACAGGGGTTTGTGGTATATGGCCAATATACTACGGCTAAGGGCTGTATCCAGGCAATCCGCATTGCGTCGTGCATTAGAACAGCACTTATATTAGCCATATACCACACACCCTCGTGCCTTGTCGCTTAAATATATATATTTATACACCCAGATACAAATACTCTGGTATACATTATATGTAGTGTTTTCAATAATACCATTGCCGATCATGCAATGGTATTAGGGAGCACTTTCAGTCACAGACTGATCCCACCACGGTGTGCCAGAGAGCGCTACAGGAGGTCCTGCCTGCCGGCGGCTATTAGACTATATAATGCCTCACCGGGGTGCTGTGCCGTCGGCAACATAGATCTGGAACTGTTGGGGTGCTAGGACCTAGTTTAACAATTATGCATCCATCCGTGAGTAACTCTGGTCCGTCAGCACTCATTCACTCAGGACCTATTTATTCAGGTCTGTATATACATACTCATGTACAGATGTTATATCATATCACGTACAATATTGCTAGTAATTCTTGGACCTAACTTACGTAGGCATTCACTCAGGAATGCATATTAGTATCCTGTCAATTGCACCTTTTCTCATTGCTTTTAGTATATCGAATGTGCAATACGTGCAGTTGTCTGTAATTAAACCCTGCGCACCAAGGACTGTATTTTAAGGGAATTACTATTATTACCCCTAATGATATCATACACACATTTTGCTATTAAAGTATCTCTTCCTGTTATTTACCTGTACAGTCTGTGTAACCATGCAAGTATTCACTTATCTGTAAATATAACTGTATACTTAACTGTACAGCTAATTTAACCATGCAACATTTTCACTTACCTGTTCATTTACCCAGTCTGTCTATTAAGTAAACTATTATTACCCTCGCTCATATCATACGCATGTTTAGCTACTGAAGTATTTCTCTGCCATCGACCTGTACAGTATAGTTAACCATCCAACATCCACCAATGTATAGTGTACATATTCAGCATCCCACCCATACTATGCAATGTCTTTTTATAACTTTTATTTGCACTCCAGATATCTTGTATTTCTATACTTTTTCATACTGCCGATCTATGTATCATGTACCGTGTATCTGTCTTTTGTGTACTTTCGGTGTGGCATTTTGCACCTGCCCTGTGTTGTTGTGTAGCTGTTTGACAATGAAATTTCCCCCCCTGGGGATCAATAAAGTGCCTATCTATCTATCTATCTATCTATCTATCTATCTATCTATCTATCTATCTATCTATCTATCTATCTATCTATCTATCTATCTATCTATCTATCTATCTATCTATCTATCTATCTATCTATCTATCTATCTATCTATCTATCTATCTATCTATCTATGAGCTCCTTAATCCCAATACATGGTCCTTTACACAAAGCCAAACATATAGCATATCGTTTTCACTCTGGTGATGCTGAGAGCTAAATAAAGGCTAGTCCCACCTCTAATGAAGGTAGATTAAGACGTTCATTATGTGTGAAGGAGAGATAAATAAAGGCTAGTCCCACCTCTAATGAAGGTAGATTAAGACGTTCATTATGTGTGAAGGAGAGATAAATAAAGGCTAGTCCCACCTCTAATGAAGGTAGATTAAGACTTTCATTATGTGTGAAGGAGAGATAAATAAAGGCTAGTCCCACCTCTAATGAAGGTAGATTAAGACTTTCATTATGTGTGAAGGAGAGATAAATAAAGGCTAGTCCCACCTCTAATGAAGGTAGATTAAGACGTTCATTATGTGTGAAGGAGAGATAAATAAAGGCTAGTCCCACCTCTAATGAAGGTAGATTAAGACGTTCATTATGTGTGAAGGAGAGATAAATAAAGGCTAGTCCCACCTCTAATGAAGGTAGATTAAGACGTTCATTATGTGTGAAGGAGAGATAAATAAAGGCTAGTCCCACCTCTAATGAAGGTAGATTAAGACGTTCATTATGTGTGAAGGAGAGATAAATAAAGGCTAGTCCCACCTCTAATGAAGGTAGATTAAGACTTTCATTATGTGTGAAGGAGAGATAAATAAAGGCTAGTACCACCTCTAATGAAGGTAGATTAAGACGTTCATTATGTGTGAAGGAGAGATAAATAAAGGCTAGTCCCACCTCTAATGAAGGTAGATTAAGACGTTCATTATGTGTGAAGGAGAGATAAATAAAGGCTAGTCCCACCTCTAATGAAGGTAGATTAAGACGTTCATTATGTGTGAAGGAGAGATAAATAAAGGCTAGTCCCACCTCTAATGAAGGTAGATTAAGACGTTCATTATGTGTGAAGGAGAGATAAATAAAGGCTAGTCCCACCTCTAATGAAGGTAGATTAAGACGTTCATTATGTGTGAAGGAGAGATAAATAAAGGCTAGTCCCACCTCTAATGAAGGTAGATTAAGATGTTCATTATGTGTGAAGGAGAGATAAATAAAGGCTAGTCCCACCTCTAATGAAGGTAGATTAAGACTTTCATTATGTGTGAAGGAGAGATAAATAAAGGCTAGTCCCACCTCTAATGAAGGTAGATTAAGACTTTCATTATGTGTGAAGGAGAGATAAATAAAGGCAAGTCCCACCTCTAATGAAGGTAGATTAAGACTTTCATTATGTGTGGAAGAGAAAGAGAACTCCACCTGCCGCAGATTGCCCAGAAAATGAAGGCGAGGACACTTGAATAATTAACCACTGCCAATATAGACTTCAAACACTTCTCTCTGGAGAGGAGAGGAGAGTGGAGTTCTCGCTCTCCTCAAAAAGTGTGAAGCTGAATGCGCTCTGCAGACCGAATCAAACACTGTGCGATCATAGCTCATTAGTGTGGCCATCAGGGGTTCTGGAGCACGGGCATGATGGGGGAAAAGAAAGAGAGGCTAATTGACTTGTGCGGCAATGGTGGCTCGCTTCCCGTCCTCCTACAATATTCCCAGGGTTTGACAGAGGTGTGAGATGTGATAACGCCAACACACACCCCACACGCTCCCCACATGCACACTCATTATACATACAGTAGCTATACTTTGTGTTATTCTAGCCTAGAGGGAAAGCCAAAGCACATATTTGTGATGGGGTACAGCATCCCAGAGTGCCTGAATTGAGTTTATACTATATTAGGGGTACGAAATCCTGGGTTGTGTTCCTAAAAACATTTTGCAATGGAAAATGAGGATTAGCGTTTCTTATTGAACAAATCCAAATAGTTCCTCCCTGTTTCAGTCTGTTTTCTTCTGTTTGTTGCTTAATTAACACAACCCTGGAATTGTAGAGAGAAAGTAAAAAGTGTCTAAAATCACAGTCCCTTTTCCTCAACAAATTACAGTTATAATCCCCCGACCATTGGATCCCATAGGGTAACAGATGGAGGCTCTGTCATATCAAGCATCATTCACAAATACATGTAGCACTATGTCCTCGTTGCTGCTAATTAATGGGGAGCAAATGTCAAGGGAGCAGCTGCTACTATGAAAAAGAAAGTCTCTGACATAGTACTTAGATTACATTGGATGGGTTGAATTGACTGAACAAGGGTGCAGTGGGCTATGGCCAGTCACATGACCTGAAAAACCGGTGATGGCGGAGCACCCTGCTCAAACTGAACAGTAGCATGTGAAAACAGGGCATTTTAACTCCGTATTCCAGATGCTTGACATACATTACATTGCTTTGTAGTCAACTTCACCATCACGGTTTATAAAAAAAAGTTTATGAACTGGGCTTGGGTGGTATACCGTATATACCATATACCGGGGTATTTGGAATTAGCCACAGGATGGTTTTTCAATACCGTCAATACAGTTGAAAATACTTTTTTGAAGTTTTTCTATACATTTTAATATTTGTAGCTACTTTTAAGTGAATACTGGAGTAAACTTGTGCAATATGTCAGAAGATAAAGCAGATTGTGTACTTCATTTCACCTGTCACATTATTTTACAGTATAAAGCTTACTGTTGAGCCAGTCAAGTGTTTGTTTGTAAATAGCACAACTGGAGAAGTCCGACTGTGTATTGACAGGGGTTGGGTATTATATTGAAAGTCAAGAGTTTTTTCTGCTTCAATAGAGTGATCAGGGATGTGCAACTATAGTTTTCCTTCACAGGAAATACACTAGTGCAACTCATTAAGCAGAAAATAGCTTCATTTTCATCAGATGACAACAGAAGTGCAACACGATTTGGCTGCCAGCCACACAAGTAGGCTAATGAGCTTACAATGAAAAAACAAATCATATTTCTGTTTATCATAGAACGAATGTAGCCAGCAACGTTTTCTAATGTTTTTCCTCAAAGTTAATATCGTATTTTACCAGAGAAAAGTAGGCTGGCTTCACCTAGAAAAGTACTGGAGAACTGTAGCTACACATCAGTCAGAGCTGTCTGCTGATAGAATGGCAGTTTGTGAATTCTCAGAGTGGAGAAGTGCAACTGAAGCACAAAATGAGTCTGATGCTGATCAGAAATTATAATAAGTAGTTTAGATCTGCTTTACAAAACACAGCAATATTTTACTTATGCATTTAATACTTTTTGTTCCTGCTAGAAAAACTAAGAATTCTGCGTTAACACGACCCCTAAGTTTAACTTGCTAATTATCTAAGTAAGTGGCTGAAATAATACGTTGACGGGGCATCATATTGTGTTGGCTTTCTGCCGTGTTTGAGAAGTCAAAGCCCTTTGGAGGAGTTATCTGTACAGCTGACACTGCTATCTTTTGATTTCTCTTCTCAGTTCTTCTGTTGCCCTAGCGACTCCACACAGACACAGCATGCGGCTCCAGAGCCAGTAATGTTCATTTGCTCAATGTCTCTCATTCATATCTAAATAGCCTGGATTAAATATTTATAAAGAAATACATATTCACAGCTAGAGCAAGAAGTGAACAAGTCTATTTCCTAGTTATTGCTGTGCATATCTAAATACATAATCTAGTGAAGTGTAAGTGAGATGACTCTTAGTGAGTGTAGCATAGTGAGAGTAGCATAGTGAGAGTAGCATAGCTCTAACTACAGGAGATCTCACTGTGTCTTACTGAGTGCCTCAGAATCAGACAGAGTCCTTACCCCATTGAGGTGGCCTCTTAGCAGACACAATGATTCCACATGTTTAGACTGAAACCACTGGCATATGGTAAATGTGGGATCCTTACTGTTGATATACACAAGTTTGCGTGTTATACACTTTTTAATGTGTGTTGACTGTAGTGAGATATAAACTGTCATATAACATATAAACTGAAATGGTCCACCCACACAGACAGTGTGGTGAAGGCGCAACAGAGCCTCTTCAACCTCAGGAGGCTGAGGACATTTGGCTTGGCACCTAAAACCCTCACAAACTTTTACAGATGCACAATTGAAAGCATCCTGTCGGGCTGCATCACCGCGTGGTATGGCAACTGTACCGCCCACAACCGCAAGGCTCTCCAGAGGGTGGTGCGGTCTGCCCAACGCATTACCGGGGGCAAACTACCTGCCCTGCAGGACACCTACAGCACCCGATGTCACAGGAAGGCCAAAAAGATCATCAAGGACATCAACCACCCAAGCCACTGCCTGTTCACCCCACTGTCATTCAGAAGGCAAGGTCAGTACAGGTGCATCAAAACTGGGACCGAGAGATTGAAAAACAGCTTCTACCTCAAGGTCATCAGACAGCTAAACTGCCACCACTAGCACATTAGAGGCTGCTGCCTAGAGGCACAGACTAGAAATCACTGGTCACTTTAAGGTATGAAACACTAGCCACTTTAATAATGTTTATAATGTTTACATATCTGGCATCACTCATCCCATATGTTTATACTGTATTCTATACTATCCTTCGGTATCACAGTCATTTAAACAATGTTTCCCATCTCATTTGTATATACTGTATTCAATACTCTTGTACTGTATCTTAGTCCATGCTGCTAGTCCTTATGTATACAGGCCTAATTCATTCCTGCTGTTAGAACTAGAAGCACAAGCATTTCGCGACACCCAAATTAACATCTGCTAAACATGTGTATGTGACCAATAACATTTGATTTGATTTGATGTGACTTCAATTAGAGACCAGACCTTTTCCTATAGTGTAAAATGCCACCCAATAATCGGGGGATGTGACTTAATGGCCCCTCCATTCAGTTCCCATAATTCCATCAAACAGAATGAGCTTCAGACCTCTAGAGATGCGTTGGGATGACAGCGATCGAGCTGGATAGAGTGGGACCGCTGAGGGAGGATTGGGTTGCCTTTTGCTTTCCAGAGACAATCTGTTGCTGTTTGATGGCGACGAAGCCCAACACTCCGGCCTCATTAGTCTATTAAACCCCGGGAACAGGGTTCCTACTGAGCAGTGATCTCTCATAGCCTCACAGTCGAGTGCATCAATATTTCATTTGATATAATTTCCACTTCTTTAGAGCGGAGCGTCCTCCGCCGGAAAAGCCCCTGGAGCTAGGTGTAAATACGGAGGAGAGAGAGAGAACAAAACAGAACGAGGGAATGTGTGCATTTTCATTAGTGCTTTGAAAGCTTTGCAAGGCTTTTCCTTCCAGGAATCCACTAATTTACTGTAATTATATTAGACTGCAGGGCTTCTGTCTTATTGTTATCTGCATATTTTTCACCAAAATCATCAGACAATACACATTGCAGTTCCAATGCATTGTTCTGATATTTTAATTCTAGTCAGGGTATGGATAATATATAATAATGTGTGTCATTTGTGATAAAGAGGTGGCCCGTGGTTTGGACACAGGGAGGCTTCCTTTTGAAGCTAGAAGTTCAAAGGACTGGTGGTGTGTGTGTGTGTGTATCATCTCTTTTACAGAGCTGATATTCTGTTATATCACACAGTCCCGGATCTGTAATGTTTTATCACTGTTGTAATTACTTATAGCCGACTCAGCACACAATCGAACAGGCTTCTATATAGCATATATTTTGATAAATGCATCCATATGGTACAAAATGCAACATTAGTTAAATGTTGCATTTTTACCTTGTTCGGAGGTTTATGAGATGGTTCAGTTCTTACCAAGTTCTTGCTGCCATTCTTGTTGAGGGGACCCCGGAAAACTCCCTTGATGTTCCTGAAGTGTCCATTGCTGAGGTGTGTGGAGCTGATGACAATGTAGTAACAAGCCATCGGAGATCAGTGGCTTCCATGTGCAAATTGCACACTGGTCAAGCGAGAGAAAAAAAAGTCCAGTAAAGTGTACGGATGTAAACAACTTTACTAATCACAGAATGGAGAGGACGGACTCAGTAAGGCGTGAGAGTCAGGGCTGTCCAGGCGCGGATGGAGAGGGAGGGAGGGCTTTTTCAGATTCTCTCCTCACAGCAAAGGGAGACTCTTTAAACTCTGCAGCCAATCAAAACAGAAGGCTCAGAAACTCCACTCACTCATCTCTTTATTGCTCTCTTCTCTCTCTCGTTCTCTACGGCAGTGTGCTCATGCTCCGGCTCGATCTGCGAGCATCTGCTGCGGAGAGGATGTTAGCACAAACCGTGGCGACAGGCATGCCGTTATACAGCGTTTGGCGTTGCCGGTCTGCTGAGCTGAGCCAATGGCTGAGAGCCCTCTAATCTAATGGCCAGGGCTGGGAGGAGAAGTGGCTGTCGCACACTCTAGCTACCTCTCCTACATTACCAGCTCAGCCTGCGCTTCCCGGCCAATCAGCGGCCATCTCTTTCTCGCCCTCGCTCATTCACTCTCTCTCTATCTCTCTCTCTCTCTCTCGCTTATTCACTCTCTCTCTCTCTCTCTCTCTCTCTCTCTCGCTCATTCACTCTCTCTCTCTCTCTCTCTCTCTCTCTCGCTCATTCACTCTCTCTCTCTCTCTCTCTCTCTCTCTCGCTCATTCACTCTCTCTCTCTCTCTCTCTCTCTCTCTCTCGCTTATTCACTCTCTCTCTCGCTCATTCACTCTCTCTCTCTCTGAATGTGTCCTCTCTCTCTCTCTCTCTCTCTCTCTCTCTCTCTCTCTCGCTCATTCACTCTCTCTCTCTCTCTCTCTCTCTCGTTCATTCTCTCTCTCTCTCTCTCTCGCTCATTCTCTCTCTCTCTCTCTCATTCACTCTCTCTCTCTCTCGCTCATTCACTCTCTCTCTCTCGCTCATTCACTCTCTCTCTCTCGCTCATTCACTCTCTCTCTCTCGCTCATTCACTCTCTCTCTCTCTCGCTCATTCACTCTCTCTCTCTCTCGCTCATTCACTCTCTCTCTCTCTGAATGTGTCCTCTCTCTCTCTCTCTCTCTCTCTCTCTCTCTCTCTCTCTCTCTCTCGCTCATTCTCTCTCATTCTCTCTCTCTCTCGCTCATTCACACTCTCTCTCTCTCTCGCTCATTCACTCTCTCTCTCTCTCGCTCATTCACACTCTCTCTCTCTCTCTCTCTCTCGATCTCTCTCTCTTGATCTCTCCCTCTCTCTTATACACATTCCTGCTCTCCTCTTCTGTCATTCTATCCCTCTTCTACAGAGCAGATTGACAGATTATTACATGAGTGGTTCATGATTGTAGGAATTCCTTCAACAATTGTTGTAGCCTCCTCATTTGTCTTCCATTACAGTAATTCATTCAAAAGAATGAATACATTACCACAGGTTGACGTGTTTTAAGACACTGAGGTTGTTCATGCTTGAACAGCTACTGTATGTACTCAGAGGCGTCACGCCCATACACTCTTAGAAAAAAAGGTGATATCTAGAACCTAAAAGTGTTCTTCGGCTGTCCCCATAGGATAACCCTTTGAAGAATCATTTTGGTTCCAGGTATAACCCTATTGGGTTCCATGTAGAACCTTTTCCCCAGAGAGTTCTACCTGGAACCAAAAATGGTTATCCTATGGGGACAGCCAAAGAACCATACTTTTTGGGGGCTATACAGAATCCTTTTTTATGGTTCTTTATGGAACCTTTATGGAGAATGGTTCTATAAATAACCTTCCTCAAACTCAAATGTTCTTGGTAGAACCATACAGGTTTTTCTGTTATGGTTTAACATCCAAATTATATTGTTAAAATTCTGTAGGTTTTATTATTGTGTTTATTAACAAGTTGAATCAGGTGTGGAATGGCTGGGGGTCCCTGAGAAGAGATTTGAGAACTACTAATTTAGTCAACCATTCTCAATTGACACAAGGCCACACGTGAGACACAATCACTGGGCATAGTCATATATAAGAGAATAGATCAACTGAAATGACACTCACGGTTGTATAATAAGAGCTGTGCGCAAAATATTCCTGTGAACTGCCCCTACATTTTAGTTATCACTAAAGATAGATAGATAGATAGATAGATAGATAGATAGATAGATAGATAGATAGATAGATAGATAGATAGATAGATAGATAGATAGATAGATAGATAGATAGATAGATAGATAGATAGATAGATACTTTATTGATCCCCGAGGGGAAATTTCTTTCTCAAGCAGCTACGAAACAAACACAGGGCAGGTGAACAATGCCAGAACGAAAATACACAAAAGACAGATACACAATACATGATACATAGAGCGGCAGTATGAAAAAGTATCCAAATACAAGAAGTCTGGAGTGCAAAAAAGCTATAAAAAGACATTGCATAGTATGGGTGGATGGCTGAATATGTACACTATACATTGGTGGATGGTTCATGGTTAACTATACTATACAGGTCAATGGCAGAGAAATACTTAAATAGCTAAAAGTGCGTATGATATAAGTGAGGGTAATAATAGTTTACTTAATATACAGACTGGTTAAAATGATTAACTGTACAGGTAAATATACAGTTATATTTACAGATAAGTGAATACTTGCATGGTTACATAAACTGTACAAGTAAATGACAGGAAGAGATACTTAAATAGCTAAATGTGTGTATGATATAATTTAGGGTAATATTAGAAATTCCCTTAAAATACAGTCCTTAGTGCGCAGGGTTTAATTACTGTCAGGCTCTGGCCATAGAGAAGCTTTGCTTCTCTATATTTCTATGGTCAGAGTCTGGCAGATCTATTATTTCTACTTCTGTGTGGTGTTGTGTGTGGGATCCCTAATTAGAGGCAGCTGCTATGCATTACCTCTAATTAGGGATCCTACTTATATGTCTGTGTTCCACTCCCTTGGCGTGATTCATTGTTATGTTGTTGTGTTCGTGCTACATGTGTTTAACATTATATTGCATTTGTTATTTTGGATAGTTTGTCATTTAGTTTAATAAACATGTCAAACTATCGCTACGCTGCGCCTTGGTCTCTCTACACACCCGAACGTGACAGAATGAACCACCACCCGACCAAGCAGCGTAATGAGGGAGCTACGGAGAAGAAGAAAGGAAGACAGCGGCGTTATCGAGGTAAAGGAGCCCGTAGTCAACCCCAGGAAAATTATTTGCCCCGCTCCATGGCCTGAGTCTTTTTCCCCACCGGTGCCATTTTTAGTACCGGTTGTGTACCTCTTTGAAAGGCCGGAGTCGCCTGCCACACCGGTGCTCAGTCCTGGCCCGGTTATTTGCCCCGCTCCATGGCCTGAGCCTTTTGCCCCACCATTATTATTTCCAGGACCGGTGGGTTGCCCCTTTACATGGCCGGAGTCGCCTGCCACACCGGTGCCCAGTCCTGACCCGGTTATTTGCCCCGCTCCATGGCCTGAGCCTTTTGCCCCACCATGGTCATTTCCAGGACCGGTGGGTTGCCCCTTTAAATGGCCTGAGTCGCCTGCCACACCGGGGCCCAGTCCGGGCCCAGTAGAAAAGAGGGGGAAGCTATCCACTTCGCCGTGGCCGGAACCGCCACCTGCGATGGTTGTGATGTTTTTTCTTCCCTGACCCTTCCCTCATGTTTTTGTGTTTGTTTTCTTGCGGCCGGGGGTCCGCGCCTTTGAGGGCGGGTACTGTCAGGCTCTGGCCATAGAGAAGCTTTGCTTCTCTATATTTCTATGGTCAGAGTCTGGCAGATCTATTATTTCTACTTCTGTGTGGTGTTGTGTGTTGGATCCCTAATTAGAGGCAGCTGTTATGCATTACCTCTAATTAGGGATCCTACTTATATGTCTGTGTTCCACTCCCTTGGCGTGGTTCATTGTTATGTTGTTGTATGTCCCGTGTTCGTGCTACGTGTGTTTAATATTATATTGCATTTGTTATTTTGGATAGTTCGTCATTTAGTTTAATAAACATGTCGAACTATCGCTACGCTGCGCCTTGGTCTCTCTACACACCCGAACGTGACAATTACAGATAAATGCACGTATTGCACATTCAATATACTAAAAGCAATGGAAAAAGATACAGCTGACTAATACTAATATGCATTCCTGAGTGATTGACTAGGTAAGTTAAGTCCAAGAATTTCTTACAATATTGCACGTGATATGATATAATAACTGTACATGAATATGTATATACAGACCTAACTGAATAAATAAGTCCTGAGTGAATGAGTGATTACAGACCAGAGTTACTCATGGATGGATGCATATTTGTTAAACTAGGTGCTAACACCCCAACAGTTCCAGGTCTATGTTGCCAACGGCACGGCACCCCGGTGAGGCATTAAATAGTCAAATAGCAGCCAGCAGGAAGGACCTCCTGTAGCGCTCTCTGACACAACGTGGTGGGATCAGTCTGTGACTGAAGGTGCTCCTCTGCGTCATAACCATGGCATGCAGAGGGTGGTTGACGTTGTCCATGATGGCCAGCAGTTTGGCCAGGATCGCCAACAGTTTGGCCAGGATCCGTCTCTCCGCCACCTCCTCTAGAGTGTCATGGCTAATCCCCAGAACAGAGCTAGCCTTCCTGATCAGCTTATTAACCCGAGAAGCATCACCAGCTTTTATGTTGGTGCCCCAGCACACCACAGCAAAGTAAAAGTAAAGTAAAGGCGGCTCTGGCCCTTTTTGTACAGGGCCCCGGTGTTACCGGCCCATTCCAGCCTGTTGTCCATATGGACTCCCAGGAACTTGTATGACGCAACCATTTCCACATCCATCCCCTGTATAGGGACTGCAGTCAGTTGTGCCTTGGTTCTCCTGAAGTCCACCACCATCTCCTTTGTTTTTCTGATGTTGAGCTGAAGGTGTTCTGCTCACAACACAACACAAAGATTGTGCTCCTGTACTCCTCCTCCTCCCCACCCCTGATGCACTTTACAGTTGAGGAGTCATCCGAGAACTTCTGTAGGTGGCATGTTTCAGAGTTATATCTGAAGTCAGAGGTGTAGAGGGTGAACAGGAAGAGGGACAGGACCGTTCCCTGGGGGGCCCCTGTGTTGCTCACTGCCCGTTCTGACACACAGCTCTGTAGTTGCACAAATTGTGGCCTACCGGTCAGGTAGTCCGTGACCCAGGAGACTAAGGGTGCTTCCACTTTCACCCTCTTCATCTTCTCACCCAGTAGCAGGGGCTGAATGGTGTTGAAGGCACTGGAGAAGTCAAAAAACATAACCCACATAGTGCAACCTGCGTTGTACAGGTGAGAGTAGGCCCTCTGCAGAAGGTAGATGATTGCATCATCCACCCCGATGTTGCGCTGATATGCGGACTGCAGGGGGTCCAGAGATGTACACACCAGGGGTCTGAGGTGAGCATTGACTAACCTTTCCAGGGTCTTCATGATGTTAGCGCTACAGGTCTGAAGTCATTCAGGACAGTGGGGTTGGCCTTCTTGGGCACTGGGACGAGGCAGGATGTTTTCCACAGCACAGGGACACTTTCTAGGCTCAGGCTAAGGTTCGCTGGAGTATTCCACACAGTTGGTCAGCACAGACCCTAAGCACCCTTGGGCTGATGCCATCAGGGCCCGCCGCTTTCCACTGATGTAGTCTCTCAAGCTCTCTCTTCACTTGGTTGGAGGTGAAAGCCAGCCCAGGTGGGGAGGTGGGGGGAAGGGGGGTGTTGAGGATCAGTCCAGAGGGAGCAGGGGCGGAGGTGGGGTCGCTGATTGTCTCAACAGAGGTGCTGTGAGCAGAGTGGGGGTGGGACAGCCGTGAGGGTGTGTGGCCTGGGGAACTGGAGGGGAGGTGGACAGGGCCAGTATCAAACCTGTTAAAGAATTGGTTCAGCTCATTGGCTCTGTCCTGGGTCCCCTCCGTCTGCCCACTGTTTAACTTTTTGAAGCCAGTGATATTTCTCATACCCTTCCACACCTCTCTCACCTGGCTCTGCCTCAGCTTGTCCTCCACCTTCTCCTTATAACCTTTCTTCCCCTCAGCAATCCACAAATTTAGCTCCCTCTGGACGCATTTCAATTTGTCTTTGTCCCCCTCCTTGAAGGCCCTCTTCTTCTCATTCAGCAGTGCCTTCAGGTCGCTGGTGACCCAGGGTTTATTATTTGGAAAACAGCGTACCTTCCTGGTGGGTACAGTGTTGTCTACACAAAAATTGATAGTCCGTTATGCAGTCAGTAAATCCATCGATGTCCTCCCCATGAGCCTCACAGAGCACATCCCAGTCTGTTGTTTCAAAGCAGTCCTGTAGGGCCTCATTCGCCTCCGGAGACCATCTCCTAATGGTCCTAGTGTTCGCAAGCTGCTGTTGGACCATAGGTCTGTAGAGTGGGGTGAGGTGGACAAGGTTGTGATCCGATCTACCGAGGGGAGGGAGTGCAGTGGAGTTGTATGCATCCTCACATTAGCATATAACAAGTCCAGAGTTTTATTATACCTGGTTGGGCACTTCACAAACTGTTCGAATGTGGGCAGCGTTGAAGAGAGAGATGCATGGTTAAAATCCCCCGAAATGGCAAAGAAGGCACTGGGATGCGCTGTCTGTAACCTCGCAGTAACAGAGTGGATGACGTCACAGGCTGTGTTTGCATCAGCGGAGGTCGGGATGTGAACAATAACAGCCACCGTGAATTCCCTCGGCAAATAGTAGGGTCTCAGGCTAACAGCTCAATGTCAGGGCTACAAAACTCTTCCTTTTTGAGAGTGACGCTCTCTATGGGGATGTTATCATTCAGCCATGTCTCAGAAATGGGTAAAGAACTATTTTTTGATCTCCAAAGAACCATTGAAGGACTCAAAGGGTTCTTCCACATAGAACCATCACCCTTCCCAAAGAAGACTCATTTTTTTGTGTGTATCAATGAAGTTAGAATACCTAGCTTGTATAACAATCTTAGCTGGCAGATTTGTTTACTTAGCAAGCAATTACTACATTTATTGAATAAGACTCTTACATTACTTACAATTTTTAACCTAGATTTTAGCCGAGATGCAGAGAAGCATATTGAGTTAATTTCAAACATTAACCACTAGTCAGAAAGCTACAGACAGCTAAAGAGGTATGCTTAGATATGCAGAAAAATACATATTTTGGACATAGAATTAAGTATAATGATTATGGCTCTAGAATGCATGAAAAAGCTGTTTCAGGGGTTCGAAAAATTCTAAATTCTCCAACTTCCAGACGGGGGTCCTAGTTTCACTCCGGACTATCCCCCCAGCCATCCTGATCTTACTTTGTGCCCCCTCAGATTTCTGGAGTGCATGATGCCCCTGTACACAGTACAGAGGGTATGCATCTTATTTTTCACCACAATGTTTCTTAATCCTGGGCTTGTGAAAGTGTTTTTTTTTTCTTCTTCCTATTAATACACACCTGATTCCACTAGTAAAAGTTTATTCAGCACTCTCTCTCTCCCTGCCTTTTCTCCTCTATCTCTCTCTATCCAATAAACATTGCAAACACCTATGATGTCATGACCTCTGCAATAGGTCATTCAAGGAGAGCTAAAAGAGCACACTGTTCAACAACTTAAGACCTTTGAACTGAAAAGGTTCCACTAGTTATAGTATGTTCTAATGCCACAGTGACATAAAATCACTCAGCCGTCTGTTAGACAACAACATTTATAGTTGACAGGATTGTACTTTATTGATAGGGATATAACTTTCCTTCTAATGGAGCAGACTGATGAGCACAGCAGGCCCTGGTTGGCGCATTTCAATGTCAAAGCTGACAATTGGAAATCAAAGCACTCAGCAATGGGAACAAAAACCTCTGTGTGAAGAGTCTCTCGAAGCACAATGCAGACTGACCGTGTACTATTTGCTCCATTTTTATTCATTTTAGACAGTAGAGCGGGAGACAAAAAGTAAGGGCATTGACAGAATAGGCTCGACCAAATTCTATCGGTATGGAGAGAGTCTCAACATATAAACCGGATTCACTTAAAGGGGAAATCTGGGATGGTATATGGCCAATATAACATGGCTAAGGTGTGGTATATGACCAATATAACATGGCTAAGGGCTGTTCTTATGCACAACGCAACGCAGAGTGCCTGGATACAGCCATTAGCCGTGGTATATTGGCCATATACCACAAAACCCTGAGGTGCCTTATTGCTATTATAAACTGGATATCAATGTAATTAGAACAGTTAAAAAAAATGTTTTTGTCATACCTGTGGTGTACGGTCTGATAACACGTATTTCAGCCAATCAGCATTGAGGGCTCGAACCAAACAGTTTATGATAAATAACTTATAAATGCGTCATGAGCGGAGTTCCACTGTCTTACCCCATCAGACCCTTAAATACAACCTTGCTTTACTCCATTGCTTGTAAACAATGTAATAAAAACAACGTTATAGCTTCAAAACATTTTGAAAACTACAATTTTGAACTATCGTGGATGGTCAGACCATCCCTCAGCTGTTTACCCCAAAAAGTGTCCGGGTTGTTTGAATATTAGCTTGCCTCTTTAAAGTACTTCTTTAAAGGGTGTATATGAAACACGGTGTCATGGAGAAGGAAACCCTTTACCAGGAACCATAGTATAGTTTTTCAATCTATTTATAAACATTTGATCCCTAAAAATAAACAATATGAATTTTAAACCAACGGTTTGAAAATTACTTTTGAACGTTCTTGACGTTTGGCGTTCTGAATCAATGGACGTCTCTTGTGGAACCAGTCAATCAACTGAAGCATATTACTGTAGCAGAGACCATAGGTATAACTGTGAAAAGGATGAATATTTTTGATGAAATTGATAGCCAGCTGCCTAATACCATCATTTAGATGGACCTGCTTATTCATTCATATAGGTATCTGATTCTAGAAATAAAAATACAGCTCCTGTAGCATCCAGACCTGTACACTCTTAGTCAATAGCCATATGGGTAGGCTACGCTACTCCCCTGGATAGACCTGGAGATGGACAGCGAATGGGTTGGTTGTTGAATGAACATCCCCTGATCAATCCATCCATGCGTCTCATATGTTATACTACAAAATGACGGTGTTATTATTATACCTTGCAAATCACCTCTTCATCTATTTATCACTCTATCGTAGGACATGGACATATGTAAATGATCTCAAACGTTGTGACTGGGCTATTGTGTTAGAATTTCATAGGATAGCTACCATGATCTAAAATGCTGAACATGTGTGCAATGTTTACAGTGCCAGTGCACTCAGTCGCATTGATTCCTATGCCACCAGTTTAGTGAGTTGTTCCTCCAGTGATGTCACAGAGCAATTGACAGAAACCAACCGTTTTTCAGAATGTCTCCACAAAAGCACATAAACAATAGTGCAGTTTTATTTATTCAATCTGAAAAACGGTTGGTTAATTATCTGAAATGTAATTTATATTGGTTGTGAATAGCCTACTTTGTTTCATAAAACTCCTTTTAACAAAACGATAATATGTCTACCAGTATGATTGCTGCTATTATCTGTGTGAAAGCAAAGACGAGAAACACTACTCCCTGCAAAATGCCTATGCATCCTGCACTCCCACAAAAATATGTAGGGCCTCCACTGCGGGTCTCACTGTGTATCTCAGAATCCATCACGCAGGGTCACACATTTCATAAGAAATCTTTCTTACCTCTAAAACCCCTTTCAAGGATGCCTCATACTCAGAGGCTTGGTGTACAGTGGGAGGAGAGGAGTGAAACGTGCCATATGGATGCCCTCCAGTTCAGCTTGCCATCTCAATCTGCTACATCAGCCATGCTCACATAGCATGGACACCATATGCCATATAAAAGACATTTGGGGGGGATATTATCCTCAAGTCATGTCCGATCCATGTTGACATGAATCTCTTGATTTAGAGGTAGCAGGCAAGTAGGTAAAAGATTACACCCAGGTAAAGATGTATTTCTGGACACAAAAATTATGTCTAAACACAAAACCGAGTAAGTAAGTAAGCCTTGGACAAGTTAGTACACCAACTGGACAGGTACACCAACTGGACAGGATGCTATTCTATCGCAGAGCCTTTCCCCATAATCCATCTCTTTAATGCTGAGTACCAAGCAGAGAGGCATCAGGTCCCATTCTTAGAGTCTTTGGTATTACTCAACCTGGGATGGGATCCCCAACCTTCCAATGTCTGGATGGACAACAAACCAAAGAAATCGTCCCCATGTTGGGGAATAAGAGATTCGAACGTCTAGTTGAGATAAAAATATGGTCACCAATTACTGTAAAAAAATGTAATACGAATAAAAAATAACTTTTAACAGGAAAAAAGATCTTGCTACTCACAGTAATGTTAGCTGTCTGAAAAGGTTATGCATGGTGGTTATAACAATCTTTGAACAGTTGAACTGTTGTGAGAATTTGTTTTGAGCAGTTGGGTCAGGCTATTGGTTAAGGTTACAGGTGAGCTATTGTAAATCCTGCAATTTGTAGACTACACAGTAGACCACACACTGTTGAGTTAACAAATCACTTCATTATTGGTGAGTGACATTCTCATCTACTAGCCCTGATACCAAATATTTGTTTCATTCTTTATTTAAACCATTATAAAAAGTTAAATACTCCAGCAGTGTGCTTCAAGAATTTTATACACTTACTGAAAAGATTTGGCATGGGTCCCCAGATCCTCAAAAAGTTCTACAGCTGCACCATTGAGAGCATCCTGACCGGTTGCATCACAGCCTGGTATGGCAACTGCTAGGCATCTGACCGTAAGGCGCTACAGAGGGTAGTGCGAACTGCCCAGTACATCACTGGGGCCAAGCTTCCTAACATCCAGGACTTATATACTAGGCGGTGTCAGAGGAAAGCCCTAGAAATTGTCAAAGAAGCCAGTCATAGACTGTTCTCTCTGCTACCGCAAGGCAAGCGGTACCGGAGCGCCAAGTCGAAGTCCAAAAGGCTCCTTAACAGCTTCTACCCCCAAGCCATAAGACTGCTGAACAGCTACCCGGACTATTTACATTGGCTCCTTTGTTTTTACACATCTGCTGCTCACTGTTTAATTTCTATGCATAGTCACTTTACAAATGACCTGGACTAACCTGTAAACCTGTACCCCCGCACACTGACTCAGTACCGGTATATACTGTATATAGCCTTGTTGTCATTGTTAAGTAATTTTCTTGTTACTTTTTTATAACATTTTTTTACTTTAGTTTATTTAGTAAACATTTTCTTGAACTGCATTGTTGGTTAATTTGATAAACTGCAGTTTCTATATGAGATAAACTGCAGTTTCTATAGTGAGAGAGACGATTGGTGTAAAAGAAAGCCAATGGGTGCAAGCTGAGGTGATCTACTGTCAGGCTCTGGCCATAGAGAAGCCTATTTGATTCTCTATGTAGCTATGGTCAGAGTCTGACAGGGTCTCTCTTTTCTGTTTCTTTGTGGGTTTTGGGTGGATCTCTAATTAGAGGCAGCTGCTACCCGTTGTCTCTAATTAGGGATCCAATATATGTTGAGTCGGTCCTTCACGTGGTGTGGGTTGTTATCGGTATATGTCTATTCGATGTATGTCGCAGTCACGGTGAGTAAGTGTGTTTTCTGTTCGTCCGTTAATTAGTGTTTTTTGTTTAACGGGACGTTTTTGTGGAATTCGTGTTTTGGTTTCGTTTCGTTAGTTCGTCATTTTGGATTTGTTTTACTGAGTATTGTAGTGTTATATAATTTATTACATAGTAATATTAAAGATCATGTCGAACTATCCCTGCGCTGCGTCTTGGTCTCTCCAAACACCCAGTCGTGACAGAACAACCCACCCCACGGAGACCAAGCAGCGCAGCTGGCGAGAGACGGAGGAGGAAGTAGCGCCAGCGCCGTTTCCCCCGTGGCCTAGGGTGGAGCCAGAGGACCGTGAAAGGTTCATGGTGAAATGGGGAGAGACGGAGAGCGAGAGAGCCCCGCGTCGGTTTACCAACACCGAACTCCTCGGAGGGTTCGAGTCGGACTCGTCAGAGGAGGACGAGGAGGAGGACATGCTTCGGTTCCCTCACCCCTGCGGGCTCTTGGAGGAGCCAACTCCACTCCCCATGTGGACCATGGAGAGACCCAGGTACCAATGGGGGGCTCAGAGCAAGGAGCAGGAGGAGGAGCTGGAGGAGCATTTTGGGGAGGTTCTGAGGGAATTGGTGGAGATAGAGGAGGAGGTCGAGAGGGAGATGGCGGAGTGGACCAGTCCAGGTCCGGTCAGATACTCCCCTTCCAGGCCAGAGCAATCCGCTTCACCGATGTCCAGTCCGGGTCCGGACCTCTGCCCGACTCCCTGCACCCAACCTCCAGGGCGTGCGTCTAGCCAGGTGCGTCCCGTGCCAGCTCCACGCATTCGACCTCCGGTGCGCCTTCCCAGTCCGGTAAGACCCGTGCCGGCTCCCCACCCTGAGCCTCCAGCGAGGGTCAGCCACCCTGAGCCTCCAGCGAGGGTCAGCCACCCTGAGCCTCCAGCGAGGGTCAGCCACCCTGAGCCTCCAGCGAGGGTCAGCCACCCTGAGCCTCCAGCGAGGGTCAGCCACCCTGAGCCTCCAGCGAGGGTCAGCCACCCTGAGCCTCCAGCGAGGGTCAGCCACCCTGAGCCTCCTGCGAGGGTCAGCCACCCTGAGCCTCCTGCGAAGGTCAGCGCCTCTAAGCCTCCTGCGAAGGTCAGCGCCTCTAAGCCTCCTGCGAAGGTCAGCGCCTCTAAGCCTCCTGCGAAGGTCAGCGCCTCTAAGCCTCCTGCGAAGGTCAGCGCCTCTAAGCCTCCTGCGAAGGTCAGCGCCTCTAAGCCTCCTGCGAAGGTCAGCGCCTCTAAGCCTCCTGCGAAGGTCAGCGCCTCGAAGCCTCCTGCGAAGGTCAGCGCCTCGAAGCCTCCTGCGAAGGTCAGCGACTCGAAGCCTCCTGCGAAGGTCAGCGCCTCTCAGCCTCCTGCGAAGGTCAGCGCCTCTCAACCTCCTGCGAAGGTCAGCGCCTCTCAACCTCCTGCGAAGGTCAGCGCCTCTCAACCTCCAGCGAAGGTCAGCGCCTCTCAACCTCCAGCGAAGGTCAGCGCCTCTCAACCTCCAGCGGAGGTCAGCGCCTCTCAACCTCCAGCGAAGGTCAGCGCCTCTCAACCTCCTGCGAAGGTCAGCGCCTCTCAACCTCCTGCGAAGGTCAGCGCCTCTCAACCTCCTGCGAAGGTCAGCGCCTCTCAACCTCCTGCGAAGGTCAGCGCCTCTCAACCTCCAGCGAAGGTCAGCGCCTCTCAACCTCCAGCGAAGGTCAGCGCCTCTCAACCTCCAGCGAAGGTCAGCGCCTCTCAACCTCCAGCGAAGGTCAGCGCCTCTCAACCTCCAGCGAAGGTCAGCGCCTCTCAACCTCCAGCGAAGGTCAGCGCCTCTCAACCTCCAGCGAAGGTCAGCGCCTCTCAACCTCCTGCGAAGGTCAGCGCCTCTCAACCTCCTGCGAAGGTCAGCGCCTCTCAACCTCCTGCGAAGGTCAGCGCCTCTCAACCTCCTGCGAAGGTCAGCGCCTCTCAACCTCCAGCGAAGGTCAGCGCCTCTCAACCTCCAGCGAAGGTCAGCGCCTCTCAACCTCCAGCGAAGGTCAGCGCCTCTCAACCTCCAGCGAAGGTCAGCGCCTCTCAACCTCCAGCGAAGGTCAGCGCCTCTCAACCTCCAGCGAAGGTCAGCGCCTCTCAACCTCCAGCGAAGGTCAGCGCCTCTCAACCTCCAGCGAAGGTCAGCGCCCCGCCACCTCCAGCGAAGGTCAGCGTCCCGCCACCTCCAGCGAAGGTCAGCGTCCCGCCACCTCCAGCGAAGGTCAGCGTCCCGCCACCTCCAGCGAAGGTCAGCGTCCCGCCACCTCCAGCGAGGGTCAGCGCCCCCGCACCTCCTGCGAGGGTCAGTCCACCGGTACCCCGTCCGGGTCCAGCCGTCTGCTCCGCCTCAGTGCCAGAGCAGTCCGCTCCACCGGTGCCCAATCCGGGTCCAGCCGCCTGCTCCGCCTCAGTGCCAGAGCAGTCCGCTCCACCGGTACCAAATCCGGGTCCAGCCGCCTGCTCCGCCTCAGTGCCAGAGCAGTCCGCTCCACCGGTACCCAATCCGGGTCCAGCCGCCTGCTCCGCCTCAGTGCCAGAGCAGTCCGCTCCACCGGTACCCAATCCGGGTCCAGCCGCCTGCTCTGCCTCAGTGCCAGAGCGGTCCGCTCCACCGGCACCAAGTCCGGGTCCAGCCGCCTGCTTCGCCTCAGAGCCAGAGCAGTCCGCTCCACCGGTACCCAATCCGGGTCCAGCCGCCTGCTCCGCCTCAGTGCCAGAGCGGTCCGCTCCACCGGTACCCAGTCCGGGCCGGCCGCCTGCTCCGCCTCAGTGCCAGAGCGGTCCGCTCCACCGGTACCCAATCCGGGTCCGGCCGCCTGCTCCGCTTCAGAGCCTGAGCAGTCCGCCCCACCGGTGCCCAGTCCGGGCCCGGCCGTTTTCTCAGCTCCATGGCCGGAGCAGTTTACCCCACCGGTGCCCAGTCCGGGCCCGGTTTATTGCCCAGCTCCATGGCCGGAGCCGTTTGTCCCACCGGTGCCCAGTCCGGGCCCGGTTGTTTTCCCCGCTCCATGGCCGGAGCCGTTTGCCCCACCGTGGCCCAGTCCGGGCCCGGTTGTTTTCCCCGCTTAATGGCCGGAGCCGGTTGCCCCACCGGTGCCCAGTCCGGGCCCGGTTGTTTTCCCCGCTCCATGGCCGGAGCCGTTTACCCCACCGGTGCCCAGTCCGGGCCCGGTTGTTTTCCCCGCTCCATGGCCGGAGCCGTTTCCCCCACCGGTGCCCAGTCCGGGCCCGGTTGTTTTCCCCGCTCCATGGCCGGAGCCGTTTGCCCCACCGGTGCCCAGTCCGGGCCCGGTTGTTTACCCCGCTCCATGGCCGGAGCCTTTTGCCCCACCGGTGCCCAGTCCGGGCCCGGTGATAAGAAAAGGGCATGGGACAAAACTGTCAAACTCCCCGGAGCCAGAGCCGCCCCCGAGGGACTAGTCTCCCCCCCCATTAACCCCCCCTGTTTTGTGTGTTTGTTTTTGTTTGTTTTTGGCGTCCGGGAGTCCGCGCCTTGGGGGGGGGGGGGGGTACTGTCAGGCTCTGGCCATAGAGAAGCCTATTTGATTCTCTATGTAGCTATGGTCAGAGTCTGACAGGGTCTCTCTTTTCTGTTTCTTTGTGGGTTTTGGGTGGATCTCTAATTAGAGGCAGCTGCTACCCGTTGTCTCTAATTAGGGATCCAATATATGTTGAGTCGGTCCTTCACGTGGTGTGGGTTGTTATCGGTATATGTCTATTCGATGTATGTCGCAGTCACGGTGAGTAAGTGTGTTTTCTGTTCGTCCGTTAATTAGTGTTTTTTGTTTAACGGGACGTTTTTGTGGAATTCGTGTTTTGGTTTCGTTTCGTTAGTTCGTCATTTTGGATTTGTTTTACTGAGTATTGTAGTGTTATATAATTTATTACATAGTAATATTAAAGATCATGTCGAACTATCCCTGCGCTGCGTCTTGGTCTCTCCAAACACCCAGTCGTGACATCTACAATTCTGGTACTGTATGACATGACCGAGGAAAGGGCAAACTAAAGAGAAATACAGCCTCCTGCAGGCTTTCAAAGTTGACTTTTAAACACATTATTCCAAAAGGTACACTCTTAGAAAAAAGGGTTCTACGGCTGGCCCCATAGGATAACCTTTTTAGGTTCCAGGTAAAACTATTTTGTGTTCCATCTAGAACCCTCTGTAGAAAGAGTTCTACTTGTAACCAAAAGGGTTTTTACCTGCAACCAAAAAAGGTTATTCAAAGGGATCTCCTGTGGGGACAGCTGAAGAACCCTTTAAGGTTCTAGATAGGATTTTTTAATGTATACATTAGGGATGAAACGGTTACCGGTTTCACGATAAACCACGGTAAAATTCCCAACGGTTAGTATTACCGTTTCAAATGTTAATCATCATTAGAACCGAGTTTGATTACCGTTGTTTGAAATACTGTCCAGGATCAACCAAAGTTAGCAACAGTCTGACGCAGGCGCAGCATCAACGTGGGTTTTGTTTCGTTTGAAACATGGCGGAAGGCAGTGTCAGCGCTCGGGAGAAGACCAAATCTGAAGTGTGGTCATATTTTGGGTTTTACAAGAGTGCTGAGGGAAACTTAATTGAAGATGCTCACCCTGTCTACAGAACATGCAAAAAAAAAATGGGTCAACACTTCAAATTTCTTGAGTCATCTTCGTGACCACCACCCACTACTTTATAGCGATGCAAGGTAAGTTAACTTTTAGCTCAATGCATGAGGTGGGGACTTTTGGAATGGGGGAAATCGTGATATGAAATGTTCATACCGTTTCATCTCTAGTATACAGTAAGTGCCATATCAGCATCCCTAAGCCTGGTCCTGTGCCCATTTTAGCTCACTTTCATCCAAAACATTATCATTCTCATCTGCAGATCCACACCATATTTGCATATAAGTTGTGCTGCCCCTCTCTGCCTCTGAGCAGAGCCAACATGGGTGTTTGTTCAAAATTATATTTTTCTGATTCTCCCAGCACAGTGCTCTACATTAGAGTTCCTGTTTTGGTATTATGAACTGTCATATTCAGCCAGTCTCACGTACCGGTATACATATTAGTAATAATAACTTGGTTGGCCAACTTAATTTGGCAACTTTAGAAGGACATCACAGTGGTTGGTTTATGCTTTAAAATGAGCTAAATGTAAGATTTTAGACATATTTGATTTGTTTGTTTTTTTACACTGCTTGGAGAAACTTAAAATGGCTTAGTATATATTTTACCATATCATAATACAAAAACAATCTGTTGGACATAAACATGTTTTTTGCTATTGTTGTCAACCTCACAAATGAGAGCCAAACGTAATTCAGGAATTTGTGTACACAACAACAGCCGGACAGCTTGTAGCGGTATTGTTAGAGAGGGTAAACAATTGTTTTTTTTGTTCAAGGCCCAGGCAGGATAGATAGAGACCCGCTATCAGACACACACACACATCAGCAGAAGAGACTGCCTAGAGTATAGCCTGTTTGCCAGATAGCCAGTGGAGAGAAAAGCAGGGGATACCCCAACCAATAATACCTCATACAAAAATAATGGCAGAGCAATTCAAAGGCAACTTCATAGAAACAATTGACAAGAAAGAACCCAGTCATTTGCAATATTGTGTATTTATCTCCCAGTGGAGGAGTGAGGCGGGTATGAATGGGTGTGTTCATAAGGTCTTAAAATGTCAAAACGGCGATAGTACCACACCAAATCAAAACAGTTCAAACAACAATAAATAAACTCACACGCAACCTCCCTTTAACTAAAATGTCAACCCAAATACGTCAAGCACGGCAATGATAGTCCAGTGACACTGAATGTGAAAGGGAGTGCATTGAAAGGAAAGAAAGTCTGCTGCGGTGTAAAGCACTGGAACGATAGAGGAGGAATGAGTGCAAGAGAGAGAATGGGGTCTTAGCTGTTGATTTCAGGCTTGCAGTTGCACTGACTGTCTGTCGGATACGCCTGACGTTTGGTTGGTTTGTTTGTCAAAGCTTCGCAAACAATGTTGCTACCACTCCATGCGATTAATGACAGGAGCCAAAAGATACAACCATGACCTAGACCGGTAACACAGGCAATCGACTTAAACTCAGACCCTTCTTTTCAATTTTCACCTAAAATTAATACCCAAATCTAACTGCCTGTAGCTCAGGATCTGAAGTAAGAATATGCATTTTTTTGTTTTTTTTGTTTGCATAATCTTTTGACATGAAAAAGAAAAGCTGGAGGTAATTTAGATGTTGTCCACAATAGGGCAGCAGTGTATGTGCAATGTTTCGGACTGATACCTTCGAGAATGAGGAAGCTACATAACATTTAGTATGAAGTCACCCAAAATAGTCCAAATTGGTGAAGTGAAATGAAACACATGGTTTTCATCTGTTTGATGCCATCACAAAATAAACAATTTGACAGTGTTCTATAGATCGCCTCTGACCATTCCCCACGAGTTTCAGCAGGGAAAAGTCTGTTGAAACAAGAGCTTTCCTTTGGTGAATCTTGAGAGGGAGAGAGAGATTTTCTTCCCTTGATTTACTACAGGGCATGAGTTGTTAACCCACACTAGTCTGATTGAAGTTATTCATTGCAAACCTGTTCTGACCTATTTGGACTCTCGTGGACAGTCATGACAACATCTAAGGGCTGCCCTGTTCTGAACCAATTGCAATTTTCCTAAGTATCTTTGTGGCACCTGACCACACGACTGAACAGTAGTCCAAGTGCGACAAAACTAGAATCCAAGGTTACTCCAAGCAGTTTAGTCACCACAACTTGCTCAATTTCACTACAAAACTTTTTTTTTTCCTTTGTTTTTGTATTTATTAGGGATCCCCATTAGCCAAGGCAGCAGCTACTCTTCCTGGGGTCCAAACACATTAAGGCACTTACACTTACATATAAAACTAAATATAAAACAGCACTTCATATAACAGTATTACACCTCTACATATCTACAATACTAATCATTCCTGTGCTGTACACTATCATTTTGGTTTTCCTAGATACTATATTGTCATCACTACATCTGATGTGGATACTACTGTAAAGAAATTTTCTGCAGCATTAGTGAAGATGTAATCAAAACATGTTGATCATTGAATTCCTGTGCTGTTTGTAACTACCCTGGTAGGTTGACTGATAACCTGAACCAGGTTGGAGGCACTAGTTACAATTTGAAGCTCTCTTGAGCAGGCAGCCTGGTGAAAGCCAGTCAATATTTAAAAACACCCAGAAAATATATCTCTCTGTTGATATCATATACGTATATTATCAAGCATTTCACACATGCGATCCAGATACTGACTGTTAGCACTTGGTGGTCTATAGAAGCTTCCCACCAGTATGGTCTTTAAGTGATGCAGATGGAACTGTAGCCATATTACTTCAACAGTATTTAAACATGAGATCCTCTCTAAGCTTTACCGGAATGTGGATCAGAATAAAAATGGCCAAACCTCCACCTTTGGCATTTTTGTCATTCATGTAGATATTTTAACCATGTATTGCTACCACTGTAGCATCAAAGATATTATCTAAGTGAGTTTCAGAGATTCTCAGAATATGAATGTCATCTGTTGGTAGCAAATTATTGATTTCACGAACCTTGTTAATTAAGCTACATATGTTAACGTGGGCTATTTTTAGCACTTTTCTGGGATGCTTGACTGTTTTCATTGCTTTACTGGGAAGCTTAGCAGAGGTAGGTCATGTTATTTATTTATGCTCCACACGGTGGACTTCCTACTAGGACACACCGCCTCAGGGCTTACAGTATCACTCTGGTTCATAGGCTCATGATTACTGCATACAATATCTGTGGGATCAACAGAGGCATTCAGGGCAGTAAGAGGGACATAAATTAGCTTAACTACAGTGTGTCTTCCAATGCCCCGGGGATAATGTACATTTGCTGATGTATTATGATAACTCAGCGACACAATGGTAGGGATTAAATTAGCTGGGCTTGGGTCAATGATAAGTCAGTCTCAATGCAGCCTTATAATTCTGTTAAAGGATCCAGGAAACCAAGTGATTTGGGTGCATCCCATCCTCCTTATAATACAAGCTTTGTTTCCAGAAGGTATCAAAATTGTCAATAAATGTTACACCCCCAGAGCTGCAAAAGTCTCATAGACAGTTATGGAAGGCTAAAAGTCTGCTGAACCATTCAATGCCACAATTTAGGGAGGGTAGAGGGACAGATATTATTAGGGGCGTTTGTTGGTGTCGAGCAGAGACCCAATCAGTTCTTTAAAGTCCATCATCAGCTGTTCTGAGCTGCTCTTCATAATGTCATTGAATCCCACATGAACTATGATACTCAATTTCCTGATGCAGGTTTAAAATGTTTGGGTGCAGTTTATTAATGTCCTTTACTCGTTCTCCTGAGTAGCACAACGTTTTTGCTCCAGGGACTGAGACATTTCTCACGGTTGAACTGCCCAGTAAAACATCCGGAGAAGGGAATCCGTCCATTCCCACCCCTCACACAATTCGTTGTCTTTCACAGGCCCACGAGAAGCAGGAGAGCATACGCTGCCCCCGGCGATAGGTACAGACCTTCCACAGCAGACAGTGCTCAGTCAGATCCAGAGAGAGGGAAAGGAGCTGCTGGAGTCAGCTTAGTTGGAGTCAGCACCGCCGTCGCAGACACAGGCAATCCAAGCGATGAAGGTGCAGGTAGATCAGGCACCAGTGCAGCGAAGCTATTCCTCATATCAATCTCCTCCGAACCTCCTGTCCGCTTAGCAGCAGGCCGCTGCCTTCAGTTTCCGCGAATTGTGACATGGGACCAGTGCTGATTGGAACATTCTTCTTGCTGTTCTCCATGTACTTCACTACAGGATGGAGGAGGAGGAGAAGCAGATGGAGATGATTTCCTTGTCAGGTAAGTTCCAGCTAGCACAGTCCATTCAGATAGGGACAAATGACAAGGCGTCCAGCCATTGGAGTTGAGAAAGAGAAAAGTCCAATTTTTATTTTCCCCATAGGTTTGCACAGAATGTAGATTTGATTGCTAAGCATAGCCAACTAATTCCTGTAATCCTCCGCTAGCTAACTATTGCAGCATTGTAACTCCGGATTGTCAATATTGTCCCATACAAGAGCGTAATAAACCCAGTGTATTTTACTCTCGTACAAGAGCGTAATAAACCCAGTTTGTTTTACTCTCGTACAAGAGCGTAATAAACCCAGTGTGTTGTACTCTCGTACAAGAGCGTAATAAACCCAGTGTGTTGTACTCTCGTACAAGAGCATAATAAACCCAGTGTATTTTACTCTCGGGGAGTTTTATTATTTTGCTACTACTGGTGTACTGCTGACATTTGGTGATAGTTGCAGGTAGAAATGTTACATGTAGCTCCTTGAATTAGATGTTCTTAACTGTTTTGGTGTGTAGAGTTTCCATCAGCTGCAATTATGTTAATGATTATCCAGGAAAGATAACATGGAAATTGTCATTTGGGATGTAGACTTCATAAAAAAGGAGCTCATTAGGTATTAGACCCTGTCCGGCCACACAGAGATGGATGAAATGCACAAAGAATGCACTAGGCATATGTTTAACCCTCAAGATACCAACACATTGCATCTCTGTAGGTGATTTGTCTATCTGGTCAAATGCACTGATACAGGTCCCACTCAACCCTCTGAGGATATGTTAAACTTAATATTATGTCTCCAGAGAAACCTGGATTTAAATTAAAGGGCAGGAAGTATGAGTTTTTACTCACCAATGTAACAACACAGTGTGGTCAAAGTCTTAGTAACTTAGTTGTAGTCACGAACTGGTTACCTATAAGTACAAACATAGTTATGTTTTTGGGTTATTACATATTTATTGACTTATTTTGGGATAACTTCCAAACTACCCACAACGCACAATTTCTCAACTTCATATGGAGGATCTATTCTGTGTTAGAGTTCGAATGCTAGCTCGGTAGCTAGCTCAAGTTGGTTTATGTTAGCCACACCTCCTGCTATTCACAAACTTGGCTGTGTTATGTAGTGGGAACTCATTAGCACGGCAGGCTCTGGTGCTTTCTTGCCATGGGCTCAAAATGAAAGAGAAAATCATACCTGCTTGCTCTTTGTGTAGTACCTCATCTGTTTTCCTTTTTGTTTTGTCAACTTTTCTGCATGTTCTGTAGTCTTAAACAAATCTACTTTGAATCAAAAGTACACACCTCACACACATGGTTATGGGCTTAAAGAAAGAAGACACCTGTGCCATGTCAGATATAGAATTGGAATGTATAAAATTTTGAGTCTCACGTGACCATCCCTTTGCTCTTGTGGATCCCAGATTCGGACATGCCAGACACCTCTGGAGCTCGTGCCCTCCTAGATGCAGATGAGATTGTAAGCACTCAGTTTGGTGAAGAAGCGGGCCTCGCGGAGCTGTTCGATGGCTGCCGGCACCAGCGGGAGAGGGTACAGATACTTTGTGGTAATATCATTGAGTCCTCTGTAGTCAATGCATGGGCGTAACCCTCCATTCTTCTTGTCCGCGAAGAAGAAACCAGCCGACGCAGGGGAAGTGGACATGCGGATGAAACCTTATTGTAGTACCTCTTGGATGTAATCCTCCAACGCCTGCGTCTCAGCCACAGACAAAGGGTAGATGCGTCTGTGCGGAGGTGTTGCACCGGCAAGCAGGTCGATGGCACAGTCCCAGGGGCGATGAGGAGGGAGACAGGTGGCACGGGTCTTGGAGATTACTTCCCGGAGGTCCTGGTAACCACAGGACTCTCAACTGACGTGGAACCACAGGGGACAGGGAAGCAAGTCCTCCGGCATTCAGGTGACCAGTCTGTGATTCTCAACCTCGACCATGAAATGGTAGGGTTATGGCGTTGAAGCCAAGGGAAGCCGAGGATGATCTTGTGAACTGGTGCACTGGTAATGAAGAAGGGGATGTTTTCCTGATGAATGGACTCCACGGTGAGGGTGAGTGGTTAAGTGATTTGGGTGACTGTTCCGGATCCTAAAGGCCGACTATCCAGGGCTTGAATCGGGAAAGGAGAGGAGAGCGGGTATGAGTTGATGTTACATTTAATAATTATGAAATTATGAAAAATATTAACATTCCACTTTGGTCATTCGACTGCAGGACATTTTTAACAATACATTCATAAGAAGTTGGCTTAAAATGTAATTGAAATCAGTAGTCATGAGCACAAACGATTTGGTTTAATTTGAAGTTATACATTTGAAGTTATTTCTGTTGGCATTTACATGATGTAATATGTAAATATTACATCACAACCAACATCTTTTTCCGACATGACTTTGGCATTCTTCGGAATTCTGATCGGTTTTATGAGGTGTAACTTTGCATTGGGACTTTTGATGCATATATGTTACATGTGGTACATTTATGCTACCTACCCTTAAAACCTTTTTTGATTTGCCCTAGAATAACTACTTTTCAGAGAATACAAACCAATACATCTCTCTATGTAGATTGAGTGTATCCGAGTCTGTATTGCAGTTCTATCAAGTATTAATACCATTGGCAGACTTTGTATACTGTTGAGACGTGGCTTTAAAGATTAATCTGAGGACTGGTATCTCTAATTAACTAACTATGTTTAATTGTTACCCAATTAAATGAATCATGTAACAATTAACTCATTAGGATTTGGGGCAGCACGGTAGCGGTTGTTTAAAGAGTTACCATCTCCCAAATTAAACTCTAAGGTCTCTACCTATCACATCGATAAACAGTCAACTTATTAATGATAACCTTGTATCATATCATCATTCTGAGCGTTGTATCCTCCTTGCATCTGTAAAAATCAGAGCCTTACTTATGATTTAGTAATCATTCAATACACAAATTGGTTTAATTATTTATTTACTAGCTAACTAAATAATAACACAGGAATAAACATGCACACACACACACACACAGTATAGGTTATTGATTAGAAACTTAATGCGATCGAAACAGGTCTCTAGCGGACTGACACAATATGATGGCTTCTTACAAAAGAGATGGAGAGGAGGGGGCCACTACTGCGTTGTCTTAGCTGTGTGCTTAGGTTGGTGGTTGTCTTGTTGGAAAGTGAACCTTCGCCCAAGTCTAAGGTCCTGAGCACTCTGGAGCAGGTTTTCATCAAGGATCTCTCTGTACTTTGCTCCATTCATCTTTTCCTCGATCCTGACTAGTCTCCCAGTCCCTGCCATTGAAAAACATCCCCACAGCATGATGCTGCCACCACCATGCTTCACCATAGGGATGACAATTCCTTCGACCTCATGGCTTAGTTTTTGCTCTGACATGCACTGTCAACTGTGGGATCTTATATAGACAGGTGTGTGCCTTTCCAAATCATGTCCAATCAATTGAATTTGCCACAGTTTGACTCCAGTCAAGTTGTAGAAACCTCTCAAGGATGATCAATGGAAACAGGATGCACCTGAGCTCAATGTTGAGTCTCATAGGAAAGGGTATGAATACTTGTGTTTTTTATATTTAATATATTTCTAAAAAACAGTTTTTGCTTTGTCATTATGGGGTATAGTGGGTAGATTGGGGTGTAGTGTGTAATCCATTTGAAAATAAGTCTGTAAGGTAACAAAATGTAGATAAAGTCAAAGGTTCTGAATACTTTCCGAAGGCACTGTATATCTCGACAGAGGATCTTTCTATCTGGTCAAAATCAGTGATACAGGTCCCTCTTCACCCTCTGGTGGTATGGATAATATTTATAAAATTACTAAAGGCAGAATTAGGTGTTTTTGGCCGAGGTCAAAATGACTCCAAAGGTCTTGAATTTTCATACTGATACAGAAACACTAAACAATGGTTTAGATTTGTTAAGGACTAGTTGATTGATTTATTACATTTCTTATGACTTTGTCAATCTAAAATATGCATCTGGTGTCAAAATGACCCCAGTCGGTAGCTTGAGGGTTAAATGGTGTTCAATTAAAGTTTGGGTGGAAGGACCAGACATCACAACTCCTCCCAATTGCCAATCAATGGCTGTATATATTCACCCAATCCACCTGTGCCTGTTAATGTAATCTTTTGTTGGATTTCACATCCCTCCACCACCCTTGTCTCATCCCTTCTCCTCTATTCTTCTCCCTATATTGAATTTTACAGGATCCATAAGGGCTAATAACGCTGTGTCGAGACGAAGATAACATCAGGACTACAACTCCAAATACTCAGTCTTCATCTCCCCCTCCTGATCCCACAACGACCAAGCAACCATCCTCCCAAACCATCATGCCCTTTCAACCATCCTGAACCTTCACGCTACTTTAATCATCTAGCGTTAGTCTTCCTCTCGATCCTGCAACATTACCTCTGATGCCTACCAAGACGCTTCCATTCCACAACCACCTCTAATCAAATCATCATCAAATCTAATGTATTTATAAAGCGCTTTTTACATCAGCCGATGTCACAAAGTGCTTATACAGAAACCCAGCCTAAAACCCCAAACAGCAAGCAATGCAGATGTAGAAGCACGGTGGCTAGGAAAAACTCCCTAGAAAGGCAAAACCTAGGAAGAAACCTAGAGAGGAACCAGGCTCTGAGGGGTGACCAGTCCTCTTCTGGCTGTGCCGGGTGGAGATTATAACAATTCATGGCCATTAAGGCAAGTTCTTTCTCCAAGATGTTCAAATGTTCATAGATGACCAGCAGGGCCAAATAATAATAAAAGTAGTTGTGGAGGTTGCAACAGGTAAATACATCAGGAGTGAATGTCACTTGGTATTTCAGTGCAATAGAGCGCAGGTGCGGTAGAGCGAGATGAAAACAGCAGGTCTGTAACAAGGTAGCACGTCCAATGAACAGGTCAGGGTTTCATAACCGCAGGCAGAAGAGTTGAAACCGGTGCAGCAGCACGACCAGGTGGACTGGGGACAGCTAGGAGTCATCAGGGCAGGTGGTCCTGAAGCATGGTCCTCCGGGTAGGCTCAGGTCCTCCGGGAGAGGAGGTAGAGTGGGAGAGAGAGAGAATTAGAGGGAGCATACTTAAATTCACACAAGACACCGGATAATAACATCAGATTTAACAAACTGACCCTAGCCCCGCCAGCACATAGACTATTGCAGCATAGATACTGGAGGCTGAGACAATCATCCAACCTCATTCTGAACTCAAGTTCATTCTGCATGACGTCATCCTGCATTCATACACTCAGAGGAGGCTGGTGGGAGGAGCTATAGGAGGACAGGGCTCATTGTAAAACCATTTTTCCATTTATACCATTCCAGCCATTACAATGTGCCAATACTCCTATAGCTCCTCCCACCAGCCTCCACTGCGTATCGTGTAACCTTTTCCTGCATTTAACTATCTCAAATGTATATATGTTGAAGGTGTGGTCTGTACCTAGTGAACTATCAAAAGTTCAACTTATTTTCAAACTCTTACCATGGATAAATTATATCTGGTTGTTATACATACTGTGCACAGACAGGGCTCTTTGCCATTTTACACCAGGTCCCAACAGAGGAGTGCAAGTCATAGATCACCCCTCCTGGTTTCGGTCCACTCTCCAACCAGACATATGGTAGCCAGCGACAAAGGAAATACAAGAGAGAGGAAGATAATCAATGACTGCAATCTCCAAGGAGAGGAAAAGAGGTCATGCCATGTTCTTACCCATGCAAGCGATACTTTAAGTGATTGGGCAGAAGTCATGCAGGCAGACTGATCGATCCAGCTCGGGCTCTGGATGAAACCTGTCAATCCTCTGCCTGAGTCAGTTATACTGAACAAAAATAGAAATGCATCAATTTAAGTTTACAGTTACAGTTCATATATGGGTGGCAGGTAGCCTAGTGGGTTAGAGCGTTGGGCCAGTAGTTAAATAAAGGTTATAAAAATAAAATAAGAAAATCATTCAATTGAAAGAAATTAATTAGGACCTAATCTATGGATTTCACATGACTGGGAATACAAATATGCATCTGTTGGTCACAGATAATGTACCTTAAGAAAAAGTAGGGGTGTGGGTCAGAGAACCGGACAGTATCTGGTGTGACCACCATTATGTTCATGCAGCTCGACATTTCCTTTGCATAGAGTTGATCATTCTGTTGATTGTGGGTTGTGGAATGCTGTCCCACTCCTCTTCAATACCTTTGCAAAGTTGCTGGATATTGGTGGGACCTGGAACATGATGTTGTACATGTCAATCCAGAGCATCCCAAACATGCTCAATGAGTGACATTTCTGGTTTTGGAAGAACTGGGAAATGTTCAGATTCCTGGAATTGTGTACAGATCCTTGCGACTTGGGGCCGTGCATTATCATGCTGAAACATGGGGTGATGGCGGGGGATGAATGGCCCGACAATGGGACTCAGGATCTCATCACAGTATCTTTGTGCAAATTGTCATTGATAAAATGCAACTGGGTCGTTGTCTGTAGCTTACTGCATACCATAACCCCACCGCCACCATCGGGCACTCTGTTCACAACTTTTGACATCAGCAACCCGCTCACCCACACAACGCCATACACGTGGTCTGTGGTTGTGAGGCAAGTTGGACGTACTGCAAAATTCTCCAAAAGACGTTGGAGGCGGCTTATGGTTTAGAAATTAACATTGTCTACGTACATTATTCCACTTGCTTTCCAATTGTTTGTTTTTTCTTTCAATCCAAATTTTTCCCGGAACACAATTTTTGTTTGATTATTTGACATTGCCTAGCCAGTGGGTAATATACGAATTGAGTGCTGTTGTAGGCTACTAGTGTAACTTCAGTTTGATTATTTGACATTGCCTAGCCAGTGGGTACAATACTCCCTTTTAATTTGCCATTGATTGGATGAGCTGATACTGTGTGTTCATCAATCATAATGCATGGCCGTAACTATCCACTGTACAAACATTCCTCCTTCATACTGCTTTCATTGTAATGACATTAAATCAATGAACTCTTTCCATATAGGACCGTACAGTATTCTGGCAGATAGTTAAATGTGTAAAAGAGATGCTGAATAAGGAAGAAAAGATATGGAAGGGATGATGTACTCTGGAATGTCTGGTTTAGCTGAACTGTTGGGTATTAGTGCAGACGTCTGACAGGTGTAGCAATCGAATGAGGTGGGGATAGAAAAAGCGAGTTAGGGAGGAGAGATTAACTTATTTGATTGCATTCAAAGGTTCTTTAAAACACTTTTTTTGTTTTTGTTGTAAGAGACCTTCTTTGATGTAAAAGTCATAATTAAAACAACAATCTGTTCATCAGAATATTCAAACCCCACCGGACTTGAAACTAACTCTTGCCTCACTTTCTGAGGAATAAACTCCATCGAACAAGCCTGAAGAAAAAGGGGCGCTGAGGGATTCCAATCCGCTGAACACGCTCATCACTCTTGAAATCGATTGGCACTTTCTCAGGTCCATGCAGATTGGCAGCCCCACCCCCCTCATCCTCAAGCTGTCACTGGCCATGATTGAGCTACTGAGCTCACCCAGTCTGGCTAGCCTCCTGTCTTCCCATCTCTCTCTCTCTCTCTCTCTCTCTCTAAAGTAAGGGAAGAGAAAAAAACAAGACCTTGGTGGTGAACTGCATAAAAGACGCAGCCCTGTCATAAGGGATATCTCTGGATTAGCATTACTCAGACAGAGGGGGTAAACAGCAGCGCTGTAGAATGAAGGAAACGTGAATGGTGCATGTTTTTTTCAGTACACTAAAAAGATTAGTACAGCTGGCTGCATTTTCTCCCAATAACATTACATAAAATGTAGTTGGAGAATACAAATAGCATGTCTATGCCTATTTTTATTCTTTTTTTTTTTTTACAAATGTTTGACAAGTATACATAGCTCTTATGCTTACAGCCAAATTGGACAAAATTGGGCCTGAGGATTGCAGAGTTTGGTTCCTCTTGACTGAGCTAGGATTTCTTCATAATACGTCACTCTGTATTCATAAGGAGAGCAGAGAATTCCTCATGTGTGCAGAGATATCGCTGACTCGTAATTTATCAGCGCTGCCGCTTGCCGCCGAACAGAAATTAGGTGTGGTCATATGATTAAGCTAATGCTCGCTTACATGGTCCCCACAGTATAGGGCCATCAGCACCACACAAATCAGCGGGCAGACGGAAATCCATCTTTCACTCCCAACAAAGTGGTTATTTTGTAGTAAATGTGGAGCGATGGGTAATTTGTGCTCGTGGAATTTTTCCTTGGGTGATTTAACGGAGCATGAGAATGCCTCTTTCCTCGGCTCTGATGAGGATCCACTTTGTAATGGATCATTGAGGTTGAGGTGCAGGTAGAGGGGGACATTAGCTGGCACCGCAGACATACATCACTCTGGCGAAGACCCTGCCTGATCCCTAACGGCGGGCATTTACGTTGGTGGCTTGAGCAGAAGTCATTGTGAGGACTATTAGATTGTCGTCTTGTGATGCAGGATCAAGTCATTTTGGATGTTTGTTGACAGGAAAGGGGACGGCCTGCTCAAGGGCAAACCAAGAAGCCTAGAGTTCATTCAGTTGTGACCAAAGAATGAGCTCATTGGTCAAATGGTAGTCATAATTGATACAGGACTCATTCACATATATCCTTCTCTAATCATTTATGACACCTAGACCGTCAGCCTGTCCCTGCTGCCCCTTCACCTGCCCCTTCACCTGCCCCTTCACCTGCCCCTTCACCTGCCTGCAGCCGTGTAACTCTGCCCTGGAGCACCGCCACACACGCCTGCACACTTATCTCACTTACAACATGCACACTCACTCACACTCACTCACACAAAGCAAGAGGTGTTTCATTAGCTCTTTAACTTCAATCACTGTAATGACGTGCTGTAGAACAGTTGAAGTCATGTTAATGTCGCTCAGTACAAATACCTACAATTTGTAGGTCCATAGGGTACGAGTAAAAAACTGATATATCATAGGCAGCAGCACTTGGTCAGATTGAAGGCCTTTGAGTGAGACAGAAAGTCAATGTGTAGACCGAACGTAATGAGGATAACCTCTCAGACTAAGTCATGTTGTTCAGGAGCCAAACTGTACTGTATAGCTGTTTCAGTGATTCTATAATGACGCTGTGAACAACTCTTGGAAATCGTCCTAATTATGTGCTCTCCAGCAATGAAGATGTGGACAATTATTATGAGCAAGACATTTCTCAATTCAGCCATTTCTGTAATTGGGTTATTGCTGTAATGCAGTGTAATGACATCGACTCATCAAGACTCTAATGACTTGTATCTGTGCTCAGTAGGAAAGACGTGGAGAAATACTCTTGTCAGTCATTGTGAAAGGCCATTTTCAGAAACGCAGTACTGTGCCACCAGTGCAAGGATGGAAACCAGCTAAATGCAACCAAGGACACTATTGACCTCTCAAATTGTCTGACACCTTTTAGAAGTAGCTCTTGAAAGAAGTCAATATTGCATGTCGCTTCACTTCCTTTTGAACATTAAATCAATTAAATAATGTTTTTAATGAGAAATGTTTAGGCTAAATGGCACCTATTCCCTATAATACACTACTTAGGACCAGACCCTTATGGTCAGAAGTAGTGCACTACTGTATCTACTGCCTGTGTTACAAGTGATGTGTGAGGACTGACTGAGTCATGTTGGTTGTTTGCACCAGTGGTGTGTGTTTGTGTCTGTGAGTGTGAAAGCAAGGCAGAGGAACTTAATCGAACCATTGGAGCTAAGAGGTCTGTTCTGGATGGCGTCTTGATAGATGTACTCTGCTCTGTGCGGCGGCCCTGGCAGAGTAGGGAAGGGAAGGTGGGTATTGAGGGCTAACGTTAGGGCCTCAGAGACAGCTTATAGTGCAGGACTCTAGCTGAGTGAAGAGCAATTTAACAGGATTCTGCTTCGCTGAACCCATTGCTGTCATTAGAGGATGACATAAGTTCCATACCCCCTCACACAAGCCATCAACATGTGAAATCTTTCTGCACGTGAAACTCGACACTACTGAAGCGGTCTCTGTAAGTGTGTGTGTGTTTGTGTGTGTCTACTGTCTGTCCTCCAGGGGAAGGGGCGGTGGGGTATTGGGGAATAGCATGGTATGTCAGACAAAATGTCACCATTCTTTTAACCCAGTTCAAGTGTGGCCACTGGAATGTGAAACGATTTTAACCTCATTTTAAAAATAGCAGGGGCATACACTCTTGCATCAGACCACACAACTACTGTAAATGTCAACACATCCATCTTCCAGAATCCATGTCACCTACAGGGGACAAAACAACAACAAATTGCACCTTCATTGCAACCTCTGAAAAAATACATTCAGCTTTGTTGAACACTTTTATATGTGCACCTGTGGGTTGAGAAAATTATCTGCAAGTCTCTATTGTGATCTGTATGCTGCCTGGCTCTCTGTTTCGAAGTAGCTGTGGGCAGAGGGCAAGCGTGCCAGAGAGAGGAATAGATCTGCTATTGATTGTGTGATGTGATGTTATCTGACCCCTGAAATGTGTCCTGATGGACCATGATAATGGGCTCTAAAAATAAAGATTCCATCTGTTCATCTATCAGATCATCAAGGCGCCATACCCCCTCGCCGCCCCACCCCTGTTCTAGTGAAGAGGATGTATTTATGTATTTGGTTTATTGGGAATGTCACAGAGTTGTTAAGTAATTCACAACTGTTGTAGAGACACCGCACAATGGATGTAACCTCTCTTAAGGATCGGACCCTTTTTTTCAATTTTCGCCTAAAATGACATACCCAAATCTAACTGCCTGTAGCTCAGGACCTGAAGCAAGGATGTGCATATTATTGATACCATTTGAAAGGAAACACTTTGACGTTTGTGGAAATGTGAAATTAATGTAGGAGAACATAACACATTAGATCTGGTAAAATATATATTTTTTGTCACATCATCATTGAAATGCAAGAGAAAGGACATAATATTACTTAGGAGTCCAGAATAAATATATATTTTGGCCACTAGATGGCAGCAGTGTATGTGCAAAGTTTAAGACATATCCAATGAACATTTTCAAGTACAAAACTGTGCACTCTCCTCAAACAATAGCATGGTATTGTTTCACTGTAATAGCTACTGTAAATTGGACAGTGTAGTTAGATTAACATGAATTTAAGCTTTCTGCCGATATAAGATATGTTCTTGTTACTTACAACGTCATGCTAATCACATTAGCACACGTTTGCTCAAGCGCCCCGAGGGCAGGACACCGATCCTCAAGATCTGTGCAGACAAACTTTCTGTTGTATGAAATTAGTTGTCAAATTGTTGTACAACTTGAGTGTTTACGGGGCCTGTCAGGTAAACATCAATATCCTTTTAGGAGGGTTGCTAGTTTGGTATTTTAATAGGATCCCCAATAGCTGTTGCAAAAGCAGCAGCTACTTTTCCTGGGGTCCACACAAAACATGACATAATCTAGAACATTAATAGACAAGAACAGCTCAAGGACAGAACTACATACATTTTTAAAAAGACACACGTAGCCTACATATTAATACATACAGACAAACTATCCAGGACAAATAGGGGAGAGGCGTTGTGCCGTGAGGTGATGCTTTATCTGTTTCTGAAAACCAGGTTTGCTGTTCATTTGAGCAACATGAGATGGAACGGAGTTCCATGCAAAAATGTCTCTATATAATACTGTACGCTTTCTTGAAATTGTTCTGGATGTGGGCCCTGTGAAAAGACCCCTGATGGCATGTCTGGTGGGGTAAGTGTGTGTGTCAGAGCTGTGTGTAAGTTGACTATGCAAACAATTTGGGATTTTCCCTTTTAAAAATTAGAAGTGATGAAGTCAGTCTCCTCTCAACTCTTAGTCAAGAGATACTGGCATGCATAGTATTTATATTAGCCATCTTATTACAATTAAGAGCAAGACGTGCCACTCTGTTCTGGGCTACCTGCAGCTTAACTAGGTATTCTGAACTGCTTTTTGGAGTGTGGTGTCAAAAAATCTGAGCAAAAAATATATTTTTATTAGGGAGAGACATCTCCCCATATTTATAACCATTGTCTCTATATGCTTTGACCATGACAGTTTACAATCTAAGATTACACCAAGTAATTTAGTCTCCTCAACTTGTTCAACCGCCACCACTCATTACCAGATTCAGCTGAGGTCTAGAACTTATACCAAATACTATTCTCTTAGTTTTAGAGATGATCAGGACCAGTTTATTACTGGCTAAACATTCCTAAACCGACTGCAACTCTTTGTTAAGGGTTTCAGTGAATCATCATCATACATGAACACATATGCTTTGTATAATGCCAGTGGCAGGTCATTGGTAAAAATAGAAAAGAGTACAGGGCCTAGAAGAAAAAAAAATTGGAGGAAAGAGAGCTAGGAAAGGGATCAAGGAAAAGAAGCTAGGAAAAGAGGAATGAAAGAAGGGAAACACCAAGGAAAGGAAGCTAGGTAAGGAGGAAATGAAAGGGAGCTAGGAAAGCAAAGGAGGGGAGGAAAGGAAGGGAATGAAGCTAGGAAAGGAGGAATGGGAAACACCAAGGAAAAGAAGCTAGGTACGGAGGAAAGTAAAGGGAGCAAGGAAAGGAGGACATTAAGATAGGAAAGGAAGCTAGGACACCAAACAGATGCATTTCTAAAAGCAATTGTGATATATTAATTTTAATCTTGTTATGTGAATTTAGTATGTCCTACTCTGGATGCTGCATCTTAAATTCGCAAAAACAACTATCTCACAAATATGTGGAGAAACTCACAAATGTAAGGCAATTTACAAATGTAATGCATGTCACAAATATGTAAAATGCAGGTCAAAAATGTTAGCTGTGGAGTCACAAATGTTGTCACATTCAAATAAACATATTTGACCACTGTTGTGTTTGCAAAGCAAGAAACATGGTTTATATAATATGTTAATCCGAAAAAACGTATTGCATTTATTTACTAATCATCATTTGCTTCTGGATCGTCATGACAATACAGTATGTTTGTGACTCACTACTCATATTTTAAGCACTGAAGATGCATTCGCCACTATTACTAGAGCTTCTGATAACCCATGGCCATACACTACATTTAAGTATGGATTACTTTCCTTGCTGACAAACATTTATGTGTAAACTAAAATGTTGAGTGTTAACGGAGGAGAAATAATCCATGGCACTTGAGCTATTTTGCTATCAAGGCAATTCTTGGGTTTGAGGATTGTGAGGTAATTTGCAGATTACAGTCACTGAACTACATTTCCTGTGTTTTTTTAAACACATGCCTTTCCTTTTTCGTATTTCTCTTTGAAGGGGAATGGTCTTCACAGCACAATGACCATGGCCCAGTATACACTCAAGTTGTACCGATGTACAAGCAGTACAACTTGAGTTTTCTGTATGGCACAGAAATAAATACACAAGCATTGTGGTGACACTGCACAGTGGTTGTGTCAACATGTTTGGGCAGAAAATAGATAAGGTGATTTTGCAAAGTCTCACTCAGTGAGAAGTCAAGTTCCATACCAGCTTCAGAGCCAACCAGCCCTATCTGAAGCACTTTTCACATGATGGGGGGAAGCCGCCAACGCTTGTGTGCCTGCTTTCCTCTCAAGCCAAGCGGCTGATAGGAATTCCTTCATGTTGGTTAGCTAGGTTTAAACAACATGATGTAAAGACTTTCCCTTTACTGTGAGAAGTGTGATCGAATCAATGCAATATTAGCCACTTTTAATGCAACAGGAAGTGTAGCTGCTGCCTTGGCAACGGGTAATGGGGATCCCCAATAAATAGAAATACAAACATACCGAAGCAAAACAAACCATACAAGACTTAGTATGCAAAACTAACTATCTAACTATGCAAGAGAATTTGTTGTAGACAGAGCGCATCGGAGTAGGATTGACAGGCACAATGTAACCAATCAGAGGTGCAGTAGGCCTATATGCAAATAGACCATTGCCATATATGGATCTGTGCTGTTCACTTTGAACTGGACTGTTTTTACAGCATGAGCGGTCTTGAGTAGATGCGCTTGTTTTGAGATCAAAGCGAACGTTACATGTAGCGACGTGTGCATGTGTACATTTGTTCATATCCTGTGCTCATTAGTGAGTTCTTAGCCCAGTTATAGATCATTTGTAGTCAGCAATAGGGTAGTGATTGCTTCCTACAAGAGCATAAAACATGTGCTTGTCTTTGAAAAGTGAATCAGGTAAAGAGCTTTTTTTGTCTTGATGGGGCAGTTTTGTATTTTGAGAAAGGCTTGAATAAGCTAAGTAGCCAATAGGCAGAGGGTAGCATAATGTCTGATTCTCTGTGATAATGGTATGGGAATAATTAATTAACTATTTAAGCCACACCCTTTGCTGACATGTGTATAAAATCGAGCACACAGCCATGCAATCTCCATAGACAAACATTGGCAATAGAATGGCTTACTGAAGAGCTCAGTGACTTTCAACGTGGCAATGTCATACGATGCCCCCTTTCCAACAAGTCAGTTTGTAAAATGTCTGCCCTGCTAGACCTGCCACGGTCAACTGTAAGTTCTGTTATTGTGAAGTGTGAACGTCTAGGAGCGTGAAGAACGGGACCGAAGAGTTCCAGACTGCCTCTGGAAGCAACTTCAGCACAATAACTTTTCGTCTGAAGCTTCATGAAATGGGTTTCCATGGCAGAGCATCTATTGTTTACCTAATATAATTTTTTTACTTAAAAACTGCAGTGTTGGTTAGGGCTTGTAAGTAAGAATTTCACTGTAAGGTATTCAGCGCATGTGACAAATAAACTTTGATTTGATTTGTAAAGCTCGCCGCCATTGGACTCTGGAGCAGTGGAAACGCGTTCTCTGGAGTGATGAATCACGCTTCACCATCTGGCATTCTGAAAGACTAATCTGGGTTTGGTGGATGCCATGAGAATGCTACCTGCCCAAATGCATAGTGCCAACTGGAAATAATGGTCTGGGGCTGTTTTTCATGGCCAGGCCTAATCGCCCAACATCAGTGCCCGACCTCATTAATGCTCATAACTGAATGGAAGAAAGTCCCTGCAGCAATGTTCCAACATCTAGTGGAAAGCCTTCCCAGAAGAGTGGAGGCTGTTATAGCAGCATAGGGGGGACCAATTCCATATTAATGCCCATGATTTTGGAATGAGATGTTCGACGAGCAGGTGTCCACATACGTTTGACCATGTAGTGTATTTTGTAAAGTAGTTTCTTGCAACAAACAACTTTTTCAGTCACCTCCTCGTCTGAAGGACAAGTGGATAAACAGGTTAATTTCAAGTTTATTTCAAAAGTCTCATGGAATGTAGGCCTACATTGAACACCACACATTGGCTGCTACTGTAGGCTGAACAATAGATCAGCTATTTCCATGTTAAGATGTTATGGAACTTTATTTTTGCTGGTCGGAACAGTGGACTGGAACAAAAAAAAAAAAAGGTTATTTAAAGTCTTCTCACAATGCAGTCTGCTCTTGCCATCACGCCAGGTTGATAGGTCTGATGTGGTACTAATGAAGAGACATGAGGCTATGAGTCAAACTCATCCGCAGACTCCGTGGGACTAGATGAGTGCTGGCGACAGTCACTGGAAAAGATGGCAATGACAGTGGCAGGAGGGATAGATTACGTGTGCTATCAATCAGTCAAGCCAAGGAAGGCAAAACAATTACGTCCTAATGATTTCTCCAGGACAACTTATTTCCACCCAAAATTACACTGACAGTCATTGGAATTAATCCTCTCCAGACTTTCCACCAGGACCTTAATGTCACTCCTGTAGCATTTTGAAACCATAGGAAGTGACAGAATGGGGACTAAAGCTAATGTTGTTTAGGTAATGACTTGGTAGCAGAAGTATTACTTGATTAAGCAAGAACACCAAGCTACTTCCTCTAAGCAGAGTGTTTTTATGGCAATATGTTGTTTTTGTACAATATTATAAAAAAATATACACGTCTCATCTGAATTAGGACAATACAGTGGTATTACCTTTACTGTAATACGTTCTCCACCACCATACAGTGCTTTACAACAAAAATTCCTTGTCAATTGGGCATATTACTCTGCAACATATTTAGTACTACTACATGCCTGCTGGGAAGGACTGTCTGGGTTCTATGGACTTTCTGGCTTAACAGTAATTTCTTGTGGAGCATCTTTACTGTTAATTCACTATATGACAAACTGCATTAGTTATTTAGTGTCTTATCTAAGACTTATGGAACATCCTCATCATCCAACATCATGAAATTGTATTTGATGTTGGCTCTAACATTTTCCTCACCAGATATTAAACTTAAACTATAAGCAGTGAGTCTCACGACAATTCAAAGGAGTCGCTAGAGTGCGATGAGATAAGGACATCCCATCCGGCCAAACCCTCCTCTAACCCGGGGCGGCAGGGAGCCTAGCGGTTAGAGCGTTGGGCCAGTAACCGAAAGGTCGCTGATTCGAATACCCAAGCCGAAAAGGTGAAAAATCTGCCGATGTGTCCTTGAACAAGGCACTTAACCCTAATTTGCTCCAGGGGCTGACCCTGTAGGTAAGCCGTCATTGTAAATAAGAATTTGTTCTTAACTGACTTGTCTAGTTAAATAAAAGGTTAAATAAAACCTGGCTGATGCTGGGCCAGTTGTGCGGCGCCTCATGGGTCTCCGGGTTGCTGCGACACAGCCTGGGATCGAACCAGGATCTTTAGTGGCACAGCTAGCACTGCGATGCAGTGCCTTAGACCGCTGAGCAATTCAGGAGGCCCCAGTTCCCTGAATTTCTATCCGACCTTGTAGTCATGGCAGATACAAATATTCACATGGAAAAGTCCACAGACCCACTCTAAAAGGCTTTCGGAGCCTTCATGGATTCAGTGGATTTTGTCCAACATGTCTCCGGACCTACGCATTGCTACAGTCATACCCTGGATCTAGTCCTGTGGAATAAATAAATATCAGACCACCATTTTATTACGTTTGCAATTGCAACAAATGATCTGCTCAGACCCCAACCAAGGATTATCAAAAGCTGTGCTATTGTCACGGTCGGGTGTGTATAGAGACCAAGGCGCAGCGCAGCGATAGTTCGACATCATTTATTTAACTATGAAACTATACTTGACGTGAACTACACAAAATAACAATGATACATATACAAGGAAACACACTTACTTTGAACGGACATTCGACAATGAACCACGCCTAGGGAGTGGGACATACACACATAAGTAGGATCCCTAATTAGAGACAATGCATAGCAGCTGCCTCTAATTAGGGATCCCACACACCACACAGACATAGAACATATAGAACTGCCAGACTCTGACCATAGAATTATAGAGAAGCAATAGGCTTCTCTATGGCCAGAGCCTGACAGCTATAAATTCTCAGACAACTCAAAGATTACTAGATGCACTTCCACCTACCCCTGTGTTTTGCACTCCTATGTTGAACATAATAAACAGCTCCCTATTCTCTGGATGTGTACCAAACTCACTAAAGGTGGCAGTAACAACGCCTATATCAAATCTCCCATTACTCTCAAAGGTTAGAAAAAGCTGTTGCCTAACTCACTGCCTTCCTGAAGACAAATAATGTATACGAAATGCTCCAGTCTGGTTTTAGACCCCATCATAGTACTGAGACCGCGTCAGACCAAGGATCTGCATCTGTCCTTGTGCTCTTAGACCTTAGTGGCGCTTTTGACACCTTTGATCACACCATTCTTTTGGAGAGATTGGAAACCCTAATTGGTCTACACTGACAAGTTATTGCCTGGTTTAGATATTATCTGTCGGAATGATATCAGTTCGTCACAGTGGATGGTTTGTCCTCTGACAAAGGAATTGTAAGTTCCGGCATTCCTCAAGGTTCCATTTTAGGACCACTATATATATATATATATATATATATACAGCGGGTGAAATAAGTATTGAACACGTCACCATTTTTCTCAGTAAATATATTTCCAAAGGTGCTATTGACATGAAAGTTTCACCAGATGTTGGTAACAACCCAAGTAATCCATAAATACAAAGAAACCAAAACAAATACGTTCAGAAATTAAGTTATGTGTAATAATGTGAAATGACACAGGGAAAAAGTATTGAACACATGAAGAAAGGGAGGTTCTAAAAGGCATGGAAAGCAAAGACAACAGCTGAAAACTATCAGTAATTAAAAAGCAATCCAGCCCCCTGTCAGTGCAAATTAATATCAGCTGGTTCAGTCCCAACTGATGGCCTACTCATTGCCAAGGTTTCACACAAGACACATCTCATGATGGGTAAAAGCAAAGAGCTGTCTCAAGACAAATAGCATTTGCACTGACAGGGGGCTGGATTGTTTTGTCTTGGCTTTCCATGCCTTTTTGAACCTACCTTTATTCATGTGTTCAAGACTTTTTCCCTGTGTCATTTCACATTATTACACATAACTTAATTTCTGAACTTATTTGTTTTGGTTTCTTTGTATGTATGGATTACTTGGGTTGTTACCAACATCTGGTGAAACGTTCATGTCAATAGCACCTTTGGAAATATATTTACTGAGAAAAATGGTGACGTGTTCAATACTTATTTCACCCGCTGTATATATATACACACACACACTATCCGTTTGGGGTCATATAGAAATGTCCTTGTTTTTTAAAGAAAAGCAATTTATTTGTCCATTAAAATATCCTCAAATTGATCAGTAATACATTGTAGACATTGTTAATGTTGTAAATTACTATTGTAGCTGGAAACGGCAGATTTTTTATGGAATATCTACATAGGCGTACAGAGGCCCATTATCAGCAAACGTCACTCCTGTATTCCACTGGAACGTTGTGTTAGCTAATCCAAGTTGATCATTTTAAAAGACTAATTGATCATTATAAAACCCTTTTGCAATCATGTTAGCACAGATGAAAACTGTTGTGCTGATTTAAAGAAGCAATAAAACTGGCCTTCTTTAGACTAGTTGAGTATCTGGAGCATCAGCATTTGTGGGTTCGATTACAGGCTCAAAATGGCCAGAAGCAAAGCACTTTCTTCTGAAACTCGTAAGTCTATTCTTGTTCTGAGAAATGAAGGCTATTTCATGCGAGAAATTGCCAGATCTCATACAGCGCTGTGTACTACTCCCTTCACAGAACAGCGCAAACTGGCTCTAACCAGAATAGAAAGAAGAAGGGTTTTTCTTTATATACTGTAGTTGAAGTCGGAAGTTTACATACACTTAGGTTGAAGTCATTAATACTCATTTTTCAACCACTCCACAGATTTCATGTTAACAAACCAGTTTTGTCAAGTCGGTTAGGACTATACTTTGTGTATATTCTTCCAACAGTTGTTTACAGACAGATTATTTCACTTATAATTCACTATATCACAATTCCAGTCGGTCAGAAGTTTACATACACTAAGTTGACTGTGCCTTTAAACAGCTTGGAAAATTCCGTCATGGCTTTAGAAGCTTCTGATAGGCTAATTGACATAATTTGAGTCAATTGGAGGTGTACCTGTGGATGTATTTCAAGGCCTACCTTCAAACTCAAGGCCTACCTTGCTCAAAATCATGGGAAAATCAAAAGAAATCAGCCAAGACCTCAGAAAACAAATTGTAGACCTCACAAGTCTGGTTCATCCTTGGGAGCAATTTCCAAACACCTGAAGGTACCACGTTCATCTGTACAAACAACAGTATGCAAGTATAAACACCATGGGACCACGCAGCCGTCATAACGCTCAGGAAGGATACGCGTTCTGTCTCCTTTAGATGAACGTACTTTGGTGCGAAAAGTGCAAATCAATCCCAGAACAACAGCAAAGGACCTTGTGTAGATGCTGGAGGAAACAGGTACAAAAGTATCTATATCCACAGTAAAACGAGTCCTTTATCGACATAACCTGAAAGGCCACTCAGCAAGGAAGAAGCCACTGCTCCAAAACCACCATAAAAAAGCCAGACTGCGGTTTGCAACTGCACATAGGGACAAATATCTTACTTTTTGGAGAAATGTCCTCTGGTCTGATGAAACACAAATATAACTGTTTGGCCATAATGACCATCGTTATGTTTGGAGGAAAAAGGGGGAGGCTTGCAAGCTGCAACCATCCCAACCGCGAAGCATGGGGATGGCAGCATCATGTTGTGGGGGTGCTTTGCTGCAGTAGGGACTGGTGCACTTCACAAAAACGTTTTACTATTTTCTACATTGTAGAATAATAGTGAAGACATCAAAACTATGCAATAACACATATGGAAACATTTAGTAACCAAAAAAGTGTTAAACAAATAAAAATATATTATATATTTGAGATTAGCCATGCCTTAAGGAAAGCTTTGCACACTCTTGGCATTCTCTCAACCAGCTTCATGAGGTTGTCACCTGGAATGCATTTCAATTAACAGTAAGTGCCTTGTTAAAAGTTAATATGTGGAATTTCTTTCCTTCTTAATGCGTTTGAGCCAATCAGTTGTGTTATGACAAGGTAGGGGGGGTATAAAGAATATAGCCCTATTTGGTAAAAAGACCAAGTCCATATTATGGCAAGGACAGCTAAAATAAGCAAAGAGAAACGATAGTTCATCATTACTTTAAGACATGAAGGTCAGTCAATCCGGAGAATTTCAAGAACTTCAAGTGCAGTTTCTTCAAGTGCAGTTGCAAAAACCATCAAGCACTATGATGAAACTGGCTGTCATGAGGACCGCCACGGGAATGAAATACCCAGAGTTACCTCTGCTGCAGAACATAAGTTAATTAGAGTTACCAGTCTCAGATTGCAGCCCAAACAAATGCTTCACAGAGTTCAAGTAACAGACACAACAGCTGTTCAGAGGAGACTGTGTGAATCAGGCCTTCATGGTGAATTGCTGCAAAGAAACCACTACTAAAAGACACCTATAAGAAGAAGAGACTTACTTGGTGTCTTTGTGAGACGCGTTGTGGGTGAACGGATGATCTCTGCATGTGTATTTCCCACCGTAAAGCATGGAGGAGGAGGTGTTGTGGTGTGGTGGTGCTTTGCTGTTTTTTTTAATTTTTTTATTTCACCTTTATTTTACCAGGTAGGTCAGTTGAGAACAAGTTCTCATTTGCAACTGCGACCTGGCCAAGACAAAGCAAAGCAGTGCGACAAAAACAACAACACAAAGTTACACAGTAAACAAACAGTCAAAAACACAATAGAAAATCTATATACAGAGTGCAAAATGTAGTGCAAAATGCAATAAGGTTAGGAGGTAGCACAATAAATAGACCATAGTGGTGAAATAAATTACAGATTATCATCATTAACACAGGAATGAAGGATGTGCAAATAGAGATACTGGAGTGCAAGATTAGCGAAAAATAATAAAAATAAATATGGGGATGAGGTAGCAGTGTGGGCTATTTACAGAAGGGCTATGTACAGGTGCAGTGATCGATAAGCAGCTTTGACAGCTGATGCTTAAAGTTAGTGAGGGAGATAGGAACCTCCAGCTTCAATGATTTCTGCAATTCGTTCCAGTCATTGGCAGCAGAGAACTGGAAGGAATGGCGGCCAAAGGAGGTGTTGGCTTTGGGGGTGACCAGTGAGATATACCTGCTGGAGCGCATGCTACGGGTGGGTGTTGCTATGGTGACTAGTGAGCTGAGATAGGGCGGGGATTTACCTAATAAAGACTTATAGATGACCAGGTGACAGTGTCTGATTTATTTAGAATTCAAGAATTCAAGGCACACTTAACCAGCATGACTACCACATAATTCTGCAGCGATACACCATTCCATCTGTTTTGGGCTTAGTGGGACTATCATTTGTTTTTCAACAGGACAATGACCCAACACACCTCCAGGCTGTGTAAGGGCTATTTTACCAAGAAGGAGAGTGATGGAGTGCTGCATCTGATGACCTGGCCTGCACAATCCCCCCGACCTCAACCAAATTGAGAATGTTTGGGATGAGTCAGACTGCAGAGTGAAGGAAAAGCAGCCAACAAGTGCCCAGCATATGTGGGAACTCCTTCAAGACTGCTGGAAAAGCATTCCAGCTGAAGCTGGTTGAGAGAATGCCCAGAGTGTGCAAAGCTGTCATCAAGGCAAAGGGTGACTATTTGAAGAATCTCAATTATAAAATATATTTTGATTTGCTTAACACATTCCGTGTTTCCGTGATTCCAAATGTGTTATATCACAGTTGTGATGTCTTCACTATTATTCTACAATTTTGAAAATAGTAAAAATAAAGAGAAACCCTTGAATGAGTATTTCCTAAAACCTTTGACCGGTAGTGTGTGCGTATATATACAGTATATTTACATTCTATCATCTCTTCATCATCATCTCTTGGTGATGTCATTCAGATGCACAATGTCAACTTTCACTGCTATTCAGACAATACTGCTGTACATTTCGATGAAACATTGTGTAGCCCCAAAACTGGCTACTCTGGAAGCCTGTGTTTCAGAAATATGTATGGCGGAATACTTTTTTGTTCTAAAACAGAGATGATAGTTCTAGGTCCCAAGAATTAAATAGATCTGCTGTTTGATCTGATAATTAATCTTGATGTTTGTACAGTCATCTCAAATAAACTGAAGGACCTCGGTGTTACTCTGGACCCTGATCTCTTTTGACGAACATACAGTATCAGGAATATTTCAAGGGCAGCTTTTTCCATTTTTGTAACATTGAAAAAAAAAAATCAGAATACTTTGGTCAAAAAATGATGCAGAAAAGCTAATCCATGCTTTTGTCACTTCTAGATTAGATTACTGCAATGCTCTATTCTCTGGCTAAAGCACCAAATAAACTTCAGTTAGTGCTAAACACGGCTGATAGAATCTTGACTAGAACCAAAAGATTTGATCATATTACTCCCATGCTAGCCTCTCTACACTGGCTTCATATTAAGGCTAGGGCTGATTTCAAGGTTTTACTGTTAACCTACAAAGTATTATATGGACTTGCTCCTAAACATCTCTCCGCTTTGGTCCTGCCGTACATACCAACACGTACACTACGGTCGCAAGACACAGGCCTCCTTTATTGTCTATACTCGCCTTGAGTGGGTTGAGTCACTGACATGATCTTCCTGTCTGGCTATTAAGTTGGTGGTCTGTTGATATCCCTCTAGAGGTGTTGGGGCTGTGCTTGGGCAAAGTGGGTGGGGTCCTGGTTAGCCCTTTCAGGTGGATTCCCCCAACCCCCCCTGTCTCAGTCTCCAGTATCTATGCTGCAATAATCTATGTGCCGGGAGGGGCTAGGGTCAGTCTGTCCTATCTGGTGAAATTCTCCTGTCTTATCTGGTGTCCTCTCTCTCTCTCCCCTCATGCTACTGATCCAGTTTCTGCTGTTTTGCCTGTGGCTATGGAACCCTGAACTGTTCACAGGACGTGCTACCTTGTTCTCTATCAGGCTGGGTTTCTGTAGAAGAACTTTGTGACATCTGCGAATGTAATTTTAATACTCCCGTCTGAAACTGTGGACACAATCAGAATGTGTACAGTATCAGGGCAAAGGATTCATGTTAGAACCAGGTATAAACGAGGCCAAGGTGACGAATGACAAGTGAATCCTGGTCTGCTGCAGTAAAATAATGTTATATCCCTGGAAATGCCAAGTTCTACTAATGGTCCTGTATGTAAAATGCCTACTGCCTGCAGCTGTAGGTTGTTGTTTTGAGGTTCTGTATAAACACTTAATAAAAAAGGACTGTTTATGGATTATTATTTATACTTTGCAGTATTGAGATATGCAGCGTCGAGCCATGGTATGTTGAAGAAACTAAGCTCTGGTATGAATGCAAAAGACAGCGGAGGCGTAGCAAATCAAAAACATACTATCTACCTCAGCACAATCTCATCATCCCTGTATTTCTTCTCTTCCATGAAACTCTACTATCTACATTGCAGTTTCCTCTCCTACTCTGCTGTTATTTTTCTCAAGTAAATACTCTGACAGCAATGGATCCTGGAGTAAATATGCTTGAAGACAAAGGCAGTTGAACTACAAGCTCAGAGCAAGTAACATCAATGGAGAGGCGGTGATAAAAACACAGAGAACAGATACTCCAATAAATCAAGAGATTGTCAGACCACAGGATCTAGACCGGAGGAAACTTCACAAACGGAGAAGTCCTATCGATGCTTGTGGAGATACTGTGGAGAGAACTCTGGTGCCTTTGAGGTTTGAACAGCACATTAGCACAAAGCTTTGTAGCCATACACAACTTCAAATAGAGATAGAAAAAACCACAACAAGTCTAACATTCAATCAGGGGAACTGTTGAGGGTGAAATGGTGTAGATCACTGACGTAATGTTACAGAGCGTGTCTGCACGGACTGTTGTCAGTGACTGTTTTCACAGGCTTTGTCAGGCCCCAAATTGTGACCCTGTGTCCGGGGTTGACAGGATGGATAACACTGCGACACACATCATCTCACTTCAGTGACTTTTGATGCTTCGAGTCAATATATAGCTAAAAGTCACAAACTTCTAATAGGAGAGTAAAAGTCAGTGATAATGAAAGCCCATGTGGTTCCTATGATATTTGGGTGAAAATTATGTATTGTAGCGATCCTCGCTATATGAGTGTCAGGCTCTGGCCATAGAGAAGCCTATTTGCTTCTCTATGTAACCATGGTCAGAGTCTGACAGGTCCTTTCTTTCTGTTTCTGGTGGTGGTTTGTGTTGGATCCCTAATTAGAGACAGCTGCAGTGCATTGTCTCTAATTAGGGATCCTACATAGGTTTGTATGTTTCACATTGGGGTGTGGGTCATTATTGGAAGGCGATTAATTTAGCCGAGCTTGTTAATTACATTTATTCAAGCTGAGCAACAGTTGACATATTCATGAAGAGCCTTTAAACCCCATTCCGGAAACAGTTTTACCTGAACTATACCATGTAGCTCAGTCGGTAGAGCATGGTGCTTGAAACGCCAAGGTTGTGGGTTGAAAAATGTATGCACTCACTACTGTAAGTCGCTCTGGAAAAGAGTGTCTGCTAAGTGATGTAAATGTAAAGAAGAGGCTATGCTAAAGTAGGCCCGTACTAGTGCCGATGTACTAGTGCTTTTCTATCAAAATAGGTATTTCTATAGATACAGTGGGGAGAACAAGTATTTGATACACTGCCAAATTTGCAGGTTTTCCTACTTACAAAGCATGTAGAGGTCTGTAATTTTTATCATAGGTACACTTCAACTGTGAGAGACGGAATCTAAAACAAAAATCCAGAAAATCACATTGTATGATTTTTAAATAAATAATTTGCATTTTATTGCATGACATAAGTATTTGATCACCTACCAACCAGGAAGAATTCCGGCTCTCACAGACCTGTTAGTTTTTCTTTAAGAAGCCATCCTGTTCTCCACTCATTACCTTCATTAACTGCACCTGTTTGAACTCGTTACCTGTATAAAAGACACCTGTCCACACACTCAATCAAACAGACTTCAACATCTCCACAATGGCCAAGACCAGAGAGCTGTGTAAGGACATCAGGGATAAAACTGTAGACCTGCACAAGGCTGGGATGGGCTACAGGACAATAGGCAAGCAGCTTGGTGAGAAGGCAACAACTGTTGGCGCAATTATTAGAAAATGGAAGAAGTTCAAGATGACGGTCAATCTCCCTCGGTCTGGGGCACCATGCAAGATCTCACCTCGTGGGGCATCAATGATCATGAGGAAGGTGAGGGATCAGCCCAGAACTACACGGCAGGACCTGGTCAATGACCTGAAGAGAGCTGGGACCACAGTCTCAAAGAAAACCATTAGTAACACACTACGCCGTCATGGATTAAAATCCTGCAGCGCACGCAAGGTCCCCCTGCTCAAGCCAGCGCATGTCCAGGCCCGTCTGAAGTTTGCCAATGACCATCTGGATGATCCAGAGGAGGAATGGGAGAAGGTCATGTGGTCTGATGAGACAAAAATAGAGCTTTTTGGTCTAATCTCCACTCGCCGTGTTTGGAGGAAGAAGAAGGATGAGTACAACCCCAAGAACACCATCCCAACCGTGAAGCATGGAGGTGGAAACATCATTCTTTGGGGATGCTTTTCTTCAAAGGGGACAGGATGACTGCACCGTATTGAGGGGAGGATGGATGGGGCCATGTATCGCGAGATCTTGGCCAACAACCTCCTTCCCTCAGTAAGAGCATTGAAGATGGGTCGTGGCTGGGTCTTCACGCATGACAACGACCCGAAACACACAGCCAGGGCAACTAAGGAGTGGCTCCGTAAGAAGCATCTCAAGGTCCTGGAGTGGCCTAGCCAGTCTCCAGACCTGAACCCAATAGAAAATCTTTGGAGGGAGCTGAAAGTCCGTATTGCCCAGCGACAGCCCCGAAACCTGAAGGATCTGGATGGAGGAGTGGGCCAAAATCCCTGCTGCAGTGTGTGCAAACCTGGTCAAGAACTACAGGAAACGTATGATCTCTGTAATTGCAAACAAAGGTTTCTGTACCAAATATTAAGTTCTGCTTTTCTGATGTATCAAATACTTATGTCATGCAATAAAATGCAAATTAATTACTTAAAAATCATACAATGTGATTTTCTGGATTTTTGTTTTAGATTCCGTCACTCACAGTTGAAGAGTACCTATGATAAAAATTACAGACCTCTACATGCTTTGTAAGTGGGAAAACCTGCAAAATCGGCAGTGTATCAAATACTTGTTCTCCCCACTGTATGCTCATTTTCTTATGGCTTGGGTAGTTATAAGCCATATACAGGGGGAAATCGTAGTAGATATCAATGCTTATAGTTGAATAATGTTGGCAATATATATATATATATATATATATATATATATATATATATATATATATATATATTTATATATTTATATATATATCTTCTAGCATCGTCTCTCTGGGCTTTGTGGACTCGCAGTAACACTTTGGTGGGTAGCTTATAGCAACAACAAAAATAATAAGAACTCTCTGGATGTGGATGAATGGCTCTGTCTGGAGGATCACTTTGAAGGAAATGAAAACAGATTTCCATCCTGTCTCCTGTATGGTCTTTTGGTGTTGTATTTCTGTCCCATTCAACAGCCTACAGTAGTAGTGGTGAATTTACAGTCTGAAAAATACACACAAAAACCTGTCATGATGGACATGAAAATACAAAGTCCAGGCATACCTTGGGATATCTGTGTGTGCATGTTTGCGTTTTCTCGGTTCTCCAGTTTCTCGTTTCTGCCGTGCCGGCACAGCGGAAGGCTCCGGCCATGGAACAGGGCTAGGACCCGGAACTGGCTCTGCCGGGCGAGGTACCGTTACTGGCGCTACCAAGCTGGGGACACGCACGGGAGCTACCGGGCTAGGGTCCGGCACTGGAGCTACCGGGCTATGAACCAGCACTGGAGCTACCAGGCTAGGAATCGGCACTGCAGTCACCGGGCTAGGAACATGCACTGGAAGTCGGGTGCGGGGAGCCGGCACAGGTCGTACCGGGCTGGGGAGACGCACTGGTGGCCTGGTGCGTGGAGCCGGCACACGACGTACCGGGCTGGGGAGATGCACGGGAGGCCTAGTGCGTGGATCCGGCACAGGACGCACCGGACAAGACACACTCTCTGGAGACCTGATGCTGGAGACTGGCACCGGACGGACTGGTCTGTAGCTAAGCCCTCGAGCTCTGGTGCGGAAGGCGGACACCTGACGCACCGGGTAGATGTTATGGTCTGGAGCTCCAGCACCCATGCAGGAAATCTCACAGGAGAGAACACTTTCCAGCTGTCTGTCGACCAAAGCAAATGCATGAGGTCTCAGAGGAGAAACAGCAGCTACAGCAGGACAGCATCTTACTGGGAGAAGTACGAGAAATCAATGCTGGCTGGCACTCTGACAAACTCAATGGGGAGGTTGTGTCATTTAAACTAGACACAGGGGCATCAGTGACAGCAGTCCCCACTAGGCTGTATAGCTATAGTAGAGATGGCCCTTTGCTCTCTACAAACAAAAGACTGTAAGGGCCCAGTAATAACATATTACCGCTGGTAGGGCAGTTGGTGAGTAAACTGGAAAGTAAAGACAAAAGTGCCATCCAGCCTGTCTTCGTCATTGACTCTTTGGCCAGACTGTTGCTCTGGCTGCCAGCAATTGAAGCATTGCAACTCATTGAGAAAGTGAGCGAACTGGAAGACCCAGGGGAGGTTTGAAAAAGTGTTTTATGTATGAATGCTAGAAGGTGACTACAAAATTCACCTGAAAGAGGATGTGGTCCCCTATGCCCTTACCACCCCCCGCCTGAAAGTGGATGTGGTCCCCTATGCCCTTACCACCCCCCGCCTTGTGCCTATCCCTTTATTGGCCAAAGTAAAGGAAGGCTTGGGGAGGATGGAAAATATTGGGGCTGTGTCTAAAATAGACTGTGTCCCACTGACTGGTGTGCAGGGATGGTGGTGATCCCAAATGGGGACATAAGGGTCTGTGTGGACATGACTAACTTGAATGAGGCACTCTGCAGAGAGAGACACATCTTACCATCAGTGGAGCAGTCGCTGGCTCAGTTGGAAATCTTCACAATTTGATTTTTTTAATGTAACCTTTATTTAACTAGGCAAGTCAGTTAAGAACACATTTTTATTTACAATGATGGCCTACACCGGCCAAACCTGGAAGACGCTGGGCCAATTGTACGCCACCCTATGGGACTCCCAATCACGGCCGGATGTGATACAGCCTGGATTCAAACCAGGGACTGTAGTGACGCCTCTTGCACTGAAATGCAGTGCATTAGATCACTGTACCACTCGGGAGCCCACAAAGCTGGATGCTCGCTCAGGCTACTGGCAGATACCCCTGTCACCAGAGAGTAGGGCGCTCACAACATTTATAACACTGTTTGGCCGGTACTGTTTTAACGTTTTGCCATTTGGAATCACTTCCGGTCCTGAGCATCTCCCAGCTGTTGGATGGGCTGAGTGGTGTCATAGTCCACACGGACGACGTGCTCGTGTTTGGACGGGGCAGAGCAGAACATGATGAAAGGCTCACAACAGTTCTGACCAGACTCCAGGAGTCTGCACCTTTGCACAGTCAGAGGTCTTGTTCTTGAGACACAAAATCAGTGCAGCTGGAATAGAGCCGGACCCGGAGAAGATCAATGCCATTACAGATATGCCCATCCCCCAGAACGTGGCTGAATTCAGGACATTCTTAGGCATGGCCACATGTGTGTAAGTTCCTCCCACAGTTTTCAGATACAACCAAACCCCTGAGAGACTTATTAGCCAAAGAGAATGACTGGTCATGGGGTCACATGCAACAGGTTGCATTTGACAAAATCAAAGGAGACCTGGCCTTACAAAGAGTGCTGGCCCAGTACCGTCCCCACGCTAAGACAAAGGTATCAGCAGATGCATCATCCTTTGGGCAAGGGGCGGTCCTCACACAGATACATTCCGAAGTGTGTGTATTCTGTGAGATTACAAAAAGCAGGGTAACAAGGAGAGTCCCTGTGAGTACTGTTATAGGGTACATGCCAGCGGGTATGTAGGCTGTAAAAGTTACAAAAAGCAGGTTAACTAGATAGAGTCCAGGTAGGTGAGGACATAAATTCGTGCTGGGATGTGTTGATCGGTTTGATTGAGTTGGGCTATGCACGTGTCACTTAGGTCGTTCATTTGAAGCAGCGATCAGTCTGTGTTGTCCTGGTGTTGTCTGACTGTTTTGGTCTGGACCCGTTTCGTTTGGCTGGTTTGAGTTGTGACCCGTCTTAGGTTGCACAGCCAGTCTAGGCCTGATTTGATTCAGCCTATTCGGGTAGGCTCTTTCAGGTTGTCCGATCGGACTGGAGTCGAGACTGGGTTCAGGCTCCAGATCTGGTTTGTTCAGCCTGTTCGAGACACAAAAACAACCCGTTCTTGATACTAGGGTGGTCTGGTTCAGTTCGGGCGTTCTGCTCATTGGGGTCGCTCAGCTGCTTGTCTGATGCATATGTTCAATCTGTCTGGCTCATCTGTTGGTCCTGCTGGTCATTCTGTTCAATTCATTTTGCTGACTATTTGCTTGGGCATTTAGAATAGAAATAGAGAAACCCTGCGGCTACCGCTAAATAGCATATTAAAGAGTATGTATTGCTGAATTAGGACTAAACGGGCAGGTCTCTGTGGCTACCGCTACAGTGAGCCGAAGGGCATCACTGGAGGTCTGTACGGGCAGGGTAGCGTCTGTGATACCACTCTATCAGGGCTGCTTAGACAGACGAAAATCCTATATAATAACATTCTTGTCTGTGTTGTGGAAGTGTCAGGAACGCTGATGTAGTGAGACATGAATTATTTAAATCAACTGGAACAAAATAACAACGAGAACCAGGCACTAAACCAAAAACAATGATCCACCAGAGACAGGTAAAACACAATGCAAAGCAGCTGCTTCTAATTGGGGATCAACATAAAACCAAACATAGAAACAGAATAATTAGACCTGTCAGGCTCTGACCATAGAAAACTAGATGGAGCCAAAGGCTTCCCTATGATCAGAGCCTGACAGGAAGTGGATCAGAAAAGAAGGCCGGATTTACAGGTCGCTTAGGAAAGCGTAAAAAGTTGTAGTTGTATTGTTTAATGCTTGTGGTTACCGCCGCACGATAGAGAAAGGTGTGGGCTGCTCGGACAAACAAGATTGTGTTTTTTAAAGACTGTACAGGAAGGAGACCTGTATTGAGAGTCTGTAGTTGAAGTTTATGTTATTTGTCTTGTGAGACTGCAGTATTAACCTGTATTGTAAATGTGCATAATTTGTATTATAAAGCTGACAGTGTGATTCTGTGCTGTGTATTTTGTAGTTAGAGGGTTGTATTTAGAAGTAGTAGTTAAAGCTGTACATTTAGAATGATGATTTAGAGTTCACATTCAGAGTGATATGTTCAATTGTATACTTAGAATTGTGAATTTATAGAGCTGTATTTAGGGGCTGCATTTAAAGCTATATAGAATTCTGACTTAGAGGATTATATGTAGAGTTACATTTAAAGAGGTGTATTTAGAATAGTGTACTTAAAGGCCTGTATTTAGAGATCTGTATCAGAGGAGTATTTAGAAGTTATTGCAGTTTGAGCTGGTACTGTGCAAATTTAGAGGGTTGCACGTAAGGAGGTGTACTTAAAAGCTTGTAGTGAAGGTGTACAGTTTGGAGCTGTAGTGTGAACTCACATTAGAAGTCTGTGGTTCAAGACTGAATTGTGGATTTGCACTATACATTTTAAGTAAATCCATACTGAGAGTTTGTGTTGACAGGGAAATAAATGTTAAATAGAATAATATGGATATAGTCAGAACCATGGAGACATTTTATATGGAAATGTAGAACAGCAGAACACACAGTAATAGAGAATATAAGAATAGTGAAATATGAAGTAGACATACGGAAACGAACTAGTTCAGTACTTAAACATTTAGAAACAGGAGAGGTTAATAATTTTAGGTTTGAAACACCATATGATAAAGAAATACAGTGGATATTAATAGGAGAAAGTAAGGTTTGGTCAAGCTATCCTAGATTAGATGGGCCATTAGGAAAATTCTTAAGGACAGGAAAGCCAGAGTGATTTAATATTGGTAATAATTTGTTATGAAGACATAGAGTAGTCTTATAGGGAATAGGCAGAGACAATTAGAAGGATATAGAAACTAGAAAAGCTTCGGTAAAATAGGTTAAAATAAAGGATTGTATTATTAAATACTAAATAGGTAAATAAATTAACCTAAGATTTACATTAGAAAAACATGAATTGATTGACATTATAACACAGATCATAAAAAAACTTAAACAGAGTAGAAAGGTTTGAAATACTATTTAAAATATATTTAGAAAATAAAAATCAATTAAACCAGTAAATAGCATTAGGAGAACTTAGAAAAAACGAAAATGTCAGGGACACCAGTAGAACCGTTGAAGAAAAGATCCCCACTGAATAAAATAAGAAATTGGAAAAGTCTCAGAGAAATGGGAGAAGACAACCAGAAAAATGGAGACGAAATGGCCAAAGGAAGGAACATTCGACGTGACAGTGTGTGAAGAAATGGATACGATAATAAAGAACTATGAAGCGGGAAGTAAAGGAGAGAAAAGAAGACAGAAGAAGGGAAGAGAAAGAGAAATTCTAAGGATGTTTTGGGAAGAAGGCAAAGGATGGAGAGAAAGCATGGCTAAGGCTAGAACAATGTTGAAGGAAAAAGAGAAAGAAGGAAAGAAGGCTTGTGGAGGGAGGACAATACCCCCAGATTACAGGAATGGTAGAAATACAGGGAGAAAAGAGACGGCAACAAACCTCTACACCAATAGGGAAAAAGATGAAGGACAGAAGCTAAATATGGACTGTTATGGAGAAATAAGAGATATGTTGACAGAAATAAAAATATATACTAGAAGGGGACAAGACTATGAAGTGAGAAGGGAGTGGGAGAGAGATGAGGAAGTATATCAGAGGAGAAGTGTTTCGTTTGAAAGAGAGAAAGAAGAGCAGAGAAAGGGTAATAGGTGTACAGAGGAAGAAATGGGTGAATTTAGAGAGGCATTACGATCTCATGTGATAGAAAGGAGAAGGGAAGCAGATGCTCAATAAGAAGGAAGGGAGCTAAGACCCAGAACAGATTTAAAATGACCAGACCAGTATGGAACCTTTCTTCCTGTTTTGATAAAAGGGACACAGATGCAGTATGTACCCTGGGGTTGCAAACTGCCAAGCATCCATGATGGGGCCGGAAAATGGAATGGACCTGGTAAGGGTGCTGGGGATGGCCAAAATGGAGGACGTGTTGCAGAGGTGCACGAGGGGGAACTGGATGGACTGACATTTGACCAGTTCAGACAGGCGCTGTGGAGGATTCTGAGAGCAGAGTATCCGGCCAAGGTAGACCGCAAAGCACTAAGGGGGAACTAAATTGGACTCAGTGGCACAAGGTTATCCACCTTGTTACCAAGGATTAGCAGCTGTACAGTTGGCATATGATAAAGCATCCACAATAACAATGGGATATCCGGTGATAATTTACACCCATCATAAGATAACTGAATTGATTGAGCAGGGAAAGTTTGTATTGACATATGCAAGGTTGCTGGAACATTTAACACTACTTACCTATCCAGACATAACCATAAAAAGGTGTACCACTGTTAATCCTGCAGAGAGACATGATTGTGTAGCAGAATCATTGACATTTACCAAGTTACGACCAGATCAGGTCCAATTCTAGGTGCAAAAACAATGGATGACATAATAAGAATGCAGGAAAGAGCAGGAGTTTTTGAGCAAAATATGTGGAACAAGAGAGGGGCAGTGCAGGATGCAAATAGACTATGGAAGGACAACTAGTGGCGCCCACGGCGCTGTTACACTTACTTATTACTAATGCCCATGGGTTTGATCATTGTGCACGGGGAGAAGTGATGAGGAAAATTAAGAAGCAAGGTTTTTGGTCTCCATACATGCAGGCAACAGTAGATGCACAGTTAGCAGAATGTGAAACGTGCTAAGAATAATATCAGGAAAGGGATAACAGCACCAATTGGAAATATTCCAGTACCAGAGGGACCATTTAAACACCTGGTAATGGACTATGTAGATATGATTCGGCCAGTGAATGGAAAGAGATACATGCTAGTGATAATTGATAGATTTAGCAGATGAGTAGAGGCAGTTCCATCTAAGGATGTAGGATCAGGAACAGTGTTGAAATTCTTATTGAGAGAAGTGATGCCTCGATTTGGAATTCCTACCGAAATCAGTTTTGACAATGGGATCTGTTTTCGTGCAGAAGACAGTGAAAGGAGTGGTACAACAGTTGTGTATAAAACAAAGACTGGGTTGTGTGTATCATCCCCAGTCTCAGGGTATTGTGGAATTAGGAAAATCTGTGAGAGAACAAGAATTAATTGGGTGGATGCTTTGCCTCTGGCACTAATGAGTTATCGCATGCAAGCTAACAGAATAACGCATCTAACACTGCATGAAATGTTTACGGGTCGACCCATGCCAGTGCCAGTTCTTAGAGGACCTTATGATGGTCCACCCTTAGAACAATTAAAAAGAGAACTGAAAGAATATATCAGACAACTAACTGCCATACATAAAGTTATCTATCAACAGGAGAAAAACAGGGATCCAGAGCTGAAGGTGAACCCACCACGAGCGGTTGAGCCAGGAGACAAAGTCTACATCAGGGCCTTCCGGAGGAAGTGGCACAAGCCGAGACGAGAGGGACCCTACACTGTCACCCAGGCCACGCCGACAGCTGTTAGAGTAGAGGGAAGCTCGACCTGGTACCATCTCAACCACTGCACCAGAGTACCGCGAAGGGTACAACGACCCAGAGATGAGGGAGCAGAAGCTGCTGAAAAACCATCTGGGGAAGAAGATGAAACAGGGACAGAAGAAGAAGGGGAAAGGGAGGAAGCTCAAGCAGAATCACCACTCTCTGCTGAGACTCCGGCGATGGGGGACACTGGCAAAGAGAATGTTGCTGCTGAGCTACGTGCTCTGGTTTATGCCTACAGTACAGGGCCAGACACAGATGAACCCCAAAGCAACCACCATCAAGACCCCTCAGACCATTCAGACCGTCCAGACCTAGACACACCAGAACATCCAGAACTCAAAAACCGTCAAGAACTTCCTGACCTTCGAGGTCTTCCAGAAATCCAAGATCTCCTAGAGCACCAAGTCTCCGCAGACTTCGAAGGCAATGGAGATTCTCCGCCTTTCACCACCATCAACTTCAAAGACATCACATGGTCAGAATGAACAGGTGGAGACAGTTGTCAACAGACCCACTGAAATAATGGACATTGAACAAACAGGACAACTCCAGAGTAAAGAAGAGACCATGGCTGTAACTACAAAAGAAGAGCTAAGAATTCAAGGACAAACACGAGAACAATGTTCTTTGGCTATTTTGCTACAAGCCATCCCAGCACAAAGTAGAAAAGTAAACTATACAATGAGTGGACTGGTAGACAAATAGCAAAGGCTACACAAACTATTTGTTTCACATTCACCAAAGAAAAGGGAGATTTGAATACAAAGCTACAACTGGATCAAGATGTGATGTGACAATGAAAGCTATGAAGTCATGGCATACTGAACTAAATGTGATCTGTAACAGCACCGTGTGTACAACAGTGAACTTAACTATAGACAGAGAAGAAGCAGGACAACTAGTAAACAATGCAGCACTACAGATCACTAACAGGCACGAGAGGGCTAAATGGATACCATGGACTTGTGAAATAAGAATGAATGGCAGAATTCCTAAGAGGCTTAAAAGGGAAGGGACAACGCGTTCTGCCGACCTGATCGACACTGGTACATCGGTCTCTGTACCTGCTAAGGATTCAGCGGAAGTGATTGAATGGATGTGGAAAGAAGCACTGAACAATGGCTGGTACAAATGGGCAACGTACACAGCTACGAAGCATCAGATGGACAACTGTGTACTGTGCAGTAAACCTCCCACAGGAAAAGTGGCGATTGTACCAGAACCTGCAACCTATGGACGATGTGCTGTATGGCTGAATACAAGATGTGATGCAAAGAAAGTTAGATGCCCATTGTGTGAGGCAAAGTGCAGAGGAATTTTGGGAAGTTCTATTGGCAGGAAGAGCTTAAACAAGAGTAGAAGCAGAAGTGAGTTTGATGTCTTTGAGATACCACTAAATTAATGAAACCACCAATTGAAACCTATGATGTTGGTAAAAATGAGTATGAATGTTTTTATAGCTATACAGGTTCAAACTTAGTAGGGAATACCACAGTTAACTGCAATGTGACATGGATCCTGGGATGGAGCCCTAGTTCAGGAAGAAGTGATTATTTACCAAAGGCAAGAAAGGAACAAAAGGACTACCTGAGTGACAAATGTGGCAATATGAGTTATTCGCGTCCATCATTGACGTATCATAGACTACAAGATGTTGGAGTAGCAGATAGTTCTGAGGGTTGATGAGAAAAGCATTGATCTAAAGCGGAAGAAGAGAGCGTATCAACCTGATCCCAAGCTACAGTTGGACTCCATAGGCCAACCTAGAGGTATCCCTAATGAGTTTAAAGCAGGAAGTGAAATCTCAGCAGTATTAGAATCAATATTAGTCTGGATAATTCCAAACAAGAACGTGGAATGGATCAACTACATAAACTACAATCAGCAAAGGTTTATTCATTATACTGACTCAGCATTGACAGCCCTGGGAGAACAGGTTACAAGCAACCAGTAAAATGACCTGGCAGAACAGACAAGCTCTAGACTGGCTCCTAGCAGAGAAATGTGGTGTCTGTGTGTTGTTCGGGAGTGAGTGTTTTACTTTCATTCCCAACAACACTGCACCTGGAGGATCTTTTACTGAGGCAATGGCAAAACTCAAGGGACTACGACAAGAGGTCAAAGCCAATGCTGGACGTGATGCTCATGTCTGGGATTGGCTAAAAATCTCCTTGGGTAGATGGGGAGCAATGTTTGCTAAAATGGCAATCATGATAGGTATAACAATAGTGGTAATGGAAGTAGTTTTTATGCTGTGTACAGTACTACCATTACTGAAGTGCTACCATTACTGAAGTACTACCATTACTGAAGTACTACCATTACAGGACTACGAAAGGCAACAACAACAACGACGACTGGACTCAAGGGATGGAGATAACAATCTCCCAGACTCATGTCCAGAACCTGACTATATTAGGGATGATGATGAGAAGTTAGGAGTTCATGCAACTCACAAACCGTGTCCTAAGAAGGGTGACTGTAAATGGTGTTCTAAAGGACTAGAGGGTCCAGGAGGAAGTAGATGGACACTATCATAATTTTGAACCTCATGCTTGTGCAATGTGTCAAAGAGCAGACTGTCCTCTTTGTTGTAATGAAGAATGTGAATGAAAGGAATTATTGATATGTCTTATGAACAAAAGGAAGCCTGACATAACTAATAGATAATGGATAAATGAAGTTAGGCCTCCCTATTGTAATATTTCAGTAGTATATGTATATAGAGATGAATATCCAGCTATAAATGCCAACAGACAGGCTCTTAATTCTCTATGCAGGTTTCTCTTTAATTCGGAAAAGGTTGTTAAGGAAGTGTCCGAGAGGGAGAGCACGCATACCTACACCTAGTATTACATTGGGGAAGGGGTATCTAGGTATTGGAAATGGGTTGATTGATACTGATGGGAAAAACGTTTATTGGAAACGTATATTGGAATTGATATATTGAGTTTATTTGTAATCTTACAATTGATCTATTGGGAACAACACTGTGCAAGGCTTTGAGATGCACACACATGCTTAATACTGGTGATTGTTGTTCAAGATATGGATTTATATTTTTGTTATTTTGTTGTGTATTGGTATTTTTTGTATATTTTTACTGGATTGATCTTATATTTTGGGGTATTAATTGTTGATATTACTTTCACCAGCTAACCTGCACCTATATTGGGACCATATCTATATATGATTTGTACTTATTAATGTTATTTTTGTTATTTTGTATTTTTAGAGATTTTTTGTTGATTGTTTGGTGGTATTACACAGCAGTGTATAAAGGGATGGCGCAGGCAGGAGGAACTGATGACAGATAGTACAGCAGTGTATAAAGGGATGGCGCAGGCAGGAGGAACTGATGACAGATAGTACAGCAGTGTATAAAGGGATGGTCCAGGCAGGAGGAACTGATGACAGATAGTACAGCAGTGTATAAAGGGATGGTCCAGGCAGGAGGAACTGATGACAGATAGTACAGCAGTGTATAAAGGGATGGCCCAGGCAGGAGGAACTGATGACAGATAGTACAGCAGTGTATAAAGGGATGGCCCAGGCAGGAGGAACTGATGACAGATAGTACAGCAGTGTATAAAGGGATGGCCCAGGCAGGAGGAACTGATGACAGTTCCTCATCCTGAACCAATGATGGCAACGGAGCTGCCAAAACGGCCATGGCAAAAGGTATGGGCAGATATGTTCCATTGGAAAAATGCTGTCTACTATCTATCGACTATCTAGCTAGTGGTAGATCACTATTCAAGATACATTGAAATAGCAAAGACACCCATAACCACATCAGCTGGTGTTATCATTGGATTAAAGTTTTTCCAGGCAAGGGGTCGCTGAGGTCCTGGTTACAGATAACGCTCCCCAGTTCTTCGCAAGCTCCTTTTCTGATTTTACCGCAGAATATGACTTCACACATGTGACCAGTATCCCCTGCCATGCACAGAGCAACGGTGAGGCAGAGAGAGCTGTGAAAACAGTCAAGGGACTTCTGAAAAAGAACAAGGATCCATACAGGGCTCTGTTAGCTTACAGAGTTACACCACTGCATCATGGGCCGTCGTCTGCCGAGCTCCTGATGGGCAGGAGGCTGCACTCCCCATTGTCGGTCTCGCTGGCTCAGCTTAAACCCCAATGGCCTAATAGGAAGGCATTCGCTGAGAGGGACAAACGGCTGAAACAAACTGGAGACTTTAATCGGAGAGAACAGAGCTGACAGGTCAACGTGTGTAGATTACAAACTCAAAGAAAGTGGATGCCCCACACTCCTATGTGGTGGACACAGGCTCAGAGGGGGTACAGAAGAACAAAACACACCTCAAAGCTCTTACATATCTACCAGCCACACAGGCTGAGGAGGTCACAGATAACACACAGGCTGAGGAGGTCACAGACCACACACAGGCTGAGGCCACAGACAACACACATTCTGAGGTCACAGACAAAACACAGGCTGAAGCCACAGACAACACACAGGCTGAGGCCACAGACAACACACAGGCTGAGGCCACAGACAACACACAGGCTGAGGCCACAGACAACACACAGGCTGAGGTCACAGACAACACACAGGCTGAGGAGGTCACAGACAACACACAGGCTGAGGTCACAGACAACACACAGGCTGAGGAGGTCACAGACAACACACAGGCTGAGGAGGTCACAGACAACACACAGGCTGAGGCCACAGACAACGCATAAAAAGAGGGGGAAGGAGAGAGAATGTTCATGGAGTCACAAGCTTGCCCAAAAAGGGATGTGAAGCCACCAGGGTGGCTGAAAGTCTATGTTAGGTGAATAGAATAGTTACTGTTGCGGAAAATACCCAGCAAAAAGAGACTGTACCTAAGTTAATGCATACTGTTTAATTGAATGCTTTCATACTGTTTCAGGATGTTAATTAACATGTTAAAAAGAGTAATACTGGTTTACAAATCGCATTTCAGTTACCCTTCAGTGGTTATGAATGTTGAATTATTGTGTGTGGGCGGTAAAGAGTAAGGGCAAAACAAAGGGGTATTGATCTAATACAATTGTTCAAACAGTCCACTCACGCTTATCAATCGAATGATCTAATAACTTGCGAAGAGAACTGAGGTTGAGCCCCTGTCAGTCTGCCCTCTGCTGTTCAGCCTATAGGAGAACCCCTTGCCAAAAATGGCAACTATAAACGACCTTATCCATGGAGCTTTACTAACATAGTATTTCCCCCTTATGGCAACTATCCCTCTAACAACTATAGGCTAGTGGTCTATATGAGCAACACCCAATAAAACAAATGATCTTTGGATCCGGAACACCGGAACTATGAGTGTGTATGTCCCATGTCAAGTTGCTCTCCAAATGTGCTTCAACACCATTATTTTGCAGCCCATTATACAAGTATAGTGGCCCACTAGATTGAGTACCCTAACCTGTAGGCTAATCGTACGTTACAGTGGGCAAGTGAAAGTAAATGATAGGCCTATCCAACGGCTCCGGAGGAAATAACAATGAAACAGGAGTTTTATGCAAGTGTCTGTGGGAGGAGAGGCTCAAGGACCACTCCTGCATGCACAGACCAGCTAATCGGAGCCGCTGTTTGAATATATTCATGGTTCCATTCTTCCTTTCCTGGAATAATCATTGATCTAAATATAGGCCTATTAGATAAATGATGACAGGCTATGCTATACAGACTGTAGAGAAATAATCACTGATCTGACATCACTTGGTTGGTAGCCTAGCGTAATATCTCCTTTCACTATCCAACTATCTGTCATCAAGGATAGGAGGAATTAAGGATTATGTTATTCCAAAACAGGGGCATTGTCTCCATTATAGGCTATTTGTCTGAGTTATAACATTAACTTATAACCTCTTGTTCACCTTATAGGGAGAGGCTAGTGGTTAGGTTATGATAATGGAACGTAAAATGACTGTAAAGGACGGGGTTTTTACCCAAACCCCTTTGAGCCCGACAGGATGAACAATCCGTCTTCACACAATCCGTGACCTACAATCACAAAATAATAAGCACATGCCTGTGAGGCAACTTCATTGGGATTGTAGCCTACATAAAAAAAAACTCTCATTACAAACAAATGTGTAAGTTAACCTTTCTTTTCGAGGTTTAGACTGCTGGCCTAGATGTTACTCTCTAAAATATACTGTGCACGGTGTTGGCATATGCAGGGGATTGAGGATAACATTGTAGCGAATTTGAAAGGGCATCATGTCTGCACAAAACTCCATGACTCTTTGCAGTCTGACAACGCAGCATGGCCGTTAGAATGTGTATTTGTATTTAGAATCCCCCATAAGAAGCTACTCTTCCTGCAGCAACATTAAGGCAGTTATATACAATTTAAAATATTACATGACATTACATTCCACAACACATTAACTGTGTTCCCTCGGGCCACAACTCTACTATCACATACATATCTACAAAATCTATATGTATGTGTGTGTAGAGTATGTGTCTTATCATGTGTACAGTGCATTCAGAAAGTATTCAGACCCTTTGCCTTTTAAACATTTTGTTACGTTGCAGCCTTATTCTGAAATGTATTAAATAAAACATGTCTCATCAATCTACACACAATACCTCATAATGACAAAGCGAAAACGGGTTGTATTCAGACCTTTTGTTATGAGCATCGAAATTGAGCTCAGGTGCATCCTGTTTCCATTGATCATCCTTGAGATGTTTCTACAACTTCATTGAAGTCCACCTGTGGTCAATTCTATTGATTGGACAGGATTTGGAAAGGCACACACCTGTCTATATAAGGTCCCACAGTTGACAATGCATGTCAGAGCAAAAACCAAGCCATGAGGTCGAAGGAATTGTCCACAGAGCTCGAAGACAGGATTGTATCGATGAAAAAATCTTTCCAAGAGCACAGTGGCCTCCATCATTCTTAAATGGAAGAAGTTTTGAACCACCAAGGGAGGTGACCGACAGGTCACTCTGACAGAGCTCTGGAGATGGGAGAACCTTCCAGAAGGATAGACTATGATCGATAATGTCAAAAGCCGCACTGAAGTCTAACAAAACAGCTCCCACAATCTTTTTATTATCAATTTCTCTCAGCCAATCATCAGTCATTTGTGTAAGTGCCGTGCTTGTTGAAAGTCAATTTGTTTACCGTAAAATAGCATTGTGTCTGGTGAAATATATATTTTTACAAAATTGTACTAAGGGTTGGTAACAGGCTGATTGGTCAGCTGTTTGAGCCAGTAAAGGGTTTACTAAGGGTTGGTAACAGGCTGATTGGTCAGCTATTTGAGCCAGTAAAGGGTTTACTAAGGGTTGGTAACAGGCTGATTGGTCAGCTATTTGAGCCAGTAAAGGGTTTACAAAGGTTGGTAACAGGCTGATTGGTCAGCTATTTGAGCCAGTAAAGGGTTTACTAAGGGTTGGTAACAGGCTGATTGGTCAGATATTTGAGCCAGTAAAGGGGGCTTTACTATTACGTTTACATTTTAGTCATTTAGAAGATGCTCTTATCCAGAGCGACTTACAAATTGGTGCATTCAACTTAGGATGGCCAGTGGAACAACCACATCTCCATCACAGTAATTCCATTTCTTTAAACAAGCAGTTGTGAGCAAAGTCAGTGCTATCAGGGACAACCACATCTTGATCACAGTAAGTACATTTCTTTAAACAAGCAGCTGTAAGCAAAGTCAGTGCTATCAGGGACAACCACATCTCGATCACAGTAAGTAAATTTCTTTAAACAAGCAGCTGTGAGCAAAGTCAGTGCTAGCAGGGAAATAAGGCAGGTGTTAGTTTAGACAAAAGTGTTAAAGGTGTATTTATTTATTTTTAATGGGGGGGGGGGGGGTAGAAGGATTACTGTTATACTATTCCAGGTATTCCTTAAAGAGGTAGGGTTTCAAGTGTGTCCAGAAGGTGGTCAGTGACTCCGCTGTCCTGGCGTCGTGAGGTAGCTTCTTCTTCCATTGGGGTGCCAAAGCAGCGAATAGCTTTGACTGGGATGAGCCCGAACTGTGCTTCCGTAGAGGTAGGGGGGCTAGCAGGTCAGAGGTAGATGAATGTAGTGGCCTCGTTTAGGTGCAGGGTCTGTTCAGAGCGTGGAGGTAAGGAGGTGCCGTTCCCCTCACAGCTCCGTAGGAAAGCACCATAGTTTTGTAGTAGATGCGAGCGTCAACTGGAAGCCAGTGGAGTGTGCGGAGGAGCGGGGTGACATGAAATAACTTGGGAAGGTTGAACAACAGACAGGCTGCAGCGTTCTGGATAAGTTGTAGGGGTTTAATGGCGCAGGCAGGGAGCCCAGCCAACAGAGAGTTGCAGTAATCCAGACGGGAGATGACAAGTGCCTGGATTAGGACCTGTGCCGCTTTCTGTGTAAGGTAGGGTCGTACTCTGCGAATGTTGTAGAGCATGAACCTGCAGGATCGGGTCACCGCTTTGATGTTAGCAGAGAACGACAGGGTGTTGTCCAGGGTCACACCAAGTTTCTTTGCGCTCTGGCAGGAGGACACAATGGAGTTGCTCCGTCTTGCCAAGTTTCATCTTGAGGTGGTGATCCGACATCCAAACTGATATGTCTGCCAGGCATGCAGAGATACGATTCGCCTCCTGGTTATCAGAAGGGGGAAAGGAGAAAATTAATTGAGTGTCGTCTACGTAGCAATGATAGGAGAGACCATGTAAGATATGACAGAGCCAAGTGACTTGGTGTATAGAGAGAATAGGAGAGGGCCTAGAAATTAGCCCTGGGGGACACCAGTGGTGAGAGCAAGTGGTGCGTAGACAGATTCTAGCCACACCACCTGATTGAAGCTACCTGTCAGGTAGGACGCAATCCAAGAGTGTGCAGCGCCGGAGATGCCCAACTCGGAGAGGGTGGAGAGGAAGATCTGATGGTTCACAGTATCAACGGCAGCAGATAGGTTTAGAAGGATAAGAGCAGATGAGAGGGAGTTAGATTTGGTAGTATGGAGAGCTTCCATGAAACAGAGAAGAGCAGTCTCAGTTGAATGACTAGTCTTGAAACCTGACTGGTTAGGACCAAGAAGGTAATTCTGAGAGAGATAGCAGGAGAGTTGGTTAGAGATGGCACACTCAAGAGCTTTGGAGAGAAAAGAAAGAAGGGATACTGGTCTGTAGTTGTTGACATCGGATTGATCGAGTGTAGGTTTTTTGAGGAGGGGTGCAACTCTCGCCCTCTTGAAGACGGAATGGACACAGCCAGCGTCACAGATGAGTTGATGAGCAAGGTGAGGTAAGGGAGAAGGTCTCCGGAAATGGTCTGGAGAAGAGAGGAGCGGATCGGGTCAAGCAGGCAGGTTGATGGGCGGCCGGCCATCACAAGTCGCAAGATTTCATCTGGAGAGAGAGGAGAGAAAGAAGTCAAAGCATAGGGTAGGGCAGTGTGAGCAGGACCTTTTCAAAATGGTTGACGAAGAGAGGGAGGGGGAGGAGGAGAAGGAGGATTCAGCAGGGAGAAGAAGGTGGCCAAGAGCTTCCTAGGGTTAGAGGCTGAGGCTTTAAATTAAATTTAGAGTGGTTGAAAGTGGCTTTAGCAGAAGAAACAGAGGAAGAAAAAGTAGAGAGGAGAGAGTGAAAAGATGACTGGTCCACAGGGAGTTTAGTTTTCCTCCATTTCCGCTCAGCTGCCCGGAGCCCTGTTCTGTGAGCTCGCAATGAGTCGTCTAGCCACGGAGCAGGAGGGGAGGACCGAGCCGGCCGGTAGGATAGGGGACATAGAGAGTCAAAAGATGCAGAAAGGGAGGAGAGGAGGGTCGAGGAGGCAGAATCAGGAGACAGGAGGGAGAAGGATTTAGCAGAGGGAAGAGATGATAGGATGGAGAGAGAGAGCGAAGGTTGCGACGTCGCATTACCATCTGAGTAGGGGGAGAGTGAGTAGTTTTGGAGGAAAGCGAAAGAGAAAAGGATACAAAGTAGTGGTCGGAGACTTGGAGGGGAGTTGCAGTGAGATTAGTAGAAGAACAGCATCTAGTAAAGATGAGGTCAAGAGTATTGCCTGTGAATAGGGGGGGACGGTGAGAGGGGGGGACGATGAGAGGGTGAGGTCAAAAGAGGAAAGGATTGGAAAGAAGGAGGCAGAGAGAAATTAATCAAAGGCAGACGTCGGGAGGTTAAAGTCACCCAGAACTGTGAGGGGTGAGTCATCATCAGGAAATGAACTTATCAAGGTGTCAAGCTCATTGATGAACTCTCCAAGGAAACCTGGAGGGCGATGACAGCATGGAATTCAAATGAGGAGATAGACAGATGGGTCAGGGGGAAAAGAGAGAATGTCCACTTGGGAGAGATTAGAATTCCTGTGTCACCGCCACGCTGACCAGATGCTCTTGGGGAATGTGAGAACACATGATCAGACGAGGAAAGAGCAGTAGGAGTAGCAGTGTTTTCTGTGGTAATCCATGTTTCCGTCAAGGCCAAGAAGTCAAGGGACTGGAGGGCAGCATAGGCTGAGATGAACTCTGCCTTTTTGGCTGCAGAACGGCAGTTCCAAAGACTGCCGGAGATCTGGAACTCCACGTGGGTCGTGTGCGCAGGGAGCACCAGATTAGAGCGACGCGGTGTGAAGCGTTTGTATGGCCTGTACAGAGAGGAGAGAACAGGGATAGACAGACACATAGTTGACAGGCTACAGAAAAGGCTACAATAATTCAAAACAGATCAGAATAAAAATAACTAAACATATGGGCAAGCCAGAGAGCGGATGACACGGGCCCTCCCTCACTTACCTCCCTCAACTAACTGCCGCAGAATAACTCGTCAGAACTGTCTTCGTTTTGGGGACGTCTTCCGCAAACAGCTGCCGCTGAACAAGGAGGCTGTGCTAATAACACTAAGCTAAATGTCTAGCACAGGTGTAGCCATTCCCCCTCCTATTAAATTGTAATCTTCAGAGAACAAAAGAAGTGGATGGAACTGCACCCACTTTGAATGGGTAGCAATCACTAATACTTCTTAAGAAAATTAGCAGTTCACCCAGACTAGGTAACTTACTGACTAACTGGGACAGACAGACAAAACCAACACAGCTTAAAGGTTCAAACTAATTATACTCATACTCATTGGAGAATGAAGCAGGGTCCTTCCAAGACTACAAGTTGACACTATTCTTGGGTAGCGGAATTACTTCTGCTTCCCCCCAGGCCTGAGGGCTTTCTACTTTCTAGTAGGCTTAGATTGAAGATATGGCAAATAGGAGTGGCAATATCATCCACTATCATCCTCAGTATGTCAGACCCGGTGTCTTGTCATTGTTGATAGACAATAATTGCTTCACTTCTTCCACACTCACTTTACAGAATTCAAAATTACAATGTGTCAGGCTCTGGCCATAGAGAAGCCTATTGTGTTGGATCCCTAATTAGAGGCAGCTGCATCGCATTGTCTCTAATTAGGGATCCTACTTTAGTTTGTATGTCCCACACCATTGTGTGGTTCATTGTCTGATTGTCACCCATGTAAGTGTGCTTCTGTTTAATATATATACATATATATATATATATATATATCTCGTTGTTATTTTGTATAGTTCACATCCAGTATAGTCTATTTAAGTTTATTCAATAAATGATGTTGAACTATTGTTGCGCTGCGCCTTGGTCTGTCCCTACACCCATCCAGCCTTTTTGCCCAACATTTAATTAAAGGCAAGTGCGTCTGGTTGCTCCTCGATACACACCAACAAATATTTGTTACATCAACAACACAGGAATCACTACAATTCTTCTTGTATGACCTCTTATACACTGTATTAAGCCCAGCCTTTGGAACTTTGGATTTCCTAGATATGGCTATTATATTGTAATCACTACATCCAATGGATTTGGATACTGCCTTAAAGCACATTTCTGCAGCATTAATAAAGATGTGATCAATACATGTTGATGATTTAATTTGTAACTACCCTGGTAGGTTGACTGAACCAGGTTTGAATGATATTGCTTTGGGGATACCATGTGTGTACATTTGTATGATGCCTGTTTGGATGAGTATATTAGAACCTCATCCAGGTCTGTGGAGTAAATACCTCATCCAGGTCTGTGGAGTAAATACCTCATCCAAGTCTGTGGAGTAAATACCTCATCCAAGTCTGTGGAGTAAATACCTCATCCAGGTCTGTGGAGTAAATACCTCATCCAGGTCTGTGGAGTAAATACCTCATCCAAGTCTGTGGAGTAAATACCTCATCCAGGTCTGTGGAGTAAATACCTCATCCAAGTCTGTGGAGTAAATACCTCATCCAGGTCTGTGGAGTAAATACCTCATCCAGGTCTGTGGAGTAAATACCTCATCCAAGTCTGTGGAGTAAATACCTCATCCAAGTCTGTGGAGTAAATACCTCATCCATGTCTGTGGAGTAAATACCTCATCCAAGTCTGTGGAGTAAATACCTCATCCAGGTCTGTGGAGTAAATACCTCATCCAGGTCTGTGGAGTAAATACCTCATCCAAGTCTGTGGAGTAAATATCTCGTCCAAGTCTATGGAGTAAATACCTCATCCAGGTCCATGTTGTTCCTGCTGAAAATAATCTGTGACACAACCCAATAGGCCTACTTATAATAATATGGTTGTATGTGCTAAAACAGAAAGGATTTCCTTGTTACTAAAGCCAATTCCAAAGTGCAGACATTTCAACAGGAGCATCAATAGGGAGCCAGGGAGACACGCAGTTAACCAAATCCCCTACTGTAGTCTTATAACTGACTTTATTCTCAAAATTATTTTTCTGTTCAAAACTATTAAATACAGTTGATCCAAAACATTTTTAAAATGGGAATTATATCCATAATGTGGTATGGCAAAAATATTTTTTATTTCTCCTATCCATTCTCTCTTTTCCAGAGAACTCCCACAGGATTACATCTCAGCTGCCTCGATTCCTGCTCCCATCATCTCATGGCTTGCTACACGGGACCCTATACTTCTCAGGCTGCAGTTCCACAGCCCTGCACCAACAAATGTCTTGAGCCTGTCACTCACCCTGATAGCTGCAACTGTTTACGCCAAATCAAGTCTCCAGAGAGTCTCTCACTCACTTACTCACTCCATCTCTCTTATTCGCAAGCGAACACTCACTCTCTCTCTTACACACACCTGAAAATGGAAATGGAAAATAAAGCAAAGAAATGTGCAATCTCCCTATCTCTCGCCTCAGAAGTCATTGTGACTCCCTCTCATCTCACACTGTTCTCCCCAGCCTAATCATCTACAACCACAACACAATACCACTCATATGCTTGCCAACGCAACGCTATCTGCATCTCTACGCAAAGCATCATCTTACTTTCACCTGTAGGAAGCCATTCAGTAGCCTCACAAGTCAAGGAGACAAGATTTTGACAGATGGCCACGTGAGACTAACCATTCAGTGACCTTGCACCAAGAATACTGTATCTACGCAAGTGCAAAAGGGATAACTCATTATTTTTTACTCGGACAGAGGGCTAGAGGATAGCGGCCTCCGTGAACTGTTAGGGATTAGCCTGCCAAGAAACATTGATTATCTAACAGTCTCGGTGTAACAATAGATATGTTGCCTTGGCCTCCTTCTACAGCTGCGACCCTGTTCTGTAATAACGCCTTGGGCCAATCCAACACTTCTACAGTACAAGAGGCTGTGCTAGCCACGCAGTTCTGAGCTGTTTGCTTTACAGAACTGAAACAGCTTGGCTTACCACAGCACCACCTCTACACATTATAATCTAATTGACAATTAAAGTACAGCATAGAACATGAATACATATTATTGCCAGTGGCAACATCCCTTTAATTACCCTAGTCTGTTTTAATTGTATAACTGCTTTAATTTTGCTGGACCCCAGGAACAGTAGCTGCTGCTGGATCCATGATAAATACAAATACAAATAGCAAAGAGGTTTGTATAATTCTGCAGTACAACTGTGCTGCCGGATGTATACTAGTTTAGTGTGTTCTGTATGATGTTCCAGGGAGGGATAACTGTGGCCATTTGTTCTAAGATAGGTGTCCAGGCACAACCCAAAAAACACCAATACCTACAACTAGTCCAGGGCCCATATCCACAAAGCATCTCAGAAAAGGTCCTAGGAATCATGTTAAAACCTGTTTTAAGACAAAAAAAAACTCTCAACTCAGGTCAGAGTAGATTTGAGGATGATGTTAAGACACTGCCCAGACAAACTCTGAACCAGGAGTAAAATCAACTTATAAACTTTTATCTCAGCTGGTAATCACAACAGTTTGAGGTACCGCAAAGGAAATATAGTGATGACGCTCATTGACATTGTTGCAAATGATCGGGAATAACCAATTATTTATATACAGTGGGGAGAACAAGTATTTGATACACTGCCGATTTTGCAGGTTTTCCCACTTACAAAGCATGTAGAAGTCTGTAATTTTTATCATAGGTACTCTTCTGTGAGTGACGGAATCTAAAACAAAAATCCAGAAAATCACATTGTATGATTTTTAAGTAATTAATTTGCATTTTATTGCATGACATAAGTATTTGATACATCAGAAAAGCATAACTTAATATTTGGTACAGAAACCTTTGTTTGCAATTACAGAGATCATACGTTTCCTGTAGTTCTTGACCAGGTTTGCACACACTGCAGCAGGGATTTTGGCCCACTCCTCCATACAGACCTTCTCCAGATCCTTCAGGTTTCGGGGCTGTCGCTGGGCAATACGGACTTTCTGCTCCCTCCAAAGATTTTCTATTGGGTTCAGGTCTGGAGACTGGCTAGGCCACTCCAGGACCTTGAGATGCTTCTTACGGAGCCACTCCTTAGTTGCCCTGGCTGTGTGTTTCGGGTCGTTGTCATGCTGGAAGACCCAGCCACGACCCATCTTCAATGCTCTTACTGAGGGAAGGAGGTTGTTGGCCAAGATCTCGCGATACATGGCCCCATCCATCCTCCCCTCAATACGGTGCAGTCGTCCTGTCCCCTTTGCAGAAAAGCATCCCCAAAGAATGATGTTTCCACCTCCATGCTTCATGGTTGGGATGGTGTTCTTGGGGTTGTACTCATCCTTCTTCTTCCTCCAAACACGGCGAGTGGAGTTTAGACCAAAAAGCTCTATTTTTGTCTCATCAGACCACATGACCTTCTCCCATTCCTCCTCTGGATCATCCAGATGGTCATTGGCAAACTTCAGACGGGCCTGGACATGAGCTGGCTTGAGCAGGGGGACCTTGCGTGCGCTGCAGGATTTTAATCCATGACGGGGTAGTGTGTTACTAATGGTTTTCTTTGAGACTGTGGTCCCAGCTCTCTTCAGGTCATTGACCAGGTCCGGCCGTGTAGTTATGGGCTGATCCCTCACCTTCCTCATGATCATTGATGCCCCACGAGGTGAGATCTTGCATGGTGCCCCAGACCGAGGGAGATTGACCGTCATCTTGAACTTCTTCCATTCTCTAATAATTGCGCCAACAGTTGTTGCCTTCTCACCAAGCTGCTTGCCTATTGTCCTGTAGCCCATCCCAGCCTTGTGCAGGTCTACAATTTTATCCTTGATGTCCTTACACAGCTCTCTGGTCTTGGCCATTGTGGAGAGGTTGGAGGCTGTTTGATTGAATGTGTGGACAGGTGTCTTTTATACAGGTAACGAGTTCAAACAGGTGCAGTTAATACAGGTAATGAGTGGAGAACAGGAGGGCTTCTTAAAGAAAAACTAACATGTCTGTGAGAGCCGGAATTCTTACTGGTTGGTAGGTGATCAAATACTTATGTCATGCAATAAAATGCTAATTAAATATTTAAAAATCATACAATGTGATTTTCTGGATTTTTGTTTTAGATTCCGTCTCTCACAGTTGAAGTGTACCTATGATAAAAATTACAGACCTCTACATGCTTTGTAAGTAGGAAAACCTGCAAAATCGGCAGTGTATCAAATACTTGTTCTCCCCACTGTATACACTAGATAACTGACAGGGGGTGCTGCTTGAAGCCACCTTGCCTCCATCTTGGCACTCCCCCACCTTTGAAAAATATATTTTGTAAGCTTAAGAAATGCATTAATTGTCCACGTTCTTTTTTTTTTTAACTTTAATTCTATTACACACCTTAAAGGTTGACTTGGGGCATGAAAAACAGTCAAACTCTGCCTCTATCTTAATTTTAAAACAGAAATGGGGTGTGCGACTCGTCAGAAAAAATAACTGTATTAGTTGATACCGGAATGTTTTCTATCGTAGCTAGCTAGTTCGTCAGCTAAGCTAGCCACTGTAGCTACAGCTAACTTACTTAAGATAGCCTAGCACTAGTAGCTAGATGAGCTTACTGTACCTTAGCTGATTCCACTGCTCTAGAGGGAGAAGTGAAAGACATATTCACATCTCCTCTGCTGTGATCACTTCTCCAACATTTCTTTGCTTTATTTCAGAGGATTTAGTTTAGGATGGATTAGTCCAGAAATGGATGGGTTGGGTCAGAGCCAGAACACACGTGGGTAAAACAGCGGTTAGAAAATGTGTCATTGGTTTTCATATTCTGATTGGTTAGAGACAATCGCTGATTACTTTGTTTTGTACAACACCCTCCATGCCCCTCTTCACCACAAATGACTTCAATGATGGCAGTCTCAGACTAAAGTATGTAGCGAATGACAGAGCAGCAGAAAAATGTAGTGTGAGTCATCAGGCTACATGGCACCGTCATAGGATGTCACCTTTCCAAAAAGTCAATTTCTGCACTGCTAGAGCTGCCCCGGTCAACTATAAGTGCTGTTATTGTGAAGTGGAAACGTCTAGGAGCAACAACGGCTCAGCCACGAAGTGGAAGGCCACGCAAGCTCACAGAACTGGAGTGCTGAAGCACGTAAAAACCGTCTGTCCTCGGTTGCAACACTCACTACCGAGTTCCATACTGCCTTGGGAAGCACCGTCAGCAAAATAACTGTTAATCGGGAGCTTCATGAAATGGGTTTCCATGGCTGAACAGCCGCACACCAGCCTAAGATCACCATGCGCAATGCATAGTGTTGGCTTGAGTGGTATAAAACTCGCCACCATTGGACTCTGTTCTCAGTTATTTTGCTGATGTCTGGCAGTCCGACAGACGAATCTGGGTTTGGTGGATGCCAGGAGAACGCTACCTGCCCGAAAGCATAGTGCCAACTGTAAAGTTTGGTGAAGAAGGAATAATGGTCTGGGGCTGTTTTTCATGGTTCGGGCTAGGCCCCTTAGTACCAGTGAAAGGACATCTTAACACTACAGCATACAACAACAATCTAGACGATTCTGTGCAGTTTGGGGAAGGTACTTTCCTGTTTCCACATGACAATGCCGCCGTTTGTCAAGATCGGTGTGGAAGAACTTGACTGGCCTGCACAGAGTCTTGATCAACTCCATATTAGTGTCCATGATTTTGAAATGAGATGTTAGACCAGCAAGTGTCCACATACTTTTGGTGATGTAGTGTATGTGGTTGTAAATGTTACCAGTGTCCACGTGACTGTACAAAAGAATGATGAGGGGGCCATCTTGTGGCCAAGCAATGAAAAACAACACCCCAAATTGGTATATTCTGGCTCGCAGAAATCATCAACATGTACTGATCACATCTTTACTAATGCTGCAGAAATTTGTTTGAAAGCAGTATCCAATCTATAAGATGTAGTGATCACAATATAGTATCCATATCTAGGAAAACCAACGTTCCAAAGGCTGGGCCTAATATACTATACAATATGTTTTGCAGTGATTCCCATGTTGTTGATGTAAATAATATTTGTTGGTCCGTGGTGTGTAATTTTAATTAATTTTTTAAATATATATATTTTTTTTCATTAACCTTTATTTAACTAGGCAAGTCAGTTAAGAACAAAATCTTATTTACAATGATGGCCTACCCCGGCCAAACCTGGGACTCCCAATCACAGCCGGATGTGATACAGCCTGGGGTCGAAGTAGGGACTGTAGTGATGACTCTTGCACTGAGATGCAATGCCTTAGACCACTGCACCACTCGGGAGCCAACAGGCAGACACAATCCATGTCGCAAGGCTTAGAAATCCTTCTTTAACCTGTCTCCTCACCTTCATCTACACTGATAGAAGTGGATTTAACAAGTGACATCAATAAGGGATCATATATTTCACCTGGATTCACCTGGTCAGTCTATGTCATGGAAAGAGCAGGTGTTCATAATGTTTTGTACATTCAGTTATTATTTTAGCCATAGTGTCCCAGGAAATTGTCTGTCATCATTTAAAAATGGTAACATCTAAATTTATGATCAAATATTCATACCGTATGTACGTTATGTGTACTGTACATTTGTGTTACTTCTTAATATTAGCCTTTGCTGTGTTTGTATGAAATGTGTAGCTTAACTGCCTATTGGAATGACTTTGAGCTTAATTATGTTTAACTGTGTCAATATGTCCCTTATGTTTTTTTCTTTGTTCAAAGTTTTGCATGCTTAACTTGGCTTTTTCTGGATTGTTCTTTTTGGTAAGTTTGTACTATTTGGAGTCCCATTTTGCTTTGCTTAGCTTTGCTTAGTGTGCCTTTTTGTAGTGGAACAGTTCTCTTCTAGACTATTGCTTCTTAGACCACAGCGTCACTCGCTGTACTTGACACATTTATGAAATTCCCAATTACTAATAAGCACAAACCCACTAAGAAAATGACTGTAAAAACGGTTAAATCCCTGTGGATTGATGAGGAATTTAAAAATTGCATGGTTGAGGGGGATGAGACAAAAGGAATGGCAAATAAGTCTGTCAGCACAACCGATTGGCAAACATACTGCAAATTGATAAATCATGTGACTAAACTGAATAAAAAGAAGAATAAACTATACTATGAAACAAAGATAAATGACATAAAGGATGATAGTAAAAAGCTTTGGAGATCCTTCCATTTCATTTTGGGAAATAAGGCAAACTCAGCTCCATCATTCATTGAATCAGATGGCTCATTCATCAAAATATTTTTTCATTAGCAAGATTAGCAAACTTAGGCATGACATGCCAGCAACAAACGCTGACACCACACATCCAAGTATAACTGACCAAATTATGAAAGACCAGCAATGTCATTTTGAATTACGTAAAGTAAGTGTGGAAGAGGTGAAAAAAGTATTGTTGTCTATTAACAATGACAAACCACCGGGGTCTGACAACTTGGATGGAAAATTACTGAGGATAATATTGGCTGAAATTACCACTCCTATTTGCCATATCTTCAATTTAAGCCTACTAGAAAGTGCGTGCCCTCAGGCCTGGAGGGAAGCTAAAGTTATTCCCCTACCTAAGGATAGTAAAGACCCCTTCACTGCCTCAAATGCCAACCAATCAGCCTGTTACCAACCCTTTGTAAACATTTGGAAAAAATGGTGTTTGACCAGATACAATGCTATTTTACATCAAACAAATTAACAACAGACTTTCAGCACGCTTATAGGGAAGGACATTTAACAAGAACAGCACTTACACAAATGACTGATGATTGGCTGAGAGAAATGAGGAAACAATTGTGGGAGCTGTTTTGTTAAACTTCAGTTTGGCTTTTGACATTATCGAACATAGTCTGTTGCTGGAATAACGTGCTTTACACCCCTTGCTATATTGTGGATAAAGAGTCACCTGTCTAACAGAACACAGAGGATGTTCTTTAATGGAAGCCTCTTGTGGTAGAATTACAGCATTATATTAATCCCATTACTGTTATATTAGAACGTATTCTTCTATTAGTACTCTCTTATCTCTGTCTGTTCTTCTGAGAGGAGTCTCGGCTTAGCCCTGACAGTTGATTTACGAATTTAAAATGACTTGGTGATAAGTCTACATTCCATTCATGTGAGGGAGATGTCTCCAGTCTGACTGAGCCTGCATTTCATAGACTGAATTGGTGCCTATGTGTGTAAGGCACAATGGAGAAGATCTGTTATGAATAGTTGATAAGAACCTTGTCTTGGTGGCAATGAGAAGAGTCTTCACAGCAGATACTGTCTACTGTGAATTATTCATTTCTTTCATAACAAATCCTAACCTTTTGACCCATTCCACACATGGTATTTATGTCAAGTAACTGAAATGCTGTAGCTTGGTTCTGCTCGTTGAGGTCCTCAATAACTACCTCCAGGGTTGTTACCGACTAGCTCCATTAATAAATTAAAGTAATTCAATAATAAAGTTTGATGGTTTTGAAAAATCTAAAAGTCTCTCCTTTGAGTAGAATAATTACCAAGACACAAAATCCAGGTAGAATCAGGAATTCCCCAGGGCAGCTGTCTAGGCCCCTTAAAATGTTCAACCTTTACTAACAACATGCCACTAGCTTTGAGTAAAGCCAGTGAGTCTATGTATGCGAATGACTCCACACTATACACGTCAGCAACTGAAATCACTGCAACACTTAACAAAGAGCTGAAGTTAGTTTCAGAATGGGTGGCAAGGAATAAGTTAGTCCTACATTTTTCAAAAACTGAAAGCATTGTATTTGGGACAAATAATTCACTAAACCCTAAACCTCAACTAAATCTTGTAATGAATAATGTGGTAATTGAGCAAGTTGATGTGACTAAGCTGCTTGGAGTAACCCTGGATTGTAAACTGTCATGGTCAAACCATATTGTAACAACAGTAGTTAAGATGGGGAGAAGTCTGTCCATAATAAAGTGTTACTCTACCTTGTTAACAGCAATATTAACAAGGCAGGTCCTACAGGCCCCTGGACTACTGTCCACTTGTGTGGTCAGGTGCCACATAGAGGAAAATTGTAATTGGCTCAGAACAGGGCAGCACGGCTGGCCCTTGGATGTACACAGAGAGCTAACATTAATAATATGCATATCAATCTCTCATGGCTCTAAGTGGGGGAGAGTTTGACTTCATCACTACTTGTATTTGTGAGAAGTATTGTTTGAACTACTGGCACACAGCTCGGACACCCATGCATACCCCACAAATCCAGAGCAGACTATGGGAGGCGCACAGTACTACATAGAGCCATGACTACATGGAATTCTATTCCACATCAGGTAACTGATGCAAGCAGTAAAATTTGATTTAAAAAATTGATAACACACCTTATGGAACAGTAGGGACTGTGAAGCAACACATAGGCATTGACACATGCATACACACACACGATAACATACGCACTTTACACACACGTACACATGGATTGTAGATATGTGGTAGTAGAGCAAGGGTCTGAGGGCACACACTTAATATGTTGTGACATTTGTTGTAAATGTATTGTAATGTTTTTTAAAATGTATAACTGCCTTAATAAATACAGACCATTTGGCCTTGTTTCTCTCAGTGGTTTCTTGGTTGCTGGCATTGCTCAGACTGTGCACTTCCTGAAGCTGGGGGTATCAATCAGATTTTAGCTTTCTTAGTACATGTCTGACAGAGTATCTGCTCTGACAGGGTATCCTAAAAAAGCAAGATCAACTTACCAGAATATTCTGAATTATATATATATATATATATATATTTTTTAGAAGACAAGCATTAAATGGACATGGTCTAATTGACTCATCAACCAAAAAACACCTCTGAACCAGAAAATCAATAGCTATTTCAGGTTGTTTTTCAAAGTTAGCTGGCTAACTCGTTGATCCTGCTTTGTAGAATATCCCTCTGGTCTGTCAGATGTAAAACTAGCTGGGTAGATAAGCATCCGAGTGGCCATCGATGAGCCCCCCTACCTGACAACTTAAGTTAATAAAACTAAATGAAAGACAACTGTTGCTCACGGAGTTAGTTTGCAATGTTGACGTTGAGTGGTGAGTGTTGTTGTTGTGCACAAAAGGTTGAGAGTGTGTGGCACGGCTGGGATGGAACTCACTCTTTTACAATGGCCCGTCAACTGAATGCTGCTATATTTGGACTTACAGAGCAGTTTGATATAGCCTATTGTTTATTTATGTTATGGAAGATACTGGAATTTTCAAAAATGTAAAACATAAAAAGTGGTTAAGGAAGAACATGTTTATCATACCATACGGGCAGGTACAATGATGAGTTAATGCTACAGGGGCATCATGAGTTAGTAAAAAAATTATACTATGCTTTGTACAAACACCACCATCTGTTCATCTTATTATGTAGCTACCGGCAACAATGTTCAGTTTCAAACCAAATGAGATGCATTTGTGTCAATTTGGGAAATATAAAAACCAAACTGTAAAAAAAACCAAAGAACCCATAAAAATCTAGAACAACCACCTAAACACAATCACTGTTCATCATTAAAGCCCTGGTCATAAACAAGCAACATGTTCGCATTATTAATGATAAAGATATTGTAATTTCACCCCCCAAACATCAGAAGCTGTTTTTTTCCCACAATATTTTATATGTTGAAAAACTGAAGCTTTTCATAAAAAAATGTAGTAGTGTCAATCTTTTTTTGTTTATAAACCAAACCTCATAGGTTACTATGACTACTTTAGGAAATGACGGGTCATTTAATGCAATTTCATGACGAGAAAACTAAATGTAGTGTAGTTTTAGTGAACTGAGCATATGGCAGTTTATGTTAGCAAGGTTCCTGTGGTCCACTTGATGTCCCTGGTGAGGGACTTTTGTTCTGAAGAGGAGACCGTTATGCAGAGGAGCTGAGGCTCTGCTTGTAGACGGCGTGGTAAGCGTTTCTCAGTAGCACGTAGGGGAAGCATGACTCCAGGAGGTCCATGGTGAGGAATGGAGACTCTTGTACAATCTGAAACCAAACCAAAAACATGTATTTTGTGCCGGAATCTGTTCTAGTGTTAGCGTGACTCCAGACTACACATTGCTCCTTGCAGCATGAGTTTAAAACTCACCTGCACCTTCTGTATTTCTCTACCCATCTGTCTCATCAACTAATGTATTACTTTCTTTCTCAATATGAATAAAAAAAGATTCTCAGAGAAAATGTGTGGGTGTGAAAACTTGTATTTATCATACATATAAATAATGATAATGGGTGACATTCATAGATGGGATGGGACATTATTTAAGGCAATTTGCTAAATATTTGGCTCCTTCCGACAGACATAGCATAATAGAAGTATTTAAATAAATCACTAGTTGCAGTATTCTGAAATCTCCTTGGGTAATGTGCCATGCCGTATTGTGCCATCCCAAATGTATTGAATGAGCACAAACACTCACCATGTCCAGCAGCAGGTACACAGACTCCCTGTTTCGTGTCGCCATTTTGTCGGTCTCCTGTCCGATCTTCAGCAAGCTGGAAGACGCCAGCTATAAATACCAGAACAGCAGAGGATTAAAGGTCTGCAGCGATACCGATTTCTTTTGAAGTTGCTCATCAATTTAAAAAAAAAAAAAGACGTTTGAAGTTCTCAAAGACAACCCATTTCAGAAACTGCTCAGTAGTGGTGGGGGAAAAAGTAGTGACAAATCCGTTTGTAATGTTAAAGTCAATCTGGGATTCAAACGACAACCAAGCGGTCACCTCAACACTTTTTTGACCAACAGCTGAGGGATGGGCTTGGAGAAATGTAGCCACTCTCAAATTCACAGACAGAGCTATGGATGCAAGGACTGGCCCTCCATGAGATCAACATTATAGTTTAACTATATTTTGAAGCTATACAGTATTTGTTTACAATTACTTTGCTTACAAACAATGGAGTAAAACAAGCTTGAGACAGTTGAACTAAACTCAAGAGGTATTTATTTATTTAATAAGTTATATTCAACAATCAACGGCTATATATAATTAATGTAAGTCAAACAAATGGATTCACCAATCCCAGATTGCCAATTTAATGTGATTGAATCACAGAAAGGGAGAGGAAAATAAGCCTATAACATATCAATGTTGACAACGCTTTTCCATAGGTTCAATAGTCAGAAGAGCGATATGTTGCACTTACAGCCAGAAATTCTTTGAGACGATCTTCAATGCTTCCCTTGTGAATGGTGAACAAGGCAGCGGCTATCTGGTTGACAGCTTTCGCCAGACAGTGAATGTTGTTGCAGTGCCCTTAGAAAGATTGAAGAAAACGTTTACTTCTCAGTCGTCACAGTCCAACAACTGCTCTAGACTGTTTGCCTTGACTACCTCACTCGCTCTAGAAGACACTGGCGGTGTCTGAAGATAGTAAAACGACATCCTGTGTACTAATCATAATACGTACTACTGTAGAAGGTACTGTTTAATACAAACATATGCAGTAAAGCAACACATGTCAACATACTAGGCTCATTCATACTGAGAAGGTATCATATAATCGCGCTTGTTCCCCGCCATTCATTAAGTTTGTTTGTTGATCCGCAGTTTTCGAATACACATGCGTCTGAAAAGACGTTTCTCTTCGTCAATAGCTTTCGTACTAGATGAAAAGCTGAAATTAGTATACCATCCTGGCATTTCAATTGTACATAGGCCTACTATAAATTATATGTTCGCATACCCGATCAGAGTACTTACTATTTAGAAAGGGTATTCGGACATGGCCACTGTGTACTAACCATACTACATACTATTAAGGATATAGGGCCTGTCCGAATACCCATACTTGCGTTCTAAAAAGTACTCAGACAGATCTATATATGCGCCTGGTAGGTTCTATGGATAATCAGACATGGCCACTATTACCCAAACGACCATTGACACATAGCAATGATATAAATACCTTCGATTGCAGGGCTATATTGAGACATGACGTTGCTGGCCAGAGTTGGCATGGAAACGGCAACGAAGACCATGAGAAGACAGGCAATCTTATACTCCTCCTCCGGGCTGATGTTCTCTGGAAACAGTGTTATTGTGTCACATAAAATTAATGCCTAAAATGTTTTTCGGTTTTTTTCATTGGTAAACACTTTGCCAGCCATTTGCAGGGGCCTAGTTCTGTCTCTCACCTGATTTCTGTGAGGAAAGGGCCACCACTAAGGCTGGGTCTATCTCACAGGGCAGGCCTGCTGCAGACGACAGCTCATACACGTTCATGGCCACCTGACAGGAAGAGGAAATCACAGTCTCAAACATCAGATCATCATCTACAAAAGTGTTTCCAAAATCTATCCTCGAGTACAGGGGATACCAATTCCACCTATTTTATGTATTCCAGAACTAGCACACCTGATTCAACTAATGAAGGGCTTGGTGATTGTTTAACCAATTGAATCAGGTGTGCTTGTACTGGAATACATCTAATAAGTCAAACTGTCTGGGGGTACTCGAGAGAGGTTTGGGAAATGCTGATCTAGACTGTTTTCCCATTCTAACCCAGTGAGAAAGGTCCTATACCCGTTGCCTCGTACCTTCATGTCTGTCTCTCTGGGAATGTGGTCCTTGAAATCCTCGACGGAGCTCACCAGGAAAGGAATGTGGCAGGACAGCACCTGACGACGGGTGACGGGACAGAAAAAGTGGTCACATTTGAGTGCCGGTATGTTGTCATGTTAAATATAGTTACTGGCATCTTTCTTTCACTACTTTTGTATTTTTATAGATTTTATAGGACTGAGAGAGAGAGAAAGTGGGGAATAATAGGACAAGAGAGTGCGTTTTCAAATCCACGTCGACACTGGTATACAAGTGCTGTATGTGGTGGCACTAACCGCTATACCACCCAGGCCACATTAATGGCAATTTTGACTTGATCTTATTTGAATCCCGATATACAGCAGAGGACTTCAGGGATGATACAGCTTGTGACAATGATACAGTATTGGCCAGGATAAGTGTTGCGACAGGACTTACGTCGCGGAGTGCTTCCTGGGCCAGTGATCGGAATGACAAAATGACTCCAATAATGGTCATTCTTTTGAGGACGCTGTCAACAGCTACAGAACACAGACAAAAGACACAAACACGGCTTTAACCTCTTGTAAAAGTGTTACAAAGCTCTTGATCTGAGGGAAAAAAACATTTAGAAATATGCTAAAAAAGGGAGCACATCTGGACTCGTTACCATATACAGGATGTGCTTAATATGGCAACAAGCACACTGATAGTCACACTGCTTCTTCTGTTTTGGGGCTACGAGAGTAAGACGTGGGCAAGAGAGACACGTACATGAGAGCTTCTTAAAGAGGGCAGCCATCTGCTCTGGCTTATCAAAGCTGGTCCTCATCTGGTTAAGAACTTCCACGTTGTCCACCACCAGTTTCTACGGAAGTGAGAGAGAGAGAGAGAGAGAGAGAGAGAGAGACAAACAGAAAGAAGGAAAGAAAGGAACGAGAGAGGTACTATTATAATGAGATTCAGCAGAGACATGGAGCCCAGGGGCATCAACATGAGTAAAAAAAGGTCTGAAGGAAAACAAAAACAGTCAGTGACCACACCTTGAGTTCTGCCACCTGGGAGGATATGTGCCACATGAGGCTCTCGCTGAGGAACTTCATGCCATAGGGTCCCAGCAGCTCCGACAGTGACCTCATCTCTGTGAGTAAGACAGAGAGTAGGGGAAATGCTTTGTGTCAACGGGTCACTATTCATACTCGTCTTGCTTATTGATTGTAGGTTAAAATGTACAGATATTTAACCCGATAAAGGCTGCAAGGCTCCCCCCCCCCAAAAAAAAAAAACTTGTTGTCCTAGAGTGGTGGTGGAATATTCACAACATTATATTCACTATACAGCAGCCTCAGTATACACTATACCCATCACATTATCCTATAAAGGAGAGACTCAATTCCTGCTCAAAGTATTGCGAGCCTCTATTTTTTGTCTAATAAATGATTCTGATAATCTCACCGGATATATCCGAGTACTCCTCAGCGTTAAAGGTCAGCTCGTTCTCCGTGGGCAGGTTGACAAAGGCCTTCATGGCAGGGAAGTAGGCAATGTGGCCGTTGCTTACCTGCCGGAGCAAGGTCTCCAAATACCTATGGACACATAACCAGGCTCAATCTCACTGGATGACACGATAGAACGGATTTCAACATGGGTATCTAGTGCAGGAGTGCTGATCTAAGATCAGGCCTCCCCGTTATCTTATTCATTGTGTTCTAAAAGGCACAACTAAAAGCAGCACTCCTACTCTGAGACGCTTAATACATACGGCCCCCCAAAAAATACGTCCTGGTTTCGTGAGGAATCACCCAGATGACATAACACGTGAACGGAGGACTGTTGGTTGGGCCGGGACTCACCAATTTGTGTAGAGGCTGGTGATGGTGGGCTCCCCGTGGCTGTCCAGGTGCTGGGTCTGCTGTAGCAGCACGTTGTTGAACACCCGCGTGATGTCGATCTGCACATAGTTCTCGATGGACTGCAGCACCGTCATGTAAGAACGCACGCTGGTGAGCAGCTCGGAGGGCTTGGCGATCTCCTGCGTCGCCTGGTTGTACATGGTCATCCCCACGATGGACCTGAGGGAAGAGGGAGCATCATGAGTCTTGGATTGATCTATAGACTGCATCTATCGATCGTATTGTTTCAATCCATGGTAATGTATCATATCTAGCTATCGTACTGTGTATCGTATCTATTGTATCGTATGATATCCTAACACAGCATAAACACTTGAGGACCATGGGGATAGGAAACACTGCTGTTGAAATATGCCTGTGTAGTGCACTCATACCCTATGTAGTGCACTTAGGGCCCTGGTCAAAAGCAGTGCACGAAATAGGGAAAAGCGCACCATTTGGGAGGCATCCTATGTGTGGGTGGGTGGACTCACTTGGTGAAGCGGATCTCCAGGTGGGAGGTGAGGTACTCTCGGGGGGTAAAGGTGTGCTCCCACACCACCATGTTGGGCACGTAGTTGATGGAGAAGCACAGCTCCGACAGCGCCGTGTGTAGCTTGTCCAGGCTGGTAGACACAACGAAATTAACATCAGCAACTATTGACACACACACACGCACACACACACACACACAACTCACTTGGTGACGAGGAGCCTGTTCTTCCTCATGCTCTCAACACCCGGCTTCTCTCGCTCCGGCTCGCCTTTCTTCCCAGTCTGCTTTTTGGACTTCTTGTTCACTGCCTGACTGATGGTTTTCGCACAGTGTTTAGGGAGCAGCTGCAGAGAGAGACGATATACATCTAAAATGTGAAATAATTGGATCTACACTTTGATAAGAAGTTATCGTATTGATAAGAAGTTATCGTATTGATAAGAAGTTATCGGACAGGGGCCATATTCATGGATTTTCCATGAATATGGCCCCTGTCCATTCATTACTGATCCTAGAATCAACACTCCTACTCTGGATCATATACAAAAAAAGATATGCATTCACTGTACTGAAGTCGCTATGAATTTTTATTTTGTTGACAAATACATAATTATATACTCTATTCCACAAGGACACCGGTCTCCATGGCGATGACCCCTCACCTGGTCACTGAGCGTGCACTGCTCTGTGCAGATATCGGTGATGAGGTTGCGCGCCTGCTTGGCCACCTCGTCCAGGAACATGTTGCAGAGCGACAGGCTGCGGTCGCCAATGTGATGCCGCTGGGAGAACGCAGGGAAGGGACAGGTAGTTAACCACTCAGGAGCAGTGTGAGATGGGAAATCTTAGGAGGGCATTTTCGTAGGGCTAAATAATTATGCAACGTGCAAAAATGACAACCTCATTATAATCTCGCAGTGATTTAATTTGAAAAGTTTCTTGTGCTTAATAAGCAGGATATTTTTTTTTACTTGAGTTTTAGTCAACTTATCAATGCATAATCACTTTGTTATGCTCATTGTTGAAGAAAAGTTTATAAATTATTTATTTTACCTTTATTTAACTAGGCAAGTCAGTTATGAACAAATTCTTATTTACAATGATGGCCTACACCGGCCAAACCCGGACGATGCTGGGCCAATTGTGCGCCGCCCTATGAGACTCCCAATCACGGCCGGATGTGACACATTATTATATCACACTGAGAGATTATAATGACATTTATAGTAAGTTTTGCACAATTATTTCGCACTACAAAAATGCTGCCCTTAGTGTTTTATGAGAATCTCAAGTTGGGTTGCAAAATTCCAGAAACCTTCCCTATGTTCCCAGGTTTTTCAAAAATCCCAGTTGGAGGATTGCCGGAATCAGGAGGGAAAATGCAAGGAGGGAATACCCCAACTGGGAATCCTCCAACCGGGATTTCTGAAAAACCCAGGAACTTGAGGAATGTTTCCTACATTTTGCAGACATAGCCTTCCAAAACAAATTCTAGATATGGATGTGATGGTTATGCTTCATACGGTTTTCATTTAACCATTGGTTGCTTTGGTTGTGGGGGCCTTACCTCTTCGGGACAGAGCTCGTGGGTGCAGCTCATGAAGTGTGTGCACAGCAGGGGGAAGGAGATTGAGTGGCGCGACTGTGACGGCAGCTCCAAACACTGCTGAAACATCTTCTCAAACGCTCGGCTGTAGAAGCTGATCACCACCGATGAGACGGGGACACCAAGAAAAGTCAGAAACTTTAAATCCATTCGGAGCAATCATATCCAATTCCTATCCAAAACAATCAAGAAATGAATCTTGTTTTCATATCTTGTCATGAAACTATATTTCTTTATGCAATAATTGTTTATATTTGTGTTATGCCTATTCATTACCATTAGCAAATCATTTGAATGTGCGCCTTGCAGGTTGATATCATTCTCTCTTACGCTCTTTTTGTAAAAATAAGCGGTCACTGGACTGTATTATTTACTGTAACTCTATTACTAATTGAATGTAGTGTAAGATAAATCAAAACATGTCGGTGTTGCAGTAGGCCTTTAGAATAATGCAAAACATGTCGGTGTTGCAGTAGGCCTTTAGAATAATGCAAAACATGCTAGGTGTTGCAGTAGGCCTTTAGAATAATGCAAAACATGTCGGTGTTGCAGTAGGCCTTTAGAATAATGCAAAACATGCTAGGTGTTGCAGTAGGCCTTTAGAATAATGCAAAACATGTCGGTGTTGCAGTAGGCCTTTAGAATAATGCAAAACATATACTTGACTCGATCTGAGTTGATGAGTGAGGGGAAGCAAACTACACCGAAATTATACCGAAACTAATTTCAAACTGAATAAAAGTTAGCCTAAAGACAAGATGAAATAATCTGATGAGTGACAATATTATCAGTTGTCAAATTGTACATGACGAGATGGACGCAGCGTGGAATTCATTGACAGAGGCAGTGAAAGGATCATCACTTTATCAAATCCTCCTTCAGTCACATGCGGGTAGAATTATTAGAAAGAGCATATTCTGCTCCGTTTCTATGACACTTACCTTTGTCAAATAGCTCTCAGAACTCAAGAAGGTGCAGCTGCATCTCCAAATATCACTTATTAAAAAGATGTGAGTTCAAGCCGCCGCCGTCGGATCAAATTATGTCATGCGAGTGAAAAGCAGAAAAGCTAAAATCCAGTTTCAAACAGCTTATCGAGACCATACAGGAGTCGGGTAAACGACCCATAATCTCCGGTCCCACTCAGTCCGCGCGTTGGAACTGTGAGAAATTTCAGCCCTACGTGGTCTCTAAATGTTTGGCTGAGAAACCATTGTAGATCTATTTCATCCTAATGAAAAATTATCCAGACTACTATCCACCAACATAGGCCTACTCCAGCAAGAACATGTAAGGTAACCCTCATCGACTATCACTTTATTCCACGCATATACCCATTGGTGAAGTTCTTTTCTTTTTTTTTTTTCTCTCTCCAACTTCATCATATCCAATTGGTAGTTACAGTCTTGTCCCATCGCTGCAACTTCCGTACGGACTCGGGTCGAGAGCCCTGCGTCCTCCGAAACAACAACACCACCAAACCGCACTGCTTCTTGACACAATGCACACTTAAACCCAAATTGAGCAAGTTCCCCATTATAAGCCATCGTTTAAAACACGCATTGAAAAGCAGAGAATTAAGATTGGTTTCTTTTATAGAAAGACATCCTGCCTCAATTTTGAACGTAGGTGGAAGACTGTTCAAGCAACGCTTCTCCCAGTACTTGATTATGGTGATATAATCTACATGCACAAGGCAGCCTGTTTTAAAACCTTTAGACTCAGCACTGTGTTTTATTACTGGGGACAATTTCTGTACACATCACTGCATTTTGTATCGTTTTGTTGGCTGGGAGTCTCTGACTACTATAAGGGCCCAGCATGGGACACCTTTTAATATAAAGTGGTTCTTCAGAGACTCCCCCACCTCACAAAATAATTGGAAATCCAGCCATTTTCAGAACCGCTCTCTGGACTGGCTGGTTCTGGAGGTCCCACGAGTCTCCACTGAGCTGGGGAAAAATGCATTTAGTTTTTATACCCCCCAGCTCATGGAATAACCTTGAGGCCACCTTGAAGTTAGACTCGCTTGTCTCCATTGGACAGATTAGATCAAGTTTAAGGGCGGTGATATGTGAGTTGTGTTTGTTTTGACTCATATTGTTGTATTGATATTGTTTTTACATTATATTGTATTACATTGTATTGTGTATGTACATGTTCACACGGCTCCCTTGTAAATGAGACCCTGGTATCAATGCTGACCTACCCTGTATCAAAAATACAAAATGTTGGGTTATTTATTACCAGAAGATGGAGATGTCCGAGGTTTCCACCAGCATCTCCACCAGGGAGTCCACCATCTTGGTGTGGAAAATGATGGTGTTCATCATCTTGCCCAGCTCCCGGTGGTCAGCGATGCCCAGAGAGGCTTTGGACACACTGGTGTATGCCTAGAGAAGAAAGAGAAAGAGAAAGAGAGAACACAGTTTCATCACATCAATCAAAATACCTTGAATTTCAATCAAAAACCTTTCTCCCTTTCAGCATCAACTGGTGTTTAACCCCTAGAGTCGATTGACACGTCAACCTAAGTTACAATAACAAAAAAAGAGGGATGTCCGTTTTTTTCGCACTGAATGAGTCTCAATCCATCGCATCCACCAGTGTCACACTTCCACATCTGGGGTGAAAGGTGGCAGAACTAGAGTGGTGTTTGTCATACCAGGAGACATACTGAAAATTGGTCTTCTCATTGAAATGTCTGTAGCGTCTGAACGGTATGACTTACAAACTACACTGAACAAAAATATAAACATATCAAATGTAGTGCTTGTCCCATGTTTCATGAGCTGAACAAAACAAAAATACCAGACATTTCACATAAGCACAAAAAAGCTTATTTCTCCAAAATTGTGTGCACAAATTTGTTTACATCCCTGTTCGTAAGCATTTCTCCTTAGCTAAGATAATCCATCTACCAGACAGGTTGCATATCAAGAAAATGATTGAAACAGCATGATCTGTCTGTAATAAAGCCCTATTGTGGGGAAAAACGTATTCTGATAGGCCGATGCCCTCCAAGGCCCGCCCACTCCATGGCTGCTTCTACATTGTAGAATAATAGTGAAGACATCAAAACTAAATATATTTTATATGTGATTCTTCCAAGTAGCCACCCTTTGCCTTGATGACAGCTTTGCACACACTTGAGACAATCAGTCCATCATTTGGCGGCAGGTAGCCTAGTGGTTAGGAGCATTGGGCCAGTAACTGAAAGGTCACTGGTTCGAATACCTGAGCCGACAAGGTGAAAAGAACCTGTCAATGAGTCCTTGAGCAAGGCACTTAACTCAAATTTGCTCCAGGGGCTGACCCTGTAGGTAGGCCGTCATTGTAAATAAGAATTTGTTCTTAACGGACTTGCCTAGTTATACAAGGTTAAATTAAAAAAATAATAAACTTTAGTCAATCTGGAAAATTAAAGAACTTTAAAAATTTCTACAAGTGCAGTCGCAAAAACCATCAAGCTCTATGATGAAAACTGGTTCTCATGAGGACCTCCACAGGAAAGGAAGTCCCAGAGTTACTTCTGCTGCAGAGGATAAGATCATTACAGTTACAAGCCTCAAAAATTACAGCCCAAATAAATTCAAGTAACAGACACATCTCCACATCAACTGTTCAGAGAACGAAGCCTTCATGGTCAAATTGCTAAGAAACCACTACTAAAGGACACTAATAAGAAGAAGAGAATTGCTTGGGCCGAGAAACATGAGTAATGGACATTAGACCGGTGGAAATCTGTCCTTTGGTCTGGAGTCCAAATTTGAGATCTTTGGTTCCAATTGTCGTGTTTTTGTGAGACGCAGAGTAGGTGAACGGATGATCTCTGCATGTGTGGTTACCACCGTGAAGCATTGGAGGAGGAAGTGTGATGATACTTTGGCTGGTGACACTGTCAGTGAACTATTTAGAATTAAAGGCATACTTAACCAGCATGGCTACCACAGCATTCTGCAGCGATACACCATTCCATCTGGTTGCACTAAGGTGGACTATCATTTGTTTTTCAACAGGACAATGACCCAACACACCTCCAGGCTGTGTAAGGGCTATTTGACCAAGAAGGAGAGTGATGTCTAAATGGAGTGCTGCATCAGATGACCTGGCCTCCACAATCACCTGACCTCAACCCAATTGACATGATTTGGGAAGAGTTGGACCGCAAAGCAAAGAAAAAGCAGCCAACAAGTGCTCAGCATATGTGGGACCTCATTCAAGACCATTGGAAAAGCACTCCAGGTGACTACCTCATGAAGCTGGTTGAGAGAATGCCAAGAGTGTGCAAAGCTGTCTTCTAGGCAAAGGATGGCTACTTGATTTGCTTCGCACTTTTTTGGTTACTAAATGATTCCATGTGTTATTTAATAGTTTTAATGAAAATAGTTTTAATAAAGAAAAACCCTTGAATGAGTAGGTGTCCAAACTTTTGACTGGTACATACATTCTTTTTACGTTACATCCTTATTCTAAAATGGATTAAAACGTTTTTTTCCCCTCATCAATCTACACACAATACACCATAATGACATAACAAAAAAATATGTTGATTTATAAAGAAATAAATATAAATGAAATATAACATTTACATAAGTATTCAGACCCTTTACTCAGTATTTGTTGAAGCACCTTTGGCAGCGATTACAGCCTGGAGTCTTTTTTGGTATGACGCTTCAAGTTTGGCACACCTGTATTTGGGGAGTTATTCTCTGCAGATAATCTCAAGCTCTGTCAGGACGGATGGGAAGCGTCACTATTTTCAGGACAGCTCTGTCAGAGTGACCATCGGGTTCTTGGTCACCTCCCTGGCTGGGCGGCCAGCTCTAGGACGAGTTTAGGCAAGTTCCAAACTTCTTCCATTTAAGAATGATGGAGGCCACTGTGTTCTTGGGGACCTTCACAGCTGCAGAAATGTTTTGGTACCCTTCCTCAGATCTGTGCCTCAACACAATCCTGTCTCGGAGCTCTACGGACAATTCCTTCGACCTCATGGCTTGGTTTCTGCTCTGACATGCACTGTCAACTGTGGGACCTTATATAGACAGGTGTGCCCCTTTCCAAATCATGTCCAATCAATTGACATTACCACAGACGGACTCCAATCAAATTGTAGAAACATCTGAAGAAGGATGATCAATGGAAACAGGATGCACCTGAGCTCAAATCTCATAGCAAAGGGCCTGAATACTTATGTAAATAAGGTATGTTTTTTATTTTTTTTAAACGTGTTTTCGGTTAGTCATTAATACAATTCCATATGCCAGTTTAGCACTCCCCCCCTCACCCAGCGTCTAAGATTCTAAAGAATTAAGGGGGGTTTAAACGAAAACAAGTATAAAGATGACCAGGTTACAACGCCAAAACTGTTTTGTTCTATTTATGTTGCTCTGATACTAAAATGTGCATAATTTACTGCCGAGACATCTCACTCACTAAATAGCGACCAAATCGCTAGCTGTTGCCTTGTATATACCCCCTATCGAATACGGCATGCAACACAATGTTTACAAATGGACATAACATTCATAGGGACAGTTTCCCCAGACACAAATGAAGCAGAATACTAGTCTAAAAAGCACTTCCAAAGGAGATTCTAATCTGGGTCCAAAAAATTGGCCCATAAGGGTATAAACTTTATTTTATTATACAAGGACTGTTTTTGATATGGCTACCGTAACTAGCCTTGCTGGGGTGCTAGGACCTAGTTTAACAATTATGCATCCATCCGTGAGTAACTCTGGTCCGTAATCACTCATTCACACAGGACTCATTTATTCATTCAGGTCTGTATATACATATTCATGTACAGTTGTTATATCATATCACGTGCAATATTGAAAGTAATTCTTGGACTTAACTTACGTAGTCATTCACTCAGGAATGCATATTAGTATCCTGTCAGTTGTATCTTTTCTCATTGCTTTTAGTATATCGAATGTGCAATACGTGCTTTTATCTGTAATTAAACCCTGCACTAAGGACTGTATTTTAAGGGAATTACTATTATTACCCCAAATTATATCATACACACATTTAGCTATTTAAGTATCTCTTTCTGTCATTTACCTGTACAGTTAATGTAACCATGCAAGTATTCACTTACCTGTAAATGTAACTGCATATTTACCTGTACAGCTAATTTAACCATGCAAAATATTCACTTACCTGTTCATTTAACCAGTCTGTATATTAAGTAAACTATTATTACCCTCACTCATATCATATGCATTTATAGCTATTTAAGTATTTCTCTGCCATCGACCTGTATAGTATAGTTAACCATGCATCATCCACCAATGTATAGTGTACATATTCAGCCAACCACCCATACTATGCAATGTCTTTTTATAGCTTTTTTGCACTCCAGATATCTTGTATTTCTATACTTTGTCATACTGCCGCTGTATGTATCATGTACTGTCTATCTATCTATCTATCTATCTATCTATCTATCTATCTATCTATCTCAGTGGCTTACCTGCAGACGGAACCAGTCAAGCCTCATGCCCCGGAAATCAAACACTTCTCCGTCCTCCACTGCAACACAAGCACAAACACTGATGTCAACATCGGCATCCACCACAGTGCCCATACATAAAGCAACACTTGGGAAGGAGGTAGTGGCAGGAGGGTGAGAATCGTAAGTGTCAGGCTGAATACCTTGCTTCACGCTGAGGGAGGTCATGGTGTTCACAAAGGAGGACATGATGATGGACTCGTCCTCAGGGCAGACAGAGAGGTTCTGGAAGGGGAGATCTATGTGTCACTGTCTTGTTGCAAAATGTTGGGCTGGGCGGTATTTTATTATTATTAGTATTATTTTATGATATACCGGTATTGATGCAGAGACCGGTTTGGGTTTTACTTTACCTTCTATACTGGTATTGATGCAGGGACCGGTTTGGGTTTTTACTTTACCTTCTATACTGGTATTGATGCAGAGACCGGCTTGGGTTTTTACTTTACCTTCTATAACAGTATTGATGCAGGGACCGGTTTGGGTTTTTACTTTACCTTCTATACCGGTATTTGAAAGTTTGGTTTGTTAAATGTGAAACGCCATGTGTAACGTCCATTTTTATAGTTTACTTCGCTACTTGAGTCATCTGTCTCCACTTTCTTTCCATGCTGCTTTCTACAGACCTAGCCACGCCCCCTGTCACTCAAGGAGCGCATCTGTTGTTCCTCGACCACAAGACACTTGCGTTCAGTCTGGACAACGCAGCACATGCAACAATGTTGATGACAACAATGCTGTTTTCACTTTGCTTCTTAATATAAATCCACTAGTGTTCTATAATGACACTATTAGGTTGTGTTTCTTACAACTGCAAACAGCTAGTTTGTATTTTCTTAGCAAGTTGGGCCTAAATCTTGTGAGAGGCTAATTGTTAGCCGCTAATGCTGATAGCTATCTAGCTAGCTAATAAATGTACTGAGTCAGAGCAAACATATTTTTGCTATACAGCCTGATAATGCCAGTGATGGTGTAGACCTAAATCAGCATGCAACAGTATCTTCTAAATCAAAGAGGAATACGCAAAGCAAGAATATGTTAGCTACATGAAGTAGCTATGAGAAAACATTAAATGTAGCCAAAGATTATAGGGTCCCCTATGAAACACTTATCAACACTTTGGATCCTATCCTGTCACAATAACTCCTCCCTGTCACAATAACTCCTCCCTGGCATTATCATTCGTTGTCATGTCAAACAACACTGTATTAGAACAGTCATTCTATTTCCATGATTCTAATAGTTCATCCGAGGGTTTTGCTCTAAATCACAAGTCAAATCGCAATTGCAACATTTGGTAAAAAAAAGTCCTAGATTATTTGCCCATATCATGCAGCCCTACGTGGCAGTGTGGAAATTATCTCAATTGATTGCAGGAAATGCAGAAAATGATAAAAGTGCTGAAATTTGTTTTGGTTGAAGAACAGTATAAGTAAATCAGAATGGAGAAAGACACATTTGAAATCACTTAGAGTGTATGTGTGGCCCTAGGGTCACGCACTACTCATAAAGCAAATTTAGAACTGTTATTATTCAAAAACATAATATACAGTCATACCGTCCAATTCTTTTTTAATACCGTGATATAATATTCTGACCATATCGCCCAGCCCTATGTTGAATACAAGAAATTAGTATGAGTGTGTCAGCGTGCACATGTTAATGTGTGTATGGGGGTGGGGTCTCACCTGCACAAGCTCGTTGAGAACCACAGCGTCAAAGCCGGAGAGGTACTGCACATAGTACCGTTGCATTACGGGACCGTACTTCCTGACGTGTGCCCTGAGCTCCTCCATGTAGAAGATGAGCTCTGCAATGTGCCTGAGAAGCAACAACAGAAAAGGAGAAGTCCGGGGTGTATTTATTGCTGCACACCAAGTTCAGGTTAGTCTAGGGCAGCCATGCCATACTCAACAGTATTTCAACTTTAGGAAATCAGCCAGACTTTTAACTTACTGCTGTTGAGAGTTGTAATAGTAGAAGGCAAAGGTGCAATTTCAAAAGTTGGTTGTGCTTGGGCAGTTTTCCACTTATGTTAGTCACTGACAGACCTGGAGAGCTATTTATAAACTGTCAGAAATGTTCAGTTGATCAAATACTAGCCCATGTTAGCTAGGTAGGTAAGCAGGGTAACTAGCCATCTAAATCTTGTAGTTATTATGGCCAGATTACGTGCCCAAGGGGGCCCCCTGTTATCTTTTATTTGATTTATTAGCCGACGCCAATGGCGACAGCTAGTCTTACTGGGGTCCAACATATAACGACAAATACATTACAGACAATACTTTACAATTAACATACATTTAAAAACATTAACGTAGTGTGTGTGTGAGAATTGATCAGTTACACAGTACATACACACAACAAGTAGGTCACATAGGGGAGAGGCGTTGTGCCGTGAAGTGTTGTTTTTTTAAACCAGGTTTGCTATTCACTTGTGCTATATAAGATGGAAGCGAGTTCCATGCTTTCATGGCTCTGTATAATACTGTTAACTTGTTCAACAGCCACCTCATTCATTACCAGATTCAGCTGAGGTCTAGAACTTATTTGTATCAAATACAATGCTCTTAGTTTTAGAAATGTTCAGGACCAGTTTATTACTGGCTAATGATTCCTAAACAGAATGCAACTCTTTGTTAAGGGTTTCAGTAAATCATCAGCATACATGAACACAAATGCTTTGTTTAATGCCAATGGCAGGTCATTGGTAAAAAATAGAGAAGAGCAGAGGGCCTAGAGAGCTGCCCTGCGGTACACCACACTTTACATGTTTGACATTAGTGAAGCTTCCATTAAATTAAACCCTCCGAGTTCTATTAGATAGATAGTGCGGAATCCGCAATATGGCAGAGGTTGAAAAGCCATAAACACATAAGTTCTCAACAACAGGTTATGGTCAATAATATCAAAGGCTGCACTGAAATCTAACAGTAGAACTCCCACAATCTTCTTATTATCAATTTCTTTCAACCAATCATCAGTCATTTGTGTCAATGCGGTACATGATGAGTGTATGCTGAAAGACTGTACACAATTCATTCCAACAATTTGCTAAGAGCTGGCTGCAAGCTGATATGTCTGCTGTTAGAACAAGTAAAGGCCACTTTATCACTCTTGGGTAGGCGAATGACTTTGGCTTTCCTCCAGGCCTGGAGACAAAGACTTTCCTCTAGGCTCAGATTAAAGATACGACAGATAGGAGTGGCTAGAGTCGACTACCATCATCAGTAGCTTTCTCCTCGTAGTTCCAGGCAAGGCAGGTCGCAGAGAATATTGAAAACAACAAAGCAGCAGGGGTCTAAACAGCCACAAGCCGGAGACAATCCGCGGTCAATCTGCGTTGTGGGCTGCGTTAGCTAGCTGCTACGCCAAACAGCTCCTCAGACCCGGCCTTGGTCGGCAGGATCACTGGACAGATCGCAGCGGTTCCAGCAACTGATGCCAAACGTGTCGCGGGATCCAAACTCAAAAAGGTAGCTATGATTTTGTTGAGTCACTCAGGTATCATAATGAACACACATAAGACATTGCAAAATGTGTAGAATTGCAGGAAAAATGCAAAATGTTCTCTCTGTCAACAAGACGGGTGAGAAGAGTTTGTTGCGAGGTGGGGGTTTGTTACTAGGCCGATAAATAAAAATATACATCTTGACCTTTGCCACCTAGGAAATGTTTGTGACCGGCTCTTCTCAAATAGTATTTGATTACCCCTTGCCTAGGGCTTGGCGATATATAAAAAAAAATCAACTCAAATTTCTGTAACTTATGGGCGATACACGATACATACACAATATATACAAAAGTATGTGGACACCTCTTCAAATTAGTGGATTCGGCTATTTCAGTCACACCTGTTGCTGACAGGTGTATAAAATCTATCACACATCCATGCAATCTCCATAGACAAACATTGACCAAAGAATGGCCTTACTGAAGAGCTCAGACATTCAACGTGGCACAGTCATAGGATGCCACCTTTACAACAAGTCAAATTTCAGCCCTGCTAGAGCTGCCCCGTTCAACTGTAAGTACTGTTATTGCGAAGTGGTAGGCCGCAAAGTGGTAGGCCACACAAGCTCACAGAATAGGACCGCAGAGTGCTGAAGCGCGTAGTGCGTAAAAATCATCTGTCCTCGGTTTCAACACTCACTACCGAGTTACAAACTGCCTTTGGAAGCAACGTCAGCACAAGAACTGTTTGTCGGGAGCTTTATGAACTGGGTTTCCATGGCCGAGCAGCCGTACACAAGCCTAAGATCACCATGCCCAATGCCAAGCATCGGCTGGAGTGGTATAAAGCTCATTGCCATTGGACTCTGGAGCAGTGGAAACGCGTTCTCTGGAGTGATGAATCACGCTTCACCCTCTGGCAGTCAGATAGAGGAATCTGTGTTTGGCGGATGCCAGGAGAACGCTACCCACCCCAATTAATCTTAACTCTACAGCATACAATTACATTTTAGACGATTCTGTGCTTCCAATTTTTTTGGAAGGCCCTTTCCTGTTTCAGCGTGACAATACTCCTGTACAAAGTGAGGACCATAAAGAAATGGTTGGTCGAGATCAGTGTGGAAGTCAGGCCTGCGAGCCAGACCTCACTAAAGCTCTTGTGGCTGAATGGAAGCAAGTCCCCTGCAGAAATGTTCCATAGCCTTCCCAGATAAGTGGAGGCTGTTATAGCAGCAAAGGGGGGACCAATTCCATATTAATGCCCATGATTTTTGAATGAGATGTTCGACAAGCAGGTGTCCACATACTTTTTATCATGTAGCATATATCAATATTTTATATTTCTCTAAATAAGCTTTGTTGTACAATGAAACATCAATATACTGCATTTCAAACAGTCAGCTATAATCTAATGAGCTCAGGGCATGTGAAATTACACCTAGGCTAATTATAAGCTGTCCACAACCATAAGACCCGCTATTATTAAATGCAATTATTTTATCAAAAATAGCTTAACCTGGCTTTTTGCAGTAATGACTGATCTGGCAAGGTTCAATGGATGAAGGCAATAAGGTGATAACCTCTAGGTGGCACTGTTGTAATACCATAAGACTACTTTTATATCTATTGAAACAAGGCCAAACCAAACGTGATCATGGTGGTGTTTTAGAGTATTGGAACGAGGCCCATCAAAACAAACAGATTACTGGCTAGCAAGCTAATAATAATGAAAACAACCAGTTATAGCATACTAACAAAACATTATCTTAATGAAAGTAATGTTCCATAGTTTGAGTAGAGGAGTATATAAAGTACATTTGGTAAACTTTTCTGCTGTCTGTGATGATGGAACCAACCTCTCAGCACCTCAGCACCATGTGCACACTGGTCTGCTGCTGTTCATGCTTTACTTGAAGGGTGCGGTTACAACATGTAGGTAAGGCAGGTCAGGATTGTTTGTGATTGGTCGATTACGTTTCGAAACATGGTGCATGTGCTGTGACGCAGTTGAGGTACGGTTTGGTTGATTATGAGCTGAGAGACTCAATCCAGAGGTGTGAGATGCCACACATGCCGATGTTATAACAAAAACGCTCATAAAAACAATTAAAACTTGATACTCGTAATACAGGTGTTTCCTATTAACCTGATTCATCACCCAGCCCTACGTTAGTCCATCCCCATTTCGACTGTTTGCTTCCGTTTGGTTCCTAGTGAATACACCCCCAGGTGAGAGGATTTCATATGACCAAACCACTGTTCATTTGAAGCTAGAAATCAGCAGTCGGCTCTAGCGTTTCCCCCCTCAGATGTTTTGTACCGTTGAGAATACAGCTTACTTGTCAATGAAGTCATCTGTGCTTTTTTTCTGTATGTTGTCTGCGTGGCGGATGAGCCAGATGATCTCGTCCCGGGCGAAAGAGAGAGCCATGAACACAAACAGAGCCTGTGGGGAAAAACAACCCGGCCTTTAGACTCAGACATCCTAGTACACTATCACACAAAAAGGGAAGGGAACACTGATGCAAAGCGCATGAATAGAGGAAACCGAAGTGAAGAGGAAATTCAGTCTTTATCAACTTCCACGGTCCTCCATGATTTGCTGAATTTCTTCTTCAGAATACATAACAACATATATAACGTGTGTTACTTATCTAAGATGACTTTTTAGTGACAGAAGCAAGACATCAAAAAGGGGATATATTTTTTTGGGGGGGGGTTTTACCTTTGGGCCCAACAGTCCAGGCTGGTCAGACAGAACTGTGGCCAACTCTTTCAGGGCAGACCTAAGAAACTTGCGCCTTTCTCTGTGCATGGATCCACTGCAATGAATGCAAAATAATGTTTAATGGATGTAGCATTATGAAAATGTTATTGCAAGGCAGTATGAAAAAACAACTACCGTGGACAATGAAGAGGATATACTTACGCCTGCGATAGTGCTTGTTCTTTGCATTCTTTGATGTCATTTAGACGTTTATTGTAGCTGGAAAACAATGGGCGGGGTTAAAATGCTGTAAGGTGAAGAGACTTGTGTACATTTTCTATGGTACTTTTATTTTGTAAAAATGTCTTTCACACACAATGCTCTCAAGGCTCCAATTACAACACAACAAAATGTGTCTGAATTAATTTATTACGTCTCTCTCTCTCTCTGTAAAGGTAGTTGGTTCTTACATGTACTAGCTACTGAGCTATGATCGAAAATACACTCTGCCCTTGAAACTATTGCCTGAGTTCAACGTTGCAGCTAGCAGTCTTTCCACACAGAGCTTTCAGAAGTACAAGTCTGGATTTACACAGCAGTGAGTTGACACTTGACTTAGAATTCAACAGTCCTGTGGTGTGTGCTAGTTAGATGACATATCTGGCATGTTCATCGCCAGTACTGGTGGAGCAGAGTTCAAAATCAAGGGTCAACCCACCAGGAAAAAACATGTTGAATCAATGTTCTATCAACTTCATATTTTGTCACATTTTAACATTACATTTACGTTGATCATTCTAAATTCAGCTTAAATGCTTCATAAACACAACATAAATGTGTTACATATCATCTATAACCGTACGTCATGCTTTATAAGGGGTGACATAACTGTGACATAACCACCTATGGAAAATGTGACGTAAACCACTATGTCAAATATGACATAAACCTGTGATTTATAAAAGGTGGCAGAAGTACTGCTTAATAAAGGCCTTATGAATCACATTAAATTGAGGCTTCACAAAGCATTTATAACCCTGTCATGTATCTTGGTAGAGCATTGCAACGCCAGGATAGTGGGTTAGATTCCCGGGACCACCCATACGTAAACATTTATTCACGCATGACTTAGTCGCTTTGGATAAAAGTGCCTGCTAAATGTTATATTACTCTAAATGTATAGGATGGCCCAAGTTCTTTCCCTCTTGGGTGCATTGTCACCCAACTTTGACCTCAACTTTCCCCAAAAAGCTGTGCTGCAGGACGACACCACATGCACAGCAAAAAACGTCAGTCAGACCTTTTAAAGTCTGTAAAAATGTTATGCCTTCTTCTGTTTTCATCCCAAATTAAATTTTCTCAGTTTAGATTTTCCAGGTTTTGGATTTCCCACAAATTTATTTTTTTTTTTCCCCTAGTTTTGTCATACTTTTAAAATATAAAAACATGATTTTCAGTGTTAACAACAATGCTTTTGAAGTCTGTGAAAACTCTTAGAAACATACAGATTTGAGTGTAGTTGCCCTTTAATTCAGTGTGCATGCCCTGCACTGTTGTTTGGTAAGAGGGTTTTCTGTAGCGCAGTAATCACGTGATGTTTATGTATTTCATATACAGTGATTCACATTGTGGCCGCCAATGGAATGGGTGGAGTAAAAGACCAGCAATACTCTGTATTATTCAGAACCCCATGAAATGACACCATACAGTGTGTGTGTATATATATATATATATATATATATATATATACAGTGGGGAGAACAAGTATTTGATACACTGACGATTTTGCAGGTTTTCCTACTTACAAAGCATGTAGAGGTCTGTAATTTTTATCATAGGTACACTTCAACTGTGAGAGACGGAATCTAAAACAAAAATCCAGAAAATCACATTGTTTGATTTTTAAATAATTCATTTGCATTTTATTGCATGACATAAGTATTTGATCACCTACCAACCAGTAAGAATTCCGGCTCTCACAGACCTATTAGTTTTTCTTTAAGAAGCCCTCCTGTTCTCCACTCATTACCTGTATTAACTGCACCTGTTTGAAATCGTTACCTGTATAAAAAACACCTGTCCACACACTCAATCAAACAGACTCCAACCTCTCCACAATGGCCAAGACCAGAGAGCTGTGTAAGGACATCAGGGATAAAATTGTAGACCTGCACAAGGCTGGGATGGGCTACAGGACAATAGTCAAGCAGCTTGGTGAGAAGGCAACAACTGTTGGCGCAATTATTAGAAAATGGAAGAAGTTCAAGATGACCGTCAATCTCCCTCTTTCTGGGGCACCATGCAAGATCTCACCTCGTGGGGCATCAATGATCATGAGGAAGGTGAGGGATCAGTCCAGAACTACACGGCAGGACCTGGTCAATGACCTGAAGAGAGCTGGGACCACAGTCTCAAAGAAAACCATTAGTAACACACTACGCCGTCATGGATTAAAATCCTGCAGCGCAGGCAAGGTCCCCCTGCTCAAGCCAGCGCATGTCCAGGCCCGTCTGAAGTTTGCCAATGACCATCTGGATGATCCAGAGGAGGAATGGGAGAAGGTCATGTGGGCTGATTAGACAAAAATAGAGCTTTTTGGTCTAAACTCCACTCGCCGTGTTTGGAGGAAGAAGAAGGATGAGTACAACCCCAAGAACACCATCCCAACCGTGAAGCATGGAGGTGGAAACATCATTCTTTGGGGATGCTTTTCTGCAAAGGGGACAGGACGACTGCACCGTATTGACGGGAGGATGGATGGGGCCATGTATCGCGAGATCTTGGCCAACAACCTCCTTCCCTCAGTAAGAGCATTGAAGATGGGTCGTGGCTGGGTCTTCCAGCATGACAACGACCCGAAACACACACTCAGGGCAACTAAGGAGTGGCTCCGTAAGAAGCATCTCAAGGTCCTGGAGTGGCCTAGCCAGTCTCCAGACCTGAACCCAATAGAAAATCTTTGGAGGGAGCTGAAAGTCCGTATTGCCCAGCGACAGCCCCGAAACCTGAAGGATCTGGAGAAGGTCTGTATGGAGGAGTGGGCCAAAATCCCTGCTGCAGTGTGTGCAAACCTGGTCAAGAACTACAGGAAACGTATGATCTCTGTAATTGCAAACAAAGGTTTCTGTACCAAATATTAAGTTCTGCTTTTCTGATGTATCAAATACTTATGTCATGCAATAAAATGCAAATTAATTACTTAAAAATCATACAATGTGATTTTCTGAATTTTTGTTTTTGATTCCGTCACTCACAGTTGAAGAGTACCTATGATAAAAATTACAGACTTCTACATGCTTTGTAAGTGGGAAAACCTGCAAAATCGGCAGTGTATCAAATACTTGTTCTCCCCACTGTACATACATACACATATATACACACACACACACACACACACACACACACACACACACACACACACACACACACACACACACACATATACTGTATGGTGTCATTTCATGGGGTTCTGAAAAATACATAATATATTCTACAAACCCTACGGAGTACACCTTATAATACTTTTACTGCGACACCCAGAATAGTTTTTGTTCTATAAGCCAATTTGCATTCCATATCTAGTGATTCGCATTAGGTGCATGTGTATGACCTTGGAACATGTTTTAAAACCAACATTTAATGCAAATGTCACTTAAATATGAACAAATATGAATCATTGTTAATGTTTAAACAATTATTTTTCATATAACATTAATAAATACAGGTTGTTGACACTTTTATACTATTACGTGGGGGAATTTTATTTAGCAAATTTCAGAATTTGTGATGAGACGCTGATCATGTGATGAGTTCGCAAATCAAATGCCCAATTGTGGTGCCACTGGACAGCAAAAAAAAAAAAAGTTACTTAACATTAGTTCATTGTACTTTAAATGTGCTTGTACAGTAGCTACACTACTGTATAATGTTAAATGTAATTGGTTCCCAAGTGGCGCAGTGGTCTAAGACACTGCATCTCAGTGCTAGAGGCGTCACTACAGACAACCTGGTTCGAATCCAGGCTGTATCTCAACCGGCCGTGATTGGGAGTCCCGTAGGGCGGCGCACAATTGGCCCAGCGTCGTCCGAGTTTGGCCGGTCTAGGCCGTCATTGTAAATAAGAATTTGTTCTTAACTGATTTGCCTAGTTAAATAAATGTTAAATAAAATTAAAATAAAATAGTAATTGCATTGGACTTTTTGAAACTTAATATATATTTGTATTGTTTTAAAAATAAAAGGGAAATGTATGGTTTAAACATGTCTTTAATGTTTATTTGTTTTAGCTGTTAGTGATCATTTCATAAGTGTTAATACATTTGTATTTATATTATTAAGCCTTTATCTATGTGTTATGAATGACCGAAGTTGTCTCACTTCAAAGTAAGTATTACAGGACACTACATAGTGTCAATAAATAGGTTATTAACGTTCTGCTGATTTATGAAGGATCTTTCATGATCAACAGGTGTGAGAGGTATTTAAATGGGTTGATGGACCTGCAAAGCTTGTGTGGATTTGGTCCAACCTGGATCTACTGCACCAGGTATTCCTCTTCTGTTCCCATGCTGGAGACCAGGGCTTGATTACAACCTGTTAGAATGGTGCCAACTTTTTGTGGCTGATCTTTCAGCGGGGGAGTGGATGAAAGTGTCAAAAGACCTGATGGGCCCAACACTGCACAGTACGGCGCGTTTTTGTTGTGTGCGTGTTTGTGTACTGACGAACATTTAACTTGGCTGCAGAAGAAAGCCACTTTCAATTTCTTTAGGTTGGGAGCTTTCATCAAGGTAAGTGTTTCTCTGTGTAACGTCGTCCCCAGGCTATTGCGCTCACAGCACATACAAGCCCGGGATATCAACCATTCAGAGCTGGCCTTTGTGGAAGTGACCATAGAATTCTATAGGAGCGACCTTACTGAGTAAAGTATATGTCATCGTCACTAGTTAACACAGTAAAAAAGTTATTATGGCTAAACATTTCCACAATTTATCTTCGAAAATAAAAAAGAAACCAATGAAGGCCAAGTTTGATTTGGGTAGAAGTGTCTGGGAACGAGATTAGGTGTAACGTGACACTATAAAGCAAATGTTTATCATATTCGACATAGTGGGTTATGTCACAATTGACATTGGCCATTATGTCACACAGTTACACCACATTTATGAACCCTTTATAAAGCATGACATACAGTTATAGATACTTTGTAACACATGTTGAGCTTATGAAGGCATTATGAAGTCTTGATGAAGCCTTTACAAGCTGACCAAAATGGTCAATTAAAACAACCTAAAACTACAAATAAAACTTGAACAAAAAAATGGTTTGTAAAGGTACAACATAGCTACATCATATAGAGTTGTAAAGGTACAACATAGCTACATCATATAGAGTTGTAAAGGTACAACATAGCTACATCATATAGAGTTGTAAAGGTACAACATAGCTACATCATATAGAGTTGTAAAGGTACAACATAGCTACATCATATAGAGTTGTAAAGGTACAACATAGCTACATCATATAGAGTTGTAAAGGTACAACATAGCTACATCATATAGAGTTGTAAAGGTACAACATAGCTACATCATATAGAGTTGTACAGGTACAACATAGCTACATCATATAGAGTTGTACAGGTACAACATAGCTACATCATATATAGTTGTACAGGTACAACATAGCTACATCATATAGAGTTGTACAGGTACAACATAGCTACATCATATAGAGTTGTACAGGTACAACATAGCTACATCATATAGGGTTGTACAGGTACAACATAGCTACTTCATATAGAGTTGTACAGGTACAACATAGCTACATCATATAGAGTTGTACAGGTACAACATAGCTACATCATATAGATTTTTTCAAGAACTGAAACTTAACATAAAATGAAAAGTGAAAGTAGTATAATAACCTTGGTACAGATGACTTTGGACTGACCCTTCAAATTCAGCATGAACAAAAAACAAAAATGGTATTTACTACTTGTATCAGTGCCAGAAAACAAAATGATTTCAAGACATACATCATGAATCCTCCCGCAGCTCCTCATAAGAAAGGCACTGAGAGAGGTGTATTCGGAGTGGTGTGAGGGTGGTGTGTTGTGTGTTGGCGAACGGCTTACCCGCGAATGTTGACGAACAGGTCCTCACAGGCCTTGTGGATGTGGAAGACCTCGTCCCTGAAGAGACAGAGGCAGGTGCTGCTCTGGAGGGCCAGCTTCCACAGGCTCAGCGCCGCTGGGTCAGTATTCAGCACTGCGTGGCACAGGACGTATCCGACTAACGGAGGGAGGGGAGGTTAGTACTGTGAAAACTGCTAAATGCTTCAAAAATAGTAAGAACATTGATTCCAGCCTACTTTTTTCACTGAGACCCACCTGAAACATTTGGGTATTATTTGTGACTGGTATAAAACACGATTTTGGAGCCGGGATCTAGGTTTAAGTAAGTAAGCAAGCCTTGGACAAGTAAAGCCTTGTCCGAGCTAGGCAGGTTGATGTACAAGTACACCCCCTGGACAGGACACTAGTCTGTCGCAGGGCCTTACCCCCAATCGCTCTACTTATTGCGGAGTGCCAAGCAGAGGCATGAAGTCCCACGTTTTGGGATGACTTGACCGGGGACCAAACCCCCAACCATCCAATCTCAGGGCAGACACGAAGCACAAGGCCACTGAGTTGGTCTAGTTTTAAGCCAGGACCCAAAATGAATCCTCCCTGACCAATCTGAAACATTGCGTTTAACTAAAAAAAACGTGAGCAGCAAACTTACACACAATCCATTTCTCCATACAGTCTAAGGAGAGGTATTCACAGGGCATCTAGAACAGAGGTCAGAGGTTTGTCAGGATAAATGCAGCTCAAATTAATTCACAGATGAAGATGGAACTGCAAATATATTATTGGCTAATAATGAGGACTATGAACACTACATTTACAGAATTAGTCGAATAAATGGGAGAACATCCAGATAAGGTGTTGGATGGTGAGAGGTGTTAACTGATTGGTGTGAAGATGGGTTTAGTAGTAGTCATAGTAGTAGTAGTAGTAGAGGCCTAGGGAGGTGACTGGGCAGTGGGCACTGACTGTGTCTGACTGGGCTGGGTTGAGCATGGTACTGGGGGAGCTCATCAGGCTCAGAAGCTGGGCGTTCCTCCACTGGTCTGCGGACAGGTTCCTCCTGGGGTAGACCACCTGCAGCGAGACGAGCGCGTCTGACAGAGACTGCATCGCCATCGGAACAGAAAGAGAAGGGGATTCATTGGCGGTATTTCTGGGTGCATAACCGTTTCTACAGGTATTTACTTGGTAGTCAATAGGAAATTGTGGACACATCTTACATAGTTCTGTCTGTGTCGTATATGTAGTAAAGTGCTATGTATTTTTTCTTTGTATATTAGTGTTACTGAGGAATGTATTCACAGACATCTAGTGTCTCACCTTCCCATGAGGGACAAACTCTTCCATCATCTTCTTCAGAGGATTCTCATAGTCTACGATCATTTGGCCCAGCCTTGGGTATTCCCTGTCACTGGGCGCGGAGCAGAGAAAAAAAAAAAACACAGTCAAAAGACATCACGTAATCCATTTCACAGAGGATAGTCCTGCTCATAGCTCTAGCTGTACCTGGCCCCGTGTGTCATTTCATGGGCGTAGTTGTAGAGTCCAATGATTGCTTTACGCTCTTCAATACGGGACAGTAGCATCATTAGTGTAGTGTAGGTGACAACTAAGTCAAGGTAGTTCTTGGTGAGGTCAAAGTTAACCGTCTATAAAGACAGAATGAAAAACTTCAGTTAGCTTTGATTAGGATTATAGAAAAGGTATAATCTGAGGAGATGTGAAAAAACAACAACAACATGTATTTGTATACGAAATAAAGGGAATTGTGGAAAGATTAATACTTACGATATCAAAGAACACCTGGCAAGCATCAATAGTGTTCAGCAATTCAGAAACATGGTCCTAGAAGAAAGATAAATACATACTGTAACACTCATGTCTGGGTTGTACAGGTACAACATAGCTACTTCATATAGAGTTGTACAGGTACAACATAGCTACATCATATAGAGTTGTACAGGCACAACATAGCTACTTCATATGGGGTTGTACAGGTACAACATAGCTACTTCATATAGAGTTGTACAGGTACAACATAGCTACATCATATAGAGTTGTACAGGCACAACATAGCTACTTCATATGGGGTTGTACAGGTACAACATAGCTACTTCATATGGGGTTGTACAGGTACAACATAGCTACATTATATAGAGTTGTACAGGTACAACATAGCTACTTCATATAGAGTTGTACAGGCACAACATAGCTACTTCATATGGGGTTGTACAGGTACAACATAGCTACTTCATATAGAGTTGTACAGGTACAACATAGCTACTTCATATAGAGTTGTACAGGTACAACATAGCTACTTCATATAGAGTTGTACAGGTACAACATAGCTACTTCATATGGGGTTGTACAGGTACAACATAGCTACATCATATAGAGTTGTACAGGTACAACATAGCTACTTCACATAGGGTTGTACAGGTGCCTAATTAACACATATATAAAGCATATTACATTATGCTTATTATTACATTAAATATACATATCAAGTAGTTTAAAATTTAGTTTAAAAAATGTATTTCCTTACCTTGAATTCCATGACATCCACAAATGTGAAGTAATACAGAGCTAGATTCTTTAGTATTTCAGACTTTTCTTTTTGAAGCTGTGTAAGCTGTTGCTGTAAATGTAGAACAATGTGTTAGGTCTCTCAAGGAGCTTGTCAAGGTAGTCATGTCAAACTCATCTGAAAGGTTCTCTTCTTTCACCAGCAGTAATACGCCACGTCATTCTCCTGGTTTGATGGTCGCCATTTTACGGCACTATTATTTTGACAATCAATGAACAAAAAGGTTTTCCACTGATTTCTATATTTCATTGCATATCTAACTACAGAAATGTGCCGATGAACTACAACCTCATGGTAAATCATTTGTAAATTGCACATGAACCTTGTATTAAGTTTAGACCGTTTTAGTTTTACTACACCAGTAAGCCTTTGGTACCTAGATCTAATTAGCTAATGACTTCATGACAAAAAAAATACACTGTAGGGAACCCTAGGTACTGAGTGACTATGCAGTATTTTCTAAAGGATGGTTTGTAGTTGTGGTATGTATTACTCTAATATTACCATGAGCTATGCTTTATTGCCAAATCGAGACTAAATATTGGTCTAGCAATGTTTATCTAAATCAGCTCTAGCATTAGCTATATACAAGTATTAATTGTTATCCCTTACATATATTATAGGACTGTCTTGTACGTCAGTAAAATGGTATAACGTTAATGCACCAATAAGTACGTGTTAGTAAGTCATTTCTGGCGGTTAGGTTAACCAAATTACCCATGCCCCATATTACATTTCATGGAAGAAGACCAAAACAATAATAAATGTCAGTTTTCATTAAACTATTCTCCTCTTCTGTAAAAATGGAAATACAGTCTTAGTTGTGACATTTTCACGTGAATAATGCTCCAATCAAGGGTTTAGCTATTACATCTTTACTAGACAAATTAGCAAGAGCACGTTTTATTGTATTTGTATGTGCTACTTTCCCCACTGATGAGCTGTGTTTACACAGGCAGCTCAATTCTAATACACTTTTGACCAATCACATTAGATCGACATCAGATCTTTTTCAGACCTGATTGGCCAAAAGACCAATTAGCGGGAAAAATATCAGAATTTGGCTGCCTGTGTAGCCCTAAGGCTGCATTTACAGTAGTTGGGCAAAATATCTGAATTGGGCTGCCTGTGTAAACGCAGCCATAGAGGCCTAGATTGTACTATATATGTGTGTAGTCTAATTGGTTAGAAATAATGACAGAGATGATTCAAATAGAATGGTTTAATGACCAGATAACCTAGTTATGTCCAGATGCAGTACTAGGCTGTACGAAGGAATCCAAGCGCTAAAGCAGAATTAAACTACATTAACCAGATTTCAACCTTAACGTAGAAGGGGCGGGTCAAATTAAACAGCTTAGATTCCTTTGCATAGTCTATCAGGAAAAGAAGCAATAGTCTATATGAGAACTAAAACTGTTCCACTACAAAAAGGCACACTAAGCAAAGCAAAATGGGACTCCAAATAGTACAAACTTACCAAAAAGAACAATCCAGAAAAAGCCAAGTTAAGCATGCAAAACATCGAACAAAGAAAAAAATAACATAAGGGACATATTGACACAGTTAAACATAATTAAGCTCAAAGTCATTCCAATAGGCAGTTAAGCTACACATTTCACACAAACACAGCAAAGGCTAATATTAAAAAGTAGCATATGACAACACAAATGTACAGTACACATAACGTACATACGGTATGAATATGTGATCATAAATGTAGATGTTACAATTGTTAAATGATGAAAGACAATTTCCTGGGACACTAGGGCTAAAATAATAATAATTGAATGTACAAAACATTATGACTTTCCATGACATAGACTGACCAGGTGAATCCAGGTGAAAGATATCTCTTACTGAGGTCACTTGTTAAATCCATTTGAAATCAGTGTAGATGAAGGTGAGGAGACAGGTTAGTTTTTTAGCCTTTAGACAATAGAGACATGGATTGTGTAACGTGTGCCATTCAGAGGGTGAATGGGCAAGACAAAAGATGTACTGTAAGTGCCTTTGAACGGGGTTTGGTAGCAGGTGCCACACACACCGGTTTGTGTTCACGCTCAACAGTTTCCTGTGTGTACGCTCAGTGTATTTAAAACACTACATTTCTGTCATTTAGCAGACTCTCTTATAGAGAGAGACTTACAGTAGTGAGTGCATGTATTTTTCATACTGTTCACCCGTAGATCATGCGAGCGGCATGCTCTACCGACTGAGCTACATGGCAGGTCAATAACCAATTAACTATCTTGTTACACCAACTAGGTCTACTACATAAATAAGGAAGGTCACTTGAATAAAACTTAAAAACAGAACTTACATTATTGTTTCGCGTCTCTATTGCAGGGAATTTCCGTACGATAAACTTAACCGCCGACTCCATGTTTTTGTCGACCAGGTATGACGGCTTTGCTTTGGGGTCCCCGCATGCCTAAAGTGGAGAGGGAACAGAACAATAGAACAGAAACAGCCGTCATGTTTGAATACTGGCTGATTCTCATGGAGCGGCATTATTAGTCAAATAAGAGGGTTGTTAAGTAAGTGCATGGTTGACAGGATGAACAGGCAGACTGAAAAGGGTTTGATTTTAGCTGAAAAAGGAGAGAGAGAGAGAGAATCCTACACAAGGTCTCCTGTTCAGGTCTCGTAAATTTAAAATGCCAACTGGAATCAATAGTTAAATGCAGTTTGTTTTGTCCTCAATTATGATCAGTTTTATATTGGGCAGCTCTCTACGAAGGGGATTGTTCTTAAATGGGAAGTTTACCTAAAATCAAACATTCCAAAGTGATTCCATACATTGAAACTAGTTGGAGTTAAGACTTCTCCCCCCCCCTCGCTCTCCCTGCTGTCTAGAACTGGAAATCTGCTAAAACGGGTCACGTGATTCATGATTTCTTTGTGCACTACTAGCTCTGCTCCATTGTCATTGAAAGAGCTATCGTTGACACATTTTTAATTTAACCAAAAGAGCTACTTTGATCAAAAGTAGTATCGGTTTTGAGTCAGGAAATGTATACATTCCACAGAGAACGACTGTGATTATTTTACATCATTATTATGTGGCAACAACAACGGAGATGGGCAACAACTGTGCATGTGCGCTCGTGGGGCAAACTGACTCACAGTGCATTCGGAAAGTATTAAGACCCATTCCCTTTTTCAATTGTTTTTTTAAGTCACAGCCCTATTCTAAAATAGATTAAATACATTTTGTTCCTCGTCAATCTACACACAATAACCTATAATGACGAAGCGAAAACAGGTTTAGATGTGCTTGCTAATTCATTACAAATAAAAAAACAGAAATAACTGATTATAATAACTTAGTCCTAATCATTGCAGTTCGCATTGATCTTGTGTTGTAACCATTGAACCATATCATGTAGACATAGCCTAGTCGCTCAACAGATTAGCATGTGCCCCGTCTTTAAGACAAGGGGGTTGAGGAGATCCAGTAATTGTCTTACATTGTAATAGACAGTAATTGTGTCATCTTACAATGCAGAATAAAAATGGTGTTGTTGCATTTTAATTACTTGGGATCTTGTCTACTCGCTTTAAAAAATAATCATAACCTCCTATGTCTGATGTGTTGGCTAGTCGTGTTTTTTTATTTTGTAATGACAACATTTCATGCTTTTAATAACTGTATAGCCTTGCGTGAAATACATGGCCCCAGGAACCAACTGGGGTAGGCCTATTTGGATGCATGTAGTCTGGTCTATTGTGTTTTCGTAACTCTCACCTTCCCTATCGATAGTGGCCAAGAGTATCCTAACAATAGAATTACTTTTAGCCCCATGGCCATAAAACAATTATTACAGATTATAAAACATTGCATCACATTATACTTGTGTTAGGATGGACGTTTTTCTTTGTCAATACACAAAATAATTTAGCTTACAACTCAAAAGATATCAACAGTCAATACCTTTCATGTTAAGCACTGTTTGTATCATGAAGTCCCATAGTGTCACAAATAACCGTGAGCTCAATTTCCCCGTCTCACTCGCAGGTTCTGGCCTCAATAGATGTGAGTTGATGTTGTCTACAAGGATATTTTCACACATTTTCCCAATGTCTGATGTCTTGGCTAGCCATGGCTTATTTGCATGACAACATTTCAGGCAGCTGTATAGCTTTGTGTGAAAACCTGGCCACAGAAACCACCTGGGGTATATGATATCCCATAGTCTTGTCTATTTCTAACTCCTCCCCCTGTCAATAGGGGCCATGAGTATCCTAGCAACATCATTAGGTCTAGCATGATATACATAACAAAAAAGGTTTTCTAGGTTAGTAAACAGAGCATCACTTGACTTCTGTGTTTGGGTGGAAGTTTATCTTTGCCAATACACGTAATACTAACCATCATTGCTGTGTTCCAATGGCACGTTGTGTTAGCTAATCAAAGTTTATCATTTTAAACGGCTAATTGACCATTAGAAAAACCTTTTGCAATTATGTTAGCACAGCTGAAACTGTTGTGCGGATTAAAGCAGCAATAAAACTTGCCTTCTTTAGACTTGTTGAGTATCTGGAGAATCAGCATTTGTGGGTTTGATTACAGGCTCAAAATGGCCAGAAACAAATAACTTTGTTCTGAAACTCGACAGTCTATTCTTGTTCTGAGAAATGAACGCTATTCCATGCGAGTAATTGCCAAGAAACTGAACTTCTGTCTACTCCCAGCACAAACTGGCTCTAACCAGAATAGAAAGAGGAGTGGGAGGCCCCAGTGCACAACTGAGCAAGAGGACAAGTACATTAGAGTGTCTAGCTTGAGAAACAGACGCCTCACAAGTCCTCAACTGCCAGCTTAATTAATTAGTACCCGGAAAACACCAGTCTCAACATCAACAGTGAAGAGGCGACTCCGAGATGCTGGCCTTCTAGGCAGAGTTGCTAAGAAAAAGCCATATCTCAGACTGGGCAATAAAAATAAAAGATTAAGATGGGCAAAAGAACACAGACACTGGACAGAGGAAGATATGGCTTTATCTTTGCAACTAGAAGGCCAGCATCCCAGAGTCGCCTCTTCACTGTTGACGTTGACACTGGTGTTTTGTGGGTACTATTTAATCAAGCTGCCAGGACTTGTGAGGCATCTGTTTTATGTTATTTTAAAATGGACAAAAAAATGTGCTTCTCTTTCAAAAACAAGGGAATTTCTTAGTGACCCCAAACTTTTGAACTGTAGTGTAATAATGAAAATGTGAACAAGCTACAACTGCTTTGAATAACTTGATAAACCTAATTTGCTTTATATAAGTATTTTTATTATAAAAATGTATCATGCATGTACATCACATTTTGAATACATTATGTCTAGCATTATATAAAGTACCATATTTCCAGTTACAACATAAGCTACTTGTATTTTGTGAAACACCCAAATTATAATTTAGAATACGTCTGTGTATGTACCATGTAAACATGTGAAACTGCACCCTGCATTAACTGTGTAGGTGAGAAACACTTCAAGGTGGTCTTCCCAAAACAGTCCAAGCAGTGGGTGGCGCCAAAATAATTATAAAAATAAATGAAGAAAAACAATGTGCAGTTCAGGGAGAAACTGGTTGACCAGGTGCTGGAGTGGCAACAAGATCCAACAGTGGTTTACAATAATCCTTCATCCCACCTGCTCAAGCCTACTGTAATCTTCCAGCCAACATTACCAGAGGAGAGACCTGAGAAAAGACCTGGTTAGAAGATATCACTCCAGGATGAACAAGTAGACACAAACAAATACTTTTGGGATGCACATACAATAGTTGCTAACATTATGTTATATAGTAGTATTTTTATATTTTTATATATAACTAAACAATGTTTGAATATTTTGTATTCCAGTTTTTGTGACAACAATATATTACAATACTGGCTTTATTGATCCATTTGCATGGATATTCTTTATTTTTGCAGTCACAGAACCTAACCTGAATCAAAACACACACACACACACACACACACACACACACACACACACACACACATCACAGGCTGGGAGCAACACATACATGTAACTTTGAAGTCCTGGGAGTCTTCCACTTCCTGAAAACCAGTGTAGACCCAAATACCACTGGATATATTTGCCCCAAACACACTTTGTATTCAGGACAAAAAGTTAATTGCTTTGACACATTCTTTGCATTATTACTTTAGTGCCTTATTGCAGGCAGGATCAATGTTTTGGAATATTTGTATCCTGTACAGGCTTCCTTCTTTTCACTCTGTCAATTAGGTTAGCATTGTGGAGCAACTACACTAACTGTTTCAAAGTCACATATTGGCATCATGGTGAAATCACTGAGAGGTTTCTTTCCTCTGCTGCAATTGAGTTAGGAAGGATGCCTGTATCTTCGTAGTGACTGGGTGTATTGATACCCCATTCAAAGTGTAATTAATAACTTCACCATGCTCAATTGGATATTTTGTCCGATTTTTATTTTATTTTACCCATCTCCAATAGGTGCCCTTCTTTGTGACGCATTGAAAAACCTCCCTGGTCTTTGTGGTTGAATCTGTGTTTGAAATTCACTGCTCGACTGAGGGACCTTACAGATAATTGTGGGTACAGAGATGAGGTAGTTAAACACTATTATTGCATGTTAAGCACGTTTTACTCCTGAACTTATTTAGGCTTGCCTTAACAAAGGGGTTGGAAACTTATTGAGTAAAGACATTTTTAGCTTTTCAATTTGTAAACATTTTGAAAAACAAAATTAAACATTATGGGATATTGTGTGTAGGCCAAATAATAGTTTTTTTGTGCAAGTATTTGATAGTACTTAAAAAAACAAAATGCAAATTCAGACATACACTTCCAATAAAACAAATAATTAGTCTCTCTTTGATTGACAGCAGAGCTAGTAGTGAACAAAGACTGTCACGTGACCCGTTTTAGCAGCTTTCCAGTTCTAGACAGCAGGGAGAGAGAAGGGGAGTTCTCCTTCTCCCTCTAACTAGTTTCAATGTATGGAATCAGTTGGGACATATTGGATTTTAGGTCAACTTCCCCTTTAACATGGTGTAAAAGCGGGGCATGCATTTTGGGTACAGGTGTCATAAGGTGAACAGGGTGCTGTGCATGCATGTGTTGTCATCACAGAGGTTAATAATGATAGTGTTCACACACCATTGGGTTTAGTAACTAACTGGAATATTATACCACAATCATTGGAGGAAGTAGATTTATATATGAAAACGGAGGGCAGTCAAACGTCAGGGTCATGTTCATTAGGGCACACAACAGAAAACGTGTTTTAAGTTTAAAGTGTTTTTGCCCACGTCAAACGAAAATTAGCATCCAGGAAGTCCCTCCTTGTTTCAGTCTGTTTTCTTCCTCATGATGCCTAAAGAGAATGACCCTAACTGTAACTCACACAACCTTACTGTATTAACGTCAGACTTCCACCTAGTCTCGCTTTATCAAGCCTGAACAACCTAACAGTACAGCATGACAACCATGCACTGTTTGCTTTCATTTTGTATGTCAGAATGAAAAATACACAGAATGATACAGACTAGCCTCTAGGTGACATGTCCTTATCTACTATAAAGTTGATTGGATTAACTGGTTGAACTGGTTAATGTGGCTCTGTGGGGTGTCAAGCTTTCCAATGCTGCCCTGGTCTTGTCTACAGTAGGGTTGTCACGATACCAGTTTTGCGATATTCAGAAGTATTATGGCAAAGAAACAAAACATGAATCTGATCTGCGCTAATGTTGCTATTTTGTAGAAAGCCCTTGTTGATACTAACTAGATGGCCACAACTAGATAACTACCTAGCAAGATGAAGAAATAATTCAATCTCCATAATCCCAATTTGGGGTTTTAGGCTGGGTTTCTGTATAGCACTTTGTGACATCGGCTGATGAAAAAAGGTCTTTATGAATACATTTGATTGATTGATTGATGATACTGCCATTCTACAAGCAGAATCGGTAGGTTCGTTACCGCTTTTGTTCTAGCAAGAGAAGGAAGAGCCTACCACTGTGATAACTACCCATCTGCAGAGATTCTCGCTGTATTTCGTGCTTTACGTTCTTGAGGAAAACAGCCCTAATGTTGGAAACAAATAGCCTTATGTTGTCACCCAGGGTCACATTTGTTTATTTCCCAATATATAGGAAGAGTTGTCTGCTTTGAGTTCTCCATAGAACATGTGGCATAGTAGTATTGTGACACTAGTATTGTGACGACCCTAGCCTACAGTAGCAGTTAGTATGGATGATGTTGCTAGCTACAGTCTTCATTTGAGAAAGAGGAGCGATACAAAACAGAGAGCATGTACAGTGGCAAGAAAAAGTAAGTGAACCCTTTGGAATTACCTGGATTTCAAAATAAATTGGTAATTCAATTTGATCTGATCTTCATCTAAGTCACAACAATAGACAAACACAGTCTGCTTAAACTAATAACACACAAACAATTCTACGTTTTCATGTCTTTATTGAACACACCGTGTAAACATTCACAGTGCAGGGTGGGAAAAGTATGCGAACCCTTGGATTGAACTACTGGTTGACCCTGCTTTGGCAGCAATAACCTCAACCAAACGTTTTCTGTAGTTGCGGATCAGACCTGCACAACGGTCAGGAGGAATTTTGGATGGTTCCTCTTTACAAAACTGTTTCAGTTCAGCAATATTCTTGGAATGTCTGGTGTGAACTGCTCTCTTGAGGTCATGCCACAGCATCTCAATCGGGTTGCGGTCAGGACTGACTGGGCCACTCCAGAAGGCGTATTTTCTTCTGTTGAAGCCATTCTGTTGTTGATTTACTTCTGTGTTTTGGGTCGTTGTCCTGTTGCGTCACCCAACTTCTGTTGAGCTTCAAATTGGCAGACAGATAGCCTTACATTCTTCTGCAAAATGTCTTGATAAACTTGGGAATTCATTTTTCCGTTGGTGATAGAATGCTGTCCAGGCCCTGAGGCCGAAAAGCATCCCCAAACCACGATGCCCACTCCACCATACTTTACAGTTGGGATGAAGTTATGTTGGTGTGCTGTGTCCATTTTTCTGCACACACAGTGTTGCGTGATCCTTCCAAACAACTCAACTTTAGTTTCATCTGTCCACAGAATATTTAGCCAGTAGCGCTGTGGAACTTCCAGGAGCTCTTTTGCGAACTTCAGATGTGCAGCAATGGGTTTTTTTTAGACAGAAGAGGCTTCTTAGTTGTCCTTCCATGAACACCATTCTTGTTTAATGTTTTTTGTATCGTAGACTCGTCAACAGAGATGTTAGCATGTTCCAGAGATGTCTGTACGTCCACGGTAAGACACTCTAGGATTCCTAGAGCATTATGTGCTGTGCTCTTGCAGTCATCTTTGCAGGACGGCCACTCCTAGGGAGAGTAGCAACAGTGCTGAACTTTCTCCATTTATAGACAATTTGTCTTACCGTGGACTGATGGCATTTAGAGATACTTTTGTAACCCTTTCCAGCTTTATGCAAGTAAACCATTCTTAATCTTAGATCTTCTGAGATCTCTTTTGTTCGAGGCATGGTTCATATCAGGCAATGCTTCTTGTGAATAGCAAACTCAAATGTTGTGAGTGTTCTTTATAGGGCAGCTCTAACCAACATCTCCAATCTTATCTCATTGATTGGACTCCAGGTTAGCCAATTAGCTTTTGGAGAAGTCATTAGCTTAGGGTTCACATACTTTTTCCAATCTACACCGTGAATGTTTAAATGATGTATTCAATACAGACAAGAATAATACAATAATTTGTGGGTTATTAGTTTAAGCACAGTGTTTGTCCGTTGTTGTGACTTAGATGACGATCAGATCAAGTTTAATGACTAATTTATGCCGAAATCCAGGTAATTCCAAAGGGTTCACATACTACACATATAAACTAGGTGGTTTGCAACACACACACACACACACACCTACTGAAGGACGAGGATTTAAGAAGACTGGGAGAGAAAAGGACAACACGAAACACACTGCTTCTCAAAACACACAGCAACAAACAGTAGCTGTTAATCAAAAGCTTTTATAGTATAAATTCTGCCAACGTTTCCTCTACCGCTGCAATGGGAAGGAAAATTAGTCCGCCTTTCAAGACCCATTATTTCTGGCAATAGCTCAATGAGAGGGGAAACAAAAGCGTTCCGATTTGGCAACACAGACCTCTTATAGCAGCCGTACAACACCATGCGCAAAAGGCACTGTGGTTAACATTGAGACGGGGGTCATGAAACATGAGACTAGACAGAAGGCAATAGGGAAGGGAGGTTGAGACTTAAGGGGAAGGCAAAAAGCTGTGCAAACCTTCCAAACGTGTCCTTGCTGGGGGAGAAGCATTGTAACAGAAAGAAAGAAAGGTATACATCGACACAGGCTCTAAAGTAACTAACATCCATATCTAATTGAAAACAACTGGTTGTGGAGATGACTGTAACATATTAGAATGTAGAATTATACAGGCCTAGGACTAAGGATGTTCTGTAGGTCTAGCTAGCCTATGGGCTTCCTGAGGAAACAGAAGACTACAGGGTTGTAGGCTTGATAAGCAGAAGGAACAGCACACTAGAGATACATAAATTAACTGTTGTCTTATTTCAAGGCTGTTCGATAACAAAATGGTCTCATACAAAAGCAAAAAGGGGAGAAGCATTGTCAGGCAGTAGGATAAGGTGACCATTCTCTGCCACTACTTGGATAGTAAAGACACTGAACATACCTTATTCAGCCCTTCATTCCTTATTCAGCCAGAGTCAAACAACTCTCGAGCCAATATATAGGACTAAGGGCTACTGTACAACTCACACTGACTATTAAAAGGTCTAATTAAAATGTGGGGAGATCTTTGCCTAACTACAGCAAAATAACAACAAAAATAATCTAAACAGGGCTAATAGATTGATTCATCTTAATGTTTCCTTCTTTGTCAGCATCTCTCTGAAAGCTAGTTGCCAAGCAACCTGACTACTAAATGATTAAAGTGATTATTAAAGTTATCCAGACGCCTTGAGGTTTTAGAGAAACAATTAGCCTCACTTGATCTAAACTAAATAGCCTAATATCAACAATAGCCTACAACATTCCAAGTGAGAACAGCCATCATGGAGATAGAGAACATAAGGCTAACCACAACAGTAGGACCAGCAGATTAGCCCCAAGAAATACTAGCCTAAAACCCTATTTGAAAGAAAAGAAAAAAAGTGACTGCCAGTCATGGGTCTGCACCTGTTAGCTACATTTTCATGTCACAGAATGGTGATAGTATCCTAGCGAAACTACTGCATGATTGTGTGGATGAGTAAATTCGCCTGACTCAGTCAGTTGGATTAAGGCCTACACTTCGCAGCCAGGAGAGTGAATAGAATAGAAGCATCCCATGGCTGACACTGGGCTCCGACCCAGTCCTATCGCTGTGGTTCAGAAGGACAGAGACTGGCCGGGCAGGCCAACAGCTCAGTGTGCCTCATTCACACTAAAGGCCTACAGCCAAATCAAGCCAAGCTGAGCTGTCTGCCTGGTTACAAATCCACCATAGTTGCTAGAACTGTGATGGAAACGACAATATGAAAATAAAATATCCGAACCAGCACAGTACAGTTCGGGTAGGCCAGCATACGGATGGACACATTTATCCGGATAGCCGAATGGACGTTAGTATTCGATTACTTGAGTGACTGCCAAATTATTATTTGGTGAGTCACTTTGGTTTAGATTTTACAGATACAATCCAGAACATTTCCTGCCATTCAATAGAGATCAATAGTAATGGCGTATTTCCGCCAAGGCTCGTTGGCCAAAGCTTAGTGGGAAATTATGTTTAATTTTCTTTATAAAAACTCAGAAAATAAGGTCTGCGTTTAGGAGATCTCACAGCTTTTGTTCTATGAGGTACAGTATGTAACCATTCTCACATTCATAGACAGAGCTCTGGATGCAAGGACTGACCATAGCCTAACTGACAAGTAATTCCTATGCTGTCAAGATCTGCCCTGAAAACAGAATATTTTAGCCTTACAAATGATAAAACATTTTAAGGCCGGGACGATACCAGTCTCACGCTACTCATTAGTATCATGGAAAGGAAACAAAGCACTAATCGGATTTGACTTCTTTAGGAAAAACATCCTAAGGTTGGAAACAAACATTATGTTGTCATCCAGTGTCACATTTTGGCAAATTTTTTTGGGGAGACAATATTTTACATACAAAAGGTTTTTAAAGGACCAACGAGTTTGATCTGCTTCGTGTTTTCACTTTTGCCATGAAAATCATATTGTGATACTGATCACTTCTAAGTGAATATGGAAGAATGTTATAAATGAGCTGCCTTACCCTAACATCTCAGCACTAATAGCGGTGTCTATTGATGGCCATGGTGCATTCTGAAGGACCTACTGTGAGTCTAAGAGGTCATGTAGTTTGACAGATAATAAGCGTGTCGTCTTCAAGTGCGTTTTCACATAATCCCTCTTTATGATCCGGATCCTGGAGCATTTGATACCCTGACCCGCGCTATAAAGCAAGTGTGAGCAGCAGGTCCAAGATCTAGGACCAAAAGTACTGGGTATTGTGACGCGGCAGCGCGAATCGCCTGGAACTTGTTTTTGGCCCATTGTAAACAAGCTCGCTAACGTCGTGTAGAATGTGCGTCTTCCTGGTTGCAAACTGTTATTTTCAGGTCTTGTGAATGCAAAACGTATTCTGTAGAATTCTCAAATGCTCCAGAAAACAGAACCAGTGAAAATGTGAAATGTGAAAATGACCTAAACATGAAAGTGTCTGCATCTAAATACACTTTTACTAAGAAAGTATATTGAATGTCACAATGTAGCCTAGTGTCTGTAAGTTAGCCTCCTGAGTGGCGCAGTGGTCGTCACTACAGTCCCTGGTTCGAATCCAGGCTGTATCACATCCGGAGGTGATTGGGAGTCCCATAGGTCGGCGCACAATAGGCCCAGCGTCGTCCGGCCGTCATTGTAAATAAGAATTTGTTCTTAACTGACTTGCCTAGTTAAATAAAGGTTAAATAAAATAATAATACATCAGTGTACACTTAACAATTGGGAAATAGCCAGGGCCTATGACCAAACAAAGATAAACAAGTCAGTATTTCAATGTGCTTTCCAATAACTGCTCAATAAGCATGACAGTCAGTGTCATAACTTCTATTGTCTAATATTTCCCTTTGCAATGACATTTTTGCCATTTACTTAGCTATGTGAATCTATTGTTAATATCAAAATATTCCTACAATACAATTTGTTGAGTGATGAGTGAGTGTGAGGTGATAGCTAGCTAGCTAGTAGGGCTGGAAATTGCCAGGGACCTCACGATACGATATTATCACGATACTTAGGTGCCAATACGATATGTATTGTGATTCGATACTGTGCTTTTAATGTGATTTGATGTTCCAAACATATTGCTCACCATATGTCTGCTGCAGAGGGATGAGAGCCATGATAACTAGTTTTGATCAGTCATGGAAATAAAAGTGCTGAAAACATATTGTGATATTGTCAAAAACGATACAATATATTGTCAAAAATAATACCTCAATATGTAACTGTATACATTCCCCAACGATACGATATATCAACCAAAAATAATACCTCAATATGTAACTGTATACAACCCCATCACTACTAGCTGGCTACCTAAATTGCTGTCATCAACACGCTCACTCATCAGACATCACACTCAACAGCTTACTATCAACTGAAGAGTTGGGGGGGGCTGACCATAGTTTTTGCTAGTTAGTTAGATATCTAACGTTAGCTTTTTTAATTTAACATTTATTTTACTAGGCAAGTCAGTTAAGAACAAATTATTATTTACAATGACGGCCAACCCCGGATGACGCTGGGCCAACTGTACCTATGGGACTCCCAATCACGGCCGGTTGTGATACCGTCTGGATTCGAACCAAGTTGTCTGTAGTGACGCCTCTAGCCCTGAGATGCAGTGTCTTAGACCACTGCGCCACTAATGTTGTGCGTTGACAGATGTAAGTTCTCTTGAAAAATCTGACCTATTATCTATAATGATAGCTAGGTAACGAGTTAGGTAAACTATAGTACCTAACTATCTATGATATTAGTAGGTAGTAGGTCATAGGAATGCCGTTCGTGGCTGTGCACCCACCCGAGCTCTCTGACTAACTAGCTGGTTACTACAAGGTGAGGACGACTAATTAGTAGTTTGGCTACCATTACAAGCAGGCTAGTTAGCATCAAGGCCTTCACACTGATCCCTTCCCATTCCCGATGCTTTGCGCCACAGTCATTTATATTATTACAACCAAACGCAGCCAGGTTTCTAACCATGGAGGCATGTTGTTAACTGAAAAGACCCGTGTGCACGGTTCAGTTGAACACATGTAACATAGACAGATCGTAGATACCTTTTTGATGTTGTAGATCCGGGTGAGCATCCCGATTCCCCTGTCATTAAGGATGGTGAATTTCTCCGCCAGTTTTTGCTGGCTCGGCTGCATTAACCCCCGTGACATTTTCCTTGTCCACGGTATCCCTTAAACCCGACCGTGTCCAGCTGTATCTTCGCGCTATATATAGTGTTGGTATATAATAAATACTTGGTGTTGTAGCGTTTACAATTCGTCCATTTCCAAGGCAAACAAACCCGCACTCCGCCCCGCTGTTTTTTATTTAGTCGCTCCCTAGGTGTTGCCCCCGCTCAGAACGAGGCTGCTTCCTGCAACACGACTCTGTTCCGTGACTCTGTTCCGTTCATGTTCCTATTTGTATGACCGTGACAGTCGGTAGGCCGGTAGCTCGGGTTCGGGGGTGAAAAACCGGTCGTTTGCAATAAAACGGGAGCACTTCATTGGATTGAAACTGGTTTACAATACAGTGTTGCGAAAACGTTTCTCCAGCTAGACTGGCGCGTCTCAGTGTCTGCGCTTGCAAAGTCCCACTTTGACAGACGCGATGCGTTCACTTGCACGGGAAATCGAAGGATTTTCGAAAACAAAACTGAAAAAGCAAAGCACTGTTGTGACGACTGTTCTCGGCCGACGGCACGTAGAAACAAAGGACGACTCCGGCGTGAACGAACATGAGGACCCGGTGATGTCAGGCTGTGGATTTGTTGAAGATACCAGCTTGGATCTTCAAGTTGGCATTATCAAGCCATTTCTACTGCTCTGTAAGGCATCTTCATTAGTTATGTTTCCATTAACTTGTCCAGTGATTTGTTTTATTACAAATCAAATTACAATACAATAACAAAACTAAACTAACATAGGACATCACTACACGTATATTTTCTCTGAAGAAACATAAAATACTGCACACGAATTGAGTTTCAAAAGTTGAAGTACCTAAAATAAAACTAGGTCAGTGGTTACAAATGTACAAACCCTGGTCAATTCACTCTGGCTATCTAATCCAATTTCAGAGCACTCGTCTGAGTGTGCCAGAGCCCCGAATAGCTGATGAATTTATGAACGCTCAACACCCGTTGAATATGGCCGGTGTCAGTAAACATCGGCAAAAATTATTAATTAATTAAATTGTTGCCAGTAGCACAGTTACAGTCACCATGAAAACAGCATAACCAGCTCTGCTAGGGCGTGTAAAATGGTCAGAGTGAGGTGTTTTCTCATTTGTGTCTGGAAGTATCTAGCAAGTTAGCCAGTTAGTTTGGGGGTAACCTTCTAACATAAATTGAGATTTAATTAATTGAGTAAGTCCTGAAGGTATTGCTTTGCATATATAATCAAATTATATATAATGTATTGGGGGAAGTTATGTTTCTAAGGACTTTCACAAGAGTATATTTCCTTATTTATCAAATAAATCAAGCAAAAATATAATATTTCTTTCAAACCACTTAGGGAAGAACAAAGATGTGTTTTTAACAATAATATCTTTGTGGTTCCAGAGAAGTGCCTTGTGTGGGGAGAAGTTGTGGACATAACAGTTTCTTGGCTAAAATGGCTTGTTCATGAAATTTGGACAGTTTGATCATTTTGGTCATTTTGCTGGAGAAAAGTTGCACTTCTACAAATTGAAGACTACCCAAATTCATAAAAATAGTAGAGTTCACGCTGGAGCCAGTTATTAAAGATGGATTTAGTTTTCTTTCATCTCTGAGTGAAATTTAGATGTTGGCAGACAATATGGTTTTTCGCCATGTGCAGTCCTAAAAATGTCACATTCTTTCAATGGAATATTCTCAACAGATTGGTAATTTGAGTTGTGTATGGACAATATTTAGCATTTATTTAAGTTAAGTTCCAGACCAGAAGCAGAAGAGAATGATTTGATAATAATATTAAGTGCAATAGCAACTTGATCCTTGTCTTTTTAGAAACAGAGCTGTATCGTCTGCTAATTGAGATTGAATTTTTTTTCAAATACTGAAATACTTATTAATTCAGGGTTTTTAAAAATGCTAAGAGAGAGTAATTCAACAACTAAGAAGAATAAGAAAGCTGAAAATAGGGCAACCCTGGTGTACACTATGGTGAATACGACAGATCATATTGATAAGAGACAAAGCTAGTCCCGAAACCAAAAGTGTACAACGAATGTATTAAGAATTTGTGTTCAAATGTATTAAATGCTTTACGAAAGTCGAGGAATAAAATAATAGCCTCTGAGTCAACTGAATCAGCGTAATCAATCAAGTCTAAAACTAACCTTATGTTACAGCTGATGTGGCGACCTTTCATGAAACCAGTTTGGGTTTCATTAATAAGGTGGTTTAGGCCCATTTGAAGTCTATTAGCATATGCTAAAGTTATCAATTTATAAGCTGTATTTAATAATGTAATAGGTCTCCAATTATCTATGTATGCACCTCCTCGTGACAATGTGATCTTAGGGTCTTTACACAAGGTATTTTCAATATTTAAGACAGAACAAGATTTTAGCTTATAGTTCCTTTTTCAAGAGCAAAAAAATAGCTTGTGTTTTTCTCCTCTCCTCAACCCATTTTGCTCCAGATCTAATAAATAAATCAATGTACATTTGATCAAGTTTTATTCAGGAAGTATTCAAGTTTGTTTTGTACTGAAAGGGAATCCTTTTCTAAAAGAACATTACATTTATTAGATAGATAGATAGATAGATAGATAGATAGGTACTTTATAAGCTCATCTTCTTTCCAACATTTTTGCCTCTAGTTCCTTACTGCGTGTTTTATGGTGTTTTTTTGTGTTCTATCTATCTATCTATCTATCTATCTATCTATCTATCTATCTATCTATCTATCTATCTATCTATCTATCTATCTATCTATCTATCTATCTATCTATCTATCTATCTATCTATCTATCTAACTCTTATTGTTTTCATTTGACTTAGAAAGAATAGGACAACATTGATGTCTAGTCAATGTATACCTGAGCACAGTGTTTTCAAAACATCCAGTACTCTCATGACATTCACTTGACTTCCATCTCCGGCTGTGGCGCTGGACTTTGATGACATTCTGTCGCAGCCGGTGATTCACCTGTTGCAGATTCTGTACTTCAGCTTTCATTGTTAGTATTTGTTTGCTGTGGGTTGACGCCTGGTTGAGGAGATGCTGCACAGTGCCTGAGAGAGACTCCATTGATTTGGAGGAAGTCTCTGTTGTCTTTTCAATGATGGCCAGTTTTTCAAAGATGGCCTTGAGAATGTCTGGGTTGGCAGAACAATTTTGGACTGCCCTGTATTTGGTAGGAGGGTTCTTACTCAGTGGCGAAAATTAAGTATTTTGCAATGAGTTCTGGGAAGTCTTCAGGTGGGCTGCATGCTTCTGTCTCACTGCTAGCATCTGAGGTGATTAGCATCTGTTCAACCATGCCTTTTTCAGTTTCTTCTGCCCATGTAGTCGTGTGATCATGTTTTCCAATCACCTTCTTTTATTTCATATAAGTAAGGGTCAGTTTTTAGTATTTAAATTCTTGATTTATTGATCATCATCTTATCGGGACGTACGTTCAAATACACCCGCTCAAAGTGACGCCATCTTGGACCTTTTAACTGTCTTGGGTTGATTGAAAACAGCAGGACTTAATGACATCACAAAGAAAATATATTTCGCAAAGACCTAGTGTCTAATAAAAATGTAATGGTTGAAGTGTTTCCATCAGGCTGCCCATTTAGGCAAATTGTGCATGAATAAATTGGTGACAGCCCGTATGTCCTCCAACCTGTTTCATTTTGCCGGTAGCCCGCAAAAGCCAACATGGATAGAATGCAAGAATTGACAAATATTTGCCAAATAATGATCATGTGCCAACGTATCTGTGCCATGGTGAAATTTGCACTCCTGTAGACCTTAAATAAGCAAGGAGAAGCAATTCAGGCATTCTTGAAAATGTCTAGTGGGAACAATTCTTGTCCTGCAAAGAAAAAAAATGTATAGTTGAAAAAAATAGCTTTTGCAAGCAGTAGGCATTTAGAATAATCCTCTTAGATGTAAAGTCCCCTGGTTCTGGTACCAGTTCTGACTGACATTTCCGCATATAAATCGATCTGTATACACCATAGATCAGACTGGCTTGCATTGAGCGATAGCCTTGGTTCCCATGGACACAGTATATTTTCTGAGCCTGTGTGATGTAGGATGTGAAATCGGAAACCACTTGAAGCTGGGATTACCATTTAATTTTCTCTTCTGTCCAACTCCTGGCTAAACCCTATGTCTCAGTCTTTTTTTTTCTTCTTCTTCAGTATATTGGCGATCGCACAATTGAATCAAACTCCTTTTCTGTAAAATAAAACCTCTGATCCCTACACAGGCTCAAGTGGAACTCAAGTGGGTATTCCGGCGCCAGTCCCAAAAACGTGTCTGCCTTTTCAATCTCCTTCACCCTTACAGGGCACTCCACGAACTTGGCATCATGATCTCCACCACAATTGCAACACTGTCGTCCTTCTACACACTGTTCTTCAATATACTCTGTCCGTCTGCACACACTTGAAACATGGCCAAATCCTTTACAATTCTTGCACTACAGTGGTTTGCTCTTACAGCATATCTTACTTAGCCAAGCTTCACATGCGTCGGTATTTGCTCTTTATCAAAAAGCAACAGGACCTCACTGCAGTCTTCCTATGTTCTTCAGAAATACAATTAATAAAAAAAAGACTACTTATGGTCAACTTTTCCCAGCGCATATTTCACTATTTTAGACACTTCAAAAGGGTTTCCCACATATGCATCCTTACTCAACAAACGCATCCCAACAAGAAGCGATTTAATTATCATTCATACATGTATCCTTCACTCAGAATTTGGCCAATTTCCTTTTTGTTCCAGTTTTCACTACTACTGTTGTCCATTCAGAACATTCGTCTTCACCAACTTTGCTCGACACGCTTCTTGATTCAAACTCAGCATCCACTTCCACCATCTTCCCCTACCGACCCTCCGAACCCTGTCACAGCCACTGACCAAGCACAAGCCTGTAATTGTAGCTCAGCAGGAGAGAGTGGTTTCATCACAATAGCACATTCAGAGATCGATTTATAGCCATTTAATCTAAAATAATTAATACATTTTAAACAAACACTTTGTTTGTCATGGAAGGACAAGATTAATATGAGATGAAAGACAAGTTCAGGAAGCCAAGTTAAGGGCTCTAGACATTCACAGCGATGGGGCAGAAGTTTTGATCAAGAGAGACCTTTTTCTCTAAGACTAAACATACAAATATGTATTTTACACTTGTAAGGAAGGTGAAATCTCATAGTAGTCATAATAGTTGTTTTTATAATTTGATTTTATTACATTGGTCCGTAATCACTCATTCACTCAGGACTTATTTATCCATTCAGGTCTGTACATACTCATGTACAGTTATTATATCATATCACATGCAATATTGCAAGTAATTCTTGGACTTAACTTACGTAGTCATTCACTCAGGAATGCATATTAGTATCCTGTCAGTTGTATCTTTTTTCATTGCTTTTAGTATATCGAATGTGCAATACATGCAGTTATCTGTAATTAAACCCTGCACACTAAGGACTGTATTTTAAGGGAATTACTATTATTACCCCAAATTATATCATACACACATTTAGCTATTTAAGTATCTCTTCCTCTCATTTACCTGTACAGTTTATGTAACCATGCAAGTATTCACTTACCTGTAAATATAACTGTATATTTACCTGTACAGCTAATTTAACCATGCAAAATATTCACTTACCTGTTCATTTACCCAGTCTGTATATTAAGTAAACTATTATTACCCTCACTCATATCATATGCATTTTTAGCTATTGAAGTATTTCTCTGCCATCGACCTGTATAGTGTAGTTAACCATCCAACATCCACCAATGTAAAGTGTACATATTCAGCCAACCACCCATACTATGTCTTTTTATAGCTTTTTTATACTTTACTTTTTCATACTGCCGCTCTATGTATCATGTATCGTGTATCTGTCTTTTGTGTATTTTCGTTCTGGCATTTTGCACCTGCCCTATGTTTTGTTGTAGCTGCTTGACAAAGAAATTTCCCCCTCAGGGATCAATAAAATATCTATCTATCTAGAAAGCATATGTCATTTCAAGCCTTATTCATACAATTTTTTTGAGTAGGAAATACATCATATAAAATGTTTCATATTTGTATTGTGTAGTTGAGCTTGTGTCCTCCAAAGTGACTACACCTCAGCAATTTATAACTATTTTTACCAGAAAGGTGAGATTTTAAACCGTCTTTGAGTATGCAGCATTACTAGTTATTATTTAAGGCCCTCTCATGAGCTTATTCAAAAGTATTCGGCAATCATCATATAATCGAAAAACACAGTTTCCATAATTTGTTGCAATAGAGAAAGTTCAAAAGAAAAATCCACCCCTGTCGAAACTGATAAAATGTTTGTCGATCTTTAGAATATTTCTCCTATGTCTACTGTTTCCATTACACTTGTCACAATGTTGTTTTTTGGGACATTGCTTTTGTCGAATAAACCTGGGTCAATGCAAACCTGCCTAGTGTTTATTGGGGCCCCTTTTATACCCTCCCTACACCCTAGTGTATATCAGTGTTTCTCAACCAGGGGTCCTAGGAAAAGCATAGAGAACTGCAAATAGAAAATAACTGCACAATTCCAAAATATATTACAATGTTTTAAATGTTATATTTTGAGTGTCGACAATAAATTAATATGGAGCAGACCGTTTACTCTTACAAATGGGATCTCTGATGTAGGGGGTCCTCAGAATATCCGGAAGGGGGACAATGGACAAGTTTTAGAACTGCTGTGTATCTGACTGGGTTCAAACCCAGGCATCCTGTGTGCCACAAGACTGTAGGTTGTATTAGCCCACTGAGCTAAAGCCTAGGCATAAGCATAGGGAGATAACACAAGTCTTCAGGTCTCAGTCAAGGTTACTCGCACAATCACACAAGCATGATTCACTGAACCATTAACTTCAGACTACGTTATTATTTCCTGTACAGTCTAGTTGACACATGTAGTAGCCTTCCTTGTTACAACATTGTGCATGATACAGACGTCTTTTTTTGCAGCATCCCAAGATGCAGCCCAAGATATAGAAACTTTGAAGAAATTTAAGGTAAAAACTTGCCTTATGTGGTGTACATTTCAATTTAAACAATTACATTTCCCTAACATAACACTTTTCTCTTCCTTGCAGGTTTCACATATATTGAATGTTGCCTATGGTGTTAAAAATAACTTCCCAGATCTATTCAGTTATAAAACCGTGACCATTTTGGATATTCCGGAAACGGACATCACCTCATATCTCCAAGAATGTTCACAGTTCATAGATCAAGCCAAAACTGAGGTAAAATAAGAATATATATGTGTGTATAAATGAATGACCGTGTCAGACAGTAACAATAAAACGAGTAAATAAGGAGTGGGGATGGTATTCGCTATGAATAGCACTCTATCACTTTTTGTATAACTGTGTAACACCTTGTTGCCACATTTCTCAAGTCATTAACTTCCCCCATTTTCTCTCTCCAGAGTGGGGTTGTCCTGGTCCATTGCAATGCCGGAGTCTCTCGTGCTGCCTCAGTATTAATCGGATACCTCATGTACAGAGAAGGTTTGGGGTTTGATGAAGCGTTTGCCCTTGTGAAGGAAGCGAGACCCTCTATCCGTCCCAATCCAGGATTTCATGAGCAACTGAAGAATTACAAGCCATAGGCAACTAACACAATGTGGATGCAAACCAAGAAATACAAATGTAGGCTGGGCGTCCTGAACATGCCAGAACCTCTAATAATAAAATACTTTTAAATCAAATAGGCAAACATGTTTTGTTATGAAGCCAACAAAACAGAGAGGTATACAATAAAGCAGGACCAATGAGTTAGCCAGCTAGCTTGCCTAAATATTCTTACAAATATAAACTTGAAATAGGAATGATCTAGTTGACTAGTTTAGCATTCTGCTTGTTTATCAAAGTTAGCTGGCTAACTCGTTGATTCTGCTTTGTAGTGTACACCTCTGATGGGCAACATTGAAATATTAATTCAGTGTATTGATAAGCATTCTCCTTCGATATAAAGTATGCAAATTTCCCCTAAACACTTCCTGTGATATTTGTTTTTGCCCTGATATTTAGAATTGTATTCGACCAGCAGAAAATTTATGGCAGAGGTACGCTAAACCAGTTAACCTTTATGCCTTTTCCTAACCCTTAACTTAACCTCACTGAAACTATACCTAACCTTAATTAACTTAGTTTTAATTTTTTTTTTTTTCTGCCGGTCGAATATACACTTCCTAAACTTTATTGATCCTTAAAGGGGAAATTGGAATCGTCACCAGCACAAGATTTTATACAGGGACAATGGACACCTTGTCAGTCTGACTGTCAGCTATGTCATTGATGCCAATACTTCCCATTAATTAAATGTCAAACATAGCTGACAGTCAGACTGACAAGGTGTCCATTGATGACAGTTTACATTTACTGGCCTGATTCAAATAAAAATCATGTTGAGAAATGTATTCTCTCCTATTAAAGAATATTGTTTGCTGTCATCTGTCAGTATACAGTAGTATTTATTTTATTCAACGAGGCCATGAAGAAAGAAACCTACATTAAACATTGCTTGTTTTGTCACAAACTGAAATTAGGCGAACTTTTAGAATTTTAGCAACCAGGAAATGGCGGTGCAATTTCTGCATATTGCACCTTTTTAAGGAGGTACAGTAGCATGTTTTCAGACAAAATATTCCACATTCAAATACAATGTAACATAATATTACCACTTACTTAATATATTTTGGATACCTAGATACAGTATTTACAAAATATGTCTAAAACATTGTATTCTAATCCTATTTAAGTGACGTAGGTCTCCCTTTCTGAATATTTTGTCTCCATTACATTTTCAAAACTTCCCTTTTATGTTTTTTGATTTGACAGCACAGTCAGAAATTAGAGTGGGAGACACATGTAGAGGGATAGACAAATGAGAAGGGCTGAGACTGGTTTTCGTATCCACCATGTTGCCAGACATTTGTGATCCGGTGTTGGAGTGGCTAAACTCTGTGCCAGACTCTGGCACCACTTTAGAATTGTAACGTTTTGGAGCATTACGACACAAATTAAAAAGCGGATTGTTCCATAATGAAGTGGCTTTTCAAAAATCAGAGAGAATTAGATGTCCTTTTTTATCACATCCAACAATAAGACATCGTTGTGACGAAGACTAAATCTGGTAAGTTATGGTACAATATAGTGGAAATGACTAAATCTAGAAAAATAAGGGATCTCTATCTTTGAAGTTTCTGACATTTTGTTCAGGTTGGTTTGTTTGGCATGGCTTAAACAATGTTCAAATATTGTCATAATTTGAAGCTTCCCAGACTCTCCCTGACATTTAACCTTAAGTATACTAAACTATGTATATAGTTTTAGTATACTGAAAATGGTGTTACACTGTAGCCAGATAACCTGTGTCAAACAACCGTTGTTTATACATCTTTAAAGTTCATGCATTCTATATCCTGGGTTGTGTTCAATAGAGCACACAGCAGAAAACGTTTTAAAATACTTTGCAACGGAAAACAAAAATTACTAGTCCATCCCTGCTCCATTCTGTTTCCTTGGTGCCTATTTGACCCCAACCCTGGGAGGATTCATGTTGTGGTCTATCCATGATAGGATTTCACCTAGCTTGGGCCTCTGGCTCATCTCTCCATAACAAGAAGAGAAACCCTATAATCTTGCATGCATTCACGAGACAGATTTATCTGCAATCTATTTAAAGTGTCTGTAAATAGACAATGACGGAGAGCACACAGATGCATGCATTCATGAGCACCATTCACACTCTGTATTAAACGTTGCCTTTGAAGCCTCCTATGCTTACTTCCATTTATTTTTGATCTATATAAATAAAATCACAGATTCATAAAACATCTTGACGTACCATAACGGCCCGTTAAAATAGATAAAGAATGGGAGGTGAATGGATCAAGGTTTGTTTGGATTATTGTAAAATAAACCGATAGGATCGTGCAAAGGCTGTATGACTTTGTGTTAACTAAAACATGGGGAGCTTTAGTCTAATATCATCTTTCACATCATATATGAGTATCAACAGGAAGTGACTCATCATTGGCAAATCTACTGTATCATTGTCTGTACTTACAGTACTTGTCATGAAGAACCCATACACATATTCTACTTAACGTCAATTGGTTTGTAAAGAAAGATTCTCAAGGCTACCTGTCTCATAAATGACAAGTGTAAGGTAAGGTAACATACGGGATCTTCACTATTATATACAAAAGTATGTGGACACCCCTTCAAATGAGTGGATTTGGGTTTTTCAGCCACACCTGTTGCTGATAGGTGTATAAAATCGAGCACACCGCCATACAATCTCCATAGACAAACATTGGCAGTACAAGGGCCTTACAGAAGAGCTCAGTGACTTACAACGTGGCACTGTTCCAACAAGTCAGTTCGTCAAATGTATCCCCTGCTAGAGCTGCCCCGGTCAACTGTAAGTGCTGTTATTGTGAAGTGGAAACGTCTAGGAGCAACAACGGCTCAGCTGTGAAGTGGTAGGCCACACAAACTCACAGAACAGGACCGCAGAGTGCTGAAGTGAGTAGAACGTGAAAATCGCTTGTCCTCGGTTGCAACACTCTCTACCAAGTTACAAACAGCCTCTGGAAGCAAAGTCAGCACAAGAACTGCTCTTTGGGAGCTTCATGAAATGGGTTTCCATGGCTGAGCAGCCGCACACAAGCCTAAGATCATCATGTGCAATGCCAAGCATCGGCTGGAATGGTGTATAGCTTGCCGCCATTGGACTCTGGAGCAATGGAAACGCGTTCTCTGGAGTAATGAATCAAGCTTTACCATCTGGCATACGCCAAACGGACAAATCTGGGTTTGGCGGATAACAGTAGAACACTACCTGCCCCAATGCATAGTGCCAACTGTAAAGTTTGGTGGAGGAGGTATTATGGTCTGAAATTGTTTTTATGGTTCGGGCTAGGCCCCTTAGTTCAAGTGAAGGGAAATCTTAATGCTACAACATACAATTACATTCTAGACAATTCTGTGCTTTCAACATTGTGGCAACAGTTTGGGGAAGGCCCTTTCCTGTTTCAGCATGACAATGCCCCCGTGCACAAAGTGAGGTCCATACAGAAATGGTTTGTCGAGATCGGTGTGGAAGAACTTGACTGTCCTGCACACAGCCCTGACCTCCACCTCATCGAACACCTTTGGGGTGAATTGGAATTCAGACTGCGGGCGTAATCGCCCAAAATCAGTGCTCGACCTCACTAATGGTCTTTTAAATGGTGCAATGGTCTAAGACATGTCCTAGCTGTGTCTGAATCCTGGCTCAGGAAGGCCACCAATAATTCGGAAATCTCCATCCCCAACTACAATATTTCCCGTCAAGATAGAACTGCCAAAGGTGGCGGAGTTGCAATCTACTGCAGAGATAACCTGCAGAGTTCAGTCATACTGTCCAGGTCCGTGCCCAAACAGTTTGAGCTTCTACCCACCTTTCCAGAAATAAGTCTCTCACTGTTGCCGCCTGTTACAGACCCCCCTCAGCCCCCAGCTGTGCCCTGGACTCCATATGTGAATTGATTGCCCCCCATCTATCTTCAGAGTTTGTACTGTTAGGTGACTTAAACTGGGATATGCTTAACACCCCGGCTGTCCTTCAATCTAAGATAGATGCCCTCAATCTCACACAAATTATCAAGGAACCCACCAGGTACAACCCAAAATCCGTAAACATGGGTACCATTATTGATATCATCTTGACTAACTTGCCCTCCAAATACACCTCCTCTGTTTTCAACCAGGATCTCAGCGATCACTGCCTCATCGCCTGCGTTCGCAATGGGTCAGCGGTCAAACGACCACCCCTTATCACTGTCAAACGCTCCCTAAAACACTTTTGCGAGCAGGCCTTTCTATTCGATCTGGCCCAGGTATCCTGGAAGGATATTGACCTCATCCCGTCAGTAGAGGACGCCTGGTTGTTCTTTAAAAGTGCTATCCTCACCATCCTAAATAAGCATGCCCCTTTCAAAAAACGTAGAACTAAGAATAGATATAGCCCTTGGTTCACCCCAGACTTGACTGCACTAGACCAACACAAAAACATCCTGTGGCGCACTGCATTAGCATCGAATAGCCCCCGCGATATGCAGCTATTCAGGGAAGTCAGGAACAAGTACACACAGTCAGTTAGAAAAGCAAAGGCCAGCTTTTTCAAACAGAAATTTGCTTCCTGTAGTACTAACTCCAAAAAGTTCTGGAACACTGTAAAGTCCATGGAGAATAAGAGCACCTCCTCCCAGTTGCCCACTGCATTGAAGCTCGGAAACACTGTTACCACCGATAAATCCACGATTATCGAAAATTTCAATAAGCATTTTGCTACGGCTGGCCATGCTTTCCACCTGGCTACCCCTATCCCGGCCAACAGCTCTGTACCCCCGGCAGCTACTTGCCCAAGCCCCCCCTGCTTCTCCTTCACCCAAATCCAGACGGCTGATGTTCTGAAAGAGCTGCTAAATCTGGACCCCTACAAATCTGCTGGGCTAGATAATCTGGACCCTCTCTTTCTGAAATTATCAGCCAAAATTGTTGCAACACCTATCACTAGCCTGTTCAACCTCTCTTTCGTATCGTCTGAGATCCCTAGAGATTGGAAAGCTGCCGCGGTCATCCCCCTCTTCAAAGGAGGAGACACTCTAGACCCAAACTGTTATAGACCAATATCCATCCTGCCCTGCCTTTCTAAAGTTTTCGAAAGCCAAGTTAACAAACAGATAACTGACCACTTTGAATCCCACCGTACCTCAGCTACGCTCAAGGTACTGAACGATATCATAACCGCCATCGATAAAAGACAGTACTGTGCAGCCGTCTTCATCGACCTGGCCAAGGCTTTCGACTCTGTCAATCACCGCATTCTTATTGGCAGACTCAACATCCTTGGTTTCTCAAGTGACTGCCTTGCCTGGTTCTCTAACTACTTTGCAGACAGGGTTCAGTGTGTCAAATCGGAGGGCCTATTGTCCGATCCTCTGGCAGTCTCTATGGGGGTGCCACAGGGTTCAATTCTTGGGCCAACCCTTTTCTCTATATACATCAACGATGTCGCTCTTGCTGCTGGTGACTCTCTGATCCATCTCTACGCAGATGACACCATTCTGTATACATCTGGCCCCTCTTTGGACACTGTGTTTACTAACCTTCAAACAAGCTTCAATGCCATACAACACTCCTTCCGTGGCCTCCAACTGCTCTTAAACGCTAGTAAAACTAAGTGCATGCTTTTCTATCGAACGCTGCCAGCACCCGCCCACCGGACTATCATCACTACTCTCGACGGGTCCGAATTAGAATACGTGGACACCTACAAATACCTAGGCATCTGGCTAGACTGTAAACTCAACTTCCAGACTCACATCAACCATCTCCAATCCAAAATTAAATCCAGAATTGGCTTCCTATTTCGCAACAAAGCCTCCTTCACTCATGCTGCCAAACATGCCCTTGTAAAACTGACTATCCTACCGATCCTTGATTTCGGCGATGTCGTTTACAAACTAGCCTCCAACACTCTACTTAGCAAATTGGATGTAGTCTATCACAGTGCCATCCGTTTTGTTACCAAAGCCCCATACACTACCCACCACTGCGACCTGTATGCTCTCGTTGGCTGGCCTTCATTATATATTCGTTGCCAAACCCACTGGCTCCAGGTCATCTATAAGTCTTTACTAGGTAAATCCCCGCCCTATCTCAGCTCACTGGTCACTATAGCAACACCCACCCGTAGCATGCGCTCCAGCAGGTATATCTCACTGGTCACCCCCAAAGCCAACACCTCCTTTGGCCGCCATTCCTTCCAGTTCGCTGCTGCCAATGACTGGAACGAATTGCAAAAATCACTGAAGCTAGAGGTTCCTATCTCCCTCACTAACTTTAAGCGTCAGCTGTCAAAGCTGCTTATCGATCACTGCACCTGTATATAGCCCTTCTGTAAATAGCCCACACTACTACCTCATCCCCATATTTATTTTTGTTATTTTCACAAATCTTGCACTCCAGTATCTCTATTTGCACATCATAATTTGCACATCCTTCATTCCTGTGTTAATGATGATAATCTGTAATTTATCTCACCACTATGGTCTATTTATTGTCCTACCTCTTAACCTTACTGCATTTTGCACTACATTTTGCACACTATATAGATTTTCTATTGTGTTTTTGACCATGTTTGTTTACTATGTAACTCTTTGTTGTTTTTGTCGCACTGCTTTGCTTTGTCTTGGCCAGGTCGCAGTTGCAAATGAGAACTTGTTCTCAACTGACCTACCTGGTTAAATAAAGGTGAAATAAATAAAAATAAACACTGCATCTCAGTGCTAGAGGCGTCACTACAGACAACCTTGGTTCTGATCCAGACTGTATCACAACCGGCCGTGATTGGGAGTCTAATAGGGCGGCACACAATTGGCCCAACAACGTCCGAGTTTGGCCGGTGTAGGCCGTCATTGTAAATAAGAATTAGTTTTTAACTGACTTGCATAGTAAAAAAAAAGGTTAAATAAAAAAATTAAAACATGCTCTTGTGGATGAATGGAAGCAAGTACCTGCAGCAATGTTCCAACATCCAGTGGAAATCCTCCCCAGAAGAGTGGAGGCTGTTATCGCAGCAAAGGGGGGACCAACTCCAAATGAATGCCCATGATTTTGGAATGAGAAGTTCGACGACAGGTGTCCACATACCTTTGGTCATGTAGTGTAAGTAGTTTCAGTAGTTGCACTCTTTTCACAATATAAGCCAACGGAGCCAAGCCGAGTTGTACTGTGCTAGAGTGCTTTCATATTAGTTTCTGCAACCATGCTCGAAAGTATCATGTGAAGAGAAATATTTGAGCCAGCACAGTACAATTTGGGTATAGAGGGTACCGTGGTTTCCATGGTTCAAAGAGGATGTGCTTGTGATGGTGACCAGAGCTGTGTGCCAAGATCAGTATATAAGGTGGACTGATCCTCTTCAGAGTGCGCTCACTCACAGACATGCATAGTCATAGTATGGATCCTAATTGGCACCCTATTCCCTATAGTGATAATGATCAGGAGTGTGCATGGCTGCATCTTAATTGGCACCCTTTTCCCTGTAGTGGTCGGGGATCTCTTACAAATGGGATCTCTGACTGACTAGGGTATAGGGAAACAGGTGCATCGTTCTCAGCTGAACCCTGGAGGGGGCTCTGATAGCCGGAGTTTGATTTTGTTGACAGTATCACCTGGGATCTGTAGCGCTTTAAGAAGGAATTATTTCACCACACTTTCAGGATCTTCAACCTCATTTTCGTTAATACCTGTAAGTACCAGATTTTCGCGCATAGATCTAGTCTGTATTCCAAGTAAGGCTTCTCTCAGAAACTATTTTTTATGTTCTTTAACGTCCGTTTCAATAGTATTTGTCAGGTTCTGACGGTGGCCAGGTCTCTGGCTCCCTCTAGGGGGGAGCTGTAGGGCCACAGTTGGGACCTGACAGTGGACTGGGTGTTTTTTATGTTTGAGTTCATTTCAATCCCCAATTAGAGGCAGCTGTCTCGAGTTGTCTCTAATTGGGGATTCTATTTATGTGCCACTGTTTTCCACCTGGGTGTGGATTCTTGTGTGTTGTTCATTGGGTTTGTGTTCACACCAGTTCATGGTTGCGACTTCTCCTTTCTTTTCGGGTTATTGTTTTGAATAACAAATAAATAAGAAAGATGTCGCTCCACCACAGCTCTGCTCATCGTCCCGTCATTTGAGCAGAGTTGCAGTTCTTGACACAAACAGGTACATCTGGCACCTATTACCATACCCCATTCAAAGGCACTTAAATATTTTGTCTTGCCCATTCACCCTTTGAATGGCACACATACACAATCTGTGTCTCAAGTCTTAAAAATCCTTCTTTAACCTGTCTCCTCCCCTTCATCTACACTGATTGAAGTGTATTTAACAAGTGACATCAATAAGAGATCATAGCTTTCACCTGGTCAGGCTATGTCATGGAACGAGCAGGTGTTCTTAATGTTTTGTAAACTTTTAGAACCTCTAAGCCTGGCAATTTGACTGTTAAACTCATGGGTAAACTAGCAATGGCTGAATGTGAAATGCCATCTATGGATTATACGGTGGTTGCGGTTGTCAGTTTGCCTTCGATTTAAATACAATCGTGTGAAAAACGTACAAATTGGAAAGCGAATTCTGTCATTACTAAATGTGTAATGTGATAAGTATTTTCACATTACAATTTGTTACACACAAAAAAACATTTGGTTAATAAAATATTTAATCATTAATCTTCCTCAAATGAACGGGATGATTAAAACAATTTTGCGATGATTTATGATTTAATTGGTCCTAAACTCGTGGCTCAGACACTTCATTCAGGATTAATGGAGTTAGCCCTGAGTTAACCTGCCTCGGAGCAGCTTAGTTCTGAAGGATTCAATGCCATAGAAATGTACATGGCTAAAAGGTGAGTACCTTTCATGGTACCCGTTATCCCGAGTTGAGCTCAGTTGCCCAAAGTTACCTCGTTAACTCCTCAAATCTGATTCGTAGTATAGGTCTCTGTGGTCTGGTTGAATTCAATCAATGAATAATGGTGAGGGCCAACGAACTTACTTACATTGTTATATTAACAATGTTCTCAGCTCATTCTTGTTCTGAGGAATGGCTGACACGCCACTACATTCCACATAATCCTGCTGACCGTGTCAGGTTTTACATTTTCAGAGATCTTTCCGAAAGTTGTTTGAGTTTACTGTTTTACTGTTTCAGTCCATGTACTGTTGCCTTGAGGTTCTCACAAGCTTAAGAGCTACTGTTAGGACATGAATTCCACTGTCACTAAAATTGGGCAAAAAACTGTGGTCATAATGACATTATTTTTCTTATGCAATTAAGAGGGAATGTTGCCATTTTGTTGTGACATAACTGTGACATAACATCATGCCCAAATAATCATTTACAGAGATCCAGTCAAAAACTATTCTAAGAGGGACATGAGACATTCTGCAAACAAGAAATGTACAGATTCATTTCTGCATCTCATCACCAGCTGCCCAAGCAACCACCCTCTTCCTCCCAGTATGTGAACAGGTGTCTGTTTTCACAGTTTCAAAGCATTCTCACACAACCATATTTGTGTAATAATGGAGGATAATATGTGTCGCTATGGTGACAACCTCATCAGTCATCATTTGAGACCAGATGGCTAAGATGGATGAAGATTCATTCAGAAGCACAGTGTTTAGATTCCATGTTGGTGTCTGTTTTAATGTCTAGTTGAGGGGTCGTGAGATGATTTCCAGAATGTGTGAAATACAATTTTAAAATGATTAAAATAATTTTAACCATAATTGTTACAAATGGAAAAAATAGTAATTACAATTTTAAATAATACAATTCAGATTTTAAAAAACATCATCAACCTACCGATGTTCTTCTTTTCACAACACCCGAGGTGATTACCACAGATTAGCGACAGCATCAGTTGAGTTAATTTTCAGCGTCAAAGTAAACATTGCGAACATTTAGCTAACTAGCTCAAATCAAAAGGCTTAAGCCTAGCATATTTTCGTCAACATGAAACGTTGGTTAATACCGACCAAAGACAAAGCAGAAAGGCCAGCAGAGGAGAACAGAGAAGCCATCGACCTCTGGTACGGGAGGAAGCCGCCGTGTGGGTAAGAACATCCACCAGCAGTCGGACCAGAAGCCGGACCAGCAGTCGGACCAGCCTTCCTCCTCCAAGTGTCGAAAGTATCTTTGAGGAATATATACAGTATGGATTCACATGAGTCATTGTCAACAAAGTACAACATCCCCAATGTGTCGTGTGCACTGAGGTGCTTGCACATGAAAGCCTAAAGCCCGTAAAAATGCTCAGACACTTGAAAACCAAGCACTCCTCTCTCGCTGCGAACACAGCAGACCTTTTCCGCCAAAAGGAACGAGAGTTGCTAGGCCAAAAGAAAGTCCTAACCAAACAAACAACAATCCCTGCCAAAGCTCAAAAGGCATCATGAGGTGGCATACTTAATTGCAAAGGCAAAAAAGCCACACACAATTGGGGAAACCCTAATCAAACCCGCTGCAATAGCTATGTCGGGCTATGCATGGAGAGAAACTGGCCCGTGAGCTAGAATCAGTGCCACTGTCTTAACGGCACCATTGCACGGCACATCACCGACATAGCCCAGGACATAAAGTGTCAGCTAACTGACAGAGTGAAGAAAGGGAAATATACTTTCCAGTTAGATGAATCACAGATACAGTGGGGAGAACAAGTATTTGATACACTGCCGATTTTGCAGGTTTTCCTACTTACAAAGCATGTAGAGGTCTGTAATTTTTATCATAAGTACTCTTCAACTGTGAGGGACGGAATCTAAAACAAAAATCCAGAAAATCACATTGTATGATTTTTAAATAATTAATTTGCATTTTATTGCATGAAATAAGTATTTGATCACCTGCCAACCAGTAAGAATTCCGACTCTCACAGACCTGTTAGTTTTTCTTTAAGAAGCCCTCCTGTTCTCCACTCATTACCTGTATTAACTGCACCTGTTTGAACTCGTTACCTGTATAAAATACACCTGTCCACACACTCAATCAAACAGACTCCAACCTCTCCACAATGGCCAAGACCAGAGAGCTGTGTAAGGACATCAGGGATAAAATTGTAGACCTGCACAAGGCTGGGATGGGCTACAGGACAATAGGCAAGCAGCTTGGTGAGAAGGCAACAACTGTTGGCGCAATTATTAGAAAATGGAAGAAGTTCAAGATGACGGTCAATCTCCCTCGGTCTGGGGCACCATGCAAGGTCTCACCTCGTGGGGCATCAATGATCATGAGGAAGGTGAGGGATCAGCCCAGAACTACACGGCAGGACCTGGTCAATGACCTGAAGAGAGCTGGGACCACAGTCTCAAAGAAAACCATTAGTAACACACTACGCCGTCATGGATTAAAATCCTGGAGCGCACGCAAGGTCCCCCCTGCTCAAGCCAGCGCATGTCCAGGCCCATCTGAAGTTTGCCAATGACCATCTGGATGATCCAGAGGAGGAATGGGAGAAGGTCATGTGGTCTGATGAGACAAAAATAGAGCTTTTTTGTCTAAACTCCACTCGCCGTGTTTGGAGGAAGAAGAAGGATGAGTACAACCCCAAGAACACCATCCCAACCGTGAAGCATGGAGGTGGAAACATCATTCTTTGGGGATGCTTTTCTGTAAAGGGGACAGGACGACTGCACCGTATTGAGAGGAGGATGGATGGGGCCATGTATCGCAAGATCTTGGCCAACAACCTCCTTCCCTCAGTAAGATCATTGAAGATGGGTCGTGGCTGGGTCTTCCAGCATGACAACGACCCGAAACACACAGCCAGGGCAACTAAGGAGTGGCTCCGTAAGAAGCATCTCAAGGTCCTGGAGTGGCCTAGCCAGTCTCCAGACCTGAACCCAATAGAAAATCTTTGGAGGGAGCTGAAAGTCCATATTGCCCAGCGACAGCCCTGAAACCTGAAGGATCTGTAGAAGGTCTGAGGGCCAAAATCCCTGCTGAGGTGTGTGCAAACCTGGTCAAGAACTACAGGAAACGTATGGTCTCTGTAATTGCAAACAAAGGTTTCTGTACCAAATATTAAGTTCTGCTTTTCTGATGTATCAAATACTTATGTCATGCAATAAAATGCAAATTAATTACTTAAAAATCATACAATGTCATTTTCTGGATTTTTGTTTTAGATTCCGTCACTCACAGTTGAAGGGTACCTATGATAAAAATTACAGACTTCTACATGCTTTGTAAGTGGGAAAACCTGCAAAATCGGCAGTGTATCAAATACTTGTTCTCCCCACTGTATATCAAACTATGCCCAGCTGCTTGTATTCGTCAGATACAGTTTTGAGGAGGACATGCTTATTTGCACTGCGCTGGATGGAACGTGCACAGGCGAGGACATTTTCACTAAACTTGACAACAAACTAAAAGAAGACGGACTGTCTTGGGATGAGTGCATTGGTGTTTGTACAGATGGTGCTGGGCGATGCTGGGGAAAAATAAAGGACTGAAAGAAAGAATCTTAGAAGTGGCGCCTCACATAGATTTCACGCACTGTATTATACATAGAGAAGCTCTTGCAAGCAAAACACTCGACCCAGAGCTTAAAAGTGTTCTTGACACTGCGATTAAAAATGGTCAAGTACATTAAATTGCGCCCACTCAACACCAGGCTGTTTGCCACTCTCTGCAACGAACTAGGCTCGGAGCATGAGGGCCTGCTGTTCCATACTGAGGTGAGGTGGCTTTCGAGAGGAAATGTTCTCACCCGCCTGTATGAGCTGCAGGATGAGATGCGCTTATTTCTGATGGAGAATGGGTCACAGCCCGCTGACCACCTGACTGACCCTGACTGGTTAACAAAGCTAGCAGATTTGTCTTGCATATTTGATAAAATGAATGGACTTAATATGTCATTTCAAGGTGAAAACACAAGCATCCTGTTGCTGAGTGATAAAATCCACTCATTCAAGAGGAAAGTTGAACGTTGGACTGCGTGTTGAAATGGGTAGGATTGATATGTTTCCTGAGATGGACGAATTGAGTGTTAACACTGTGAAGAAGTCTATCACTACCCACCTTCAAGCCCTCCTGGAATGCTCGAATAAGTACTTCCCAGAGGATAAAACTCTGGAACAGTACGACTGGATAAGATCACCATTCAATGTAACTACCGTACAACACCTGTCATCTGACCTGGAGGACGCACTGGTTGAACTGTCAAGCGATCAAACCTTAAAGGCAGCGTTTCATTCCAAGACGCTGGCTGAGTTCTGGGTCTGAGTTCCTTGATTGCTCAGTTTGGCCGAGCGACCAGCTCTAGGAAGAGTCTTGGCAGTTCCAAACTTCTTCCATTTAAGAATGATGGAGGCCTCTGTGTTCTTGGGGACCTTCAATAATCAGCCATTTTTTGGTACCGTTACCCAGATCTGTGGTTGGTTTTTGCTCTATAATGCACAGTCAACTGTGGGACCTTATATAGACAGGTGTGTGCTTTTCCAAATCATGTCCAATCATTTGAATTTATCACATGTGGACTCCAATCAAGTTGTAGAAACATCTCAAGGAAACAGGATGCACCTGAGCTGTCATGACTCTCTCATGGGTGAAGATCAAAGGTGCCAGAACAGTTTGGCAATGGCTGACAGATAGCCAGACTATATGGCAAAATGGTTTGAACTCTACAGATCAGAAAACGTGAGGCGGTAGTCCATACGTTTGAAATGGTGAAACTCACAATCTCTACACAAGAAGAAGAAACTCACTAGACCGTAGCATTTACCAGTCTGCAGCTGGAGTGTGAAGTAGTCTAGATCTTTGACTAAAGACACAAGGACCATTGGTACAACCATTGGTACATCTGAAGTATCTACTTTAACAACCACTCCACTACCAGAGAAGCTCTACAAAGGACATTGTGACCTCTGGTGAACAAACCAGAGTCTTACAGCCATCGATTTCAAGGACAACTACACATAAATATTTACATTGCATTCCTTATCTGAATGAGCAGTGATTAGGGTGCTAAGTATTCGTATTTCCAATGCACAGGTGCAGGGTTTTGTCCCTCTTCTCCACAAAGAAGAACCCAGTTTCCAAAGCCTTGGTCTCCGGACCCGACAGAAAATATAGCCGTTCCCAGGGTGGTGGAGTGCCTGGGAGAAGGTTGATCACGCTGTTTTAGGGTCGATGCTGAGGAAACGAAGTAGCACGGGCCTTGCTGAAAACCTCCCAGAGGTCCTGGTACTCCACGGGAACGGCGGAGAGGTCTAAGGCTTCTTCCCAGTCCACAGGAAGACATCCCGGCGCAGGCTGCGCCGACTTCAGGCAATCAGCGTGGCAGAACGAGCTCCAGCCCTTGATAGCACCAGCGGTCCAGTCGATAAGGGGATTGTGTCACTGGAGCCATGAAAACCCCAATACCACGGACACCTGAGGAGACATGATGAGCATAAACTGCATAGACTGACATTCGCAGGTTGATAGGACCAGTATTGTGGGTGACTCTGCCTATAGAGCGCCCATCCAGCGCTCTGACGTCCATAGGAATGGATAGGGGCTGAGTGGGGATACCCAGCTATGACACCAGGGTAGTGTCCATGAAACTCTCCTCGGCCCCAGAGTCAATGAGTACCTGGAGAGATTTCGACTGGGCCCCCCCACAGCAGGATGGCATGGAGAGGGGTACGAGTAAGGGGAGAAGGAAAATTCTCCATATGGCCCATCAGTGTACTCGTACCTGCTGATGAGCCTGGTCTTTTAATAGACAGGTAGACACGTAATGACCTGTCGTCCCGCAATACAGACAACTCTTGGTGTTAAGTCTGCGTAAACATTCGGCTGGAGACAATCTAGCTTTGCCGAGTTGCATCGTCTCCGGAAGAGGAGTCGGCAGACCTTGGAGGCTCGCAGGGGAACTCGAGTAACCTCGGATTCTCTCAGAAACGTAGATGCCGGGGACTTCCAGGATTCCACGGAGGCGATGTGGGATCCTTGGCCGAGCGAGTGGGACCAGAATCAGACCTCCTCTCCCTCCTACGTTGCCGTAGTCACCCATCGATCCGGATGGTCAAGGCGATGAGCGAGTCGAGATCCATAGGCAGCTCCTGGGCTGCGAGCTCGTCTTAAACCTCCTCCGATAATCCGTGAAGGAACGTGTCAAACAGGGATTCCGGGTTCCATGCACTCTCGGCAGCCAACGTGTGAAAATCAACCGCATAGTCTGGCACACTGGGGGTGTTTTGACGAAGCTGGAGTAACTTCGGGGCAGCTTCTCTCCCACATAATCTTTTCACCTCAGACACAAACTCCTCCAGACTGAAGCACACGGCAGGTTGTTGTTCCCAGACCGCCGTAGCCCTCCCGGACATCAGCGTTTCGAGGTACGCTATCTTCGAGAGGTCCGAGGGAAAGGACGAGGGCTGCAGCTCGAAGAAGAGGGAGCACTGGGATAGAAACGGTTCCTGATTCTCCAGAAAAGCGTTCCGGAGGTAATCCTTCCATAAGACCTCGAAGTAACTCCTCGTGTCTCCCAATGGTGGCTCCTTGGGAGGAGACGGCATTGCGGAGCTAGTCTGAGTCTGCTGGGTCAGTCATGGCCAGTTCGTACTAACATGGCTCAGGATATGACCCAGATGCAGACACAGGAGACGGAAGGTTCAATATACAGAGTAGTTTATTAAAACCACAGGAGGCAGGCAAAGGGCAGGTCGAGGACAGACAGAGGTTCGTAACCAGGTCCAAGTCTGATAGGTACAGGGCGGCAGGTGGGCTCAGGGTCAGGACAGGTAGAAGTTCGTAAACCAGGTCAGAGTCAGATAGGTACAGGACGGCAGGAATGCTCTGGGTCAGGACAGGTAGAAGTTCGTAAACCAGGTCAGAGTCAGATAGGTACAGGACGGAAGGAAGGCTCAGGGTCAGGACAGGTAGAAGTTCGTAAACCAGGTCAGAGTCAGATAGGTACAGGACGGCAAGAAGGCTCAGGGTGAGGACAGGTAGAGAAAGGTAAATGCCCAGGGGATAATGGGGAAAATGGGCGACACCTGGAGCGGGTGGAGACAAGCACAAGACAGGTGAAACAGATCAGGGTGTGACACTATCGAACAAGGACAACCATATCTACACCCACAAACATGGATAATGTCACAAAGCAGGACACACATATTTTTGTATTACCTGACATTTTATTTGTTTCTTATTAAAAACTGCATTTGCACAATATAACCACAACCTCCATCTTCATATTCAGCATAACACTCTGGTTTGACTCTCTAACCTTCACAAACCAGGCTGGAAAGTAATGTTAGTGAGTGGCACAATCGTGGTTAGTCGGCTGTGTAGTCTCAACCCAGTAAGCATACACATTTTATGATTATAATTTATTATTATTATTACTAATTTATACTGTAGAGATTGTTTGCACATTGGCATGGTGTCACCGATATATAAGAGTAACATTTTGATCCCTGGTCTACGTATGCAAATGTAGAACTGTAGAATGTAGAACCTAGGCTGACATCTTGGCAACGTTTTGACAATGGGCAAATTCTCTATACTACATATCCTGATTCATTCACTATCCATCGTACCTACCTTGTGCCGTCAGGCAAAGACAAATGACAAATGTGCATTCACTCTAATTGAAGATCAATTTACTTTAGACCTGGGGATCCAGGCGTGTATGGGCAGTGAGTACCATAAATTAACTATCTGCATTAACTATCTGCAGGAAACGGCAGTTTATTTAGATTAGCAAGCAAATAAGCAATTGTGGTCACCACTGACTGGCTAGGTAACCATAACAGCTACAACAGAAATGGGAGAGCTCTCAACTTAATATCCATTGCACAGCAACACATTGAAGCATTTCCCAATTTCTCTGACAGTTAACTAGCTAGCTGGGGAACATTAGCCAGCTGAAAATAGCCTGTAGTCTGTAGATAGCCACCAACTAGCTAGGCTATGTTTGTTAGTTGTCAAATCGACAAATTCACTGGTGTCGCAACACAATAACAGAAACTACTGGTGTCAGTTAGCCTACACTACACGTGAAGGCAGGGCTGGGCTATATACCTCATCTCCATCACTCCTTCTGTGCTGTGTACACTGTGCACCTTTCCACTCGCACAGACACCAAGCCCCTCCCCCTGCCACTCACAACAAAAACGACAAAAGAGCATCTTCTTCCTCTCTAACAACAAGCAGTTTCAACTGCTATTGGCATTTGAGTTTTGGTCCAACATAATCAGTTCTATGGACACCGAAACACATTGAGACATGAATTAACTGATTCATCCATTAACTTTTGTAACAATACCTTTTTGTGGTTCTGGTAAAATTTGTAACAAAAAGGGCATTTTCATAGACAGACTTGAAAGTCATATTAGTGATTATTGCAAAAATGCAGGTTAAACTGTTTTTATAAAATAATTAAATTATTAGTGGATCTTAGGGTTGAAGGCTTATATTTAATTTTACGAGCCCTAAATTAATTTGATTATTCCCGACTGTTTGAAATGAAGTGTTTTGATCTTTGTGCAACAAATCTTATTTAGACAAAAACTATTTTTTATAGTATCGCCTATGAGTTTGATCCCCGAGGGGAAATTTCTTCGCCAAGCAGCTACGAAAAAACACAGGGCAGGTGCAAAATGCCAGAACGAAAATACACAAAAGACAGATACACGATACATGATACATAGAGCGGCAGTATGAAAAGGTATAAAAATACAAAAAGTCTGGATTGCAAAAAGCTATAAAAAGACATTGCACAGTATGGGTGAATGGCTGAATATGTACACTATACATTGTTACAGAGTGTTAGGTGAAAGAAAATTATACAAATATTGCAAGTTGATATAGATAAATAAGGAATATTTGCATGGTTAACTATACTATACAGGTCAATGGCAGACAAATACTTAAATAGCTAAATGTGCGTATGATATAAGTGAGGGTAATAATAGTTTACTTAATATACAGTCTGGTTAAATGAACAGGTAAGTGAATATTTTTCATGGTTACATTAACTGTACAGGTAAATGTACATTTAAATGTACAGGTCAGTGAATATTTGCATGGTTACATTAACTGTACAGGTAAATGACAGGAAGAGATACTTAAATAGCTAAATGTGCATATGATATAATTTAGGGTAATAATAATAATTCCCATAAAATACAGTCCTTAGTGCAGGGTTTAATTACATATAAATGCACATATTGCACATTCGATATACTAAAAGCAATGAAAAAAGATACAACTGACAGGATACTAATATGCATTCCTGAGTGAATGACTACGTAAGTTCAGTCCAAGAATGACTTACAATATTGCACGTGATATGATATAACAACTGTACATGAATATGTATATACAGTCCTGAGTGAATAAATAAGTCCTGAGTGAATGACTGATTACAGACCAGAGTTACTCACAGATGGATGCCTAATTGTTAAACTAGGTTCCCAACACCCCAACAGTTTCAGGTCTATGTTGCCGACGGCACGGCACCCCGTGGTGAGCCGTTTGGCTAGAGAGACTAGCATCTAAAGATTTTTTTTTACAAGGACCTGTCCTTGGGCCCCTCTGGATCATCGTGCACATGCTCCCATGAAGTCAGATAATTGTCGTCTTGACTTCAGGTTTTAGTGCTTTGCCGATGATACGCGGTTATATTTCAGCATCAACTGTCAGCACAACTATCTATTTCACCCTTACAAATTGTCTTGTCAATATAATTTTTTTTTATGTCACTGCCAGTAAAATACAAAACCACATTTTAGGTCTTCATTCCTCTTGACATTTACCTGAAAATAGCTTAATGTTGATCAGTGGAGCGTGAGTAAGCAGCCACATCCTCTGGGGCAGGACATGTGTACCATGGCTCTGGTAGAACACTGTATCAGAGGGACTCTAGGCCCTGGGTATGTAGCTGATATCAAAGCCTTAATCTGCTGCACGCACAGTGCCATCTGCGTCTCTTTCCAGAGGTCCTATATACTCAACCAAACGGAAAAACACACCTGTGTCTCACAATAAAGCCCCTCGGCTTAGAGGTGAGATGCCAGCCCTCCATAGTGGCAATAGCATGGGAATTGAGTGCATGTGGAGCTTTTGTGTATGTATGTGTGTGCCTGTGCGTGTCATGCAAGGGGTTCTGTTCATGAGAAAAGAGTAGGCAGGGTAAATAAGTGCACGTGTCCGTATGCATATTGCTATAAAAGCCACTGCTGCGAGAGATGGAGAAACCATTCAGAGGGAGGAAAGACTTGTAGTCACTGAGTCTGAGTGAGTGAAGGAGAGAGAGAGAGAGAGACAGAAAAAGAGGGAGAAGGAGAGTGCCAGAAGAGCATAGTGATGCAGTGACCAGGAAGGAGTCGACTGAGACAGAAAGAGAGAGAGGTGAGCTACGTGAGATCACAGGCACCGACGCTGACAGCACTACACACGTTGTGGAAAGAAGCTCCTGTCTGCCACTCCGAACACAACAGTGATTCACCTCGCACATGAAGCACCTGAACACTGCGCATTCAAACTAGGACAGTCACCATGGAGACTATCTCCGCGGATACAGACAGTGTGGTGCCCAACTCGACAAAGTGCCCGAAGACAGAGCAGACAGAGAGAGTGTGGATGCGTCTCAAGGGAATGTAAGTGGATTTACAGTACAAAGGAACTTTAAATCAGCCTGTGAAGTATAGTATATATTCAGTATATATATATATATATATATATATATATATATATATATATATATATATATATATATATATATATATATATATATATATATATTTAAATCTAAATAGTATAGTATACACTTATTAGATAGAGTTTGATATGATCAAATAGAACCAGATGTTTTGTGATCAGTATTTGATCACCAGGGTTGGGGAGTAACGGATTACTACAAAAAACAGTACCTGTAATCCGTTACGTTACCAGCTAAAATGCAGATACTTTTGAAAAACTGGATGATTACTTTGAGGATTACTTTTAAATTCAGAAAGGATGTTTGAGGAGGAAAAAATATTTGACCCTTTTCTGTTTTCTCAATGACATTCAAATTAGCATTGAAGTTCTTAAAGTTTCTTCAAGTTTTAATTTTCACCTGAGCGAGTCTGACTACAAGTCAGAGACCACTATGATGACACACCAAATGTGTTTGATGGATCGCGGGAAAAGAGCTGGAATAGGCTTTTGTAGGCTACAGTCCAAGCTATGTCTTCCCATGGTGCGACTGCTGTAGGCATCCAAAGATTATCCAACTTGAATAAACGCTTCGAGGTAAGGATGATGGCGATACGGATATCACTTATTATTGATCTACAAAGAGCATTGATATGAATCACACTGCTGCTCTCTCATTTAGCTATTTGCGCCTTACGGATTGTGGTTGTTGTGGATGGCTGTTCACAAATCTTTGAACCCAATAATGGTTGAATTCAAGAATTATAAGACCAGTGGACAGCCAGTGAAAAATGCGCTCTTGCAACAGTTGCATACTGCGGATCCAAGCATATGGAATAAAAGTGGGGCTTTTATTGCTCAAACTTTGGATAGACTTAAAGGGGCAATTTGTAGTTGCTACATCCATTTGTGGACTTTATATTTTGTGGAATTATACACTATGACAGCGGGGCAAATAACCGGGCCAGAACTGGGCACCGGTGTGGCTGGCGACTCCGGCCTGTGGACCACCACGGGAGTCTCCGGGCTGTCGACCATCACGGGAGTCTCCGGGCTGTCGACCATCACGGGAGGCTCCGGGCTGTCGACCATCACGGGAGGCTCCGGGCTGTCGACCATCACGGGAGGCTCCGGGCTGTCGACCATCACGGGAGGCTCCGGGCTGTCGACCATCACGGGAGGCTCCGGGCTGTCGACCATCACGGGAGGCTCCGGGCTGTCGTCCATCACGGGAGGCTCCGGGCTGTCGACCTTCACGGGAGGCTCCGGGCTGTCGACCTTCAAAGGAGGCTCCGGGCTGGGGAGGCGCACCGGCGGTCTGGTGCGTGGAGCCGGCACTGGTGGCACCGGACTAATAACACGCACCTCAGGGCTAGTGCGGGGAGCAGGCACAGGACGTACCTGACTGGAGACGCGCACTTGAAGCCTGGTGCGTGGAGTCGGCACTGGTGGCACCGGACTAATAACACGCACCTCAGGGCTAGTGCGGGGAGCAGGCACAGGACGTACCTGACTGGAGACGCGCACTGGAAGCCTGGTGCGTGGAGTCGGCACTGGTGGCACCGGACTAATGACACGCACCTCGGGGCGAGTGCGGGGAGCAGGCACATGACGTACCGGACTGGAGAGGCGCACTGGAGGCCTGGTGCGTGGAGTCGGCACTGGTGGCACCGGACTAATAACACGCACCTCAGGGCTAGTGCGGGGAGCAGGCACAGGACGTACCTGACTGGAGACGCGCACTGGAAGCCTGGTGCGTGGAGTCGGCACTGGTGGCACCGGACTAATGACACGCACCTCGGGGCGAGTGCGGGGAGCTGGCACATGACGTACCGGACTGGAGAGGCTCACTGGAGTGTAGCAGACGGCCGAACCCAGACTGGGCACCGGTGGAGCGGACTGCTCTGGCACTGGAGTGTAGCAGACGGCCGAACCCAGACTGGGCACCGGTGGAGCGGACTGCTCTGGCACTGGAGTGTAGCAGACGGCCGGACCCAGACTGGGCACCGGTGGAGCGAACTGCTCTGGCACTGAAGTGTAGCAGACGGCCGGACCCGGACTGGGCACTGTTGGAGCGAACTGTTCTGGCACTGGATTAGAGCAGACGGCCGGACCCCGACTGGGCACCGGTAAAGCGGACTGCTCTTTCACGGGAGTGGAGTAGGCGACTGGACACGGACTATTCCATTCCGACATTTCCCTTTCTACCTCTTCCGCTATCTCCCACATCTCCTCCAAAACGTCTCCAAAATGTCTCTCCAAATACTCCTCCTCTTCAACACTTTGCGCCCCCCATTTATATTTAGGGCACAGTGTATCCCACATGGAGAGTGGTACTGGCGCGTCCTCTTCGTTGCCAGACCATCCCCATAGCCCCCCCCCCCGAAATTTTCCTGGGGTTGACTACGGGCTCCATTACCTCGATAACGCCGCTGTCTTCCTTTCTTCTTCTCCGTAGCTCCCTCATTACGCTGCTTGGTCGGGTGGTGGTTCATTCTGTCACGTTCGGGTGTGTAGAGAGACCAAGGCGCAGCGTAGCGATAGTTCGACATGTTTATTAAATGAATAAACTCGAATAACGAACTATCCAAAATAACAAATGCAATATAATATTAAACACACGTAGCACGAACACGGGACATACAACAACAACAATGAACCACGCCAAGGGAGTGGAACACAGACATATAAGTAGGATCCCTAATTAGAGGTAATGCATAGCAGCTGCCTCTAATTAGGGATCCCACACACAACACCACACAGACGTAGCAAAGCTTCTCTATGGCCAGAGCCTGACACTAACCTTGTATCCCCTGTATATAGCCTTGTTATTGTGATTTTATTGTGTTACTTTTTATTGTATTTTGTATTTATTTTTTAAGCAAATATTTTGTTACTCACATTAACAAAAAAAAATGCATTGTTGGTTAAGGAGCTTGGAAGCATTTCACGGTGACAAATAACATTTGATTTGATTTGAAACAACCATTCTAGCATCAAACTTCACAATAAAAGAACACAACATTTCAAGGGGTGAAAGGGGTGAAAGAGGGATGCAGTTTAAGTCAAACACGACTGAACATCTACAGCAATGAGTTGATAGTGTTGCTGGAGCATTATCTTGTCACAGAATGAGACATTACTTCTTTGAAATATATCTGCACCTTTGAATCTTGAATTATCTCTGATGTACAATACAATATATATACAATGTATGCTGATATACAATTCTTCCATATTTTATTTCAGGCAAAAGTGCAAAAACACATCTGAAAGGTAAGTCACTTACTATTCTTGCTTGACTATTCTTGTATATTTTATATCAATATAAAAAATCTGCAATGGCACTAAAAACACTTCAAAGGACTTGTCCTAGCTGTGTCTGAAATTTGGTGCCTTTATCACAAAAGCCACAATTCCCCTAAAAGTGTACGCTTAGCTGCTGTACTCCTGTAAAGTGCACTACTTTTGACCAGGGCCCATTGGGCTCTTGTCAAAATTAGTGCACTATGGAGGGAATATGGTACCATTTGGGATGCTGACATTGCTCATTGACTCATTCATTCCTAAATCTGGATGAAGATTGGATTGTTATGATGGATTTGATTAATACTTTGAGCAGAAAGCTTTCTAATTTGACCAATAACCAACACTGAGTTTTTTCTAATATGGATGCATATTATGTTTGTAGGATGAACGTACGTCACATGAAACGTACGTGGACTCTACTTGTCTTCGCTCTTGTTCTATTTCAAGTATATACAATCTTTAATGTCAACAATATAAAAGCACTTGTTCCTTCCACGGTGAGCTCCTCTTGATGACGTTGAAAGCACTCAGAACCTTTAATTCTGAACTTTACATAAAACAATCATAATGGGATCTCAATATAGAGGGAAATTGCATGGGTTTAGTACAAATTATTGCAGTTTTCATATTGTAACAAATTCAGTAGGTAGCCCCGACTGGGACTAAAACCCTGGTCTACCGTCTGTCAAGCCAACGCCTTAAACGTTACGCCAAGAAGTCTGAACCCCTTGATGAGGTTGCTAGAAGTTGGTTTAAAGTCGCTGCAATACATTGTGAATCATCAGTGTCTACACCCCAACTCCTATGCTGTACATGCCCTGACAGGGACACTAACTAATTGAAAGCTGCATGCCTCCCATTCATAACAAACGCTGCTTATCACAACCCGAGTCTGAAAAGGGAAGCCTAAACTAGGGTGACAGAGTTACCTAAACAGTGAAACTCCTGTTGATGTCTTTCAGTTTTTTTCTCTCCTGCCAAAGTCTCTGGGAAGCTCTCAGCTCTTCCATAGCTGTACAGGAGCCAGGATAGGAAAACAATTAGAGAACCTTTAGCCGACCATATCTGGAGTTATTTCCTCTGCATGGCGATGCTATGCATCAGCTAGGTAACCTCCAGCTCCCACTCTCATTAGATGACAGGAATGTTCACCACCTACTCACGTCTCCAAGGCTATTACCGTCAGTCTCAATCGTAACTGTTTGTGTCAGAGCTCATGTTCATTCATGATGGTCAGATTAAGTGTTTGATGGTTTGTTGTATGGTTTCATTGCTTGTCGTTGAAGTGTGTGTGTGTGTGTGTGTGTGTGTGTGTGTGTGAGTGTGGGTGTGTGTGTGTGTGTGTGTGTGTGTGTGTGTGTGAGTGTGTGTGTGTGTGTGTGTGTGTGTGTGTGTGTGTGTGTGTGTGTGTGTGTGTGTGTGTGTGTGTGTGTGTGTGTGTGTGTGTGTGTGTGTGTGTGTGTGTGTGTGTGTGTGTGTGTGTGTGTGTGTGTGTGTGTGTGTGAGAGACTGTGTGTGTCTATTTGTGTGATTTGTAAAGTCTCACCTTAAACAAATGTGCGCTTGCTAGCTTGTCTTGACGTATTTATGGTTGATAGGATAGGATAGCTACTAGCTGAATAGCTATGACTGTTGTCGTTGGGATTTCTGTGCCTGTTCTTTTTAAGTCTCAAAGCTTTTACATAACCTTGAATTAGGAGTTCAGTAAAATAACTCTTCTGAGGAGAGGAAGAGGGGACAAGGCTAGGTGCTCAGGATGGTTGATGTTAGGAGCAGGACGTGTGGACGGTCACTAAGGGGACTGGCGAGTGTCACTGTCACACTTCAGTCTCTGCAAAAGGCTGATGATAACAAAAGTCAAGGGCTTTGTCCCAAATGTCACCCCATTCCCTATATGGGTGATTCTATAGCAGTGGTACAAATCGCATTCCCACCCCAAAAATACTATTTAAAGAAAAAGGTCTCCAAACTTAAAACATCTATTTCCATCATGATATGTTCTAATTCAAAGAAATAGCAAACATTGTTAAATTAATATAGTACAAAGTCATTGTGTATACATACAACTTTTTCCATTGAAAGGTGGCTCTTAAACTTCATGTTTGAAAATAAAGCAATTTTTAAAATATATTATTTTGATAGAACAGCTTGATTTTTTATGTAATTACAGAAACACACACATTGAAAGACTGTATAATGAATGTGCCTTATGTAACGGTGTGTAGAATGGACCCGAGGCACTGAGCAGTATTGAAAGACTGTATAATGAATGTGCCTTATGTAACGGTGTGTAGAATGGACCCGAGGCACTGAGCAGTATTGAAAGACTGTATAATGAATGTGCCTTATGTAACGGTGTGTAGAATGGACCCAAGGCACTGAGCAGTATTGAAAGACTGTATAATGAATGTGCCTTATGTAACGGTGTGTAGAATGGACCCGAGGCACTGAGCAGTATTGAAAGACTGTATAATGAATGTGCCTTATGTCACGTTGTGTAGAATGGACCCGAGGCAATGAGCAGTATTGTGAAGACATTCCTTTTAAAGAACAAAACCAAGACGAGAACAAACCAGGAAGTGATGTGCGACATGAACAAACAAAGAACCACACACAGGTGGGAACAATAATGAACTGAAATAGGATCCCCAATTAGAGACAACGTATGGCAGCTGCCTCTAATTGGGGACCAACAAAACTTAAACATAGAGTTGCCCAGACAACCCTACCGTCAGGCCCCGACAGTAAACCAAACCCAAACATAGAGATGCCACTAGGCATCCCTGCCGTCAAGACCTGACACCTTAAGCCACACCCCTACAAATATCACCAGGTGATGGGATCTCCAGCATGGCCACATGTAGTCTGTCTGCAAATATTTGGGAGGAACTCAGTGAGCAAGTTGGTAAATATTCATGTATTTTTAAGAAGTGTCACTACCGAACATCTAATATATTAATACATTTTTTAAGAATTGTTTTGGGACAAAAATATGTGTTTACTGGGATATACATCTGTCCAAATGAAAGATAGCCAGAAATATGTTAGCTACTGGAATTCGCTAAAGTCCAAAATATATAAATTTTATCCAAACCGAAACGGTCACAACAAAAAACTATTTACACCATAGAGATACATAGAGGTGTCCAACTTTGTATCTCGTGTCTGTGACAGCACGGTAAGTGCCATTGAGGCTTTCTCGATTTTAAAGTTGCATGTGCCAACTGAGCTACAGAGGATTACAATGTGGGTAGTGGACAAGTGCCCACTTCAGGAAAAATAGTATTGAGGTGCATAGCCATGCATTGACATCTCTTTGTCTAAACATAGATGTATATAATGTGCTCTACTGTACTGTGCTCTACTGTACTGTATTCTACCCTACTGTAATGTATTGTACTCTACTCTACTGTACTGTACTGTGCTCTACTGTACTGTATTCTACCCTACTGTAATGTACTGTACTCTACTATACTGTACTCTACTGTACTGTACTGTGTTCTACTATACTGTACTGTACTGTGCTCTACTGTACTGTATTCTACCCTACTGTAATGTACTGTACTCTAGATAGATAGATAGATAGATAGATAGATAGATAGATAGATAGATAGATAGATAGGTACTTTATAGGTACTTTATTGATCCCCCGGGGGGGAAATTTCATTGTCAAGCAGCTACAACAAAACACAGGGCAGGTGCAAAATGCCACAACGAAAGTACACAAAAGACAGATACACGGTACATGATACATAGAGCGGCAGTATGAAAAAGTATAGAAATACAAGATATCTGGAGTGCAAAAAAAAGCTATAAAAAGACATTGCATAGTATGAGTGGTTGGCTGAATATGTACACTATACATTGGTGGATGTTGGATGGTTAACTATACTATACAGGTCGATGGCAGAGAAATACTTCAGTAGCTAAAAATGCGTATGATATGAGCGAGGGTAATAATAGTTTACTTAATAGACAGACTGGGTAAATGAACAGGTAAGTGAAAATTTTGCATGGTTAAATTAGCTGTACAGTTAGGTATACAGTTATATTTACAGATAAGTGAATACTTGCATGTTTACACAAACTGTACAGGTAAATGACAGGAAGAGATACTTTAATAGCTAAATGTGTGTATGATATCATTTGGGGTAATAATAGTAATTCCCTTAAAATACAGTCCTTAGTGCGCAGGGTTTAATTACAGACAACTGCACGTATTGCACATTCAATATACTAAAAGCAATGAGAAAAGGTGCAACTGGCAGGATACTAATATGCATTCCTGAGTGAATGCCTACGTAGGTTAAGTCCAATAATTACTTACAATATTTCATGTGATATAATATAACAACTGTACATGAGTATGTATATACAGACCTGTATGAATAAATAGGTCCTGAGTGGATGAGTGCTGACGGACCAGAGTTACTCACGGATGGATGCATAATTGTTAAACTAGGTCCTAACACCCCAACAGTTCCAGATCTATGTTGCCGACGGCACGGCACCCCGGTGAGGCATTATATAGTCTAATAGCCGCCGGCAGGAAGGACCTCCTGTACCGTGGTGGGATCAGTCTGTGACTGAAAGTGCTCCTCTGCGTCATAACCATAGCGTGCAGAGGGTGGGTGACGTTGTCCATGATGGCCAGCAGTTTGGCCAGGATCCGTCTCTCCGCCACCTCCTCTAGAGTGTCAAGGCTCATCCCCAGGACAGAGCTAGCCTTCCTGATCAGCTTATTTACCCGAGAAGCATCACCGACTTTGATGTTTGCTCCCCAGCACACCACTGCAAAAAAGATGGCACTGGCCACCACAGACTGGTAGAAGGTATGCAGTAGTTTACTGCACACGTTAAAGGACCTGAGCCTCCTCAGAAAGTAGAGTCGGCTCTGGCCCTTTTTGTACAGGGCCCCGGTGTTACCGGCCCATTCCAGCCTGTTGTCCATATGGACTCCCAGGAACTTGTATGACCCAACCATTTCCACATCCATCCCCTGTATAGGGACTGCAGTCAGTTGTGCCTTGGTTCTCCTGAAGTCCACCACCATCTCCTTTGTTTTGCTGATTTTGAGCTGAAGGTGGTTCTGCTCACACCACAACACAAAGTCACTGATTGTGCTCCTGTACTCCTCCTCCTGCCCACCCCTGACGCTCCCTACAACCACTCTACTCTACTGTACTCTACTGTACTGTACTGTGTTCTACTATACTGTACTGTACTGTGCTCTACTATACTGTACTCTACTGTACTCTACTGTACTATACTGTACTCTACTGTACTCTACTGTACTCTACTATACTGTACTCTACTCTACTGTACTGTACTGTGCTCTACTATACTGTGCTCTACAATACTGTACTGTACTGTGCTCTACTATACTGTACTGTGCTCTACTGTACTGTACTCTACTGTACTCTACTGTACTATACTGTCCTCTACTGTACTCTACTGTACTCTACTATACTGTACTCTACTGTACTGTACTCTACTCTACTGTGTTCTACTGTGCTCTACTATACTGTACTGTACTGTACTCTACTGTACTGTATTATACCCTACTATACTGTACTGTACTGTACTCTACTGTACTGTATTCTACCCTACTATACTGTACTGTACTGTACTCTACTCTACTGTACTCTACTGTGCTCTACTATACTGTGCTCTACTCTACTGTACTGTACTGTGCTCTACTGTACTGTATTCTACCCTACTATACTGTACTGTACTGTACTCTATTATACTGTACTGTGCTCAAGTTTACTCTACTGGAGTTTCTTACAACTGAAGAAAGTGCCCATGGACTCTTGATTTAGTGATCTTTGTCTAGAGACCCCATCAATTTGGTCTCAACTCACTGGGTCTGGATCTTTCAGACCAATGTCCTGGTATAAATCTTGGTCTTGGCTCCTGGATATAACCTTAGTCTTTGGTTTACAAACCATAGGCAACCCAATTTGAAGAAGACAAAGACAAAGCTCTCTGATCTGATTTTTGGCAAATATTTTCTCTTCATTATTTCTCTTCTTATGACAAGGATTATTCAGTAGACTTGATTCATGATGATGACTGACAGCTAAGTAAGATGTTGACATGGTCAGTCCAATCAAAGCTACTGTACATACAGTATAACGTGATTTGACGTAATATCCGTGGCCAATGACTTTGAGCCTTCTTGGAAGACTGAAACACCTGCATTTTGGAGCTGCCTTACTCAAGAAAACAAAAAAGAGACCATGCTTGTATGCAGCTTTATTAACTCAATTATATATATATTTTTTTACATTGTTTGCTAACTGATATGTGACACGTATTAATGCCAAAATAACATGCAAAAAGTTACTATAATAGTAATTTTTTGGGGGTGGTTTGCCTGTTTTGCATGTTATTTTGGCATTAATACGTGTCACATATATATATATATATATATATATATATATATATATATATATATATATATATATATATATATAAACTTCAAGGGTTTTTCTTTATTTGCTAAAATTTTTTACATTGTAGAATAAAAGTTAAGACATCAAAATTATGACATAACACATATGGATTCATGTAAACAAAAACCAAAAAAAGTGTTAAGCAAATCAAAATATATTTTAGATTTGAGATTCTTCAAATAGCCATGCTTTGCCTTGATGACAGCTCTGCACACTCATGGCATTCTCTCAACCAGCTTCATGAGGACCACCATTGTCAGGCTCTAGCCATAGAGAAACCTATTGCTTCTATAATTCTATGGTCAGAGTCTGACAGTTCTAGTTGTCCTATGTCTATGTGGTGTTTTGTGTTGGATCCCTAATTAGAGGCAGCTTCTTTGCATTGTCTCTAATTAAGGATCCTACTTAAGTTTGTATGTTCCACACCCTAAGTGTGGTTCATTGTCTCCAAGTAAGTGTGTGCTCGTTTGTGATATAGTCTTTGCTATTTTGTATAGTTCTGATCAAGTTTGGTTTATTGTATGAATAAACATCCATGTCGAACTATCACTGCGCTGCGCCTTGGTCCGTTTCTAAACCCAACCGTGACAACCATAGAAATGGAAGACCCAGAAATACCTCTGCTGCAGAGGATAAGTTCATTAGAGTTTCCAGCCTCAGATTGCAGCTCAAATAAATGCTTCACAGTGTTCAAGTAAGCGACACATCTCAACATCAACTGTTCAGAGGAGACTGTGAATCAGGCCTTCATGGTCGAATTGCTGCAAAGAAACCACTACTAAAGGACACCAATAATAAGAAGAGACTTGCTTGGGCCAAGAAACACGAGCAATGGACATTAGACCGGTGGAAATTTGTCTTTTGGTCTGGATTTTTGGTTCCAACCTCAACCAAATGTAGATGGTTTGGGATGAGTCGGACCACAGTGAAGGAAAAGCAGCCAACAAGTGCTCAGCATATGTGGGAACTCCTTCAAGACTGATAGAAAAGCATTCCAGGTGAAGCTGGTTGAGAGAATGCCAAGAGTGTGCAAAACTGTCATCAAGGCAAAGGGTGGCTATTTGAAGAATCTCAAATATAAAACACTTTACATTAATCCATATGTGTTATGTCATAGTTTTGATGTCTTCACTTTTATTCTACAATGTAAATAATAGTGCAAAGAAAAAATACAAAAGTAGTTTGTTTTTTTTGCTAAAAATGTGGGTCTCAAAACTAATTAGGGTTGCAAAATGCCCTGAATGATGGGCCACCACTGCTCAAGTCTAACAACATAATTAATTAAAAGCACATGTAATTAAATCAATCAACAGCATTTAGATTCATAGAATCAACATTGAACATTTTGCACAGAACAATAGAGATGGTATTTCTCTCAATTAAATTTAAAGGTTTTGAAAATCGAGTTTTTACTATTTTGTTAATTTGGTATGCAAATAACATTTCTGAAGTTAATCTTTAATAGATGGTTAATATAAAATGATCACTACTGTCCATGGTTCTCCCTTTATTGCAACTTTGTCAGTAGTGACACATTTAGTGGGTGGTAAGGAATTTAAATAAATGTTTCAAATATACTGTACAATACAAACAAAGTGTGAGATATAGTGTATGTATATGTCTACCTGAAGTAAGCATTTCATTGGACAGTATATACAATTTGTTTCCAATACATACGACTACTAAAACTTGGAAGACGTGTGCTAAAGGTTTGGAGAATTATTTTATTTTTTTTACCCCAATGTGCTGCACTTCTGTAGAATGAGTGGGACTTTGGTAAAAAGTAATGAACTATGTAGGGAATCCATTTTGGAGGCAGCCAAGGATTATGGGACTGAAGCATTGAAATGTGTGGTTGGATCAGCAGTCTGCATACTAAAGGTTATACGGCACTTCTCTTGATTGTTTACCCAAGACATGTCATTGTTTGGTTTCCACTTATCATGGGTATAAAGTGTAATATAAGTGTTTGGGTGAGGTCGTGACAAATTCGCTGCTATTACTGTGACGGCCCATTTCCTGTACCTATACTGTATTATCTAAACCCACTCCTGGACTAAAAAGCATGCTCCATGGAGAATAGCCACTGAAAGTGCTTTTTAGTCCAGAGATTAGTCCAATTAGGGACAATTATTTAAAAGTGTGACTAGAAAAGTGCCTAGGGTTACTGTGGTGATGGTAGTAACTATGTCAAGTACTTGTCACAGTGGTATGTGACATTGTGAGTTCCGTGGTTGCCATGAGTTCGCATAGGCAGAGAGCTCTGTAAATATTATATCTTTTTTATAGCGAGTGGTCGAAATGTACACAATTGTTACACGGAGGAAAATGGGGGAGGGTCATGCTTTTTCAATTTCATTCAGGGGGAGGGCTTAGTGTATATATGTTTTGTCCAGGGGAGGGTCAAGTAATTTGTAATCAATTAAATGCCATATTACGCCTAGTGTGGTCTCAATAAAATGATCCATTGTCTATACTATAGGCCTAAGTCAGTTTCCCAAACTCGGTCCTGGGGACCCCAACGGGTGCTCATTTAGCTTGCCTTATCACTACACACCTGATTCAAATTATCAACGCTTTTTTATATATTTCTTTACCTTTATTTGAACAAGTTAGACATATTGAGAACTAGGTCTCTTTTACAATTGTGCCCTGTATATATAACATAAATATACACATTATACCCAACATATATACAGTCACAACCCGGCTCATAGAGAGTGACAAACAAGGGAGTCCACACGTTGACCGAGTTAAGGGTGTAGCAGATATTTATTAAATAACTAACCAAAACAAAACTGTACAAACAATAGTAACTGTGAGGTGTGAAAGTGGACATGAAGAGTGTAGTGGTTGGTGTTTGGATGCGAGTGGAATGAATAGAAGGTGTAAGTGTTAAATGGTGCATCTAATCAAAAAGTAAACCCAAACATAATGCAAACCACAAAAACAGGGTGCAGGCTGAGAGAGCGACAGTCAGGTCTGAACAACGGGGTTTATCAACACCTGAACCAACCCAGGTGCCCCTTGTCAGCTAACGACCCAATAAGCTCCACCTGTGTCCAAACTGAAAAACAGAGTCAGAACACAGAATGAAACAGGGATAGTGAGAAGGACGTAAAAATACATACTATCTATCTATCTATCTATCTATCTATCTATCTATCTATCTATCTATCTATCTATCTATCTATCTATCTATCTATCTATCTATCTATCTATATATATATATAGCCAAATACATTTAATCTCAGTTTTCCCTGTCTTAGGTCAGTTAGGATCACCACTTTATGAATGTGAAATGTCAGAATAATAGTATGATTTATTTCAGCTTTTATTTCTTTGATCACATTCCCAGTGGGTCAGAAGTTTACATACACTCAATTAGTATTTGGTAGCATTGCCTTTAAATTGTTTAACTTGGGTCAAACATTTTGGGTAGCCTTCCACAAGCTTCCCACAATAAGTTGGGTGAATTTTGGCCCATTCCTCCTGACAGAACTGGTGTAACTGAGTCAGGTTTGTAGGCCTCCTTGCTCACTCACCCTTATTCAGTTCTGCTCACAAATGTTCTGTAGGATTGAGGTCAGGGCTTTGTGATGGCTACTCCAATACCTTGACTTTGTTGTCCTTAATCCATTTTGCCACAACTTTGGAAGTATGCTTGGGATCATTGTCCATTTAGAAGACTCGTTTGCGATCAAGCTTTAACATCCTGATTGATGTCTTGAGATGTTGCTTCAATATATCCACATTGTTTTTCTTCCTCATGATGCCATCTATTTTGTGAAGTGCACCAGTCCCTTCTGCAACAAAGCACCCCCACAACATGATGCTGCCACCCCGTGCTTCACGGTTGGGAGGGTGTTCTTCAGCTTGCAAGCCTCCCAATTTTTCCTCCAAACATAACGATGGTCATTATGGCCAAACAGTTCTTTTTTTGTTTCATCAGACCAGAGGACACTTCTACAAAAAGTATTATCTTTGTCCCCATGTACAGTCGCAAACCGTAGTCTGGCTTTTTTATGGCGGTTTGATTTGATTTAGCAGAGCTCTAAGTCTCTGGATCTACCCTTTCCCCTCGGATGAGCTTTTATCTCTATGGACCTCATCATGCAGTAAATGATCTACAGAAACAGCTCTGAGTCCAGCTCTGAATCCATCAAACGGTTCTTTACATCCATAATGCCTTGCTCTGCTTGGCTTCACACAGTCTACAAGTGACTCCCTCACCCAACTCTGACCGCAACCTTATCCCTACTAGAATAGGAACACTCATTTCACAACCACACCACTTATTTCGTTTTTTAATTGAATAATTGCTGTGTTGTTATGAAAAACAGCATCAAGTATCTTCCAAATGCAAGGTTTATTATGACTAGGGCCCTGCCTTTGACCCAGTTCTTTTCTGTCCTGCATTTCCATCATCCCACCTCTAGAGGCCGATATTTCACCTTCTCACGCCGACAATCAGCAGCCTTGGGGTGTCTAGTCTGAGCATTTTATAGCCTACCTGTTAATACAGAATGTTTTGCTCGAGCACAGGCTCAGAGAATCTGTTTGTCCAGTGCATTAAGAAATAGGTGAAAATAAAAGGATAAAAACTATTATTCCAGTAATTTGTCATTGATTATCTCAAAAGCAAAATGTAGCCTACACTGCTTGGTGGTTGAAAAAACTATTGTGTAAATCATTCAAAATATATTTTCATGCATGATGCGTGTATTGTTCCAGTTCTGCATAACATTCTTTGATGAAACCAGGTTAGGGGATAACTTATTGCCTTGATAAATTGATGAGCTGGTTGATTGAAACAAACTGCTTTTTTCTTTTTATAATCTGAGTTGTAATATGAGCTATGACCTGAATAAATGTATCCACACAATTACGGTTAACTGGTCTTTGCTTTAGACCTACTTTCTGACACTGTTGAATAGTTAACTGTCTGTAAATAGTCTACACTGTATCAGTCAAAACAAACCACTTTTTCTCCCAGATGTCTTGTACAAGTATTTTTATTTCCTGATTTCAGATGGCGGTCTATTGGGTTACTTTTCATTCATTCTGTAATCTAATGTAGCCTAATGTTGCAGGTTTTGAAGAATTGATTATTGTCATCTGCAACGAGCGTGAGCAAAGTGACAAATAGTATATCCTGCCAAACAATGGGTTTTGTGTGATTTAAGATTTGCAAAGCAAATCCCCCCTCACTCAGGCCAGTGTTGTTATTTTATTAAAGCACATTATACCTTTAAATATTGAGTTAACATGACATTCATAACTTGGTGCAGTTATTGACATGGGGTACCACGCTCTAGTTTTACAAACTGTCCCTTGTGTCACAGACTGAGATACCTGGCGAGGCAGGTGGAGAAAGGAGAAGTGAACGTCCTTGACTTGAAGAAGAGTGTAGAGCATGCAGCCTTCGTCCTGGAAGCGGTGTACTTCGATGAGACCAGGTGCGTGTGTTACCATCAGCAACAGAAGAACGGCAGGTGAAATGGAGCTTTGTGAAGCCTTTCAACGTTGGGATAGTTCACCTGAAATAAAGCTTTTCCTTTTTTCCACTTATCGGTGGTGTCAGTTCATCCAGACAGTCCATTGGCTGGTTACTATGTAACATCCACCATCTCCTGGCTAGCATGTTTTAAGCATGTAGCAATGCTAATGGAAATGTATGGGCCCAGCTAAGGTGCACTACAGTGCCGTTATTACTATGTAATTGAAAGTATTGTAATTACCAGAAGTAACCCTAACCCTAGCCCTAATACAGTAGGTGCACAGTGTAGGGCTGTGCGGCAAATCGTATTGTACTTTATACCAGTATTCATCCACAGACCATTGTGGGTTTTTACTTTACCTTCTATAACGGTATTTTAATGTTTGGTTTGGTAAATGTCATAATAGTGTAATACAACTAGAATATTTATTGCAATTGTCAGTTTTTAGAGCCAGTAAGAGACTGCCAATAGCTGAGAAACTTGCTAGCTCAGCCAAAGACACATCTTTGGAATCAGGAGAGGTGGCAGGTAGCCTAGCGGTTAGAGAGTTGGTCCAGTAACCGAATACCCGACCCGACAAGGTGAAAAACCTGTCGATGTGTCCTTGAGCAAGGCACTTAACCCTAATTTGCTCCAGGGACTGACCCTGTAGGTAGGCCGTCATTGTAAATAAGAATTTGTTCTTAACTGACTTGCCTGGTTAAATAAAAAGAAAAAAGAAAAGAAAATACTTTAAAGTAAACACACTGACCCCTGTGGCGAAAGTAAGAACTGCCATTAAATCAATTGAAAATGCATTGTCAGAGAGGAGAATAATTATTCAGAAGAAGGAAAAGTGACTTTTGTGACTAAATAGAGGCATACAATGAAAAAATAAACCAGACCGTGTGTAAATAATAACAAATGAGTGAAGGAAATTAAGAAAATTATTAAAATACTGAAAATGAAGGAATAAAAGTACATGCTGGAATTTAACAAATTATTGTGTACAGTAGTACTAGAGTTTGAGGCTAAAAGGATTTTGATTCCTATGAAAAGTTCTACAAATAGGACGACTTCACTGTCAGTCCCCCTTTCATTTTTGGTTGAAGTTTGTTTGAACAGTATAAAACAATGGAGGCAGACCCATTTAAACCACTTAGAAATATGTGGTATGTTGCCATCCTAGGGTCATGCACTACTCATAAAGCTTATTTAGAACTTGTATTCAGAAAATACAGTCAAAAATCAAACAAAATATTGCGATATAACATTTTGACCATATCGCCCAGCCCTAGTTTAGTGTAACAATGAGCAATTACAATACTTTTTAACTGAATTTAGCACAATAAATACACAGTTACGATATACAGTGTTATCAAGTATCATGTTTTTCATTAGACACACTATATTATGCCTTTCTGCCCCAGATATCAAACTGCTTCAATTAGGTTAAATTATTAATTTAAAAAATATATATATTTTAAAAAGTATTTAACCTTTATTTAACTAGGCAAGTCAGTTAAGAACAAATTCTTATTTACAATGACGGCCTTAACCGGCCAAACTGTGCGCCGCCCTATGGGACTCCCAATCACGGCCGGTTGTGATACAGTCTGGATTTGAACCAGGTTGTCTGTAGTGACGCCTCTAGCACTGAGATGCAGTGCCTTAGACCACTGTGCCACTTGGGAGCCCCAAACATGTAACAGTGTATTTGATTTTGCTGTGCTATTTGATTAGCAACTCATTGAGTTTTTGAATGCGTATGACTGGCTGTGTGAGTTACTGTAATTACTGTCTCTTCACAGACGTCTTCTCGACACTGACAATGAACTCAGTGATATCCAGGCCGACTCTGTTCCCTCGGAGGTCCGTGATTGGCTGGCCTCCACCTTTACCAGGAAGATGGCCGTGTCACGGCAGCGGCGGCCCGAGGAGAAGCTACGGTTTCGCAGTATCGTCCACGCCGTCCAGGCTGGCATCTTTGTGGAGAGGTACAGGATTTTCTTCTTCTTATTAAAAAAAAAGGAGAGTGGAATTCCAGGTAACAATTGAGTTTAACGGTCCATAATAAACCATTTATAAGGCAGGTACAAACAGTTTTGCTTGCTATTTATCAATCCTTACTCACACATTTGTAAATGTTAGTAATCTAGTTATTCACACATTTACATAAAATGATCAGTATCTCTTTAAACAAAGTGCATCTTATGAAGGCTTCATAAGGCCTTCATAAAGTCTTCATAAGCACTACATAAATGTGTCACAAATCATCTGTAACCATATTAAGGGTTCATAAATGTGACAGAACTGTGTGACATAACTACCAATGTCATATGATATAAAGCATTCATGTATGTCTTATTATTGTTAATAATAATAATACATTTTATTTTAAGCGCTTTTCACGACACCAACACAAAGTCACTTTACATATGGTACACAAGAAAATCAGCAGGATAAAAATCTATAAAATCACACATTAAAATAAGTAAGTATATAAAAGTGCACTAAACATAATGACAGACTAACCATGGAGAACACCTAACATAATGACAGACTAACCATGGAGAACACTTAACATGATGACAGACTAACCATGGAGAACACTTAACATGATGACAGACTAACCATGGAGAACACTTAACATAATGACAGACTAACCATGGAGAACACTTAACATGATGACAGACTAACCATGGAGAACACTTAACATAATGACAGACTAACCATGGAGAACACTTAACATAATGACAGACTAACCATGGAGAACACTTAACATGATGACAGACTAACCATGGAGAACACTAAACATAATGACAGACTAACCATGGAGAACACCTAACATAATGACAGACTAACCATGGAGAACACTTAACATGATGACAGACTAACCATGGAGAACACTTAACATAATGGCAGACTAACCATGGAGAACACTTAACATGATGACAGACTAACCATGGAGAACACTTAACATAATGACAGACTAACTATGGAGAACACTTAACATAATGACAGACTAACCATGGAGAACACTAAACATAATGACAGACTAACCATGGAGAACACTTAACATGATGACAGACTAACCATGGAGAACACTAAACATGATGACATACTAACCATGGAGAACACTTAACATGATGACATACTAACCATGGAGAACACTTAACATGATGACAGAATAACCATGGAGAACACTAAACATAATGACAGACTAACCATGGAGAACACTTAACATGATGACAGACTAACCATGGAGAACACTAAACATGATGACATACTAACCATGGAGAACACTTAACATGATGACAGACTAACCATGGAGAACACTTAACATGATGACAGACTAACCATGGAGAACACTAAACATGATGACATACTAACCATGGAGAACACTTAACATGATGACATACTAACCATGGAGAACACTTAACATGATGACAGAATAACCATGGAGAACACTAAACATAATGACAGACTAACCATGGAGAACACTTAACATGATGACATACTAACCATGGAGAACACTTAACATAATGACAGACTAACCATGGAGAACAATAAACATAATGACAGACTAACCATGGAGAACACTTAACATGATGACAGACTAACCATGGAGAACACTTAACATGATGACAGACTAACCATGGAGAACACTTAACATGATGACAGACTAACCATGGAGAACACTTAACATAATGACAGACTAACCATGGAGAACACTTAACATGATGACAGACTAACCATGGAGAACACTTAACATAATGACAGACTAACCATGGAGAACACTTAACATAATGACAGACTAACCATGGAGAACACTTAACATGATGACAGACTAACCATGGAGAACACTAAACATAATGACAGACTAACCATGGAGAACACCTAACATAATGACAGACTAACCATGGAGAACACTTAACATGATGACAGACTAACCATGGAGAACACTTAACATAATGGCAGACTAACCATGGAGAACACTTAACATGATGACAGACTAACCATGGAGAACACTTAACATAATGACAGACTAACTATGGAGAACACTTAACATAATGACAGACTAACCATGGAGAACACTAAACATAATGACAGACTAACCATGGAGAACACTTAACATGATGACAGACTAACCATGGAGAACACTAAACATGATGACATACTAACCATGGAGAACACTTAACATGATGACATACTAACCATGGAGAACACTTAACATGATGACAGAATAACCATGGAGAACACTAAACATAATGACAGACTAACCATGGAGAACACTTAACATGATGACAGACTAACCATGGAGAACACTAAACATGATGACATACTAACCATGGAGAACACTTAACATGATGACAGACTAACCATGGAGAACACTTAACATGATGACAGACTAACCATGGAGAACACTAAACATGATGACATACTAACCATGGAGAACACTTAACATGATGACATACTAACCATGGAGAACACTTAACATGATGACAGAATAACCATGGAGAACACTAAACATAATGACAGACTAACCATGGAGAACACTTAACATGATGACATACTAACCATGGAGAACACTTAACATAATGACAGACTAACCATGGAGAACAATAAACATAATGACAGACTAACCATGGAGAACACTTAACATGATGACAGACTAACCATGGAGAACACTTAACATGATGACAGACTAACCATGGAGAACACTTAACATAATGACAGACTAACCATGGAGAACACTTAACATAATGACAGACTAACCATGGAGAACACTTAACATAATGACAGACTAACCATGGAGAACACTTAACATAATGACAGACTAACCATGGAGAACACTTAACATGATGACAGACTAACCATGGAGAACACTTAACATAATGACAGACTAACCATGGAGAACACTAAACATAATGACAGACTAACCTTGGAGAACACTTAACATGATGACAGACTAACCATGGAGAACACTTAACATAATGACAGACTAACCATGGAGAACACTTAACATGATGACAGACTAACCATGGAGAACACTTAACATAATGACAGACTAATCATGGAGAACACTTAACATAATGACAGACTAACCATGGAGAACACTTAACATAATGACAGACTAACCATGGCGAACACTTAACATAATGACAGACTATCCATGGAGAACACTTAACATGATGACAGACTAACCAAGGAAGTGAACTAGATAGAGGATCAAAGCAAAGACAACAGAGAATGCCTGTGTAAAGAGGTGTGTCTTTTGTGTTGACTTGAATATGTGTATGGATTGTGAGGTTCTGACATGGAGAGGAAGTTCCAGAGTTGGGGAGCTGCACTGCTAAAAGCCCGGTCTCCCATGCCTGGTGCGAGAGATGGTGAGGAGGCCAGTGTCAGGGGAGCGCAGTCAACAGCTGGGAGTGAAGGGGTGCAGGAGGTCAGTAAAGTACGGTATGTGGGCGCCAGTCCATTGAGTACTTTGTAGCTGAGCATGAGTAATTTGAATGTGATCCTTTATTAAACTGGGAGCCAGTGGAGTTTGATGAGGCTGGGGATGATGTGGTTTCAAGGTCTGGTGTGTGTGAGGACTTTTGCAGTTGAATTAGTCCAGGCGTGATAATACAAAGTTATGAATGAGAGTTTCAACAGTGGGGTCAGTGAGAGAGGGTCTGAGTTGTGAGGTGTATTTGAATTCGAAGAATGCTGACTTGGTCATGTTCTGGATGTTCTGGATGTGGGGTTCCTGACTGTGGAGTTGGAGTGGATGGTACAACCGTCGATTGTCATGTTGACCCAGTTTCTAGTTGAGGGAGTTGGGGCCCATGAGTATGATCCCTGTTTTGTTGTCGTTTAGTTTTAAAAAGTTCTTGCTCATCCAGGTTTTCACTTCACGAAGACAGTCAACAACAGAGTAGGGTGGCAGAGTGGAGTTGGGTTTTGAAAACAAGCCTATTCAAGGATGCGATGATCATGCAATATTTTCATTCTACACTAGAGACAGACCAAGTTATGGGGAACAAAATTAAACCTTGAATATGGAGGTTTAAATATACAGTGCATTTGTTATGCATTTTTCTAAAATGTATTAAATAAAAAACATTAATTATCAATCTTCACACAATAACCCATAATGACAAAGCAAAAAATTAAATAAGTTGCTATGAGACTCAAAATTGAGCTCAGGTGCATCCTGTTTCCATTGATCATCCTTGAGATGTTTCTATAACTTGATTGGAGTCCATCTGTGGTAAATGTAATTGATTGGACATGATTTGGAAAGGCACACACGTGTCTATATAAGGTCCCACAGTTGACACAGTTGACAATGCATGTCAGAGCAAAAACCAAACCATGAGGTCAAAGGAATTGCCCGTAGAACTCAGAGACAGGATTGTGTCGAGGCACAGATCTGGGGAAGGGTACCAAAACATTTCTGCAACATTGAAGGTCTCTAAGAACACAGCAGCCTCCATCATTCTTAAATGGAAGAAGTTTGGAACCATCAAGACTCATCCTAGAGCTGGCCACCCGGCCAAACTGAGCAATCAGGGGAGAAGGGCCTTGGTCAAGGAGGTGAGCAAGAACCCGATGGTCACTCTGACAAAGCTCCAGAGTTCCTCTGTGGAGTTGGGAGAACCTTCCAGAAGGACAACTATCTCTGTAGCACTCCACCAATGAGGACTTTATGATAGAGTGGTCAGATATAAGCCACTCCTCAGTAAAAGGCACATGACAGCCTGCTTGGAGTTTGCCAAAAGGCACCTAAAGGACTCTCAGACCATGAGAAACAAGATTCTCTGGTCTGATCAAACCAAGATTGAACTCTTTGGCCTGAGTGCCAAGCGTCACGCCTGGAGAAAACCTGGCACCATCCCTATGGTAAAGAATGGTGGTGGCAGCATCATGCTGTGGGGATGTTTTTCAGCAGCAGGGACTGGGAGACCAGTCAGGATCGAGGGAAAGATGAACGGAGCAAAGTACAGAGAGATCCTTGGTGAAAACCTGCTCCAGAGCCCTCAGGACCTTAGACTGGGGTGAAGGTTCACCTTCCAACAGGACAACAACACTAAGAACACAGCTAAGACAATGCAGGAGTGGCTCTTAATGTCCTTGAGTGGCCCAGCCAGACTTGAACCTGATCGAACCTCCTTGGAGAGACATGAAAATAGCTGTACAAAGACGCTTCCCATCCATCCAGACAGCGCTTGATAGGATCTGCAGAGAAGAATGGGAGAAACTCCCCAAATACAGGTGTACCAAGCTTGTAGTGTCATACCCAAGAAGACACAAAGCTATAATCGTTGCCAAAGGTGTTTCAACAAAGTACTGAGTAAAGGGTCTGAATACTTATGTAAATGCAAACATTTCTAAAAACCTGTTTTTGCTTTTTGCTGTGTGTATATTGATGACGAGAAAAATAATAGATATATACAGTGGGGAGAACAAGTATTTGATACACTACCGGTTTTGCAAGTTTTCCTACTTACAAAGCATGTAGAGGTCTGTCATTTTTATCATAGGTACACTTCAACTGTGAGAGACGGAATCTAAAACAAAAATCCAGAAAATCACATTGTATGATTTGTTAATAATTAATTAGCATTTTATTGCATGACATAAGTATATGATCACCTACCAACCAGTAGGAATTCCGGCTCTCACAGACCTGTTAGTTTTTCTTTAAGAAGCCCTCCTGTTCTCCACTCATTACCTGTATTAACTGCACCTGTTTGAACTCGTTACCTGTATAAAAGACACCTGTCCACACACTCAATCAAACAGACTCCAACCTCTCCACAATGGCCAAGACCAGAGAGCTGTGTAAGTGTCAGGCTCTGGCCTTAGAGAAGCAATAGGCTTCTCTATATAGCTATGGTCAGAGTCTGACAGTGTCATTCTTTTCTGTTTCTTTGTGGGTTTTGGGTGGATCTCTAATTAGAGGCAGCTGCTACCCGTTGTCTCTAATTAGGGATCCAATATATGTTGAGTCTGTCCCTCACGCGGGTGTGGGTCGTTATCGTTACATGTTAATGTATTTCGCTGTCACGGGTGAAGTAAGTGTTCTTTTTGTTACGTCCGTTCATTCCGTGTGGTTTTTGTGAATGTGACGTTAGTTTATAGTTTCAGTTAGTGTCCTGTAGTTCGCCATTTGTTTGGATTACTATATTATAATAAAATTGAATGTCGAACTACTATCCCTGCGCTGCGCCTTGGTCTCTCCAAACCCCATTTCGTGACAGTAAGGACATCAGAGATAAAATTGTAGACCTGCACAAGGCTGGGATGGGCTACAGGACAATAGGCAAGCAGCTTGGTGAGAAGGCAACAACTGTTGGCGCAATTATTAGAAAATGGAAGAAGTTCAAGATGACGGTCAATCTCCCTCGGTCTGGGGCACCATGCAAGGTCTCACCTCGTGGGGCATCAATGATCATGAGGAAGGTGAGGGATCAGCCCAGAACTACACAGCAGGACCTGGTCAATGACCTGAAGAGAGCTGGGACCACAGTCTCAAAGAAAACCATTAGTAACACACTACGCCGTCATGGATTAAAATCCTGCAGCGCACGCAAGGTCCCCCTGCTCAAGCCAGCGCATGTCCAGGTCCGTCTGAAGTTTGCCAATGACCATCTGGATGATCCAGAGGAGGAATGGGAGAAGGTCATGTGGTCTGATGAGACAAAAATAGAGCTTTTTGGTCTACACTCGCCGTGTTTGGAGGAAGAAGAAGGATGAGTACAACCCCAAGAACACCATCCCAACCGTGAAGCATGGAGGTGGAAACATCATTCTTTGGGGATGCTTTTCTGCAATGGGGACAGGACGACTGCACCATATTGAGGGGAGGATGGATGGGGCCATGTATCGCAAGATCTTGGCCAACAACTTCCTTCCCTCAGTAAGAGCATTGAAGATGGGTCGTGGCTGGGCCTTCCAGCATGACAACGACCCGAAACACACAACCAGGGCAACTAAGGAGTGGCTCCGTAAGAAGCATCTCAAGGTCCTGGAGTGGCCTAGCCAGTCTCCAGACCTGAACCCAATAGAAAATCTTTGGAGGGAGCTGAAAGTCTGTATTGCCCAGCGACAGCCCCGAAACCTGAAGGATCTGGAGAAGGTCTGTATGGAAGAGTGGGCCAAAATCCATGCTGCAGTGTGTGCAAACCTGGTCAAGAACTACAGGAAACGTATGATCTCTGTAATTGCAAACAAAGGTTTCTGTACCAAATATTAAGATCTGCTTTTCTGATGTATCAAATACTTATGTCATGCAATAAAATGCTAATTAATTACTTAAAAATCATACAATGTGATTTTCTGGATTTTTGTTTTAGATTCCGTCACTCACAGTTGAAGAGTACCTATGATTAAAAATTACAGACTTCTACATGCTTTGTAAGTGGGAAAACCTGCAAAATCGGCAGTGTATCAAATACTTGTTCTCCCCACTGTACATTTAAGAATAAGGCTATAACGTAACAAATGTGGAATAAACCAAGGGGTCTGAATACTTTCCGAATGCACTGTACCCCTCTGGTGTCCGAGTTGACCTATTTTAAGAAATGCCATTGGTTTGTGGTGAATATTTTTTAATTAAGATTTTTGATAGGCTGATGCAGAATTTGTTACAGGAAATAATCACTGCCACCTGGTGAGGTTAGCATAGGGCTAACATGCGCCAGGTTATCTGATCAGCTTCAATGTACAGCTGTAGGATCTACATTTGAGCCAGTAATTTGAATTATTATGTGGATAAAATTGATGAACATTTTTGTAGGGGTTGATATATTTTTCATTAGGGCAAATTAAGTCTGAAATGTCAAAGTAAAAATGCCAAACTCTAAAAGTATTTTTGAAACTCAAATACACTGAAAGTTTTTATTTCCTGGCAGGAACATTCTCACCAGCAAAACAGTGACCATCATGTGCAAGTTAATCAACCATTTTAATTGGCTGATGCACTTTTTGAGAGCGAGGTCCAGGTTAAATTTAAACTTTTTATAATGTTCGCAAGTATGGCTCCCCTGTCTTTTACTATAGATATGTTCTCGTACCAAGGTCATTTTAAAGAGAGACTGAACGCACAGATTCCGCATGTATTTTTCTGTTGCTCATTAAGAAAAAATGGAGACCTCACTCGGATCGGACTTTGTCTATACGGAACGGGTCTAGTTGTCCTCGGGTCCGTTCAGAATGGGTCTCTATATTGAAACAATTCATTTATTTATATTGTGTCCGCGTGTGAAAGCCACAGGTCCATTTCGGAAGGGGTCCCACTTTTTAGACCCTTGAAGACCTCTAGTAAGTAGAACAACGTCTTAAATACTAGAATCTCGCAGTATCCCTTTAAGTAGTATCAGGTACTGCTGGAATACTACTGGTCACTCAAAACATTTATAGAGATTTATAAAGTATAAATAATGCTCACTTTAGAATAAAGACTGCAGAAATACATTATACATGTGGGAGTATTTACAAACAATTTATAAATGCCTTATAAATTATTTATTATGGCCTGTTAAAATGAAGTGTACCGAATTCCATTTTTCTGTTTACTTAGACAGATCGAAAATGACATAGAGGGATACATGTAGGTGGATGGGAGAAACAGCTTGAAGTGTTGGAGCAGAGTTTTAACCCCGGTCTCCCGTGCAGAGAGGAGTACATACGTGTATCTAGAGCCGGGAGGGTTACCGCTAGACTACGGGCTCTGCATTAGAGGAACAGGATGAACCCTGCTCTCACCCCACAACCACATCAATGACCTTAATGGAATAGAATACTTTGTCCAACGTGAATCAGAAATCAAAGGTCTTTTTGCTGTCTAATGTTATCCGTAACTCCCTGGACACCACAAATAAACACACATGAGAGGCTGCAAGCAGCGTAGGGTCAGCTGCAGTTAAGGGGTTAAGTACCTGAGATTCTGACGCCAGCAACCCTTCAGGCTGCTTTTTGTGATTCTGTTGTAGAAGTTATTACATTTCCACACAATAGTGGCTGTGCTTAGACAGTGTTTTTGAAAGCCCTGCTTTGTTCTAGAAGGTTCCCTGTCCCTCCCTTTACTATTCCTTTGCGTTAACGCTTGTTCAACGTTTCTCTATATTTAGAATTGAGCTCGGCGAAGTACTGTGCATTTGAAGACCCATTTAGTACCATCTGTCCAGATGGAAAACACACAACCGGCCCCGGATACGCCTTCAACCATTATAGGCAACGAACATTAACATGGGGAATAATTCATCATCACTAAATATGTGTCATATAATAGCTAGCATAATCATATAGTTTGCATCCCCAGGATTTACAGAAGGACATCTAATTTGGCTGGGTTGACGTATTCGCCAGCAGTGATGACTGCTCTGAAGGTATGTACCCTGATATAGCCTGGTTCCCGATCTGTTGGTGCTGTCTTGCCAACTCCTGCGGTAATTGGCCAAACAGCAGAAACAGAGATCTGGGACCCGATTTATAATGATGCTGTAATCAAAGCAACAGTGAAGTTGCTTTAATGACTAGGAATTACTCTCTGAGACTGACATCAGTTATTAAAGGGACAGTTCACCCAAATGACTAAATATTTGTTACTGGCACCGAATGTGGATCTCCCATTACCGATCGTTCAGCATGCTGTTGAAGTCTGGTAAATCCCCGCCCTATCTCAGCTCACTGGTCACCATAGCAACACCCACCCGTAGCATGCGCTCCAGCAGGTATATCTCACTGGTCACCCCCAAAGCCAACACCTCCTTTGGCCGCCATTCCTTCCAGTTCGCTGCTGCCAATGACTGGAACGAATTGCAAAAATCATTGAAGCTAGAGGTTCCTATCTCCCTCAATACCTTTAAGCATCAGCTGTCAAAGCTGCTTATCGATCGCTGCACCTGTATATAGCCCTTCTGTAAATAGCCCACACTACTACCTCATCCCCATATTTATTTTTGTTTATTTTTCACTAATCTTGCACTCCAGTATCTCTATTTGCACATCATAATTTGCACATCCTTCATTCCTGTGTTAATGATGATAATTCTGTAATTTATTTCTACTCTATAGTCTATTTATTGTCCTACCTCCCAACCTTACTGCATTTTTGCACTACATTTTGCACTCTGTTTATAGATTTTCTATTGTGTTTTTTTGACTGTTTGTTTAATGTGTAACTCTGTGTTGTTATTTGTCGCACTGCTTTGCTTTGTCTTGGCCAGGTCGCAGTTGCAAATGAGAACTTGTTCTCAACTGACCTACCTGGTTAAATAAAGGTGAAATAAAAAAAAAATTAAAAAAGTCAGACTGCTGACATTTTCACATGATTCCACATAGAAAATCGTGTTTGCACTCAGTTTGCAAATTACAGCTGGCACTCTGTTCATTTGGGCTAAGTACTTTTGAACGGTAGTGTATATTATGTAAAGATATAAATTAATCATATTATTATATGGAGTAGAAAGTGATGGTTAGAAGAAGCCTACATAACCAACCCATAAAGTAAAATGTAACATCCATATATGGCCAGCTATGTAAACTTTAACATTGATTTATCCGGCAATAGATGTTGCTCAATTAGTAACATACATGTTTGTCTTCTTTATTTTTTTATTTCACCTTTATTTAACCAGGTAGGTCAGTTGAGAACAAGTTCTCATTTGCAACTGCGACCTGGCCAAGACAAAGCAAAGCAGTGCGACAAAAACAACACAGAGTTACACAGTAAACAAACATAGTCAAAAACACAATAGAAAATCTATATACAGAGTGCAAAATGTAGTGCAAAATGTAGTAAGGTTAGGAGGTAGGACAATAAATAGACCATAGTGGTGAAATAAATTACAGATTATCATCATTAACACAGGAATGAAGGATGTGCAAATGATGATGTGCAAAGAGATATACTGGAGTGCAAGATTTGTGAAAATAACAAAAATAAATAGAATATGGGGATGAGGTAGTAGTGTGGGCTATTTACAGAAGGGCTATATACAGGTGCAGTGATCGATAAGCAGCTTTGACAACTGATGCTTAAAGTTATTGAGGGAGATATGAACCTCTAGCTTCAATGATTTTTGCAATTCGTTCCAGTCATTGGCAGCAGCGAACTGGAAGGAATGGCGGCCAAAGGAGGTGTTGGCTTTGGGGGTGACCAGTGAGATATACTAACTACTTCTTCTAATGCATCTTAAGGGGAAAGTAAAAGTAACTGAATTTAATCAGATTACTTTACTGAGTTTGGTTAATCCAAAAGTTACGTTACTGATTACAATTTTGGATAGGTATTTTGTAACTATAACGGATTACATTTTGAAAGTAACCTACCCAACCCTGCTCTCGGTAGGCAAACGCGATTGGTGTGTCCGAGCCTCTAGGAAACCATTGTGTCATTTTGGAATTTGGGTGAAAAATCCCTGTAAGAGTATGATTTACGTTCCTTATTTTACTGTCAAACTCAGTAAACTTTTGATGTTGTATTTTCTCTTGTTGCCTGCAGGATGTGGACAAGTGGTCTTTCGATGTCTTTGCGCTCCATAAAGCTAGCGGGGAACATGCACTCAAGTTCTTGGTCTATGAACTCCTCAACAGATATGACCTGATCAACCGCTTTCGGGTCAGATGTTCCAAAATATTCTCATCAATCAGACCTGGGTTCAAATATTTGAAAAACCCATTCAAATACTTTGAGCGTTTGCCTGAGTCTGCCTAGAGTGCCAGATTGGCAAATTTGCCGTTTTGGCTAATTTACAATTGTATTCGGAAGGTTACATAGACTTAGGTTGAAGTCATTAAAACTCATTTTTCAACCACTCCACAGATTTCATGTTAACAAACTATAGTTTTGGCAAGTCGGTTAGGACATATACTTTGTGCATGACACAAGTAATTCTTCCAACAATTGTTTACAGACAGATTATTTCACTTTTAATTCACTATATCACAATTCCAGTGGGTCAGAAGTTTACATACACTAAGTTGACTATGCCTTTAAACAGTTTGTAAAATTCCAGAAAATTATGTCATGGCTTTAGAAGCTTCTGATAGGCTAATTGACATAATTTGAGTCTATTGGAGGTGTACCTGTGTACCGGTTTGCAACTGACATGGGGACAAAGATCGTACTTTTTGGAAAATGTCCTCTGGTCTGATGAAACAAAAATAGAACTGTTTGGCCATAATGACCATCGTTATGTTTAGAGGAAAAAGGGGGAGACCATCCCAACCGTGAAGCAAGGGGGTGGCAGAATCATGTTGTGGGGGTGCTTTGCTGCAGGAGGGACTGGGGCACTTCACAAACTAGATGGCATTAATTATGTGGATATATTGAAGCAACATCTCAAGACATCAGTCAGGAAGTTAAAGCTTGGTCGCAAATGGGTCTTCCAAATGGACAATGACCCCAAGCATACTTCCTAAGTTGTGGCAAAATGGCTTATGGATAACAATGTCAAGGTATTGGAGCATTTGTGGGCAGAACTGAAAAAATGTGTGCGAGCAAGGAGGCCTACAAACCTGACTCAGTTACACCAGTTCTGTCAGGAGGAATGGGCCTAAATTCACCTAACTTATTGTGGGAAGCTTGTGGAAGGCTACCTGAAATGTTTGACCCAAGTTAAACAATTTAAAGGCAATGCTCCCAAATACTAATTGAGTGTATGTTAACTTCTGACCCACTGGGTATGTGATGAAAGAAATAAAAGCTGAAATAAATCATTCTCTCTACTATTATTCTGACATTTCACATTCTTAAAATAAAGTGGTGATCCCAACTGACTTAAATAGGGAATTTTTTCTAGGATTAAAGTCAGGAATTGTGAAAAACAGAGTTTAAATGTATTTGGCTAAGGTGTATGTAAACTTCTGACTTCAACTGTATATTGGTTTATTAAGCCAGGACAGCTCCAACAGGCACAGATACAAGTATTTGAAATGGCTTTACTTAGGCTTTAGGGGTAAATGTCCCATCCTCCCTTCATCAGATACCTGTGTCTTCCCTGGTGTCCTTTGTTGAGGCACTGGAGGTGGGCTACAGCAAGCACAGGAACCCTTATCACAACCTGATCCACGCTGCCGATGTCACGCAGACCGCACACTACCTAATGCTCCACACCGGTGTTATGGTGAGTTAAGCCTAATGTAGACCCTACGTACGTTGACAATGCAATAACGCAATTAGCGTACAACCTAACGATGCAGTATCGCCATTTTGCATAGCTAACTGTAGTTCTTGTGTTGCATATACACACACTGTACACACGTACAGAAGCTATACTACATCTCTAAGCTGGATTTTAATTTTGCAGCACTGGCTCAATGAGCTAGAGATTTTAGCCGTGGTGTTTGCGGCAGCCATTCATGACTTTGAGCACACAGGGACCACCAACGACTTCCATATCCAGACCAGGTCAGTCAGCGCTCTCACTCTTTGGTATGTCTCATTTAGAACAGGGTTGAGGGTCAATTCCAATTGAAGTCTGTCAAATTCAAATCTCAAAATAAAATATAAATTGGAATAAATATCTTCTCCTTTTAGCTTACTGACCAGTAAAATAATTGGAATTTGAGTTTACTACCTGAGTTGACTAGACTACAATTCAAATTGACCCCAACCCTCATTTAGAAAGACCAGAGTAATGTCAAAATGTGAGGAATGTCGCCTCACCATCCTTTGTCTTTACCTGTGATTATTTTGGCCATAGGTCAGAGGTGGCCATTCTGTACAACGACCACTCTGTACTGGAGAATCACCATGTGAGTGCTGCCTACAAACTTATGCAAGAAGATGAGATGAATGTCCTGGTCAACCTGTCTAAAGACGACTGGCGGTAAGGGGTTTTCCATTAGTAGGTCCAGGAAGCCACAGGGGAAACAAAGAGTTAACAACAGTTATCCACGTGTGCGTGTGCATACTTTTGTGTGTGCCTGCGTGTGTTTGCAGGGAGCTCCGTGCGCTGGTAATTGAGATGGTCATGAACACAGATATGTCGTGCCACTTTCAGCAGATCAAGACCATTAGGAGTGCTTTGCAGCAGTCAGACGGGTGAGTGTCTTCACAGTCCTCTGTCCACTCCTTTCTCACGCCTCCTCCCCTCTATCTGTTGCACTCCAGACCATCCCTCCGATCTTCCATCCTGCTCTACCCAAGAGGCTTTGAGACACTTCAGATCTTCTAACCGCACCTCTTAACGTCGCTTCTGTCTAGAAGATTCCTCTCTAAACAGAGAAACGTACACACAAACACACGCAAACACACATACACAACTGACCCTTTCCTTCCTCTGTGTGTGGGTGGGTGAGTGTGTGTGTGCATGCATATGTGCGTGTCTGCCTGTGTATTTGCGTGCATGCTTGCATTTTTTGTGTGTGTGTATGGTCTGATGTATGCTTGTCTGTGGAGTTCAGTGTGGACAAGGCCAAGGCTCTCTCTCTGATGCTACATGCTGCTGACATCAGCCACCCAGCCAAGGACTGGCCTTTGCACTACCGCTGGACACAGGCCCTCATGGAGGAGTTCTTCAGACAGGTACTGAAAGTCTTTTGGACAGTTTTGTTATTTTGTGAATAACATTTCTTTATTGATTGTCCCACAGATAAATGAACAGTAGCAAACAGAACAGACTCAACAAACACAGTCAACACAATGTCATATAAAGAGTTCCAGTGTAACGATTACGCTGAGAGTCGGGAAGCAAGTTCAGGAAGTGAAAACATTTAATAAATAAACTAACAAAACAAGAAAATGAACAGCGACATGAAACAGAACCAATAACGCCTGGGGAAGGAACCAAAGGGAGTGACATGAAACAGAACCAATAACGCCTGGGGAAGGGACCAAAGGCAGTGACATGAAACAGAACCAATCATGCCTGGGGAAGGAACCAAAGGCAGTGACATGAAACAGAACCAATCATGCCTGGGGAAGGAACCAAAGGCAGTGACATGAAACAGAACCAATAACGCCTGGGGAAGGAACCAAAGGGAGTGACATGAAACAGAACCATTAACGCCTGGGGAAGGAACGAAAGGGAGTGACATGAATAGGGCAGATAATAAAGGATGTGATGGAGTCCAGGTGAGTGTCAATAAGCGCTGGACCTAGATGCCGGAGAGGGACATCCAGACCATTATAAATCATGATATTCAAAATAAGCTTTTCGCCATGGTGCCGTATCATCACTCAGAGGCTGATTTCTCCTGTAGCTTTAGTTATAATTAGTTGTTTTAAGTCATGTTTTCATCAGGTAAAATAATATGTTAATTGTGTAGATAATTCTCTAAAGCCTTGTTTTCATTGGCAGTTTAAAGTGACTAAAATTAAAATAAAATTGCACATTTGATTCAAATGTCTGAACAGCCGAGCTTGCTACATAACTTGTAAGTGACAGGAAGCACGAGCACCACCACCAATTAGCCTGCACTACTTTTCACAAAACCGTTGTTACTATGACAACTAGCATAGCCATGTCAGCAAATGACTGCTGTCTGAACACACACATGTTTTATGGTGAGCAAGCACTGCGCCTTTTCCTTTCCGATTATGTAACCATACCAAACATAACATATCATGCTAATTTGAGTGTTCCGGTGTTACGTTTACTAAGTTACGTCTAGTCTATGAGACCGGGCTGACCAACGATGCTGCTCCCTCCACTCCTGTCCCGAACTGCTTCAATCAACTCTTCAACTCTTCAACTCTTTATTTCCCCCTATCTAAATCTACTTATTATTTTATTTTTGTCTGTATATGTTTACTCTAGCCTGTTCCCAGATCTGTTTGTACTCCTTTGTCATTGTCAAGCCTAACAGTCTGGCCTTTCAGCAATATCCAAATATGAATGTTATATCAATCACCTCAAGGAGAACAGAGTGTTTCCTTATTCACAGCAATCAGATGTGAATGAGCTGAAATAAACCTTGGCACACAATGAAACCTTAGCATTCATAGAAAGAAAACAAATGGAACACAAAAAATAAAGGTATTGCGTGCTGTACATGTGTCCTGTCTATGTGCATATGTATAGAGCACTTACTAGTGTGTCAAAACACAAATGCACTGTCTACATGTCTTTGTTCATTATTTTGTGTTTGTTTTCAGGGTGACAAGGAAGCTGAATTAGGACTGCCCTTCTCCCCTCTCTGTGACAGCAAGACAACCATGATCGCACAGTCACAGATAGGTAGGACACCCTGGCCCAGTTGGAATACTCTTAAAATGCATCCTCATTCATTTTTCATTTGTATTTATTTGTTGCTTGCTCCGATCCTGTAATGTCAGATCAGTGATTACTTCGAGGAAAGGAAGGAGGAAGGAAGGAAGCATTTAAAAAGTGTTTGGACAGGGCCTCTCACTACCTCAGTCTTAATCACAGGGCTTTACCAACCCCGTGTGGGCAGAAGAAGATTGGGAAAATTAGCAATTTCTTGCATCTCAACAACAAAATAATTTACCTCAATGTCTCCTTCCCCATATCTGCACTGATCTAGCAGAACTGGGAAAGGTAATACAACATCACTTCCAACATATAGCTTTTCACCTGTTCTGTGTTTTCAGACCAATCCAGGTGAGTGTAGTAGCTGAGGGGAGGAAGGCACTTTACTACTAAGATGCACTCTCTCTGATGACATGGGGGAAAGGCTTGAGCTCAATGGTCGGCACGGTTACAAAAACCTTTGCAGTTACTCTTTGGAATGTTCTCCCTTCTCTCTCAGGATTCATTGACTTCATTGTTGAGCCGACGTTCTCTGTCCTGATCGAATCTACAGTGAAGGCGGTCTCTCCTCTCATAGAGGAGGCTGTGAAGTCCGGAGCCTCTGGAGTCAGAATGTCCAGGTAGCCTACATGAAACCCCAGCAGAGACCCATAGACTTATCTGACACTAGAGTAGATTTATGGTTCTGGTTTAAGTGAATTCAAAGCGTGTGTGTGTGTGCGTGCGTGCGTGCTTATACGTGAGGGTGCTTGCTTACGTGTGTGCGAGCCTGCACGTGCATGTGTTGGTGTGTGCGTCCATGAGTGTCGGTCTGTCTTTTAGCATGACTGGCACAGCCTCGGGGACAGTGGTGGAGTCGGTACAGAGACACATTGGCTGTGGAGCTCCATCTGACTACTCCCTGCCCAGCATAGACCTCAGACGGGTACACCGCAGTATGGCTGACACCATGCAGCGCAACAAGGAAAGATGGATGGAGCTAGCCGAGCAAGGTAGCCCAACCTATCTCAGTCTTTCATTGATTTAGCAGACATAACTAACAGACCAAGGTAGCCCAACCTAACTCAGTCTTTCATTGATTTAGCAGACATAACTAACAGACCAAGGAAGCCCAACCTAACTCAGTCTTTCATTGATTTAGCAGACATAACTAACAGACCTAGGTAGCCCAACCTAACTCAGTCTTTCATTGATTTAGCAGACATAACTAACAGACCAATCTTGTTTAGCGACTTCTAGAGTAGAAGCTTTGGAGGCACATCCAAAAAGCCCAAAAAGTGCAGACTAACACTTCATATAAATAAAGAACGTTGCACACTCTATAAGATTCCCAGCTCTTACAGTATATTACTGCATGACTAAATGGTCTAACCCTAACACTGTCTAAACCTAGCCAGCACAAATCTGCCTCACCATGTGTTTCACACAACTCAAGTCTAGTCATCCAGAATGGTGTACGAAGTGTGTACTACACTTGTAATGCATGCGTAATAATAACACAGTTATGTCTAGTGAGCTGTCTCAGTGACATTTGCTTCTGTTATTTGCTGATGACCAGAGTTGTCCAGCAAAGAGAGATCGTGTCACCGAAAGGAGCCAGGACGAGACCAGTCGAGCACAGTCACAGAGGGGTCAAAGGTTTCACTGACACAGACAGCTTTGGAGAGAAGTAATGACATAGACGATACTGAAGATACAGAGGGTCTAAATGGACTGGATGATACCTATAATGCCCTGGCACAGGACTGCTGGCCCTCCTCTGTAGACAAAGGGACGGATACACCACCAGAAACACCCCTCTCGAGTTTGACCAAAACGACACACAGACCTGAGCCCTTTTCATGGAATGGTATTACGCCCATCACCTGACAGACACACATGCCATGTGCACGTGTGAACACACCCACACATGCACGCACACACACACACACACTATTGTGTGCACAGGTGTGTTGAGTGTATGTATTTCTAACAGCAAGATCACAGTGCTTTAGGATTCCAAACGTTTGCCTCATTTTGATTGATACAAATTATTTTCATTTTTTTTGTATTCTAAAATGTTCCGATGATATTGTGCATTCTTCTTGCCCTGAGACAAATGGCATGTTACTATGGGGACAGGTGTGTGTCTGAGAGACATTTTCGTGATTGGTGTGTGATATGTCTTCACAGGAGAGAGTGCAGAGATAAACGAAGAGGAACCCCAGAACCCATGATGCACCACTTTGTAACTTTGTCTCTCATGTTCACAATCAGAACTATACATTTCTGTAAAAGCATTATTTTCAGTCTTATGTATGGCTATGTAGCACAATGTTTTATTTTCAACAATCAGTTCTGCATAGGCTACATTGTTATACTGTACTGGCACCATTTTGAGGGTTGCTAAAGAGAACAGATAGGTGCAAAAAGTAATGATTTGATTTGAAACTTTTCTTAAAAAATAAACATGATTGCCTCCCGAGTGGTGCTTGAGGAGTCACTACAGACCCGGGTTCGATCCCAGGCTGTGTCACAACCGGACGAGACCGGGAGTCTGATAGGGCGGTGCACAGTTGGCGCAGCATCGTCCGGGATAGGAGAGGGGTTTGGCCGGGGCTTTACATGGCTCATCGCGCTCTAGCGACTCCTTGTGGTGGAGCAAGCATAAAAAAATGTTTTCTATTGGAAAAATACTAAATAAACGGGATTAGGAGGCGACATTATGAATTGCTCAGTTTACAGAACTATAGTTACAGTATATATGTGCTTCCTTATAAACACACATTGTTGAATAAATTATTTTAATAATTAAATCATGCTGCCAGAATACAACGAGGTTAACACTATTTTCTTGTGCTCTTTTCCACCACTATTTTGTTATATTGTAAAGATGTGCCCCACCTCCCCCCACCCTCCCCCGCCCTCATACTATGGAGTTTGGAATATCATCATGAATCATCAAGCACTGTGCTCTGAAACATACAAGGATAAACATGTACAAGGGCATATATGTTTATTTACTCTAAAACTATCAGAACAAGAAATAGTGCCAAAGCGTACGGGTGAAATACATTTTTGTATCTTGAACATAAAAGTACAGGTTGGCTACAATGTAATAGGCAAGAAGAGTCAAAGACAGACGGAGGATTGGCAGGTTTCCCTCTAGAAATATGGACCCATCATGGATGTGTCAGCTGAAACCTAACTCTTCAGTCTAGTCTAATAAAAGAGGAGCACAGCACTCAGTTTGATTCAATTTTCATTTGATGGCCATTAGGGGCTATGCTAAAAGCATTCGCTAAAGGTATGGGTAGTTCTGGCTTGGACAGGCACATTGGGTGGTATAGCCTTAGCAGCAAGCCAATTCTGCTACAGTATATATACTAAACAAAAATATAAACCCAACATGTAAATTGTTTGGTCCCGTTTTTATGAACTGAAATAAAAGATCCCAGAAAATGTCCATGTAAATTTTGTGCACAAATTTGTTTACATCCCTGTTAGTGAGTATTTCACCTTTGCCAAGCTAATCCATATCAAGAAGCATGATCATTACACAGGTGCACCTTGTGCTGGGGACAAAGTGTCACAAAACACAGTGCCACAATAATAACAGTCTCCATTTTAGGGAGACTGCAGCAGCGTCCACCAGAGCTGTTGCCAGAGAATAATATGTTGTTTTCTCTACCATAAGCTGTCTCCAACCTCGTTTTAGAGACCTGACAACCGCAGACCACATGTAACCGTGCCAGCCCAGGACCTCCACATCTGGCTTCTTCACCTGCGGGATCGTCTAAGACCAGCCACCCGGACAGCTGATTAAACTGAGGAATTATTCTATCTGTAATAAAGCCCTTTTGTGTGGAAAAAACTCATTCTGATTGGCTGGGGCTGGCTCCCAGGCCCACCCATGGCTGCACCCCTGCCCAGTCATATGAAATCCATAGATTAGTGCCTAATTTATTTATTTCAATTGACTGATTTCCTTATAAGAACTGTAACTCAGTAAAATCGTAGAAATTGTTGCATGTTGCGTTTATACTTTAGTTCAGTATGTTTAAAACAAAAACAATGCTTACACAGGTCCTGTGATAGAGAGAATCATCAGTGTTGATACACAACAACCAAATGGTTCAAATATAGGGGTTGTTTGGCTCATAACCATAGTGGATCCCTTTTTGTTGCTATACACTAATTATTCAAAACATTAGGAACACCTTTCCGTGACCTAGACTGACCAGGTGAAAGCTATGATCCCTTACTGATGTCACTTGTTAAATCCACTTCAATCAGTGTAGATGAAGGGGCAGAGACTGGTAAAAGGAGGACTTTTAAGTCTTGAGACAATTGAGACATGGATTGTATATGTGTACCATTCTGTGGGTGAATGGTCAAGACAAAAGATTGAAGTGCCTTTGAACTGTGTATGGTAGTAGGTGCCAGGCTCACCGGTTTGAGTGTCAAGAACTGCAGCGCTGCTGGGTTTGTCACGCTCAACAGTTTCTGGTGGTATTAAGAGTTGTGTACCACCCAAAGGACAACCAGCCAACTTGACACAACTGTTGAAAGTATCAACATTGGCCAGCATCTCTGTGGAATGCTTTCGACACCTTGTAGAATCCATGCCCGACGAATCGAGGCTGTTCTGACGGCAAAATATTAGGAAGGTGTTCCTAATGTTTTGTGCACTCAGTGCACTCAGCCTTTTAAGGTTTTATAAATAACTATGCTCATACGGTTCTAAATGAAACCTCTATTTAGCCTTTATTTTATTTTACCTTTATTTAAGTCTTTCCTAAGGCTTTAAAAATTATATAGGACAGTTTTGTTATATAACCTTTAGCTTTCTCAATCTCAAAGGTTCTACAAAGGACCTTTTGAAGAACAGTACAGGGTCATTTTTTTCTGGTTAGCTATATTATATTATAAAAATTCCATAGATGTTAATATTATGTTAATTTACAGATTGAATCAGATGTGCTAGCTCTGGAACGGCTGGGGGTCCCTGAGGAGAGAATTGAGAACCACTGATTTAGATCAGTTCTGATTTAAATCAGTTCTCAATTGACACAAGGTCATATTTGAGTCTTTTACAAGACACCATTACTGGCATAAACACCAAGTAACGGCATAAAAAATAGCAGAAAATATTAGATAAACTGGGTGCATGAAACGAGCTGTGAGCAAACCACGCCCGAAAATATTTGAATGAGCCAACCCCACTACGTTGGAATTATCACTAAAATAGAAAATACCCCCTTTTCTGAACTGCTAAGAACCATTAAAGGGCTCAAAGGGTTATTTTAGTCATGATGTTTCCACATGGAACCATCACCCTTCCCTTGAGAACCCTCACGGTTGCAGTTAGACAGGACCCGAGGCGCAGAGCTGTGGTGCAAAAACATTCCTTTTATTAAGCAAAACTCCAAAAGGCGAGACAGTGATCATGAAACCGGCATGCACAAAAGGAACATTCACAAAAACCCACAACACAGGTGGGAATAACTCAACTTAAATAGGCTCCCCAATTAGAGGCAATGCGGTGCAGCTGATCTAACTGGGGATCAATCCCAAACAGAACATAGAGTTATCCAGAGAGGTCTCTGGACACTAAACCTGGAAAACATAAAGGTTTCCAGAGACCTCTCTGAACATAGATCCTTACACCTTGAGGAACCCTCCTTTTGTTTATTCATAAATTAAGTAAATTACATTGTATCTATGATACAATTATTGCTTATAGTTGAAATTGTCCTCTATCAGGTTGAATACAATTGTGCACTGTGGGCATTTTCGGCTATTATTGCCCCCATTACTGCAGACTGTTACACTGTAGTCTGTCTGAGGGAATGAAAATAATGTATGTACATGAAAGCAAACTCAGGAAAGACATGAACATGACGACAGATCATATCTTATCCAGGTAGGAAAAGAGAAGGTTGAGTTCCGTCCTGCCCTCATCCCTCCCTTCTTCCCTCTGGGCTGTGAATGGGGAACAGAGGCCTCAGTGCTCTCAGTATTGGGTGTTAGAGACTTCCTCCTCTTCAGGTAGGGAAGATGACTTCTGTGTCTTTGGTGTTTTCCCTAGTGTGAAAACATACATATATGCAAATAACTATCATGGTAACCAGGCTTACATTGCACCGCTCCCTCTTCAACCACATGAAATCATGCATACAACTCATACACACTCACAACAGTTAAAAGGGAAATACAAATTCACAACAGTTAAAAGGGAAATACAAACTCATACACACTCACAACAGTTAAAAGGGAAATACAAACTCATACACACTCACAACAGTTAAAAGGGAAATACAAACTCATAACAGTTAAAATGGAAATATAAACTCATACACACTCACAACAGTTAAAAGGGATATACAAACTCATACACACTCACAACAGTTAAAAGGGAAATACAAACTCATACACACTCACAACAGTTAAAAGGGAAATACAAACTCATACACACTCACAACAGTTAAAAAGGAAGTTCAGGATTTTACAACTTGATGTTAGATGGTTCCTCAACCTGAAAGTAGTCTATGGGCCAGGAGAAACTGTGATCCATGTTTCGGTTCTGTCTAAACAGCTACTATAAAGTTCAGCTAACTTTAGCCACCAGGAATCAATTGGAGCGATATAGTCTCTGAATCCCAGACGTAGAAGCAAGAGCACCTTGTCTGGGGGAGGATGTCCGATTTTCTTGGACATTTCGAAAGGAGAACAAATATTTTACTGGAAGGGTCCTCTTGATAACACATAGGCGGGGCTTAAAATGCTGGCAGGAATTATTCTCATGTTTAGGAAGTCCCATCTCCGGCTCATCCTCTCTGTCCCAACTTCGACAGATGTGCAAACTGGAGCATTGGTACATTGTGGGAGGCAACCCGTCTGTTTAGAGAGACTAGCGGTGTTTCTCAAAATACATACTACCGTGCTCCACACCGCCATGCTCCACACTCTCATGCTCCGAGTGCGTTCTTCAAAGGCATTCTCTTGAGTATGTTCTTATTAGGACGAGAGTGTGGAGAACGCGTACATTTTACATTTAATATAGCATTACGCACTGCAATGTTACTGCATTACCTTTGATCTTTTAGTAAGTTAACTGAGTAAATTGTGTCAGCAACATGTCGGCTGCTCATCTATGCTGGACTTTACAAAGTAGTTTGGATGTAGTGAACTACTTTTTAAAAAGTAAGTTAAGTAAACAAGATTCTTCTTAACGGTAGCTTTGGTGAAGCTTAACTTCTTCCGGTGTGAAGTAATTGGTAGCTTGGTAAACTATCTTTCCAGTTTAGCTTCCCCAACACTGGTTAGACTGTATGTCAAACGTTTGTAGATCTGAACATCTGATTTAGTATAATATTGCATTATTGTCAGTAATGCAATTGAGACTGTTAATCTGTTGGTGTTTTGTATTATTTAGCTACATAGAAATGGGGTTAACGAAAGAAGCTAGCTAGCAAGAGACGATTCATGTTTACATTATACAGTACAAAAGCTGAAGAACATCTAGGTACTTTCAGCAGGTGCTGGACTTTATAATATAAGTTAACAATATTAACATTCAACGTCTCAAAATATGTGATCATATACAAGGAATGTGATATATATTTACAGTAATATACATACACATACAATATTCAATTAGGATTAAAAAAATAAACAAATTGGGACATATTGAAACTATAAAACCGGTTTCAAGTCAAACTCCTCCTTAAGAGGAGACAGAGTGTTGAGCCTGTGTATCCAGAAAGATTCCCTTTGAAGAAGTTTCCTCTCAATGTCCCCTCCCCTGCGTGACATCTTGACCATTTCTATTCCAATCTATCTCAGAGAACTAATAGGATGTCCAGCTTGTACAAAACTAACAGGAACCAGGTTTTTTGTCTCACCTGTCCGTATACTGCTGCGGTGCTCACTGATCCGTCTTAAGGCTTCTGCGGGACATTTCAACGTGTGAACAACATTGGTGGACATGCAGTAATCGGACCTTTGATCTTAAATATTTGTCCTGTGCAGGGGGTGGGTAAATTATTTGCATTTGTAAGTGAAGCTGCATTGAGCACATTGGCCATATTTGTAATTACCCTCCGGGATATTATACAGTATAATTGATCTTGCAACATATTTAACAAAACGTTAACATAGAACATTAGCATAGATAATGACCCTACTTGTCTAAAGGTAACTTGCTAGTGAAGTAGCTATGGGTTATCCCTCATCATGATTCATGGTTATTTAGCAAGCTAACCAAGTTAGCTGGCTAGCTAAGCTATCACTTGTCATAATCCATGGCTACATGGGCTACTACACAGCCTGCAAGGACTCTGTCAACCCTGGGAAAACATGCCAATATAAAAACCTGGTACTGAACCTGGTACTAGCTATGCTACGAATAAACATCCGGACAATACTGACGCGACAGCTAAGAGGATATCCGTCCAGAGGAGGGCGGCAGTGGAAGAGAGCTGCTGTCGAGGCGTTGTCTGTCAGTGTAGGTATCTCTTGTGGGCCGTCCTAATGATTACAGTTGATTAGTTGTGGTTTGCTCATATTATCACGCAGTCAACACTGGTTGCCATACCCTGCGTCAGATTACATTTTTTTAAGTGAGAGGGTGGGAGTGCCTCACAGTCACCGCAGCACAACTATGCCCTGTAATATTTTCTGCCTATTCACTCAATCTGCTGCCTGCCAGACATCCAGACTAATGACAATACAGATGAAACAAGATAACTACGTAAAGGAACATTTAAGTTAATAATGATCATCTAGCTAGTATATGTGAATCATAATAATCTGGCTAGCAAGCTAGGCATACTAAAAAAGAATCGTATGCAAAGTAGATAACTAGCTGTCTGTCAATTCGTCTTGGTTAGCTAACATTAGCTTCCAACTCTTCATGTCTAGCTATCTAGCAAGTTAGCCTTATTGATTTACTATGGGGTTGCGATCTACGCATACTACAGTGAGTATTGTAAGCAGGTAAACATGCGAAAAATTTACAAAATGTATTAATTAACGTATCAAGATAAAATATTGTAGTCAGGCAACATGTGATATGTTAACGGGCAACATATAATTTCTCTCGTTTCAGCCCAAATAATGGGCACCATAGATTTCACAACATTTTTAGTTGGTTGCGTCATACTGTCCATACTTTTCATTGAGGCTTGCATCGATGCATACTTCGAAATGTGTTCAAGCCGAGTACGCATCCGTTTTGTGCTCTGTTTTGCATACTTTGATTTAGACTGATGCGTGAGTAAAACCCATGGAGTGATATGGTCAATTGTCCAAATGACAAAATCTCATGGCCAAATTAACATATTTGGTTTGACGTTAGTTAAAGGTTTTAGGCTTTTTAAATTTTTAAATTTTTCACAATATCCCCTTTCATGGATTATCAGCCAGTGGTAGTTAACGTTATCTGAAGTATGTAGTGGCTGTTTAAAGAAAACAGAACCATGGATCACAGTTTCTCCTGGCCCATAGACTACTTTAATGGTGAGGAACCATCTAACATCAAGTTGTAAAATCCTGAACTTCCCCTTTAATATGCATACACTGTTTATAAACAAACACATATATCCAACAGATACTGCATACTAGGGGCTCTACTCAGTCAGATCCAATGTCATGGCAGTGTTGGAGGTGTAACTTAATTAGTGCTGTCAAATACACAAGCAGCTCCTGGCATTATACTAAAGCGGACATTGCCATTGGCTGCACGGAGTCACATTAAGAGAAATATCATGCAACCTTGTTTACAAGGGCGAACACTGGAATGTGAGATGTAATCTAGACCTCAAATAGCCTGTTAGAAATCCTCATTATTTCTACATAGCCGACACTTTTTCGTTCTGAACTTCTAACACGAGTGGGATGGGTGTGGCATGTGACAATGGTCAAGAGCAGTTTACAGCGATTTTTGACAGCTCCAACGCAGTTACATCTCCAACATCGGCAAAACATCAGCTATGCCGGTGTCAGCTATCGCTGGTTAATGCTTGATCTGATTGAATCAAGACCTAAGACGGACAGCCAACACTTTTACTGTAATCACCCTCCTGTTGGGAATCCTCTAATTGTTCCATGAGGTCACCCAGCACCCTCCTGGAGTACTTATGGTAATACTCTGGCCTCTTTAAAGAAACTTAAACCCCTGTTCTCTACTTAGTGTCAGAGCTGACAAAGTGCTCTCATAGAACTGTCATTATGGGCCCAATAAGGAGAATAATGTGTCTATCCCTACTGCTCTGAGATCAGAGGTCACGTTTTTTGCCTTCCCACAAAGTGTCCCAACTGGCGAGGGTCAGAGGTGCATAACAGTCAATTTATGTCCTCAACATGTTCCCACAGTCTCTCTCTCTCGCTCTCTCTCTCTCTCTCTCTCTCTCTCTCTCTCTCTCTCTCTCACTCTCTCTCACTCTCACTCTCACTCTCTCTCACTCTCACTTTCTCTTTTTGTGGGATCCACATTACATGTTTTATGCTTGTGTCAGGTGCTGGAAGTTTTGTTATTGCTTTTACAGCTATGGGGAAGTTGACTCATGCACACCAAAGTTAGACGTAGGTATTTTCATGGTGTTGCTGTACTAGTCGGGCCCCTAGTACCATTCCATTTACTGTACTGTGAACCCTTGTGTTATTTCAATGTACCAGAGAATTATGTGGCATTTCATAAAACACATTTTATTTTAACAAGTTCCATTCATTTTTTCCAAGATAAAACGTAACAGTACATACTAACATATTAATAACAAGAGACCAACTATCGTATAAATTGACCCAAAAAATAAACAGCAAGCTTTCTGAACAAAAATACGATTTGAATGATGTCTTAGACCTCACTAATTACATAAATTATCTAACATCCAGTTATATAAGCAATGAAAATAATCCAATCTTACACTTCTGGGACACTATTTACATCAGGAGAGCTGTAGCTGTATAGTTTATGGAAATGCAACTACCATTGTGTAATAGGAAGAGGAAACAGAGGACCAGGGTTTTGTTCAGTAGACACGGAACAGAAGAAAACGTTTTGAAAACTTGGGAGGTACTATCTGAACGTGTCGTTTTCTGTTGCAAAACGTTTTGCTACGGTCTGCCCTAATGAACACAACCCAGGAACAAGCGATATACAGAAAGGCAAAACAGAGTGACGCTGTTATCGAGAGATAGACGTGGGACTTGAGAGATTTTCCTGCTGACTTGTAGACGTCTCTAATAACAGTAAAAATATGATAATGACAATAATGGTAATTTGAATAATGATAACAAAAGAGGGAGAGAAAGAGAAAGGAGAAATATTAGTAAGATGTTAGAGAGAATTCATCCCCCCCTAAAACATTCTGAAGAGGAATAGAGAACACAGAACAAACTTTCCATCTTCCATCTTGATGCTTATTATATTTTCATTATGTCAAATCAAATCAAATCATGTTGTATTTGTTGAGCCGAATGCAACAGGTGTAGACCTGACAGGGAAATGCTTACTTACAAGCCCTTAACCAACAATGCAGTTTTAAGTAAAGAAATAAGAAAAATAGAAAAATTAATAATAAATAAAAATAATTTAAGAGCAGCAGTAAAATAACAATAGCGAGGCTATATACAGGGGTACCAGTACAGAGTCATTGTGCAGGGGCACAGGTTATTTGAGGTAATTGGTGTAATGTGTACATGTAGGTAGAGTTAGTGTAGATGCATAGATATTAAACAGAGACTAGCAGCAGCCTAAAGAAGGGGGGGGGGGGGGGGGCAATCCAAATAGTCCGGGTAGCCATTTGTTTTAGCTGTTCAGGGGTAAAAGCTGAGAGAACAGTCTTTGACTGGGGTGACTGGAGTCTTTGACAATTTTTAGGGCCTTCCTCTGACATCGGCTGATATAGAGGACTTGGATGGCAGGAAGCTTGGCCCCAATGATGTACCCTCTGTAGTGCCTTGCGGTCGGAGGCCGAGCAGTTGCCATACCAGGCAGTGAAGCAACCAGTCAGGATGCTCTCGATGATACAGCTGTAGAACTTTTTGAGGATCTGACGACCCATGCCAAATCTTTTCAGTCTCCTGAGGGGGAATAGGCTTTGTCGTGCCCTCTTCACCGCTGTCTTAGTGTGTTCGGACCATAATAGGTTGTTGGTGATGTGGACACTAAGGAACTTGAAGCTCTGAACCTGGTCCACTACAGCCAATCAATGAGAATGGGGGTGTGCTCGGTGCTCCTTTTCCTGTAGTCCACAATAATCTCCTTTGTCTTGATCGTGTTGAGAGAGTGGTTTTTATCCTGGCACCACACGGCCAGGTCTCTGACCTCCTCCCTATAGGCTGCCTCATCGTTGTCGGTGATCAGGCCTACCATTGTTGTGTCGTCGGCAAACTTAATGATGGTGTTGGAGTCGTGCCTGGCCATGAAGTCATGGGTGAACAGGGAGTACAGGAGGGGACTGAGCACGTACCCCTGAGGGGCCCCAGTTTTGAGGATCAGCGTGGCTGATGTGTAGTTACCTACCCTCACCACCTGGGGGCGGCCCGTTAGGAAGTCCAGGATCCAGTTGCAGAGGGAGGTGTTTAGTCCCATGTTCCTTAGCTTAGTGATCATCTTTGAGGGCACTATGGTGTTGAACGCTGAGCTGTAGTCAATGAATAGCATTCTCACGCTGTCTAAGTGGGAAAAGGCAGTGTGAAGTATAATAGAGATTGCATCATCTGTGGATCTGTTGGGGCAGTATGCAAATTGGAGTGGTCTAGGGTTTCTGGGATAATGGTGTTGATGTGAGCCATGACTAGCCTTTCAAAGCACTTCATGGCTACAGAAGTGAGTGCTACGGGTTGGTAGTCATTTAGGCAGGTTATCTTAGTGTTCTTGGGCACAGGGGCTATGGTGGTCTGCTTGTAACATGTTGGTATTACAGACTCAGTCAGGGACAGTTTGAAAATGTCAGTAAAGACACTTGCCAGTTGGTCAGTTTATGCTCAGAGTACAAGTCATGGTAATCCGTCTGGCCCTGCGGCCTTGTGAATGTTGACTTGTTTAAAGGTCTTACTCACATCGACTATGGAGACCGTGATCACACAGTTGTCCGGAACAGCTGATGCTCTCATGCTTGCTTCATTGCTTGCCTTCAAAGTAATTTAGCTCGTCTAGTAGGCTCGTTTCACATGGCAGCTCACGGCTGGGTTTCCTTTTGCAGTCTGTAATAGTTTGCAAGCCCTGCCACATCCGACGAGCATCAGAGCCGGTGTAATACGATTTAATCTTGTATTGATGCGTTGCCTGTTTGATGGCAAAGCGTCAATACAAAGCATAGCGGGATTTCTTATAAGCTTTAGCGTCCGGGTTAAAGTCCCGTTGATTGAAAGCGTTAGCTCTACCCTTTAGCTCATTGCGGATGTTAACTGCAATCCATGGCTTCTGGTTGGGGTATGTACATACGGTCACTGTGGGCACGATGTCATAAATGTACTTATTGATGAAGCCAGTGACTGATGTGGTGTACTCCTCAATGCCATTGAATGAATCCCAGAACATATTACAGTCTGTGCTAGCAAAACTGTCCTGTAGCTTAGCATCCACGTCATATGACCACTTCCGTATTGAGCGAGTCACTGGTATTTCCTGCTTTAGTTTTTGCTTGTAAGCAAGAATCAGGAGGATAGAATTATGGTCAGATTTGCCAAATGGATGGAGAGGGAGAGCTTTGTATGCGTCTCTGTTTGTGGAGTAAAGGTGGTCTTGAGTTTTTTTTCCTATGGTTGCACATTTAACATGCTGGTAGAAATGAGGTTAAACAGATCCCCAGCCACTAGGTGCGTCGCTTCTGGATGAGCATTTTCCTGTTTGCTTATGGCCTTATAAAGCTCATTGAGTCCGGTCTTAGTACCAGCATTGGTTTGTGGTGGTAAATAGACAGCTAAAATATAGATGAAAACTCTCTTGGTAAATAGTGTGGTTGACAGCTTATCATGAGATACTCTACCTCAGCGAGCAAAACCTTGAGACCTCCTTAATATTAGATTTCGTGCACCAGCTGTTGTTAAAAAATATACATAGACCGCCGCCCCTTGTCTTACCGGAGCCCACTGTTCTATCTTGCCGATGCAGCCGGCCAGCTGTATGTTATCCATGTTGTCGTGTAGCCACGACTCAGTGAAACATAAGATATTACAGTTTTTAATGTCCCTGAAAGTGTTGGTCCACCACCATCTGTAGCTATGATGGGAAGCTGACAGCTGAGCAAATACATGTTTAACATTAATCAATAATAGTGTGTTATTGTGGGTCCTTGAGGGGTCTTTGAAACTGAACCAAGAGGATCAACTATTTAGGTTAAAAATTAAGGGGGAAATAAGGGTCATGTTAACCTATTCCACTATTTGGTTCAACTAACCAATCAACCAAGACACCACATTCCCTGACACACTGCTACAATACTCATCATGAAACAGTTTTAACTATGTGCATTGCATTGCACAGCAAAGTCTTTGTAATTAACATTAGTCTTTCCTTCTCTGCTCTTAACTGATGCTCGAACACTTGATATGCCCACAGTAGCAGAGCAACTGGAAGTCCATTGCGGCTCTGTTACAGACAGGCTAGCTAAGTGCCCGCGCAGAACTCAGCCTTGGTCGGGCCCTGTTAGTCAATTTGCAGGCATTTACTGCATGCCCAATCTGACTGGATCAATAGCAGAGATAAACATGCATTTAGCATTAAGCAGCACTTCTATTCCAGGAATGAGCTGCTCTGTTATAGTGAGTCAGCATGAAGATCCTAATGCTCACCCCCTGCCTCTTCGAAAAAAACACCCACAATCCTCTTTGCTTCAATGCTGAGGCAATGGCTCTGCAGGAGATGGTTCGTTTGATTCCAATGGTATTTCTGTCTAATTGTGTGTGAAATCCGTGTAGTTTAAGTTCATCAGTTCTAGAGTAGGATTTATTATTAAGATAATTTATTGTAATCTAGTATTGTTATGTGAATTGTTAAAGGTTATCAGCCTAACCTCCAACATCAAGAAAAAAATGATGTATTGCATGTGTGTGTCTGTGTGTGTGTGTAATATAATAGCAATAATAATAATAATAATATGTGTGTATATATATACATTACCGGTCAAAGTTTTAGAACACATGAATAGAATGAATAATAATGATTCTCCTGTTCCGGTGTGTAGCTAGTAGCAAACATTAGGGTACTCATGCAATGGCTTATGGGAGGTGAGCATTATTGTGGTACCTTTCACAGTTGGTGGGATGAAGGTGCTCTGCTTCCTCTGTGCTGGGGACAAATCTGCACCCTGGAGCTGATGGGAGGAAAGAAGTTGTCAGGTCCTGACTATAGAGAGGCCTCTAGGCATCTTTATGTTGGTCTGGAGGTGACTGTCAAGGCTTGACAGAGGGTAGGCTTCTAGGCAACTTCATGTTGGTTTTTGTGGTTGTCCCCAATTGGAGGCAGCTGACCTGCATTGCCTCTAATTGGGGATCCTATTTAAGTTGATGAGTTTCCCACCTGTGTGTGGGTTATTGTTTGTGCTAGTTACATGTCAGTTCATGGTTGCGTCCTCTCCTTTGGGTTGTTTTTGCTAAACTAAATAAAGGAATGTCTATATACTACAGCTCTGCGCCTCGGGTCCTGCCTACCAACCGTGACAGAATAACCCATGCAGAGCTGGACATTGGAGGAACTCCTTGGGGGTAAGGAGCTAGTCCCCGAGGAGGAGTACCTCCGTTGTCTAGCTCTGGATCCAGACCAAACGGCATGCCCAGCGAACAGCCCAGAAGAACCCCCATACACATTTTTTTGGGTGGCTATGGGGACTGTCGGAGGGGCGAGCTGAAGAGCCCCTGTCGCTATACTCGTGAGGGTTCATTGAAGAGCCCCTGCAGCCATGGGAACAGGAGTACAGTGAGGCGTTGGATAAGGACGGCGAAGTGCTCCTGTCTCCCAACTCGTGGGGCTCTCGGATGAGCCCCTGCAGAGCCGGGACCTGCTGGAGAAAGAGGAAGACGGAGAAACACTTTGGCCTCCAACAATGGAAGATTGGCGGCCCCCAGAGGGTTTTAACAACCAGCCCATGAAGGTACAGGCGAGATGGTGGAGAGCTTGGCTGGCACCGGTTCCCAGCCCAGAGCTTCCAGTGCCGGTCCCCAGCCCGGTATCTCCAGTGCCGGTCCCCCGCACCAGGGCTCAATAGCCAGTTCCCAGCCCGGAGCTTTCTTTGCCGGTTCCCAGCCCGGGGCTTTCTTTGCCAGCTCCCAGCCCGGAGCTTCCAGTGCCGGCTCCCTGCCCGGAGCTTCCAGTGCCGGTCCCCAGCCCGGTACCTCCAGTGCCGGTCCCCCGCACCAGGGCTCCAGAGCCGGTTCCCAGCCCGGAGCTTCCTGTGCCAGCTTCCAGCCCGGAGCTCCCAGTGCCGGTTCCCAGCCCGGAGCATCCAGTGCCGGTCCCCAGCCCGGTATCTCCAGTGCCGGTCCCCCGCACCAGGGCTCCAGTGCCGGTTCCCAGCCCGGAGCTTCCGTTGCCGGTTCCTCGCTCCAGGGCTCCTGAGCCGGTTCCCAGCCCGTTACCTCCAGTGCCGGTCCCGCGCACCAGGGCTCCTGTGCCGGTGCCCCGCCCGGAGCTCCCAGTGTCGGTGCCCAGACCGGAACCTCCAGTGCCAGTCCCGCGCACCAGAGCCGCTGCGCCGGTTCCCCATTCTGCTCCGGGGTCGAAGCTTCCGCTGGACCTGGTGCCCAGTCCTGCTCTGGGGGAGGAGCGTCCTGCTCCGGAGCCCAGTCCTGATCCGGGAGCGGAGCCTCCTGACCCGGTGCTCAGTCCTGCTCTGGGGGAGGAGCGTCCTGCTCCGGAGCCCAGTCCTGATCCGGGAGCGGAGCCTCCGGACACGGGCTCTGTCCTGCTCCGGGGGTGGAGCCTCTCCCTGCACCGGCACCCAGTCCTGCTCCGGGAGCGGAGTCTCCACCTCTGGACCAGGTGCCACATCCTGCTCCAGGGTTGGAGCCCCTGCCTGAACAGGGGCCGGAGCCTCCGCCGGACCGGGTGCCACGTCCTGTTCCGGGACCAAAGCCTCTGCCTGACCTGGAGTCTCCACCGACGCCGGCTTCCTGTCCCTCCCCCCCTTGGGTGTTCCTGATCTTGCGGTCGGGAGCCCGCGCCAAGCCGGGTACTGTCAGGTGCTGACTATAGGGAGGCCTCTAGGTATCTTTATGTTATTCTGGAGATGACTGTCAGGGCTTGACAGAGGGGAGGCATCTAGGCAAATTTATGTTGGATTTTGTGGTTGTCCACAATTGGAGGCAGCTGACCTGCATTGCCTCTAATTGGGGATCCTATTTAAGTTGATGAGTTTCCCACCTGTGTGTGGGTTATTGTTTGTGCTAGTTACATGTCAGTTCATGGTTGCGTCCTCTCCTTTGGGTTGTTTTTGCTAAACTAAATAAAGGAATGTATATATACTACAGCCCTGCGCCTCGGGTCCTGCCTATCAACCGTGACAGAAGTAAACAAAATAAACAGATCCAGTTTCACTCCAGCTATTTCAAGATGGCAAAAATCAAAAGGTAACAGGGTCAGACGTACCTCCATAAAATAACCTCTCAAGAATGCTGAAATGCCGTCTAGAAGGAGGAAGTCTATCAGACTCTAGTATTACACAACATAAACAAAAACACTATGGTCAAAAATGATTGTCCTTGAACAACCAGAAGGTTTCTCTTAGCAATATTCCACAGCATTGGTACACAATGATCCTTCAGAGTTCAGGTGAAGATATCCATGTATAAAGGATAGCTGACAATACCAATGTCATATACACATTTGTAAAAACCTGCAAAAAGTGAGCCCTGACGATAGCCTCCAATCCCAAACTAACCAAGATCTAGAAGGATTGTATAAGTAATATGGTAAAAGTTCAACTTTGCTGTCAAGATAGTCTTGACATTTTGGCCATGTTGTTTATGTTTACACCTCTCCAATCCTGACAGATATAAACACGTTTTTAGGGGGTTAGGGACTAGTGGTTATAAATCGATTTAGGATTGGGTGTAAATGTAGTATATGATGGTATAAATCAGAATCCTCCCCCTACATACAGCGGGTGAAATAAGTATTGAACACGTCACCATTTTTCTCAGTAAATATATTTCCAAAGGTGCTATTGACATGAAATGCTCACCAGATGTTGGTAACAACCCAAGTAATCCATACATACAAAGAAACCAAAACAAATACATTCAGAAATTAAGTTATGTGTAATAATGTGAAATGACACAGGGAAAAAGTATTGAACACATGAAGAAAGGGAGGTGCATAAAGGCATGGAAAGCCAAGACAACAGCTGAAAACTATCAGTAATTAAAAAGCAATCCAGCCCCCTGTCAGTGCAAATTAATATCAGCTGGTTCAGTCCCAACTGATGGTCTACAAAAAGGTCTCATTGCCAAGGTGTCACACAAGACACATCTCATGATGGGTAAAAGCAAAGAGCTGTCTCAAGACCTTTGCAACCTAATTGTTACAAAACATAATGATGGCATTGGTTATAGGCACATTTCTAAGCTTCTGAATGTTCCAGTGAGCACTGTTGGGGCCATAATACGGAAGTGGAAAGACAATCATTTCACCATAAGTTTGCCTCGACCTGGTGCTCCTCTCAAGATTTCTGACAGAGGAGTGAAAAGAATAATCAGAAGAGTTGTCCAAGAGCCAAGGACCACTTGTGGAGAGCTTCAAAAAGACCTGCAATTAGCAGGTACTGTTGTCTCAAAGAAAACAGTAAGTAATGCACTCCATCGCCAGGGCCTGTATGCACGCTCACCACGCAAGACTCCATTGCTGAAAAAAGCATGTTGAAGCTCGTTTAAAGTTTGCTGCACAACATTTGGAAAAGCCAGTGAAATACTGGGAGAATATAGTGTGGTGAGATGAGAGCAAAATTGAACTGTTTGGATGTCATAATACACACCATGTTTGGAGGAGAAATGGCACTGCACATCACCCTAAAAACACCATACCAACAGTGAAGTTTGGAGGTGGGAACATCATGGTGTGGGGCTGCTTTTCAGCAAATGGTACTGGCAAACTTCACATAATTCAAGGAAGGATGAATGGGCAAATTTACAGAGACATTCTTGACAAAAATCTGCTGCCATCTACCAGAATGATGAAGATGAAACGAGGGTGGACATTTCAGCAAGACAATGATCCCAAACACACAGCGAAGGAAACTCTCAATTGGTTTCAAAGAAAGAAAATAAAGCTGCTAGAATGGCCCAGCCAATCACCTGACTTAAATCCCATTGGAAATCTATGGAAAGAACTGAAGATCAAGATTCATAGAAGAGGCCCACGGAACCTTTAAGATTTGAAGACTGTTTGTGTGGAAAAATGGGCCAAAATCACACCAGAGCAATGCATGCGACTAGTTTCTCCATACAGGAGGCGTCTTGAAGCTGTCATTACCAACAAAGGCTTTTGTACAAAGTATTAAATAAATATCAGTAAGTGTGTTCAATACTTTTTCCCTGTGTCATTTCACATTATTACATTATTACACATTTCTGAACTTATTTGTTTTGGTTTCTTAAAAATGTCATGTCAATAGCACCTTTGGAAATATATTTACTGAGATAAATGGTGACGTGTTCAATACTTATTTCACCCGCTGTATGTCCAGGGTGACGTTTCCCCAAGGTACATATCTAGGATCAGCTTCCCCTCCCCTCCCCTCCCCTCCCCTCCCCTCCCCGAATCCTAACCTTAACCATTAGTGGCTAAAATGCTAAACTGACCCAAGATCAGTGGCTAGGGGCAACTTCACCCTACACCTACACAAAATAGAGGTGTGCACGTTTACTTACATCTTCCATACTGCTGCTTGTTGTCCGCTTCTCATCTTCTTCTAGAAGAAAAAGGGAAACAAGCACACTGATTTGGTAAAGGAGGTGGGCACACAGTTTTCAATTACAAATATTTGAAAAGGGAAACTTACCAAGGTCCAAGGGGAAAGAAAGGATTTAAAAACTGTTGTATTCCAACACAATTAGATTCTGTTTCATTCTAAACATGCATTAAGCATAACTGACTTCTAGAAATGTTTACAGAATTGAGAATAACAATTTTGTACATCCAGTCACCTCCAAAATTATTGGCACCCTTGATAAAGAGGTATATACTATAATATTATATAATATAATATACAGTGCATTCAGAAAGTATTCAGATCGCTTGACTTCTTACACATTTTGTTACGTTACAGCCTTTTTGTAAAATTGAAAAACAAATATATATATATATATATATATATATATATATATTTATTTATTTATTTTTCTTCTACAAACAATACCCCATAATGACAAAGCGAAAACAGGTGTTTAGACATTTTTGCAAATGTATAAAAAATTTAAAACAGAAATACCTTATTTACATAAGTATTCAGACCCTTTGCTATGAGACTTGAAATTGAGCTCAGGTGCGTCCTGTTTCCATTGATCATCCTTGAGATGTTTCTACAACTTGATTGGAGTCCACCTGTGACAGGCACACACCTGTTTATATAAGGTCCCACAGTTGACAGTGTATGTCAGAGCATAAAAGAAGCCAAGAGGTCAAACAGATTGTCCGTAGAGTTCCGAGACAATATTGTGTCGAGGTCTGGGGAAGGGTACCAAAACATTTATGCAGCATTGAAGGCCCTCAAGAACACAGTGACCTCCATAATTCTTAAAAGGAAGAAGTACCAACACTCTTCCTAGAGTTGGCCACCCGGACAAAATTAGCAATCACGGGAGAAGGGCCTTGGTCAGGGAGGTGACTAAGAACCCGATGGTAACTCTGACAGAGCTCCAGAGTTCCTCTGTAGAGATGGGAGAACCTTCCAGAAGGACAACCATCTCTGCAGCACTCCACCAATCAGGCCTCATAGTGCAGCACATCTTCCGGATCCAGGAAGATGTGCTGGAAGACGTTCCAGGGGACATGGTCTCTGACCGGGGTCCTCAGTTCTCGTCCCGGTTCTGGAAGGCGTTCTGCATGCTCATTGGGTCGTCGGCCAGCCTGTCCTCCGGGTTCCACCCCAGTCCAACTGCCAGTAGGAGCCAAGACATGGAGATGACTTTTCGCTGCCTGGTCTATACCAACCCAACCACCTGGAGCCAGCAACTGGTGTGGGTCGAATATGCCCGCAACACCCTTTCTTGCTCTGCCACGGGTCTCTCACCATTTGAGTGTTCCCTGAGCTATCAGCCCCCGCTCTTCCCTGAGCAAGAGGAAGAAGCCAGCATACCCTCGGCCAAGATGTTCATCCGCCGCTGTCGCCGTACCTGGAAGAGAGCCCGGTCTGCTCTTCTCAAGACAAGCGGACCGCCACCGGACCCCGGCTCCTCGTTACCATCTCGGGCAGAAGGTATGGCTGTCCACCCGGGATCTGCCTCTCCGGGTGGAGTCCCGCAAACTTTCCCCCCGGTTTATCGGGCCAGTCTCCATATCCAAGGTCATTAGCCCCTCTGCTGTTCGTCTTCTGTTGCCCCGTACCCTCCGTATTCATCCCACATTTCATGTGTCTAAAATCAAACCCATCTCACAGTGCTTTGTCTTCTGTTTCCAGGCCCACCCCTCTTTCCTGGCTCATCGATGGTCATCCAGCGCACATGGTGAGGCGTGATGCGACCTCGGGGCAGGGGATTCCAGTACCTGGTTGACTGGGAGGGTTTTGGCCCAGAGGAAAGGTCCCTGGTCCCTGCTAGGGACATCCTAGACCCAGGCCTCATCTCTGAGGTCCAACGCCGGCACCCCGGTCAGCCAGATATGTGCCCAGTTAGGACGCCAGGTGGCGTCCCTAGAGAGGGGGGGGGGGGGGGTGTACTGTCACACCCTGATCTGTTTCACCTGTCTCTGTGATTGTCTCTACCCCCCTCCAGGTGTTGCCCATCTTCCCCATTATCCCTAGTGTATTTATCTCTGTGTTCTCTGTTTGGCTATTGCCAGTTCGTTGTGTTTGTCAAGCCTACCAGCATTTTCCCCCGTGCTCCTGTCTTGTCTAAAGTTCCTGTTTTCTAGTCATTTTCTTCCCAATTTCGTCATATCCAATTGGTAGTTACAGTCTAACCCAGACGACGCTGGGCCAATTGTGCGTCGCCTCGTGGGTCTCCCGGTCGCAGCCGGCTGCGACACAGACGGGGCTCGAACCCACATCTGTAGTAATGCAGCTTGCACTGCGATGCAGTGCCTTAGACCACTGCACCACTCAGTTTTCCCGGTTTTGACCATTCTACCTGCCCTGACCCTGAGCCTGCCTGCCGTCCTGTACCTTTGCCCCACTACTCTGGATTACTGACCTCAGCCTGCTCTTGACCTGTCCTTTTGCCTGCCCCTGTTCGATTAATAAACTTTTGATACTTCGACACTCTCTGCACCTGGGTCATACCTTAAATGTGATACTGGGGCTCTGTTCACAAACACAAACAGACCCCACAGAGCCCAATGACAGTAACAGCAACACAGTTAAACCCAATGAAATCATGATGAAACAAAAAGGTAATTACTTGACACATTGGAAAGAATTTAACGGAAAACAGAGCTAACTGGAATGCTATTTAGCCCTAAACAGAGAGTACACAGTGGCAGAATACCTGACCACTGTGACTGACCCAAAATTAAGGAAAGCTTTGACTATGTACACACTCAGTGAGCATGACCTTGCTATTGAGAGAGGCTGCCGTAGGCAGACCTGGCTCTCAAGAGAAAACAGGCTATGTGCACACTGTCCACAAAATGAGGTGGAAACTGAGCTGCACTTCCTAACCTCCTGCCAAATGTACGACCATATTAGAGACACATATTTCCCTCAGATTACACAGACCCACAAATCAGAATCCTGAGCTTGGTGATGAGCTTGGAGAGGAGTTTAATGCTGATGCATGGTGTTTAATGCTGAGCTGTAGTCGATGAATTGCATTCTTACATAAGTATTCCTTTTGTTCAGTGTGGAGTGCAATAGAGATTGTGTCATCTGTGGAACTGTTGGGTCTCACTCTCTTTTTCCCTGACCACACTCCTCAACAAAAACACTATTGTTAAAGCTCCAAACCATGTTGTAATCATGACCAGAGGGAGAGTAACAGGAACTGGAAAGGCCTGCATTGCTCCAATGGGGTCGCTTGTAAAAGTTTCCCCCAAATTCCCACTTGTTTTTACAAGTGCTTTTATCATTCACAGGAGGCAATATCGGAGTAAAGCCCCCATTATTGATTTTATATAAGAGCCGAGACTTGGAGAATCAACTAGGAAACAGCACACTAACTTTTGTTCCACCCTCAAAAACTTCACACCATCCCATTCCTTCTTCCAAATCAAAGCCCATTAAATCAAATTTTATCTAGTCTTTAACTCAGTGCGGATGTGGCCTCCCACTTGGAACACACTGGTTGAATCAACTTTGTTTCCACGTCATTTCAACAAAATTATGTTGAACCAGCGTGGAATAGATGTTGAATTGACGTCTGTGCCCAGTGGGCTGTAATCCATGGCTTCTGGTTAGAGTATGTGCGTATGGTCACTGTGGGGACAACGTCGTCAATGCACATATTAATTAAGCCATTGACTCCACAGCAGCAACGGAATAAACAGAAACAGAACCGGGAACGAAAGTGATCTCTAGTGTTCCAGAACAGAAACAGAACTGGGAATGAAAGTGATCTCTAGTGTTCCAGAACAGAAACAGAACCGGGAACGAAAGTGATCTCTAGTGTTCCAGAACAGAAACAGAACCGGGAACGAAAGTGATCTCTAGTGTTCCAGAACAGAAACAGAACCGGGAACGAAAGTGATCTCTAGTGTTCCAGAACAGAAACAGAACTGGGAACGAAAGTGATCTCTAGTGTTCCAGAACAGAAACAAAACCGGGAACGAAAGTGATCTCTAGTGTTCCAGAACAGAAACAGAACCGGGAACGAAAGTGATCTCTAGTGTTCCAGAACAGAAACAGAACCGTGAACGAATGTGATCTCTAGTGTTCCAGAACAGAAACAGAACCGGGAACGAAAGTGATCTCTAGTGTTCCAGAACAGAAACAGAACCGGGAACGAAAGTGATCTCTAGTGTTTCAGAACAGAAACAGAACCGGGAACGAAAGTGATCTCTAGTGTTTCAGAACAGAAACAGAACCGGGAACGAAAGTGATCTCTAGTGCTCCAGAACAGAAAAGTTATTTATTCATCTTGAGAACCAGTTGATAATGTAATTCCCCTCCCCCCAAATAAAAAACATCCCTAATGTCTAGTGTATAATTATGTAATTCAATGAATTTATGATGCTAGTAATATCCTAAACACATTCCAATTCAAATCATGTCATGATGTTCAACACTTCAAGCCAAGCATCCTCTATGTCCACCCCTCTCTCTCGCTCTCCCCACACCTGTGAAAATTCAGATGCATCTTGCGCTTGCACCTATCTGACCAATCATACATGTAAACAACTAGCTTACCCGTTACATAGCAAGCTGCTCTCTCTGTGTTAATTGGTGGAGTAAATTAATATTAAATAGTTTAAGCTATTTTGATTTCACAGGTTAAAAAAAAAGAAAGAAAAATAACTATAGCAACCGCTACTTTTTGTTGTGTTCGAACCGGATCATCATTTTATTATGCTGGAGGGAACACTGGAATGGAACGAAAAAAAGGGTTTCGGTTCGGAACTGAATGATTGAAAAATAATTGAGGTTCCAACATCTAGTCCTAACTTCACAGCCAGTGGTTCAACGTTGGTTTTAGAAGTTAATTTCCTGCATTTCTACACAATCTACTATGACCCTTCTAGCCTTCTCTATTTAGAACAAAAGGAAGCACAGTCATCAAGCTAGGTAAGAGATTGTTATTAATATGTTTAAGTGATTGATAAGACTGAACTAGATCAATGATAATTCAATAATCAATGTTATGTTGCACCTTTAACCAATAGCCTAACAAATGAACAATTCTTACAAATAAAGTACAAAGACTTAACTTTTGATTGTCTTTACTAAGACATACACCTACACATTAACACACATACACCTACACATTAACACACAGAAAATGCTAAATTTAGTTAGCTAGCTAGTGTTAGCCATCTTTTGGCTAGCTCTAGCTAATGGTACAATGGTACATCATAAAATTGACTTCTGTTGAAGGGGACAAAACAAAGGCTACAAACAGCTGTTAGGTACTTATAGAGGCTAGTTAGAGCTGAACTGGCTGTGATAGCTACTAGCTAGCTAACTAGCTGCTAGTAGTTAATTCACTTCAGTTGAGAGGGGAAGAAACATTAGCTAACGTAACATGTCAGTTACACTACTAGCTCAGCAATGGGAATAAATGCATGTTTTTTTTTCTCTGGAAAACTTGCCCCTAGCGTATAACACTAGTCTGGCTAGTCAGAAGTCTCAGAACAGAGAAGATTCATACTGTACTGTGGTGTAGACTCTGAGCCAAGCCACACAGCCCCAGTCTTACAAAACCGCCCACAAGAGGGTAGAGAGGGGGAGGAGGAACACAACTGGACCTACTGTTCCCTGAACAGTGGCTTCTTTACTACAAGGTGTTTACATGGTGTCAGCTTTACAGAAAACAGACTTCGAAGTGGGCAAGGGAAAGTGAGCAAGGGAAAGTGAGCAAGTAAGGCGTAGCCACCAGACTTACAAAACCAAAACACTCACTATGTTTTGGAGTGTCCCCTCACCAACTTTCTATGGGTTTTGTGGAGGGGTGGGGTTCAACAGTTAAACCGTTCCAAACCAGCTTTACAACTGCTCAGCCTGAGCATTGACACGTCCTAATGTTTCTCCAGGAGAAATTTGATAAAAGTGACCATTCAGATGGCTACTAGGAGTAATGGCCTCCCTAAATGATGAAAGGAGAGTAATGCCACTGGCAACTTATACAGAGATTACAGACAAGTGTGGGACAAAACTAAACAGTGTCCAACACTGACGCAGCGTTCTAAGGCACTGCATCTCAGTGCTAGAGGTGTCACTACAGGCCCTGGTTCAAATCCAGGCTGTGATTGGGAGTCCCATAGGACTTGCTTAGTTAAATAAAGGTTAAATAAAAAAAAATATATATATAAATAAAAGACACTAAGGAATAGAAGTGGAACCTCTGGATATAGAACATACACTGATACAGATTCTAGACTACAACACAGGTTGACGGATGTGAGGGTGGCTTCACATGGAAATAAGGAAGTGCGCGGCCACATGATAATCAGCACAACATAGCCCAATGTCAAAAGAGAGACATTTTCCTTGGCTCCAGTTTCTTGGTTTTTTCAGTGGCCTTTAAAAGGATAGTTTACTTTTTGGAAAATAAACCAATACTTTAAAAAAAAATACTATCCTTGTTAAAACACTACTTAAGATGTTCATTTTATACTCATCTTGTCATGAGGTAAATCCCACTGGGCACAGTAAAATTACTCTGTTGTAATTGAAATGACATGGAAAGAACATTGATTCAACTAGTGTGTGCCCAGTGGGATGTTTGTCATTTTACTGAATGACACAGTATGTTTGACAATGCATGTTTCTGCTGATGTGGCCCTTCCAGTAGGAGTCCACCCACTCACTGCCTAAACAGTCTTAGTATGTATAAGTACACTGTATATGTACAGTATATGTAAACTGTGTACTGCTCTGTGCTACAGTATATACAGACACCTTTGGGCCAGTGCTGATAGGTGCTTAAATTGTTATGACTAACAATCAGCTGGAATCCAATCAGTGACTCCTTCTATTTACCTTCATTTATCCACCTTGTCTCATTAAGATAAAAATCGATTTTGCAAGAGAGTCCTGATCAAGATAGCAGAAGAGTCCACATTTCTCCTAAAGAAATATGCCACTCATTTGTTCTCTGTAAGGTTAGTATATGAGTGAGTATGAGTTAATGTCCTGTAAGAATGATATGGTGGTGTATGCCACTCCATTGTAACCTTAGTAGCAGTACACACAAGGAGAGATATGCACACACACACACACACACACACACACACACACACACACACACACACACACACACACACTGTGATGGGATAGAGTTTCCCCTGTCTTACCTGCCCCAGATGGCTCATGGTAGATGACCAGCGTCGCAGGGGTGGGTCTTCTCCTACGAATCTGAGAGGGGGGAGGATGGGGTGAGGGATAGCCTATGATACAACTCTGGGGTGAAGTTTCCCCTAGGTACAGATCTATGATCAGCTTCCCCTCCCCCAATCCCAATCTTAACCATTAGTGGGGAGAATGCAAAACTGACCCAAGATCAGAGTTTAGGGGTAACCCCCCCTACACTATAATACACAGCAGCATCTAATCCTCTAATTCTGTGTGTTCCAGCCATTACTAGCGGAAAGAGTTGCATTAGGCTGACGTTGGTTGTAGTAATGGATTTATGGGAATGAAGAAGGTTTTGCTTCAGCCATTAAAGTAACATGATATTGTTCATCCAATGACTGTGTGAATGCAATCAACTTCAAACATGTTTGTGAATCATCTTTAGAATCATTGTTAGATAGTTTCTTGCACAAATATTGAAATCAGCTATAAAGATGATCACGAATAAAAACCAAAAGCTGTCCCATAAAGACCAGGGCAATTATGTATCAAGCGTCTCAGAGCAGGAGTGCTGATCTAGGATCAGCTTCAACCCGTCCATGTAATACTACAAGCATTTCGCTACACCCGCAAAATAACATCTGCTAAATACTGTATGTGTATGTGACCAATCAAATTTGATTTATTGTGATCTAAAAAGGCTAAACTGATCCTAAATCAGCACTCTTACTCTGAGACACTTGATACATACGTCCTCATCTGGTCAACTAGCAACAAACCCAACTAGCCATCTACTCTCTAGTGAAGTCCAAATGACCAAATATCCCTGTCACCCATGCACATTACCCGCCACCCATCGCCCACAAGCCAATAGTTTAGTGGGATGAACTCACATGCTCAGCTGCCTGAGGGTCCAACTGGCTCTGAAAGGGAGGCACAGCAAACTGGATCTTCTTGGGACTGTTGGGCTCCATACCGCTTCCACACCAGACAGACAGATAGAGCGCAAGCGAGATGGAGAGGGAGAAAGAGAGGAGGGGAATGCTGACAGAGAGGGAGGGAGGGAGGGGGGGGGGGGGGCTGTGTAGACAGGCACACAGCAGTAGTCACTCTCCTCCTCCTCCTCCTCCTCCTCCTCCTTCCGAATCCCTCCAACTACCCCGGAGTGAATAGCCCTCATTCCTCTTCTCCAGTCAAATTGTTAAGGTTGTATCACAGGGGAGAACGGGAGAGATTTAAAGAGAGCTCCTCTGTTTCTGATCAATCCGTAATAAAAACAATATATACAAAAAAATCTCCACCCTCCTTTTAATAAGACTGCCTCTAAATCTCTATAGGGCTGCCTCTGATCCACCCTACAGAATGCATGTGGCTGGCCCAATTCACAGGGCTCTGAGTATGACTAGCAGCCTTTTATTTCATTTTATTTAACCCTTATTTTACCAGGTAAGTTGACTAAGAACACATTGTCATTTACAGCAACGACCTGGGGAATAGTTACAGGGGAGAGGAGGGGGATGAATGAGCCAATTGGAAGCTGGGGATGATTAGGCGGCCATGATAGTATGAGGGCCAGATTAGAAATTCAGCCAGGACACCGGGGTTAACAGCCCTACTCTTACGATAAGTGGCATGGGATCTTTTGTGACCACAGAGAGTATGTATGTATGTATGTATGTATGTATGTATGTATGTATGTATGTATGTATGTATGTATGTATGTATGTATGTATGTATGTATGTATGTATGTATGTATGTATGTATGTATGTATGTATGGAGCATCATGTATTCTGTGTTTATTCCTTAATGACCGTGCAACGCAAGGTACTAATTTCATAACCTTTATGGTGTTATACTCAATTGTGTTTTATGTAGCTAGCTACATTATTCTATTAGCTCGGTAAAACAATGCTAATGGCGTCAAGTATTAGAAGTATTAGCTTGTGTTGTGTCCTTCGATGCTGCCCTGGCCTCGTCATGACCTGTTTAGCATAGCTCTGCCCTGGCCTGCCTTGCCCCCTTGTGGAGGCCTTGTGAAGCTTTTCAGTTACTGCTTCTTATATCATTCAATAAAGTATCTATCTATCTATCTATCTATCTATCTATCTATCTATCTATCTATCTATCTATCTATCTATCTATCTATCTATCTATCTATCTATAGTTGTGATTTAGTCAACTTGTTATTTTTATAGCAGTGTTATCATGTTACTCCGTTGTAATATTGTTTTATTGCTACATCCTGATATTGTATTATAATTACTAATACTTCCTCTTACTCTGTACTTTCAGAAACCACACACACATAAAACAGTATTTGCCAACATCATAACTGGAACTGGACATCTTTCTTGCTGAAGACTGAGACCAGCTTTTGTAAGCTAGCAACATACTGTTTGAGCATTCACTCCTTTACAGTTTAACTGGAGAAACAAACAACGGCAAGAAAATACACAGGCCTATGTGTAATGGCCTGTGTAATGGCCTGTGTATACTCCTATTTCATTGGAGTATTGCTGGTGGTTGAACAACAAAACCTAAAAGTAGTTTTACTAGAGGAAAAAAACAACAACAAGAAAAGAATAAGACAACTTATTCATATGCATAACCCATTATTTCAATATTCATGTCAATTGAACAACAACTGCATTCCCACCTTCACCCCTAAGGGCATAGTATCATGGCAGGTCACCTGTGAAGTCAGTCAGTCAGTCAGTAATTGCTGCAGTTGTGCTCAATAGTACTTGAGCGTATGGTACTCGCCATAGCATGGCGCAACACACAGGGGTGTGTCACAAGCTAAACCCATGTACTTTGTCAACCTCCTCTGCTTCCTTCTCCTGGTGCCGGACCGGCAGACTTTGCAGTGCCTCTGTGTGCGACTGCCTTGAGCAGCAGTTTGAGGGACTTTGGAGGGACAATGCCGTACATTGAGGTGTAGGGTATTGTCTGCAGCAGGGCGGCCCCCAGTGAATGGATGCTGAGCAGTGTAGTGCTCCTCCAGCAGCTCTCTCATGAGGTTCTCAGTCTGGTTTTATCTTTCTCTCCCCTGTCAAGATGGTCCATCTTCTCTATGGCTGACATGGTTGCTGTATGGACTATGGAGTGGACATGGACGTCTCGTTTGTCATGCCACTTTACCGCCAGCTGTTGACCATTCTCCTTGAACTCCACCTTCCCCTTCTGCATCTTCCTGCTTCCGAATCCCAGCATCCCCTTCCTGTTCGACCGTACTGTGCCACAGGCCCCTGTGCTGTTGGAGAGCAGATGCTGGAAGAGTGTGGGACTTCTGTACCAATTGTCCACATTCAAAGTGTGGCCCTTCCTAAGATGAGGAGACCCCTTATGTGGTTGGATGTCAGTGGTGGCGCCTGTGTAGGCTATAATGACCTGGACAAAATCCGGTCTTCACATCGCACATAATAAAGAACTTGACCCCAAACCTGTGCCTTTTGGAGGAAATATATTGCCGGAACTAACTAACTAAAACAGCAGGTTAGGTAAATTAGCATAGGAGGTTAAGAGAATGAGGTTAACGTTAGGAAAAGGGTTAGGGTTAGGCTTAGCTACAATGCTGCAGTTGTCAACTACTGTTGTCCCCAACGTGACCACTAGGTTGAGCTGTTGTAAACCTAGCTACTCCATCTAGCAACAACGGTAGGAGCGTAAACAAATCATCTGTGGTGACAAATTATCAGTATCATAACACCGGCACTCCACTTGTATCAATAAAACACTGTCAGAAAATGGTTTGTGTGGTAATCATTTCTTTATTTACTGTTTTTATTCACGTTTTCAAGTACTGGGACAATTCATGCATTCTGATTCTTGCATAGATTGTAATGGACAATTAAGAATATTTTTGGAGGTTGTATTGATGATGATGAGCTAATGATAAGCAATTTGCCGGCTATGTGTGGAGCCATTTTTGTTGACGTCATTCAATGCATTCTGGGTGTCACCAGAGAGGAAGAGGCAAAGTAAGAGGTGTCACTATCTCCAAAATCTGTACATAATATGCCTAATTTGTTTCTATGGACTTATTTTGGACTTAAGCTTGTCGTCTGCCTTCCTGCCTTTGGGACAACATAAGGTCGGAGACATCAAATCAAATCAAATTGTATTTGTCACATGCGCCGAATACAAAAGGTGTAGACCTTACCGTGAATTGCTTACTTACAAGCCCTTTAACCAACAATGCAGTTCAATAAATAAACTTAAGAAAATAATACAGGTGGCAGCGGTACCGAGTCAATGTGCCGGGGTACAGGTTAGTAGAGGTCATTTGTAAAGTGACTATGCATAGAAAATAAACAGTGAGTAGCAGCAGTGCTAAAAATAAAATAATGTCTGCATGTTAGCTCACTCTTTCCTCAGACTAATGTAGCTTACATTTTCCGATTCGGATGAGAATTGTGTTATGCTGTTGATACTTCTGTGAATATCCGAGCATCTGCCTCCAAACATCAACATCTCATATTGAGGACATAAAGTTGTAAAGACTGTGCTTGTGAAAAATGTTTCGGTGAAAAAATTGTGTGGCCAGCTAAAACTCTGACTGTTGCACTGTTATAACGAAGTGTTCTAATCACACCGGTTTGAGCGTAATAATCACACTGGTGTGTTTGTACATTTCAAAAGGTTAAACAAAGGTTAGCCATGTGTTGGCAAAAATGTCCAAGTCACTGGTCACGACTGGTACTTGCAAGTGCTTTTTCAAAGTCTATGTTTTATTTTATTTAACCTTTATTTTGACAGGGAAGACATATTGAGACCTAGGTCTCTTTTCCAAATGCGCCCTGCATAATAAAATATAAAGTACACATTGAATACAATATATACAGTACCAGTCAAAAGTTTGGACACACCTACTCATTCCAGGGTTTTTCTTTATTTTGACTATTTTCTACATTGTAGAAAAATAGTGAAGACATCAATGCTATGAAATAACACAAATGGAATCCTGTAGTAACCAAAAAAGTGTTAAATAAATCAAAATATATTTTATATTTGAGATTCTTCAAAGTAGCCACCCTTTGCTTTGATGACAGCTTTGCACACAGTCTACGTCATGGAAAGAGTGTTCTTAATGTTTTGTATACTCAGTGTATATACACACATTAAAATACAAAAACAGTCATGCTAAGCACAAATAAAACATCACAAATCACCCAGAAAAACAGTTACAATCCTCCAAAAAGAAATCCCCAATCAATATTTTAAATTGCTCAAGTGGCACCAGAACATCAAGATAACATTTATTTAGAATGTTGTTCCAACAATACGGTGCATTAAAACGAAAACAGATTGACTAAGTCAGATACTCCAATAAGTAATTTGCTCAATATTAGGAGTTGAGAAATAAAGTTGACATCATTAGAAAGAAGATATTCTCATCTTTTCTACTGTAGGTATGTAGTTCAAAATATTTTTGACTATTCAGCTTGAATTCTACATTTAACACTGAAGCAAGCACATTTTCTTCAGGAATGTACCTATTCTATTTTAGTTATTTTTATATTATTATATTTATATTATATATTATATTATTATATTTATTTTTCCAGGTTTTCACCCCTAAATTCACACTTTCTTATAGAATAACAACAAAATTGTATGTTCTAAGTCCACAGTAATGCTTTAACCACATCAGGAGATCATTTTTGATTTTGAAGGGTGTAGTTCCCTTTGAATTCAAATTTGAACCTAACAAGAGACCATTGTGTTACTATTAGGCTAGCAATGTTTTTGTACTGCACATGTAATGGAAGAGTTTGCAAAACAAATTCGACACCTGATTAATACAAATCATCATGATATCATTCTGCCATATCATGACTGTTTCGCCATGTTTTTCTTCATCGCAGATTTTATAGGGCTCTATACAGTGCCTTCAGAAAGTATTCAAACCCCCTGATTTATTCCAAATTGTGTTGTGTTACAGTCTGAATTCAAAATTCAATCTGGAAATGGAAAACTTGTTTTTTTTTAATTTTGGCAAATTTACTGAAAATGAAATACACAAATATCTAATTTATTATTTTCAAAATTCTTCAAGCTCTGTCAAATTGTTTGTTGATCATTGCTAGACAACCATTTGCAGGTCTTGCCATAGATTTTCAAGTAGATTTAAGTCAAAACTGTAACTTGGCCACTTGGTAAGCAAGTTCAGTACAGAGTTTTGAAGGTTCCATAAGAACCATGCTCATAAGGTTCTGTATGGAACTTGTATGGTTATATAAAGAATGCGTTTCTAAGGTTCTTTAAAGAACCATTAAAAAAAGGTTCTAAATAGCACCAAAAAAGGCTTCCGCTATGGTTACAACCCTTTTTAAAGTTCTTTATAGAACATTTATGGAGAAGGGTTCTATAATAACTAACCTTTCTCAATCTCAAAGGTTCTTTGTAGAACCATACAGGTTTTTTTATTCTGGTTTAATAGCCATAATATTATATTGTTAAAATTCCTTTGGTTTTATTAATGTGTTTATTAACAAGTTAAATCAGGTGTGCTAGCTCTGGAACAGCTAAGGATCCCTGAGGAGAAAATTGAGAACTACTGACTAAGTGAGTCTTTCACAAGACACCATCACTGGCCATGGTCATACAGTGTATACTGTAACATATAATAGCGTAACACAACAGCTTAGATAAACTGGAATGAGGCTCTCATTCAAGGTTGCACAAAAAGAGCTGTGCATAAACCAGGCGCCAAAATATTCTAATGTGCCACTGCCTCTACATTTTAATTATCACTAAAAGAGGAAAAAACCCTTTGTTGAATTGGAAAGAACCATTGAAGGGCTCAAAGGGTTCTTTGGGTCAGCATGGTTCCACAAAGAATCCTTGAGGAATCCTCAGCTCTCCTCTTCAGATCTACCTGACTGTATTTCCCTCCAACTCCAATGTGCTATTTCGGTAACACTTAACTTAGTGTGAACCTTCATAATCTGTATAAAGCTATGTTATGTCTCTATATAGATATTTTCAACATACTCAAAATGGCTTTTATTTAGTAAGGGTTATTATGCATTGGTAATAGCACATTACAAGGGGGTCATACAAGCTTTTGACAATAATACAATGCATTATAACAGCCTATAAACAAAGTGCTATGCAGGCTTTAAATAAAGTGGTACTGTTAGTTCTAATTTTACAAGAAGTTTGATAGTCTGAGCTGTATTTAATGTGCAAAAAAACAAGTATATTAACAAAACATTTGACCTACTTTACATAAAGACAAGCCTACAGTACAGAGATTGGAGTGTTAATTTTGTGCCTCATTCCATTATCCTGACACATCTACTAGATGACCCTCCCACAGATATTGAAAAGCCAAAGAACATTCAGCAACCCTTCATTTTCAATTCCACTAATGGTTGGTCGAAGGAGTTTGGTGTTTAAAAGTGAGGTGATAAGTAAGGTACAGTAAAGAGAACTAACAGGCTTGCCGTGTGTGTGTGTGTGTGTCTGTGTGTGTGCGTCCGTGTGTGTGTGTGTCCGTCCGTCCGTCCGTGTGTGTGTGTGTGTGTGTGTGTGTGTGTGCGTGTGTGTGTGTGTGTGTGTGTGTGTGTGTGTGTCCGTCCGTCCGTCCGTCCGTGCGTGCGTGCATGCGTGTGTGTGTGTGTGTGTGAATATAGTCATTTGCCCTCATCTCTGTGAGAGCTGCTAATGCAATCACTACCTGGCAGGAGAGTGCTCTATTGAACCATTACAGGCAGTTATTTCCACTAGTGCTATCTAGAGTGGAGTGCATTTTGATTGCATTCAGTGATAGGGAGCAAGTCGGCACTCTCTGAACACTCACACAACTCTAACCTGGGTCAAACACAGATCCAAAGGGCAAACACTGGTGAAGAGCACCAGCACAGCACCTGACTATTGGATGTGTTATAGTTATAGGGGATCCGTGCCGGACACATACAGCACGTGTTAAAAATGTGTTTGAAATCCATTACACAATAACACATTTTATTGAAAAAAATATATATATTATACATGTTAAAAAACCATTCTACCCTGTATTTGCTTCCACAAACACATTAGTATTTTTGTTCTTAATAGTGACTTGCGGTCAGGGGAGGCAGGGGAGGCAGTGCCTACCCTGTGAAAATGAATGAAAAAAATGATTGTAATGTAAAATAAATAAATATACATTTGATCAATAATCATTAAGTCATCATAATTTTCTGCATTATAACACCGATTTCTGAACTAGCACTTCCCAAATTTGAGGTGTTCTGGTAAAAAAATGGACAAGGAGTCCAGAAGAAAGACTTGCCGGCTGCCTTTCTTGCCCTCCAAACTCAATGCAAGTAATCGACATGACTTGCGCAAGTCTTGTCAAGGCTGAAAGGCAGAGAGCTTCGCTGCCTTTCACGTGTCAATATGTCCCATTCATTTTCTTTGCAACTGAAAGAATTAATGTGCATGCGTACTGGCGTGAAAAAAGTAATTGGATAGGCAGAGCTCGCTCCCGCCAATGGACGTCAGACGTCATCTGCAGCCTTTTGGCAGTTACATTCATTTTACTGCTAGATAAAGGTAAAATGATCAGGAAGGCTAACATATTGCATCTGAAACCGTTTTCAAAGTTGGATTTTCTAGCGAAACAGAGGGTGATAAGGCATGGAAGACCAACAACTAACCTTAGAGACCTACATCAAAGGAAGAGACAGAAAATAACATAATAATCTCAACCTAACCGATATCAACGGAAAGACTGGCTCTGTGGCTGTGATGCTAGCAGCCGACTCTACTGCTTCCCCTGCCTGCTGTTCTCCACCAGCGATTGCATGTGGACAAGAGCCAGCTACATACCTTAGCACTCAACAAGCATGAGAAATCTGTGTCTCACAGCCGAAGCCAAATAGCTCTTAAGACATTTGACAGCACACTGATAGATCAGGCCTTGAATGAACAATGGAGATTGAACATCTGATAGATCTGGCCATGAATGAACAACAGAGATTGAACATCTGATAGATCTGGCCTTGAATGAACAATGGAGATTGAACATCTGATAGATCTGGCCTTGAATGAACAACGGAGATTGAACATCTGATAGATCTGGCCTTGAATGAACAATGGAGATTGAACATCAGCATGCACAATGGAATGGAAAAATAGATTTTGAAAGACCTAATTAATACTACATGCTACCTAGGTAAACCGGAGTTGGCATTTTGAAAGGCCTAATTAATACTACATGCTACCTAGGTAAACCGGAGTTGGAATTTTGAAAGACCTAATTAATACTACATGCTACCTAGGTAAACCGGAGTTGGAATTTTAAAAGACCTAGTTAATACTACATGCTACCTAGGTAAACCAGAGTTGGCATTTTGTGGCAACGATGAGAGTGACAGTTCATCAAACAACTGCAACTATGTGGAACTATTACATGACTTTGCAAAAAAACAGTTAGCAACCGATTTAGAGACCGCCACCGTGATTTTGGGTACGTCAAAATACATTCAATACCCCATAATGACAAATTGAAACATGTTTTAAGAAATTTTAGCAAATGTATTGAAAATGAAATACAGAAATATCTAATTTACATAAGTATTTACACCCCTGAGTCAATACATGTAGAATCACCTTTGGCAGAGATTACAGCTGAAAGTCTTTCTGGGTAAGTCTCTTAGAGCTTTGCACACCTGGATTGTCCAATATTTGGCCATTTTTATTTTAAATTTTCTTCAAGCTCTGTCAAATTGGTTGTTGATCATTGCTAGACAACCATTTGCAAATCTTGCCATAGATTTTCAAGCAGATTTAAGTCAAAACTCCACACTCTTAGAAAAAAAAGGTACTAAGTTGAGTACTTCAGTTTGTCCGGTTCTGCGCCTCCTCTGGCTCGTGCCGTGGGAGGAGATCTTCGTGGGCTATACTCAGCCTTGTCTCAGGGTAGTAAGTTGGTGGTCTGTTGTTATCCCTCTAGGGGTGTGGGGGCTGTGCTTTGGCAAAGTTAAATGACTTGCCTAGTTAAATAAAGGTTCAATAAAAACATTATAATAAGTAAATAGTGGGTGGGGTCATATCCTGCCTGGTCGGCCCTGTCTGGGGGTATCGTCGGACGGGGCCACATTGTCCCCCGACCCCCCCTGTCTCAGCCTCCAGTATCTATGCTGCAATAGTCTATGTGCCGGGGGGCTATGTTTAGTCTGTTATATCTGGTGTAATTCTCCTGTCTTATCTGGTGTCCTGTTTGAATTCAAGTATACTCCCTCTAATTCTCTCTCTCTCCCTCTCTCCCGGAGGAACGGAGCCCTAGGACCATGCCTCAGGACTACCTGGCCTGATGACTCCTGGCTGTCCCCAGTCCACCTGGTCGTGCTGCTCTTCCAGTTCTGCCTGTGGCTATGGAACCGTTACCTGTTCACCGGACGTGCTACCTTGTCCCAGACCTGCTGTTTTCAACTCTCTCTCTCTACCATACCTCCTATTTCAACATCTGAATGCTCAGCTATGAAAGGCCAACTGACATTTACTCCTGAGGTACTGACATGTTGCACCCTCTACATCTATGAAAGTTTCTTGAATAACAATCTGGCCTTAATGGCCATGTATGCTTATAATCTACACCCTTTGCAGAGGGTTCTACCTTGAACCCTCTATTTACGGTTCTTTATAGAACCCCCTGTATATGGCTCTACCTTCAACCCTCTATGAAGGGTTCTACCAAGAATCATTTTATCATCTAAAGGTTCTTCCTGCAACCCTCTATGAACGGTTCCACCAGCCTCATTAGCCTTGAACAATTATTTATGACAATACATTACATAAACAGTATCATAAGACCTATTGGAATCCAGACAGTTAGGATATCCAATAGGTAGAAATGTTAATCACCCTCCACCTGCATTCAGAATGACTGCCAGGGTAGGGAACATTTAATACTGATACTACCTCGATCATCTAAACTGGAACAACCGTCTCAGTACCGGGTGCAACTACTAACAGATTGGATTTGTTTAGAAAATGTTATGTTAAATATCTTTGTGTAGCATAAAATGTATCAACCAATCAATATACATGCAAAAACAAAGATATAAAAATTATAATAATCTGAAAATCACCCTGCAATAGAGCATGCTGGGAAATATGATATATGGTTCATTGTAGAACCATTCTTGCCTTACAAAGAATCCTTATTGGCTTCCAAAGAATTATGGTTGAATCCATTCCTCCAAAAACGGTTCTTAGGATGTTAAAGGTTCATAGGTAGAACCTTTTGCCTTAAACAGAACCCTTGTCTTCCAAAAAGGGATCTTCAGATCAAAACAGTTCTTGGTAGGACCCTATCCCTCTGCAGAGAACCCTTTTGGAAGCCTTTTTCCTAAGAGTACAGGGTAGATTTGTGTTTTAGGTTATTGTCCTGCTAAAAGATGAATTAATCTCCCACTGTCTGGTGGAAAACAAACTGAATCAGTTTTTCCTCTAGGACTTGCCTGTGCTTAGCTCCATGAATTAGTGGACAAAAAAAAAATTCTAAACAATATCACAAATTTAGACACCAGCAAACTGAAGAGCATGTCGAAATATGCCAAGTACGTTGATTTTGTTAGACTTAATCTCTAATTCTAAGCCGTTTGGGGGATGGGGCTTCTAAGATTATATATTTTTTTTTCCATGAATCATTTAGCTATTTGATTTTTTATTTTAGGTATGAAAAAACTGTTGGAAAAAAAAAAAACTACTATAGAAATGCGTTGAATAACACATTCATAAATGGCAAAAAAAGACAGTCTAAAAATAATTTGTGAGGAACAAGGTTTTGAAGTGTCTGTCCTATATCTAGGAGACATAAGAAAGCTCAGGAAATATATATATTTATTTATTTTTACACATATTTAAACCCTTTTTTGGGGAATGCACAAAACTACCTCCACACTTCCAATCATTTTTTAAACTGGTACCAGTTACCTTCAGTCGAGCCCCCTGGCACTTGCAGGGGTAGTAAAACAAAACATGTTTAGTTTTGTAGGCCTCACATTAGTTTTGTAGGCCAAACCGTTCAGACGTTTTCGTGAGAATACAGATCCTTGGGATGTCTCATGGTTTGACACCACGGTAGCTCGGCAACCTTCCAACGCAGATGCGGAAGGCAACCATAGACACCATAGCTAGATATCTGAAACCATCTCTAGCTTAAACTGATGGATTTTGATGGGGTTTATTATGTTGATTAGACTGATGCATCGGTGTGTCAATATACTCTTTGGGGTTTTTAAGGCTGATGTTATCAGATTTGTATTAGTATTTTTAGGGATCCCCGTTGGCTGGTGTCACGGTGCGCATTAATGGGACGGTAAACGGAGCGCTGGTGGAGCGTCATTCCTTTATTATTTTGGAGTTGGACTCACGAAGCACAAAATACATAAAAGGAGATGACTTAATAAACAAAACACGATTACAAACGAAAACACTGTGACTCACTTGCTCTCTGACACACGAAGCAGACAAGCAGGAACAATGATCCACACACAGGTGGCTGTGTGTGGCGACTAAATACTATCCCCAATCAGAGACAACGCTATACAGCTGTCTCTGATTGGGGATGATAATCTCCCTAATCGTGTGTGAGAGCTTGGTTGTGTGCCTCTCTCCTCCCCTAGGTGGGAGTAAGAGGTCTTACCACAACCAAGCCCTCACAGTACCCCCCCCCTAAGGTGCGGACTCCCGACCGCACACATACAATCCCCCCTCTCCTGAAAAGAAAAAATGTCCAAAACTAGGGGGGACATGGCGGGGTACTGAGGTGGTTGCTGGTGGGGGCTCCGGTTCCGGTTCCGGGCGTGGCACAGGCTGTGAGAGTAGCTTTCCTCCTACCTCTCCGTTGCACGCCCGGTCCGGTCCGGACCCCGGCGCGGTGGTTCCCCCCTCAGTACTCCCGCCATTCACCAAGTCCTGTCTGGACCCTGGTGCGGGAGCCCTCGACCCTGGAGAGGGGCTGACAACCGGCCCCGGACTGGGCACCGGTGGAGCGGACTGCTCCGGGCTGCTGACCTTCGCTGGAGGTGGCGGAACGCTGACCTTCGCTGGAGGTGGCGGAACGCTGACCTTCGCTGGAGTTGGCGGAACGCTGACCTTCGCTGGAGGTGGCGGAACGCTGACCTTCGCTGGAGGTGGCGTGGCGCTGACCTTCGCTGGAGGTGGCGTGGCGCTGACCTTCGCTGGAGGTGGCGTGGCGCTGACCTTCGCTGGAGGTGGCGTGGCGCTGACCTTCGCTGGAGGTGGCGTGGCGCTGACCTTCACTGGAGGCCTCGGGCTGCTGACCTTCACTGGAGGCCTCGGGCTGCTGACCTTCACTGGAGGCCTCGGGCTGCTGACCTTCACTGGAGGCCTCGGGCTGCTGACCTTCACTGGAGGCCTCGGGCTGCTGACCTTCACTGGAGGCCTCGGGCTGCTGACCTTCACTGGAGGCCTCGGGCTGCTGACCTTCACTGGAGGTCTTGGGCTGCTGACCTTCACTGGAGGCCTCGGGCTGCTGACCTTCACTGGAGGCCTCGGGCTGCTGACCCTCACTGGAGGCCTCGGGCTGCTGACCTTCTCCGGTCTCGGGCTGCTGACCTTCTCCGGAGGTCTCGGGCTGCTGACCTTCACAGGAGGCCTCAGGCTGCTGACCTTTACAGGAGACCTCAGGCTACTGACCGTCACAGGAGGCCTCGGGCTGCTGACCTTCTCCGGAGACCTCAGGCTGGATGCCGTGCCCACCCTGGGCACCGACGCAGAGGTGGTCTTCAGCCCTGCAGCTGGTCTGGCTGTCGGCCCCAGACTGGGCACCGACACGCTATGGAACTCCTGCTCCACAGCGGGACTGAACGTCGTGCCCACCCTGGGCACCGACGCAGAGATGGTTCCCAGCCCTCTGGTGGGGCTGAACGTCGTGCCCACCCTGGGCACCGACGCAGAGATGGTTTCCAGCCCTCTGGTGGGGCTGGCTGTCGGCCCCAGGCTGGGCACCGACACGCTATGGAGCTCCTGCTCCACAGCGGGGCTGAACGTCGTGCCCACCCTGGGCACCGACGCAGAGATGGTTTCCAGCCCTCTGGTTGGGCTGGCTGTCGGCCCCAGACTGGGCACCGACGCGCTATGGAGCTCCTGCTCCACAGCGGGGCTGAACGTCGTGCCCACCCTGGGCACCGACGCAGAGATGGTTTCCAGCCCTCTGGTTGGGCTGGCTGTCGGCCCCAGACTGGGCACCGACACGCTATGGAACTCCTGCTCCACAGCGGGACTGAACGTCGTGCCCACCCTGGGCACCGACGCAGAGATGGTTCCCAGCCCTCTGGTGGGGCTGAACGTCGTGCCCACCCTGGGCACCGACGCAGAGATGGTTTCCAGCCCTCTGGTGGGGCTGGCTGTCGGCCCCAGGCTGGGCACCGACACGCTATGGAGCTCCTGCTCCACAGCGGGACTGAACGTCGTGCCCACCCTGGGCACTGACGCAGAGATGGTTTCCAGCCCTCTGGTTGGGCTGGCTGTCGGCCCCAGACTGGGCACCGACGCGCTATGGAGCTCCTGCTCCACAGCGGGGCTGAACGTCGTGCCCACCCTGGGCACCGACGCAGAGATGGTTTCCAGCCCTCTGGTTGGGCTGGCTGTCGGCCCCAGACTGGGCACCGACACGCTATGGAACTCCTGCTCCACAGCGGGACTGAACGTCGTGCCCACCCTGGGCACCGACGCAGAGATGGTTCCCAGCCCTCTGGTGGGGCTGAACGTCGTGCCCACCCTGGGCACCGACGCAGAGATGGTTTCCAGCCCTCTGGTGGGGCTGGCTGTCGGCCCCAGGCTGGGCACCGACACGCTATGGAGCTCCTGCTCCACAGCGGGACTGAACGTCGTGCCCACCCTGGGCACCGACGCAGATATGGTTTCCAGCCCTCTGGTTGGGCTGGCTGTCGGCCCCACACTGGGCACCGACGCGCTATGGAGCTCCTGCTCCACAGCGGGGCTGAACGTCGTGCCCACCCTGGGCACCGACGCAGAGAGGGTTTCCAGCCCTGTGGTTGGGCTGGCTGTCGGCCCCAGACTGGGCACCGACGCGCTATGGAGCTCCTGCTCCACAGCGGGGCTGAACGTCGTGCCAACTCTGGGCACCGACGCAGAGATGGTCTCCAACCACAGAGCTGTGCTGGCGACCGTCGCGGTAGCCTCCGTGCGAGGAGTAGGCACGGGGCATACTGGACTGGGGGAACGCACCACTGTTCTGATGCGAGGAGCTGGCACAGGTCGCACCGGGCTGGGGAAACGCACCATAGGTTGGGTGCGAGGAGTAGGCACAGACCATACCGGGCTGGGGGAACGCACCACTGGTCTGGTGCGAGTAGCTGGAACGGGCTGTACCTGGCTGGGGAAACGCACCGTTGGATCGGTGCGTTGAGCTGGCACGGGTCGCGCCGGGCTGGGCAAACGCACCATAGAGCTGGTGCGCGGAGCAGGCGCGGGCCGTACCGGGCTATTGTTGCGCACCGATGGTTTGGTGCGCTGAGTCGGTCTCCTCCTCCTCCGACTCTGGACCGGCGCTGGAGGCACCGGACTGGGAACTGACGCTAGAGCACGACTGTGCCTGTCGTCCCTACTCCAACGCCAATCCCCATCCTGTGAGGGTTCCTCCGGGAACCCCCACGAGTGAGGGAACAGAAGCACATCGCTGTCGTCTTCCTCCGACTCCTCTCTGTACTCCTGCTCCCACGGCTGTAGGGGCTCCTCCTGGAACCCCCACGAGTGCAGTGGTCGGGGCTCTTCTCCCTCGATCCCCGACCACCCCCATAGCCCCCCCCCAAAATCCGTTTGAGGGGTTTTCTGGGCTCCAGGCTGGTCCTCAACTCTAGCCCGGTGACGTGTCCTCCGTCTCCGGCGCCTCGGCTGCTCCGGACCCCAGCCTTCCTCCACCGAGCGATAATAAGAGTGTTCCTCCTCGGTAATTTTCCCCATACCGAGGAGGATATCTCCTAACGTTATTCCCCGTTGCGTCCCAGGGGGGTGTGGATCATTCTGTCACGGTGCGCATTAATGGGACGGTAAACGGAGCGCTGGTGGAGCGTCATTCCTTTATTATTTTGGAGTTGGACTCACGAAGCACAAAATACATAAAAGGAGATGACTTAATAAACAAAACACGATTACAAACGAAAACACTGTGACTCACTTGCTCTCTGACACACGAATCAGACAATCAGGAACAATGATCCACACACAGGTGGCTGTGTGTGGCGACTAAATACTATCCCCAATCAGAGACAACGCTATACAGCTGTCTCTGATTGGGGATGATAATCTCCCTAATCGTGTGTGAGAGCTTGGTTGTGTGCCTCTCTCCTCCCCTAGGTGGGAGTAAGAGGCCTTACCACAACCAAGCCCTCACAGCTGGTGCCAAGGCAGCAGCTACTCTTGCTGGGATGATGAGATGATGCGTCAATTCATTCTTTGCAATTTATATAAAATACTAGCTACAAAAAGAATGCTCAGTATATGGGATATTGTCAGGCTCTGGCCATAGAGAAGCAATAGGCATCTCTATGTAGCTATGGTCAGAGTCTGAGAGTGTCGTTCTTTTCTGTTTCTTTGTGGGTTTGGGTGGATCTCTAATTAGAGGCAGCTGCTATCCGTTGTCTCTAATTAGGGATCCAATATATGTTGAGTCTGTCCCTCACGCGGGTGTGGGTTGTTATCGTTACATGTTAATGTATTTCGCAGTCACGGGTGAAGTAAGTGTTCTTTTTGTTACGTCCGATCATTCCGTGTGGTTTTTGTGAATGTGACGTTAGTTTATAGTTTCAGTTTGTGTCCTGTAGTTCGCCATTTCTTTCGATTACTATATAATACTAAAATAAAATGTCGAACTACTATCCCTGCGCTGCGCCTTGGTCATTCCCACACCCACATCGTGACAGAACAACCCACCACTGCGAGACCAAGCAGCGTAACTGGGGAGAGAGGGAGAGAGAGGAGGTGCCGCCGCGTTATGCGCGACGCGCAAGAAGAGGCAACTCCCGCAAACAACCCAATGTAATCTTGGGGGGAGGCTATGGGGGTGGTCTGGCTATAGGGAGGAGGAGCCAACACCACTCCCCATGTGGACCATAGGGAGACCGAGGTACCAATGGGGCGCTCAGAGCAAGGAGCAGGAGGAATACTTGGAGGAGTATTATGGAGGTGCGTTGGAAGAATTGGTGGAGATAGAAAGGGAGGTCGAAAGGGAGATGGCGGAGTGGTCCAGCCCGGATCCGGTCGTCTACTCCACTCCCAGGCCGGAGCAGTCCGCTCCACCGGTGTCCAGTCCGGGTCCGGACCTCTGCTCTACTCCCAGCACCCGAGCTCCAGTGCGTGTGCCTAGCCAGGTGCTTCCTGTGCCTGCTCCACGCACACGACCTCCAGTGCGCCTCCTCAGTCCGGTACGACCCGTGCCGGCTCCCCGCACCGGACCTCCAGTACGTGCGCCTAACCAGGTGCTTCCTGTGCCAGCTCCACGCACCCGACATCCGGTGCGCCTCCCCAGCCCTGAACCTCCAGCGAAGGTCAGCGCCCCTGAACCTCCAGCGAAGGTCAGCGCCTCTAAACCTCCTGCGAAGGTCAGCGCCTCTAAACCTCCTGCGAAGGTCAGCGCCTCTAAACCTCCTGTGAAGGTCAGCGCCTCTAAACCTCCTGTGAAGGTCAGCGCCCCTAAACCTCCTGCGAAGGTCAGCGCCCCTAAACCTCCTGCGAAGGTCAGCGCCTCTAAACCTCCTGCGAAGGTCAGCGCCTCTAAACCTCCAGCGAAGGTCAGCGCCTCTAAACCTCCAGCGAAGGTCAGCGCCTCTAAACCTCCAGCGAAGGTCAGCGCCTCTAAACCTCCAGCGAAGGTCAGCGCCTCTAAACCTCCAGCGAAGGTCAGCGCCTCTAAACCTCCAGCGAAGGTCAGCGCCTCTAAACCTCCAGCGAAGGTCAGCGCCTCTAAACCTCCTGCGAAGGTCAGCGCCCCTAAACCTCCTGCGAAGGTCAGCGCCCCTGAGCCTCCAGCGAGGGCCAGCAACCCTGAGCCTCCAGCGAGGGCCAGCAACCCTGAGCCTCCAGCGAGGGCCAGCAACCCTGAGCCTCCAGCGAGGGTCAGCAACCCTGAGCCTCCAGCGAGGGTCAGCCACCCTGAGCCTCCAGCGAGGGTCAGCCACCCTTAGCCTCCAGCGAGGGTCAGCCACCCTGAGCCTCCAGCGAGGGTCAGCCACCCTGAGCCTCCAGCGAGGGTCAGCCACCCTGAGCCTCCAGCGAGGGTCAGCCACCCTGAGCCTCCTGCGAAGGTCAGCGCCCCTGAGCCTCCTGCGAAGGTCAGCGCCCCTAAGCCTCCTGCGAAGGTCAGCGCCCCTAAGCCTCCTGCGAAGGTCAGCGCCTCTACACCTCCAGCGAGGGTCAGCGTCCCGGAGCCTCCAGCCATTCCGGGCTCAGCCGTCTGCTCCGCCTCAGTGCCAGAGCAGTCCGCTCCACCGGTGCCCGTTCCGGGTCCAGCCGCCTGCTCCGCCTCAGTGCCAGAGCAGTCCGCTCCACCGGTGCCCGTTCCGGGTCCAGCCGCCTGCTCCGCCTCAGTGCCAGAGCAGTCCGCTCCACCGGTGCCCGTTCCGGGTCCAGCCGCCTGCTCCGCCTCAGTGCCTCAGTGCCAGAGCAGTGACAGATATTAAACAGTCAGCACAGTGCAGACTCTGTGCTCTTGTCTAAAATAGTTATTTTTGGGGGCAATTTTGGCAGAAGTGTCTAGTGAGACACCATGGGAGAATGGAGGGAGGTATTGCGAGAGGAAATTGTAGGATTATGATTTATTGGGAAAGATGGGTTGATATGTGGCTGTCTGAAGTGTAGAATTGATGAGTTTTGGAATAATTATATACACACACATGTACAGAATAAATGTTTCAGGTTCTCCAATGAGGGGTGAGGGTGGGGATGGGATAATTGTATATTTTGATTTTGATATTTATGTTTTGTGGTTTGGTTTCATGCTGTGAGCGGTGTGTGTGCTGGTCCTGGTAGTTATTTAAGACATGAAGGTCAGTCAATACAGAACATTTCAAGAACTTTAAAGTTTCTTCAAGTACTGTCGCAACAACCATCAAGCGCTATGATGAAACTGTCTCTCATGAGGACCGTCTCAGGAAAGGAAGACCCAGAGTTACCTCTGCCGCAGAGGATACGTTCAATAGAGTTACCAGCCTCAGAAATTGCAGCCCAAATAAGTGCTTCACGTAACTGACACATCTCAACATCAACTGTTCAGAGGAGACTGCATGAATCAGCCCTTCATGGTCAAATTGCTGCTAAGAAACCACTATGAGCTATAAGAAGAAGAGACTTGCTTGGGCCAAGAAACACGAGCAACGGACATTAGACTGGTGGAAATCTGTACTCTGGTCTGTCCAAATTTGAGATTTTTGGTTTGAACCGCTGTGTCTTCGTGAGACACAGTGTAGGTGAACGGATGATCTCTGCATGTGTTGTTCCCACCGTGAAGCATGGAGGAGGAGGTGTCATGTGAGTATGCGTGTCTGTGCCTGTGTGTGTGTCTCTACACAGTCCCCGCTGTTCCATTTGGTGTATTTTTATCCGTTTTTTTAATCTGACTTCACTGCTTGCCTGAGTTACTTGATGTGGAATAGAGTTCCATGTAGTCATGGCTCTATGTAGTACTGTGCACCTCCCATAGTCTGTTCTGGGCTTGGGGACTGTAAAGAGACTTCTGGTGGCATGTCTCGTGTGGTATGCATGGGTGTCTGAGTTGTGCGCTAGTAGTTTAAACAGACAGTTGGTGGTTTCAACATGTCAATACTTCTCACAAAAACAAGTAAAGATGAAGTCAATCTCTCCTCTACTTTGAGCCAGGAGAGATTGACATGCATATTATTAATGTTAGCGTTTCATGTACATTTAAGGGCCAGCTGTGCTGCCCTGTTCTGTGCAAATGTAACTTTCCTAAGTCCTTCTTTGTGGCACCTGACCACACAACTAGACAGTAGTCCAGGTGCGACAAAACTAGGGCCTGTATGACCTGCCTTCTTCAAATCAAATAATTTTGTCAGATGCACCGACTACAACAGGTGTAGACCTTACAGTGAAATGCTGACCTACAAGCCCTTAACCAACAATGCTTTAAGTTTTAAGAATACTTTTTTAAAATAGAAAATAAAAGTAACAAATAATAAAACAGCAGCAGTAAAATAACAATAGTGAGGCTTTATACAGGAAGTACCAGTACAGAGTCAATGTGAGGAGGCTTTATACAGGATGTACCAGTACAGAGTCAATGTGAGGAGGCTAAATACAGGAAGTACCAGTACAGAGTCAATGTGAGGAGGTTATATACAGGAAGTACCATTACAGAGTCAATGTGAGGAGGCTTTATACAGGAAGTACCAGTACAGAGTCAATGTGAGGAGGTTATATACAGGAAGTACCAGTACAGAGTCAATGTGAGGAGGCTATATACAGGAAGTACCAGTACAGAGTCAATATGAGGAGGCTATATACAGGAAGTACCAGTACAGAGTCAATGTGAGGAGGCTTTATACAGGAAGTACCGTACAGAGTCAATGTAAGGAGGTTATATACAGGAAGTACCAGTACAGTGTCAATGTGAGGAGGCTATATACAGGAAGTACCAGTACAGAGTCAATGTGAGGAGGCTATATGCAGGAAGTACCAGTACAGAGTCAATGTGAGGAGGCTATATACAGGAAGTACCAGTACAGAGTCAATGTGAGGAGGCTATATACAGGAAGTACCAGTACAGAGTCAATGTGAGGAGGCTATATACAGGAAGTACCAGTACAGAGTCAATGTGAGGAGGCTATATACAGGGAGTACCAGTACAGAGTCAATGTGAGGAGGCTATATACAGGAAGTACCAGTACAGAGTCAATGTGAGGAGGTTATATACAGGAAGTACAAGTACAGAGTCAATGTGAGGAGGCTATATACAGGAAGTACCATTACAGAGTCAATGTGAGGAGGCTATATACAGGAGGTACCAGTACAGAGTCAATGTGAGGAGGCTATATACAGGAAGTACCAGTACAGAGTCAATGTGAGGAGGCTATATACAGGAAGTACAAGTACAGAGTCAATGTGAGGAGGTTATATACAGGAAGTACCAGTACAGAGTCAATGTGAGGAGGCTATATACAGGAAGTACCAGTACAGAGTCAATGTGAGGAGGCTATATACAGGAAGTACCAGTACAGAGTCAATGTCAGGAGGCTATATACAAGATGTACCAGTACAGAGTCAATGTGAGGAGGCTATATACAGGAAGTACCAGTACAGAGTCAATGTGAGGAGGCTATATACAGGAAGTACCAGTACAGAGTCAATGTCAGGAGGCTATATACAAGATGTACCAGTACAGAGTCAATGTGAGGAGGTTATATACAGGAAGTATGAGTACACAGTCAATGTGAGGAGGTTATATAGAGGAAGTACCAGTACAGAGTCAATGTGAGGAGGTTATATACAGGAAGTACGAGTACAGAGTCAATGTGAGGAGGTTATATACAGGAAGTACCAGTACAGAGTCAATGTGAGGAGGTTATATACAGGAAGTACCAGTACAGAGTCAATGTGAGGAGGTTATATACAGGGGTACCGGTACAGAGTCAATGTGTTGGGGCACAGGTTAGTGGTAATTGAGGTAATATGTAGGTAGAGTTGAAGTGACTATTTATAGATAATAAACAGAGAGTAGTAGCAGCTTAAAAGAGGGGTCTGGTGGCCCTTTGATTAGCTGTTCAGGAGCCTTATGGCTTGGGGGTAGAAGCTGTTAATAAGCCTTTCGGACCGATACTGCTTGCCATGTGGTAGCAGAGAGAACAGTCTATAACTGGGGTGACAGCAGTCTTTGACAATTTTTAGGGCCTTCCTCTGACTCCGCCTGGTATAGATGTCTTGGATGGCAGGAAGCTTGGCCCCAGTGATGTACTGGGCCGTATGCACTACCTTCTGTAGTGCCTTGCGGTGGGAGGCCGAGCAGTTGCCATACCAGGCAGTGATGCAACCATTCAGGATGCTCTCAATGATGCAGCTGTAGAACCTTTTGAGAATCTAAGGACCCATGCCACATTTTTTCTGTCTCCTGAGGGGCAATAGGCTTTGTCGTGCCCCCTTCAAGACTGTATTAGTGTGTTTGAACCATGATAGTGTGTTTGAACCATTTGTTGGTGATGTGGCCACCAAGGAACTTTAAGCTCTCAACATGCTCCACTACAGCTCCGTCGATTAGAATGGGGTGTCCTCGGTCCTCCTTTTCCTGTAGTTCAAAATCCTCTCCTTTGTCTTGATCACGTTGAGGGAGAGGTTGATCACACGGCCAGGTCTCTGACCTCCTCCCTATAGGCTGTCTCATCGTTGTCGGTGATCAGGCCTACCACTGTTGTGTCATCAGCAAACTTGATGATGGTGTTGGAGTCGTGCCTGGCCATGCAGTCATGAGTGAACAGGGAGTACAGGAAGGGACTGAGCATGCACCCCTGAGGGGCCCCAGTGTTGAGGATCAGCGTGGCAGTTATGTTGTTGCCGACCTTTAACCACCTGGGGGCGGCCTGTCAGGAAGTCCAGGATCCATTTGCAGAGGGAGTTGTTTAGTCCCAGGGTCCTTTGCTTAGTGATGAGCTTTGAGGGCACTGTGATGTTGAAGGCTGAGCTGTTGTCAATGAATAGCATTCTCACATAGGTGTTCCTTTTGTCCAGGTGGGAAAGGGCAGTGTTGAGTGCAATAGAGATTGCATCATCTGAGGATCTGTTGGGGCGGTATGCAAATTCAAGTGGGTCTAGGGTTTCTTGGATGATGGTGTTGATGTGAGCCATGACTTGCCTTTCAAAGCACTTTATGGCTACAGACGTGAGTGCTACGGGTCGGTAGTCATTTAGACAGGTTACCTTAGTGTTCTTGGGCACAGGGACTACGGTGGTCTGCTTGGAACATGTTGGTATTACAGACTCAGTCAGGGACAGGTTGAAAATGTCAGTGAAGACACTTGCCAGTTGGTCAGCTTATGCTCGGAGTACACGTCCTGGTAATCTATCTGGCTCTGTGGCCTTGTGGATGTTGACCTGTTTAAAGATCTTACTCACATCGGCTATGGAGAGCGTGATCACACAGTCGTCCGGAACAGCTGATGCTCTCATGCAAGTTTCAGTGTTACTTGTCTCGAAGCAAGCATAGAAGTAATTTAGCTCATCTGGTAAACTTGTCACTGGGCAGCTCGCAGCTGTGCTTCCCTTTGCAGTCTGTAATAGTTTGCAAGCCCTGCCACATCCGACGAGTGTTGGAGCCGATCTAGTACGATTCAATGTTAGTCCTGTATTGACGCTCTGCCTGTTTGATGGTTTGTCGGAGGGCATAGCGGGATTTCTTATAAGCTTCTGGGTTAGTGTCCCACTCCTTGAAAACGGTAGCTCTACCCTTTAGCTCAGTGAGGATGTTGCTTGTAATCCATGGCTTCTGGTTCGGTTATGTACGTACGGTCACTGTGGGGACGACGTCATCAATGCACTTATTGATGAAGCCAGTGACTGTGGTGGTGTATTCATCAATACCATCGGAAGAATCCCAGAACATATTCCAGTCTGTGCTAGCAACGCAGTCCTGTAGCTTAGCATCTGCTTCATCTGACTACTTTCTTATTGGCAGAGTCACTGGTGCTTCCTGCTTTAGTTTTTGCTTGTAAGCAGGAATCTGGAGGATAGCATTATGGTTAGATTTGCCAAATGGAGGGCGAGGGAGAGCTTTGTACGCGTCTCTGTGTGTGGAGTAAAGGTGTTCTAGAGTTGTTTTCCCTCTGGTTGCACATTTAACATGCTGATATAAATTAGGTAGAACGGATTTGAGTTTCCCTGCATTAAAGTCTTCGGCCACTAGGAGCACCGCCTCTGGGTGAGCATTTTCCTGTTTGCTAATTGCCATTGAGTGTGGTTTTAGTGCCAGCATCAGTTTGTGGTGGTATATAGACAGTTACAAATATTATCAATGAAAAAACTCTTGGTAAATAATGTGGTCTAGAGCTTATCATGAGATACTCTACCTCAGGCGAGCAAAACCTTGAGACTTCCTTAGATTTCATGCAGCAGCTGTTTTTTACAAATATACATTGACCGCCACCCCTTGTCTTGCCAGAGGCCGTTGTTTATCCTGCTGAAAAAGCTTAAACCCGCCAGCTGTATGTTATTCATGTCGTCGTTCAGCCACAATTCGGTGAAACATAAGATCTTACATTTTTTTACGTCCCGTTGGTAGGATATTTATTTTCCAATGATTGTTCGTTAACTAGTAATACTTATGGTAAAGGCAGATTACCCACTCGCCGTTGGATCCTTACAAGGCACCCAGACCTGCGTCCCCGATATCTCCGTCTCTTTCTCCTGCGAATCACAGGGATTTCGGCATTGTCGGGGGTTTGAAGTACTTCCTCTGTGTCCGACTCATTGAAGAAAAATATATATTTGTCCGAAATTTTCGGTCGTAAGAGACATTTGCAGAAACATTATGTACAAAATAAGTTACAAATAAGGCTAAAAAACACACATAGTAGCACAATTGGTTAGGCGCCATTCAGCTGTTGATAGCATTGTTAAGATGGCATAGCAACACTTTATTATGGGCAGACCTCGCCCCATCTTAGATACTGCTGCATCAATATGTTTTATTAAACGCAGCACAAAACACACACATACATTCTGAGAGTGAAACAATCAGAGCTAGAGAGATGGATGTGACTAGACTCTCTTCTCTCTTCTCTCTTCTCTCTTCTTCTCTCTTCTCTCCCTCTCTCCTCTCTCTTCTCTCTCTCAATGCTAGTTGAGCTCCAGTTGGCGGTAGCTCTGGAAATGTGGCATCCCCACACAGACAGAAGGAGTTAATCTGTGGATAATTACATCAGGAGTGTTGAGGGGAGCAGCTGTTGGCTCTACTCCTAATGCCCTAGAGCAGACAGGGAGATGGTTTAAGATTGATGTTGAAATTGGACGTCTATCCATGTCCTGAGGATGTTGGGAAATGCCTTCAAAACTGGCCACTAGGGGCAACATTGAGCTCTTTTACCATCAAGTTGGCTTAGGTTTTGCTGAATCATTGTGGATGGAGGTAAATCAATGGCTCTGGATGAAAAGTGTGTGTGTTCGTGGACACTGGTTTTATTTATTTATTTTAACCCTATCCCAAACCTTAACCCTTACCTTAACCATTCAGAATGACTGCCTTAACTTCAAAATGTGACGTTTGGAGAAATGGAACGATACAACAACACAATGTAACATTTGGAGAATGTGGATGAACGTCTAATTCTGCAGTGAGACTGTGAGAGCTTGTTGCACAGAAAAACCTATAGTCACACACATGCACACACACATGTAAGCACACACACACACACACACACACACACACACACACACACACACAAATAACTTATTTTGTCTTGACTTTAGTAGGAAAGTAAAACATTCAATATTTGAACACAACACGACAATCAATGCGGACACGGGGATGAAACAGAGGAAACAGACAGATATAGGGAAGGCAATCAAAACGTGAAGGAGTCCAGGTGAGTCCAATGAGCGCTGCTGCACGTGACGAGGGGAACAGGTGTGTGTAATGATGATGGCAGGAGTGCGGAGTGATGGACAGACCTCGAGCGCCAGGGAGGGAGAGCGGGAGCAGGCGTGACAGATACTAAATATATTCACTTAGGGCGGCAGGTAGCCTAGCGGTTAGAGTGTTGGGCCAGTAACTGAAAGGTTGCTGGTTTGAATACCCGAGCCGACAAGGTGAAAAACCTGTCGATGTGTCCTTGATTAAGGCACTTAACCCTGATTTGGTCTAGGGGCTGACCCTTTAGGTAGGCCGTCATTGTAAATAAGACACAATCTTTTGCATTGAAGGTCTACAGTAGCCTCAATAGTACTCTCTGGGGTAGCACCATGGTGTAGCCGGAGGACAGCTATATTCCGTCCTCCACTGGGTACATTGACTTCAATACAAAACCTAGGAGACTCATGGTTCTCACGCCCTTCCGTACTTACACAGTAATTATGGCAACTTCCGGAGGACGTCCTCCAACCTACCAGAGCTCTTGTAGCATGAACTGACATGTTGTCAACCCAATCAAACAGCCTGGTCTCATAGACTAGACGTAAGATAGTAAGCGTAAATCCGGGACACTCAAATTAGTACGATATGTTACATTTAGTATGGTTACATAAGACAGATGGTCCCATGTGGCTCAGCTTGCAACGCCAGGATTGTGGGTTCGATTCTCACGGGGGGATCGGTATGAAAAATATCAAAGAACATATGCAGTGTCTGCTAATTGACTAAAATGTAAAAATATAAATGGTTTAGCTACCATGGCAACAATAATGTAGGCTGTGTGTAGCGGTTAGCGGTTATGGTATGACGGTTTGGCTTGGGAAGGTTTTTTCGCCTGGTCACAGAATAGCGCGTAGATGCGAGAAGGAATTATACAACGAGCAAAGAGATCATGCTGTTTGTATGTGGCTGCCATAATAGTAAACTGTGTTTGGGGGTGATCAGGGGTGTAATCATTCCGCCAATTCTGTTAAAACGTTTCTTAAACGGAAGCAAATGGAAGGAAGCTGGCATAAACATACCTGAATGTGTCCAATAGAAACTCTCTTTTTCAACTGTTTGGATAATCAGCTAGATGCAGGCAAGAGTGTTTAAGTCGGTATTGAATGTCTTTACAATGTAGTTGCACAGGTCGAGAGAATAACTTGATTAATCAGTGGTCTGTCACCTACATTTACATGCAACTACATTGTAAACATGTATTTGTAGGCTAGGTTGTAGCAACCTCTTGATGGGTATAGGGAAAATTCATGTAGTATCCTAAACCTATCCATGTTACATTGAACTGGGTGAATGGAAAATGAATGACAGTTCTCCAATTTGCTGTAATAGAAATAAGTTGTTGCAAAATTGTTTAATTGTGATGAAAAGGTCTGGAATCACTTCTTTCTCTTCTTCCTCTTCACAGTTCTTTCCTGGTTCAGTTGGTTGGTCTTGTGCTGCAGGGCCAGGTCTGCTCTGGGTGGAGGGGTGGAGAGCCCTGCCTTGGGATGAAGATGGGAATGGGTTGAGGGCCCTGACTTTGATCACACCTGCTGTGGCTTGCTAGCTCAGAGGAATGGGCCGAGATTAGGGTGTTGGTGTGAGTGTGGGTGGGGCTTGTGCTGGCACCTCCATCATGATATTTCAACTCTTCCTAAAGAGAGAACTGCTGCTCTCTCATGGGCATTAACAACTGGGGAAATGCATTCCATCACACACAGATTTGGAATCAACTAAGAAACAGGAACCACACACACAAACACACGTACTGTACACACACACAACCAGACACCAGACAAGCCAACAAGGAAAGCAAGGAGTAGCCAGACACTGAAACAGGAGATCCCCCCACACGGTCTGCTGGGTCATCAGAGGAGGCTATAAGATACTCACTGGCCCGATGACACCCAAATGGGACACTCCAGACTGTCTGTCCAAGCTCTGACCTCTTCTTCGGCCCCAGGTTTACAACACGGCCCCAACAACTCCATCGCTTAAAAAAACGCTGTCATATAGACAATCATTCATGAGTTTTGGAGAAATCCCTCATATACAGTATGTTGGTGACTGAACTGTTGGTGACTGAACACTCACACTCACACGCACACGCACACTCACACAGGAAGAGATAACGTTAGACTAACCTCTTTTCTGTTGTCTGAGTGTGTTCATTTCCTGATTCTTCCCACGCAGGACAAATTTGGCATGGGATGTATGTATTTAGGGGGGACATGGCAGGTTCACGTAGGAGAGAAAGACAGAGAGAGAGAGAGAGAGAGTGAGAGAGTGAGAGAGTGAGAGACAGAGAGAGACAGAGAGAGACAGACAGACAGACAGAGAGAGAGAGAGAGAGAGAGAGAGAGAGAGAGAGAGAGAGAAGAAGGTAAAAGAAAGTGAAAAAGTGGAGGACAAAACAGGACAGGAGAAGCATTTAGTCATGACAACATTGAGTCACCCAAGGCTCCCCTCTAGGCTTTGCCTCAGAATCGAGCTCTCCCCATGTCTCTGGCTCTGAGTCAGACTCCTTCTCAGGTCAACCCGGTAAGGTTATGGAGCCCACAGTCATGCTTCCGGATGCACCTGCAAGCAAAGAATGTAGACCTTTGCCCTCTGGTTGTGAGAAACAGGCCAGGCAGGATCCTGGGAAAGATATGGCCTCTCAAGAGGTCCCAGAGAGCTGAAAAAGGCCACTCCTACGGAAGAACCATTCTGTTCCTGCTTCTCTGCCCAGTGTCCCTCGGGTGGTGTCCTCTGTGAAGGTTCAACTGTGTCCTGAAGGTGTACTTCGTTGCACCTCACCCTGCTTCTCCTACCATTACAACTCAGTGAGGAAGGCTGTATCCATCTACCGGGCTTTCCTCCTTGTCCACAATGACTCCAAAACCCTTCCAAACTGTGAACCATCATATATTTTCTTAAATAAAATATTTAATAATGAAAAAGAAGAATTGCTCATTTTGAATTTGGTCAAGTTTGTGTGGAAGAAGTGGAAAAACTGTTGTTATCCATCAATAATGATAAGCTTCTGATAGGCTAATTAAGGTATAGGCAACCTAGATGGGAAACTAGTGAGAATGGTAGCAGATCTTTAACCGAAGCCTAAAGGAGTGTGTGTCTGCAGGGGTGGAAGGAAGCTAAAGTAACACCACTTCCTAAAAGTAGTAAATCACCCTTTATTGGCTCTAAAAGCCGACCAATCAGTTTGCTGCCGGTTCTTAGTAAACTGATGGAGAGAATTATGTTTCATCAAATACAGTGCTATTTTTAAGAGAACTACTGCGACTACTGACTTTAAGCATTGCATACATTCAACTAGTACTGCACTGACTCAGATGGCTGATGTTTGGTTAAAATACACGGATAATAAGATGATGTTATTGATCATAAATTGTTATTTTAAAAAACTCCCTTGGTATGGCATTAAATCATCTGCCTTCACATGGTTGGAGAGTTATTTATCCAATAGAGTGTTCTTCAATGGATGCTTCTCTAACAACCGATATGTACAGTGCGGTGTCCCTCAGGGGCCATTTTAACAAATGATTTGCCACTGGTCTTACACAAAGCTAGAATGACTATACAGTGTGTGAGCACCCAAAACCAGGGAGCTCACTGAAATTCTGAAAAAGTAGTTACAGTCAGTATCAGAATACTGTGATTAATAATACACTGGTCTTAAATACATCTAAAACTAAAAACATTGTACTTGTTTCAAAGCATTCTCTAAGACCTAAACCTCAACTGGAGTTGTGCATAAAGGGTGTGACCATTTAGCAAGTTAAACTCCTAGGTATACCACTGGATGGTCAATTATCATGGTCAAGTCATATTGACAAAGTTATTGTGAAGATGGGGAGGGGTATAGTTGTAATAAAAATATATTCTGCGTTTTTGACTCAAAAATCAACTGTACTATTTGTTCAGGCTCTGGTCTTGTGCAATCTTCGTTACTGTTGGTTAATATTTCAAGTGCAGCAAAGAAAGACCTAGCAAATCTGCAAGTGGCTCAAAACAGAGCAGCACGCCTTACCCTTAACGGCACATACAGAACTAACATCAACAACACACAAAAACATGCATCAGTCTTTCCTGATTGATGGCTGATGAGAGATCAACTGCTTCTCTTCTAGTTCTTATGAGAAATATTAGTGTGAGGAAAATTCTAAATTGTCTGCATAATCAAATAACATACAGCTCAGTCACCCATACATACCCCACAAGACTTGCCACCAGGAGTCTCTTCACAGTCCACAAGTCCAAAACGAATTCACGGAAAAACACAGTAATACACAGAGCCATGATTGCATGGAACAGCAAAATTACCTTAAAGATCAACATCTCATGGCACATTAAAGACTGTAAAACGACACACACAAAAACACACGCGCACACAGATACATTATCACACACAATCTACACATTATTTTTTACTCGTATTGTTTGTATATCGTTAAATCTGTGTGAGTGTTCTTGTCTATCAGTGTTTTGTTACTTGTCGTGCTTTATGTTTTTGTGAAGACTCCAGGAAGTATAGCTGCTGCTTTGGCTACAGCTAATGAGGATTGGAATAAACCATTAATAAACCAATTTCACTCACGCAAGCACCTGTTTCAATTATGGTGTATTCCAGCATCATAACCATTCTTTTTATTCTTCCTGTTACGTCAGCCATTTACTTGTGAGATAAGTCAGGCGGAAGGGAACATAACCTCTGCAAGTGGACACGCCTGCCTCACCACTCACATAATTAAATGATCAACACAATTCAACACAACAAGCTCCTGGCTTTGTAAAAAAAATTAAATATTATCTTGATTTACAATGTTTTCGACCTGCAATATAATTGTTCTGGACCACGAGAAGACCTGCGGGTTGAAATAATGTATTTATTCCACCAACCAGTAGATTTATTTTTTGGCAGGTCAACCATGGGGAACCGTGGGTATCCGAGCCGATGCAGGACTTTTATGTATATGGGATGGGTTGCTTACGGCAACCACTATTTAATTACATTTCTTACATTTGTTTGACAGCGACAATGCATTTCAATCAACATTTCTGTAAGTGTGTCAGATTTAGCCAGCTAGCTGGTTTTTAACTCTACTTCCTGGTAGATAACAACATTTAAAACAGCATCATAAATATTATGTCAATCAATCAATCAATTCACAGGTTCCCAATCCCCAGCTGTTTCATGGAGATTAGAGTGTGCTCACAAAGCCCATGATAAAAGGTCTTTACCTTACGGTGGGGGGAGTCTTCTGCATGCAACTGCTGTCTGACTGCTCCTGGCTCCTCTAACTAACTCTGTGTTGGGGAGAGAGAAAAAACAGATTGAAAGAGAGAAAGGGAGAACATTTTGTCCCGAATCCTAACTTTAGATCTGACATTAATTTCTGATGTATGCGTGTACGCATCATTTCAAGTGAGGATTCCAGCCTAAGGCAAAGTCTCACAGTAACGATGTCATTATACATTTTCTCACCACTAGAGGGTAGGCTTTCCTCACTTTCCAGTTAAAGGTGAGTGTAAACTGACCTTTAAATGGAAATCAGGATCTAGATCCCTCTCATGTTCTCAAGATGTTCACCTTCATTAATCCCTTCATCACTCTGCACTTGATGGAGAAGGGAAAAGTATTACACATATTATATGTATAGTATGTGGCTTTACTAGGTGCAATTAATGATGTATAGAATACAGCTTTTATCTAAAGAGGAAAACTACCATCAATTGTTCTGGTAATCTCAGATATAGGTATCTAAAAACACATTTAAAAAGACACTGTGGTGTAAAATACACTTTAAATGGTTAATAATATGCAGAGACATTGTTTAATTAATCACACAATGTATTTGTATTCTGCAATGTGAAATGAACATGAACATCATCACATATTCTCCACTGTCAACATGCTGTCAACATGCTTCCAAACTGTCACAGTCATCAAAGTTACTCCACAAGAGATTCTCTAATACAATACCTCATCCATATCAAAGGAGGCTGTATGGGTTTGGGTTTGGGAGATGAGAGGTGATGAGGAGCTTTGGTGGCCGCCTAGGGGGCTCCGAACCAGGGATAGACGTCAAAGGGATTCCCCTTTCTGTTCTTCTTTCTGGATCAGCCTGGTTGTAACAGCTCCAGTTCTCATTCAGATCAACATTGGACCAGACATCCACCTCTGACCCATATACCTCCAACCTGGGCTCTAAATCAACTCCTCTTCCTCCAGATAACAGGCCATCAGTGGGGCTCGCCCTCTCCTCACTCCCCCTCTTGGTGTCAGAGTACACAGATGTAAGGCCGGCAAAATGTACAGGATACAAACATTCCATTCCAGCTAAACAATGGATATAGTAATATTTTCCACACACATGAAGGTACCAATAAGTAATAATTTCTAGTGAAAAAACACATTGTGGTTGATGTAGTGTTTTGGAAATACCATCTAACGTAACTATAAAATACCCTAACATACCAAGTATGTTTTTCTGATCATCAATGGAGAAGATATAACTTGAAGTTTCTCTCTCTTCGCATTTCAACATTGTTCCTTAATTATCTTGCTTTGCGTGGTCCTATATTAAGTAGACTACATTTACATAAGATGGGTGAATCAGAAAACAAATGATAATTTACTATGCAAATATAGTCCTTTATTAAGAAAAGGAGGTGTGGCAAATAAAATAGCTGTATTTCACATATATCATCTGACACCCCATGTAGACAAACAAAAACCCTCCCATTGAATACATAAACCATGACTGTACAGGACTGACATCAATGGTACATTCCACAGAACAAACATATTTATCCCAAAACATTTCAGGCTACATAGTGTTACATTCTTAAATGTAACTAAACCAATACACAACTAAAGATTGTTGAGAAGTCATTCTGTTTGTAGACTTTGCACATACACGTCCAGCAGACCGAAAACTTAAAATCAGCCATAGGGGTCGAGTTAATACAGGTTGTGTTTAAGGCTAGGTTAACAAAGGTTGAAAATGACTGGGGAAAGTATTGACGTCTCAGAAACAGTGTAACTCTAGAAGTAAGGAAGGAAAATAAAAAATACTACTCAACTGCTCTACAAAAATCTGAGCTATGTGGAAAAAAATCAACTCTTTCACTGGTAAAGCCAAAAGAATATGCCAAGTACAGAGTACATCTATACAGGATGCCTCAAAAACATCTGACCCTCTAGAAATGGCCGAAGAGTTTAATGCATACTTTCGATATTGTGCATCCATGCTTGCTAATTAAATAGGCTCCCTCAAAAGACCCACTTTCATATGTCTCAGACTCTGAGCATGTTTCTGGGCTAGAGCTAGTTGATGAAGTAACAGTACTAAATTTACTTCTGAAGATCAAGCAGCAGAAAGCCACAGGGCCAGACGATATTCCACCTAGGCTTCTAAAGGACCCTGCCACAGTGTTAGTGGGTCCACTTACTCATATCCTCAATCTGTCAATCTCAAAAGGGGAGATCCCATGTCAATGGGAAATGGCCTAAATAACACCAATCTACAAGTCAGAGGACAGATTGGATGTGGCCAACTACCGTCCAGTGTCAATTCTCCAAAGTGTTGGAAAGGCTGGTGCGCACACAGGTTGCAAACTATTTCTCACTCAACAGCCTATTTACAGCCTATCATAGTGGTTTTAGGAAGATACACAGGACATCTACAGTAGTGCAAAGGGTTGTCGAGGACATCAAGTTAGCTTGTAACATCCAAGAAGTCACAGCAGCACTCTTCTTGGATCTAAAGAAAGTTTTTGACACTGTTCACCACCACATGTTCCTGAGGAGACTTGAGAAACTAGGCTTTGACAGCATTGCAATCAAGTGGTTCACATTATACTTATAGGAGAGGAGTCAGTACACTAAACTGCAAAGCACGCAGTCGCCCAGGTTTATTTTTAATGTTTATTTAACCTTTATTTAACTAGGCAAGTCAGTTAAGAACAAAGTCTTAACTATGATGAATGGAGTACCACAGGGGAGTGTGCTTGGACCCCTGGTTTTCTGCATTTACTGTACATAAATTACCTTCCATCAGTGATGGACAAATGCTGTATACATATATATGCCGAGCAGTTGCCATACCAGGCAGTGATGCAACCATTCAGGATGTTCTCAATGATGCAGCTGTAGAATCTTTTGAGGATCTAAGGACCCATGCCACATTTGTTCTGTCTCCTGAGGGGCAATAGGCTTTGTCGTGCCCCCTTCACGACTGTCTTAAAATCAAAAATAGAGCTTTTTGGTCTAAACTCCACTCGCCGTGTTTGGAGGAAGAAGAAGGATGAGTACAACCCCAAGAACACCATACCAACCGTGAAGCATGGAGGTGGAAACATCATTCTTTGGGGATGCTTTTCTGCAAAGGGGACAGGACGACTGCACCGTATTGAGGGGACGATGGAATGGGCCATGTATCGCGAGATCTTGGCCAACAACCTCCTTCCCTCAGTAAGAGCATTGAAGATGGATCGTGGCTGGGTCTTCCAGCATGACAACGACCCGAAACACACAGCCAGGGCAACTAAGGAGTGGCTCCGTAAGAAGCATCTCAAGGTCCTGGAGTGGCCTAGTCAGTCTCCAGACCTGAACCCAATAGAAAATCTTTGGAGGGAGCTGAAAGTCCGTATTGCCCAGCGACAGCCCCGAAACCTGAAGGATCTGGATGGAGGAGTGGGCCAAAATCCATGCTGCAGTGTGTGCAAACCTGGTCAAGAACTACAGGAAACGTATGATCTTTGTAATTGCAAACAAAGATATCTGTACAAAATATTAAGTTCTGCTTTTCTGATGTATCAAATACTTATGTCATGCAAGAAAATGCAAATTAATTACTTAAAAATCATACAATGTGATTTTCTGGATTTACAGACTTCTACATGCTTTGTAAGTGGGAAAACCTACAAAATCGGCAGTGTATCAAATACTTGTTCTCCCCACTGTACGTCTGATGAGTGATAACCATGAAAAAAGGTAATCGAAAACCAGAACTATGTTAAACCTAATGGATCGTTTGTCAGCTGTAAAAACAGTGCTTGAGGACATTTCTGAGGATGGCCACCCTGATGGAGCTGAAGAAGCTAGAGGGCTAATTGCTCAAATTGATTTGAATTTCATTAGGATTCTGTCAGTCTTTAAGAAAGTTCTTGGTAGCACAAAATATCTGTCAGACATGCTTCAGTCACCCAAACTAGATCTTTTAAAAGCAGTTGATGTCATTGAAGCACTTAAACAGACCTTTGAAGAGTACCGAAGTGAGGCTTACTTCAACAACCTCTGGGAAGAGATCATAAAAACATGTGAAAATTGCAGCATTTCGACAGACAAAAGTCTCCAGAAGCGAAAAAGACAGCTAGCCAGAACATTGCAGGGTTGTGTGGTAACATCTATGGTCGGAGAGCCCAATGAGGTAGACAGTAAAGATGCCTTTAAATTACATGTGTACTACCCAGCCATTGACTCCATGATTGGAGAGGAAGATAGGCGTTTCACAAAAACCAACTGTGGAATCATGAAAGGTATCCAGGCACTTAACCCCTCAAGCAGCACTTTTTTGGATGACGACAGCATTGTCACCATAGCACAGGCTTACGACTCAGATGTTGAGGACCTGAAACACGAGTTATATCAGACCAGAAGGATTCTTAGCAGAAAAATGGCAGATGGACAGGACACTCTTACTACCATTTAAAGAGGCCGGCTGTGAACTTTTCCGTCTGTCAAAGATAGCTGTTGTGCTACCAGTTAGCAGTGCCACGTGAGCGCAGCTTCTCTACACTGAAACATGTAAAAACTAACTTGCGCTCCACCATGTCAGATAGCAGACTAAGTTATTTGGCAATACTTAGTATTGATTCTCAGCGTGCAAAAGCTATAGACATGGATGAATTCATAAGATGCTTTTCTGGAAAGCATAGTAATCGTCGTATTCAGCTCTTCTGAATTGTTTCATTGAGAGCGAGACTATGATTGAATTTTGCAGGAGCGTAGCTTTTCTTTTTTTGTTGGCCTTATTCCATTGTGCTTCTTGTAGAGTGAGATAATCAGTAAATGCAAGAAGTTGTAAATATGTGGTTGTTGGTCTATGTAAATACTCTGTATTGCATCAATCTGCAGTGTACCTCATGTATGAATGTGATGTCAGCACTTGCATTCAATTTACTGCTGTAATGGGTTCTGGGGCGGATATTTTACAGCCTTTATTGTTTTTTTTTTTATTTGTTTTGGTGTTCAAGTTGCTGCCTGGTTATAAATACATTTTTAATCCTAATTTGTAAGGTGACAAAAAGGTAAATGTGTCTGGGCCACTTACTTTTTTTTTAGGTATGCAAGTCAGTTGAACACGTTTTTACCAATACTATGCCATCAAAATTATATAATGTACAAATAAATACATTTATATGTACAAATTAATGTGTCTATTTTATTGTGATTATTTGAATAATGTTTGCATTTACAAAGTACCGTAGGTAGATTCTATACTATATTTTAAATCACCTCCTATGACATTTTATGCAGTATTAATTAATCATATTAACTAATGCTGAGTTATCATTATTTAGCATTCTAGGTATTCTAACCAACAAAATCTCACAAACATCACAAACTATAGAGCTAATATGAAGCCAGTACAAGAACGTCATTATTTAGACGTTGATGTTATTACAGTTACAAGACATTCAGCAAATAGAACTTTGGTCTATTTATAAATTAGATGGTGCCACCCCATATTGTGCTAAAATCCTGGACACGCCACTGCATGAGAGAGGGTGAAACAGAGTAACTGTGTTATCACAATACTGAAGTCAGCCATGAGAGGGTGAAACAGAGTAACTGTGTTATCACAATACTGAAGTCAGCCATGAGAGGGTGAAACAGAGTAACTGTGTTATCACAATACTGAAGTCAGCCATGAGAGGGTGAAACAGAGTAACTGTGTTATCACAATACTGAAGTCAGCCATGAGAGGGTGAAACAGAGTAACTGTGTTATCACAATACTGAAGTCAGCCATGAGAGGGTGAAACAGAGTAACTGTGTTATCACAATACTGAAGTCAGCCATGAGAGGGTGAAACAGAGTAACTGTGTTATCACAATACTGAAGTCAGCCATGAGAGGGTGAAACAGAGTAACTGTGTTATCACAATACTGAAGTCAGCCATGAGAGGGTGAAACAGAGTAACTGTGTTATCACAATACTGAAGTCAGCCATGAGAGGGTGAAACAGAGTAACTGTGTTATCACAATACTGAAGTCAGCCATGAGAGGGTGTAACAGAGTAACTGTGTTATCACAATACTGAAGTCAGCCATGAGAGGGTGAAACAGAGTAACTGTGTTATCACAATACTGAAGTCAGCCATGAGAGGGTGAAACAGAGTAACTGTGTTATCACAATACTGAAGTCAGCCATGAGAGGGTGAAACAGAGTAACTGTGTTATCACAATACTGAAGTCAGCCATGAGAGGGTGAAACAGAGTAACTGTGTTATCACAATACTGAAGTCAGCCATGAGAGGGTGAAACAGAGTAACTGTGTTATAACAATACTGAAGTCAGCCATGAGAGGGTGAAACAGAGTAACTGTGTTATCACAATACTGAAGTCAGCCATGAGAGGGTGAAACAGAGTAACTGTGTTATCACAATACTGAAGTCAGCCATGAGAGGGTGAAACAGAGTAACTGTGTTATCACAATACTGAAGTCAGCCATGAGAGGGTGTAACAGAGTTGAAAAGACAGTGTTATATTCTCCCATCATGCCACATTTTCACACACACCGCTCTAAGACCTTTCAATGTAGACTACAGGGGTGAGGAGAGAGGGGTAAAAAGATCCCCTTCATTTGCTTAAAACGTAGGCCAATAGTAAGCCTAGTGTTGGGTTGCCTCACGTCTCAAATAAGCAAAAGCTCCAAACATTACAACAACACAATGTAAACATAGGATATTATACAATGTATTTATAAAAATGTTTTGCAACCACTCTTTTCACGAGAGAATACCTGGCATAAGGAGTTGAATTTGAGTGTAAGGTGTTTTAGACGATACAAATAAAACAAAAGAGATGTCAAATGTATGTAAAAACTGTGTGCGTGAATAAATTGCAGCCAAGGTAAGTTGGAAATCATGTTGGGCTTTTATTTGAGTGGAATATCAACACCTTGAAATAAATGAGTAGGTACCTGCCGCACTTACGTGTGCGCGCACGTAAGTTCCCCCCCGGGGGATCAATAAAGTACCTATCTAATCTAATCTAATGAAACTGGGTAGGTGTCTGTGGTCCTGAAAATGTCCCCATGGGGACAGAAGGACATTAGGCTATTGAACAATCAACTAAGACTTTAACGAATAACTTCCCTGTGTTTGTTTTACCACAGCCTAGAGCAACCTGCCGGCAAATATCCCTGGCTAACCTATTTGGTCAAGCAAGCAAGTAGGCATATAACTCATCGTGACACATGGCACATGACCTAAGCCTAAAAGGAGCAGAGCAACGGTCAAAACGTCAATTACTTTTAGGACTATGTTGAATAGAAAAGAGCAGCTGTTAAATGTCCGACCAAGTTAGTGAAGCGGAAAACACTGATATATTGTTATTGCACGTGCAGCGCTGTGATGGCTTGGTTGTGGTAAGGCCTCTTACTCACACCTAGGGGAGGAGAGAGGCACACAACCAAGTCATCACACCCTAACTAGGGTGATTATCATCCCCAATCAGAGACAGCTGTCTAGCGTTGTCTCTGATTGGGGATAGTATATAGGACCCACACACTTCCACCTGTGTGTGGATCATTGTTCTTGTGTTTGTCTGCTCTGCCAGAAGCCACAGTAAGTCACCGTGTTTTGTTTGTTTGTTAGAATCGTGTTTATGTTTTTCACTCTCCTTTTTTATTATCGTGCTTCGTGAGAACATCTCCGTAATAAAAAGGATGACACTTCACCAGCGCTCCGTCTATCGTCCCTTATATCCGATGCACCGTGACAGAATGATCCACCACCCTGGGACGCAACGGGGGATTACGTTGGGAGATATCCTCCTCGGTATGGGGAAAATTACCGAGGAGGAACACTCGTATTATCGCTCGGTGGAGGAAGGCTGGGGTCCGGAGCAGCCGAGGCGCCGGAGACGGAGGACACGTCACCGGGCTAGGGTTGAGGACCAGCCTGGAGCCCAGAAAACCCCTCAAACGGATTTTGGGGGGGGGCTATGGGGGTGGTCGGGGATCGAGGGAGAAGAGCCCCGACCACTGCACTCGTGGGGGTTCCAGGAGGAGCCCCTACAGCCATGGGAGCAGGAGTACAGAGAGGAGTCGGAGGAAGACGACGACGATGTGCTTCTGTTCCCTCACTCGTGGGGGTTCCCGGAGGAACCCTCACAGGATGGGGATTGGCGGTGGAGTAGACACGACAGGGACAGTCGTGCTCCAGCGCCAGTTCCCAGTCCGGTGCCTCCAGCGCCGGTCCAGAGTCGGAGGAGGAGGAGACCGACTCGGCGCACCACACCATCGGTGCGCAACACTAGCCCGGTGCGACCCGTACCAGCTAAACGCATCCAGCCAACGGTGCGTTTCCCCAGCCCGGTACGGCCCGCGCCTGCTCCGCGCACCAGCCAAACGGTGCGTTTCCCCAGCCCGGCGCAACCCGTGCCAGCTCAACGCACCGACCCAACGGTGCGTTTCCCCAGCCAGGTACAGCCCGTTCCAGCTATTCGCACCAGACCAGTGGTGCGTTCCCCCAGCCCGGTACGGTCTGTGCCTACTCCTCGCACCCAATCTATGGTGCGTGTCTCCAGCCCGGTGCGACCCGTGCCAGCTCCTCGCACCAGACCTATGGTGCGTGTCCCCAGTCCAGTACGCCCCGTGCCTACTCCACGCACGGAGGCTACCGCGACGGTTACCAGCACAGCTCTGTGGTTGGAGACCATCTCTGCGTCGGTGCCCAGAGTGGGCACGACGTTCAGCCCCGCTGTGGAGCAGGAGCTCCATAGCGCGTCGGTGCCCAGTCTGGGGCCGACAGCCAGCCCAACCACAGGGCTGGAAACCCTCTCTGCGTCGGTGCCCAGGGTGGGCACGGCGTTCAACCCCGCTGTGGAGCAGGAGATCCATAGCGTGTCGGTGCCCAGTCTGGGGCCGACAGCCAGCCCAACCAGAGGGCTGGAAACCATCTCTGCGTCGGTGCCCGGGGTGGGCACGACGTTCAGCCCCGCTGTGGAGCAGGAGCTCCATAGCGCGTCGGTGCCCAGTGTGGGGCCGACAGCCAGCCCAACCAGAGGGCTGGAAATCATCTCTGCGTCGGTGCCCAGGGTGGGCACGACGTTCAGCCCCGCTGTGGAGCAGGAGCTCCATAGCGCGTCGGTGCCCAGTGTGGGGCCGACAGCCAGCTCAACCAGAGGGCTGGAAACCATCTCTGCGTCGGTGCCCAGGGTGGGCACGACGTTCAGCCCCGCTGTGGAGCAGGAGCTCCATAGCGTGTCGGTGCCCAGTCTGGGGCCGACAGCCAGCCCAACCACAGGGCTGGAAACCATCTCTGCGTCGGTGCCCAGGGTGGGCACGACGTTCAGCCCCACCAGAGGGTTGGGAACCATCTCTGCGTCGGTGCCCAGGGTGGGCACGACGTTCAGTCCCGCTGTGGAGCAGGAGCTCCATAGCGTGTCGGTGCCCAGTCTGGGGCCGACAGCCAGACCAGCTGCAGGGCTGAAGACCACCTCTGCGTCGGTGCCCAGGGGGGGCACGGCATCCAGCCTGAGGTCTCCAGTGAAGGTCAGCAGCCCGAGGCCTCCTGTGACGGTCAGTAGCCTGAGGTCTCCTGTAAAGGTCAGCAGCCTGAGGCCTCCTGTGAAGGTCAGCAGCCCGAGACCTCCGGAGAAGGTCAGCAGCCCGAGACCTCCGGAGAAGGTCAGCAGCCCGAGGCCTCCAGTGAGGGTCAGCAGCCCGAGGCCTCCATTGAAGGTCAGCAGCCCGAGGCCTCCAGTGAAGGTCAGCAGCCCGAGGCCTCCAGTGAAGGTCAGCAGCCCGAGGCCTCCAGTGAAGGTCAGCAGCCCGAGGCCTCCAGTGAAGGTCAGCAGCCCGAGGCCTCCAGTGAGGGTCAGCAGCCCGAGGCCTCCAGTGAAGGTCAGCAGCCCGAGGCCTCCAGTGAAGGTCAGCAGCCCGAGGCCTCCAGTGAAGGTCAGCAGCCCGACACCTCCAGCGAAGGTCGGTGCCACGCCACCTCCAGCGAAGGTCAGCGCCACGCCACCTCCAGCGAAGGTCAGCGCCACGCCACCTCCAGCGAAGGTCAGCGCCACGCCACCTCCAGCGAAGGTCAGCGCCACGCCACCTCCAGCGAAGGTCAGCGCCACGCCACCTCCAGCGAAGGTCAGCGCCACGCCACCTCCAGCGAAGGTCAGCGCCACGCCACCTCCAGCGAAGGTCAGCGCCACGCCACCTCCAGCGAAGGTCAGCGCCACGCCACCTCCAGCGAAGGTCAGCGCCACGCCACCTCCAGCGAAGGTTAGCGCCACGCCACCTCCAGCGAAGGTCAGCGTTCCGCCACCTCCAGCGAAGGTCAGCGTTCCGCCACCTCCAGCGAAGGTCAGCGTTCCGCCACCTCCAGCGAACGTCAGCGTTCCGGAGCCTCCAGCCACAGCTCAAGGCCTGGAGCCTCCTCCACCGGTGCCCAGTCCGGGGCCGGTCGTCTGCGTCGCTCCAGTGCCGGAGCAGTCCGCTCCACCGGTGCCCAGTCCGGGGCCGGTCGTCTACGTCGCTCCATTGACGGAGCAGTCCGCTCCACCGGTGCCCAGTCCGGGGCCGGTCGTCTACGTCGCTCCAGTGCCGGAGCAGTCCGCTCCACCGGTGCCCAGTCCGGGGCCGGTTGTCTGCGCCGCTCCAGTGCCGGAGCAGTCCGCTCCACCGGTGCCCAGTCCGGGGCCGGTCATCTACGTATCTCCAGTGCCGGAGCAGTCCGCTCCACCGGTGCCCAGTCCGGGGCCGGTCATCTACGTAGCTCCAGTGACGGAGCAGTCAGCTCCACCGGTGCCCAGTCCGGGGCCGGTGGTCAGCCCCTCTCCAGGGTCGAGGGCTCCCACACCAGGGTCCAGACAGGACTTGGTAACTGGCGGGAGTACTGAGAGGGGAACCATCGCGCTGGGGTCCGGACTGGACCGGGCGTGCAACAGAGAGGTAGGAGAGAAGCTACTCTCAGAGCTTGCGCCACGCCCGGAACCAGAACCGGAGCCTCCACCAGCAACCATCTCAGTACCCCGCCATGTCCCCCCTAGTTTTTTGGACAATTTTTTTTTACTTTTCAGGAGAGGGGGGATTTATGGTGCGATCGGGAGTCCGCACCTTGGGGGGGGGGGGGTACTGTGATGGCTTGGTTGTGGTAAGGCCTCTTACTCCCACCTAGGGGAGGAGAGAGGCACACAACCAAGTCATCACACCCTAACTAGGGTGATTATCATCCCCAATCAGAGACAGCTGTCTAGCGTTGTCTCTGATTGGGGATAGTATATAGGACCCACACACTTCCACCTGTGTGTGGATCATTGTTCTTGTGTTTGTCTGCTCTGCCAGAAGCCACAGTAAGTCACCGTGTTTTGTGTTAGTAATCGTGTTTTTGTTTTCACTCTCCTTGTTTATTGTATATGCTTCGTGAGAACATCTCATATTACAATAAAAAGGATGACACTTCACCAGCGCTCCGTATATCGTCCCATATATCCTACGCACCGTGACAAGCGCGCGTGTCCAACCCTGGTTGAGAAGGACTCACTATTGGCTCAGACCTCGCATCGAGCCACCAGCCAAGGCACGCACAGTTAGAATATTTTAAAACCCCATTTGTCTGACCCACTGGCCTACCTCTCTGATTGTGCATTTAGGCCTGGAACTTTCTTGTGAAGGGCACTCTTTAGGGCTTCAAGATTTTTCCTATAGGCCTAGAATAATCTACACGTGTTGATGATAAGTTATAGGTCTTCTACTAAGCTACATTTCTAATAACAATAGGCCTATATATACTGCCTAGGCTGTTACGCTAATCAACAACCAAATCCAACAAACATTTGACCAAAATTAAGTCACACCTACACACTAAACATAACTGTAGGCCTATAACCCACCTAATCTCTCTCTCTGCCATAACTCAGGCTATGTAGCCTAGTCTAGGCCTCAATTGAAACAAAATGTAGGCCTATGCTACTGGGTGAAATAGGTTAGGCTGCGCGTGAGGACGCAATTGGAAGAGTTAATTTATCCGGCGGTGCAAACAGGTCCGAGGAGTCTCTTACTGGCGACAGATGGTTGTTTTTCTTTTCAGCCACAGTAGGGAAGGCACCAAGAGGTCGGGTGAATCTAAATTGGAAACGTCACGTGAGGCTTGTTGCCGCTTGCCGGAGTCTTGGCCCGCCATATGGCACGTGTCGGAGAAAGGGGCGGGCATTGATCCCACCGTTGTCCACGCAGGGATTTAATAAAGTGCATCCATAGGTGCACAACACCATCAGTCAGCCTCAGCATCAATACTATAAAACTGCAATATCCGAGGTTTGCGGTCAGATTGAATCAGGACTTTTCAAAGGATATGTGACTTTTATAACAACATACTCTGCTTTAAAGGTAATTATTTATAGTTTCAGTTTTAATAATGTCTCTAGTCTTATATTTTTCTTGCCTGTAGACTACGATTTGTGTTGGCTTTAAACATTACTCTGCTGGTGTTTTTAGACTATATTTTTTATTTAGTGGTACATATTACTGAAAAGTGGTTATAGGGCTATTCAACATGCAGGTGTTTAGGTCAACTCGTTGTCATATATAGGCCTATTTATGAAAACAATTGCAAAGGTACTTTATTATGCGCAGGGATGATAATGATGAAAGTATTCAGACTCCTATGCCTCATAACATGAGTCATTACCTGCATGGCTATTTGGCAGGTATTAATAGTGCAGTTACATAATCATTCAAGGTTGTTAAGATTTCATAGAGTCACACGCAGTTGCCACAGGTGTCTTTGTATCAGCAGTTTTGAACTTTGTAAGTAACTTTCTCCTTCTCTGCCCTGAAAGACAGTCTCACACAGAGGACAGCGCCATGCCAGTGTCACAGCAGGACGTTTCCAAATGGACCGAGGAATGCCGCGCCACTCAGAACATGGAAACAGTAAACGGTGCACACAAGACCATGAGTAAGGACGGCGACAATGACGACAATGATGAATTTAACAGAATGGAAGAGAGTAACGACGACGAGGAGCAGGGGGAAGAAGGTGGGTCGGGGGAAGAAGAGAACCTTGACGAGAGTCCTAAGAGTCCTGGGACCAAGAGGAAGAAAATGACAAAAGCCCGACAACAGAGGTTTAAAGTGCGCCGCATGAAGGCCAACGCCCGCGAGAGAAACCGTATGCATGGCCTCAATGACGCGCTCGAGAGTTTGCGTAAAGTTGTACCTTGCTACTCGAATACTCAGAAACTCTCCAAAATAGAAACATTGAGGTTGGCAAAAAATTACATATGGGCTCTCTCTGAGATCTTGCAATCGGATGAAAGTCCAGATTTGATGTTGTTCGTGCAGGCTCTATGCCAAGGACTGTCCCAGCCCACCACCAATCTAGTGGCAGGATGTCTGCAGCTCAACCCCCGGACCTTTTTACCGGAGCAGGCCCAGGACATCCCGTCTCAGGTGCACCAAACATCGACTACATCCTTCTCTTTACACCCCTCCTATCCTTACCCAAGCCCGCCGTATGGTACCATGGACAGCTCCCATATCCACCACGCCAAGCCCCACACTGTCGACAATGCAGTTGAGCCGTTCTTTGAAACTACATTCACAGACTGTACCAGCAACAGCCCCCGGTTCGAGGGACCACTAAGTCCACCATTGAGCGTGAATGGGAACTTTTCCTACAAGCAGGAGTCGATGGCGGAGTTCGAAAAGAACTATGACCTTTCGATACACTATGCAACTCAAGGTCTGGGAGGAGTGCAACGTCTTCATCCGTTTTATGCAAGCTCATCACAGCGCTTTGCTATTCCCATGGACAATGTTACGTCGTACGAGACTCGCCATTGATGCTGAACCCTTAGCTCAATGCCATATTCCAGAAAACATGAAACCCCTGAAGTGTCGAAAATGTTGTGTTTGATTACACATGGACAATGAATGCACTTTTTAAATTATTGATGTATTTATTTATTCGTTAATACCTTTAGGGGTATACATTGTTTTTTTTTATGACATAAAATTATACTGTTTCACTCTTCTCTGTGAACTTCTCGATAGAAAGATCAAATTCATGTGTTGCCCAACCCAATCATATACCAAGAGCAATAGTTTCGATTAATCAAATAACTGTTACAACAAACAATAATGGAAATAAAAAATGGTTCTATATGTATGACTTTGTTTGTGTATTTCTCAACGAATTACTTATCCTTCTTTGTAGTGTTTGTGCTATCAATTTAAACCATTAGTTAGGCTGCTCGCTCTTTTAGCCAAGCATTAGCCTGCTAGTAAGAACACTATGTGCTGTCCGGTGCTTAAATTAGAACGTGGAATAAGATGTAGGCGATCTAACGATAACGGACATCCAGCTTTGCACTGGTACAAAATGTGCCAACATTTACTAAGTTCAGCTGACTGCACTGTTGGAAAGATATAGAGATGGCAGTAGTCATCATCATGTCTATCTCATTTCAATGGGTCAATACTCTGACTACTCTGTAGTTTTTTGGACTGTCATACATATGATTATTCCTCAATAACCCAGTTATTAGCCTCTGATGTTTTCATAACAATTACTCTGGCAGTCAAAACACAACAGGTTACTGAACACAATGAGACGCAACAGGCGGCCTTTCCTCCACCATTCAAGCTTCAGACAGAGTCAGTAGACATAAAATCATGGATTCAAATAGTATTTGTTTTCTTTCAGATACTTTAGCTGCGCTTGATTGAACTTGCAAGGCATAATGGAACCAACGCAATAGTGCCGAAATTGCAAACCCCGCCCATCTGGCACAGACAAGTTAAACTAAAACACAAAGTATTTTAAATTAAGCAAATACTATGTGAACCCAAATTTGTACATGGATTACTATTAAACTCTGCAACATTATATTATAAACGCGTGAAACACTATCAGACCTGAATCGATGACAAAGAGATTGATTAAGTGTCTCTCTGAGTGCCGGCGTACTGCATTTGCTGGCTAAGGAAAGGTTTACTACGCCCTGTCATGAGACGTAATGATATAATCCCTGTTGTTGTTACGCAGATGTTATGAAACCGTATTCCTCACCTACGGACATTTTATGAAATCGTTGAGGGCTCTATCCACCTTTGCATTATATAAACAACACTCTGTAGTCTCCGTGGTTCATGAGGTGGTATCCTTGTTGTCCACATTATTCTCACAATGCACCATTTATAAGGTAGTAGCCTGTACTGTGCTTTTGATTTGAAATGATCAGGGGTGTCATAAAAAAATATAATTCCCGCCACATTCAGTTCAGCGCAAACACGAACAGCGACAACCTATTTGTGTGTTGATTGCACCTTCATGATACAAAGACAAGCTTCCCAAGGCTCGCTAAATATTAAGGGCCAACAGATTAAGGTGTCATGGAATTAAATGAAGGAGAAGACTCTCTTGACTGGAAAACAACTTCAAAAGTATTTACGAAAGTCGTTGTGTGTACAAGCGGGCAAAACCCATCATGTAAATTATATTCTGCCTATATTGTAGCAACCCCCCACCCACATTAGACAAGACTGCTGTAAGTATTATCAACTGAGATAGTTACCCCTTTGATTAATACGCATATAGGATCAAACCTGAATGTTTCATTATTATCTTATATGTTATCTTATATTGAATACTACGGTAATGTGGAAAGACAGAGGGAGAAACAAGGGATGCCAGAGTGGCTGCATGACTCCAGTGCTACCAACTCTATCATGACTCCAAAGAAAAATTCAGTATGTCCTAAAAATAATATGTCAATGTGTTCCCAACAAATATGTCTAAAAATGTTTGGTTTGAGAAGTTTCTGAGTAAAAATGTTCCACTCCATGACTTATTACCTGTACCTAAATAAAGACTCTTAACTGTAAAATGGATGATAACAAAATGAACCCTCAACCGGCTGGTAGAGCATGTTTTGACAATTGATTTCAAAGTGCATACGGAACAAATCTGTACTTGAACTTGATTGGTCATCTCCTTTCAAATACATGTCAAATAAATACTTCCCATCTCTCTCTGTGTGTGTGTGCGTGTGTGTGATGGCTTGGTTGTGGTAAGGCCTCTTACTCCCACCTAGGGGAGGAGAGAGGCACACAACCAAGTCATCACACCCTAACTAGGGTGATTATCATCCCCAATCAGAGACAGCTGTCTAGCGTTGTCTCTGATTGGGGATAGTATATAGGATCCACACACAGCCACCTGTGTGTGGATCATTGTTCTTGTGTTTGTCTGCACTGCCAGCAGCCACTGTAAGTCACCGTGTTTTGTGTGTTTTGTTTCTGTAGTCGTGTTTTTGTTTTTTACTCTCCTTTATTTTGTAAATGCCTCGAGAGAACAACTCATTTCCAAATAAAAGGATGACACTTCACCAGCGCTCCGTCTATCGTCCCTTAAATACTCCGCACCGTGACAGAATGATCCACCACCCTGGGACGCAACGGGGGATAACTTTAGGAGATATCCTCCTCGGTATGGGAAAAATTACCGAGGAGGAACACTCGTATTATCGCTCGGTGGAGGAAGGCTGGGGTCCGGAGCAGCCGAGGCGCCGGAGACGGAGGACACGTCACCGGGCTAGGGTTGAGGACCAGCCTGGAGCCCAGAAAACCCCTCAAACGGATTTTGGGGGGGGCTATGGGGGTGGTCGGGGATCGAGGGAGAAGAGCCCCGACCACTGCACTCGTGGGGGTTCCAGGAGGAGCCCCTACAGCCGTGGGAACGGGAGTACAGAGAGGAGTCGGAGGAAGACGACGACGATGTGCTTCTGTTCCCTCACTCGTGGGGGTTCCCGGAAGAGCCCTCACAGGATGGGGATTGGCGGTGGAGTAGGCACGACAGGGACAGTCGTGCTCCAGCGCCAGTTCCCAGTCCGGTGCCTCCAGCGCCGGTCCAGAGTCGGAGGAGGAGGAGACCGACTCAGCGCACCAAACCATCGGTGCGCAACACTAGCCCGGTGCGACCCGTACCAGCTAAACGCACCCAGCCAACGGTGCGTTTCCCCAGCCCGGTACGGCCCGCGCCTGCTCCGCGCACCAGCCAAACGGTGCGTTTCCCCAGCCCGGCGCGACCCGTGCCAGCTAAACGCAACAACCCAACAGTGCGTTTACCCAGCCCGGTACGGCCCGTGCCTGCGCCTCGCAGCAGAGCAGTGGCGCGCTCACCCATTCCTCACACGGAGCCTACCGCGAGGGTCGACAGCGCAGCTCTGTGTTTGGAAACCATCTCTGCGTCGGTGCCCAGAGTGGGCACGACGTTCAGTCCCGCTGTGGAGCTGGAGCTCCATAGCGCGTCGGTGCCCAGTCTGGGGCCGACAGCCAGCCCAACCACAGGGCTGGAAACCCTCTCTGCGTCGGTGCCCAGGGTGGGCACGACGTTCAGCCCCGCTGTGGAGCAGGAGCTCCATAGCGTGTCGGTGCCCAGTCTGGGGCCGACAGCCAGCCCAACCAGAGGGCTGGAAACCATCTCTGCGTCGGTGCCCGGGGTGGGCACGACGTTCAGCCCCGCTGTGGAGCAGGAGCTCCATAGCGCGTCGGTGCCCAGTGTGGGGCCGACAGCCAGCCCAACCAGAGGGCTGGAAATCATCTCTGCGTCGGTGCCCAGGGTGGGCACGACGTTCAGCCCCGCTGTGGAGCAGGAGCTCCATAGCGCGTCGGTGCCCAGTGTGGGGCCGACAGCCAGCTCAACCAGAGGGCTGGAAACCATCTCTGCGTCGGTGCCCAGGGTGGGCACGACGTTCAGCCCCGCTGTGGAGCAGGAGCTCCATAGCGTGTCGGTGCCCAGTCTGGGGCCGACAGCCAGACCAGCTGCAGGGCTGAAGACCACCTCTGCGTCGGTGCCCAGGGGGGGCACGGCATCCAGCCTGAGGTCTCCAGTGAAGGTCAGCAGCCCGAGGCCTCCTGTGACGGTCAGTAGCCTGAGGTCTCCTGTAAAGGTCAGCAGCCTGAGGCCTCCTGTGAAGGTCAGCAGCCCGAGACCTCCTGTGAAGGTCAGCAGCCCGAGACCTCCGGAGAAGGTCAGCAGCCCGAGGCCTCCAGTGAGGGTCAGCAGCCCGAGGCCTCCATTGAAGGTCAGCAGCCCGAGGCCTCCAGTGAAGGTCAGCAGCCCGAGGCCTCCAGTGAAGGTCAGCAGCCCGAGGCCTCCAGTGAAGGTCAGCAGCCCGAGGCCTCCAGTGAAGGTCAGCAGCCCGAGGCCTCCAGTGAAGGTCAGCAGCCCGAGGCCTCCAGTGAAGGTCAGCAGCCCGAGGCCTCCAGTGAAGGTCAGCAGCCCGAGGCCTCCAGCGAAGGTCAGCAGCCCGAGGCCTCCAGCGAAGGTCAGCAGCCCGAGGCCTCCAGCGAAGGTCAGCAGCCCGAGGCCTCCAGCGAAGGTCAGCAGCCCGAGGCCTCCAGCGAAGGTCAGCAGCCCGAGGCCTCCAGCGAAGGTCAGCGCCCCGCCACCTCCAGCGAAGGTCAGCGCCCCGCCACCTCCAGCGAAGGTCAGCGCCCCGCCACCTCCAGCGAAGGTCAGCGCCCCGCCACCTCCAGCGAAGGTCAGCGCCCCGCCACCTCCAGCGAAGGTCAGCGCCCCGCCACCTCCAGCGAAGGTCAGCGCCCCGCCACCTCCAGCGAAGGTCAGCGCCCCGCCACCTCCAGCGAAGGTCAGCGCCCCGCCACCTCCAGCGAAGGTCAGCGCCCCGCCACCTCCAGCGAAGGTCAGCGCCCCGCCACCTCCAGCGAAGGTCAGCGTTCCGCCACCTCCAGCGAAGGACAGCAGCCCGGAGCCTCCAGCCACAGCTCAAGGCCTGGAGCCTCCTCCGCCGGTGCCCAGTCCGGGGCCGGTCGTCTGCTTCGCTCCAGTACCGGAGCAGTCCGCTCCACCGGTGCCCAGTCCGGGGCCGGTCGTCTGCGCCACTCCAGTGCCGGAGCAGTCCGCTCCACCGGTGCCCAGTCCGGGGCCGGTCGTCTACGTCGCTCCAGTGCCGGAGCAATCCGCTCCACCGGTGCCCAGTCCGGGGCCGGTCGTCTACGTCGCTCCAGAGACGGAGCAGTCCGCTCCACCGGTGCCCAGTCCGGGGCCGGTCATCTGCGTCGCTCCAGTGCCGGAGCAATCCGCTCCACCGGTGCCCAGTCCGGGGCCGGTCATCTACGTCGCTCCAGAGAAGGAGCAGTCCGCTCCACCGGTGCCCAGTCCGGGGCCGGTTGTCAGCCCCTCTCCAGGGTCGAGGGCTCCCGCACCAGGGTCCAGACAGGACTTGGTGAATGGCGGGAGTACTGAGGGGGGAACCACCGCGCCGGGGTCCGGACCGGACCGGGCGTGCAACCGTGAGGTAGGAGGGAAGCTACTCTCACGGCCTGTGCCACGTCCGGAACCGGAACCGGAGCCCCCACCAGCAACCACCTCAGTACCCCGCCATGTCCCCCCTAGTTTTTTGGACAATTTTTTTTTTTTTTTTTACTTTTCAGGAGAGGGGGGATTTAGGGTGCGATCGGGAGTCCGCACCTTGGGGGGGGGGTACTGTGATGGCTTGGTTGTGGTAAGGCCTCTTACTCCCACCTAGGGGAGGAGAGAGGCACACAACCAAGTCATCACACCCTAACTAGGGTGATTATCATCCCCAATCAGAGACAGCTGTCTAGCGTTGTCTCTGATTGGGGATAGTATATAGGATCCACACACAGCCACCTGTGTGTGGATCATTGTTCTTGTGTTTGTCTGCACTGCCAGCAGCCACAGTAAGTCACCGTGTTTTGTGTGTTTTGTTTCTGTAGTCGTGTTTTTGTTTTTTACTCTCCTTTATTTTGTAAATGCCTCGAGAGAACAACTCATTTCCAAATAAAAGGATGACACTTCACCAGCGCTCCGTCTATCGTCCCTTAAATACTCCGCACCGTGACAGTGTGTGTTGCCATTTAGTGTGTCTCTCAGTGATCTACTTAGGATCAGCTCCAGAGATTGGGTTAACCCCTTCCGAGAATCAGCCCATGCTCGGGTGGGGTGGGTTCATGGGTTCTCATTTAACCTCGATTGAGGAGGGTAATCCTGGGGCTTGGAATAAGTCACTGGATCAGATAGTCAAGGTCGAGGCACGTAATGGCATAGAAGGGTTGTGTTCGTAAGGCACCAAACGGGAGCCCTGTGCCCAGAATCCCAGTTACCTTCTAGGGATTTACTTTCCAATCCAATTTTAGCCCGTGATTTCAGTTGAGGTTGTCAGACTAATACAGATTAGCCTATTTTCCGAGCCAAGCATGTGATGTCTTCCTTGAGCATTCAGAGCAGTGATGCTACCCTTGTTTATTAACTGACCTACATTATATGTACATACAAAGTAAACAAAAAGTGTTGGCATGGACCAAGCCAATCTAGGTACATACAAAGTAAACAAAAAGTATTGGCATGGACCAAGCCAATCTATGCAGACAAAGTGCGTTCACTGACTTCACTTCACTGACCCCAGATACTGTAGATCAGTGGTCACCATCCTTTTCAAGATCACTTTCTGAGTGAAAATGCAAACCGAGATCTACCGCTCTGATTTTTTCGCGCAGTAAGCTATAAACCCAATACATTATCGCCTCATATTGGCTTTGCTTGAATTGCCCTGTTTGGGCCATTTTTTTAAATTGGAGATCGACTAGGAATGACTTGGATCGACTAGTCGGGTACTTTTTGGGAACATTTCAGTTGTCTAAGAGCTGACATTGTCTGATATTTAATTTGAGTGGAGGTCAGTCCAGGTAGGAAAGGAAGAATGTACCTGAATTATACATTTTGAGAACATTTTAAAACAATAAAACATATTAAAGAAATGTAAAAATAAATGTAATACAATTTTAATATTCTAATTATAGGTTAGCAAAACTTAGCTTTATTCACAGATCACAGCTATTCGGCAGTCAGCGTTGGGCAAAAATGACAAAATACAATTTAAACAATGCAAATAGAAAGTACCATAAAGATCAATGTATCAAATTATACAACGAGTGGGTCTAATCCTGAATGCTGATTGGTTAAAACCGCATTCCAACCGCTGTCTATTCCATAAATTACCACCGGCTAAATCAATGACGTTAAAACACCTATTTACTCTGTTCCATCTGACTGGTCAATCCACTGTCTCATCAGCCCAGCCAGGCAATTTATAAACTTGTATCTCCACTATAAAAAAAAACTAGACATTATCATTATAATTCAACATTCAGGTAACCGCTCTAAAAAAAAAATGTTTTTTGAAAATACACATTACAGCTCTTGTTACAAAATATATTGGCGTGTAGTTCAGCCCAGTGTAATGCAAATGACAAAATACCCAGAAGTAATTTCAATACATATTTCAAATGCCCATCTCTGTCAACAGTGTCTGGAACATCACTCTGATATAGGATTCGTGAATTTTATAATATAAGAAATACCGTCCGACTTTGGAAATACACACACTGCTTGGAAAGTATTAAACAAATATTTCATGATCTACATTCATAATGGATGGCAATGAAAACGTTTTTTAAATTAAAATGAGGATTATAGTACAGATGACACCTATACAGCTATAGTATTTGGGTTAATTTTGGGTCGAGTATGGTCCTGGTGAGACGTGTATGGTGTTAACCAGTGCTCCCATGTGGCTCCTTGAAGTGTTGCAAAGGCATTCAAACCAGTGTTTTCCAGAATAAGCATTTGCCTTACTTTAAATTGGTTCAACTTCATGTAATGGGTAACATCCTAAAGACAAGTACCATTTAGTGGAATTGACATACAGAGGTCATGCAGCTCCAAAATAACTGAGGGTGTAGACCTGTCTTAAATAAAAGATATTAACAGACCATTTAATACAATAAAACATACATTTCAGGGCAATGGAGTGCTAAGGTGTGCCAGTGTCATTTTGTACACAAAGCAAAGAAGTGATTTGCTACCATTTCCCCTCATACATTTCCCCATAAAATAGATTTCGTATAGTGATAAAAGGTCTGTTTGCAGTACTTTTTGTTAACCAAATGAATATATTTTTTGTCTTCCTTTTTAGTCAAAGATTGATTAACATCCCCTTCTCAGAACAATAGCTAGTTAGCCAGTTAGTACTGAATCAGTACACCTACAGTACATGCTTCACAGACCTTATCGTACCTATCTAAAATAATCACTGTGAAAACATGAATGGGTGAAATGTTATTAGAAACAGGCAGTCAGACTAGGCTTACAAAATGACAACAACACTTTGTCTCCCTATACAGGAATAACTTAAAAAATGTACAGCATATGGCACCAAAAATCTGTTACAAAAACAATACTGCAATTTAGATGGCATCGCTATTTTCTTAGGCATTTCAAAAAATTTAGTTGCATAGAAAAGCATAGTTGCATTTCAAAGGCTGAGCTTTTACCCTAGTTCATATATCAAACGTTGTTCATGTAGGTTAATCTCAGTGTCAAGAACAGACGTCCTGTCACATGTAAAGTGCATTTATTTTTGCTATTTTCCCCTGAATTCATATACTGTAAGTTGTGTCCATTTTCACATTTATTTGCCAGTTTTTCTCCTGAGACTTCATAATACTATGTGCCAAATAATCCTCAGTCACCGATTAAAGGGGAAGATCAATATTATAAAATCATGTTTTTCATCAGATTGGATGATATTTGGATGAAACCAGATCACATTTTGATGCCAAAAGAATCAACATTGATAACGTTTGACCATAAAGTTACTGGCTTCCTCCTCTGAATTCAGGAGGCGGGATTACTACAGCGTTGTGTGACACCGGTCATTTTAATACACCAATGCTAATATCTTATTCTCTTACCTAATTTAAATAAGTACCGCCTTGTAGCCATCATCGCAGAATGTGGGTTCACAGAAGGGTGTGGTTTACATAGCTTGCTAGCTAGTTAGTCAATGGTGCTACAATTTGACTGCAGGGTGTGAGCAAATATAATTCATGTTAGACTACTTTCAGGTTGAGGAACCATCTAACATTATGTTGTACTGAATTTCCCCTTTAACTATTATATTGTATCATATATTTGTTATGAATCAATGTCCGTCCTCAGTAGTCCAAGTTCTCCCTTTCGTCCTCAGTAGTCCAAGTTCTCCCTTTCGCAAATCCTCCATATTTTCTTCAAACTTACTCTTAAAGAATCCACACTGTGAACAAAGGTCATTAATTTAGTACACCATGAAAACTGACATGCACAGTTCTAATTGTTAACAACTAACAATTATTAAATGTTACTAGTTAAAATATACTGATTTTGATTATGTATGGTCTTAAAGACTGTAGATGAAAAGCAGCAGTAGCTTAGTCTGGCATAATACACATTCACATGATGCATAACAATTACATAAAGAACCAGTAGGAACCAGAACATGAACCAGTAAGAATCAGGAAATGTACCAGTAAGAACCAGTAAGAAGCAATGAATTAACCAGTAAGAACCAGGTAATCAACTAGTTATTAAGAACAAGGAAATGTACCTTCCACATGCTGATTACCAGCAAGACAAAGATGAGGAGGCCTAATAAAAGAATGGCTACGATGATGGACAGCTCAATGACTGGCTTCAGTTTGTGGCTGTGACGGCCCTCAAGGACAACCTGGAGAACATATATCCAATTATGTAAGTGATAAAACAACAACGCTGTGGACGTTATTCCTAGTGTTCCACGAAATGAGTGCCTTTTGATATTTTAAGTAGAAATTATGCACCAATATTGAATTAAAATGTTATATTGAATGAAAAGACTGTTATATTCAATAAAGTGCCCTTTAATTTAGACCACATGGAGAATTCAATAAATCTGATTTTTTTTTGTATTTGAGGAAAGACTAAAGTGGAAAATGTAAACATTCTGACATGTCCCTCCGAGCCTCTGAGACTTTCAGGCAGAATGTAACCCACTTAACCCCAACATTTCTCAAAATTGTTACCATCATCGTAAAGCCTTAGTTATTTTGTTGTTTATTATTCATTTAACTAGTGATTCATTTTCAGGTAAAAAAACAAACAAACAACCTGTCCCTCATTTTAACGTCAACCAAGGTATGTGAACTGCATATATTTAAAAAAATAATTTTTAAATATTTTTTTTGCAAATGAAATCATAGTGTAAGAGCAGGTGAGCTGGTTCTACTTTTTGTGGCAATCTTCAGTTGGTGGAAAACTGAGCATAACACGTCAACCCTGTTACCCATAGAGAGAAATGTAAAAAAAATATGTATATATATTTGGGAAGCTTGCATTCAATGTTGAACACAACCTGTTACGGTCAACCCAAATACCTTGACGATAAGACTATGAACAGTATTGTAGCAACACTAGCCTAGGGAAGCTTACAATCTCCCACAAGTGGGTTTACCCTATTGGAGCAGTGGTTAGCGAGGTTGCCTATGGTCTGAGAGACCTGGGTTTGATACCCACAAGGGACATTGCGCAGTTGCCATTTACTCAGTAGAGTTGGGGATTCTCATGGAAATTATAAATTGTTTGACTTACCACTGTAATGGGGTCTTCTTGTAAGAACCAAATAAATGGGTCCTTCTTGGGCGATACAACAGCTGTGGTCTCTAACAGCATGACACCATGTCTTCCCTTAGAGAGAGAGAGAGAGCAGGGGGAAATGTCACCTCAATACTTAGTAATTAATGTAAAAAAAAAACCTCTACAATTAGTATACACTGCACAGTCCTCACCGGTGAGATGTCTAAAACTCCCAAATTCATTTCGACCTCCATTTCAATGGTGGCATCTTTCCCAACGTCCATGTCTCCAAGCTCACACACCGCGTACAGGCACAGAGGATCCTCTTTCATACAGTACTGGACATAAAGACAACGTCCTCCATCTTACAATTGTTCATAGTTTTGCTTTGCTCATCAATGGCCCAGCTCTAATTTGAAATATGCACGCAGTTAAATCCATACTTCTCCCCATTGACATGAACGCATGATTTCAACCTACTGTACGTTTGAGTTTCAGAAAAGTATCTGCACGTTAGGATTTGGCCAATGGTGTAATGTGTTCTGGTCACAAAATGGCTTCCAAGCAAAACATTGTAACAAGCGTACTTACCATAAGTCTTCTACTTATTTTCGAGAAGAAGAAGAAAAGTTCATTCAAGGCATCGGAGTCGGGTAGACCACACTCATCCTCAATAACACTGGTCCAGTTGCTCACATTGGCCGAATAGGGTGTACTAGTCCAATTGGTGCCAGTGGTACTGGATGTATTAGTCCAATAAGGCTGAGTGGTGCTGGATCTATTCGTCCAATAGCTGTCAGTGGTAGTTGTCACATTCAACCAAACACTGTCAATGGTACTGGCTCTCTGGCTTCCATACATGTTGCCATGTGTACTGCTGGTCCCATCAGTGGAGTTTCGAACGTAACACCACCCAGAAGATGACTGTGTGAGAGGCAAAGTAATGTGAACACCAGGATAAGTCAGTTCTATATATAACAGAGACATGGACCATGTTCATTAGGATAAACCAGGGGTCTTCAACCTTTTCTTGGCCAGGGACCCCTGCCTAGGCAAATCGACAACACAGGGACCCTCATCATGTTTGCAAAATTTTAAAAATCCTCACGTCTTTTCTCATCATCAGGGGAATGATAATGGCAAGTAATCAACATTTTATAATTAAGCGATTTGCTAGATAGTTTTTCATTATTATGACTTACAAACAAAGGGCCGGCCCACTCATTAAGCAAAATTAGGCACAACTTTCACTGTGGTGGGAGGGGTTTAGGACCATGCGGATGCCTCACGGTGTGCTTTAGGACCATGCGTACGCCTCAGAGTAGTCGGGTAAGCAGTTTGTGTTCAGATGGTGGGATTTAGGACCATGTGGACACCACAGAGCGGAAGGATGGTTGGACCAGCACGGGCGAGTTGAGCCTAGTTCAGTGTGTATGTGTTAAGCTCTTTCACCGAGTTGTAAAAGCAAGCAGAGTAGAAGCTGGCTATTCTTTAGTTAACTGATGTAGCTGGCAAGAAATCTGCTGTTTAACTTAACAGAAAAAAACTACACCCGTGTTTATTCCCAGTGCTGAGCTAGTATTGTAACTGAGGTGTATGAATTAGGTATGCTAGCTAGTAGCTATAACAGCCAGGTCAGCTCTAGCCTCTAGCTATCTGCCAGATATTATTGCCATTATTACCATCTAACAGCTGTTGTTTGTATGGAAATATCTTGTAGCCTTTGTTCTGGCCAAAAGTGGGCCAACGTTAGCTATTATTTTTGCCTCAATCACACTAGACCTCAAACAAACAATGAAACCATCGGCCAAAAAATGTAAGATTGATATTGTGACGTTTTTTTCAGTGCAATGTGAGTTTTTATTAGTCACTATGTCAATGTAACGTTACTGATCTGTCAAAGCTAATTCCCTACTTTTCACACTGACACAGTAATAAACAGCTCTAACGCTACGGGCTTCTCTGTCATGGTGTACAGTTGAGGTCTGCGCCAGACTGATTTCTTCATCCTCCTCCTGCCTTCATACCACACCCTGCCCGCACCAGCTGGCTTTCTGTCCGATTCCCACCCGCTACCGCAAGAACTGGTCCCAAACCCAACCGCAGTCCCGTAATGTTATTTTAGGTGAAACAGCTCACTTGCCAGCCATGGTCCCAGAAATTCTGCGCCCTCGATGCAATATGACATGCGCTAAAATAGCATTACCTGAGGTTATCACATGGCCCTTATATTAGGCTATCCTTTATTACTGGGCTAGATCAGCCAATATGCTACATGTAGTTAGAAGAGAGATGAGTTGGAGAGACTTTCACTTTCTCTTGAGCTATTTTTATAGCCTTACTTTTAGGAAAGGGAAGATTTTGAGAATTATGGTGATCAATATTTAGGCCTATTTCTAGGCAATGTAGTAAAACTATAGCCTAATGATAGGCCTCTTTAGGAAGTAAATTTCCTTGGAAAGATAACGGCCATGTGCTTATCCGCCCATGTATACATAGGCTATAGCGTACTCTATTTCAATGAGACGACACGCGCACCTGATATCGCAGGTACGGCTACTGAACTGTAAGCAGCAAGCATGATGACAGCGACACTTGGTACGTTTTGCATAGTCCTAAAGGATATAGCCTACCTTTTTAGGAGGACAATTTGCAAGCAGAGACAAATAAATGGGTAATCCATAAATTATGAATACATTTTTTGATCGCACTTGGAATCACGTTGGTTGAGCGCCGTCCACTTCTTTTCATTATAAATATTGATTTACAGACACTGTAGTAAACTACAGTCCAATCATATTTAAGTTAAGTTAACTGCCACGTGATTCTCCGCCCATGTAGGCAGCCTACTCTGTTTTAATGAGACCACACATACTAGACGCACTTGAACTCTCACGCCCAACTAGGAGAGGTAGGCTAGTGGGTGGGCCTATGCCCTCCAATGCCCACCCATGCCTGCACCCCTGCCCAGTCATTTGAAATCCATAGATTAGGGCCTAATGAATTTATTTCAATCCTTAAATGAACTGTAACTCAGTAAAATATTTGAAATTGTTGCGTGTAGCGTTTATATTTTTCAGTGTGTTTTCATAAGTTGTTTGTCTGACCGCCCGCTCCCGCCCGCAGATGGTGCCTCAACGATCTCATTCAGGACCCGCAGGCATCACAGCACTATTGCTCATCATGTGTTAATAATTTCAGATGGTGACAGGGGTTCCAGCAGAGTCAGACAGCCAGGGAAGACCAGTCTACGGAGCTCAGATTAATTTATCAGTATATGAACAATATCAGTGACTGATACAAAGTTCTATCTTGTATCGATGGGTAGACCGACATGTAGCTACAGGACAGCAGCTTAAGCTTAAAGCTACAGTCTGGGATCTGGGAATAATGATCATTTCAATTATTGAACCATTGATTATAATCTTGGATAATATAATGTACACCAAGGTAATTCTTTGTCATGCCTCATTTTAGGAGGATAAGGTGGTGACAGGGGTCTCAGCAGAGTCAGGCAGCCAGGGAAGACCAACCCTTTATTCTCTCTGTCCAGCAAACACTGGACAAGTTGGATGCTATTTTAAGGCAGATAGTTTTAGGGTTATATTAGAATGCCCAGTCATGTTTATATAACCTCAGACATAAATTACTGCAGTTTAAGAAGATCCATTGAATGTATTATATGCCAGTGAAACTGAATATCATCCACTCAGAAATGTTATTCTTCTGCTGGAGGCCCCCTTAGTCATCTGCACAGTTATGTTCGGATTCAGTGTTGCATAACCTTAATTTAGCAACACAAGCACATACCTGTATGTCCAAAATGTTGAGCAGTCTGTATGGATACGGTGCTAAAGCTTTGGGGATACCAATTTCCACTCTTGTGCCGTGAGATATGCTTGGACCAACGTTGACAACCTGAGTGCGATATTAAAAGAACAGTAATACCATAAAGCGCTGTAACTTTAAATTAGAGCCCTAGCCAGAATTCGTGCCAATAAAATTTTTCGAACAATCCTGTTAACAAATGCAATTCTCTCGCCTGGCCGTGCCGTTACCATAGAAACACATATAACAACAATACCTTGAAAGTGTAGTTGAACCTCTCAGCGGAGCAGCGTGGATCCTCAAAGTCCCCAAACACAAACTCTGTTGGGGATGCAAAACTACAGCCACAGGGATTTATATAATTATCAATAATACGATTGTCATTGTTTATAAAGTAGTATGCTAGAATACCGCACATAATACAGTGATAACATGTCTTACCCGTGAATGTTTAGATTCACTCCATATCTCATTAGCAGAGTCAGATTAACAACGTTGTCATGGAGAAGATCTTCATTTTCAAAATTCTCCCTGTGTAGAGAAAGAGATATGTTCAGGTGTAATGTTTTAGGAGGGACTGATTTGTTCAATATATATACAATACCAGTCAAAGGTTTGGACACACCTACTCATTCAAGGGTTTTTCTTTATTTTTACTATTTTCTACATTGTAGAATAATAGTGAAGACATCAAAACTATGAAATAACACATATGGAATCATGTAGTAACAGAAAAAGTGTTACAAAAAATCTAAATAAAAAAATATTTTATATTTGAGATTCTTCAAATTAGCCACTCTTTGCCTTGATGATAGCTTTGCACACGCTTGGCATTCTCTCAACCAGCTTCATGTGGTAGCCACCTGGAATGCATTTCAATTAACAGGTGTGCCTTGTTAAAAGTACATTTGTAGAATTTATTTCCTTCTTAATGGGTTTGAGCCAATCAGATGTGTTGTGAGAAGGTAGCGATGGTACACAGAAGATAGCCCTATTTGGTAAAATACCAGCTCAACAGCTCAAACAAGCAAAGATAAACGACAGTCCATCATTACTTTAAAACATGAAGGTCAGTTAATCCGGAAAATGTCAAGATTTTTTGGTTATCACGAGGGAAAGCAAGTGAAAACAGGACAGTGTTAAAAGAGAGACAGTAAATGTTTACCGGGTTGCATTGATTATAATGTTCAGGTCACCAGGTTCACTGTCAGGACTGACATCCAGCAGAAAGCTGATATTAACCTTAGAGGGCAAAAGATAGAGACATAACATCATGAGAAATTCTAAATATGTTCTGTCAGATAATTACATTATTTCACAAAAATATGTTAAGTGGGCATAAAGTTGAAGAAAACAGAGTGAAATGAGGAGGTACTACTCCTTGTCCATTACACAATGTTTTGCTATAGTATGCTCTTCCAGGACCCCTTTTGGTGATCAAGGAAGTGTATTATGATAGCAAAACACGCACAAGGGAATTCAATTGAAAGTAAATGGACTGAAAATCCTTGCAGAAGAGAGCTTAACTCTTTTTCTACTTTCTGTGGAAGTATTTAAAGGCCCAGTACAGTCAAAAACGTGATTTCCCTGTGTTTTATATATATTTCCACACTATGAGGTTGAAATAATACTGTGAAATTGGTCCCTTTCTATTTGTGGTTGCTTCTCTGTGACATCACAGGGTAGGATTAAAAGTAAAGGGAGGATCTGTTCTTGCTCTTGCTCTCCACATCACCGCGAATGTCAGGTTTGACAACCACCGTTTTTAGAATGTTTTTAACTCTTCGATGATGTCATCGTGTAGAACTTTTTAACTTTTTGACTTTACGTCGGTTTCTACAAAACTTAGAAACGTGCCGGTTTTCCGCATATGCCGACACAGCTAGCGAAAATGAAGTTGAAAAGTGTCCGAGTTGCCCTTTAAGTATATACTTTGGCCAAGGCGTTGAGAAACACATTTCCCACGCTGCAATCCAGCCCGACACTTGTCTTCTCTTCCTCTACGATTTCACAGCTCACATAATTCTTCTCCTGCAATGACATGTACCACATTCAGTTAGACCCATTCAGTTTGCAATACGCCCCATGTGCATGAGCCAAGAGCCCTCTGTACCAAAGGAATAGTTATCTTAAGGGATCTTAAAAACTTGACTGCTGATGTACGCAATTTTAGGGTTTGCATCAATAGTGTGACTAATGAACAAAATTCTAAGTTTGACAGTGGATAAGACATTTGAGGTAGGTGTAAGGTTGCGCTAGCAACTAGCAGTGCTCCTACAGCGTCCAACACTTTGATGAAGTAGAGATTGCTGGGGAATCTCAGGTGAAGCATGGGGAGGAAGGCAGTGTCGCCAGCATTGGACAGTGTAACGTTTAGTAGAATGGTCTTCCCCTCCCCCAGAGCAACGTATGGCATGTCTCTATGTGTCCTGAGAAGGAGTGAGAGAGAGAGAGAAGGAGAGAGAGAAGGAGAGAGAGAGTTATAAAGTGAGATAACGAGAGAAAGATATTAAAAGTTCTTACAAATAGACCTCTGAGTCCAGCTGTGGTTTTGTCTGACTGAGTAAGTTACTAGCCACATACAGTAAAGAGCAATTGAGTTATATAGAGGGTGACAAACCTCATGGTCTGACAGAAAGATGCAGGACAGAGATGAACCCACTTATAAACCCACTTTTTTGCATCAATAGTGTGAGTAATGACACTATTGAGCCAAACCCTGTTGTGAGGGTTTGGCTGTGGTTAGACCTTACTCCCAATAGGGGAAGTGGTAGGACCACAGCCGAGCCCTCACACCCTAACTAGGGGAGGTAATAATCCTCAATAAGAGACAGCTGTACAGGGTTGTCTCTGATTGGGGATTGTATTTAGGCACCCCACACATTTGTGTGTGGGTCATTAATTCTACAGTCACAGTCAACTAAGTGTGTTGCCGTTTTTGTTATTGCATCGTTGTTTTGTTTGTATAGTACGTTACATTTGAGTTTGTAGTTTAAATAAACTATGTCGAACTATCGCTGCGCTGCTCCTTGGTCTCTCTCTACACCCACTCGAGACAGAATGACCCACCACAACGAGACCAAGAGGCGCAATGGGAAAAAAAATCTACGGGCAAAAGAAGCAAGGGAACAGCCTGGAGCCCAGAAATCCCAAACCGTTTTTGGGGGGGTGCTATGGGGGTAGTTGGGGGTCGACGAAGAGGAGCCCCGGCCACTGCCCTCGTGGGGGATCCAGGAGGAGCCCCTATAGCCATGGGAGCAGAGGTACGGAGAGGAGTCGGAGGAAGACGAAGACTATGGGCCTTTGTTCCCTCACTCGTGGGGGCTCCCGGAGGAGTCCTCACAGGAAGTGGATTGGCAATGGAGAGAGGAAGATCGGGGCAGTCGCAGCCCTCCAACGCCAGTGTCGGGGTCCGTGCCAGCTCCGCGCACCACACCATCGATGCGCACTCACAGCCCGGCACGGTCCGTGCCGACTTCGCGCACCACACCATCGGTGCACAGCCAGAAACCGGAGAGGCTCGTGAATAGGCTGATGGATACCAGCGAAGGTCCGCAGCCCGGAGCCTACAGCGAAGGTCGTCTGCTCCAATCCAGTGCCAGAGCAGTCCGCTCCACCGGTGCCCAGTCCGGGGCCGGTCGTCTGCTTCACAAAGTGCCAGAGCAGTCCGCTTCATCGGTGCACAGTCCGGGGCCGGTCGTCTGCTTCACTCCAGAACCAGAGCAGTCCGCTCCACCGGTGCCCAGTCGGGGTCTGGACGTCTGCCCAGCTGCAGAGCCGGAGCCACCTGCCACACCGGTGCCCAGTCCGGGTTCGGCCGTCTGCTTCACTCCCATGCCGGAGCAGTCCGCTCCACCGGAGTCCAGACAGGACTTGGTGCTTCGTGGGAGTACTGAGGGGGAAATCACCGCGGTGGGGTCCGGACCGGACCGGGCGTGTAACGGTGAGGCAGGAAGGGAGCAGCCTTCACTGCCTACGTCACGTCCGAGGCCGGGGCCGGAGCCTCCACCAGCAACCGCCCCAGTACTCCGCCCTCCCTAGTATTGTGTATACATTTTTTTTGAGAGGGGGGATTATTTGCGGTCGGGAGTCCGCACCCTAGGGGGGGTACTGTGAGGGTTTGGCTGTGGTTAGACCTTACTCCCAATAGGGGAAGTGGTAGGACCACAGCCGAGCCCTCACACCCTAACTAGGGGAAGTAATGATCCTCAATCAGAGACAGCTGTACAGGGTTGTCTCTGATTGGGGATTGTATTTAGGCTCCACACATCCATGGATGTGTGGGTCATTAACTCTACAGTCACAGTAAAGTAAGTGTGTTTCCGTTTTTGTTATTGCATCGTTGTTTTGTTTTGTATAGTTCGCTGCACTGCTCCTTGGTCTCCACTCGTGACACCTGTATTCACAGCATGAAATGACTCACAACCGTGCTCGCCCGATTAAATAAACAGAGTGAAATGAAAAAAGGAAATTCAATTCAACCCATTGTTCCCAGGCTGTCATTGTAAATAAGAATTTGTTCTCAACTGACTTGCATAGAAAAATAAAGGTTAAACTAAAAAATAGATGATCGGAGGGAGGAAGAGCTCACCTTGGTAACAGCAGCTGTGCAGACACTTGCAGATTGGTGGAACAGTTGGCCCAGGCACAGTACCTGGTGAATACAGTCTGTGGGAGGCTGTTACATTTAGTGAGATGATTAACTACTTCCTCTTCCGGTGCAAAGCACAATGCAAGAAACACTACTAAATAGTGGCGGAAATGTGTTGAAAATGAAATAATTTACATTTTTTGTGAGGAGTGCATTTTTAGTTGCTATATACATTTAACATGTATTGGAAACAGGTTATCAAGTCATTTCACATACCATAGAACATGTTAGAATTGCCAATAGAATATGTCAATCTGACATTTCCGGTAGAGAAGGCTGAAAACCCACCCTCACACAAAATGACACATATACTGTACACAGTGCCATATCATGCCCAACTTGGAACAATCAGGATACTAAACGATAAACCATGCATTAACTACATACTGCACTGTACAATAAAATAGCACACCACTGGTTGGCCCTGTTTGAATATTTTGAAAACGCATCCATTCCATTCTCCCATCCTTTAAGTACAGTCCATATCTGAATTGAGCCATTGTCATGTCCCACTCTCCTTAGCTGCTGTTGTAACCAGGACAACATTTTCCCAGGAAGACCAATCTCCGCTTTCCCCTATCCAATCACGTATGATCTTTGATTATCTCAAGGAAACACAGAATAAAGGAATGGTGGATTTCAAAGTATTTGAACAGGGCCCCAGTCTTTGCTCTCCACCTCAACCTACCTTGTTGGTCAGCAAGTTGCTGTTCTCCCCTCCCCTCTTGAGCACAGGCCTGAGAGGGGGGAAGCTCCTGGAGTTGCCCCTCACCACATTGTGCTCTCCCAGCTCATACTGCAGCTCAAAGTGGATGGGGGTGAAGATGTCCCGAACGTCTCCCTGGATAAGGGAGGAAGAGGAAGGAATAGGACTTAGTCAAAGCTACACTTCAGGTTGATTGCAATTAAGTAATGGGTAAGCTGCTTCTTCTCTTTGGCATACTATGAGCAACGTTTCTGTCATGTAAAAAAAAAGCACAGATGCCTAAAATACCATAACACTAACTTGAAACATTTGTTTAACATTGTAATTATGTGGCATGCACGGATGCACACAATACAAACGCGAGTCATTATTTCACATGTGCATCCTACGTCTGAACGTTCAATGCACATGGTTTCACTGTGCTGGTTCTGTTTCTAAGTTCCGTTTTTCAAGAAGGAAGCTGTGGTATGTTCAACCCCCCCCAGTCCCCTCACCCTCAGAAAGGCCAGGTGGGTAACACAGGTCATATGGCCATGCCTGGTCTTGATCCTGCCTGCTGTGGCATTTGATAACGCTGTGCCATTGTTGGTGAAGAAGAATCTGGACTGGAGCCCCTCTTTGTGCCTGACGTCAGCCGTCAGGTTGTACAGCATTTCTGCACGCGGGACACAGATATGATCATAATCATTATTTTGCATCCTTTATGTGTTACATTGCATAGATATGTGATAGAAAATATTTGTACAATTGTTTTTCAGAAATGCATAACAAACAATAAGGTACCAAACCAATAAACCACATTTGTTTGACAGAGATATTCTAAATCAATAGAAACAAATACCATGCAGTATTGTTTGAACAGCGTGGCACAAATTAGCTTTTAAAAAATGAAGGCTGCAGTGTGATGTGTTAGGGTGGAGTGGGGTGTGATGTCTCACCGATGAGCCCAGAGACACGTCGCGCGTACAACTGGAAGCACAGAGTGGTGTTGAGGCAAACGACAGGCTGGCTGTTCTCTGTACACAGGGCATAGGTGCGGTTCACACCAGGTGGAAGAAGTAGCATCGCCTCTACCACAACAACCGCCCGTGTCCTACCACCCAGAGACGGTAACAAACGTAACACAAACAAACACACGCACAATACGTACATGTACACACGAATACACACACACACACAAAACGAAGAAAAGTATTACATTCTGAAGACTCTCAAGTCCAGATTGTTTAGCTGTGTCTTCTGTCGTGAATGCAGGGGCACCCTTACTGTACCTCAGAACAACGGCCGAGTCGGACAGAAAGGCTCCCACGGCCACATCTGTGGACAGATATTGGGAGATGAAACGTTCCCTTACTACCAGTTTGTCTTACAAGGTTACACTGTAATCTTTAACAGTATATGAATAATACATATAAATTAAAAAGTAATGTGGTTTGTTTGACAGAAGGAAAATGTAGGCTAAATGAATATGAATTAATTGGTTAACTGAGAAATCATAGAATGATGGGTAGAGAGAGAAAGAGAGGAAGGAAGGAAGGAAGGAAGGAAGGAAGGAAGGAAGGAAGGAAGGAAGGAAGGTTTTTTGGTGGATAGAAGTGTCTTACCTGGGTAACCGTTTTCATCAACATCAATGCCCCCAGATACAGACTGGCCAAACATCTTAAAGGCACTACCCAAAGCAGACCCAGCAATCCTCTGTTTAAATGGAGAGAATGAATAACATTTGAACCCAAAAGGGTTCTCCTGTGAAACAGCCGAAGAACTGTTTTAGGTTCCAGATAGCACCGTTTGAGTGTGGGGACAGACGCAAGCACAAGCACACACACACACACACACACTCATTCCCTTGCACACGCACAAACACTGGCTGGGGACATACTTGAGAAAAGTGTTGTTCAAGTCCCGTCTTCCTTCCATTGTATATATAAAGAGCACCATGTAGGTCATCCTCATGTGGTGCTCCAACTGCAACATCTGCAAAGCAGTTAGGCAGTCTCTATTCATTTCAATTTATTCTCAATTGTTGAGATTCTGTCTCTGACCAAACTAGCTTAAGAATGGGACTTTTGTGTTTGACTCTGCAGCTGTGTTAATATGACTTCTATTTTGATTAATAAGAGGTACAATTTCCCATACTCATTGAAAACTATTTAGTGGTTAATCCATTTTGGACCCAAATGACATATACATATGCAGTACATTTACCTGGATAGCCATCATCATCGATATCTCCAAGATTTGTGATACTTTCACCAAACCGGGCTGCATATGAGTCTCTCCCTGCTAATGTAAACTCCATCTCTTTCATGTTAGCCTGAGGAAGGGAAATTGAAATTTCAACATCATTGTGTCTAGAGTCCAATTGAAAATTGGGGGAAATCCGCAATTCTCCAACCAGGATTTCTGGAAAACCTGGGAATTTCGAAACCCTTCTGCTGTGACAAAGTACAAATATGTAAATTAAGTCTCTAGTTCGAGCAGCCCTCCATCATACAGTAACTTGTCTGGGGGACGACTATTTGCTCACCTGTCCCTGGTTCATGTAGATGTGCACACGGCCCTCCTCCCTCACGGTGCTGAACATTGGAGCTCCCACCAGCAGGTCAGACAGGCCGTCAGCGTTCAGGTCCACAGCACACACAGTGGCCCCAAAATAGGAACCCAGCTGTGAACAGGATGCCAATGAAAAAAAACACACTTCTTCGGCCGGTTTCCCAGAAAGAGATGAACACTGTATTGGACTAAAAAACATTCTCAATAGAGACTCTCCATTAAAAGTGCTTTTAAGTCCAGCACTAGACCTTATCTGTGTCTGGGAAACCGCACCCTTGTGTAACAAACCCAAAGACTTTTAATTGATGTGAGATATGAAGTATTTAAAGCCTCATGATTGGATAAGGCAACCCAATGGTAGTTCAATATGATCTGAACATCAGAGAGCATCCATTGGATTATGTCAGTGTTGTGATTGACGGCACATATTCCCTTTCAGAAAATTATCAAACGCTTTGAGTGGCACCATTTCAACGAAGACATAACATCGCCAATAAATAGACAAAACATCATCCAGCGTAGCCATAACATGACAAAACATAATCACCCTATGTAGACATAACATGGTAATTCCCCACCCTCACCTTTTGACCTTCGACCTCAGAGATGATGCTCAGTGTGGTGGACTCTATGCTAAAGATGTAGGCCTGGGGAAGAGAGAGAGAGGGTCGGTCCCTTACATTCTGAGAGTGCACTGTCTGAGGCATAAACTAATGTGTTAGAAAGGGGGTGTTTTTATGTCCATTCTTATAGCAATGATTACGTGGCCGTCAAGATCAGGGTTCAATAACTATTGGCCAAAAAGCCCATTTATGATTTGTGAGGATGTCCTGTGGGAAATGTCTTGAGAAAAAAATCATTTGAATGATCAGACACTGAACTATTAACAAAACACCCTCATAAACTGAAGAACTCAGAAATTACACTCTTATAAGGTATCTTTCACTTCTCTATTCCTTGAAGTAATCACTGATCTGACATGACACATTCAGAGAAGGATATGCAGTAGGACATTTGCTTACACCGATACATAAATCTCTGCTTATTGATTACTTCAACGAAGGGAGTCAGGAAGAAAGAATGCATTTAAAAAATATTTGAACAGGACCTGAGTGTATCTCTGTTTTACTGTAGATGACAGTGGGTTGGAAAGGGATGCAGTTATATCTCTTACTCTACCAGTCTGCCCATACTGGGGGGCTCCTCCCACTACCTCAGTGGAGTCTGGGTGCAGGAAGTGGCCAGCGCTGACTGAGTAACCTAAAACAAGTGAGAGACATTGCATCTGATTCACTGCTTACATAAGTACACAATGGATTCATCTAACCTGTCAGGAGATGAGTGTGACGCTCAAGTGAAAGAAAAGTGCAGGGGAGTTTAGGGTTAGGACTAGGAGAGAGAGAACAGGAGAGAGAGAGAGAGAGAGAGAGAGAGAGAGAGAGAGAGAGAGAGAGAGAGAGAGAGAGAGAGAGAGACGGAACGGACAGTATGGTCACCCTAATGTACATGCATTGAATGTCAGTCACTTTGAGATGATAGAAAGACAAGATATGAATGTAACTAGTGTAAAAGCAATGTCAGTTCACTTCTCTAATTAACTTACCCAAATAACTTCCATAGAGGACGACGTCTTCATCCAAGTAGGCAGCAGTGGCCTGGCTGGATATGTTGTGGGTAATAACAGAACCAGTCCAATACAAGGTTCCAGGGGCTCCCATTACTATGAGGTCCTGTTAAGCACAACAGTACACACCAATATAAACAATATTACAGTGAGCATTTGCAATAAGTTGGAATTCTCTGAGAGCAGGCATATTTCAAGCATACCCCGATAAGGACATTTGAAATCCCTGCTTGGCATGATGTGTAGTCATTGCCAAACTGTTTTTGGTGATCTATTTCAAAACAAAACAAATGTGAAAGGAGAACAACGGTCGATACAAACTATTCATAGTGGAGGATAAAAAAAAACACTAGAGACGGTATATCAGCTCATCAACATTAAACAAGAAAATGCTCCGTTACAAAAACCTGCACCATGTCCTTTAATTCATCCATTCATCTATTCATCCATTCACCCATTCATCCATTCATTTATCTATTCATCCATCCATTCACCCATTCATCCATTCATTTATCTATTCATCCATCCATTTATCTATTCATCCATTCATCCATCCATTTATCTATTCATCCATCCATTCATCCATCCATTCATCCATTCATCCATCCATTTATCTATTCATCCATCCATTCATCCATCCATTTATCTATTCATCCATTCATTTATCTATTCATCCATCTATTCATCCATTCATTTATCTATTCATCCATCCATTCATCCATTCCTCCATCCATTCATCCATTCATTTATCCATTCATTCATCCATCCATTTATCTATTCATCCACCCATTCATCCATCCATTTATCTATTCATCCATCCATTTATCTATTCATCCATTCATCATCCATTTATCTATTCATCCATCCATTCATCCATCCATTTATCTATTCATCCATTCATTTATCTATTCATCCATCTATTCATCCATTCATTTATCTATTCATCCATCCATTCCTCCATCCATTCATCCATTAATTTATCCATTCATTCATCCATTCATCCATCCATTTATCTATTCATCCATTCCTCCATCCATTTATCTATTCATCCATCCATTTATCTATTCATCCATCCATTTATCTATTCATCCATCCATCCATCTATTTATCTATTCATCATTTATCTATTCATCCATTCATCCATCCATCCATTCATCCATTCATTTATCCATTCATTCATCCATTCATCCATCCATTTATCTATTCATCCATTCATTCATCCATCCATTTATCTATTCATCCATTCATCCATCCATTTATCTATTCATTCATCCATTCATTCATCCATTCATCCATCCATTTATCTATTCATCCATTCATCCATCCATTTATCTATTCATCCACCCATTCATCCATTCATCCATCCATTTATCTATTCATCCATCCATGTATCTATTCATCCATTCATCATACATTTATCTATTCATCCATCCATTCATCCATCCATTTATCTATTCATCCATTCATTTATCTATTCATCCATTCATTTATCTATTCATTTATCTATTCATCCATTCATCCATTCCTCCATCCATTCCTCCATTAATTTATCCATTCATTCATCCATTCATCCATCCATTTATCTATTCATCCATTTCTCCATCCATTTATCTATTCATCCATTCATTTATCTATTCATCCATCTATTCATCCATTCATTTATCTATTCATCCATCCATTCCTCCATCCATTCATCCATTAATTTATCCATTCATTCATCCATTCATCCATCCATTTATCTATTCATCCATTCATCCATCCATTCATCCATCCATTTCTCTATTCATCCATTCACCCATTCATTTATCTATTCATCCATTCATTCATCCATCCATTTATCTATTCATCCATTCATTCATTCATTCATCCATCCATCCATCCATTCATCCATTCATCCATTCATCCATCCATTCATCCATTCATTCAGACAATATTCCTGGACAGTCATGTTGAGTGATGTCATATTTCCCTACCTCTGTAGCATGGAATCAACGGACTTGATTGAATCAAGTCCGCCTCCAATTTGTAGCATATGCCATGTGGCAACTTATCTTGGTGTTTTTCTTTGGTGAAGAAGACATTTTTCCAGCGATGTCCACAGGCCTGAAATGTAAAATGAAAATACAATCAAATAAGCACATCATGTTGGTAAAAATGTCATTCCGAGGTGTGTCTTTACTCAATGTAACAAGTCTAGTTAAGTCTAGTTAAGTCCGAAACGAACCCCAACAGATAGAGACAGAAACCGTGCAGAAGTTTAAATTATACACACACTACACATACCAACACAAGTCCATCCCGCTGCCGCCTGGAGAGGCTCACACCAAGCCACTGGTTATCAACCTCAGCAGAGCAGTGTCTGCCACAGGGCATGTCACTCATCACACCTACATGGAGAAATGTGTTTATCAGGAGAAAAAAAATAAATTGCGTAGAAATGTAAATGGACCTATATTTATATAGTTTCTTCACTATGTCCAGCTTCCTTCCAATCACTGAAACTAAAGTAAAACAATCTGAGAGCATTGAAAATATTTTTTAAAAAGATGGATAGAGGAATATGTTTTGCGAATTTTGACAGCGAGGAAATGTTCAGTGCTTCATTAAAGGCCGCAGGGCAAAATGAGTTTCACACTCCAGGTGCAAAAGGACACTGGGGGGACACTGAAACACTATTGATTTTGTGGAGATCTTAGTAGAACACCTACAGTAATAACCACATAAAGAAGTTTACTGACAGAAGAAGGTCCCTAGTTTTGAATCCTAATTAGGCTGTCCCAAAAAATGTGAGATGAATGATGAAAAAGCTGTACTTAAGGTATCTAAAGACTGTTGGTGCAGTAAATCTACAATAAACATGGATTAAGTATGGCGACAGTTAATAATTGAATAATGTACTAACCGAGATTAATCTGTTCACAGTCCTTCTTGTCTGTAATTTTGCACTTGTAGATTGCTCCAGGATTCCTGACAGCCTGGTTGAACTTTGAAATTGCAACTGGTGCGCCCACTATTACCCTATAAGAGACCACATTTGACAGTCATACACGTGTAGAACATAATTGGAAGATTAAAAAGCACGTTCACCAAAACTAAAATAAACATTCCCTTCCGTTGCACACTCAATAATGTACATTTTCATCGCATGAACATTTTAACGCGCACCATGTCTGTTGCTGATGCTCGTGGAGCAACACAGAATATCCAAAAAATGATCCATTCGGACCCTTGAGTGGAATAGCGTGCAGTGTGTCTAAATTGTACAAATCGGCATGGCGTAAGAGAAAGCAAAAAAACATGTATAGCCCTATGCAGTATAATCCGAGCCCGTCTGTAGTCATTTTTAATAAACGTAGCGGAGTTCCACAGATCAAAGATGAACCGAATGTCAGCTTGCTCAAACATCTGTTGGGGCTTTTCTCGCTTGACGCTCCATCTTCGGATACATGGTAAGGTTTGACATAAAGTAAGGTGGAGTCACTACAACACAGAGGCCATCCTCATTTCCCCAATTAGACTCGTTGGAACATTAAAACAATAGCCTGTCTATGCGCTTTTACGATTTATTATCTTCAAGTCGCCATTAACGCACTGCTTTTCATCTCAAACGAAACAATTGTAAACAATGTTAATTCATGGTGTGGCTTTAGCCTGAAACAAGGCAACGTTAAGCTATCACTGAAATGAGTATGTTTTGTTTGAGTACAGGAGTTTGTTTGGAAATTAGAAGGCACATTTAAAATATGGAATCCTCATAACGTATTATAAAATGCATTTTATGGAAGCGCCTAAAACAATTGAGTGTTTGAGAAACCAGCATCCTTCACCATTCATATGGTTTTGATAAAGTCATGATCAGGAGTCTGGACAGGCCTATTCTCACATAAATCCTTATTTAAATCAGGTCAAAGGCAAAAACTCAGGAATTGTCCACAATACAGATGTCAGATCTTAACTTGATCACTCTTTTGTCGCAGAGAATTGTGCATCAGGAAGTTCAAATGAGCCTGGTGAATGCCTGAAAATGAGCACTTCTGTTTCTCTCAATGTCTGGCAGTCTAGTCATTGGGATCAGGGCTTGCTATCTAAATTATATTATTATTAAAAAATATTTATTTCACCTTTATTTAACCAGGTAGGCCAGTTGAGAACAAGTCCTCATTTACAAATGCGACCTGGCCAAGACAAAGCAAAACAGTGCGACAAAAACAACACAGTTACACATGGAATAAACAAACGTACAGTTAATAACACACAAGAAAAAATATACGTACAGAGTGTGCAAATGTAGTAAGATTAGGAAGGTAGGACATTAAATAGGCCATAGTGGCGAAATAAATTACAAATTAGCATTAACACTGGACTGATAGATATGCAGATGATGATATGCAAATAGAGATACTGGAGTGCAATTGAGCTAAAATAAGAAATATGGGGATGAGGTAGTAGGGTGGGCTATTTACAGAAGGGCTATATACAGGTGCAGTGATCGGTAAGCTGCTCTGACAGCTGATGCTTAAAGTTATTGAGGGAGATGGTAGTCTCCAGCTTCAGTGATTTTTGCAATTCATTCCAAACATTGGCAGCAGAGAACTGGAAGGAATGGCGGCCAAAGGAGGTGTTGGCTTTGGGGATGACAAGTGAAATATACCTGCTGGAGCGCATGCTATGGGTGGGTGTTGCTATGGTGACCAACGAGCTGAGATAAGGCGGAGATTTACCTAGCAAAGACATAGATGACCTGGAGCCAGAGTATGTAGTGAGGGCCAGCCAACGAGAGCATACAGGTCGCAGTGGTGGGTAGTATATGGGGCTTTGGTAACAAAATGGATGGCACTGTGATAGACTACATCCAATTTGCTGAGTAGAGTGTTGGAGGCTATTTTGTAAATTACATTGCCGAAGTCAAGGATGGGTAGGATAGTCAGTTTTACGAGGGCATGTTTGGCAGCATGAGTGAAGGAGGCTTTGTTGCGAAATAGGAAGCCGATTCTAGATTTATTTTTGGATTGGAGATGATAAATGTGATTCTGGAAGGAAAGTTTACAGTCTAACCAGACGCCTAGGTATTTGTATGTGTCCACGTATTCTAAGTCAGACCCGAGTAGTGATCATAGTCCGGTGGGCGGGTGCGGGCAGCGTTCGATTGAAAAGCATGCATTTAGTTTTACTAGCGTTTAAAGAGCAGTTGGAGGCCATGGAAGGAGAGGGGCCAGATGTATACAGAATGGTGTCGTCTGCGTAGAGATGGATCAGAGAGTCACCAGCAGTGAGAGCGACATCGTTGATATATATAGAGAATAGAGTTTGCCCAAGAATTTAACCCTGTGGCACCCCCATAGAGACTGCCAGAGGACCTGACAACAGGCCCTCCGATTTGACACACTGAACTCTATCTGAGAAGTAGTTGGAGAACCAGGCAAGGCAGAGAAACCAAGGCTGTTGAGTCTGCCAATAAGAATGCAGTGATTGACAGAGTCGAAAGCCTTGGCCAGGTCGATGAAGACGGCTGCACAATACTGTCTTTTATCGATGGCGGTTATGATATCGTTTAATACCTTGAGTGTGGCTGAGGTGCACCCGTGACCAGTTGCTGCAGGGGGTACAGAGCTGTTGGCCAGGGTAGGGATAGCCAGGTGGAAAGCATGGCCAGCCGTAGCAAAATGGTTATTGACATTTTTGATTATCGTAAATGTATCGGTGGTGACAGTGTTTCCTAGCCTCAATTCAGTTGGCAACTCGGAGGAGATACTCTTATTCTCCATGGACTTTACAGTGTCCCAGAACTTTTTGGAAAAGCTAGCCTTTGCTTTTCTAACTGACTGAGTATATTGGTTCCTGACTTCCCTGAAAAGTTGCATATCGCAGGGGCTATTCGATGCTAATGCAGTGCGCCACAGGATGTTTTTGTGTTGGTCAAGGGCAGTCAGGTCTGGGGTGAACCAGGGACTATATCTGTTCTTAGTTCTAAGTTTTTTGAATGGGGCATGCTTATTTAGGATGGTGAGGAAAGCACTTTTAAAGAACAAACAGGCATCTTCTACTGACGGGATGAGGTCAATATCCTTCCAGGATACCCGGGCCAGATCGATTAGAAAGGCCTGCTCGCAGAAGTGTTTTAGGGAGCGTTTGACAGTGATAAGGGGTGGTCGTTTGACCGCGGACCCAGTACGGACGGAGGCAATGAGGCAGTGATCGCTGAGATCCTGGTTGGAGGGCAAGTTAGTTAGGATGATGTCTATGATGGTACCCATGTTTATGGATTTGGGGTTGTACCTGGTAGGTTCCTTGATAATTTGTGTGAGATTGAGGGCATCTATCTTAGATTGAAGGACAGCCAGGGTGTTAAGTATATCCCAGTTAGTCACCTAACAGTACAAATTCAGAAGATAGATGGGGGGCAATCAATTCACATATAGTGTCCATTAGGACAGAACTCTGCTGGTTATCTCTGCAGTAGATTGCAACTCCGCCTCCTTTGGCAGTTCTATCTTGACGGGAAATATTGTAGTTGGGGATGGAAATTTCCGAATTTTTGGTGGCCTTCCTGAGCCAGGATTCAGACACGTCTAGGACATCAGGGTTGGTGGAGTGTGCTAAAGCAATGAATAAATCAAACTTAGGGAGGAGGCTTCTGATGTTAACATGCATAAAAACCAAGGCTTTTACGGTTACAGAAGTCAACAAATGAGAGCGCCTGGGGAATAGGTGTAGTGCTGGGGGCTACAGGACCTGGGTTTACCTCTACATCACCAGAGGAACAGAGGAGGAGTAAAATAAGGGTATGGCTAAAGGCTTTAAGAACTGGTCGTCTAGTGTGTTGGGTATTGAGAATAAAAGGAGCAGATTTCTGGGCGCGGTAGAATAGATTGAGGGCATAATGTACAGACAGGGATATGGTAGGATGTGAGTTCAGTGGAGGTAAACCTAGGCGTTGGGTAATGATGAGAGAGGTTGCATCTCTGGAGACACCAGTTAAGCCAGGTGAGGTCTCCGCATGTGATTGGCGCCACCCTGCGTGGTCGCCTGTTAAGCAGCTCCCATTGTCCGTGCATAAATTGTTGTTTTTAGTATGTTTTTCGTCTGTTTTTCATGGATTTAGCTCACGCTGCTGCACCCCAGGGAAAAGTTTGATATTCCGGACAAGTTGAAAAGGCGACGGCGTGGACGTAGGGCGGGATTGAAGTGTAAGAGCTTTATTAGTTAACAACAGATGGTGTAATCCGAGCCATATTACTTTTAAGCAACAGTTTTGTAGCCCGGACATTGAGCTGTTAGCCGTTAGCCTTAGACCCTACTATTTGCAGAGGGAATTCACGGCTACCATTGCTGTTATTGTTTACATCCCGCCCTCCACTGACGCAAACACAGCGTGTGACGTCATCCACTCTGTTATCGCGAGGTTACAGACCGCGCATCCCAGTGCTTTCTTTGCCATTTCGGGGGATTTTAACCATGCATCTCTCTCTTCAACGCTTCCCACATTCAAACAGTTTGTGAAGTGCCAAACCAGGAATGAAAAAACTCTGGACTTGCTATATGCTAATGTGAAGGATGCATACAACTCCACTGCACTCCCTCCCCTCAGTAGATCGGATCACAACCTTGTCCACCTCACCCCACTCTACAGGCCTATGGTCCAACAGCAGCCTGCGACTACTAGGACAATTAGGAGATGGTCTCCGGAGGCGAATGAGGTCCTACAGGACGGCTTTGAAACAACAGACTGGGATGTGCTCTGTGAGGCTCAAGGGGAGGACATCGATGGACCCACTGACTGCATAACGGACTATATACATTTTTGTGTAGACAACACTCTACCCACCAGGAAGGTACGCTGTTTTCCAAATAATAAACCCTGGGTCACCAGCGAAATGACGGCCCAGCTGAATGAGAAGAAGAGGGCCTTCAAGGAGGGGGACAAGGACAAATTGAAATGCGTCCAGAGGGAGCTGAAGTTGCGGATTGCTGAGGGGAAGAGAGGGGATAAGGAGAAGATGGAGGACAAGCTGAGGCAGAGCCAGGTGAGAGAGGTGTGGAAGGGTATGAGAAATATCACTGGCTTCAAAAAGTCAAACAGTGGGAAGACGGAGGGGACCCAGGACAGAGCCAATGAGCTGAACCAATTTTTTAACTGGTTCGATACTGGCCCTTTCCACCTCCCCTCCAGCTCCCCAGGCCACACACCCTCACGGCTGTCCCACCCCCACTTTGCTCACAACACCTCTGTTGAGACGATCAGCGACCCCACCTCCGCCCCTGCTCCCTCTGGACTGATCCTCAACACCCCCCTTCCCCCCACCTCCCCACCTGGGCTGGCTTTCACCAACAACAAAGTGAAGAGAGAGCTGGAGAGACTACATCATTGGAAAGCGGCAGGCCCTGATGGCATCAGCCCAAGGGTGCTTAGGGTCTGTGCTAAACAAGTGTGTGGAATACTCCAGCCCCACTTCAACCTTAGCCTGAGCCTAGAAAGGGTCCCTGTGCTGTGGAAAACATCCTGCCTCGCCCCAGTGCCCAAGAAGGCGCACCCCACTGTCCTGAATGACTTCAGACCTGTAGTGCTAACATTCCACATAATGAAGACCCAGGAAAGGTTAGTCCTCGCTCACCTCAGACCCCTGATGTGTACATCACTGGACCCCCTGCAGTTCGCATATCAGAGCAACATTGGGGTGGATGATGCAATCATCTACCTTCTGCAGAGGGTCTACTCTCACCTGGACAACGCAGGTTGCACTGTGAGGGTTATGTTTTTTGACTTCTCCAGTGCCTGGAGAAGTCAACGGGCCTCTGTACAAAAAGGGCCTCTGTACAAAAAGGGCCAGAAGGACCTGAGCCTCCTACTTTATGAGGAGGCTCAGGTCCTTCAACGTGTGCAGTAAACTACTGCACACTTTCTACTAGTCTGTTGTGTCCAGTGCCATCTTTTTTTGCAGTGGTGTGCTGGGAACCAACATAAAGGCTGGTGATGCTTCTCGGGTAAATAAGCTTATCAGGAAGGCTAGCTCTGTTCTGGGGATTAACCTTGCACTCTAGAGGAGGTGGTGGAGAGAAGGATCATGGCCAAACTGCTGGCCATCATGGACAACGTCACCCACCCTCTGCATGCCATGGTTAGGACACAGAGGAGCACCTTCAGTCACAGACTGATCCCATCACGGTGTGCCAGAAAGCGCTACAGGAGGTCCTTCCTGCCGGCGGCTATTAGACTATTTAATGCCTCACCGGTATGCCATGCCGTCGGCAACATAGACCTGGAACTGTTGGGGTGTTAGGACCTAGTTTAACAATTAGGCATCCATCCATCCGTGAGTAACTCTCTGGTCTGTAATCACTCATTCACTCAGGACTTATTCATTCAAAACTCATTCATTCAGGACTGTATGTACATATTCATGTACAGTTGTTATATCATTTCACATGCAATATTGTAAGTAATTCTTGGACTGAACTTACGTAGTCATTAACTCAGGACTGTATACTGGTATCCTGTCAGTAGTATATCTTTTTTCATTGCATTTAGTATATCGAATGTGCAATACGTGCATTTATCTGTAATAAACCCTGTTAATAAGGACTGTATTTTAAGGGAATTAGTATTATTACCCTAAATTATATCATACGCACATTTACCTATTTGAGTATCTCTTCCTTGTCATTTACCTGTACAATTAATTTAACCATGCAAATATTAATTTACCTGTACATTTAACCCGACTGTACATTAAGTAAACTATTATTACCCTCACTTATATCATACACGCATTTAGCTATTTATGTATCTTTCTCTGCCATCGACCTGTATAGTTAACCATGCAAATATTGTATCATTGTATAATTTTTTCACCTAACACTATAACAATATAAAGTGTACATATTCAGTCATTCACTCATACTATGCAATGCGTTTCTATAGCTTTTTGCACTCTTTTTATACTTTTTTTAATGTATTTTTATACTTTTTCAAACTGCCGCACTATGTATCATGTATCTTGTATCTGTCTTTTGTGTATTTCGTTCAGGCATTTTATTCCAGATATAAGGTGCATTAAAACTAAAAGCAGGTTTGCCCAGCTCGGTGGAGACCATAGGAACCTCAAGAGTTAACCAATCCTGTGAACGGGTTAGGCTACTCAGGTGTCTCTACTTCAACAGCAAAGTTAGATAAGACGGAAGTTCGTGAAACAAAAAGGGAGCAATGTCTGTCGGGTCTTTAGAGAAGTCCAGCCAACCTTTTGATATAGGATGCAGTGATGAGTATCGAAACTGTCATCTGTAACAAAACGAAGGGCACAATGTTAGATGGCATTCAAGCCAAGCAGTCCCCGAGCACAGCCAAAGACAATCACCTTATTGATGTCATCCAGCACACAAACATGCTTCACTCACATTACAGCCCACAGAGCTTTGTCTGTCATATTAGACATGCATCTGCAACACATTTTCACCATTTAGCAAGTACTGAGTGCATACATTTTTGTACTGGTCCCACGTGGGAATCAAACCCACAACCCTGCTACCAACAGAGCCACACGTGATCACTTGCACTATCATGGGCATACTGCATAAAGGGGTTATGCACAGTATATTATGGTCATTAGCAATGTATGGAAATATGAACAAATCAATGTATAGACAACATTAACTTAAAGATGTCCTCTGTCAATAGTTTTACTTTTCCTGTTGAAAGCGATATCCCAAGTATAAATACTGTAAAGTACACACTAAAGGGTAAAACATTATTTTGGTTGTTGTTGACAACAAGGAGTTGGTCTGAGGGTGCCCTCTCATGTCATTAACTTCCCCCCTTGCTTGAGGAATGATAGAGGAGCAATAGAGAACCACCTGTCCTCCCCTCAGCAGTCTTGACGGAAAAATAATGTTTATTCGACCAGTTTGTGTTTACTGTACAGTAACTTTTTAAAATTGTGTGTGTGTGTGGGTGTGTGTGTGTGTGTGTGTGTGTACATGAGGCATGGTCCAACACACCCTGTCTATCTTTGTGTGGGTGGGGACACCCGTGGCAGCTTTGGGTTATTTGTGTGTGCTCTGAGGCGTTCTGTTATAATGTGGTTAAAGGTGTTGCTGAAGCTAGTTTCTTCTACCCAGAACTTGGCTTCAAGCGCTGCCTCAGATGAAAATGTCATCCTGTCTGTTTTTTAGTCATCTCAACAAGGGTATCCTGTCAGCAGTTTCACATCTTTTCCAAAATACTTTTGTAGTTGCCATTAAGATGTGACTGTAAAATAGGTCATTCAAATTCCTCCATCTGCTGATTAGATGATACACGGGTCAGAGGAAGCTAAATATTTTACTCTAACTGCTTGGAGAATGCAGAGGATTACAATGACTCTAATAAATTCTATACCATTTCAAGTTCCACTAATATCACGTCATATCACATGGTTACTATTAAATTATAATTTTGATTACTTTGTTAAACCCATGAGAACTTGTAAAGAACCTATCTGCAGTGATGTGTATTCATGGATGCCAAGGGAAGCCATGCTTTCACAAATATTTGACCAATATCATTTTTTTTATAATTTATCTTTCGTCTCTCTGTGTTTTCATCATTTTCCTTCAATTCGCAAGTGGCTGAATCTCACGGGAGAAATCATCAGAGCGAGGGCAACGGCGCCCCTCTGTCTCAGTATGTGTAGCCCATTTATCTGACGCTGTCTGAACCAAAATAGTATGACATGTTGCCGCAGTAGCATTTGATTGATTGATGCCAGCAATTCTGATCTAAACAAATTAATATATTGTGAAACTGCACTGAGACAATTGAAGCTCAATATGTAGCCACATGTTATTTAGGAACATTGATAGGTATCTTTATATTTGTTTTAACTGTATTAAACTAAGCATATATAGTTAGACTCACCGGTCTGTCATTTGGCTATTCTAATTGGTTAGCCTGATTATGATGATAGCTAGCTAACGTTAGCTGTGTTGAATTCAATTTAGCTTGCTAAGCTAACCAATTAGAATAGAATTAGGAACATTGATTGGTATCATATATAGCCTAGTTGATTTGATGATGTTTAAATGTTTCAGTTGAAATGGTGCTGGAATAGCGGAGGCAGCGCTCCTGTTCTCTTTGTGATGACTTGCAGTAACTCTGTGGTTCTAGATCAGTAGTTGTTTAGTAAACTGTCAAAAACATGAACTTGTTTGACCACACGGTAGTTAATGTAACTGTTTGTTACATGCAACATTTGCTTTGTGGACTTTAGATGTTGCTCTCCGGTTTTGTGATGAAACAAATGTATGTGTAGTTGAATTTGTTCTGCCACTGTGTGACTTTTTGTTGTCTCGACCTAATTGTATATGATGGGGGCGAATGAACGGATGGGTTATAGAGCAAACAACGCAATAATCATAAAGTATAGTGCATTCGGAAAATATTCAGACCCATTGACTATTTCCACATTTTGTTACGTTACAGCCTTATTCTAAAATGTATGAAATTGTTGTTTTTTTACACACAATACCCCATAATGACAAAGCAAAAACAGATTTTCAGAAAATGTTGCCAATATATATATATATATATATATATATATATATATATATTTAAAAAATGATATCACATTTACATAAGTATTCTGACCCTTTACTCAGTACATTTTTGAAGAACCTTTGGCAGCCTCGAGTTTTATTGACGTATGACGTTACAAGCTTGGCCCACCTGTATTTGGGGAGTTTCACCCATTCTTCTCCACAGATCATCTCAAGCTCTGTCAGGTTGGATGGGTAGCATTGCTGCACAGCTATTTTCAAGTATCTCCAGAGATGTTCAAGTCTGTGCTCTGGCTGGGCCACTCAAGGACATTCAGAGACTTGTCCCTAAGCCGCTCCTGCGTAGTCTAGGCTGTGTGCGTGCTTAGGGTTGTTGTCCTGTTGCGAGGTGAACTTTCTCCCCCGAGTTTGAGACTCAAAATTGAGCTCAAGTGCATCCTGTTTCCATTGATCATCCTTGAGATGTTTCTACAACTTGATTGGAGTCCATCTGTGGTAAATTCAATTGATTGGACATGATTTGGAAAGGCACACAACTGTCTATATAAGGTCCCACAGTTGACAGTGCATGTCAGAGCAAAAACCAAGCCATGAGGTTGAAGAATTGTCCAAAGAGCTCCGAGACAGTATTGTGTCAAGACACAGATTTGGGGAAGGGTACCACACATTTCTGCAGCATTGAAGGTCCCCAAGAACACAGTGGCCTCTATCATTCTTAAATGGAAGAAGTTTGGAACCACCAAGAATCTTCCGTGAGCTGGTCACCCGGCCAAACTGAGCAATCGGGGAAGGGTCTTGGTCAAGAACCCGATGGTCACTCTGACAGAGCTCTACTCTTTGTTACTCTGTGGAGATGGGAGAACCTTCCAGAAGGAAAACCATCTCTGCAGCACTCCACCAATAAGACTTGCAGAGTTAAATAAAAGCTACATGTTTTTTTTATCTGATTCTACTGCTTGCATCAGTTACTTGATGTGGAATAGAGTTCCATGTAGCCATGGCTCTATGTAGTACTGTGCGCCTCCCATAGTCTGTTCTGGACTTGGGGACTGTGAAGAGATCTCTGGTGGTATGTCTTGTGGGCAGGGTTGCCAGGTCAAGCTACAATTTCTAGCCCAATGACCACTCAAAACCTGCCCAAAAATGGCCTGAATTATTATTTTTTTCACAGCAAGAGAAGAGTTGCCATATTTCTACAATATAAAAAAATCCATAATGTTATGAAGCCAATTAAGAAGGAATATCATAGTATCTTGTAAAATGTATTGCAAGTTACATAATAAAATAATTTGAAATGTGGCAAGAGAAAAGATAAATTTGCCCTTATTAAACTCACCAGATCATTTACCAAAGGGGGTGTGGTATATGGCCAATATACCACGGCTAAGGGTTCTTGTTATGCATGACGCAACGCGGAGTGCCTGGATACACCCATTAGCCGTGGTATATTGGCCATATACCGATAGAGCTTTGATCATTTCCAATTTGATTAACTAAACATGTCCATTAATAATTGCATAACACAAGGCTACAACAACAGTAAACTAAAGTTATAGGCTATTTATTAAATTGGTTTGCCAGCTACACAAGTGAAGAAGCCTCTGCTGTCAAAAAAGAAAAACAAGACACAACTGACTTTTGCCAGACAACACCTGCGTAAAGTCAGTTGTGTCTTGATATTATTTTTTGAGAGCAGAGGCTTCTTCCTTCCTGACCTCCCATGTAGGCCAAGTGTGTGCAGTCTCTTTCTGACAGTGTACCCATGCAATTCGACATTGATTGTGGCAAGAGAGGCCTGTAGATCCCTTGATGTTACCCAGGGGTTCTTAGAGACTTCTATGAGAATCTTTCGGTCAGCTCTTGGGCTGACTTTGACGAATTGCTTGGAAATGGATTTGTAACCCCTCCCAGACTCATGGGCATCAATAATCTTTCTTCTGAGGGCCCCGGGTAGGTCTTTTGACCTTTGAATGATGTGTTACCACACACCCATATGGTTAAGTCCAAACCAGACCAATTTTCATATCTTTATGGAAGGCTGGACCCTCTCTAATGTTTTCTAATCATTTGCACTTTGGTACAACTAATTCTAATTTTAGCAATTTTATGTGATGGTAAAGGTAGTGGTGTACTAACTTTTTCCCCATAAGGAAAAGGCATTTATTTTTATTTTAATTGCATAACATTTTCAAAAGCACCATTGTTTTGTGTGATTTGTTAAATTGTGTAACCTTTATCAGTCAATAGTGTTGAAGTGAAGATTAAATATCCATTTATCCAAATATGTATAATAAAAGAGAACTTTCCAGGGGGTGTACTGTACTTAAAGATGAATGACATAAAGGATGAAGCTTTGAAGCACTTAACAGGAACTGAGAGTTGACTGTTGCTCTCTCTACCTCCTTCCTAGAAATATTAACATACAGTAAAAAACAAAACTGTGTCTCACAAAGTAACTTTCTATACACAAAGCTCCTATTCCCCATTCAATAACACGTAAAATATACATTTATAATACATGTAATGTAATCAATAAGGTCTAAGATAGTGACAGGAATAAGTATATTTCAAGTTAGATCTGAAATCGTGAAAGGAATCAGTATATTTCAAGTTAGATCTAAAATAGTGAAAGGAATAAGTATATTTCACGTTAGATCTAAAATCGTGACAGGAATAAGTATATTTCAAGTTAGATCTAAAATAGTGAAAGGAATAAGTATATTTCAAGTTAGATCTAAAATAGTGACAGGAATAAGTATATTTCAAGTTAGATCTAAAATCGTGAAAGGAATAAGTATATTTCAAGTTAGATCTAAAATCGTGACAGGAATAAGTATATTTCAAGTTAGATCTAAAATAGTGAAAGGAATAAGTATATTTCACGTTAGATCTAAAATCGTGACAGGAATAAGTATATGTCACGGTGTGTTGGATATATGGGACGATAGACGGAGCGTTCGTGGAGTGTCATCCTTTTTATTTATATGAGTTGTATTCACGAGGCATATAAATCAAAAAGGAGAGTATTATTAAACTAACTAACAATCAAACAAAAACACGGTGACTTACTGTGGCTGCTGGCAGTGCAGACAAACACAAAGAATAATGATCCACACACAGGTGGATCTGGGCAGATCTTAAATACCATCCCCAATCAGAGACAACGCTAGACAGCTGTCTCTGATTGGGGATGATAATCTCCCTGATAATGTGTGAGAGCCTGGTTGTGTGCCTCTCTCCTCCCCTAGGTGGGAGTAAGAGGCCTTACCACAACCAAGCCCTCACAGTACCCCCCCCCCCTAAGGTGCGGACTCCCGACCGCACACATACAATCCCCCCTCTCCTGAAAAGAAAAAATGTCCAAAACTAGGGGGGACATGGCGGGGTACTGAGGTGGTTGCTGGTGGGGGCTCCGGGCGTGGCACAGGCTGTGAGAGTAGCTTTCCTCCTACCTCTCCGTTGCACGCCCGGTCCGGTCCGGACCCCGGCGCGGTGGTTCCCCCCTCAGTACTCCCGCCATTCACCAAGTCCTGTCTGGACCCTGGTGCGGGAGCCCTCGACCCTGGAGAGGGGCTGACAACCGGCCCCGGACTGGGCACCGGTGGAGCGGACTGCTCCGTCACTGGAGCGACGTAGACGACCGGCCCCGGACTGGGCACCGGTGGAGCGGACTGCTCCGGCACTGGAGAGGCGCAGACGACCGGCCCCGGACTGGGCACCGGTGGAGCGGACTGCTCCGGCACTGGAGCGACGTAGACGACCGGCCCCGGACTGGGCACCGGTGGAGCGGACTGCTCCGTCAATGGAGCGACGTAGATGACCGGCCCCGGACTGGGCACCGGTGGAGCGGACTGCTCCGGCACTGGAGCGACGCAGACGACCGGCCCCGGACTGGGCACCGGTGGAGCGGACTGCTCCGGCACTGGAGCGAAGCAGACGACCGGCCCTGGACTGGGCACCGGTGGAGGAGGCTCCAGGCCTTGAGCTGTGGCTGGAGGCTCCGGGCTGCTGACCTTCGCTGGAGGTGGCGGGGCGCTGACCTTCGCTGGAGGTGGCGGGGCGCTGACCTTCGCTGGAGGTGGCGGGGCGCTGACCTTCGCTGGAGGCCTCGGGCTGCTGACCTTCGCTGGAGGCCTCGGGCTGCTGACCTTCGCTGGAGGCCTCGGGCTGCTGACCTTCGCTGGAGGCCTCGGGCTGCTGACCTTCACTGGAGGCCTCGGGCTGCTGACCTTCACTGGAGGCCTCGGGCTGCTGACCTTCACTGGAGGCCTCGGGCTGCTGACCTTCACTGGAGGCCTCGGGCTGCTGACCTTCACTGGAGGCCTCGGGCTGCTGACCCTCTCCGGAGACCTCAGGCTGGATGCCGTGCCCACCCTGGGCACCGACGCAGAGGTGGTCTTCCGCCCTGCAGCTGGTCTGGTTGTCGGCCCCAGACTGGGCACCGACACGCTATGGAGCTCCTGCTCCACAGCGTGGCTGAACGTCGTGCCCACCCTGGGCACCGACGCAGAGATGGTTTCCAGCCCTCTGGTTGGGCTGGCTGTCGGCCCCAGACTGGGCACCGACGCGCTATGGAGCTCCTGCTCCACAGCGGGGCTGAACGTCGTGCCCACCCTGGGCACCGACGCAGAGATGGTTTCCAGCCCTCTGGTGGGGCTGGCTGTCGGCCCCAGACTGGGCACCGACACGCTATGGAGCTCCTGCTCCACAGCGGGACTGAACATCGTGCCCACCCTGGGCACCGACGCAGAGATGGTTTCCAGCCCTCTGGTTGGGCTGGCTGTCAGCCCCAGACTGGGCACCGATGCGCTATGGAGCTCCTGCTCCACAGCGGGGCTGAATGTCGTGCCCACCCTGGGCACCGACGCAGAGATGGTTTCCAGCCCTCTGGTGGGGCTGGCTGTCGGCCCCAGACTGGGCACCGACACGCTATGGAGCTCCTGCTCCACAGCGGGGCTGAACGTCGTGCCCACCCTGGGCACCGACGCAGAGAGGGTTTCCAGCCCTGTGGTTGGGCTGGCTGTCGGCCCCAGACTGGGCACCGACGTGCTATGGAGCTCCTGCTCCACAGCGGGGTTGAACGTCGTTCCCACTCTGGGCACCGACGCAGAGATGGTCTCCAAACACAGAGCTGCGCTGTCGACCCTCGCAGTAGGCTCCGTGTGAGGAATGGGTGAGCGCGCCACTGCTCTGCTGCGAGGCGCAGGCACGGGCCGTACCGGGCTGGGGAAACGCACCGTTGGGCTGGTGCGTCTAGCTGGCACGGGTCGCTCCGGGCTGGAGACACGCACCATGGGGCTGGTGCGTGGAGCAGGCGCGGGCCGTACCGGGCTGGGGAAACGCACCGTTGGGTTGGTGCGTTTAGCTGGTACGGGACTCACCGGGCTAGCATTGCGCACCGATGGTTTGGTGCGCTGAGTCGGTCTCCTCCTCCTCCGACTCTGGACCGGCGCTGGAGGCACCGGACTGGGAACTGGCGCTGGAGCACGACTGTCCCTGTCGTGCCTACTCCACCGCCAATCCCCATCCTTTGAGGGTTCCTCCGGGAACCCCCACGAGTGAGGGAACAGAAGCACATCGTCGTCGTCTTCCTCCGACTCCTCTCTGTACTCCCGTTCCCACGGCTGTAAGGGCTCCTCCTGGAACCCCCACGAGTGCAGTGGTCGGGGCTCCTCTCCCTCGATCCCCGACCACCCCCATAGCCCCCCCCCAAAATCCGTTTGAGGGGTTTTCTGGGCTCCAGGCTGGTCCTCAACCCTAGCCCGGTGACGTGTCCTCCGTCTCCGGCGCCTCGGCTGCTCCGGACCCCAGCCTTCCTCCACCGAGCGATAATAGGAGTGTTCCTCCTCGGTAATTTTCCCCATACCGAGGAGGATATCTCCTAATGTAATCCCCCGTTGCGTCCCAGGGTGGTGGATCATTCTGTCACGGTGTGTTGGATATATGGGACGATAGACGGAGCGTTCGTGGAGTGTCATCCTTTTTATATATATGAGTTGTATTCACGAGGCATATAAATCAAAAAGGAGAGTATTATTAAACTAACTAACAATCAAACAAACAAACAAAACAAACAAACAAAAACACGGTGACTTACTGTGGCTGCTGGCAGTGCAGACAAACACAAAGAATAATGATCCACACACAGGTGGATCTGGGCAGATCTTAAATACCATCCCCAATCAGAGACAACGCTAGACAGCTGTCTCTGATTGGGGATGATAATCTCCCTGATAATGTGTGAGAGCCTGGTTGTGTGCCTCTCTCCTCCCCTAGGTGGGAGTAAGAGGCCTTACCACAACCAAGCCCTCACAGTATATTTCAAGTTAGATCTAAAATTGTGACAGGAATAAGTATATTTCAAGTTAGATCTAAAATCGTGACAGGAATAAGTATATTTCAAGTTGGAACCCAACACCAGTTATATGAAATGGTGCCAAACTTTTACTGTCACTAAGTATGATCATATTTATTTTACAGTTATAAAAAAGTTTAAATCTTATAATAAGTAATTTATATATTTTTTGTTATTACATTTAGAAAACATTTCAGTCATTTTAAGCCTTATTGCCCTACTTTTGCTGAATAGGAAAAAAACTTGACTTTTCATATTTTCATAATATTTCTACTATGTACTTGAGCTTCTGTCTTTAAAAGTGAGTACACCTCAGGAATATATAACTATTTTTACCAGAAAGGTGAGTTCCAGAACTTTCTAAAACTATGCAGCATTACCAGTTATTGTTAATGGCCACCTCTTGAGTAAGTCTATTTAATTGAAGAGGTTTTAAAGGGTCGTTTTTGATAATGAAATTAGTGCACTCTTTGGTAACACTTTACTTGACACCCAGTTTTAAAGTTTATTTCTTAAATCCTTTGTGTCACTTTACTTGGTCTAAGAAATCAAACTTTATGACACTACCAAGAAGCATTATGACCATCATAATCATATAAGCCAGATAGGCTTATCACATACATGCCCTTACAGTGCATTCTGAAAATATTCAGACCTCTTGACTTTTTCCACATTTTGTTACGTTACAGCCTTATTCTAAAATTGATTACATTTGATTTTTTCCTCATCAATCTACACACAATAGCCCATAATGACAAAGCAAAAACTGATTTTTTTTATGTTTGCAAAACAGTTCAAGAGAGAAGAAACCACTGGGTCAAAGAGGCCAACAACACTCTAACTACAGTCGTGATCAAACGTTTTGAGAATGACACAAGTATTGATCTCCACAAAGTTTGCTGCTTCAGTGTTCTTAGATCTTTATGTCAGTAGTTACTGTGGTACACTGAAGTATAATTACAAGTATTCCATAAGTATCAAAGGCTTTCATTGACAATGACATTCAGTTTATGCAAAGAGTCAATATTTAGAGTGTTGACCCTTCTTTTTCAAGACCTCTGCAATCCGCCCTGGCATGCTGTCAATTAACTTCTGGGCCACATCCTGACAGATGGCAGGCCATTTTTGCATAATCAATGCTTGGAGTTTGTCAGAAGTTGTGGGTTTTTGTTTGTCCACACGCCTCTTGAGGATCGACCACAAGTTCTCAATGGGATTAAGGTCTGGGGAGTGTCCTGGCCATGGACCCAAAATGTCGATGTTTTGTTCCCCGAGCCACTTAGTTATCACTTTCGCCTTATGGCAAGGTGCTCCATCATGCTGGAAAAGGCATTGGTCGTCACCAAACTGTTCTTGGATGGTTGGGAGAAGTTTCTCTCTGAGGATGTGTTGGTACCATTCTTTATTCATGGCTGTGTTCTTAGGCAAAATAGTGAATGAGCCCACTCCCTTGGCTGAGAAGCAACCCCACACATGAATGGTCTGAGGATGCTTTACTGTTGGCATGACACAGGACTGATGGTAGCGCTCACCTTGTCTTCTCCGGACAAGGTGTTTTCCGGATAGCCCAAACAATCGGAAAGGGGATTCATCAGAGAAAATGACTCTACCCCAGTCCTCAGCAGTCCAACCCCTGTACCTTTTGCAGAATATCAGTCTGTCCCTGATGTTTTTCCTGGAGAGAAGTGGCTTCTTTGCTGCCCTTCTTGACACCAGGCCATCCTCCAAAAGTCTTTGCCTCACTGTGCGTGCAGATGCACTCACACCTGCCTGCTGCCATTCCTGAGCAAGCTCTGCACTGGTAGTGTCCCGATCCCGCAGCTGAATCAACTTTAGGAGACGGTCCTGGCGCTTGCTGGACTTTCTTGGGCACTTTCACAACAATTGAACCTCTCTCCTTGAAGTTCTTGATGTTCCGATAAATGGTTGATTTAAGTGCAATCTTACCAGCAGTAATAACCTTGCCTGTGAAGCCCTTTTTGTGAAAAGCAATGATGACGGCACGTGTTTCCTTGCAGGTAACCATGGTTGACAGAGGAAGAACAATGATTTCAAGCACCACCCTCCTTTTAAAGCTTCCAGTCTGTTATTCTGACTCAATCAGCATGACAGAGTGCTCTCCAGCCTTGTCCTCGTCAACACTCTCACCTGTGTTAACGACACAATCACTGACATGATGGCAGCTGGTCCTTTTGTGGCATGGCTGAAATGCAGTGGAAATGTTTTGGGGGGATTAAGTTCATTTTCATGGCAAAGAGGGACTTTGCAATTAATTGCAATTCATCTGATCACTCTTTATGACATTCTGGAGTATATGCAAATTGCCATCATCAACACTGAGGCAGCAAACTTTGTGGAGACCAATACTTGTGTCATTCTCAACTCACACACTTACGCAGGGCCGTGGCAATACCAGGAAAGAGGAACAGACTTTGTTTCTGTTTATCTTAGACATACAAGGAGGGGACTCCACCCAGTCGAAAGGTATAAGCACAGTATACGCTTGTGTGACTTGTATGTTGTGTTTTGGCTCCAACTCCAAGCAGGCTCTCATTTGCCTTTTACTGAGGAGTGGCTTCAGTCTGGCCTGATTGGTGGAGTGCTGCAGAGATGGTTGTCCTTCTGGAAGGTTCTCCCATCTCCACAGAGGAACCCTGGAGCTCTGTCAAAGTGACCATTGGGTTCTCCCCCGATTGCTCAGTTTGGTCGGGTGGCCAGCTCTAGGAAGAGTCTTAGTCATTCCAAACTTCTTCCATTTAAGAATGATGGAGGCCACTGTGTTCTTGGGGATCTTCAATGCTGCAGAAATGATTTGGTACCCTTCGCCAGATCTATGCCTCGACACGATCCAATTTCTTCGACCTCATGGCTTTGTTTTTTCTCTGACATACACTGTCAACTGTGGGACCTTATATAGACAGTTGTGTGCCTTTCCAAATCATGTCCAATCAATTGATTACTGTATATAAAAACAGTTGTACATATATGTGTCATTACAGTGTTATTAAGTCTAAGACACTGCATCTCAGTGCTAGAGGTGGCACAACGGACAACCTGTTCGAATCCAGACTGTATCTCAACCGGCCGTGATTGGGAGTCCCATAGGGCGGTGCACAATTGGCCCAGCGCCGTCCGGGATTGGCCTGTGTAGGCCGTCATTGTGAATAAGAATTTGTTCTTAACTGATTTGCATAGTTAAATAAAGGTTAAAAAAAATAAAAATAAAAATATATATTTATATTATGATATGGTTATGACCGTGTCATAACGTGGGTATGAAGTAAAGTGTTACCTGTTGGTAAATGTCATATTCATTTGTTAGCTGACCGTATTTAACAAGTCGCTTAGGTCACGTCAGTACATCCTGACGTCTGCCTGCTTTGCTTTACATACAAAGACACGGCCACGTGACTCACTGTCTGTAGGAACCAGGCTCTGAGGGGTGGGCCTTCCTCTTCTGGCTGTGCCGGGTGGAGATTATAACCATACATGGCCATTAAGTCCAGATTTTTCTCAAAGATGATCAAACGTTCACAGATGACCAGCAGGGTCAAATAATAATCACAGTGGTTGTAACAAGAGAGAATATCCCATGAGAATTGAGAGTAACGATTATTATGACTAGTCAATTATTACTGCATGTCCATTCCTTTGTTACCAAAAAGGGATCAGAATCGAAACATGCTTCTAACACACAGTGCATGCAGAGTATCCAGCAAATTGCCTGATACTGCAGATGAAAACATGATGTATGAATGGTATTAGTGGCATGAGAGACTCAGAGACCTGCATATATGTCATGATCAAAATCTGAGTCTGTATTCACAAAGCATATCAGAGTAGGAGTGCTGTTCTAGGTTTAGTTTAACCTTGTAAAATCATAATGAATTACAGGGGGGGAACTGATCCTAGATCAGCACTCCTTCTCTGAGAAGCTTTGTGAATACGGGCCTTGGTTTGTGTCTCTACAAAATAATTTGGACCAGTCAGAGAGTTAATGTAGGTCTAGCTACTGCCCAGGTTTTTCATCTAGTTCTTCTCTCTCTCTCTGTCTCTCTCTGTCTCTCTCTGTCTCTCTCTGTCTCTCTCTCTATCTGTCTCTCTCTCTCTCTCTCTCTCTCTCTCTCTCTCTCTCTCTCTCTCTATCTGTGTGCCAAAACCACAAACAACTCTCCTCTGATGTTAAGGCATCAAAAGTGAAGAGACAGCTAGATTAACAGGCAGCATTCTTTCTTGGAATAGTCAGGGAAACCAGACAGGGGTAATTACTGCACCGGACTGCTGTAGTGATAAATGTATGTCCACCATTCGTCGTGCGCGCAAGCCAGACCTCTTACTCGCTGCTGTTTTCTAGCTCCTAATCTCCTGAAGTCGACAACAACAGATCAAGCTTTATTTATACAGCACATTTCAGACATGGAATGCAACGCAATGTGCTTCACAGGAAGAAAAAAATATATAAAAATAAAAACTGAAATATTTACTACACAAGTAACATAAGAGGATAAAAACACAAGAATAACAATAAAAATGACTAAAAAGTACACTGAGGGAAGAAAGGTGTGTTTTAAAAATGTCCTCAGGTTCTCTGGCAGGCTATTCCAGAGGCTGGGGGCATAGTAACTAAAGGCTGCCTCTCCATGCCTCTTGGTCCTAGACTTCCGGATAGTTAAAAGGCCAGTGCCAGAGGACCTGAGGTACCTACTGGGTACACAACTTAAAAGCATGTCTGACATGTATTGGGGTAAACAATTGTGGATTGATTGAAAAACCTTTAAAAATCTTAAAATTAATTGTAAAGCTCACAGGCAGCCAGTGCAGAGACTTTAAAACCGGTGTAATGTGTGTTCTCCGTCTGGTCTTGGTCAGTACTCTTGCTGCAGCATTCTGTATGTTTTACCGTTGACCAATGCTTTCTTGGGTAGATCAGACCTTGGGTAGGTCACATTCTTAATGTTTGATACGAAATTGAGTTCAGAATCTAAAATAACACCTCGATGCTGTGATCCTGGGGTTTAAAATCAGCGCACGCCTACAAGTTCCACTCTGCTGCAGGACTTCAAACCCCATGATTTACCAGGTTAGAATACGCTGTCAATCACTCACGTATAACCCATTGAGAGTGCTTTGCTGTTCACATCAAAGAGACATCCATTGCTGATTTGTCAAATGAGAGCGAATTGACAGTTGACACCACTACTTTTATACGTTTTTGTTTGATTGTGCCTTTGTCCAATCACATATGACACTACTCCTTTTTGTTGAAACTCCTTTTGGTTGAGACCTCACTATGGTAGGTATTTTTATCCAGGGCAAATCCAAACTGTCTGATGATTGAATGTCTGTTTAGTAAATATTTGCAACAACAATGAGCTCGGTACAGCCAGTAGATGGGAGCATTGCTTCTTAAATAAATTCTGCCTAGCTGTGTGTGTATGTGAGTGTGGTGTGCCTGAGGATTTCTTTGACAGCCTAGAAAATGGCACTGACTTCACCGACAGTAAAGTGGCCCTTTAAAATTTCCCCATCTAGGGGAGGAGATGATTACACTTTACAGTACTAGAACGCAAGTTAAAAACATCTAATGACACTGTGATAATAAGATAACAGATGCCGTAGGTTCATTTAACAGTTTATGACTAAATGTGACTGTCATTAACAGTTTGTGTCAAAACACTTAAGGGTTCACTATATTAATTGTTTATGACATCTGTTACATCAGTGTTATATCAAAGGGTTCAAGTCGGGATATTTAGAAGATCATCATCTCCAAATGATGATAAATAATCATATCTGATTATTTTGTTTGCTGACTGAGATATGAAGTACAGTTAGACTTCCAACAGGGATGTTGTGTTTATCTCCCAAATGTAACCTTTATTAGCTAGGCAACTCAGTTAAGAACAAATTCTTATTTACAATGACGGCCTACACCGGCCAAACTCGGACGACGCTGGAGCAATTGTGCGCCGCCCTATGGGACTCCCAATCACGGCCGGTTGTGATACAGTCTGGAATCGAACCAGGTTGTCTGGTGTGTCGCCTCTAGCACTGAGATGTATATTTAGTGATTGTGAAAATCAAATTAAATCAAAAGTTATTTGTCACATACGCCGAATACAACAGGTGTAGACCTTACCTTGAAATGCTTACTTACAAGCCCTTAACAAACAATAAACAATAAATGCAATAAACAAAAGTTAAAAAAGTAATGAAATAAATAAAATAACGAGGCTATATACAGGGAGTACCGTATCAATGTGCGGGAGGGGGGGGCAAATAGTCCAGGGTAGCCATTTGATTAATTGTTGAGCAGTCTTATGGCTTGGGTGTAGAAGCTGTTAAGCTGTCTTCCTCTGACACCGCCTGGTATAGAGGTCCTGGATGGCATGAAGCTGAGCAGTTGCCATACCAACCAGTCAGGATGCTCTTGATGGTTCAGCTGTAGAACTGTTTGAGGATCTGGGAAGGAAGCGGCGTTGCTGTGCTCTAAACAACTGTCTTGGTGTGTTTGGACCATGACAGTTCGTTGGTGATGTGGACACCAAGGAACTTGGAACTCTCGTCCCGCTCCACTACAGCCCTGTCGATGGGAATGGGGGCGTGCTCGGTTCTCCTTTTCCTGTAGTCCACAATCATCTCCTTTGTCTTGATCACGTTGAGGGAGAGGTTGTTATCCTGGCACCACATGGCCAGGTCTTTGACCTCCTCCCTATTGGCTGTCTCTTAGTTGTCGGTGATCAGGCCTACCACTGTTGTGTTGTCGGCAAACTTGGTGTTGGAGTCGTGCCTGGCCATGTAGTCGTGGGTGAACAGGGAGTACAGGAGGGGACTAAGCATGCACCCCTGAAGAGCCCCCGTGTTGAGGATCAGCGTGGCAGATCTGTTGTTGCCTACCCTTACAACCTACCCTGACCACCTTCTGTCCAGGAGGGAAAGGGCATTGTAATGGATTGTAATTGAGATTGCGGCATCTGTGGATCCAGTCAAGTCAGCTGCTTGATCTAAAGCTTGTTCATAGAGTTCTTGTGGGAAACGACAGAGACTTCTTCTTCTCGGTTTTTATGATTTTTGAGGTCCCCCAATCCTTTGATGTCCCCCCTCCCCACACACATACACTGAAACCTTAGCCATTAAAATAACTAAATTGATCAGAAATACAGTGTAAACCTTGCTAATGTTGTAAATGACAATTGTTGCTGGAAACGGCTGATTTTTTTTATGGAATATCTACATAGGCGTACAGAGGCCCATTATCAGCAACCATCACTCCTGTGTTCCAATAGCACGTTGTGTTAGCTAATCCAAGTTTATCATTTTAAAAGGCTAATTGGTCATTAGACAACCCTTTTTAATCACAGCTGAAAACTGTTGTGCTGATTTAAAGAAGCGATAAAACTGGCCTTCTTTAGACTAGAAACTGAAGATCTCATTAAATAGTACCCGCAAAACACCAGTCTCAACGTCAACAGTGAAGAGGTGACTTTTTCTTTGCAACTCTGCCTAGAAGGCCAGCATCCAGGAGTCGCCTCTACACTGTTGACGTTGAGACTGGTGTTTTGCGGGTACTATTTAATGAAGCTGCAAGTTGAGGACTTGTGAGGCGTCTGTTTCTCAAACTAGACACTCTAATGTACTTGTCCTCCTGCTCAGACACTCCTGTGCCAGAGCAGTCCGCTCCACCGGTGCCCAGTCCGGGTCCGGTCGTCTGCTCCACTCCCATGCCAGAGCAGTCCACTCCACCGGTGCCCAGTAGGGGTCCGGTCGTCTGCTCCACTCCCATGCCAGAGCAGTCCGCTCCACCAGTGCCCAGTCCGGGTCAGGCCATTTGCTCCGCTCCAGTGCCAGAGCAGTCCGCTCCAACGGTGCCCAGTCCGGGTGCGGTCGTTTGCTCCACTCCCGGGCCAGAGCAGTCCACTCCACCGGTGCCCAGTAGGGGTCCGGTCGTCTGCTCCACTCCCATGCCGGAGCAGTCCGCTCCACCTGTGCGCCTCCCCAGTCCAGTACGTTCCATGCCGACTCCCTGCACTCGCCCTGAAGTGCGTGTCACCAGTACGGTGCCACCGGTGCCTGCTCCACGCACCAGGCCTCCAGTGCACATCTCCAGTCCAGTACGTCCCGCGCCGGCTCCCCGCACCCGACCTCCAGTACGTGCATCCAGCCAGATGCCTGTAGCGCCGGCTCCACACACCCGACCTCCGGTGCGCCTCCCCAGTCCGGTACGTCCCGTGCCGGCTCCCCGCACTCGCCCTGAAGTGCGTGTCACCAGTCCGGTGCACCCAGTGCCGGCTCCACGCACCCGACCTCCGGTGCGCCTCCCCAGTCCGATACGTCCCCTGCCAGTGTGTAGTGCAATGGTGATTGCGTCATCAGTGGATCTGTGGGGCCCGTAATTGTAGTGGGTCTAGGGTGTCGGGTAAGGTGGAGGTGATATGATCCTTAACTAACCTCTCAAAGCACTTCATGATGAAAGAAGTGAGTGCTACAGGGCAATAGTAATTTAGTTCAGTTACCTTCTGTGTGGCTGTATGACTATCATAGACTACTTGGCTAATTTTCATTGAGTTCACTGGCCATATTCAACTTATGATGTTCAGTACAACCCGTTCCCTTGGGAGTCCCTGAAATGTCCATGTAATGTTTTTTAATCACAGCTTTTGTTCAGCTGGTTCAAAGCTGATATGAATGAAGCTTAGCTTAGCTGCTCCCACCAACCCACGGGACATCTGAAAGGTGCCTGAGGGCAGGATGTTTTACTGATTCCTGCTCCTTCTGTATGTTCTTAAAAACCCGAGGTGTTCATTGCATTTTTAGATGTTTTTTATGCAGGTGGTGTTCTCAGGCAGAAAGAGGTGCTGTACACTATCTCCTGGGAGCAGATGGAACACTGGAAAAGGTTAAGGCCCATTCCACACGTTTCACAATAAATGGATACCTCCATTTCATGGAAAAGGTTAATAGGAAAGCACTGTTCAAAAAGTGTGTGTTAAGTTTGTTCAGCCATAAGTCACTTTTTAGAATAATTTAACTGAATTGGCTAACACAGAATCACAAAATAGCACGGGTAAACTATGGGTGATCTCTTTTTAACCCCCTAGAGTCGATTGACACACCGGTGCGTCAATCTTAGGTATTTTTTTGCTTATGTCTGTGAGGGCTTGGTTGTGATAAGGCCTCTTACCCCCACCTAGGGGAGGTTGAGAGGCACACAACCAAGTCCTCACACTTCTATTAGGGAGATTATCATCCCCAATCAGAGACAGCTGTATAGCGTTGTCTCTGATTGGGGATAGTATTTAATCCTCACACAAATCCACCTGTGTGTGGATCATTGTTCCTGCTTGTCTGCTTCGTGTGTCAGAGAGCAAGTAAGTCACTGTGTTTTTGTTTATAGTCGTGTTTTTTGTTTGTAATAGTTATATTTTTTCACTCTCCTTTTTATTTGTTAATGCTTCGGGAGAACACCTCATTTCAAATAAAAAGGATGACACTTCACCAGCGCTCTGTCTATCGTCCCGTATATAATACGCACCGTGACAGAATGATCCACCACCCTGGGACGCAACGGGGGATTACATTAGGAGATATCCTCCTCGGTATGGGGAAAATTACCGAGGAGGAACACTCCTATTATCGCTCGGTGGAGGAAGGCTGGGGTCCGGAGCAGCCGAGGCGCCGGAGACGGAGGACACGTCACCGGGCTAGAGTTGAGGACCAGCCTGGAGCCCAGAAAACCCCTCAAACTGATTTTGGGGGGGGGCTATGGGGGTGGTCGGGGATCGAGGGAGAAGAGCCCCGACCACTGCACTCGTGGGGGTTCCAGGAGGAGCCCCTACAGCCATGGGAGCAGGAGTACAGAGAGGAGTCGGAGGAAGACGACGACGATGTGCTTCTGTTCCCTCACTCGTGGGGGTTCCCGGAAGAACCCTCACAGGATGGGGATTGGCGGTGGAGTAGGCATGACAGGGACAGTCGTGCTCCAGCGCCAGTTCCCAGTCCTGTGCCTCCAGCGCCGGTCCAGAGTCGGAGGAGGAGGAGACCGACTCAGCGCACCAAACCATCGGTGCGCAACACTAGCCCGGTGCGACCCCGTACCAGCTAAACGCACCCAGCCAACGGTGAGTTTCCCCAGCCCGGTACGGCCCGCGCCTGCTCCGCGCACCAGCCAAACGGTGCGTTTCCCCAGCCCGGCGCGACTCGTGCCAGCTAAACGCAACAACCCAACAGTGCGTTTCCCCAGCCCGGTACGACCTGTGCCAGCTAAACGCATTAGCCAAACGGTGCGTTTCCCCAGCCCGGTGCGACCTGTGCCAGCGCCTCTCATCAGAACAGTGGTGCGTTCCCCCAGTCCAGTATGCCCCGTGCCTACTCCTCGCACGGAGGCTACCGCGACGGTCGCCAGCACAGCTCTGTGGTTGGAGACCATCTCTGCGTCGGTGCCCAGAGTGGGCACGACGTTCAGCCCCGCTGTGGAGCAGGAGCTCCATAGCGCGTCGGTGCCCAGTCTGGGGCCGACAGCCAGCCCAACCACAGGGCTGGAAACCCTCTCTGCGTCGGTGCCCAGGGTGGGCACGACGTTCAGCCCCGCTGTGGAGCAGGAGCTCCATAGCGTGTCGGTGCCCAGTCTGGGGCCGACAGCCAGCCCAACTACAGGGCTGGAAACCATCTCTGCGTCGGTGCCCAGGGTGGGCACGACGTTCAGCCCCGCTGTGGAGCAGGAGCTCCGTAGCGTGTCGGTGCCCAGTCTGGGGCCGACAGCCAGCCCAACCACAGGGCTGGATACCATCTCTGCGTCGGTGCCCAGGGTGGGCACGACGTTCAGTCCCGCTGTGGAGCAGGAGCTCCATAGCGCGTCGGTGCCCAGTCTGGGGCCGACAGCCAGCCCAACCAGAGGGCTGGAAACCATCTCTGCGTCGGTGCCCAGGGTGGGCACGACGTTCAGCCCCGCTGTGGAGCAGGAGCTCCGTAGCGTGTCGGTGCCCAGTCTGGGGCCGACAGCCAGCCCAACCACAGGGCTGGATACCATCTCTGCGTCGGTGCCCAGGGTGGGCACGACGTTCAGTCCCGCTGTGGAGCAGGAGCTCCATAGCGCGTCGGTGCCCAGTCTGGGGCCGACAGCCAGCCCAACCAGAGGGCTGGAAACCATCTCTGCGTCGGTACCCAGGGTGGGCACGACGTTCAGCCCCGCTGTGGAGCAGGAGCTCCATAGCGTGTCGGTGCCCAGTCTGGGGCCGACAGCCAGCCCCACCAGAGGGCTGGGAACCATCTCTGCGTCGGTGCCCAGGGTGGGCACGACGTTCAGTCCCGCTGTGGAGCAGGAGCTCCATAGCGTGTCGGTGCCCAGTCTGGGGCCGACAGCCAGACCAGCTGCAGGGCTGAAGACCACCTCTGCGTCGGTGCCCAGGGTGGGCACGGCATCCAGCCTGAGGTCTCCGGAGAAGGTCAGCAGCCCGAGGCCTCCTGTGACGGTCAGCAGCCTGAGGTCTCCTGTAAAGGTCAGCAGCCTGAGGCCTCCTGTGAAGGTCAGCAGCCCGAGACCTCCGGAGAAGGTCAGCAGCCCGAGACCTCCGGAGAAGGTCAGCAGCCCGAGACCTCCGGAGAAGGTCAGCAGCCCGAGACCTCCGGAGAAGGTCAGCAGCCCGAGGCCTCCTTTGAAGGTCAGCACCCCGAGGCCTCCGGTGAAGGTTAGCACCCCGAGACCTCCGGAGAAGGTCAGCAGCCCGAGACCCCCGGAGAAGGTCAGCAGCCCGAGACCCCCAGAGAAGGTCAACAGCCCGAGGCCTCCAGAGAAGGTCAGCAGCCCGAGGCCTCCAGTGAAGGTCAGCAGCCCGAGGCCTCCAGTGAAGGTCAGCAGCCCGAGGCCTCCAGTGAGGGTCAGCAGCCCGAGGCCTCCAGTGAGGGTCAGCAGCCCGAGGCCTCCAGTGAGGGTCAGCAGCCCGAGGCCTCCAGTGAGGGTCAGCAGCCCGAGGCCTCCAGTGAGGGTCAGCAGCCCGAGGCCTCCAGTGAGGGTCAGCAGCCCGAGGCCTCCAGCGAAGGTCAGCGCCCCGCCACCTCCAGCGAAGGTCAGCGCCCCGCCACCTCCAGCGAAGGTCAGCGTTCCTCCAGCGAAGGTCAGCGTTCCGCCACCTCCAGCGAAGGTCAGCAGCCCGGAGCCTCCAGCCACAGTTCAAGGCCTGGAGCCTCCTCCACCGGTGCCCAGTCCAGGGCCGTTCGTCTGCTTCGCTCCAGTGCCGGAGCAGTCCGCTCCACCGGTGCCCAGTCCGGGGCCGGTCGTCTGCGTCGCTCCAGTGCCGGAGCAGTCCGCTCCACCGGTGCCCAGTCCGGGGCCGGTCGTCTACGTCGCTCCATTGACGGAGCAGTCCGCTCCACCGGTGCCCAGTCCGGGGCCGGTCGTCTACGTCGCTCCAGTGCCGGAGCAGTCCGCTCCACCGGTGCCTAGTCTGGGGCCGGTCGTCTGCGCCGCTCCAGTGCCGGAGCAGTCCGCTCCACCGGTGCCCAGTCCGGGGCCGGTTGTCAGCCCCTCTCCAAGGTCGAGGGCTCCCGCACCAGGGTCCAGACAGGACTTGGTGAATGGCGGGAGTACTGAGGGGGTAACCACCGCGCCGGGGTCCGGACCGGACCGGGCGTGCAACGGAGAGGTAGGAGGAAAGCTACTCTCACAGCCTGTGCCACGCCCGGAACCGGAACCGGAGCCCCCACCAGCAACCACCTCAGTACCCCGCCATGTCCCCCCTAGTTTTGGACTTTTTTTTTCTTTCAGGAGAGGGGGGATTGTATGTGTGCGATCGGGAGTCCGCACCTTAGGGGGGGGGGGTACTGTGAGGGCTTGGTTGTGATAAGGCCTCTTACCCCCACCTAGGGGAGGTTGAGAGGCACACAACCAAGTCCTCACACTTCTATTAGGGAGATTATCATCCCCAATCAGAGACAGCTGTATAGCGTTGTCTCTGATTGGGGATAGTATTTAATCCCCACACAAATCCCCCTGTGTGTGGATCATTGTTCCTGCTTGTCTGCTTCGTGTGTCAGAGAGCAAGTAAGTCACTGTGTTTTTGTTTATAGTCGTGTTTTTTGTTTGTAATAGTTATATTTTTTCACTCTCCTTTTTATTTGTTAATGCTTCGGGAGAACACCTCATTTCAAATAAAAAGGATGACACTTCACCAGCGCTCTGTCTATCGTCCCGTATATAATACGCACCGTGACAATGTCACCATCAAAATCTGTCAGTTTAAACTAGATATATCTGTTGTTTTGCATTGGATGCATCTTATTCCATCACATCTGCCAGTGTTGCAGTAAAAGGTGGCAGAGCTAGAGCGGTGTTTGTCAGACCATGAGACATCCCGAAAATCGGTCTTCTTATGTAAATGTCTGTAGCGTCCAAACATAATGACAAATCAAAAAATGTTTTTTTAGAAATGTTTGCTAATTTATTACAAATAAAAACTGAATTCTACAAAGCAAAGGTGGCCAGCATATGGACAGAAGGACAGAGCAGCATTGACTCATTCTTGACCACCACAGGTGTCCATGTGTACAGCCAGGGCCACCCCAGGCAGAAGGCCATAACAGAGGCTATACTGCAAGACCTGATAATTTCCTGCAACCTGCCTATGTCCTTAGTGGACAACCCTCACTTTAGGCATTTTATGTCAGTGGTAGATATAGACAAGTAAGTAGCCCCATGTTGATCAGGCGCCGGCATGACTTAACACTGAACAAAGCGGCTACAATCAAAAGTGCCCTAGAGAAGCCAGAATCAGTGTCTGTCACTGTAGATATATGGACTGACAGGACCATGAGGGGCTTCAGCTACCACTTGTCAAAACCTCCAGACTGTTCTCTGGCTACCACAACAAGATCAGCTACCACCTGCCAAACATCCAGACTGTTCTCTGGCTACCACAACAAGATCAGCTACCACCTGCCAAACATCCAGACTGTTCTCTGGCTACCACAACAAGATCAGCTACCACCTGCCAAAACCTCCAGACTGTTCTCTGGATACCGCAACAAGATCAGCTACCACCTGCCAAACATCCAGACTGTTCTCTGGCTACCACAACAAGATCAGCTTTCCACCTGCCAAAACCTCCAGACTGTTCTCTGGCTACCACGACAAGATCAGCTTTCCACCTGCCAAAACTTCCAGACTGTTCTCTGGCTACCACAACAAGATCAGCTTTCCACCTGCCAAAACCTCCAGACTGTTCTCTGGCTACCACAACAAGATCAGCTTTCCACCTGCCAAAACTTCCATACTGTTCTCTGGCTACCACAACAAGATCAGCTAGAAGAAAGGAGACATAAAGTCTGTCAGAGCAGAGATTATTCACTACATTCAAGTATCTTCTGATGAAAATGAAGTTGATTGCTTGGATTTTTGGAGAATCCATGCAAAAGACTTTCCAAGGCTCAAGCATGTAGCAATGACAGTGTTGTCTGTGCCTGTCAACAGTGCCCCAGTGGAGAGAGTGTTTATCCATGGAGGCCTCATCGTGAGCCCTCATCGTGCCAGGCTCAGTGCAAGGACGCTGACAAACTTGATATTTCTGAAATGTAACCTGTCTGCAACAGAAATGTTCACTGTCTTAGCACACAGGACGTCGTTTGCTACTTGTTACAGGAAATGATATTTCTGTTGTTAAGTGTCCAGGTCAGTAAGTATATTTTGGGGATGAAGGTCATTACGTTTGATATATAGGACACTTTAGTAGTGCAGGTATTGAACAGTTGTCAGTCATTTTGGTTTACATTCATACTTGTCATTTATCTTCCCTCACCTACAGATGTTCTGTTTGTGTGACAGAATGAAGTGAAATGTAGACAATGTCTGACACAAAATACCATGCACTTTAAAAAGTAATGTTTGCTTTTTTTCATATCCGGTTCAATTACTTTTATTAATGTAAACTTGTCTACATTTTAAAAGGACATTTATTTTGATTTAAATAGTGCCTGATGTGCTTTCTTTCATGCAAGTATGGACTAATGAACAAGGGAGTCTCTTCAAAACATTTACAAGGTTTATAGACCTAACACACAGCAGGCAGAAGGCCATTGACAAAAGGAACTTGAGACTTGACTTAGACTTGGCTCTAAAATACTTGAGACTTGACTTCAAAGACTTGTGAACATCTCTGGTGTCCACATACTTTTGTATATAGAGTGAATTTGGAAATTATTCAGACCCCTTCTCTTTTTCCACAATTTGTTACAGCCTTAATCTAAAATGGATTAAATTATTTTAATCCCTCATCAAATAAGGTATTTCAGTTTTTTATTGTTACATAAGTATTCAGACCCTTTGCCATCCTGTTTCCATTGATCATCCTTGAGATTTCTATACTCCCCATCCAACCTGACAGAGATTGAGAGAAATTCCCCAAATACAGACTCAAAGCTGTAATCACTGCTAAAGGTGCTTCAACAAAGTACTCAGTAAAGGGTCTGAATAATTATGTAAAGGTGATATTACAGTATTTTTTATTTTTACTTTTGCTAAAAAATCGAAAAACCTGTTTTTGCTTATCATTATGGGGCATTGTGTGTAGATTGATGAGAAAAAAACAATTCAATCAATTTTAGAAGAAGGCTGAAACGTAACAAAATTTTGAAAAAGTCAAGGGGTCTGAGTACTTTCGGAATGCACTGTATGTGAGTCTCTTTATATTCAGTCACCCTGACTCTTGACGATAACAGAGAGAGGAGGAGGAAGAGTGAGAGAGAGAGAGATCGCTTGTGCCGTCCACAATCCATCGTGCTGCTTTGTTGTAGTGTGAATTCGTTCCTCTTTGATTTGATCAAGACACACCTTCCCCATTTACCTGACAGGGCCGTCCCCTGGTTACCTCAAATCAAACACACCTATTGACAGGGGGAAAGATTATAACACCATTGAGGATGCTTATCTTGCATTATGATTCAAGGAAAATGACATTTGATGAACCAATAATGCATACAATCAGTTGATGTTTGTCAGTTACAGAGGCATTCACTGATGCTAATGAACTGCTGAGAAAGTCGAATGCTACAGTACAGGTCGCAGTTGCAAATGAGAACTTGTTCTCAACTGACCTACCTGGTTAAATAAAGGTGAAATAAAAAAAAAAAAAACAGTGGCAGGCACTTTCACTTCTCTAAAATGACAAGGTGGAATACCTCAACTTGAACCTGGTACAGAACCTCAGTGTACTCCGAACGCTGCACTCTAGGAAGTGGTGTGTGTGTGTGTGTGTGTGTGTGTGTGTGTGTAAATGACTGAGAGAGGAGGATAGGGAGAGAGGAGGGATGGAGAGGAGGATGTAGAGAGAGAGATGAGAGAGAGCTCTGCGCATTTTAAAAACCTCAGTGCAGAGCGTCTCTCAGATTCACTCTGGGATGTTTAAAAATACTCTTCCAAACAGTGCTTTGACCTTTGCAAGGTAAATATTAGATGACAAACTTGAAATGAGTCCACCTCCTCACAGAATATTGACTTTTGCTATTTCAAGTGTGGGGAAAAAGTCAGTATTTTCAACCAGATGGAAGCGGAGACGGCTACATTTTGTCTCATCATCCATCTTGCCAATGAGTCATGGGCCCGATTCCTAGAATCCTCCGAGATTTTCCAATGGTTTATTTGAGGATATTGAGGACACGAGAAAGTGGGTAAAATTCCTAATTTCGGGTCCATCTTCAGCCTGAATTTCATCCCATACAAATGTTGAGAATTAGAAAATATGGCCAGAGTGTTGAAGTGTTTGTGGAGGAACTCATTTTTCACAAAATAGCAACATGATGGGGCGAGAGACCGCAGTTCAATGAGGCATTTTAGTAGCATAGCGCTTTTCAAGAGACTCAAAGCCTTCGAGGATAGGTGTGACGTGTTATTTTTAGGCGTTAGGTATTTAAGTCTCTATGATTCAGTCATTCCATGGTTCGGGTGTTGTAGAGCCTCTCTGGTAAGCAGGCCAGTGCAAACATTTAGAGGGAGATGACACATGCATCAACTATACATCATCCAACTGCCGGTGCCCAGAATAGCCCAATTGCCCTCATTGAGGTCTGTTACTATTCATGGCACAAAGACCTAGCGATGCCACCAGACAGAGTTTAGTCATGCTTGCCATGCAGGATCCTGGTATTCTGGTGACTGCCCACATTCTGGTTTTATCTTTCAGTGGTTGTCAATTGCGGTGCTCTGGTAAATTCTCTACAGAAATAAGAACCAAGGAGAAAAAGGCATTCTGTTCCTCTGTCACCTCAGCCCACATTCACACCCACACACCCACACACACCCACACCCACAAGTGCACAAATACAGTCTACAAGCTACTGAGCCAGATGTCTGTGTCAGGGGAGAAGCTACTGAGCCAGATATCTGTGTCAGGAGAGAAGCTACTGAGCCAGATGTCTGTGTCAGGGGAGAAGCTACTGAGCCAGATGTCTGTGTCAGGGGAGAAGCTACTGAGCCAGATGTCTGTGTCAGGGGAGAAACTACTGAGCCAGATGTCTGTGTCAGGGGAGAAGCTACTGAGCCAGATGTCTGTGTCAGGGGAGTATCTACTGAGCCAGATGTCTGTGTCAGGGGAGAAGCTACTGAGAAAGATGTCTGTGTCAGGGGAGAAGCTACTGAGCCAGATGTCTGTGTCAGGGGAGAAGCTACTGAGCCAGATGTCTGTGTCAGGGGAGAAGCTACTGAGCCAGATGTCTGTGTCAGGGGAGAAGCTACTGAGCCAGATGTCTGTGTCAGGGGAGAAGCTACAGGTGGTAGCCAATTTTAAGTACTTAGGCATCGTAATTGATTCCAACCTCTTTTAAAAAGCAGGTGAAAAAGGTAACGCAAATAACCAAATTCAACCTACTTAATTTCTGATTTGATTACAAAACTGTACTTCAATGATATGATGCTCCCCCACTTAACATACTACTTGAGTAGTTGGGCCCAAGCTTGCTGTGCAACATTAAAACCCATTCAGTCTGTCTACAAACAGGCTGTACCACAACCGGCCATGATTGGGAGTCCCGTAGGGCGGCGCACAATTGGCCCAGCGTCGCCCGATTTTGGCCGGTGTAGGCCGTCATTGTGAATAAGAATTTGTTCTTAACTGACTTGCCTAGTTAAATGAAGGTTATATTTTAAAATATATATACAAATATATATATATATATATATATATATATATATATATATACATATATATATATAAATTGTTGTTTTAGTATGTTTATCCCAGTGCTTTCTTTGCCATTTCGAGGGATTTTAACCATGCATCTCTTTTCAACGTTGCCCAAGTTCAAACAATTTGTGCCCACCCAGGAATAATACAACTCTGGACTTGTTATGTGCTAATGTGAAGGATGCATACAACTCCACTGCACTCCCTCCCCTCGGTAGATCAGATCACAACCTTGTCCACCTTACCCCACTCTACAGACCTATGGTCCAACAGCAGCCTGCGACCACTAGGACCATTAGGAGATGGTCCCCGGAGGCGAATGAGGCCCTACAGGACTGCTTTGAAACAACAGACTGGGATGTGCTCTATGAGGCACTGTCCCCACTGTCCTGAATGACTTCAGACCTGTAGCTCTAACATCCCACATCATGAAGACCCTGGAAAGGTTAGTCCTCGCTCACCTCAGACCCCTGGTGTGTACATCACTGGACCCCCTGCAGTTCGCATATCAGCGCAACATCGGGGTGGATGATTTAATCACCTAGCTTCTGCAGAGGGCCTACTCTCACCTGGATAACGCAGGTTGCACTGTGAGGGTTATGCTTTTTTACTTCTCCAGTGCCTTCAACACCATTCAGCCCCTGCTACTGGGTGAGAAGAGGATGAAAGTGGAAGCACCCTTAGTCTCCTGGGTCACGGACTACTTGACCGGTAGGCCACAATTTGTGCGACTACAGAGCTGTGTGTCAGAATGGGCAGTGAGCAACACAGGGGCCCCCCAGGGAACGGTCCTGTCCCCCTTCCTGTTCACTCTACACCTCGAACTTCAGATATAACTCCGCAATTGTAGGGTGCATCAGGGGTGGGCAGGAGGAGGAGTACAGGAGCACAATCAATGGCAAGAGCCTGACAAGAAAACCCAAATTTATGGCAGCAGTTCCACAAAGTCTGCCACGAGAGGTGACTTGTAATCCCTAGCTTTGTATTGCCGCTTTCCATGTGATCTGTTGTCTGTATCTTGTGAGGTGTGTAAACACTTGATGATGCTGTTTGTATGTGGCTTCTATGAAAGCGACCTGTGTTTGCGTGTGATCAGGGTTGTATTCATTCCGCCGATTCTGTTGAAAAACTTTTCTCAAACAGAAGCAAAAGAAACCAGGATAAACATACCTGAATTTGTCCATCCGAATCTCATGTTTTGTAAATGTATTTTTTATTTCACCTTTATTTAACCAGGTAGGCCAGTTGAGAACAAGTTCTCGTTTACAACTGCGACCTGGCCAAGACAAAGGAAAGCAGTGCGACTAAAACTACAACATAGAGTTACACATGGGAATAAACAAACGTACAGTCAATAACACAATAGAAAATAGAAAATATACGTACAGAGTGTGCAAATGTAGTAAGGTTAGGAAGGTAGGACAATAAATAGGCCATAGTGGCAAAATAAATTACAAATTACCATTAACACTGGAGTGATAGATGTGCAGATGATGATGTGCAAATAGAGATTCTGGAGTGCAAATGAGCAAAAATAACAATATGGGGATGAGGTAGTAGGCTGGGCTATTTACAGATGGGCTGTGTACAGGTGCAGTGATTGGTAAGCTGCTCTGACAACTGATGCTTAAAGGGAGATGGTAGTCTCCAGCTTCAGTGATTTTGTAATTCGTTCCAATCATTGGCAGCAGAGAACTGGAAGGAATGGCGGCCAAAGGAGGTGTTGGCTTTGGGGGTGACCAGTGAAATATACCTGCTGGAGCGCATGCTACGGATGGGTGTTGCTATGGTGACCAGCGAGCTGAGATAAGGCGGAGATTTACCCAGCAAAGACTTATAGATGACCTGGAGCCAGTGGGTTTGTCGACGAGTATGTAGTGAGGGCCAGCCAACGAGAGCATACAGGTCGCAGTGGTGGGTAGCATATGGAGCTTTGGTAACAAAATGGATGGCACTGTGATAGACTACATCCAATTTGCTGAGTAGAGTGTTGGAGGCTATTTTGTAAATGACATCGCCGAAGTCAAGGATTGGTAGGATAGTCAGTTTTACGAGTGCATGTTTGGCAGCATGAGTGAAGGAGGCTTTGTTGCGAAATAGGAAGCCGATTCTAGATTTATTTTTGGATTGGAGATGATTAATGTGAGTCTGGAAGGAGAGTTTACAGTCTAACCAGACACCTAGGTATTTGTAGGTGTCCACGTATTCTAAGTCAGACCCATCGAGAGTAGTGATGATAGTACGGTGGGCAGGTGCGGGCAGCGTTCGATTGAAAAGCATGCATTTAGTTTTACTAGCGTTTAAGAGCAGTTGGAGGCCATGGAAGGAGTGTTGTATGGCATTGAAGCTTGTTTGAAGGTTAGTTAACACAGTGTCCAAAGAGGGGCCAGATGTATACAGAATGGTGTCGTCTGCGTAGAGATGGATCAGAGAGTCACCAGCAGCGAGAGCGACATTGTTGATATATATAGAGTTGGCCGAAGAATTGAACCCTGTGGCACCCCCACAGGCCCTCCGATTTGACACACTAAACTCTGTCTGAGAAGTAGTTGGAGAACCAGACAAGGCAGTCACTTGAGAAACCAAGGCTGTTGAGTCTGCCAAGAAGAATGAGTCGAAAGCCTTGGCCAGGTCGATGAAGACGGCTGCACAGTACTGTCTTTTATCGATGGCTGTTATGTTATCATTTACTACCTTGAGCGTGGCTGAGGTGCACCCGTGACCAGCTCGGAAACCAGATTGCATAGCAGACGGTGGGATTCGAAGTGGTCAGTTTGCAACTGTTGGACTAATGATTACGTATTGAATGTGTCACTGTCTGTCACCTTGATTACTAACATTTTTCTCTCAACCTGTGTACCTACTGTGCGTTATAAACTTTAATTGATAGGCTAGGCTGTAACAACCTCATGATGGGTATAGGGAAAATTTGAGTATTATGATTGGAATATGAATGACAGTTATCTAACACGCTGTAATTGAAACAAGACCATGCTCATTCAAATAATGTTCTTAGTGGCAGTTCACTAAGGATAGCAAGGTTAGACTGTGATTTTGAGGAAAGAGAGGGAGAGAGAGATGGGGATAGAGAGATGGGGATCAAAAGGGATGGAGAGAGAGAGGGAAGTAGAGAGGGAGATGGAGGAGAGAGGAAGAGAGGGGGAGGTTGAGAGAGGGGAGTAGGGAGAGAGAGATAGACAGAGGAAGAGGGATTTAAAGGGAGGGGGAGTGATAGAGAGGAAGAGGGGGAGATAGAGTGAGAGAGAGGAAGAGGGGGAGATCAAGGGAAAGAGGTGGTAGTTGAGAGGGGGGGGGGCATGTTGAGGATGAGCGAGATAGGGAGGGAGAGAGATAATGCGGCATACTGCCTTCATAATCCCTGGTGGTAGGTGGTGGAAATGGTGATGTGTTTAATGTACTATTTACAGGCGACCCCTGGCTAGCGGCTCCTGCTGTTTTATGGCTAATTCATCTGACATCAAATTGCTCGGTGGACAAGGCGAGGCAGCTTGATTGTAATCAAATAATTTTCTCCTTAACCTGTGGGGGGAGTGGAGAGAGATGGCGGCTTTGATGTACTTCCTCAGACTTAGTAAGTGGCCAGAGTGCGAAGGGAGAGAGGAGGAGAAGAGAAGCAAGTTTTTCTGCCAGTCTAGCAGAGCTGGCTTCTCCGAGGGGCTGCGGGGGGGCGAGATGCCCCTGTAGGCCTTTTCAACGCCTGCAGCTTGCAGGAAACTGGATTCCGCTGTGTACTAGGCAGTTGGAACATGGCCAAGACAAGGAAAACAACCTTCGATTTGGGGTTATGATGGGGTTAGACAGTTGAACTAAGCTCATGAGGCATTTATAAGTGATATTTCTCAAGAATCAATGAGTATACTATCAAAAATGTGTTTTTGACTGTATTGTCTAGAAAATACAATATAGCCTAGGGTTAAAAACCTCTTAAATGTAAAGTCCCCATATTTGGGGACCCTAAAGAAATCAGTCTGGTATGAGAATGGTAGCCTCTATCTGCAAAAGAAGCTGAGTACCTTGGCTATTGAGCTGTGCCTTCACATTTTTGGTATGTCTTACTACCATATATGGGCATGCGGATTTATAAGGGCAGGCCGAGCCGATGACCTCATTTCAAAATGGCTGCTACCTACGTTCCGGTTAGCGTTGTGAAATATAAATGAAATAAACACGGAATACGTTGATACACACCGAAAGCAGGGACTCCACAGATCATGAGGATATGTTTTTTGTCTGCCTGTGACCTACCATTATTGGTCACCAGCCCGAGAGTCACAATGTTTATTTTAGACAATGTTTTAACCAAACAGCAAACATCTTACAAGGTAAGTTTCGATTTGGTCTGTGTTTGAGTTATAGCTAAATGGGGGTATCAAAGTAATCCTTAGATCGGTAGGAACAAATCTAGCATAATGCAAATGTTATATGATGATGTAAGACTTAATGGCAACATCAAATGCCCACTGAGTGTCTATCTTTGTCTATCTTGGCACACATCAACACCATTATCCCAGAAACCCCAGACCCACTCCAATTTGCATACCGCCCCAACAGATCCACAGATGATGCAATCTCTATTGCACTCCACACTGCCCTATCCCACCTGGACAAAAGGAACACCTACGTGAGAATGCTGTTCATTGACTTCAGCTCAGCGTTCAACACCTTAGTGCCCTCCAAGCTCATCACTAAGCTAAAGACCCTGGGACTTGACGGGCCGCCCCCAGGTGGGAAAGGGAGCAGGTCAGAGACCTGGCAGTGTGGTGCCAAGATAACAACCTCTCCCTCAATGTGATCAATACAAAGGAGATGATTGTGGACTACAGGAAAAGGAGGGCTGAGCACGCCCCCATTCTCATCAAGGCAGGGCTGGCTTTAGCCTTCTAGTCCCCTAAGCAATATTTTGTTGGGGGGCCCCATTCTTGACGACAGAGAAAAATGTCAGTTTAAAGTAAATTTCCTGCAATTATGCTAATTTTGCCATGGGGTAAATTATGTCTGAGTGTTGGATTATGCCCCTGGATACAATGGTGCCGTCTGGTTTGCTTTATTTAAGGAACTTTTACATTTGACTGTAATTTTAGCAGTTACATTTACTTTTGATTCTTAAGTAAGTTTAAAACCAAATACTTTTTAGACTTTTACTCAAGTAGTATTTTACTGGGTGACTTTTACTTGAATCATTACCCATTTCCACCACTGGGTAATAGATAGTGAGAAATTTGTAAAAAACTAAACGGCACCAAAGCACACACGTTGCCAGTCACCAGTGACTTCATAAGCTGATTGTGGCCTGGCTGCTCAATGTGCCTGCTAGCTACTAGCTTCATTGACAAACACAGAGTTGGAACTTAGCTAGCCAGCAAGCGTGTAGCTTGTGCTTTATTTACGATAGTTTGATAGCTTGCAGAGGATGAAGTTGTAGACATGTTATTGTTCTCAGAAATAAGTCCTGAGCGCACAGCCATACTTCCCCGACTCGATAGACTTTTTAAAGAAATTTCCCCCTCTGGGATCAATAAAGTATCTATCTATCTATCTATCTATCTATCTATCTATCTATCTATCTATCTATCTATCTATCTATCTATCTATCTATCTATCTATCTATCTATCTATCTATCTATCTATCTATCTATCTATCTATCTGCACTAACTAGTTTAGAATGCTTTTTTTTTTTCTTGAGAAACACTGCACCAAACACCTTAGCTAGATGTTAAATTGCGCGACTCTGCAAAAACATCTAAATTAATGATAGATTTCTTGATTACTTCTGACTATTTGGTCCCGCTTTAAATTATGTTCATCATGTTTGGGATGCTCTGGATCAACGAGTACAATAGCGTGCTCCAGTTCCCGCCAATATCCAGCAATATCGCACAGCAATAGAAGAGTGGAAAAACATTCCACAGTCCACAATCAACAGCCTGATCAACTCTATGTGAAGGAAAGTTGTCACAATGCATGAGGCAAATGGTGGTCAAACCAGATACTGACTGGTTTTCTGATCTACGCCACAAACTTTTTTTTAAGGTATTGTATCTGTGACCAACAGATGCTTATCTGTATTCCCAGTCATATGAAATCCATAGATTAGGGTATAATACATGTATTTCAATTGGGGGATTGGAATGATGCAGACAGATTATAGCTTCCATCAATGTAATTATCTACCCAAACTTACAACCAAATAACAACCACCTAATTGCAGCATTACCACAAAAATGGAAGAGGAAAGTGGAAGGAGGAGAAAGTAAGGAACTTGTCCGTCGGACCTGAAGCATTAAAGACCAAAATTGGTCAAAGAAAATTGTGATAAATAAAAAACTATACCAGTTTCATTTAAGGACCAAAAAATGGACAGCTGTGCCATTTAGATTGCAAAATGGCACATGGTTTATGAACTGATAAGCAAAACGACGCCGGATTAAAAAATTATTGCAACCATTAGAATGTTATATACATGGGGGATACAACCTTTCCAGCTCAGCAGATGTTGCTGCGAAGAAACTGAGTCATTTGATCATTTATTTAGGTACCTTTAAATTATTGTCCATACGTAGCTTGTTTTTGGTCACAGGAATTGCAACTTTTACCTGGAGCTAACTCTGCAGATAGCACTAGTGGGTGATTTGAAAAGTCATGGTCAATCGATCAACAATATAATAATACTTTTAGCAAAAAAAAATTTTTCTTCCATTTACAATCTGTAGAAACTATGAGAATAGAAAGGTTCAGAACTTTAGTGAAACATCACGGCACAGTTGAAAAATATATGGCAAATATACATTTTTTATTTATTTTTTATTTCACCTTTATTTAACCAGGTAGGTCAGTTGAGAACAAGTTCTCATTTGCAACTGCGACCTTTATTAGACCGAAATCTAATATGGATGGTGTTAAGATATCGATGGGAGGGGTTGAATGGAGCTGAAGGGTGGGACTAATAACAACAAGATAACTAATGTATATAGGTTCAGAACTTTTGTGAAACAACACAGTTAAAAATACTGTATATGGCAAATAAAAATCTAACTGGATTGATATCAGAAATAGATTGGGTTGAGGTTGAGGGTAGAGAAAGGACAGGACAGGAGTAAAAACAAATAAAATATAACTATTGTAAAATAGATTGTGTCTGTTAAATGTAAATAGTATGTATTTGCTGGAAGTAGAAGCCTAAGTGTTGTTGTTCATTAGTTTACTCCCATTAGTGGAGGAATGGTAGGGTTAGTGGAAAATAATGAAGGAATACATATTTATTTTTTAAAATATATATATATATATATATATATATATATATATATATATATATATATATATATATATATATATATATATATATACAGTACCAGTCAAAGGTTTGGACACACCTTCTCATTCCAGGATTTTTCTTTATTTTTACTATTTTCTACATTGTAGAATAATAGTGAAGACGTCAACACTATGAAATAACACATATGGAATTATGTAGTAACCAAAAAAGTGTTTAACATATTTTATATTTGAGATTCTTCAAAGTAGCCACCCTTTGCCTTGATGACAGCTTAGCACACTCTTGGCATACACACATTTATCACAAAAAAAGTGTTATAACTGAATGCACCACAAACATCTTTCCAGGTTGCCGATGCATCCTCTTCCCCATGCAGCCTCTTTCAACACCGCGAGTAGGGGAAGTGTTTTGCTTTGATGTCCAGTCAGCTCATATTGTTGCTACCTTAGCTGTTGTACTAGCTAATATGCTACTGAACAGTGATGCTAGCAGTTGTGAAATGCATATTTTATTTTATGTATTTAACCTTTATTTAACTAGGCAAGTCAGTTAAGAACAAATTTCTATTTACAATGTCGGCCTACCAAAAGATAAAAGGCCTCATGCGGGGACGCAGGCTGGGATTAAAAATAAATACATAAAAAATGCATGCACCCCCAGTCAAAAGTTTGGAATATTACTAATTCAAGGGGTTTTCTTCATTTGCACTATTTTTTACATTGTAGAATAAAAGTGAAAACATCAAAAGTATGAGATAATGCAAATGGAGTCATGTAGTAACCAAAAAAGTGTTAAACAAATCAAAATATATGTTATATTTGAGATTCTTCAAAGTAGCCACCCTTTGCCTTGATGACAGCTTTGGCATTAATGGCATTCTTTCAACCAGCTTGAGTAAATTGAGATGTTTTTGTCAATGGCCTATACAGAATAACCCATAATGTCAAAGTGGAATTATGTTTTTCAAAATATTTACAAATTCATACAAAATTAAAAGCTGTTTTGAGTCTTGAAGAACAATCTGGCCTTCATGGCCATGTATTCTTATAATCTCTAACCGACAGACAGAAGAGGACTGGCCACCCCCAGAGCCTGGTTCCTCTCCAGGTTTCTTCCTAGGTTTTTGCCTTTCTAGGGAGTTTTTCCTAGCCACCGTGCTTCTACATCTGCATTGAGGTTTTAGGCTAGGTTTCTGTATAAGCACTTTGTGACATCTGCACTTTGTGATGTAAAAAGGGCTTTATATTTGATTGATTGATTGATTGATTGATTGATTGAGTCAATAAGTATTCAACACCTTTGTTATGGCAAGCCTAAATAAGTTCAGAATAAAACATTTGCTTAACAAGTCACATAAATTGCATAGACTCACTCTGTGCACAATAATAGTGTTTAACATGATTTTTGAATGACTAACTCATCTCTGTCATTGCTAACCAGGCATTAATTTATTAGAACTTATTAGAAAATTTAATTAATAAGTTAAATACTCACCAGACAACTTTTTTTCTTCTCCCCCTGACTCATCGTCAATGGTTACTAGTCTTGGAATACATGCGTTTTCACCAGAGACGTCTTCTGGTAAACAGTTTGCTACTAGTGGCAATAAATATGGTTGCCACAGATTTAAAATAGAATCTCAATTGAATTGTTTGCCAGAAAAAACCTCTGGTGAACTGTTTGACACTAATGGCAATAATATTATTGGTCAAATAAAAAACATGGGCTGGCGCACAGCCAGAGAAATGTATTATATGTAGAGGTGCTGACTAACTTCTTCAGGGTGCCTAAATAAGGCACAGTGATGCCAAACGTTGGTGTTTTAAACAATAAATTGCTGGGAGTTTATACATAGAGTGTGCGACTCTCTTTATTATTTTTATAGATAATATTATTGGTGCCAAAGGTTTTCTGGCATATCATAAATTTGCCACAAACATGCAGTAAATTTGCAGCAACAAATTAATTTTTCTAAGGACACTGTGTTTTTTTTTAATTATTTTTTATTTTACCTTTATTTAACCAGGTAGGTCAGTTGAGAACAAGTTCTCATTTGCAACTGCGACCTGGCCAAGACAAAGCAAAGCAGTGTGACAAAAACAACACAGAGTTACACAGTAAACGAACATAGTCAAAAACACAATAGAAAATCTATATACAGAGTGCAAAAGTGTTAATATGAGTTTAAATAAATATGGCCGCCCGATTTGAGCTATCATCAACCGTACGGGGTAATTACCTCAGTCGTTCTTTCACTATCATTGTCAGGGTGAAGTCAAGGATCATTGAGGTCAACAACGCTGCGTAGTGAAGTGCAGTAGCACAGGAAAGTTCTCTTGGAGGTTGATTTGAGAGAGGGGCCGCCAAGGGGCCACTATTGCCTTCGTCCTAGACGGCAGCCCGAGCAATGACCCTTCATACCCTCCCTAACACACCACTCCCCCTTCAAGCCCCCTGCCCAGGCCCAAACCACGGCCTGTCATACACCCCTCTTCGCCTGATGATGGAATCGCAGTGATCAGAGATGTCCTCCTACGGTTCTCTGAACTCACACCCCCCAGTCCTCCTCACTGAAGTAAGAGGGTTTGTCAGGCGTTTAGTATAGGACCGGTTGGTCAGGCTCCAGCCCAGAGGCTGCAGCAGTGCAGTGGTCTTTTCACGGTTGACTTGGCAGCATGGTTATAAAAATGGCACATGGGCTCTCCTGGATAGGCCCCATCGAGTCCAAATACTGTGCAAGACAGGAACACAGTGCTTTGTGGAATGTTTACGAGCTCTGCCCTTGCCCTTGCCTTCTTCTGCTTTGTTCTCCACCTTCATTCCTTTCTCTCTCCCTCTCTTTCTTTATTTTTCTCTCTCTCTCTCTCTCTCTCTGTTTCCACATAGTCCTCTGTCATTTACAAGAGAACATCAGAGAGGTTCCTCAAAATAGCTTTTCCTTGTGCTCAGATAAATGTGAATCCACTGAACAGTGTCCCAGAAATCAATGATCTATCTGTAATAGATAGACTCACCCTGGTCGCTTTGATTGAAGTTTACACACAATAGAATGTCCGTTGACTTTTGCATCTCATGAATGCCTTTACCTACTGTTGTTCTATTCAAGCACATAACTGTCTATGTCAAACAGTGCTGTAATTACAGAAATGATAAACATTGACATTGACATCCGTCTCAGTTGTTTGTGTACTTGCAATATTTACATTCCATTTTATAATTACATTGAAATTGAAATGGGGCTCAGATGGTTTTGAAAATGCTTGCTGGGAGTATAAAGTTGTCAAACAAAAAACAATCACGTCAGCATTTATCTAAACCAAAAAATTATTCAAATCACAAGGAAAAGTCCTCCAAGTTTCAGGAAGACAACCACTGTTGTGGTATAAAAACTTCAGTCACAATGTTCCTCATACAGTAAATGTGGATGTTTGCTGATGCATATAGTGGTCAGCGCTGGGGCTAGTAGAGCTTTACGGTAAGGAATAGCACAGAGAATGCTTCCGATACGGTTTATATCAATTATTATGTATGGTCCTGTGTGGTTCACTTTGGTAGAGACTTTAGTAAGTCACTTTGGATAAAAGCATCTGCTGAATGTCATAGTGATCAAAGGAACTGGTTATCACTACACACAGATCTTACAGTTGCTGTAGTATTATCATATATGTCTATATTAACTTGACCTTCTTCGATAGGCGTTATCAATCTTGAATACATTATAGTCTTCTTACAAAATCGAATGTTGAAGTAACTATTATAATTTACTGTAGAGTAAAACAAGTGTTTTTAAATACCCATTTACGAAGGAGCTATTAATTTATTTTATGCACCAATGAAATATCAGAGCTTACCAGTGAGAGCTAAAATCAGCGTGAGGAGAATTTCTATACAGTCCCTCTGAATCTTCTTCTATTTCGATGGTCAGAATACAGCTATATTACCAAACAAAGCATTGGTTCATTTTTAAGCATTGTATAGCCACAGAAAATGGCCCTCCCTCCCCCCATAAAACACATCCAAAATGCAGTACCTTCACACCCTGCCCACTCATCCCTCCGACAGTAGAAAAAGACTAGCCAAGTGTTTCTCCTTCATTCTTGGGCTGTTCCCTCAAGTTTGCGGCAGGCTGTTTGAATGTGTTATAGCTCACCTAGGAGAGAAAGTTAAGTGTGGAGCAGTGGTATTGGTCATGGGGATGAGGGGAAGAGGGGAATGGGGGACTCTGGGTAATTGACCAAGCCGACTAGGGGCAACACTTCACAGATTCAAACACGCACACAAACCAACACACACACACACCTTTCACAGTCTCTCTATAGAACTTAGAGGGAATGTTGCACCTCACCCTCAGAGGCTCATTTCAGGAGCCTGTGTCATTCAGTCACACTGTTGGTAATTGTCGAGTCCGACTGAGCAATTGTCAGCAATGGCTCATGTGTTATTATCATATCTCTCTTCAGCCAATATGTGCTGTGTTTAATCACAACGTGCGTCTCTATTAAAGACTCATAACTGGGGGGATACTAATATAAACAGTATTTATTGTCAATGTCTTACTTCTCAGATTTTAAAATGGCTTCCGCTGAACAATATGTCTGATAAGCGCTTCAGAAGCACTTGATGTTCAACTGTACTGTACGGCTGCTTTCACATGCAGAGAGAATCCTAGACACAGAGATGAGGCAGGCTTGGCGAGAGAGAGAGAGAGAGAGAAGGGGTGAGAGTCTGTAGCAGGGGTGAGTATGGTGCTTGACTAGCTCTCTCTCTCTCTTGCTTGCATGTTCCAAGACGATCAGGTACACATACCGACACAGATACACACACACACAGGCCTACCTCCCCCTGTTCTCTAAACCCCTCTCAGGGTTGCAACTCTTGCTCTCAGCACTAATATGAATCAGATAACCACATCTTGTACGGTATCTAAAGGCACCATCAGGAAGTCTCCTAATAACCTCTGTGCTTAGCAGCCTTTTTTTCATGTCCTTAAAGAGAACTAGCCTCCTGCTCAAAATAACTACTCTACACTACATGACCAAATATCTCATTCTAAAATCATGGCCATTAATATGTGGTTGGTCCTCCCCTTTGCTGCTATAACAGCCTCCACTGTTCTGGGAATGCTTTACAATAGATGTTGGAATATTGCTGTGGGGATTTGCTTCGGCCACTGATGTTGGGCGATCAGGCCTGGCTCGCAGTCGGCATTCTAATTCATCCCAAATGTTCAATGGGGTTGAGGTCAGGGCTTGAGCAGGCCAGTAAAGTTCTTCCACACCGACCTCGACAAACCATTTCTGTATGGACCTCGCTTTGTGCGCGGGGGCATTGCCACGCTGAAACAGGAAAGGGCCTTCCTCAAACTGTTGCCACAAAGTTGGATGTACAGAATAGTCTAGAATGTAATTGCTGTAGCGTTAAGAGCCTAGCTCAAACCATGAAAAACTGTCTCAGACCATTATTCCTCCTCCACCAAACTTTACACTTGTCACTATGCATTAGGGCAGGTAGTGTTCTCCTGGCATCCGCCAAACCCAGCAGTACTGCCAGATATTGAAGCATGATTCATCACTCCAGAGAACGCATTGCTCCATACACAGAATCCAGAATCCAATGGCGGCAAGCTTTACACCACTCCAGCTGTCCTGAAATTGCATTTTTGTCCCCCCCAGTTTTATCATAGGAATGTGATACAAAACGAGGCAAAGGTGTGCTTTATAACCATGAAAACGCTTCTGAGCAGTCGGGTAGGCTGTTTGGAATGTTTATCGGACTGGATAAAAAATATATATATAATAATGAACATGTCCCCCCAACTTCTAAAACTGAAGCTTCTCCCCTGGACATCATAATGAACATCTTATCATATAGACTACATCTCGTATGCTGGCTTGGATGAAGCTGGGATACCTGACCATCAGATGCATCATCTGTAACACATTATCACATCTAGATCACTTATTTTGTCATCATACTGTACATAAGGGCACGGCGCCGTCAAGGAGAAAAAGTAGGACAACCGTCTGGTAAGTAGTAGAGTAGCCCCGTGAAAACCGCGGTATGAGCATGCGTAGAAAGATATTTTTTACAAGCCGACGTGCATCACATCGCTCTCCAACATTTGGAGCGCACAACGCGAAGAAGACACACCGTTATCATCACGTTTTGACTCGGCATTCCACTGAAAATTTGCCTATCGCCTGTCCACAGGTAAGGAGATATAACCTTTTTTTTAAATAGTGTAAGAAATTCAGTGCGTAAGTTTTGTTCCTACTTCTACACTGATCGGAAAAGAGTAACTTTAATGTCAGAGAGAAATGTCAAGCAGCGTTTGTAAGGTGTTTTATGGCTGTGACAATGTGCCTGACCTCATAGGCTGTTCAAACTGATCTTGTCCCTTTCATGACATATCCTACCTGCTAATAAATTAACCAACCTGCAACCTGTTCCACCTCCAATTTGGATCTTGGGTATTATAACTATAATAGTTGCCAGCATGATGATATATGTTCCGGTATTTCTGGCTTTGTGAACCTTTGGCACAATACAATAAAAAAAATCCATCATTTTATTTTGTGTAAGACCTCAGTTGAAGATAAAGGTGTTTTGTGACACAAACGTTTCTCTCAATGGGGGGATTCACATACTGTAGGCTACAGTCCTCTAGATATCAGTCTGGCCTATCTATTTAGTATAAATATGTATCAAGATAAGATACCTGTCATTAAAAGCTTTCCTGCTTAGCTTGGACACTTGAACCAACGTACAGTACATTATCAGGAGTGCTGTTCTCTTTGTGTGTGTGTGTGAGAGAGAGAGAGAGAGAGAGAGAACCTTTTTTAAGATGACAAAAATAAGGAAGGAAGAAAGAAAGAAATAACAGATTCTACTTTGGTGTAGGTGCCAAGTTCACGCAATTACACTGTCAGCTGGTTATGTGTTGCTGTTTCTGGGTTTCAAACAAGTCACATCTGGGAAAGTGATTCATTTAACAAATCTCAAGCACTGTGTCAGACGCATTCAGGTCATTGAAGAATACTAATATAATCCATCTTATGCTGTTTTGCATAGAGGGAAATGTATGGCCTCCCAAGGGGTGTTTGCAAATGTGTGAATATGGAGCAACATTCATATTTGTGTTACCAGGTAAGGATCTGTTTTGTATGGCTGTTATGTTCGTCATTAGCAGGGTTGTAGTGCTGCCGTAGGGCAGGGGAGCAGCGCTCCCTCACTTTTTTCAATTTGAGAATACATGAAGCTGGTAAAACAACTTCTGGGAAATTCGTTCTGATTCATTCTAAATCAAATGTATTGAAATACCACTAATATTCCATTCAAGACTATAGAATGACAATCTAAATAAATATCTATAGCAGCCTAGAGGCAGGCCTTGTTTAAAGGTGGTTTCTTCCCTGTCTTCTCTCTGGTAGTGGGAAGAATGATGAAGAAATATAGGCTTCTTCTTCTTCTTCTTCTTAAAATAACACTCATCAAGATCTGTTGCATATATCTAATAGTCCTACTCATCACATTGTTATTATTATTATTATTATTATTACTACAGATAAAAGATTGTTTAGTAAAGTTAGATCAAAGTTGAATCAATGTCTTGAATGATCACATAATGATTCATTTGCATTTTACACAACATAGACAAATATAATATCGCACTCCCTCACCTACAGAAGTCTAATCAAATTGTGTTTGTCACATGCTTCGTGTAGACTAGCAGTGAAATACTTACTTACAGGCCCTTCCCAACAATGCAGAGAGAGAAAAAGATGAATGATAGATCAATAATAACACAAGGAATAAAGACACAATGAGTAATGATAACTTGGCTTTATATGCGAGGTACCAGTACCGAGACGTGCAGGGGTACGAGGTAATTGAGGTAGATATTTACATATAGGCAGGGATAAAGTGACTAGGAAACAGGATAGATAATAAACAGTAACAGCAGCATGTATGATGAGGTAATAGAGTTAGTGCAAAAAGGGTCAAGGCCGATAGCTATTGGTTAACTATTTAACTAACTATTTAGCAGTTGCCATACCAAGTGGTGATGCAGCCCGTCAAAATGCTCTCAATGGTGCAGCTGTAGACCGTTTTGAGGGTCTGAGGGCCCATGCCAAATCTTTTCAGCATCCTGAGGGGGAAGAGGTGCTGTGCCCTCTTCAGGACTGTGTTGGTGTGTGTGGGCTAGAGCTGGGTGATATGGCCAAAATATAATATTATGGTATTTAAAAAACACCACAAGCATTTCGCTACACCCGCAATAACATCTGCATGTGACAAATAACATTTTATTTAATTTTATTTGAAAATAAATTGGACGGTATGAGGGTATTTTATGTTTTTGAATAATAAAAGTTCGAAATTTGCTTTATGAGTTGTGTGTGACACTAGGGTGGCAACACATACAGTGGGGGAGAACAAGTATTTGATACACTGCCGATTTTTGCAGGTTTTCCCACTTACAAAGCATGTAGAAGTCTGTAATTTTTATCATAGGTACTCTTCAACTGTGAGTGACGGAATCTAAAACAAAAATCCAGAAAATCACATTGTATGATTTTTAAGTAATTAATTAGCATTTTATTGCATGACATAAGTATTTGATACATCAGAAAAGCAGAACTTAATATTTGGTACAGAAACCTTTGTTTGCAATTACAGAGATCATACGTTTCCTGTAGTTCTTGACCAGGTTTGCACACACTGCAGCAGGGATTTTGGCCCACTCCTCCATACAGATCCTTCAGGTTTTGGGGCTGTCGCTGGGCAATACTTACTTTCAGCTCCCTCCAAAGATTTTCTATTTATGTTCAGGCCTGGAGACTGGCTAGGCCACTCCAGGACCTTGAGATGCTTCTTACGGAGCCACTCCTTAGTTGCCCTGGCTGTGTGTTTCGGGTCGTTGTCATGCTGGAAGACCCAGCCACGACCCATCTTCAATGCTCTTACTGAGGGAAGGAGGTTGTTGGCCAAGATCTCGCGATACATGGCCCCATCCATCCTCCCCTCAATACGGTGCAGTCGTCCTGTCCCCTTTGCAGAAAAGCATCCCCAAAGAATGATGTTTCCACCTCCATGCTTCATGGTTGGGATGGTGTTCTTGGGGTTGTACTCATCCTTCTTCTTCCTCCAAACACGGCAAGTGGAGTTTAGACCAAAAAGCTCTATTTTTGTCTCATCAGACCACATGACCTTCTCCCATTCCTCCTCTGGATCATCCAGATGGTCATTGGCAAACTTCAGATGGGCCTGGACATGCGCTGGCTTGAGCAGGGGGACCTTGCGTGCGCTGCAGGATTTTAATCCATGACGGCGTAGTGTGTTACTAATGGTTTTCTTTGAGACTGTGGTCCCAGCTCTCTTCAGGTCATTGACCAGGTCCTGCCGTGTAGTTCTGGGCTGATCCCTCACCTTCCTCATGATCATTGATGCCCCACGAGGTGAGATCTTGCATGGTGCCCCAGACCGAGGGAGATTGACCGTCATCTTGAACTTCTTACATTTTCTAATAATTGCGCCAACAGTTGTTGCCTTCTCACCAAGCTGCTTGCCTATTGTCCTGTAGCTCATCCCAGCCTTGTGCAGGTCTACAATTTTATCCCTGATGTCCTTACACAGCTCCCTGGTCTTGGCCATTGTGGAGAGGTTGGAGTCTGTTTGATTGAGTGTGTGGACAGGTGTCTTTTATACAGGTAACGAGTTCAAACAGGTGCAGTTAATACAGGTAATGAGTGGAGAACAGGAGGGCTTCTTAAAGAAAACCTAACAGGTCTGTGAGAGCCGGAATTCTTACTGGTTGTTAGGTGATCAAATACTTATGTCATGCAATAAAATGCAAATTAATTATTTAAAAATCATACAATGTGATTTTCTGGATTTTGTTTTGGTTTCCGTCACTCACAGTTGAAGAGTACCTATGATAAAAATTACAGAACTCTACATGCTTTGTAAGTAGGAAAACCTGCAAAATCGGCAGTGTATCAAATACTTGTTCTCCCCACTGTACATTGTAAGTGGTTTCAATGGGTATTTTTTCAATCTGATTGATTTATTCTGTTCTATTCCAACTTCAACCCCAAATACATTTCTGCTTTCCTGCACTCATTTGAGATCATTTCCACACTGCCACGTAGGGCTGCACGATATGGCCAAACAATCTAAGCCTTATGTCTAACCAAATGTTGCAATTGCGATGTTACTTGTGATTTAGAGCGAAACACTTGGGAAACAGTGGGAATCATGGAAATAGAATGATTATTCTAATTCTATAGTTAGAATATAATAGTGTGCACTTTGAATACAGTATTTGAAATGACAACAAATGAAAATGCCAGAGAGGAGTTATTGTGACAGGGTAGGAACCAAAGTGTTGATAAGTGTTTCCTAGTGGACTCATTCATTTTTGGCTACATTGAATGTTTTCTCTGAGCTACTTCATGTAGCTAACATATTATTGCTTTGCATATTCCTCTTTGATTTAGAAGATACTGTTGCACAAACATGCTGATTTAGGTCTACACTATCACTTGTATTATCAGGCTGTATAGCTAATTGCGTTTGCTCTGACTCAGTACTTTTAATAGCTAGCTAGCGATTAGCATTAGCGATTAGCATTAGCGGCTAACAAGATTCAAGACCAACTTGCTAAGAAAAGACAAACTAGCTGTTTGCAGTTGTAAGAAGCACAAACTAATAGCGTAACTATAGAACACTAGTGGATTTATATTAAGAAGCAAAGTGAAAACAACATTGTTTTCATCAACATTGTTGCATGTGCTGCATTGATAATACAGACTGAACGCAAGTGTCTGGTGGTCGAGGAACAACATGCGCTCCTTGAGGTCTGTGTGGAAAGCAACATGGAGAGAGCAGAGAGAGATGACTCAAGTAGCGAAGTGAACTATAAAAATGGACGTTACACACCGCTTATCACATTTAACAAACCAAACATTCAAATACTGTTAAAGTAAACCGTAAAGGTAAAGTATAAACCCATTACGGTCCTTGCATCAATACCGGTATATTGTAAAATAAGGTATACCGCCTAGCCCTAGTGTGGACCATGATAATTCCTTAGTGATGTGTACACCAAGGAACTTGAAGCTCTCAACCTGCTCCACTACAGCCCGGTTGATGTGGATGGGGGAGTGCTTGGCCCTCCGTTTCCTGTAGTCCACAATCAGCTCCTTTGTCTTGCTGACGTTGAGGGTGAGATTGTTGTCTCTAACCTCCTCCCTGTGGGATGTCTCATCGTCATCGGTGATCAGGCCTACAGTACCACCATCGTGTCGGTGGAAACTTAATGATGGTACGTAGTCGTGGGTAAACAGAAAGTACAGGAGGGCACTAAGCACGCACCCCTGAGGGTCAGCGTGTTAACTACCTTCACCACCTGGGGGCGGCTCGGCAGGAAGTCCAGGATGCAGTTGCAGAGGGAGGTGTTAAATCCCAGGGTCCTTAGCTTAGTGATGTAGTCAATGAAAAACATTCTCATGTTGGTGTTCCTTTTGTCCAGGTGGGAAAGGGAGGTGTGGAGTGAAATACAGATTGCGCCATCTGTGGATCTGTTGGGGCGGTATGCAAATTGGAGTCCAGGGTGTCTGGGATGATGGTGTTGATGTGAGCCATGACCAGCCTTTCAAAGCATTTCATGGTTACAGATGTGAGTGCTACAGGGTGATAGTCATTTATACATGTTACCTTGGCGTTCTTGGGCACAGGGACTATAGTGGTCTGCTTGAAACATGTAGGTATTACAGACTGGGTCAGGCAGATGTTAAATATGTCAGTGAAGGCACTTGCCAGCTGGTCAGCGCATGCTCTGAGTATGCGTCCTTGTAATCCGTCTGGTCCTATGGCCTGGTGAATGTTAGCCTGTTTAAAGGTCTTTGTTACAGTCTTTGTTACAGTACATTGACTATGGAGAGTGTGATCACACAGTTGTCCGGAACAGCTGGTGCGCTCTTGCCTGGTTCAGTATTGCTAGCCTCGAAGCGAGCATAGAAGGTGTTTAGCTCGCCTGGTAGTCTCGCTACACCACTGATCATTAGCTGGCAATCTAATGAGAGATCTCCATATCAGTCAGTCTGTCACACAGAGACTTGTTGAATGATTGTTCTTGTTAGCCGTTATAAGCTCCTCTTAGACTGCAGTGCACAAATCATGTTGCCACAAATGTATCCAACATAACAGTTTCGTGATACTCTAAACAGAAAGCAAATTTGACTTCTTTAGGAAAACAGCCTAATGTTGGACAGAAACATCATTATGTTGTCATCCAAAGTATCACATGTATTTATTTTCCAAGCTATAGCTCACTATTTTACATACAGCAGCTTTTTAAAGGACCAAAGAGTTTGGTCTTCTTCGGGTTTTTATTTTATTTTTGACGGTCCTAGAAAACAGGCGTTTCGCCATCATTGCTGTGGTCAGTGTTGGAGTAGTGAACTAGTTCAACTAGTAATTATATTTAGCAGTAGCTTGGTGGTAGTTGAACTAAATTCTAATCTAGGTAGTATTTTCAGTAGTTCGTTCATTTTTTGCCATTTAGCAATGTAGCTAACTACTGGAACTACACACTACTTTTTTAAAACAAAAATAACATTTAAATACGGGTGAAGTAGGCAATAATTTCCTATGTGTATTTTTTTATCAGACCTTCCTTATTCTCACTTGAAACATAGTTTTTGTGTTTAATAGGCTTAATTACACATTCTGTTGACATCTGACCCCAAAGTGTTATGTTCTTCCAATTTGTAGTCTAAGAGATTTCAGATTTAGATATGATAATTTTGTACTAGTTAGTTTGGTAGCTTGGTAAGCTATATTTTCAGAGTAGCTTCCCCAACACTGGCCGTGGTTTGTCTTGAAATGAATCACTACTGGAAAGTTATATCAACCAATCAGCATCCAGGGTCAGACCTACCCTTTGTATAATGCTGTATACAGTGATGCCTCACACCTATAGGCTGCCCACCAGGTAATATGTAAGTGTACCTCACATCTTCCTCTTCAGAAGCCTCTCCAGGTCCATCACGGCCTCCTCCACACACTCTGGCATCACAGTCATCTGTGCCTGGGCCGTGTTCATTATTCACCAAACAGGAGAAAATGTTTGTATTCATGGTCAACGTCCCAAATGGCACCCTATTCCATATATAGTACACTACTTTTGATCAGAGCCCTATAAAAGTAGTGCAAAAAAAATAGCAGATTGCTAATAACATGAAGCAGTATTTTAATGTAATTTACAGCTTAGAACTCAGAGTTCAGTCACTTACGCTGTTATTATCAGTATACTGTCCCTTACCTCCCCCTCACGTACACATAAGCTAGCACACACACACACACACACACAGACACACACAGACACACACACACACACACACACACACACACACACACACACACACACACACACACACACACACACACACACACACACACACATTGGCACATACAGTACATAAGCTCAAAGGCTTTGGTGACAGGGCATTCTCGAGGGTTGCTCCCAGGCCCTGGAACTCTCCCCCCCAAACGATCCGTGACTCGAGACAATCCCCATCTTCCAGCAACGCCTCAAGACTCATCTGTTCAAAATGTCCTACCCATAGCCAAGCCCAATCCCACTCTCTCTGTTTTCTCACTGTATTATTTGTTTGTTCTTGTTACATGTTCCATTTTGTAAAGCGTCTACGGGTCCTTGAAAAGCACTATAGAAATAAAATGTATTATTATTATTGTTATTATTGTTATTATTATTATTATTATTATTATTATTATTATGTCTAATCATTCACCCCCAACCAGAGTGCTGAAATGGCAGTATTCTCTACTTACACACATGCAACAGTCTGTCAAATACACATTTTGGCCCAGCCTCAAATGAAATAGTACTGTAGACACACTCAAGGTCATCAATCCCACAGAACAATTCAGAGGTGGATCCTTTTGAAAACAGGGTTGTGTTAAGAAGGCACCAAACAGGAAAACCAGGCTGAAACTGAGTGAAATGGGGAGGTATAGTATCTCAAATTGTCAAATAAGAAGTGCTCGTTTTCATTTCCTGAAACATTTTGCTATGGTATGCTCTTACCGTATGAACATGACCCAGGCCTCCTGGTAGATACAGGGAGAGCTCTGAGGCTGCTGGGGCCCCTATACACGGCCTCCAGGGGCCTCTATACACGGCCTCCAGGGGCCCCTATATGGGCCTGCGCATGGTTGAGACGATAGTGTGGGAAGATTCATACTGTATGTGAACGTGCCATTTCAGCAAATTCTCCTCCCACTCCCATGAGAAAAGTGCAATCCAGGTGAGCTGTGCTGACTCTAGCCCTGACGTCAACCTCCACCCCCCCCTATCCATCCCCACTTCCCCCTCCCCTTTCCCTCTCTCTCTCCCAGGTGTGCACTGCCTCCTAGATAAGAAAGAAGTGTCAGGTGCACCATGGGAAAATAGGTCATAAATCAGCAGAATAGACCTGGGAAATTATTTTACATACAGGGCTATGCACGGGAAACGAAGAAACACAAAAAAGACTTTGAATGCAAACTATGAAGTTGGCTTGATACTTTTGTGTTGATATGTTAGAATGGTAAGTAAATAGTCCTTAGCAGTCTGGTTAAATATCACAGTTCACCATCTAGTTCATAATGTATTGTGTTCATCAGTGTTGTCCACTAGGCGCTACAATTTGAACAGGATGGGACTTCTTGTAATTGTCCAATAAGAAATGCTCATTTTCCGTTGCAAAACATTTAAAAAAGCGTATTCCATTGTTTGCCCTAATGAACACGGCCCAGCTTTCTCTCTGCCCTTTGACCTTTCCATTAGTCCGTTACCTTGGATGCTTTAAGACACTGTAAGGGGAGATACTGTAAAATGTGAGACTTTTATCATGCTGAGTTGTGGGAACTCACTAGCCTCCGTTAAAGAAGAAGCTGGTGGCATCTCAACGTGTGCCTGAAGGATGGTCTGATAATTTGAGATCTGTAACTGTCACTGAGAATTAATTTAGCAGGAGCTCGTTAAGAGTCTCTCCAGGTATCAACGACCCCGTAATGTGTTGCTCTGTATTCGCTGTGAGATCCTATACCAGCTTTTGTTTACTGAAGGTGGGGTTCATTAGGCACTAGACGGAGAAAAACGGACTGAAACAGGGAAGGACTACCTGGACCTGTAAGAAACGCTCATCTACATTTTCTGTTGCAAAACATTTAAAATGTTTTCCGTTGTGTGCCCTAAGGCTGTGCTATTAGGAAAATACAAGTCCGGTATGTCTTATTTAAGATACTCTTTGAATACGTAGGGTTTCAGACATTTTCGGAAGATTGCCTGTGACTCTGCTGTCCTAGTGTCAGGGGGAAGCTTGTTCCAACATTGGAGTGCTAGGACAGAGAAGAGCTTGAGTTAGGTTGGGAAGGCCAAGAGACCAGAAGTGTCAGAACGGAGTGCTTGGATTGGGGTGTAGGATTTGAGCACAGCCTGAAGGTAGAGAGGGGCAGTTCCCCTTGCTGCTCTGTTGGCAAGCACCATGGTGTTGTAATAGGTTCGAGCTTTGAACGGAAGCCAGTGGAGTGTGTAGAGGAGTGGGGTGACATGGGAAAACTTGGGAAGGTTGTTGGCGGGCTGCAGTGTTCTGGATACGTTGCAGGGGTTTGATGGCACAAGCGGGGAGCCCAACCAGTAATCCAGATGGGAGATGACAAGTGCCTGGATTAGGACCTGTGCCGCTTCCTGTATGAGGAACGGTTTTACTCTACGGATGTTGTAAAGCATGAACCTGCATAAGCCAGTTAGTGCTTTAATTTTTACAGAGAACATCAGGGTCACGCCAAGGTTCTTTGCACTCTGGGAGGGGGACCTTAGTATCCTTATAATAGTAATATAATATATTATAGGCTATTTAGCAGACACTGTTTGTAGACCCCTCAGCGGGAATTGATCCCACAACCCTGACCTTGCAAGCACAATGCTCTACCGACTGAGCCACACAGGACAACAATCTTTATTTTGTTATCCTCTCAGGTTGATATAGCTGCGCAGTGGACACAACTGATACACATGTTGTTGTTCTCCTGTTGTGGTGTGTTGTCAGCCTGACTGAGCATTAATTACCTACTCCGTCTGTCGCTCAAGATGAATGGCCTGCTCGCTGTTTTGTGAACGTGATCAATAGATGAGATGGAAAGACTGCACGCACCTGTAGAATCTGTACACTGAAACCCTGTAGTCTGTACCTATCTTTGAGTTTGCCACATTATGTTGCTCTAACATCAATAAAAAGGTGTGTAGATTCATCCAAATCTAGACCCCATAAGTCAGAGAAATTACTCTACCATTGCCTTTGCATTGTGGGAACTTGTGTTCACCGTAAAATTAACATTTCTATACGCCATTTGCCGGAGCCCGCCAGGGGGGTTGCTGGGTAGTGAACTGCGGAGAAATAAATTGGCTCCGTGTCTCGGCCGTCTCGGCGGACCTAAACAAATGATCGCTGTGGAGATGAACTAGGATATTGGGAAGGTCAGCTGGTTCCAGCAATTAGCTGCAAGGACACAGAGAGTGAAGGAATCTGGGCCTGTATCCCAACTGGCACCCTATTCCCTACGCAGTGAACTACTTTTGATCAGCCTCTTGTCAAAAGTAGAGCACTATGTAGGGAATAGGGTGCCAGTTGGATGCAGCCTGGGAGCTAGGAGGGGCGGTGCAAGAAGGAAGGAGGAAGAGGGAGGAAGACCCTTACTGTTGGGCGATTAATCATTCCTGTCAGGTACAGTACAGGACTATTTTGGGGTAGAGAACCGAGGGGGAAAGGTAGAAAGGTGGCCTTGAACAGCGATGGTCTATGTAAAGGTAGAAAGAAGGCCTTGAACAGCGATGGTCTATGTAAAGGTAGAAAGGAGGCCTTGAACAGCGATGGTCTATGTAAAGGTAGAAAGAAGGCCTTGAACAGCGATGGTCTATGTAAAGGTAGAAAGGAGGCCTTGAACAGCGATGGTCTATGTAAAGGTAGAAAGGTGGCCTTGAACAGCGATGGTCTATGTAAAGGTAGAAAGGAGGCCTTGAACAGCGATGGTCTATGTAAAGGTAGAAAGAAGGCCTTGAACAGCGATGGTCTATGTAAAGGTAGAAAGGAGGCCTTGAACAGCGATGGTCTATGTAAAGGTAGAAAGGTGGCCTTGAACAGCGATGGTCTATGTAAAGGTAGAAAGGAGGCCTTGAACAGCGATGGTCTATGTAAAGGTAGAAAGGTGGCCTTGAACAGCGATGGTCTATGTAAAGGTAGAAAGGTGGCCTTGAACAGCGATGGTCTATGTAAAGGTAGAAAGGAGGCCTTGAACAGCGATGGTCTATGTAAGGTAGAAAGGAGGCCTTGAACAGCGATGGTCTATGTAAGGTAGAAAGGAGACCTTGAACAGCGATGGTCTATGTAAGGTAGAAAGGAGGCCTTGAACAGCGATGGTCTATGTAAAGGTAGAAAGGAGGCCTTGAACAGCGATGGTCTATGTAAAGTCGCGTAATTTGCTTTTTTAGTGTCTCATCTCTCACACACACACACACACCAAAAAAAACAGCTACGTCTATCCTTCTCCCAGTTGTGCGAGGAGAGGTCAGGTGAGTGGAGGTATGCTGTGAGCCGTAGTTCATCTCAGGTCGCTAGTGATTATATGCTAGTCCATCTTGTGCAAGGTTCTCTTTATTTATTTGGTCGTTTTGTCCTGCTCTGCCCTTCAGTGGCGCTGTAGAGGCTACCCCTGTCCAATGTGACCCTGCGATGTGCGCTCACCCAGGGGTTAAAGATGCCAATCTAGGCCGCTCTCTGGAGGTCACGTTCCCCCCACATCCCCTACAGCACCGACAGCCCTTTAGATGCACAGGTGTGATCAAGGGCAGAGTGAAGGAGAAGAGCTAATGCATATTTGACTGTTGGAGTGCAGAACAGAGAGGGAGAGGTTTCACTCTCAAGAGGCTGCCGCCCGCATCTCTGTCACCTCAGCCTCTCTCCACTCGCTCTGCTCTATCAAAGGCCATTATGTAACTTCAAAACGTGGCTCGTTCTCCTCCCTTGTTTTTGAAGAGGCTATAGCTATTCCCTGGGCTGCCTTCGCTTCATTAAACTGAGGTCAGGTTACGTGGCGTGTCGAAGCTCTGCCGGTCAGCGGGTCCATTTGGAGAGGTAGTCAGACGGCAAACGCTCCTCACAACGAGGCACGGGTTGCAAACGCAGCCCTGTCTCCCACACAGTACTTCAACTCAGTCCAGTAGTATTTTTATACATACAGTAGCATCTGGGTGATATTCATTACTGCTTCAAAACATTTTGCAACGGAAAAGGAAAAAGAGTGTTCAGGTAGATTGCTCTTAGTTTCATTCCGTTTTGTCTAAATGCGATACCTGATTAACAGAACCCAGGCAGCAGATGATTCTCTGTTGAAGATCACAACTGCAACTGCAAAAGGTTATGATTATATATTTAGAATTAACCTTCAGCGGTTTAAAGTACTTAATACTTTTAAGTACTGCTTAAGAAGTTGTTTTGGGGTGTCTGTACTTTACTTTACTATTTATATTTTTGACAACTTTTACTTTTAAAGTTTCCTAAAGAAAATACTGCACTTTTTACTCCATACATTTTCCCCGACACCCAAAAGTACTCGTTACATTTTGAATGCTTAGCAGGACAGGAAAATGGTCCAATTCACGCACTTGTCAAGAGAACATCCCTGGTCATCTACTGCCTCTGATCTGGCGGATTCACTAAACACAAATGCTTAGTTAGTAAACTATGTCTGAGTGTTGGACTGTGCCCCTGGATACCGTCTGGTTTGCTTAATATAAGGAATTTGAAATTTTATTTTGATACTTAAGTATATTTAAAACCAAATGCTTTTAGACTTTTACTCAAGTTTCATTTTAATGGGTGACTCACTTTTACTTGAGTCATTTTCTATTAAGGTATCTGTACTTAAGAAATTTCCCTATCTGTCACGATCGGGTGTGGATAGAGACCAAGGCGCAGCGTAGCGATAGTTCGACATCGTTTATTTGAATAAACTATACTTGATGGGAACTATACAAAATAATAAATGCAATATATAAATGGAAATGAAACACGCGTACTTACGACACAAGACATAGGACAATGAACCACGCCATGGGAGTGGAACACACACATATAAGTAGGATCCCTAATTAGAGGTAATGCAATGCTAATCTATCTATCTATCTATCTATCTATCTATCTATCTATCTATCTATCTATCTATCTATCTATCTATCTATCTATCTATCTATCTATCTATCTATCTATCTATCTATCTATCTATCTTATACTAAAGTATGACAATTGGGTACTTTTTCCACCACTGAGTACGTCACAGTCAGACACTGGCTCACTGTCAGAGACACACACATTACTTGTAGCTGAAGAAAGGTTTATAGAATGTTTAATGACATGAATCAGCATTAGCTGGGAAAAAAAGCCACTTCAACAGTCTTTAGTTTCACCTTTAGCACCCAGCAGAGTGACTCTGTGAAATCCCTCTGCTCCTTAACCCTGTCATATCCTCCATCAGACACTTCCTCATTTCTACGATGGCAGAGACAGATATAGAGAGGGAAGGGCTCCAGTGGATTCTGTGTTTAATTACTTCCACAGTAGGAGAGTCACAGTCAGGCCCAGCTGAGACCATAATAATAGAATGACTAGAACGGACATTCCCATTCAAGTCAATATCCTGTGATTGGGTGGATAGGCAGCCATATTGATTAGAATATCAATGTATTTTTTATTCCTGCAGAATGAAGGATTAAGTGGACTGAGGCTTTTTTTGGCTCCGGTGACCTTTCTCTATGGCAACACTTATTTTAAGATGACCTTGTGATCTTTAACAGAGATTAATCTGCATCTCAACCTGGGTTCTGTTCATTAGTCACCTACTGAAGAAAATGGACGAAGACAGGAAGGGACTATCTGGATAATAAGATACGCTCTTTTTCATTTTTTTAAACGTTTCCTGGGGTAGTGTTGTAGGCTACACGTTCTGCATTTGTATGGAATTGAATTGGACTTTATTACTGCAGTCCCTAGCATGGAAATTAAGAGCTCAGAAAAAAACATCACAACCACACATTATAAACAGTATTGGTCCACTCCACTCCCAGTGATGTGTGTGTGTGTGCCATCATTGACATTTCAATCTCTATTTTGTATTGTTTTATGGACAGCTAAATCAAAAGGTAGAGAGTAGAGGCTGAGGTGGAGTCCGTAACCCCATCACCAGCGGGTATATGTGGTCCGGAGTTGGCAGCACCACTAGACCAGACTTCGGCACGGATGTGTTTATGTGAGTGAGAGAGAGTCATACAGTCCTACTGACATTGGTTTTGCATGCAGCGAGTGTGTCCGTCATCAGAGTAATGATATCATGCTCAGCCGGGGTGCTGTGCTGAGCAGGTGCATCCACCGCAGACACTTTGACCCCTGCCTCTCCACATGGTAGTGTGGCAGATGGAGGAGGATTTAGTCCCCCGCCCCCCCCATCACCACCTTGTCCACAGTCCGCCTCCTCCTCCTCCGAGAAACTAAATTAAATGTTTGAAGAGGCTGTCACTGTGTTGGCTCTGTCTCCTCTCCTCCGCTCCGCTACACTCCACTCTACTCCTGGTTCCCTGCCTGGCCATTACCTCACAGCCCTGTGTCGGCACAAAACCTGGCAACATGAATGGCACGAGTCTCACTAAGTACCTCCCTATGGAGAGACAGTATGGCCAAACCGCTAGGGAAAAAAGACAAGGCATCAAAAGGCTGATGGTTCAATCCCTATTTGGGATTTTAAGCCCCTAAAGCTATACATAACAGTTTGCTGAGCTGATAAACAAGTACAATTGTTTGTGCTTGTTTATCACAGTGAATATATTCTCGCTTTCATCAACTCCTTTGTTTTCCATTTGGAACAGAGGCATTGAGGACTAATTTGCTTATTGAGAAAGCCAAACAACCTGAGGCGAGTTCTGACCTGGATGGGAGAATTAAGAGTTATGTCCAGCTGTTACCCTCCTCAAAGGGATTGTTGGCAAATACAGCGGGTGCGTCCTGAATAACACCCCTACTCCCTTTATGGTGCACTACATTGGACTCGGGTCCATAGGGCTCTGGTCAAAGTAGTACACTATAAAGGGTATATGGTGCCATTTGGAGAGATTAGTCAAATCAAATTAAATCATTTTATTTTGGAATGATTCACGTTTTTTCTACCTTTTCAGAAATATACAATACAACTTTTTTGTCCATATGTTACACCACCTTACAATGGACTTTTTTTCTTCTGCTTCATTCTCAACCCATGCTCTGTTCTCAACCCATGCTCTGTTCTCAACCCATGCTCTGTTCTCAACCCATGCTCTGTTCTCAACCCATGCGTCCCTTTGATATTTTAAGTAGAAATTGTGCACCAATATTGAGTTAAAGCCTGTTATATTAATCGAAGTGCCCGTTAATATAGGCCACTTTAATCATTCATTTTCATATGAAAAAAGGCTTGCTAAAGTGCCAGAATCTGCATTTTGACCCTCATTTTTTTGACCCACTTAACCCAAAAATGTCCAAGTTTTCACCATCATTGTAAAGCCCAAATTACTTTGTTACTATTTTTGAATATTATTATTTATTTAATGTGATTCAACCTTGTTACGTGAACTGAACTCTTGTTTTTAATATGGTGAAGCTATACCCTTTTCTATTAATTTTTCAAAAGAAACATTGAACATCTAATAGTCGAATCATAATGTAAAAGCCAATGAGCTGGTTCTACTCTTTTTGGCAGTTTTGACTGGTTGAGAGAATGCCATGAGTGTGCAGAGCTGTCATCAAGGCAAAGGGTGGCTACTTTGAAGAATCTCAAATATAAAATATATTTTGATTTGTTTAACACTTTTTTGGTTACTACATGATTCCATATGTGTTATGTCATAGTTTTGATGTACAATGTAAAAAATTGTGCAAATAAAGAAAAACCCTTGAATGAGTAATATTACAAACTTTTGGCCCCCAGTGTATATAGTTATTTATCCCGGGAAAAGGGAGTGGTTTTGTACGGTAACTAAGTGTGAATGTGCTAAAACTGAAATATTACATTTACATAAGTATTCAGACCCTTTACTCAGTACTTTGTTGAAGCATCTTTGGCATTGATTACAACCTCAAGTCTTCTTGGGAATGACACTACAAGCTTGGCACACCTGTATTTGGGGAGTTTCTCTCATTCCTCTCTGCAGATCCTCTCAAGCTCTGTCAGGTTGGATGGGGAGCGTCGCTGCACAGCCATTTTCAGTTCTCTCCAGAGATGTTCAAGTATGGGCTCTGGCTGGGCCACTCAAGGACAGTCAGAGACTTCCCCCGAAGCCACGTTGTGTGCTTAGGGTCATTGTCCAGTTGGAAGGTGAACCTTCACCCCAGTCTGAGGTCGTGAGCGCTCTGGAGCAGGTTTTCCTGACTAGTCTTACAGTCCCTGCTGCCGCCACCATGCTTCACCGCAGGGATGGTGTCACAGAATTTTCCCCAGATCTGTGCCTCGACACAATCCTGTCTCTGCGCTATACGGACAATTCCCTTCGACCTCATGGCTTGGTTTTTGCTCTGACATGCACTGTCAACTGTGGGACCTTATATTGACGTGTGCGTCAAGGATCATCGAATGAAACGAGATGCGCCTGAGCTTAATTTCAAGTCTCATAGCAAAGGGTCTGAATAAATAAGGTATTTCTGTTTTTAATTTGTAATAAGAAAACCTTTTTTTCCCCTTTGTCATTATGGGGTATTGTATGTAGATTGGTGAGGATTTTGTTTTTATTTAATCAATTTTAGAATAAGGCTGTAACGTAACAAAATGTGGGAAAAGTCTCCAAGTCTGAGTGGCTGTGTGGATGTGAGTGGAGGTGACCTGGGGTTTACCGACTAGTTGCTAATCTATTTGGAACGAGCGGAGCGACAGCACTTTAAAAACCACCAGGTTCACCTCTGGGCCCCGGGTAATGGCACATGATGAGTTCGTGCAGAGGGTGACGCTAAAGAAAGGGCAAAATATGTTGTGAATATGTGGTTTGGAGAGAAGACAATACTTTTCTCACTCTGCAATTACCGCCCTCATATTCTTCCTCCTTATCTATGCTCTTGGTGTTACCTGAGGAGTTTTGCTATGAAATCCTAGCCCTTTGCATCTGAGTTGTTCAAACGAAATGGAAAACTGAAGGGCAGCACACTGTAAGATGTCTAAAGAAGACCTTGCCAATTCTGTACATATTACTCATCTCTTGACTCACCCTGTTCTCTTGCTGTGTTAATTTCTAGGTATGAAGCGGCCTCTGAGTCCCACCCAGCTGCTGGAGAACGGCAGTGGTTGCGGCCACACCAGAGGCGTGTGCTTGCCCTTCAGCCTATGTGGCGAGTTGCTACAGGAGCCCGGAGAAGGACACTCAGGACACTCGGGACACCCGGACGGCCCTCAGCAGAAGAAAAGGCTGCTCTACTCCCTCTGCGAGGTGTGCAACCTCCAGCTCAACTCAGCCGCCCAGGCGCAGGTCCACTACAACGGCCGCTCCCACCTGCGCAGGGTCAAGCAGCTCAACAACGGAGAGCTCCCCCCAAGCACAGGCTTCAGCACCAGTCCAGCACAGGCCACTACTCTCACCTGCTCCAGCACAGGTAAGCTGGGACAACTCACCTTTCACCAATTCACTGGAACATAGAACAGAATAAAATTGAATATTATGTTATTAGTCCGTCTACCGAGACAGAATTATTCTGCTCTGCTTCCAACACCCACAGAGTTGTTTGTCTCTGTTCATCTGTCTCTCTCTCTCTCTCTCTCTCTCTATGTGTGCATGCATGTGTGGACAGAGGTGTGTGTGTTTTTGTAAGTGAGAGAGAGAAGTACATCTGTGTCCTGTGGGTTGCTCATGGTGAAGAGATTCCCTGTCCCCCATGGGGTTGGCGAGGCTTGTGATGGGCTGTGCCCTCTCTCTCCCCTGAATTAACCCAGCTGGTGCTGCCTGGTTAGGACCAGAGTCTGAGCACCATGCACCCGCACACACCCATACTATGCAATGCCTTTTTATAGCTTTTTGCACTCCAGACTTCTTGTATTTTTATACTGCAATATGTATCATGTATCGTGTATCTGTCTTTTGTGTATTTCGTTCTGGCGTTTTGCACCTGCCCTGTGTTTTTTCGTAGCTGCTTGACGAAGAAATATCCCCTCAGGGATCAATAAATTATCTATCTACCTATCGATCTATCGATCAAGCTCTCACGGAGGAGAGAAGCCATGGGGCTGGAGCTTGGCTAGAGCGTTAGATTGGCTGGGTCTGGGGGTCAGGCTGGAGCTGAGGCTGTGGGTTGGTTGATGCTGGGGTTGGAGCAGCTCAAACACCACTCTCAGTGTATTATGGGTTAGATAAAGGGGAGCGAGAGGATTACAGGGTTCAGGTGCGGTGAGGCAGAGGAATGTAACCACGGTTACCAGGGCAGATTTACTGTACACAGCACGGAAAGAGCACTTGTGGATGAAACACCATTTAATTACAGTGATGTTGTAAAGGGATGTATTGAGGAAACAAGATTAAACCCTATTTACAAGTAGAGTAGGTAAGATTAGATGTTATTAAAAAAGATTGAAGTGATTTACATACCAATTTAAATGGAACACCACTAGCTGAACAGTAACCGGGTTTTGGAAGACAATGACTGCGACCATCCAGCAGAACTAGATTCAAGTATTATTTATTTTCTTTCAGATTATGAACCAATGGAATAGTCCCAAAAAATGCTAATCCCACCCATCTGCCACAACATACAGCCTTGATCAAAAAGTATTTGAAAGAAAACAAGCTATTCTATTTGAATCCAGGTCTGTTTAGACTCCGTTCATAGCTCAACTTTCAGTCAGGGTGTTGTGCTGCTGTGTTTTTATAGAGCTGCCTGAGCCCAACATATGTAATTACAGCAGACTCAGGCTAGGCCTGGAGGTCCTCCTCAGTAATACTATGTCATATGTAATTACAGCAGACTCAGGCTAGGCCTGGAGGTTCTCCTCAGTAATACTATGTCATATGTAATTACAGCAGACTCAGGCTAGGCCTGGAGGTCCTCCTCAGTAATACTATGTCATATGTAATTACAGCAGACTCAGGCTAGGCCTGGAGGTCCTCCTCAGTAATACTATGTCATATGTAATTACAGCAGACTCAGGCTAGGCCTGGAGGTCCTCCTCAGTAATACTATGTCATATGTAATTACAGCAGACTCAGGCTAGACCTGTAGGTCCTCCTCAGTAATACTATGTCATATGTAATTACAGCAGACTCAGGCTAGACCTGTAGGTCCTCCTCAGTAATACTATGTCATATGTAATTACAGCAGACTCAGGCTAGACCTGTAGGTCCTCCTCAGTAATACTATGTCATATGTAATTACAGCAGACTCAGGCTAGGCCTGGAGGTCCTCCTCAGTAATACTATGTCATATGTAATTACAGCAGACTCAGGCTAGACCTGTAGGTCCTCCTCAGTAATACTATGTCATATGTAATTACAGCAGACTCAGGCTAGGCCTGGAGGTCCTCCTCAGTAATACTATGTCATATGTAATTACAGCAGACTCAGGCTAGGCCTGGAGGTCCTCCTCAGTAATACTATGTCATATGTAATTACAGCAGACTCAGGCTAGACCTGTAGGTCCTCCTCAGTAATACTATGTCATAGGTAATTACAGCAGACTCAGGCTAGGCCTGGAGGTCCTCCTCAGTAATACTATATCATATGTAATTACAGCAGACTCAGGCTAGGCCTGGAGGTCCTCCTCAGTAATACTATGTCATATGTAATTACATCAGACTCAGGCTAGGCCTGGAGGTCCTCCTCAGTAATACTATGTCATATGTAATTACATCAGACTCAGGCTAGGCCTGGAGGTCCTCCTCAGTAATACTATGTCATATGTAATTACAGCAGACTCAGGCTAGACCTGGAGGTCCTCCTCAGTAATACTATGTCATATGTAATTACAGCAGACTCAGGCTAGGCCTGGAGGTCCTCCTCAGTAATACTATGTCATATGTAATTACAGCAGACTCAGGCTAGGCCTGGAGGTCCTCCTCAGTAATACTATATCATATGTAATTACAGCAGACTCAGGCTAGACCTGGAAGTCCTCCTCAGTAATACTATGTCATATGTAATTACAGCAGACTCAGGCTAGGCCTGGAGGTCCTCCTCAGTAATACTATGTCATATGTAATTACAGCAGACTCAGGCTAGACCTGTAGGTCCTCCTCAGTAATACTATGTCATATGTAATTACAGCAGACTCAGGCTAGACCTGGAGGTCCTCCTCAGTAATACTATGTCATATGTAATTACAGCAGACTCAGGCTAGACCTGTAGGTCCTCCTCAGTAATACTATGTCATATGTAATTACAGCAGACTCAGGCTAGGCCTGGAGGTCCTCCTCAGTAATACTATGTCATATGTAATTACAGCAGACTCAGGCTAGGCCTGGAGGTCCTCCTCAGTAATACTATGTCATATGTAATTACAGCAGACTCAGGCTAGGCCTGGAGGTCCTCCTCAGTAATACTATGTCATATGTAATTACAGCAGACTCAGGCTAGGCCTGGAGGTCCTCCTCAGTAATACTATGTCATATGTAATTACAGCAGACTCAGGCTAGACCTGTAGGTCCTCCTCAGTAATACTATGTCATAGGTAATTACAGCAGACTCAGGCTAGGCCTGGAGGTCCTCCTCAGTAATACTATGTCATATGTAATTACAGCAGACTCAGGCTAGGCCTGGACGTCCTCCTCAGTAATACTATGTCATATGTAATTACAGCAGACTCAGGCTAGGCCTGGAGGTCCTCCTCAGTAATACTATGTCATATGTAATTACAGCAGACTCAGGCTAGGCCTGGAGGTTCTCCTCAGTAATACTATGTCATATGTAATTATAGCAGACTCAGGCTAGGTTACGAAAAAACTGTGTGACCTGACTAGGAAAAGTCCTGGTCCCTAACTTATAGGCTATTGGTTTTCCTGGTCTGGTCACAAAGTTAGGAAAAACTCAGTGCCCTGTGAATATTGAACTATACTTTCTATACAAAAGTATGTGGACATCCCTTCAAGTTAGTGGATTTTGATATTTCAGCCACACCCGTTGCTGACAGGTGTATGAAATCGAGCACACATCCATGCAATCTCCATAGACAAACACTGGCAGTGGAATGGCCTTACTAGAGAGCTCAATGACTTTCAACGTGGCAGCTTCAAATTTCTGCCCTGCTAGAGCTGCCCCGGTCAACTGTTAGTGCTGTTATTATAGGCCTAATTTATTTCTACTGTTAGATATACTGAACTGTCGGAACTAGAAGCACAAGCATTTCAGGACACCCGCATTAACATCTGCTAAACATGTGTATGTGACCAATAACATTTGATTTGATTTGAGATTAGAAAGCACTGGCCACTTAAGGAATGAAACACTAGTCACTTTATTAATGTTTCTGTATCTTGCACTACTCGTCTCATAAGTCTAACTGTACGCTATACTATTCTCGGTACCTTAGTCACCTAATCGTGTTTACATACTGCATCACCAATCTCTTATGTGTATATTGTATACTTTAAAGCTTACTATTCCACTGGATCTTAGTCCAATGCTGCCCTGACATATGTATATATTCTCAATCCTTTCTTACTTTGATTTCTGTGTGTTATATGTTGTGAAACTGTTAGACATTATTGTTAGATATTACTGCACTGTCGGAGCTAGAAGCACAAGCATTTCGCTACACCCGAAATAACATCTGCTAACCACATGTATGTGACCAATAACATTTGATTTGATTTGATTTGTGAAGTGGAAACGTCTAGGAGAAGCAACGGCTCAGCCGCGAAGTGGTTGGCCACACAAGCTCACAGAACGGGACCACCGAGTGCTGAAGCGCGTAGTACGTAGAAATCGTCTGTACTCAGTTGCAACACTCACTACTGGGTTCCAAACAGCCTCTGGAAGCAACGTCATGGTTCGGGCTAGGCCCCTTAGTTCCAGTGAAGGGAAATCTTAACGCTACAGCATACAAGACGTTCCTGTGCTTCCAATTTTGTAGCAAAAGTTTGGGAAAGGCCCTTTCCTGTTTCAGCACGACAATGCCCCCATGCAAAAAGCTAGGTCCATACAGAAATGGTTTGTCGAGATCGGTTTGGAAGAAGTTGACTGGCCTGTAAAGAGCCCTGACCTCAACGCCATCGAACACCTTTTGGATGAATTGGTACGCCGACTGCGAGCCAGGCCTAATCGCCCAACACCTGTGCCCGACATCACTAATGCTGTTGTGGCTGAATGGAAGCAAGTTCCAACACATAGTGGAAAGCCTTCCCAGAAGAGTGGAGGCAGTTATAGCAGTAAAGGGGGAACCAATGACCATGATTTTGGAATGAGATGTTCGACGAGCAGGTGTCCACATACTTTGGGAATGTAGTGTACAGTCGTGGCCAAAAGTTTTGAGAATGACACAAGTATTGGTCTCCACAAAGTTTGCTGCTTCAGTGTTCTTAGATCTTTATGTCAGTAGTTACTGTGGTACACTGAAGTATAATTACAAGTATTCCATAAGTGTCAAAGGCTTTCATTGACAATGACATTCAGTTTATGCAAAGAGTCAATATTTGCAGTGTTGACCCTTCTTTTTCAAGACCTCTGCAATCCGTCCTGGCATGCTGTAAATTAACTACTGGGCCACATCCTGACTGATGGCAGGCCATTCTTGCATAATCAATGCTTGGAGTTTGTCAGAAGTTGTGGGTTTTTGTTTTTCCACCCGCCTCTTGAGGATCGACCACAAGTTCTCAATGGGATTAAGGTCTGAGGAGTTTCCTGGCCATGGACCCAAAATGTTGATGTTTTGTTCCCCGAGCCACTTAGTGGCAAGGTGTTCCATCATGCTGGAAAAGGCATTGGTCGTCACCAAACTGTTCTTGGATGGTTGGGAGAAGTTGCTCTCGGAGGATGTGTTGGTACCATTCTTTATTCATGGCTGTGTTCTTAGGCAAAATTGTGAGTGAGCCCACTCCCTTGGCTGAGAAGCAACCCCACACTTGAATGGTCTCAGGTTGCTTTATTGTTGGCATGACACAGGACTGATGGTAGTGCTCACCTTGTCTACTCCAGACAAGTTGTTTTCCGGATGGCCCAAACAATCGGAAAGTGGATTCATCAGAGAAAATGACTCTACCCCAGTCCTCAGCAGTCCAATCCCTGTACCTTTTGCAGAATATCAGTCTGTCCCTGATGTTTTTCCTGGAGAGAAGTGGCTTCTTTGCTGCCCTTCTTGACACTAGGCCATCCTCCAAAAGTCTTTGCCTCACCTGCCTGCTGCCATTCCTGAGCAAGCTATGCACTGGTGGTGACCCAATCCCGCAGCTGAATGAACTTTAGGAGACGGTCCTGGCGCTTGCTGGACTTTCTTGGGCGCCCTGACGCCTTCTTCACAACAATTGAACCTCTCTCCTTGTTCTTGATGATCCGATAAATGGTTGATTTAGGTGCAATCTTACCAGCAGCAATATCCTTGCCTGTGAAGCCCTTTTTGTGCAAAGCAATGATGACGGCACGTGTTTCCTTGCAGGTAACCATGGTTTCAAGCACCACCCTCCTTTTAAAGCTTCCAGTCTGTTATTCTGACTCAATCAGCATGACAGAGTGATCTCCAGCCTTGTCCTCGTCAACACTCTCACCTGTGTTAACGAGACAATCACTGACATGATGGCAGCTGGTCCTTTTGTGGCAGGGCTGAAATGCACTGGAAATGTTTTTGGGTGATTAAGTTCATTTTCATGGCAAAGAGGGACTTTGCAATTAATTGCAGTTCATCTGATCACTCTTCATGACATTCTGGAATATATGCAAATTGCCATCATCAACACTGAGGCAGCAAACTTTGTGGAGACTCAAACCTTTTGGCCACGACTGTAGGTAGCCTCAACATAACCAACTACCCAGCCTACAGGACCCAGATGACACTGGGCTCACCACCAGATGGCAGTGCTGACAAAAAGCAGTAGCCAAGACACTGCACCATAGAGCCAATAAGCAATATTTTTTCCCCTGGTCAAATGAAAGAATTGTTGTGGGTACAGTAAATACTACTACCACCTCTACTACTACAAATACTACTACTACCACTACCACTACTACTACCACTACAACTACTACTACTACCACTACTACCACTACCACTACTACTACTACTACTACCACTACTACTACCAGTACTACTACTACTACCACCACCACCACCACTACCACTACCACTACTAATACTACTACCACCATCAGGTAGACTCACCTCACAGGTAGATGCTTTCAGCAATCAGAATACAAATAATTTGTTATAACAATTGCTATGGGGTTTAATTGGAATTCTAGCAATTATTTTATCAATATAGAATAATTACAGGATCTGAAATGTAATTGAGCTTTCAGGTTCAACATAGTGCAAGTTGCATTTCTATGTCATTTGTAAATACAACATTGACATGTCTCTGAGTGAGTGAGTGAAGTGAGTGAAGTGAGTGAGTGAGTGAGTGAGTGAGTGAGTGAGTGAGTGAGTGAGTGAGTGAGTGAGTGAGTGAGTGAGTGAGTGAGTGAGTGAGTGAGTGAGTGAGTGAGTGAGTGAGTGAGTGAGTGAGTGGAGCAACCAAGCACATTTTCACCCGTAGACCTTGAGATTTGTATGACAGAAACAATGAGCTTTATGAAAACATTTTGTCTACTAATTTAGAATAGTCTGGGAGCATAACTGTTTGGAAACGTAATGACTTTAATGACTTTATTAATGAATGAATGTGTTGTGTCTCTTGGGCCATGCTGTAAGTATTATCATATAATGGGATGTGCACTATATACTGTACAGTGTGTGTGTGTGTGCGCACCCTCGTCTGAACATCTCCCAACACGGATGACAAAGAAACAGAACAAAACACACACACATCCTTCTGCCTGTCCCTGAGGAGAGTGTTTCCACAGTGTGTTTAGTCCTGCGTAAAGCTTTGAAGAGATGTCTGGTGGATTTCATTCCTCTTCTGATATAGTCATGGAAAAGCCTCTCTGAATCGCACCATCATTGACTAATTCACTATTTCCCCAGTTGTACTTCCCAACCAATGTGTAATTCAAACAAATTTGATCGCCTCTTTATTTCGAATTGTAACATACACAATTTGAAATCAACCTTCGTGCTTGATAACAGACATCGGCGAGATGCCAAGTTGGCCTTCTCTTAGTGATAATTGAAGCATTGCTCCAGATGCTATGGCAGAGTCATAAATGGCTCGTGGGCCTCTGGTCATAAGTAGTGCACTATGTAGGGAACAGGGTGTCATTTAGAACGTATACTTTAATTGATTTACTCACCAGTGAGGGCAATCAGACATGCTTTGTTTGTTTCTGTACTTTTCACGGTCACTGGAGAAATGAGCTGCTCGCTAGGTCAGGGAAACTGCTGACACGTCATTGGGGAGCATCAAGATGCTATTGGGACAGATTGCACAGAGGACATTGTGGCACACACTCAGACACACACACACTCTTGTGAGCACACATACACGCATGTGAACCCACACACACACAACACACAGATGGCGGCAAGAGCAGAGCAGCATCCCTGGCTGTGGTGTGAGATCTCTCTATTTACTTCACTGTTTACTACAAGAGAAGAGCAGCATCCCTGGCTGTGGTGTGAGATCTCTCTATTTACTTCACTGTTTACTACAAGAGCAGAGCAGCATCCCTGGCTGTGGTGTGAGATCTCTCTATTTTCTTCACTGTTTACTACAAGAGCAGAGCAGCATCCCTGGCTGTGGTGTGAGATCTCTCTATTTTCTTCACTGTTTACTACAAGAGCAGAGCAGCATCCCTGGCTGTGGTGTGAGATCTCTCTATTTTCATCACTGTTTACTACAAGAGCAGAGCAGCATCCCTGGCTGTGGTGTGAGATCTCTCTATTTTCTTCACTGTTTACTACAAGAGCAGAGCAGCATCCCTGGCTGTGGTGTGAGATCTCTCTATTTTCATCACTGTTTACTACAAGAGCAGAGCAGCATCCCTGGCTGTGGTGTGAGATCTCTCTATTTTCTTCACTGTTTACTACAAGAGCAGAGCAGCATCCCTGGCTGTGGTGTGAGATCTCTCTATTTACTTCACCGTTAAGGACATCTTCTGTTTGGGTTAGAGAAATTATGCAAATGAAAAGTGATCCAATTTTGGTGTGTGTCGTCCCGTGCGGGGTGATTTGGTATTCAGGTGCTGTCAAACAGCTTCCTGTCAACGTAAGCAGAGCAGGGCTGACGCGGCAGGGAAGGGGGAGGGGATGGGAGAAAGGGAAGGGGGAGGGGAGGGGCGAGGACAGACTGATTGGGCTTTGGGACCTGTAGGACCTCTAGAGGACAACCTTGAGAGAGCTAGATGTTTGATTGACATCCCTGTTGCTCCCGCCCTTTCCTCCCTCTTCCTCAACAGACGCCACTCCAAACACCAAGGTTGTGTTCATTAGGACAGGGTGTGGAGTTACAACCGGTCCACATTGCTCCCTGAAACCCCTCAATGGGGTTAGCATGTCTGAAGAGTCTGGATAGATATACGCGGTGTAGTAGTAAAGCTTCCACCATATTGCTTCCTTCAAGGATTATGGCCAGGTAAAGTGGTGGTGATCCAATTGGGACTAGTGTACCGTAGCGTTGCGTTGTGTCGGGGGTTGTGGCAGTCTGCTGGGTATGCTTTGCTTTCACAATCCAAGGTCACTTTCGCTCTCATCATGTAGCACGTTATTGTCTGCCCTTGTAGAGTGATATGAGAGAGAGATTTAAATATATCCCACATAAAAAAAAGTTGTTTGAATCAGCGACAGCCCCTATGGCTAAGTATTACTACTGGCCAGCACCGTTGACTTGGCAGCACACAGTATATTTGAGGAGCTTTACATAGCCAAGATCTTTTCAGAAGCTTTGTTTCATTTTGGCCATAGTACATCTCTCATGTTTTTCCCCAAGGCTCGAGACTTATGTTTGCTATATCAGAAGGTGCAACATTTGTGGCGTTTGGCACACGTTGTTGATGCTCTCACTCTGTTTCCGTGAGAACACATGCTCTGTCTCTGTTGGTAGAGCAGTGTTTGCAGTTCTACTCCTCTCTCTCTCTCTCTCTCTCTCTCTCTCTCTCAGAGGCTCAGAGCCAAGGAACACTAGTTCTACTTCGCTCAACACAGTGCAGCATCTCTCTCTCTCTCTCTCTCTCTCTCTCTCTCTCTCTCTCTCTCTCTCTCCCTTTATCTCTCGCTCGCTCTCTTTTTCTCTGTTCCTCTCCCTTTTCCCCTACTCTCTCTCTATCTCTCTCTTTCTTGGTCCCCCTCTCTCTCTCTCTCTCTCTCGCTCCATCTCCCTCTCTCTCTGTCTCTCTTTTACCATCAGAGGAGACAGATTCTATTCAGCATTGGGAGGGAGGAGTTGTGAGTGTGAATATGTGGACCAGTCTTCTGAGCCGAGGTGAGCGACGCTGTTCCGTTGTTGTTGATTGTTTTCAGTACTGTTGTGGTTGACAGAACTCGTAGCTGGTTACAGGACAGCAAATGCATGGCTTTGACATTTTTTTCAGTTTATTGATTTCATTGTAATGAGTGAATAAGTGTTTGATATACAGTGTCTCTGTTAGGTTACAGTATGCCAACAGATTGTTTGATTTCTTGTTCAGCAACCTTTCGATTACGGGCCCAATGCTCTAACCACTCGGCTACCTGCCGCCCAAATATATTTAGATTTTTTTGGTTACTACATGATTCAATATGTGTTATTTCAAAGTTTTGATGTCTTCACTATTATTCTACAATGTAGAACTAAAGGAAAAGCATTGAATGAGTAGGTGAGTCCAAACTTTTGACTGGTACTATATATATATATATATATTTATAGGACAAACACCTCTTAACCTTGTTTCTTATAGTATATATGTTTTGCCATTGATGAATGTGTTCTTCAGTGTGTTTCTCTGGGCTGTAGTAGCAAAGTCCAAATTCAATATTTTATCAAATCATTTTGTAATATTTGTTTTTTTTATCCCTAAAGTGGTCCTAAAATTCAAAACCAAATGTCAGTTTAAAACCGTCCGCCAACGGCTTCGACTTTTAAGAATTGAAAGTGCACTCTGCAGACGTTTTGTTTTGATTTAGAGACTGAATTGTGGCTGTGGAGATAATGGCTTTGTGCCAGATGTCACCCTATTCCTACATAGTGCACTACTTCAAAAGTATTGCACTATGTAGGGAATAGTGTGACATTTGAAGTAGAACACTATATAGGATTAAGGTGCAGTTAGGGACACAACCAGAAAGCCTAGTCACTACATCCTGAGATCAATAGGAACCCAGTTAAAGATTCAGAAGGCTCCCACCCAATTACTGGCATTATTCAAATCACAAGCTTGCTCAACACTGCATTGTTAAATGGTGCATATGTGGTTAGATGCTCATTTCACCTTTGACTGGTTAGACTGTAGAGACATTGAGGAGATTTTTTTTAGTTGTGAATGGTGCCAATAAAAATGATGGAATGGTAGACTTGTTACTCTTTGAACTTACAATTATACAGCACTATAGGTCAAAACACACAGCATTGTGAAAATGCCGTCAAATTGGTTGTTTGTCACAGAACATGTGAGCATTTCACCCAATCACATTTCTGTGTTTGATTTTTTGTGTGGTTTGAGTTCAGTTGCAGAACACCTATTGTTGGTCTTCCTGTCTGCCTGTCTACCTGTCTGCTTGTCTGTCCGTTCGTCTGTCCTCATCTGGCGCTGTATGAAGAAATGCAAAACCGTGCTTTACCAACCTCTTTCATTAGTATGTTCCATCAGCTCAAACGACAGTGACAATTAGAGAGCGAAGACTCCATCATCTCATTCACACGGTCACACATACAGCACCACCACCAATGCTGAAGGGGAGTTTCAGCACAAAGATGATCTGGGTCTGGATGGTCTGTCAAATCAAATCATATCAAATTGTATTGGTCACATACACGTGGTTAGCAGATGTTATTGAGGTTGTAGCGAAATGCTTGGGCTTCTAGCTCCGACAGTGCAGTAATATCTAACAATAATATCTAACCATTTCACAACATATACCAAAATACACATAAATCTAAGTAAGGAATGAATTGAGAATATATACATAAATGTCAGGGTGGCATTGGACTAAGATACAGTGGCATAGTAAGCTTTATAGTATGCAGTATACACATAAGAGATTGGTGATGCAGTATGTATGTAAACACGATTAAGTGACTAAGATCCTGAAGAATAGTACAGCTTACAGTTTAAACATATGGGATGAGTTGTGCAAGATACGGTAACGTTATTAAAGTGACTAGTGTTTCATTTCCTTAAAGTGGCCGGTGATTTCTAATCTATGTCTATAGGCAGCAGTCTCTGATGGGCTAGAGATGGTGGTTTAGCAGTCGGTGGCGTAGTATAGAGTACAATATAGTATATACATATGAGATGGGTGATGCAATATGTACACACAAATTGAGTGACTAAGATACCGTAGAATAGTGTAGAGTGCAGTTTATACATAGAGATGAGTGATGCAGACACGTATACATTATTAAAGTGGCTAGTGTTCTATTCCTTAAAGTGGCCTGTGATTTCTAATCAGTGTCTATAGGCAGCCACCTCTGGTGTGCTAGTGATTGCTGTTTAGCAGTCTGATGGCCTTGAGATACAGTGGGGAGAACAAGTATTTGATACACTGCTGATTTTGCAGGTTTTCCTACTTATAAATAAGTAGGAAAATTATCATAGGTACACTTCAACTGTGAGAGACGGAATCTAAAACAAAAATCCAGAAAATCACATTGTATGATTTTTAAATAATTAATTTGCATTTTATTGCATGACATAAGTATTTGATCACCTACCAACCAGTAAGAATTCCGGCTCTCACAGACCTGTTAGTTTTTATTTATGAAGCCCTCCTGTTCTCCACTCATTACCTGTATTAACTGCACCTGTTTGAACTCGTTACCTGTATAAAAGACACCTGTCCACACACTCAATCAAACAGACTCCAACCTCTCCACAACGGCCAAGACCAGAGAGCTGTGTAAGGACATCAGGGATAAAATTGTAGACCTGCACAAGGCTGGGATGGGCTACAGGACAATAGGCAAGCAGCTTGGTGAGAAGGCAACAACTGTTGGCGCAATTATTAGAAAATGGAAGAAGTTCAAGATGACGGTCAATCTCCCTCGGTCTGGGGCACCATGCAAGATCTCACCTCGTGGGGCATCAATGATCATGAGGAAGGTGAGGGATCAGCCCAGAACTACACGGCAGGACCTGGTCAATGACCTGAAGAGAGCTGGGACCACAGTCTCAAAGAAAACCATTAGTAACACACTACGCCGTCATGGATTAAAATCCTGCAGCGCACGCAAGGTCCCCCTGCTCAAGCCAGCGCATGTCCAGGCCCGTCTGAAGTTTGCCAATGACCATCTGGATGATCCAGAGGAGGAATGGGAGAAGGTCATGTGGTCTGATGAGACAAAAATAGAGCTTTTTGGTCTAAACTCCACTCGCCGTGTTTGGAGGAAGAAGAAGGATGAGTACAACCCCAAGAACACCATCCCAACCGTGAAGCATGGAGGTGGAAACATCATTCTTTGGGGATTCTTTTCTGCAAAGGGGACAGGATGACTGCACCGTATTGAGGGGAGGATTGATGGGGCCATGTATCGCGAGATCTTGGCCAACAACCTCCTTCCCTCAGTAAGAGCATTGAAGATGGGTCGTGGCTGGGTCTTCCAGCATGACAACGACCCGAAACACACAGCCAGGGCAACTACGGATTGGCTCCGTAAGAAGCATCTCAAGGTCCTGGAGTGGCCTAGCCAGTCTCCAGACCTGAACCCAATAGAAAATCTTTGGAGGGAGCTGAAAGTCCGTATTGCCCAGCGACAGCCCCGAAACCTGAAGGATCTGTATGGAGGAATGGGCCAAAATCCCTGCTGCAGTGTGTGCAAACCTGGTCAAGAACTACAGGAAACATATGATCTCTGTAATTGCAAACAAAGGTTTCTGTACCAAATATTACCTTCTGCTTTTCTGATGTATCAAATACTTATGTCATGCAATAAAATGCAAATGAATTACTTAAAAATCATACAATGTGATTTTCTGGATTTTTGTTTTAGATTCCGTCACTCACAGTTGAAGAGTACCTATGATAAAAATTACAGACTTCTACATGCTTTGTAAGTGGGAAAACCTGCAAAATCGGCAGTGTATCAAATACTTGTTCTCCCCACTGTAGAAGCTTTTTTTCAGTCTCAGCTTTGATGCACCTGTACTGACCTCGCCTTCTGGATGATAGCGGGGTGAACAGGCAGTGGCTCGGGTGGTTGATGTCTTTGATGATCTTTTTGGCCTTCCTGTGGCAGCGGGTGCTGTAGGTGTCCAGGAGGGCGCGAAGTTTGCCCCCAGTAATGCGTTGTGCAGACCGCACCACCCTCTGGAGAGCTTTGCGGTTATGGGCGGTGCAGTTGCCGTACCAGGTGGTGATGCAGCCTGACAGGATGCTCTCAATTGTGCATCTGTAGAAGTTTGTGAGGGTTTTAGGTGATAAGCCACATTTCTTTAGCCTCCTGAGGTTGAAGAGGCACTGTTGCACCTTCTTCACCACACTGTCTGTGTGGGGGGACCATTTCAGTTTTATCAGTGATGTGTACGCCGAGGAACTTGAAGCTTTCTGCTGTTTCCTGAAGTCTACAATCATCTCCTTAGTTTTGTTGACGTTGAGTGAGAGGTTATTTTCCTGGCACCACCACTCCCAGAGCCCTCACCTCCTCCCTGTAGGCTGTCTCGTCATCGTACTCAATGTTAATATGATGTTGTTAACATTGTGGGAATAAAAGCTGGGCTCAGGTCGGTGTGTCTGATCTGTGATTGATGAGTGTCAGCTGTTTGGGATGGAAGGCCATTTTCACTGGGAGATACAATTATAGACCATGACACGGTTGGATTTCACTGGGAGCTCTGTCTAGTAGCTCAGTCTACACACAGCACCACACTAGTTGTGTTGAGTGGAAAACTCAAGCTTTTGTATTGGTAAGGAGATGGGACAACATTATGTTAGCCTCAGAACATCTCTACTAAGAAAATACTGGATATGGTGTACAGAGTAAATGGCTTCTGTAGCATCGTGCTTCAGCTCTGGTTGATGGTATGATGGTGTGAATAAATAAGAGGTGCTTGGATATGCATCAATTCAAGAGGTCTAAGTCAGGGGTGTCATACGAATTTTGGTCTCCCCCGAATTCGGGCACACAATGCAAATTTGTGTATAATGCCTCGCTGGCAAACCCCCCCAAAAATCCTCCTGTGTTCATCTATTCTTTTCTTTCTTTTTACTTTCAATGCTCCCTGACTGTCTAGCTTTTATTTAGGTGATTAATAGTCACATAATTTTCCCCTGCCCCCTACTTGGGCCATCTAGTTCATGCTTCTATCGGACCTTACATTAGATCAGACTCTCCTACCCACCTGCAAAAGCTCAGCGGGAAATTATCTTCATTGAAAAACAAGAACAAGAGTAGTTTCATTTGGCAACCGTCGCCCAGTGTGGTATGGAATCCATTTGGTGAGAGTTTTGTTCTGTTGAATGAGCACACTGAAAACCTATGGTCGCTCTGTCTCCTCAGCTATGAGCCAGAGTGTTTGGAGCGGGAGCTCACTCCTTCGCATGCAGACCCCAAAAACCCTTTCTGTCCTCTCCTTACATTACCTGTCACACGTGGAGGAGATTAGGGCTTTGGGGTGGGGATGTGTAAAATAAGGATATGCATGTAACCGGAACCAACAACAACACATGCGTTCCGTTCGACGCTGCTTGGTTGTAAAATCATCTCACTAGACCTTGGAGAATTGATACCATTCTAGATGTGATTGAATGGGATCTCAGCTGTATCCCAGGGGGTACCACATTCTCTATTTAGTGCACTTCTATTTCAACCAGGGCCCATTGAGCTCTGGTCAAAAATAGTGTAGGGAATAGGTTGCCATTTGAGACACACACCCAGTTTTACAGAAGACAAGAAAGGAGAGCCTCGGCCAGCTTTTTTGTTTGAGACCGTGGGAGAGCAAAAACAGCTGCTGTGGCTTACCCGTGACATTACCATGGTGGAGTTACAGGCTGGGTTGGTTACACAGGATGGCAGTTATGCCACACCTGACATGGGTTCTCCAATCCGACTCAACATTTAAAAGATATAAGCCTGCTGGAGTTTGTGCGAGATATAGTATATTACCTAAACGTTTGCATGGGGGGCCTTTGTGAAAATCTGACTCATTTGAAGAGCTGTTTGTGAAGGGAAGCCATATCTGTTTGTGAAGGACACACGACATTGTATGAAGTATGTATGGAGTTGTTTAGCAGGTTCAAGGTCAGTTATTAGCTTATTTCTGATTTACCAATAGGGTGTTATTTCAAGTTTGTTTCACAGGTTACGCTTCCCCCTCTGCCTCTCTTTCCTCATGCTTTTCATTTCACCGCTAGCTGATTCAATACATTTCCACTAGCATTTCTACATGTTCCAAAACATGTTCCGAAAGAAAGTTGAAAGTCAAAAGTTGTACATTAGCTAAAACTTCACACAAAGATAGTGAACTATCCCTTTAACTCCTCTCTGCTAGACTCTGGAAAAACCCTCAGGTAAAGATAGATAGATAGATAGATAGATAGATAGATAGATAGATAGATAGATAGATAGATAGATAGATAGATAGATAGATAGATAGATAGATAGATAGATAGATAGATAGATAGATAGATAGATAGATAGATAGATAGATAGATAGATAGATAGATAGATAGATAGGTACTTTATTGATCCCCCGGGGGGGAAATTTCATTGTCAAGCAGCTACAACAAAACACAGGGCAGGTGCAAAATGCCACAACGAAAGTACACAAAAGACAGATATACGGTACATGATACATAGAGCGGCAGTATGAAAAAGTATAGAAATACAAGATATCTGGAGTGCAAAAAAAAGCTATAAAAAGACATTGCATAGTATGAGTGGTTGGCTGAATATGTACACTATACATTGGTGGATGTTGGATGGTTAACTATACTATACAGGTCGATGGCAGAGAAATACTTCAGTAGCTAAAAATGCGTATGATATGAGCGAGGGTAATAATAGTTTACTTAATAGACAGACTGGGTAAATGAACAGGTAAGTGAAAATTTTGCATGGTTAAATTAGCTGTACAGTTAGGTATACAGTTATATTTACAGATAAGTGAATACTTGCATGTTTACACAAACTGTACAGGTAAATGACAGGAAGAGATACTTTAATAGCTAAATGTGTGTATGATATCATTTGGGGTAATAATAGTAATACCCTTAAAATACAGTCCTTAGTACGCAGGGTTTAATTACAGAAAACTGCACTTATTGCACATTCGATATACTAAAAGCAATGAGAAAAGGTGCAACTGGCAGGATACTAATATGCATTCCTGAGTGAATGCCTACGTCCAATAATTACTTACAATATTGCATGTGATATAATATAACAACTGTACATGAGTATGTATATACAGACCTGTATGAATAAATAGGTCCTGAGTGGATGAGTGCTGACGGACCAGAGTTACTCACGGATGGATGCATAATTGTTAAACTAGGTCCTAGCACCCCAACAGTTCCAGATCTATGTTGCCGACGGCACGGCACCCCGGTGAGGCATTATATAGTCTAATAGCCGCCGGCAGGAAGGACCTCCTGTAGCGCTCTCTGGCACACCGTGGTGGGATCAGTCTGTGACTGAAAGTGCTCCTCTGCGTCATAACCATAGCGTGCAGAGGGTGGGTGACGTTGTCCATGATGGCCAGCAGTTTGGCCCGGATCCGTCTCTCCGCCACCTCCTATAGAGTGTCAAGGCTCATCCCCAGGACAGAGCTAGCCTTCCTGATCAGCTTATTTATCCGAGAAGCATCACCGGCTTTGATGTTTGCTCCCCAGCACACCAACCTCTTTCCCTTTAACTCCTCTCTGTTAGACTCTGGAAAAACCCTCAGGTAAACCTCTTTCCCTTTAACTCTTCTCTGTTAGACTCTGGAAAAACCCTCAGGTAAACCTCTTTCCCTTTAACTCTTCTCTGTTAGACTCTGGAAAAACCCTCAGGTAAACCTCTTTCCCTTTAACTCCTCTCTGTTAGACTCTGGAAAAACCGTCAGGTAAACCTCTTTCCCTTTAACTCCTCTCTGTTAGACTCTGGAAAAACCGTCAGGTAAACCTCTTTCCCTTTAACTCCTCTCTGTTAGACTCTGGAAAAACCCTCAGGTAAACTTCTATCCCTTTAACTCCTCTCTGTTAGACTCTGGAAAAACCCTCAGGTAAACTTCTATCCCTTTAACTCCTCTCTGTTAGACTCTGGAAAAACCCTCAGGTAAACTTCTATCCCTTTAACTCCTCTCTGTTAGACTCTGGAAAAACCCTCAGGTAAACTTATTTCTGATTGTATTCTATGCTGTCTGTATGTGCCTCTTTCCTTTTTGGAGCCCTGGGCTCTCCACTCTAAAGAGAGATGTTCAAATTAAAAAATGACTTTCATTTCAAAGGGGGTTCAGGAAGCCGACAGCGGCACAGAGCACTTTGTCTGTGTACACATATTTGACTTTCTTGTTCGGTACTTCAAAGGCATCATTGTGCTTCTGGCTTGGTGTTCACCCATCGTGTATTCTAGTCCTGACTTTTCTGTCTCGTACCGGATTGTTATTGTGTGAGTAAGTCCTTGGAATATCAACTGAACTGTGTGATCTCATAGAAGATTCAATAAACTCAACTCAACGTGAAAACACTTTTTCCTATTTTCTGCTAAATTAAGGATTTATGCTCTTGCCAAGGGGGAGCGAGAAACATAGACTTCAAATTGAGGTAAACCCCACTACAGCTTTGATGTTCTTCTTTAAATACTACTGTCAGGAATCCACAGGGAACCATATGGATTTGAAAATAGCGTAGCTTATTTTAATTGCCACTCAAGTTTCCCTTAAGACTTATACTACTGCATTATGGTTGTGTCGGTGCTTAGCCCTACTGTGAACTTCATATCAATTTATTTAAAGGCCCAGTGCAGTCCAAAAGGGATTTACCTGTGTTTTATATATATTTCCACACTAATAGGTTGGGATAATACTGTGAAATTGTGAAAATGTTGATAATGCCTTGTTAGTGTAAAAGCTGTTTGAAAAGACCACCTGAAATTTCAACCTATTTTGGTGGGATGGAGTTTTGGCCTGCCTGGTGACATCACCAGGCCGTAAATTAGTTTATAGACCAATAAGAAAGAGTTATTTATAGTGCCCTGAATCTGGTTAGCTTCCTAATTCAATTTCAATGTAAAGCAGTGCTCTTTTATAAATTAGGAAATAAGCGTGAGATGAAAAGCGATCAGAGAGTGATGAAATTAAGACAGATGGGGGTGACTGGGCAGAGTGACGCTGCATAAGCTCAGTACCCCAGTACCCCAAGGCAGTGTGAGCTACTGTGGGGAAGGGATGGCCGATTTGCTGACACCAAAAGACAACATGCCAGACCTAATTCACAGAGGAGAGCTGTATCTGCTATATGTACAGTTAACCTCTCACATGTCTAATAGTAAGAAATCATGCTCCGAACGAGTGGTGCCATAAAGATTAGTTCATGCAGTTAACGTCTTAAAACGCTTAAGCACCGCTTTGCACCATTAACTGCATAAACAAATATTTGATGGTAGCATTAAGTCATTCTAATGGTTAGTCTTCTTCAGAGAGGAAAAAAGGGTTATGCATTTTATTCCATTACTGTACAGCATGACCATCATTATTGTGCTCCTTAACAGTGTTCTCCCACTTGTAGATCAGTAATGTAGATCAGTAATGCTTTAATTAGAAACAGTAGCATTGTGTTCCAGATCTACGTACAGATCTAGGATCAGCTCCCCCAAACCACTATGGTTCTACTCTTCCACTCCTATGAACAAGACAGCTGTCATCACCACCAAAGCTGAGCTTGTCATGGGCCTCATGCCTTTACTACAGTGGGTTGTGTTACAGAAACAGTAGTTATGCCCCGCCTGACTTGGCTGCTCATCCCACTCCACACGGAACTACATTTCAAACAGCGATAAGCTCCAAGCAAGGCTCCATGGGTAATATGAGCACTACTGGTCCAATCTTACAGTGTGATAAGGAGCTAGTTTGTCTCAGTGATCTTGTCCGAAGATTCCTTGTGGGACCTGGCTTCCCTGTAGCACAGCTTTTGTGAACTTCAAATAGCATACACTTACACAATAGTGTGCATCGTCTCCACAACACTTGTGTAATTATCTTTGTGCAGAAAAACTCTGTTGTATCACCACCGTTGTGCCAAATGTGTTGTGTATTAGTTGTAAAGGGCCTCTGATTACATTAAATATGCCCTCAAGTCACCAAGTTGTTGCATAACTGACAGGATTATAAATTGGAGGTACGGTACACTTCCCTTCAATGGAAATGCATGTCCTTATCAGTGTTTTAGTCAAGTTGCTTAGTTCTCTGCACTAATTGCTCCTTGGGGATATCTGAGTGTCCCTGTAGTTCTGTATTCCTCCTCCTTTCAGCCTCTGATATGGGAAAATACTGGATGTGAAACACTATACTGGATTACTATACTGGATAATCCAAGATGGCGTAACAGTGCAGACGTGTATTTTGTTTTGTCCCGTCTCGTCTCGTGTAAATAGTTTGTAATTTGTCTTTCCATACATTTTTATTTGTTCCCGATTTACCCCTCCTGCAAGCCACCTACCCAACGTGAAACGGGTCAAATATCGGGTCAAATATCCGTGTTTTTCCACTATTTTTTCCACTATTTAACCGAACCGCAGTCAAAAGTTAGCCTGCTAGCTAGCTTGCTAACCTTCCATCGCTAACCACTGCTAGCGGTCTTCACCTCCGCTCTGGCTGTCCAGCCAGCTTTCAGTTCGGACAATATTGGCCAGTCTGCTCAGCGCGCTACCAACCCAGCGCTTATCGGACTGCGTTCCCTTCCACTTTCCGGATTTCCACTGAAAGTACCGGACCACTACACCGGATCTTCACAGCTAGCTAGCTGCATTCGACTGACCGACGTCTATAGCTAAGCTCCATTGTGTACATGCTTCCAATGCTAGCGTCAGCTAGGCTCATCTCCCGGACAGCCGACGTGTGCTAGCTACTCTCCCGGGCTCCAGTACCATATCAACCTACCTGGACCCTTCTACTGTCGACACGGAGCCCCACCGAGCCACCGTGACTGGTCTGCCGACGTAATTGTCCGACGTGGTCTCAACAGGGTTCTCCTCTGCGACGCCGCCGAAGATTGATCTGCTAGCTCCGGCCTGCTAGCCCGGCCTGCTAACACTCTGAACGCCGTGCCATTGAACTGATTTCCCCGGCTCACCACTTTACTTTTTCATCGGATCCTACGCTTGTTCAGCTCCACAGCTGATGCCTGCAGGACTGTTTGGTTTTATGGTATTTATTTCTGTTTAACTATCAGGCCTCAGGTCCTGTGTGTAGTACATCACTTCTTTCTAACTGACCCTCTTTGTCCATTCATCGCCATTACCCGTCGTTGTCTTAGCCCTCTTAATTAACTGTCATTTTATTTATTTTATGTTCTGCCCCTTTCTTATTTCAATATGCCTTGTCTGTTGTTGTTTAGGTTAGCTATTATTGTTTTATTTCATTGTAGAGCCCCCAGTCCTGCTCAACTGGCCTCTGATAGCTTTTTTGTCCCTCCCCCCACACATGCGGAGACTTCACCTGGCTTAACTGGTGTCTCCAGAGATGCAACCTCTCTCTTTATTACCCAACGCCTAGGTTTACCTCCACTGAACTCACATCCTTCTATATCCTTGACTATAAATTATGCCCTGAACCTATTCCACCACGCCCAGAAATCTGCTCCTTTTATTCTATGTACCCAACGTACTAGTCGTCCAGTTCTTAAAGTCCTTAGTCGAATACTAATTCTATTACTCCTCTGTTCCTCTGGTGATGTTGAGGTAAACCCAGGTCCTGTAACCCCCAGTACTACACCTATTCCCCAGGCGCTCTCATTTGTTGATTTCTGTAACCGTAAAAGCCTTGGTTTCATGCATGTTAACATTAGAAGCCTCCTCCCTAAGTTTGATTTATTCACAGCATTAGCACACTCCGCCAACCCGGATGTCCTAGCTGTGTCTGAATCCTGGCTTAGGAAGGCCACCAAAAATTCGGAAATTTCCATCCCCAACTACAACATTTCCCGTCAAGATAGAACTGCCAAAGGAGGTGGAGTTGCAATCTACTGCAGAGATAACCTGCAGAGTTCTGTCATACTGTCCAGGTCTGTGCCCAAACAGTTTGAGCTTCTACTTTTAAAAATCCACCTATCCAGAAATAAGTCTCTCACTGTTGCCGCCTGTTACAGACCCCCCTCAGCCCCCAGCTGTGCCCTGGACTCCATATGTGAATTGATTGCCCCCCATCTATCTTCAGAGTTTGTACTGTTAGGTGATTTAAACTGGGATATGCTTAACACCCCGGCTGTCTTTCAATCTAAGATAGATGCCCTCAATCTCACACAAATTATCAAGGAACCCACCAGGTACAACCCAAAATCCGTAAACATGGGTACCATTATTGATATCATCCTGACTAACTTGCCCTCCAAATACACCTCCTCTGTTTTCAACCAGGATCTCAGCGATCACTGCCTCATCGCCTGTGTTCGCAATGGGTCAGCGGCCAAACGACCACCCCTTATCACTGTCAAACGCTCCCTAAAACACTTTTGCGAGCAGGCCTTTCTATTCGATCTGGCCCAGGTATCCTGGAAGGATATTGACCTCATCCCGTCAGTAGAGGACGCCTGGTTGTTCTTTAAAAGTGCTTTCCTCACCATCCTAAATAAGCATGCCCCTTTCAAAAAACGTAGAACTAAGAATAGATATAGCCCTTGGTTCACCCCAGACTTGACTGCACTAGACCAACACAAAAACATCCTGTGGCGCACTGCATTAGCATCAAATAGCCCCCGCGATATGCAGCTATTCAGGGAAGTCAGGAACAAGTACACCCAGTCAGTTAGAAAAGCAAAGGCCAGCTTTTTCAAACAGAAATTTGCTTCCTGTAGTACTAACTCCAAAAAGTTCTGGGACACTGTAAAGTCCATGGAGAATAAGAGCACCTCCTCCCAGTTGCCCACTGCACTGAGGCTCGGAAACACTGTTACCACTGATAAATCCACGATTATTGAAAATTTCAATAAGCATTTTGCTACGGCTGGCCATGCTTTCCATCTGGCTACCCCTACCCCGGTCAACAGCTCTGCACCCCCGGCAGCTACTTGCCCAAGCCCCCCCCGCTTCTCCTTCACCCAAATCCTGACAGCTGATGTTCTGAAAGAGCTGCTAAGTCTGGACCCCTACAAATCTGCTGGGCTAGATAATCTGGACCCTCTCTTTCTGAAATTATCAGCCAAAATTGTTGCAACACCTATCACTAGCTTGTTCAACCTCTCTTTCGTATCGTCTGAGATCCCTAGAGATTGGAAAGCTGCCGCGGTCATCCCCCTCTTCAAAGGAGGAGACACTCTAGACCCAAACTGTTATAGACCAATATCCATCCTGCCCTGCCTTTCTAAAGTTTTCGAAAGCCAAGTTAACAAACAGATAACTGACCACTTCGAATCCCACCGTACCTTCTCTGCTATGCAATCTGGTTTCCGAGCTGGTCATGGGTGCACCTCAGCTACGCTCAAGGTACTGAACGATATCATAACCGCCATCGATAAAAGACAGTACTGTGCAGCCGTTTTCATCGACCTGGCCAAGGCCTTCGACTCTGTCAATCACCGCATTCTTATTGGCAGACTCAACAGCCTTGGTTTCTCAAGTGACTGCCTTGCTTGGTTCTCTAACTACTTTGCAGACAGAGTTCAGTGTGTCAAATCGGAGGGCCTATTGTCCGATCCTCTGGCAGTCTCTATGGGGGTGCCACAGGGTTCAATTCTTGGGCCAACCCTTTTCTCTATATACATCAACGATGTCGCTCTCGCTGCTGGTGACTCTCTGATCCATCTCTACGCAGATGACACCATTCTGTATACATCTGGCCCCTCTTTGGATACTGTGATTACTAACCTTCAATCAAGCTTCAATGCCATACAACACTCCTTCCGTGGCCTACAACTGCTCTTAAACGCTAGTAAAACTAAGTGCATGCTTTTCTATCGAACAATGCCAGCACCCGCCCACCGGACTATCATCACTACTCTCGACGGATCCGAATTAGAATACGTGGACACCTACAAATACCTAGGCATCTGGTTAGACTATAAACTCAACTTCCAGACTCACATCAACCATCTCCAATCCAAAATTAAATCCAGAATTGGCTTCCTATTTCGCAACAGAGCCTCCTTCACTCATGCTGCCAAACATGCCCTTGTAAAACTGACTATCCTACCGATCCTTGATTTCGGCGATGTCATTTACAAACTAGCCTCCAACACTCTACTTAGCAAATTGGATGTAGTCTATCATAGTGCCATCCGTTTTGTCACCAAAGCCCCTTACACTACCCACCACTGCGACCTGTATGCTCTCGTTGGCTGGCCTTCACTATATATTCGTCGCCAAACACACTGGCTCCAGGTCATCTATAAGTCTTTATTAGGTAAATCCCCGCCCTATCTCAGCTCACTGGTCATCATAGCAACACCCACCCGTAGCATGCGCTCCAGCAGGTATATCTCACTGGTCACCCCCAAAGCCAACACCTCCTTTGGCCGCCATTCCTTCCAGTTCGCTGCTGCCAATGACTGGAACGAATTGCAAAAATCATTGAAGCTGGAGGTTCCTATCTCCCTCAATAACTTTAAGCATCAGCTGTCAAAGCTGCTTATCGATCACTGCACCTGTATATAGCCCTTCTGTAAATAGCCCACTCTACTACCTCATCCCCATATTTATTTTCGTTTATTTTTCACTAATCTTGCACTCCAGTATCTCTATTTGCACATCATAATTTGCACATCCTTCATTCCTGTGTTAATGATGATAATTCTGTAATTTATTTCTACTCTATAGTCTATTTATTGTCCTACCTCCCAACCTTACTGCATTTTTGCACTACATTTTGCACTCTGTTTATAGATTTTCTATTGTGTTTTTGACTGTTTGTTTAATGTGTAACTCTGTGTTGTTGTGGTTTTTTTTTTGTCGCACTGCTTTGCTTTGTCTTGGCCAGGTCGCAGTTGCAAATGAGAACTTGTTCTCAACTGACCTACCTGGTTAAATAAAGGTGAAATAAAATTTAAAAAAAATTAGGGTCGTCAGGGAAATGTTATGTCCAAACCTAGCTCAAATACTAGTTTTTTTTAGCGCCCAAAAAACGTAATACTTCCAGGTCAACTGTAATATGAATACCATTGTAAAGCACAATTCCTCCACTCCGTCGGGTCTTTTTAAAAATGGCGGGTGGGGAAGCAAATGCTACTGAGTGATGGTGAAAAGGGGAGATATGTCGTTTGGGGAAACAGATTTGTCCAACTTATCACCTCTAATATGTCAATAAAACGCTATAAAGAGTTTATATAATGTCTCATTACATACCTATTTGAAGGTTTGTGTTGAATTTTAATTGTTTTTTTAGGGTAGCGCTAAATTTATCTTCACAATTAAACTGCAGCTGTCACGTTTTTTTGAGTCATGATGGCTCGCAGTGATTACTCGAAACATTAACAATTGATTGAATTTACTATTGATGAACTCACAAGTAATTAACTTTAGCTATCGAACACCAGTTGGATAAGAGGCGAGCTACAAGCCAAAGGAAGCTAGTTATATTTTGTTATGGAAGGTTTTTCACATGGCTGAAGTCATCTGTGTAAACTGTTGGCCTTGACACTTGACAAGTGCGTGTAATAAGCACAAATAATATAGCGAACGTCCTTGGCTGCTATTGCCAGTTAGCTAGCCAACTAACGTTAGCCAGTAACTTAAGCCTGTAACGTTAACGTTGACTGTATGGATGGATCATGCACCAGCACAACTCAATGTTGACAATGTAGCTTTCCCACATTATTCTACAAACAAAGCACAGCTAGCAAGCTAGCTAAATAAAGTTCATAATCAACACCAAACTTTAGGAGACTGCCAAGCTGCTAAAGTATAATACATGCAATGGGCATTGCTCATCTAACATTAACGTTAACGTTAGATAATGTTACTCCACACACTTGTCAATCTGGCTTGCTTAGTTTATGCATTCATTCAGCATGCTCCCCTTTCTTTCAATACAATTGCTCTAACTGATTAACATAATGGCAAGTTACTTTTCAATGTATTCCCGAAAACCTGAAGTAAAAAGTAGCCAGGGGGGGTGCGGGGTCACGCAGGTTAAACTATACCAACACCATTGCTTGCTTGTGCGACCTTTGCACAGTCAAAAGAAAACGCCATTCTTGCGAACTTGGTTAGCTATGTGACTTTTTCCTACACATCAACTATTTTAGACGTTTCTTTTAACTAAGCAAGATAAATAAACGTTCAATCAGTACTGAGGGAATGAACAATGACATCACCAGACTGCCGTTTAAATAGAGTGTCAAGATAATGCATTCATGACAGGGTTCGTAGCGTAAGCGTTAACTTAATCTGAAGGGTTTCACTAGTTACCACAGCCACAAAGACATGTATTAAAAAAATATACATTTTAAGTTTAGGGTTAGACATAAGGCTACCAGTGTGATTAAGGTTATGATTGAGGTTAGGGTTAGATTTGAAGAAGAGAAATGGTAGAAATAGGCTGGGTTTATGACTTTGTGGCTGTGATAACTAGTTACGTCCAATCTGAAGGTCCTGGGTTCGCCTCTCGGAGGAGACATTTTGACCATTCTGTTTCGTGTATAGTTTTGACACCTGCCAATCTCGACACACACACTGTCCTGCGTATTTTCAAATATTAGGTGGCTCTTATTAAAATTTCTGGATTTCCCCTGATTGTCTATGCAATTAAAATGTGGGTGAAAAGGTAAATAAAAGTATTAGCTGAGTTTTTCGGGGACGAAGGACACTGTCTAGCACTGTCTAGTGTCCAAGCTAGTCCTCCTAGCTAGCTAACAAGCTATAACCAGTGTCCTGCCCACAGTACACAACTAGACACACAGGAACAAAGAGGCAGTGGGTCAGTTCTGATTGAAGTCCTATTCTCCGGGAATGAACGTCAGGAGCAGAACTCGTAAAACGGATTCATTCAGCCCTTAAATCTACCGCATTGAAGGTTGGTGTTGTTGTCGTACGCTTCCCCCATTATCTAAAAACTAGTGACCTAGATATTTCTGAATGACGCTATCAGCCTGCAGCATGGCTGGCGACACTGGTGAAGGTGATCATCTCCATTCCTGCTGATCCTTCTTCATACATCCTACTTCTTACATCCTACCTCTTACATCCTACCTCCTACATCCTACCTCTTACATCCTACCTCTTACATCCTAATTTTTACCTCCTACTTCCTAGCTTCAGCCTCCAACGTCTTTTGCCTCCAGCGGTCACTACACCTTATCTCTTATCTCTTACCTCTTATTGATCTCCTCCTATATCCTACCTCCTTCCTCCTAAATGCTATATCCTACCTCCTTCCTCCTATATTCTACCTCCTACCTCCTTCCTCCTAAATGCTATATCCTACCTCCTTCCTCCTAAATGCTATATCCTACCTCCTTCCTCCTATATGCTACCTCCTACCTCCTTCCTCCTAAATGCTATTTCCTACCTCCTTCCTCCTAAATGCTATATCCTACCTCCTTCCTCCTAAATGCTATATCCTACCTCCTTCCTCCTATATGCTATATCCTACCTCTTACCTTCTAAATGCTATATCCTACCTCCTTCCTCCTAAATGCTATATCCTACCTCCTTCCTCCTAAATGCTATATCCTACCTCCTTCCTCCTAAATGCTATATCCTACCTCCTTCCTCCTATATGCTATATCCTACCTCTTACCTCCTAAATGCTATATCCTTCCTCCTAAATGCTATATCCTACCTCCTTCCTCCTAAATGCTATATCCAACCTCCTTCCTCCTAAATGCTATATCCTACCTCCTTCCTCCTAAATACTATATCCAACCTCCTTTCTCCTAAATGCTATATCCTACCTCCTTCCTCCTAAATGCTATATCCTACCTCCTTCCTCCTAAATGCTATATCCTACCTCCTTCCTCCTAAATGCTATATCCTACCTCCTTCCTCTTATAAACTACCTCCTTCCTCCTAAATGCTATATCCTACCTTCTTCCTCCTAAATGCTATATCCTACCTCCTTCCTCCTATATGCTACATCCTACCTCCTTCCTCCTAAATGCTATATCCTACCTCCTTCCTCCTATATGCTATATCCTACCTCCTTCCTCCTATATGCTATATCATACCTCCTTCCTCCTAAATGCTATATCCTACCTCCTTCCTCCTATATGCTATATCCTACCTCCTAAATGCTATATCCTACCTCCTTCCTCCTAAATGCTATATCCTACCTCCTTCCTCCTATATGCTATATCCTACCTCCTTCCTCCTAAATGCTATATCCTACCTCCTTCCTCCTAAATGCTATATCCTACCTCCTTCCTCCTATATGCTATATCCTACCTCCTTTCTCCTAAATGCTATATCCTACCTCCTTTCTCCTAAATGCTATATCCTACCTCCTTCCTCCTAAATGCTATATCCTTCCTCCTATATACTATATCCTACCTCCTTCCTCCTATATGCTATATCCTTCCTCCTAAATGCTATATCCTACCTCCTTCCTCCTATATGCTATATCCTACCTCCTTCCTCCTATATGCTATATCCTACCTCTTACCTTCTAAATGCTATATCCTACCTCCTTCCTCCTAAATGCTATATCCTACCTCCTTCCTCCTAAATGCTATATCCTACCTCCTTCCTCCTATATGCTATATCCTACCTCCTTTCTCCTATATGCTATATCCTACCTCCTAAATGCTATATCCTACCTCCTTCCTCCTATATGCTATATCCTTCCTCCTAAATGCTATATCCTACCTCCTTCCTCCTATATGCTATATCCTACCTCCTTCCTCCTAAATGCTACATCCTACCTCCTTCCTCCTATATGCTATATCCTACCTCCTTCCTCCTATATGCTATATCCTTCCTCCTAAATGCTATATCCTACCTCCTTCCTCCTATATGCTATATCCTACCTCCTTCCTCCTAAATGCTATATCCTACCTCCTTCCTCGTACAGTAACTTCTCCCATTTCTTACTTCCTACTGTAACTTTTACCTCCATACCACCTACCTCTTATCTCTTACTGTAACTCTTACCACCATACCTCCTAACTCTTACCTCTTACTGTAACTCTTACCTCCATACCTCTTACCTCTTACTGTAACTCTTACCTCCATACCTCCTACATCTTAATTTCTACTGTAACTCTTACCTCCATACCTCCTACCTCTGACCTCCTACCTCCTACAGTAACATCTCCTACCTCTTACCTCCTACTGTAACTGCTCCTACCTCTTACTTCCTACAGTAACTCTTACCTCCATACCTCCTACTTCCTACAGTAACTCTTACCTCCATACCTCCTACGTCTTACCTCTGACCTCCTACTGTAACTCTTACCTCCATTCTTCCTACTCTAACTCTTATCTCCATACCTCTTACCTCCATACTTCCTACCCTAACTCTTACCTCCTACAGTAACTGTTCCTACCTCTTACCTCCTACTTCCTACAGTAACTGTTTCTACCTCTTACCTCCTACATAGTTTACCTTCTACCTCCACTGTGGCTGCTGCTCCACTGACAGCTGCTTTATTGTCTGGGTGAATCTGGCAGTTAGCACAGTGCTCCCCTCCCCTCCCCTCCCCTCCCCCTGGCACCAGCCACCTCCTTCCCCACCCCGCCCACAGCGTGTTTCACTGTCCTCACAATAGAGCCATCAGTGACAGCAGAATGCCAAAGCAGACCAGGAGGGGAGTTGCATGCATGTACTCAGGCTTTTTCACAGGCACACTACATAGTGCAAGCATACTTTTAGGTGAGTTGGACAGTTGGATTCCTTTATATTTGATGGGAGCATGCAGTGTGTGGTGAAGGTGTGCTCTGTTCACATGGTGTAGGCAGTTTGTGCTGTTATCAGAACACTCCTGTGTCTGTAGAATTGTTTGGAAGGTATTGTTTGATCTAGGTTTTTGAAATATGAGAATGTTTTTCAGAATGTAACATTTTGGTTAGGGTTAGCTCAGTGCATTCAATTAATGCAATGGTAGGCTATGGCATTGTGCTTTATATACAGGTGCAGTGATCGATAAGCAGCTGTCAAAGCTGCTTATCGATCACTGCACCTGTATATAGCCCTTCTGTAAATAGCCCATCCTACTACCTCATCCTGTATATAGCCCTTCTGTAAATAGCCCACCCTACTACCTCATCCCCATTTTTTTAACTTCCGCTCATTTTGCACTCCAGTATCTCTATTTGCACATCATCATTTGCACATCCATCATTCCAGTGATTATTCTAATCTGTTATTTATTTCGCCACTATGGCCTATTTATTGTCTTCCTAACCTTACTGCATTTTGCACTATATTTGCACTCTGTATATAGATTTTCTATTGTGTTATTGACTGTACGTTTGTTTATTTCCCATGTGTAACTCTGTGTTGTTTTTTGTCGCGCTGCTTTGCTTTGTCTTGGCCAGGCTGCAGTTTTAAATGAGAACTTGTTCTCAACTGACCTACCTGGTTAAATAAAGGTGAAATAAAAAATAAATATCTTTACATTATGACATCTTATGAGAAGTGCATCTTGGGCATTTTGTTAATTCCTTCTGGTAATATGTGGTCTCAAAATAGTGAAGAGAATGCAATGAAAGGCAATTTCATTTGTTAGATTTTATTGTGTATTGCTACTATTTTCAGCATCTCATTTACAGTTTAACTCATACAACTGTTTTGTGTTTTGTCTCCTGTAATGGAGACTGGTTAGCGTTTAGCTACAGACTAGATGTGCCTGGGTTGGTGTCTGCAGTGGTTTACCTGCATGTTTGTTTCATTGGGATTAATCGCCTCTTCCTGTCCTCGTCTTGTGAACTTTACACCTAAGTAGTATATTTTCATGTACTGTATGTGTTTTCATTGTATTTGTCACGGTTTTTAATGCAATGACCGGTGTGAACTTCACAGACCCGCGCTGGCTGGCTCTCTGCCACCTGTCTTCTTTAACTTAGGCCTAACTGCAATGGTAGGTTCTACATCTTATAAAAGCATTACTGTAACCTGTTTCCCAATTGTTCTGCCAGTGGCTTTGACTTATAAAGCCTGTCTATGTTTATTTCTCAAATGTAGTGTTTAGTGACCCTGTTCACTGCTCTAACCCAACTCAGCCTCGACCAATTCAATCAACCAAAGCCAAATGCAAACCTTATGACTGGCAGGTCTCTACTTATTAGCCTCTGTTCCCACCAGGTCATCTGCCTCGGAAATTGAATCGGTCCTCCCTGGCATGCGGACCCAAGCTTGTGACGAGACCTAATTTAATTTCACCCAGCCTGCATCAGGTGCTTCTAATAGAAGGGAACTATTTAAAAATGTTTTACCTTTATTTAACTAGTCAGTTAAGAAAGATGGCCAACATAGAGGCAAAAAAACACTACACATCACAACAAGAGAGACAACACACCATTACCTGCCAATCTATAAATGATGTCTCCGTAATCCAGCATGGGTAGGATGGTCATCTGAATCAGGGTTAGTTTGGCAGCTGGGGTGAAAGAGGAGCGATTACAATACAGGAAATCAAATTTAGATATAACCTTAGCCGGCAGCTTGAAAATGTGCTGAGATAAGGACAGTGTACCATCTAGCCATACTCCCAAGAACTTGTATGAGATGCTCTAAACCCCTAGAGGTAGTAATCACACCGGTGGGGAGAGGGGCATTCTTCTTACCGAACCAATTGACATTTGTTTTGGAAGTGTTCAGAATGAGGTTAAGAGCAGAAAAAACTTGTTGGACACTAAGAAAGCTTTGTTATAGAGCGTTTAACACAGAATCCGGGGAGGGGCCAGCTGAGTATAAGACTGTATCATCTGTATATAAATGAATGAGAGAGTTTCCTACTGCCTGAGTGTGCGGGCTAGGATCGAGCCTTGGGGTAGTCCCTCGGTGACAGGCAGTGGGTGAGATTAATAAAATCGCCAGGTGTAGATGTTACCGTGAAATGCCAGGTGTAGACGTTACCGTGAAATGCCAGGTGTAGACGTTACCGTGAAATGCCAGGTGTAGATGTTACCGTGACATCCAAGCCCTTAACCAACAATGCAGTTCAAGAAATAGATTTAAGAAAATCTGTACTAAATCAACTAAAGTAAAAAATAAAAAAAAGTAACACAATAAAATTGCATAACAATAACGAGGCTATATTTATATTTTTTTAATTATTTAACTAGGCAAGTCAGTTAAGAACAAATTCTTATTTACAATGACGTCCTACCAACAGGGTCAGCCCCTGGAGCAAATTAGAGTTAAGCGCCTTGCTCAAGGACACATCGACAGGTTTTTCTCCTTGTCGGCTCAGGTATTCAAACCAGCGACCTTTCGGTTACTGGCCCAACGCTCTAACCGCTAGGCTATATACAGGGGGTACCGGTACTGAGTCAATGTGCAGGGGTACAGGTTAGTAGAGGTAGTTTGTGCATGTAGGTTGGGGCTATGCATTAAAATGACTATGCATAGATAATAAACAGCGACTAGCAGCAGTTTAATAGTCTGGGTGACCATTTAATTAATTGCTCAGCAGTCTTATAGCTTGGGGGTAGAAGCTGTTAAGTAGCCTTTTGGACCTAGACTTGCTAGGCTTGCTGTGCGGTAGCAGAGAGAACAGTCCATGACTTGGACAATTTTTGGGGCCTTCCTCTGACACCACCTGGTATATAGGCCTTGGATGGCAGGAAGATTGGCCCCAGTGATATGTACTGGGCCGTACGCACTACCCTCTGTAGAGCCTTACGGTCGGATGCCAAACAGTTGCCATACCAGGCAGTGATGAAACCGGTCAGGATGCTCTCGATGGTGGGATAATGGTGTTGATGTGAGCCATGACCAGCCTGCTCGGTAGTCATTTTGGCAGGTTAGTGTTCTTGGAGCTCAGTGCGGATGTTGCCTGTAATCCATTGCTTCTGGTTGGTGTATGTACGTACGGTCACTGTTGGGACGACGTCATCGATGCACTTATTGATGAAGCCAGTACCTGATGTGGTGTACTCCTCAATGCCATTGGAAGAATCCTGGAACATATTCCAGTCTGTGCAGCAAAACAGTCCTGTAGCTTAGCATCTGCGTCATCTGACCACTTCTTTATTGACCGAGTCACTGGTGCTTCTTGCTTTAGTTTTAGCTTGTAAGCAGGAATCAGGATAATATAATTATGGTCAGATTTGCCAAATGGAGGGCAAGGGAGAGCTTTGTACGCGTCTCTGTGTGTGGAGTAAATGTGGTCTCGATTTTTTTTTTTCTCTCGTTGCACATTTAACATGCTTGTAGAACAGATTTAAGTTTCCCTGCATTAAAGTCCCCGACCACTAGGAGCGCCGCCTCTGGATGCGTGTTTTTCCTGTTTGCTTGTGACCTTATACAGCTCATTGAGTGCGGTCTTAGTGCCAGCATTGGTTTGTGGTGGAAAATAGACAACTACGAAAAATATAGATGAAAACTCTCTTGGTAAATAGTGTGGTCTACAGCTTATCATGAGATACTCTAACTCAGGCGAGCAAAACCTAGAGACTTCCTTAGATTTCTTGCACCAGCTGTTGTTTACAAATATACACAGACCCCCCCCCCCCACCCTGTCTTACCGGAGCCCACTGTTCTATCTTGCTGATGCAGCCGGCCAGCTGTATGTTATCCATGTCGTGGTTCACCCACGACTCGATGAAACATAAGATATTATAGTTGTTTGTTTTTTTACAGGTTTTAATGTCCCGTTGGTAGGATATTCGTGATCGTAGCTGGTCAATTTTGTTATCCAATGATTGTATGTTGGCTAATAGGACTGATGGTAGAGGCAGATTACCCACCCCCCGTTGGATCTTTACAAGGCAACCCGCTCTACGTCCCCGATATCTCCGTCTCTTCTCATGCGAATGGCGGGGATTTGGGCCTTGTCGGGTGTCTGAAGTAAATCCTTCGCGTCCGACTCATTAAAGAAAAGATCTTTGTCCAGTACGAGGTGAGGAATCGCTGTCCTGATATCCGGAAACTCTTTTCAGTCATAAGAGATGGTGGCAAAAACATTATGTTCAAAATAAGTTGCAAATAACGCAAAAAAACACACACAATAGCACAATTGATTAGGAGCCCCTAAAACGGCAGCCATCTCCTCCTCCATTCTCCCCAGATAGGCATACATTTTTATATTTATAATAAGATAATACCTCAGTGCATTATCACTCATCTACCTACAACATTTTGGCTGGACAGCAAATAAACTTTATAGCCATTTTTCTCAGTTTCACTGTTTGCGTAGTTACTGCTGTTGGCCTTTTTATGGCCTTTGAGTGGGTAACTGCAGTCAAAACACAATGGAACAAAGCCAAAGTGCAGTAACTTCACTTACTGCTGTTTGCCTGGGTTTTTACTTGGATTTTGTGGTTACTGCAAATTTCACACTCCATTTTTTCTGAAACGTAAAATAATTGGAATAGAGCTATTTCAGGCTGTGCTCTCCTGCATTCGCTGTCGTCGCGTCCAATCAGGGAGGATCTCTGGGCTCTGTCCCAAATGGCACCCTATTTCCTTTTTTACCCTGGTCAAAAGTAGTGCACTATATTGGGAATGAGGTGCCATTTTGAACGCTGTTCTGGGTCAGGAGACATTGGAGACCAAAGGCTACCCTCGGAACAGCAGGATCAAACCATGCAATCTGGATTTAAAGACTTATCTGCTCTTTGCCAGCAATTTAAGGGAAACTGAATTTAGACTGAACTACTTTTTTTTTATTGTATTACTATATTGCCCTACCAAGCAAAAAGGCAGTAACTGCTCATAGAGTGGAACTGAGAAAAATAGCTTTTTTTTTACCTTGGTTTCACAGTAACGTTATGCAGTTACTGCTAATATGACCCCTTTTTCTCCAAAACACAATACAATAAGGCAGGATACTTGTCCACATGATTAAGCAGGTATTTAATGTACTTATTAACACATTTTCAACCAAATTAGCAGTTACTGCCTTTTTGCTTGGTAGGTCATGTATTATACTGCAGCATTATCCACCAGTTAGCTGTTTACCTATACATTAAGTATAGTGGTTTGGCATAGTTGTCTTGTGTGGCTAAGCTAGTTAGATTTTGGCACTAGCAATTCCTAGGTTGTAGGTTCAACTCCCGCAAGGATCACCATCATATACACACAGTTTGTAAAATGTATGCACTCAGTACTGCAAGACACTTTAGATAAACGGATAGGCTAATTGGCATGTATAAATATTATATTATATATTATCAAATATTACTCTGAATAAATGTGTGAAAACTCAGATTTGTTGTGCTGGAGAGTGGAAGTGTTCCTGCTCTTCTCAACCTTCTCACTATTTCTCCCTCAGTTGATGCTCTTGGGCCTCTCATGAAAAGGCCACAAGAAAATAGTTCCTTTCAAATCACTTTTGTCCCAAACTGATTGAGTAGGGTTGGGGTCACTTCCATTTCAATTCAGCGATTGAAAGGTCTGCACAGAAATGAATGTGCAATTTCATATTCAACAATTGAATTTTAAAGTAAGAATATAAATGGCCTTGACCTTGACCTTTGACCTGAAGTAGAGGATCTTCAACTATTATACTGTAACACCCCATAATGACAGAGTGGAAACATGTTTTTAGAAATATCTCATTTACATAAGCAGTCGATACATGTTAGAATCTCCTGTCAGTTTACAGCTTGAAGTCTCTAAGAGCTTTGCACACCTGGATTGTACAATATTTGCACATTATTTTTGAAATTCTTCAATCTCTGTCAAGTTGGTTGTTGATCATTGCTAGACAGTCATTGCTAAACATTTCTTTGACTCATCGTAGTGTTTCCTTAGTGACCATTTCAGATTTCAAATTGCCTTGATGTTATTCAGAACAGAGTGTGCCGGCTGTTTTTGTCTCTCTCCAGTCTGGCTGTGGATCTGCGATCACTGCTTTAAATATTGATGAGAGTTCAAAGAGATTGTTAGCATACGTCTCTTTCTGATTACAGCAACACTAATATGGCCAGTGTAAATCTGCTACTTGTGCACTGTGATATTCCTTACGTTCATATTTGAGCATAATCTCTCAACCGACATGTGTTTTTATAAGGAATATTATACCTGCAAAATGTTACCGTCCTTCCATATTTTATTGTTTATTGACAGATACAGTAGGAAATGTATGGAGCTGCAGTGTAGGGATGCTGGGATTTGTAGCCTCGCAGACGGGGGATTCATATACATGATTTAACCACAAGGCCACCCTCAGTCACCAAAACAAAACTATTTTTCTATAGCCGTACATTGTCAAATGAATATTTAATCAAGAGTTTGGTATGACTTTAGGAAAGAGGATCTAATTGAGGCCGTTTACCTAAAGCTCTGGATTAAGCTCCGTCAGGTTGCATGCGCCGTGTTTTCAGTAACCGCTCTTTGCGTTGACCTTCTTCCGCGCAGATGTGCATGAGTTATTGGTTCCCTTAAATGACACGGCATGCTTTTCATCCACTTCCAACGGGAAAGGCAACTGGAAAATGTTACCCAAAAGGTTGGCTGGTCTTCGTTAAAGTCCTGTAGATCAACTCACTATTCCCTTTAAAATTACAAAGCTCTACTGACCTAACCTAACGAGGTTGGTTAACTCTTGAGGTTCCACCAAACTAGGTAAATCCACTTTTAGTTTTAAAGCACCTCATTGCTGGAACCAACTACAAAATACATTACAATTGGATGTTCTGGTGCCGCTTCGGGCAATGAAAAATATTGATTGGGGACCTTCTTATTGAGGAATGTAATTATTTTCTTGAAAATGTGTGTTTACTTGTTCTATGTTGTATTTGATTTTAATTAGATTTTCTCTCATGAAATTGTAGATGCAGGGCTCCCTTGTGAAAGAGACCCCTGATATAAATGGTGACTCCCTGCTTAAATAAAGATACAATTAAAAAATAAACCTTTCTTTACGTTGCCTCGGAGGATCCTCCATTCCTTGTCGCTTTTGATGTACTATGCTACAAATTATTATGTGTTGGGTCATTTTGAGTGGGAGTGTTTTCTGGAGATTCAGCATGTATGCTGGTGCATGGATTGATGTGGGATTGTATCAATGGTTCACTGGGTGCAGAATTACCATGCTGTCTCAGCACAGGTGCATTCTGGTCCCTTGGTGCGTTGTACTGTATGACATGATTTGTGTGCGTCTTGTTGCTCTCCCACTCATCATCGCTGCATACCTGTCCACGCTCCCTCTCCTCTTCCTCCGTCCTCACGATGCCGTCCGTAAGAACAAATTACATGTGTGTGCAAGCGCTGCCATGTGAACCATGGTTTCCTGTGAGTTTGGAAGACTGTCTCTTCCTACCTTCACTATCGCTTTGTCTCTCTTTACTGCTGCTGACTTGTGTTCTCTTTCTCTCTTTCTCTCTTTCTTTCTCTCTCTCTCTCTCTCTCTCTCTCTCTCTCTCTCTCTGTAGGAAGTGCCTTCCATAGCAGCTCTCTCTCTGCGTTGGTGCGGACCCCTCCTGTTATGATGCAGTCCCCTCTGGATATGAAGTCCTTCATGTCCTTCCCAGGGGACACCACTTCAGCAGTGGGACTTTTCCCTAACTTCAACACGGTGAGTCTCCCCCTATCACCTCATATCTCCCTGAACTGCTCTGATCTGAATTGATAAGTGATGCTATAGGCATGACTATTAAAGTTGCCGGTTGGCACATCCATTTTGGTATTTGTTAATTAATACTAATTAATACAACTTAAGCTCGATTCAACTGTCTTACCCCATCAAAAATGTCTCGTTTCTATTGTTCTAATGTTTTTTTTTTGTCTCGTCTCTTTGGCTCCATTCCGTGCTGTGCGCTCCTTCCCATTTACGCCCCTTTTCCCTGACACTCCCAACAACAAAGATGAGAGATCACTTCTTCCTCTCTGACAAGCGGTTGTAACTCGCTGGTTGAGTTTGAGGTTTGGTCATAAAGGACAATGAAAGACATTGATCCATTATGTTACTGTAATAGAGGAGAAGATAACCTTTCTAACCAAACCTTATTATGTCCCAACTCCTCAAACTGCATGCAGAGCAGACACTACTAAAACAGGACTAGGAATGAAAAATTATTGCTCAGTTTGTCGCACGAGTACCGTTTGCCGTGCGTGCCATTACAGCCATACGACATATACAGTATATACTGAACAAAAATATAAACACAACATGCAACAATTTAAAAGATTTTACTGAGTTACAGTTAATAGTAGGAAATCCATTAATTAGACCCTAATCTATGGATTTCACATGACTGGGCAGGGGCACAGCCATGGGTGGGCCTAGGAGGGCATAGGCCCACCCACTGGGGAGCCAGGCCCAGCCAATCAGAATGACTTTTTCCCCACAAAAGGGCTTTATTAAAGACAGAAATACTCCTCAGCACGCCCCTCCACCTCCTCAGATGATCCCGCAGGTAAGGAAACCAGATGTGGATGTCCTGGGCTGGTATGGTTACACGTGGCCTGCGGTTGGGAGGCTGGTTGGATATACTGCCAGATTCTCTAAACGACGTTAGAGGTGGCATATGTTAGAGAATTTAACATTACATTCTCTGGCAATAGCTCTATTGGACATTCCTGCAATTCCTGTCCCCAGCACAAGGTGCACCTGCGTAATGATCGTATGGTTTAATCAGCTTCTTGTTATGCCACACTTGCCTGGTGGATGGATTATCTTGGCAAAGGAGAAATGCTCAGTAACAGGGATGTAAACAAATGTGTGAACATAAATTTGAGAAAAATAAGCTTTTTTTGTGCGTATGGAACATTTCTGGGTTCTTTTATTTCAGCTCATGAAACATGGGACCAACACAGTATACATTTAAACATTTTTTCATGGTGTGATGTGACCGGGATCTTTAGAGCAGTTAGTTTAAGCCTTGCCAGGGGCCTGCGTTGCCTGGCAACATCTCTCTCAGTGGCTCAGTGTGACCAGTTTAGCATGGCTTAGGACGCTTGGTTTGAAGAGCAATCAGAAGGACCTAGAGCTGTTTTGTTTTGCGTTTTAATAATGTTATTTTCTCGTTGTGAATTCGTTTTCTGGTTGAGAAGACTTCACACAACCAGGTTACAACCAACTGATCTCTGTTATAACCAAGTAGAGACCATTTTTCATGATTTCAAAAATGTTCAGGCTGCTAAAAAGACGTGAAGAAAACCGTCCTCATACAACCTGTATAAAACCTGACTATGACGTCATAAAAGAACACAGCGTTGTGGTGGAGTGTAAGAGATACTCTGCTGCCCTGGCATGAGGTCAGCAGTGTCCATGGGAACAGCGAGCAGGTGTCCCTAGTTATAATTAGCAGTGATTACTTGTTTTCCCAGTGAAGACAATAGGCCGGGCAATAGGTGGCATAGCATTGTGCAACCCAATCTAGCCCCTGCTCTCCTAACCTCCACACTCAGAAGGTTTAAATTCCATCGATAGGCCTCTATGGCTGTGTGTGTGTGTTTGTGTGTGTGTGTGTGCAGGCACTGGGATTAATGTTTAAACACACCAAGCTATAACCTTTACACACAGATGTGTTTGCTCAGCAAAATGAAAGCCCTTGATATTCTGGTTGAACTACCGTATCTCCATAGGTAATCTAAAGGGGCATTCCTGTGTGTGTATGTGTTTGGGTTTGTGTGTGACTGTACACACACACACACACTACTTCCTGTGATGAATGACTCGGCGAGAGTTCATTGGAACGATTCCGCGTGCCCATTTATCAGGCTGATTAGTTGTGTGTGGCCTTGGCACGCTGGAAATGATTTCTATATGATTGCATCATAGTGCCCTCCATTCTGAGACTGTGTAATCAATACTTGTTTGGAAAGCAAGGACCAAAAAAGGGGTTCGGAGAGGCAAGAGGTGCTGACTTGACTGACATGATGGACAATAAACAAGGTCATAATCGAACACACACACGTCGAGTTAAACTGAAAAACCTGACCTCTGTCAAGTAAAACGAGGGCGGAGCCACGTAAGTACTTCTGTGCAAGGGTGTTTATTTACATTGTGATTCCGGAAGAAAAACACTATGCATTATGGGACAGCTAAAACAGCTCAATCAAAACGGTGGTGTGTGGTCGTCTACTGTGTAAATCCCCCCACATGAAGATTGGCTGTCCCCAGCTAAGGCCTTGTCAAACAAATGTTTCAAGGTTGCATCAGACTTCTGAAGTGTAGCAAAATGTTGGGGAACATCCCATTGCACCTCTAACCCAGACACATCAGCAACAGGTACAGGGGTCCCCACATACTTCTCAAGACGCCGCTGGTGGCGTGACTTTCTGGGCCCTTTGGTTCTCCCCTCACACAGACTATCACACAAGTCAGGCAGAGATTGTAAACCAGCTTTGGCCTGGGCACGAGTGACAACTGAGCATGACACACTTACACACACTCCTCCGTAGACAGACAGACACCAAAACAAGCAAGCACTCACAATAGCAAGCCAGCAACAAACCAGCACGTGTGAGTGATAAGCCAGAACACACACACAAACACACACAAGCACATTCGTGAGTGACTATTACAAAATACCTCACATGGTGCCATGACTATTGCCACCACCTGATCAAATTAGTTTTTCGGGAGCATGCCGTGTCGGAATGTATTTGTCTCGTTCCAAGCATCTGTTACAGTCAGGTTATGTTTTGTTTGTGTCTCTTGACATTTTTTGTCACTGTCGCTTCACTAACATCCCCTGAAGATGTGTGTTAGAATGAGCCTATTAGGCTTTAATGGTCTATAACACTGCAACAGAGGGAACCACAGCTTTGTGTGTGTGTGTGTGTGTGTGCGCGTTGCGTGGGCGTGTGTGTGTGCGTGCGTCTGTGTCGTTAGTTGCCTTTCTCTGCTACTGTATACTACAGCCTGCCTCTGCGTTTGCTGCCCATGTTTTATGCATCCCACAGCAAACAAACTCTTTGTTCCCGCGCCAGGACATGTAAAGCGAGCCTCGGCTCTTCACGGCAAGCATTTCTGGCTCCAGACTCGACATTTGCCACAGGACCTCTCAACGCCTGTTAAATCAACAAACGCTCAAACACTGTACCTCGCCACTTGTTTTAAACATTATAGTCTCTCTCTCTTTCTGCTTTGCTCTATCCAAATGATTAGTTCTTGCTCCTACTGTCAGTCTCTGACTGAGGCCAGGTCTCTTGACTCCACTATGGAATCGATAGGCCACAGTCAGGACCTGACAAAAGAGTTTCCTAGGCAACTCTATTGTAATTTTGGTTGATCCCCAATTAGAGGCAGCTGTCTCTAGTTGTCTCTAATTGGGGATTCTATTTATGTTTGATGATCTCCACCTGCGTTGTGGATCATTATATGTGAATGTGCCTGTGTTTGTTGCAGCGTGCGCAATAGTTCCCGTGGCTACCCCTTTGGTTAGATGTTTATTGTTTTGCTTAAGTGAATAAACATGTTTGGTGGCAATGGTTAGGCTGGGCGGATGCGTTAGAATGTGAGGCGTGACACTCTCTTTATTATCAAATATACACTCAGTCTATTAGGTACACCACGTTTACATGGCCCAAATAATTCAGGCTGTTCTGGAGGCAAAGCGGGGTCCAACCCGGAACTAAATGTTGGCCACTGAGTGAAAATACAGTAGTTTATTGTATATCCAAAGTTAAATGCAGAGACGTTTCTCAGAGATGTTTCTCGGACAGAGGAAGATCACACCTCACTTTCTAATGCATTGTTGGATTATTTAGGGTAGCACCAGCATGGCACACCCTTTTTTCTCCTAGCCAAGGATGATGGGAAAATGGTTTTATTGGCTTTAGTACAGGAGAGGAGAGCTGGATGGGGAACATATCTATTGAAATCTGAAAAACACTGAAACACTGGATATTACAGTATATGGCAATAATAAATGCCTGGGTTATGTCCTGTATGATGATGAAGGTTAAATGCATTGATCCGACTGAGTAACAGAATAAGAGAATTTGACAAGGATCGACACAATGCCTCCCAATCATCATTTGATAAAGGATGTATCATCATTGGAATAACATGATTTACATGTTATTAAGAATAACACAACATACTGTGTACATACAGTATAACTCATTATTAAGCCATTTAGTGTGATTGTAAATATCGCATGCACACACACACACACACACACACACACACACTGCGGTGGAGAGCTAACAGATTGGCATCACTCATGTGTATCATGAGTGGTAATTATCTGCTTATATGAAGAGTGGCAGCTAAGGTAGTGTGAAGAGTATTGAAGCTTTATGTGGAATGAATGCCCACAGCTACCGTGTGTGTACGTGTGTGCGTGTGCGTGTGCGAGTGAGTGAGAGAGACTGGGAATTCCAGCCCAACCAGGGGGGAAAACTCACAACCCTCCGCCCCTTCACTTAACATTCTCACAAAGCACCGTCGCCAAGGTATTTCTGTGTCCGCGGCGACAGTACATCTAGATGTCAGGAAGACAGTAGCGATGTGCTAAGCTAACATATATAATTGTCTTAAGATGGTCAATTAGCAATTTGATTTAGAATTGTAGGACCCCTTTAAGTATAATATACATATATAACATTTTTATTTGATTAGCTAGACTATCTTACCCGTATACATGGATGGACGCTTCTCCCTCTCTGTCATGTATGCCATGGTAGCCCTTAGTTTAAAGACAGGTGTTTTATACGATAGCCTTCTGTGTGTTCTCTTTTGGACTCCCTCTGAATATTTGCAATCAAATGCCAGAATCTTCTCCATCTCCTTAGCTATCATACTCTAATTCCACTGATTTCAAAACTTTTCAAAAAGAAAGTGGAGAGCAACACTTTTGCAGTTCTACTACGTGATATCTTTCAAAAAAGCTGCGTTAGAAAGGATTACCTACAAATACTGACCAGCTCATGTTATAGACCAATCTGAACTCTGCATGTCCAACCCACTCATTATCTCAGCCTATCATGGCTAGCGGGAAGGTTCCTGTCTTTTTCCGTGGCTAAACCAACTAGGCTCGTAATTAAACAATTGTATTTGTATTTACAGATGGCATACAAGTTTGTTATAAAGGCACATGAAAGTTCACATTTCCCAGGAGGCATTTCTGCCAAAAAGCACAGTTTTATATAAAAAAAAAAGTATGTTCAAATGGCTCTCCTGTGAAGTAGTGATGCTCGCCTAGTTTCCTGAAACTGTGAGGACAGACGCTGGAAGACGAGAACCAAGTACAGGGAGTGAGCATTTAATGGCAAAACAGACAGGAACAAAACACTGACAGCGTCTGGACAACGGAAACATAACGACATTATTGCTGACATGGGGAACACAACTGAGGAACAGACAGATAGGGGAGGTAATTAAGCAGTGATGAAGTCCAGGTGAGTCCAATGAAGCGCTGATGCGTGTAACGATGGTGACAGGTGTGCGTAATGATGGGCAGCCTGGTGCCCTCGTGCACCAGGCAGGGGGAGCGGGAGCAGGCGTGACAGAAACAAGCCACATATGTTCATTACTTTTTGCTATTGTACATTCAATGTGAAGTAAATGCTTTAGCTAGCTAGCTAGATTCTTTACATCCACTTGGTTTCACAAGATGACAGCCTGGTTTGCTCAGGAGTCCCTTAAACATAAAAAAAACACAAATTCCAATTCATACAAATGTCAAACCCCCATATAGCTATGTAAATACATAGTCCTAAATATGCATAATCATTTGTCTCTACATTAACAAACATATTAACTGTAAATGTTTTGTATGATTCAGTATGAAGTTATAATTACTTAAATTTGCTTCCATCCTGGTATTTTTGGCTGCCGTCTTTCCTGAAGCAACTCTTCAGCCTTGGGTCGCGGAGCTTCATGGGAATGTTGGGTTTTCCCACTCGCTAGTAAGTCAGTAACTCGTTTCGGACACCACTCCCTCTTCATCCAGCTCACGGGATCGCACAAAATGTAATGGGTTGGGCTAAGTGGGAGGGCTAAGAGGGGGGATATTGGATTGAGCCTCTCTCTCTCTCTCTCTCTCCCCTTTATCTCGCCTCCCCTATCTCTCTACTCCCCTTTTCACTCTATCTATCCCCATACCGCACGGGCATGTGCCCAGGCCCCAAAATCACAGAGGAGCCGGGCCCATTGCGGCAAAACTAACTTTGATTTTATTAAGCCTTTTTTTATTTTCCCTATATAATATAATTGGTTAGCTTAGTAACTATGTTTATGAAGTGACCAATCAAAATGCACGCTGCCTGTCTTTTTAAAGGTCACACTGGAGAAAGCAAAGTCAAATCAAATCGAAAATCTAACTGTAGTAGACAAGCTTTCCCAAGCTCTTAGAATGTTCTTGACACTGCCAATCAGCAAGTGTGAAGGAGAACGGTCATTTTCTCTTATGGCAAGAATAAAAAACGAATTTAGGAGTATGACACAAGGACGCCTCCAGTCGCTTTCGCTGATGTCAATTGAAAGTGAAATTGATTTTAGTGACATTGTGGAAAACTTTTCTCGGATCAAATCAAGAAAAAAAGGCAAGACTGGGACCAGATCCCTAGCATTTATTATGATTTTGCTGGTGATGATATTGTTGTGTGCTTAGCATAGACCTTATTGTTTTATTGTTTCATAATTGTGAGCTAGTTCTGAAACTGAGTAGGCCTATAGTGATGTTAAAACGAGGACTCGTTGAAACGATGAGGCTTACCAGCCAATTGCTTCGAGAAAAAGATTTGTTACTCCAGGCCTAGGGACACCTGCTGGTATAAATAATTCAGAGAATCCAAATAGTTATAGACCGCATGTCACCTGTCGGCGAAACGTTAATGTAGTAGCCATGTCTATGGTGTTCCTAAACTCATGTATGTAGGTTATCCCTTCTGAAATGCTGTCACCAACTTTGTAGCCCCTTTACCAAGCACGTTTGGTGCTTTAATTTAATTGACTGTAGGCTACATCTGTTATTAAAGTAGCCTATTCAATAAGACAAAATGCACGAATTATAACCAGGTTCTGTCTAGCATAGCCCGAAGCCCCCGGATATAAATATATTTCTCACACGTTATTAACATGGTAGTCCATTACAAATTGCTTTCACTCTCCTACACGTGAATGAAAAAGATGCGTTTCGTGTGACAAGTCGCAATGTTCGGTTGTGTTGGATTGATGACTAAAGATGCTTTTGTGAATGTAGAATCATTCTTTACGCCAACTGTCGGGTGGGAGTGCTTCTGTAATCCCTCCTCCCCCCAAAAATCTCAAAGTGACTGTGCAAATAATGTATCCATCCTTCAACTCTCAATATCTACTTCAGTAATAGCGTTAACAATTTAATTTGCAATGTCAACCGGCATTCATAATGACGGGTAGCCAAAAATGTTGATTCTAGTGGTGAAATAAGTGTGTCATGTGGAGGGGGGGGGTCTTCGAGCGTTAACCGTGCGCAGGGCCCTAGGAAGTCATAATCCGTCTCTGTCTATCCCTCCCTCCCTCCCACCCTCCATCTCTCTCCCCACTCTCTCTCGTACTATAAACTGAAGTGCTTCATTAGTTAGTCTTCTGCCTGTTTGTGCATGTAGTGATAATTGGTCAGCCCATGGAGCTGTTGTCAACATTAGAGTGGCTGTGTTAAGAGGAGGCTGGCCTTTCTCCTACTGTATGCTGCAATTAAAGGGCTCTTCATTAGTAAAAGGAAGTGGAAGAGTATACCTAGTCCTACAGCACGGCACAGAGTAGAGCCCTGCATGGGGTCGGATACCCACGGTTCCCCGTGGGTGACCCGCAAAGAAATCAGCTGGCGGGGGGAATGAAAACATTCTTTCAACCTGCGTTTCAATATTTGTTGTGCTTGTTGTGTTGCGAATTCCATTCTGTGAGCAGTCAGTCAAACATGTTGGCCTACGCCTAGGCATAATTGCAGCAAGAGAGTGTAGCTGGGAGCTGTCTATTATTTGTGTGGCGCTGAAAAGATTCCTAACTTGTCCACGTGTAGAGCTTATGTTACCTCCCGCCACACGACAATATGTTGACAAATGTACTTTCCCTGGCTAGCCCAGCTTACTTGAAAATGGCTAAAGTAACCAGAGAATTAAAAAAAAGGTTATTATTGTGGAAACAGGTGCTGTGCGAGTGAAATCTTGACAACCAGGTAGATGGATACACAGCCTGCAAAAAGTGCAAGAAGGTAGGCCTATTTGATTATGATAATTCAGTTAATTATTACGTTAATTCAGGGTTTCGCTAATTTAGACCATACGCAGGCTAAATAAAGTTTAGGCTAAACTTGTGCGGCTGGTAAAAGTTAGAGCCTATAGTCTATTCATGTCTTGGAATTGTTTATTTAAGTTTCATTCGAAGTAGTTGATTATCTCAATCTTGAATGTAAAGGTCTTGTTTTGTTATGTCGCTGATAGGCTTTCATTAGGTTAAGAAGCCTAATTAGAAGGCTCTTGTTCCAAAGAGATTTGAGTTGTCAATGTGACACATCGCATAGTGAAAATAAGAAGGTATTGTTCTTAATTCATCATGGTGTAATGCCTGTTCCACCTGCCTCGACGGTGCCCCTCCCACCCCGGCGCTCCGGCTCGCCAGTGTTCTAACCACCGGCATGAGGATGATGGCAGCCGCGCACACGCACACACACCTGCTTCCCATCACCTGATTACACTCCCTATATATGTTCCCCTCCCCGTGTCGTGCGAGTGGATTATTGTTTTCGAGCTGCGGTTCTATTGTACAAAGCGTTATTTTATTTTTGTCACATGGCATGGTTTCCTTTTATCCAAATGTTTATTGGACCTGCAGTGGTCAAACGCCACAATACCAGCACAGTCCTGTAAACAAAAACTCATCATCCATTCTCTGCTTTTTATACGCTAGAGCAGCAGGAAACCAAAGTGTGTGTGTGTGTGTGTGTGTGTGTGTGTGTGTGTGTGTGTGTGTGTGTGTGTGTGTGAGACACTGGAAATTCCAGCCAATAAAAAAAGAGAGAGTGTAGGGTGGAATGTATATCTGTCTCTCCTGAGTGTCTCCTGAATCCCTGCTGATACACTCACTTCAAAATAGGTAAATACCTTTGTGTGTGTGTGTGTGTGTGTGTGCTCTTTTCAAACTGCTCCTCAGTTCACTACGTGTGCTTTCACTTCTCCCGTCGGAGAACAGTATCCTCTCCCTGCAGGCAGGGTTTGGTTGAATTCGGTTGAATCCACAGAAAGGACCAGAAATTCCCGTAACAGCTGTTATGCTATTTTGTTTGGTTGATTATCACTTGGTTTTTCCACACCGAGTTCTGAGAGAAACTGAGTCCTGAGAGGCATATTGACTCGCCCAATCACTGCTTGGTGGCGCTCGACCCCGCAAGCCCCGCTACTCGGAGGTATTCACAAGACTTACTTATTTACTTTTACATACGTTCAGCTCTTAGCTGCTGTAATAAACAGCATTGAATAACTAAACCAAAACGTTTTTTTAGTCTCTTCTGCCTCGTCACCTAGTCTGCATCTCCTGCAAGGTGGCGCCGACAGACATGGCAGCTCTGCTTCGAGCTCCTAAGCAACTTTGCAGTATTTCATTTTTATTTGTGTTATTTCTTACATTATTAGCCCAGAACGTTTTTTGTGTTTATTACATACAGCCGGAAATAACTCTCTATTACATACTATTTTCATATACATTTTATCGACACAGTATATTTTACCATAGTTATTTATTTATAATTTTTTGTTTGTTTTTAGTCCCATCCTTCAGCTCCACCAACCCCTCCCATCTGTCTCTGAACACCATCCAGATTTCTATTTGCCACAAATTTTTCAACTGTGCTGTGATGTTTCACAAAAATTCAGAACCTTTCTATTCTCATAGTTTCTACATATTGTAAATAAAAAATAAATGCTAAGAGTATTATTATATTGTTGAATGATTTGACTATGACTTTTTAAATCACCCAACAGCGCAATTTGCAGAGGCGGACATAACTTGGCTGGGGTCTGGGGGTCCTCCAATTTTGGGGGGGCATCTAAAGCACATTTCCTGCATTTCCACACAATCTATTATGACCCATGGCCCTTCTAGCCGTCTCTACTTAGAACAACAAAAGTAAGCATTATGAGTGAACGTCAACATGTGTTGAAATCTAAAGTATTTTCACCAAGTTTCACATCTCAAAAGGCACCCAATTGGTGGAATTGGTGGAACGACCCAGTGCACTACTTAGCTAATAGGATGCCATTTTGGACGTACCCCTAGTCAGAGCAGAGAGACTGGGACTTTGATTCGACCCACACTCTTGTCAACTGAATGTTTATTCCATTAAAGGATAAGCATTGTGGATAAACACGTTTGAAATTGATCGCTGCTCTGCCACTCGCACAGAGAATCAATGACTATGCTGATGTTCCAGCTCTCTGCCTCCCTCCTGTTTGCTTTCATCCCTCTAGTGGTTCTAGTGGTTTTACTTACATAAACAATAACTGTTTGTTTGACTTAAAAATCCCCTGTTTTCCTGTATACACGTCTGTGTACATCATCCTTTTTCACCCAAACTCTTTCTCTCGCTGTCTCTCTCTCTCTCGCTGTGTCTCTCTCTCGATGTGTCTCTCTCTCGATGTGTCTCTCTCTCTCTGTCTCGATCTCTCTCTCTCGATCTCTCTCGATCTCTCCCTCTCTCTCTCGATCTCTCTCTCGATAACTCAACTCTCTCCCCAACACAACTTCCTTCGCATCTTTTTGTTTTATGTCTCAAGGAAACACCTACAAATTAACACACAGAAACAGTACATCCTCCATATAAGTCATATCACAGGCCTAATAGCACTGTAGAGCTATTTTTACTTGCACACAATATAGCTGTGTCACCCCGTCCTGCCCCTAGGGGTCCACCACCCTGCAGCGCCCCAACCCAGCACACCCCACTCAGCTTTAGGATTTTAGTGAAACATTCTTTATTGGTTTCAGGTGTGTTAGGTCAAGGCCAGAGTGACAACAGTACACTGACATATAATACATTCAATGGATCTTCTTAAACTGCAGTAATGTATGTCTGTTATATAAACATGACTGGGTATTATAACATCTCTGCATCCATTCATCATCATCAATAGCATCTTCCAGGTCTTCCTCACATTGTTGTTTTAGGTCTTCCTCACATGTTTTGTGTCATGGGGAAAAGCCTCTATCAACCGTTGATACAGTTTGGAAATCAACTTCGGAGGTTTGTCAGACTGCCTTAAAATAGCATCCAACTTGTCCAGTGTTTTCTGGACAGAGAAAATAAAGTGTTGTATCTGTAAAAAGTCACCTCACTTCTGCCACAGACAGGCTGCCTGACCCTGCTGAGACCCCTGTCACCATCTGATCCTCCTAAAATGAGGCATGACAAATAATTATCTTGGTGTACATTATATTATCCAAAATTATAATCAATGGTTCAATAATTGAAATGACCATTATTCCCAGATCCCAGATTAGTTTTAAGCTTAAACTGCTCTCCTGTAGCTACTGTAGGTCTACCCATCAATTCAAGATGGAACTTTGTATCATTCACACCAACATCAGCCTCTCCTAGCGTGAGAGTTCAAGTGCGTCTAGTATGTGTGTTCTCATTAAAACAGAGTAGGCTGCCTACATGGGCGGAGAATCACGTGGCAGTTAACTTAATTTAAATATGATTGGACTGTAGTTTACTACAGTGTCTGTAAATCAATATTTATAATGAAAAGAAGTGGACGGCGCTCAACCAACGTGAGTCCAAGTGCGATCAAAAAATGTATTCATAATTTATGGATTACCCATTTACTTGTCGTACCTGTGAGATCAGGTGCGCGTGTCGTCTCAGTTAAATAGAGTAGGCTATAGCCTATGTATACATGGGCGGAGAAACACGGGGCCGTTATCTTTCCAAGGAAATGTACTTCCTAAAGAGGCCTATCATTAGGCTATAGTTTTACTACATTGCCTAGAAATAGGCCTAAATATTGATCACCATGTTTCTCAGTCGGAAAATCTTCCCACTCCTATAAGGAAGGCTATAAAAATAGCTCAAGAGGAAGTGGAAGTCTCTCCAACTTCAAACTACATCTAGGATTTTGGCTGATATAGACCAGTATTACAATGTAAGGGCCATGTGAGAATCTCTGCTAATTTAACCTATTTCTAAGTGAACTGTGTCACATACAAATAAACTGCGGTTGGGTTTGGGACCAGTTCTTGCAGTAGGGGGTGGGAGTCGGACAGAAAGCCAGCAGGTGCAGGCGGAACGGGAAGAAATCGGTCCAGCGCAGACCTCTACTGTGCACCATGACAGTGAAGCCTGTAACGTTAGAGCTGTTTATTACTGTGTCAGTGTGATAAATAGGGAATTAGCTTTGGGAAACTGACAGATCAGTAACGTTACATTGACATACTGACTAATGCAACTCTCATTGCACTGATTAAACGTCAGAATATCTATCTTCAATCGTTTGGCCGATGGTTTCATCGTTTGATTGAGGCAAAAATAATAGGTAATGCAAGCCAACTTTTGGCCAGCTCTCTCTCTAACGGTACATCAACTGGCGAAAGCTAGCGAAGGTTATTTACACCTGAAACATGAAAAACTAAGGCATTTCCATGCCAACAACGGCTGTCATATCGCTATCTGACAGATAACTAGAGGATAGAGCTGACCTGGCTGTGGTGGCTACTCACTAACGTAGCTTATCCATTTACCGCAGTCGAGAGGGGACGAAACATTAGCTAACGTTACATGTCAGTTACAATACTAGCTGAGCACTGCGAATAAACAATAGTTTAGTTTTTTTCTGTTAAGTTAAACAGCAGTTACCTTGCCCGCTACATCAGTCAACTAAAGAGTAGCCAGTACACTCTGAACTATGCTCAACTCTCCCGTGTTGGTCCAGCCAGCCTTCCAGAAACTTTGCCTTCACACAGCCTGTCAGCCCGCTCTGTGTTGTCTGCATGGTCCTAAATCCAGTCCGATAAACACTCCAAAACAGCCTACCCGACCGCTTGGTGGTCCTGCATGGTCCTAAACCACACCGCTGGCACTTTTTGTATCAAACTGGGCAGGACAAAAATGCTATTTCAGAATGTGGGGGGGGGGACATGTCCTCAGTGAAAGTTGCGCCCCCGCTCTCACACACACACACACACACACACTCTCTCTCTCCTTTTTTCTCTCTCTCCCCCTGGTCTTTTTAATTTTCTCACACTCTCACTCTCTCTCTCTCTCTCTCTCTCTCTCTGCGCTCTGCTTGTGTTCCAGATGGACCCTGTGCAGAAGGCCGTAATTAATCACACGTTTGGAGTCTCCATCGCTCCGAAGAGAAAGCAATTTATTAACTGCAACATCTGCCAGCTGCGCTTCAACTCAGATGTGAGTATATGGGAATCCCTCATATCTCTCTCTCTCTCTCTCTCTGTCTCTGTCTCTCTCACTCTCTCTCTCTCTCCTTCTCAAGAGACATAGACAGCTTTGTGAACTATGGGACATATTAAGACATCTGTTTGCATTGTCATTCGTCTTCAGGTAGCTATATTAAGTTGTGTGAAGTGTGTGTTCCCCAGACAGTCTACTCTAAATGTTGAGGGAGTCCGCTAATGTAGGATTAATGATATTAAGACATTTGAATTGCGTTGTCATTCTTCAGGTGAAGTTGTGCTCCCCAGGCAGTCAAGACATTTCTTGAGACTGTGAGTACTTTTTTTTACGAACCAGTGAGTAGCTCTTTATTCCATGCGAGTACTCAGGGCTAAAGATGCAAGGCACCGAGAGAAACCTCTTAATAAGCGTAATAAATTTTTCTTGAGTACATTGCCATTAGAAAGACAGTTGGAAATGAGGAGGGATACAAGGTGGGATAAACAGTGGGAAGGGATTGAGCCCCAGTCTCTAGTGGGGCGATTTCCTCTCCCCAAAAGCTCTGCACTAGCATAATCCATAACATCCCGTAGAGTTGATCGACAGTCAGAGACGTTACCGTTAACTGACGGATGTCCTAATATGGACGCCGGTTGGCTCCGCAGAGAAAGTGGTAATTAGGCGAAGCATGTGTTCCTTAGAGCGGTCTGTTCCTTCTCTTTTGACATCGGTTAAGCGTTCATCTAAAATGGCTGACCTTAGGGTGGCAGAGAGGCCAGTCTGAGAGAGAGCGCTCATTCATAGGGCCAGAGAGAGCCAGAGGGAATGTATTTACTGCGTTGCAGCTACCTGCGTTTATTAGGGTGCCTCTCTCAGGCTCGTTGTGTTTCCTGTTTAACGCCTCTTCAACTGGGCTCTGTTGTCCTCTCTCCCCCTCTCGCCAGACACGTGAAATGACTGAGGGTGTTTGAGACTGTTACAGACAGGCAGCGTTCAGGAGCACTTAAGTGTTGCAGTGTTTAAATATTGGGGAGTTGACATTCTCTGCCCTGTGTAATTAGGTAGTAGTTATCGACTCCGAAGGGCTCATCAAAGAGACGCAGTCAAAGAGGGAGAGAGACAGTGACAGAGAGAGGAGGTAAAAAGAGAGAGATCTTGTGAAATGAGCCCTGCTGTGGAAGAGGAGGGTTTCACTGTCCTCCACTCATAATGATCATCAAATCAAACGAACCACAGCACTGTGGGTGAAACAGGACTTTGAACATTGACTTTGAAGTTTCCTTACCAACTCCTTTGGGACATGCTGGAAGTTTCAAGGGAGGGTATCAGTGGAGGTTCTTTCTTGTCAGTGTGTTTCAATGGTTATCCAAGAATCTACGGTGGCTTTTAAGTTTCTACTGCGTTTCGGAGGCAAGAGTGCTGATCTAGGATCAGTTTTGTATTTTTGATCATAATGAATAAGATTACAGGGACATGGGGGACCTGATTCTAGATTAGCACTTTGAAACGCTTTATGAATAAGGTGGTTACTATGCGCCATGGTTACTATGTGATTGAGATCATAGCTGATGCAATATCAACAACATTACAGCGGCATTCCACACCAGATTGCCCAAAAGATAATTATGATGAGTCTTCCCAAAATTAAATCCATAGAAAGGTCCGGGATTCAATCCGATCGAGCTTTGTCCGCAATGTTCGTCCGCAAAATCCAGTGTTCCCGTGTTCGCAGAGACCACGTTCACAGTAAACGCTGCAAATGGCTAAGTGCCTGAATTGGGAATGTAGTGGCTGTAGAGTAACATACTATACAGTACATGACGTCGGAGCCCAGGGTCTCCTCTTTACAGCTCTGTATACGATTCAACTGACAGCTGTTGTAAACTTGAGCAGAACGTGCAACAAGACGATTGCCCCATCCTCGCAGCTAATTGGGCTACTTTTGTCAATGTTTTGTTGTCTGAGTGAGGGGAATTCTCAGAGTCCAAATGATAAAACTATTGCAATTTACAGTATCAATGTTGAAGATCACCATGTTTGATTTACAGTTACACGGATGACATGGCATTATACCCTGTGTTGTTCGGAACAGAATGAGCCTATGTTTGTCGTACTGTGAAGAGAACTTGTCATGGAACACGCACTTGAATGCACTCATGACTCCATTCTGTGCGCACCAAAATTGTTATCTCTGAAGTGACTTGTGGAAGCCTATCACTGTAAGATCGTATTTTATAGTTAGTCATGTTGGCAATAGAATACGCTTTCAAGTGATGCCCACCTGACCCAGATTGCGATTTATAAAAAATTAAAAAACTATTAGTCGAAGGCTCTTTCCATGAGTCATAAAAGTGCAATGAAAATTACTTAAGAATTGTGGCCACTTTGGAGAGGTGTGTGGCCACTTGGAGACACCAGTTAGACCTCTCACTCAAACCGTTGTGATTTTTTTTGTCTTGTGTTACACCTACTCTAGATTTCCATGAATTCTTATCATGTTACTGAATGTATCCAGAGTATTTTCAGATTTCCTTATTCGCCAAATGCTGGGAAAAGTACAGTAACTGTAAAATGCACATAAAATCAACAGTGTAATTTTTGGATTCAGGTGAACTGTTGTCTCCTCACCTTTGGTCTAATCACTTCTCCATATTCTCCAAAGTGGTCCCTTTCAATTGTTACCATGGTTATGCATATGCTTCTCATATGTCTTCTGGTAGAAACATTTCAATTTGACCCTGTCCATATAGACCAACTCCCACGACTGTAAAGGGTTACAAATCCGCTGCCTTAATCTAAACAATACACACACTCCTATTACAAATGGCGTCCTGAGTAAGGCCAAAATGTCACAGATTTCCTAGCTTTTCATCACTTGTCCACCGTGTGGTAGCCTCTGGGAGGCATGTAGAAAAGCAGAGGTACAGCGCATTCGGAAAGTATTCAGACCCCTTGACTTTTTCCACATTTTGTTACGTTACAGCCTTATTCTAAAATGTATTAAATCGTTTTTTTCCCTCATTAATCTACACACAATACCCCATAATGAACTAGACGTGAAGCTTGGCAGAATCTTGTTTCTCATGGTCTGAGTGTCTGTAGGTGCCTTTTGGCAAACTCTATGGTGGCAGCTATGACAAGGCTGAAGTGCCCAGTGCTTACACATTTGGTCCAAATCAACATAAAAGGGGATTTTCATAAGGAATATGCCACACCTCCAATAGCCAGGTATTGCCAGGTGTACATGATAGGCTAGGAGGGAGCGTGAGTCTGCTCTGGAGCACTAGACTGACAAGTGATTCCATTTTTTTTTTCCATTCATGCAGAATCAGGGAGGTGATGTGGTTGTCTTACCAATAATGAAACTGTAATTTTGGGAATGTGTAAGAATGTATTCTTTGTCCGCTTCAGCGACAATATTAACTTTAGCAGCATGTTTAACTTGGCAATACTTTGTGTCTGGGAGTTGACAAAGTTAATAACAACTTTGAAAGTGAATATTCTTTTGAGTAAAGGCATTAAATGCATTTGAAGCCCACAATAGCTACACGCAAAACACCTCCCACACACAAGTATACACGTAGCAATACAATACAAAGCAATACAATACAAAGCAATACAATACAAAGCAATACAATACAAATTCATGCCATTGTAGCTTTTCAAGTGCCGTTTTACAATTAAGCTGCATAACACTGTAGTAACCACTGGTATTATCTCTCCATTCTCTTCTTTAAAACAAGCTTATTGTCTTGGCCTGGGATATTAATCAGTTTGATGTATTTCAAAAGTTTAGAATTTGTCTCAATAGGCCTACCACTATTTGAGATTTCAGTATGAACGTATTAATTCATTTACCCTCTTATTAAAGGTATTTGTTTATATAATTTAACTATCTGCTAGCTTTGTTCCCTTTGCCAACATAAATCCCACTCCAGTATGTCTCAAAATAAAGACATATGTCCCCTAAATTCAAAAATGTTCTCCTGCTTTAATTGAAGTGACTTTAGAAAGGAGCCATTGGTGCTCCGCAGCAGAGTGAGCTGTGAGAAGCCTGAATCCATTCTAAGCACACTTATAGATAGATAGATAGATAGATAGATAGATAGATAGATAGATAGATAGATAGATAGATAGATAGATAGATAGATAGATAGATAGATAGATAGATAGATAGATAGATAGATAGATAGATAGATAGATAGATAGATAGATAGATAGATAGATAGATAGATAGATAGATAGATAGATAGATACTTTATTGATCCCCAAGGGGAAATTTATTTGTCAAGCAGCTACAACAAAAACACAGGGCAGGTGCAAAATGCCAGAACGAAAGTACACAAAAGACAGATACACGATACATGATACATAGAGCGGCAGTATGAAAAGGTATAGAAATACAAGAAGTCTGGAGTGCAAAAAAGCTATAAAAAGACATTGCATAGTATGGGTGGATGGCTGAATATGTACACTATACATTGGTGGATGGTGCATGGTTAACTATACTATACAGGTCGATGGCAGAGAAATACTTCAATAGCTGTGTATGATATAAGTGAGGGTAATAATAGTTTACTTAATATACAGTCTGGTTAAATGAACAGGTAAGTGAATATTTTGCATGGTTAAATTAACTGTACAGGCAAATATACAGTTAAATGTACAGGTAAGTGAACATTTTCATGGTTACATTAACTGTACAGGTAAATGACAGGAAGAGATACTTAAATAGCTAAATGTGCGTATGATATAATTTAGGGTAATAATAATAATTCCCTTAAAATACAGTCCTTAGTGCAGGGTCTGAAGGCCCTGCTGAATGAGAAGAAGAGGGCCTTCAAGGAGGGGGACAAGGACAAATTGAAATGCGTCCAGAGGGAGCTAAGGTTGCGGATTGCTGAGAGGAAGAGAGGGTATAAGGAGAAGATGGAGGACAAGCTGAGGCAGAGCCAGGTGAGAGAGATGTGGAAGGGTATGACAAATATCACTGGCTTCAAAAAGTCAAACTGTGGGCAGACGGAGGGGACCCATCCACCCATACTACGCAATGCCTTTTTATAGCTTTTTTGCACTCCAGACTTCTTGTATGTTCATACTTTTTCATACTGCCGCTCTATGTATCATGTATCGTGTATCTGTCTTTTGTGTATTTTCGTCCCGTGTTTTTTTCGTAATTGCTTGACAAAGAAATTTCCCCTCGGGGATCAATAAAGTATCTATCTATCTATCTATCTATCTATCTATCAATCTATCTATCGCAACTAATAATTTTGTTCTCAACTCAGTCTAGAGTATTTCATCATATAATAACACTATTACTCTATTGAAGGTATTTATAGTGGCAATTCTTAATTGAAACATGAACAAAGTGTTTAAAAAGCTGAAGGATGGGGCTGGAGAAATAATATACAACCACTCTCAAATCCATAGACTACGCTATGGATGCAAGGACTGACCATTACATGATATCAAAAGTATAGTTTTAACCATGTTTTTAGGGTGTTTACATCGACTTTGTTTACAAACAGTGTAAAGCAAACATATATTTTTGGTTCTGATGGGGTTCGACTGTTGAACTAAGCTCTTGAGGCATTTATATGTTATTTTCTTCAATAATCAATGGGTACAATATCATTAATGGCTGAATATAATAATTATAATTCCCTTCTCCTGGCTGTCGTGCCCTCTCACTCACATGGCTCTCTCAGATATCTCAATTCTTATTAGCCAATGCCAGTCACGTGATCGGGTCCTTCTCAGAGGCATTTCAGCTAAGAAGTAGGCTACAAGGTAATGAAGACAGACAACTGCTTGTGTCCCTCTTATCGATTTCTGAGGCGCATATTGAAGATGTTAGAAGTATCCACATTTATCCTACTTTTCATCAGCCAATGAGATTAGTAGGCCTAATGGACAGCAAAAGCACTAGCCTATGTCAATCTTCTATTCCCCCATAGTACAAAAGTTGATGTATTCTATTGGTCAATTTGTCCTTCTGTGGAATAAATAAATATTCCAAACATACTCTCGGACAGTTGTGGGATGCGATAGATCCCAAATTAATACAACCACTCGCATCAAAAAACATCTTAAAAGCAATGAGGCTGATGCAACAGATCAGAACGTTTAGATTAAAATGTTGTTCAACTATTAGGCTATTTCTTCACATTATGGGCGCAGCAATTCCCACACGGCAGTAGGCTATGAATGCAAATATTCCAAAATTAAATAAATTAGCGGGGAAAAAGTGACGGCAAATGTGATTATGAATGTAATGCTTTATTATATATAGGCCTATGGGCTAGGTTACATGAGGTGTGCGACTATGATTTGAAAAAGTCGCAAAAAAAGGCATGCGCTGTTTCTTGCCTTACTGCACAAGCTGGGCATCATTTAGTGATAATACATCATTCAGTGATAATACATCATTCAGTGATAATACATCATTCACAAGTGATAGGGTAATATTTTCACCCATCAGACTATTCTTAATAAAATTTTCTCTTTACATATACTAAATAATAATATATGTGTGTAATGAGTTTTGATTTGGAATACATCATCTATGCACTTAAATAGCGAATGGAGGACACTTTTCCTGTGGTTCATTTTCATGACAGCCAGGTAGGCTATACTCCTGTTGTAAAGAGAAGCAATGTGCTTGATATTAGGAAAGTTTATAAATAAATATAGTATGCCTAGCCTATAGAAAGCTGATGGAATCCTCCTCTTTTTAATAGAGGCCATCACTCTGTTTTCTCCCGCAATTGCATAGCCTATAGAATTGTTTTGCAAAATGAGCTCATGGGCTCTCATGAAGTGTTTGATTAGATTTTTGATTACATTTGCATTGATGTCAGAGTGGTTTAGAGGGACAATAGAGTGCTGAGTACCAGGCAGTTGTCAAGTTTGGTAGATTACTAATGATTACCAGCAGCATCAGAGCTTAAAGAAGCCTAGTTACCGTCACGTAGAATTTGACTGCAGTCATCATGACTCGTGACTGCTGGTGTGGCGGTAATACAGTCACTAGAACAGCCCTAGGTCTGCGTGCGTGACGGTGATCTCTGTGTCAGAAATGAGCCTGACGGAATGGTTCATTTGTTCCTCTTTTGTAGAGCCAAGCTGAGGCGCACTACAAAGGCAGCAAGCATGCCAAGAAGCTCAAAGCGCAGGAGACCCCTAAACATAAGACCCTGAAAAACAACAGCACACCCAGCCAGGACAGAGGAAAGAGTATCACATCCTCCACCACCACCTCCTCTTCCTCCTCCTCATCTTCCTCCTCAAACATCGCTGTCACTGTCTGCAGCTCTGAACAACCAGGTTAATAGCTCCTCTTGTTAGTTCATTGCATAGTGCAATACTTTTGACTAGAGCCCTATGTGGGCTCTGGTCAAAGATAGTGCTCTATATAGGGTATAGGGTACCATTTATGTTGCATGCCGTTGTCTTATTGGTCGTTATGCTGCGTGCTCTATACAGCCATTGTCTTATTGGTCGTTATAGTGCATGCTCTATACAGCCGTTGTCTTATTGGTCGTTATGCTGCGTGCTCTATACAGCCGTTGTCTTATTGGTCGTTATGCTGCATGCTCTATACAGCCGTTGTCTTATTGGTCGTTATGCTGCATGCTCTATACAGCCGTTGTCTTATTGGTCGTTATGCTGCGTGCTCTATACAGCCGTTGTCTTATTGGTCGTTATGCTGCATGCTCTATACAGCCATTGTCTTATTGGTCGTTATGCTGCATGCTCTATACAGCCATTGTCTAATTGGTCGTTATGCTGCGTGCTCTATACAGCCGTTGTCTTATTGGTCGTTATGCTGCATGCTCTATACAGCCGTTGTCTTATTGGTCGTTATGCTGCATGCTCTATACAGCCGTTGTCTTATTGGTCGTTATGCTGCATGCTCTATACAGCCGTTGTCTTATTGGTCGTTATGCTGCATGCTCTATACAGCCGTTGTCTTATTGGTCTTTGTCTCAAGCGTTTGGTCTTGTGATGATGTTAAGTGTGTGCTTCTCTGTATGTTATTCTTATATCCCAGCTCAGAGGAGCTTGTGAACGTGTGTCAGCGTCATTTGAATTTGCTGCCTACATCAATGTGCTGAGTTGGAGAGCTAAAGTCACTGACCTATGAAAGTGTTGTTGGATTGCATACCCAGTGATCTGAGTTGGGATTGGAAGGCTACGCTGCCACCTGGGCTCTTGCTTGGTTTAGTGATAGATGAATTCGTGCTGGATAAATAGTGGTGGGTCCCAGTATAAAGATGTTTATGATATCGATATAATTTGATATCGATATGAGCAAGGCATGTTGTGATATCCGTTTAACCGCGCCACAGTTTAGGGATGGGGCTAGAGAAATGTAAGCACCTGCAAAAGCTATGGATGCAAGGAATTACCATTCATGATATCAACATTATATGCAAAGTGACCGTCAACAATTACATTGTTTACAAACAATGGTGTAAAACAAGGTTATATTTTGGTTACAACAGTGGGATTAAGCTCCTGTGGCATTCATAAGTTATATTCTTAAAGAATCAATGGGTATGTATCATTAATGTACCAATCGCAGAAGAAAAAAAACTAACTCATAGAAGAAATCGGTCCGAAATGGGGAGGTACTACCTAAACTTGCGTTTCCGTTTTGCTACAGCGTGCCCCTATAAACATGACCCAGGGCACGGCTGGACAGCAGCTGTGGAAATGCTCTCTAACTCACCAATCCTGAACAGAGGGAAGTCAGATCTAGGTTCAATTAAGGTGAGATAAAACAATAGAGGAAGTCTTCTCTTGTGGTAACAACGGCATGTATCAATACCTTTACAGACTATGACATTCAGACTAGTTTAAGGGGGGAAAGGCTCTCAACTAATTCAACTGATCACAGATTGCATGTATCGATGCCCGGTTCTGTGGCCTGGTGTGGTCAAGAGGTCTAAGCCGCTGCCTCCAGAATACAGCCAATGTGTCAGTGCAAGCGTGGGTTCGAGCTATTGTCCTATCTAGTAAAACACACACACACACAAAAAAAGCCCAATACTGCTATGTTAACTCTGTAGCACAAGTGGGTTAGGAGGTGGTTTAACTGTTATTTTTTTGTTTGATTTTCAGTTAAAATAGGGTCATATCCAAACAATCTCTACACCATGGCGTCTTCAAAACCGTTATTCCCAGCTGCTGGCCTGGCATTGGTGCCCTCATCTAGCCTGTGTAAACCTCTGTGCGAGCCAACACCTGCCAGTCCGGCCCCAGAGATGCCAAAGCACGCCCTAAATAAACCAACCCCAGCGCCTGCTGTGCCTGCTACTCCCGCCCCGTGTGAGGCCTCCAACCAATCAGAGGAGGAGAAGGCCAAGAAGCTCCTCCACTGTTGGTTATGCAAAGTGGCCGTCAACTCCCTCTCCCAGCTTGAGGCTCACAACACAGGTCGGCTAAATGGAGTCTACTAGTTGCTAATTGTTTACGTAAAACTTTGGTCATGGTTCATATACTGTACATATAATGTAATAATACATTTATTGTCGGGGGTGGTGTCATCTCTGTCCATAGAGATGTTCCCCTTTTGACTCAAGAACACCCTTTAAATGTGACGTATAGCCCTCTTTAATTTGCTTGCTTGTTATTTCACATCCTTGCCAGGTTCCAAGCACAAAACAATGCTGGAGGCGAGGGATGGAGCAGGGCCCATCAAAGCCTATCCCAGGCCAGGGGCTAAGCTCAAGGTCCAGGCCACCATCGCCAAAGGCTCAGGCCTGCAGAACAAGACGTTCCACTGCGAAATATGTGATGTCCACGTCAACTCAGAGATCCAGCTTAAACAGGTACAGAAATGAACAGTTACAGACAATCTCAACATTTATTCATTCAATTGATCGCAAATCCAAAATAATACATTTGACCTCTGTACAACAAGTGGATTGAGTTAGACTTGGCAGAGCAATCGCCTCAGTTTTGTGTCTTTGTCATAAAACCCTGTACCGCGGTTTAGTTTTTTTTCTTTTTTCTGTGAAGTCAAATGACATTTGAAATGTCTGCAGTATGATATGTCATCTTGCAAAGTTGATCATAGGGAGTCTCTAATTCATAGAAAATGGCCTCCATGAGTCAAAAACTAGGAGGGTGGCTTTTGTATTTTTCTCCGACAAGTACTATCACATAATTACACTGTCAATCTCCACCAGTATTATCAGTCTGGGTTGGAACAAAAGCCTGCACGTACTGCGTCCCTGTAAGACCAGAGCTCCCAATCCCTGAGATATGTCCTACAATGAAAGGTTACAATTGGATCAAACTGATTAGCTCCGAAGAAATACGAAATCAGTGCCAGTTTGGTGATTCGCTTACGGCGGCCATATTAAGTTTGTGACCCAACGACTTTGAAAGATAACATTTCATGCGCCTACAGGACTGATCTTAACCCTTTTTTGTACTTGTTTCAGCACATTTCCAGTAGGAGGCACAAAGACCGAGTGGCCGGAAAACCCTTGAAGCCCAAATACAGTCCTTACAGCAAGCAGCAACACGCCTCCTCCACCCTAGCAGTAAGGGCGCATTATCATCAGTCATTTTCCTCAGCTTTGGTGGAGATAGTCAGTCCAATCTACACTGAGTGTACAAAACATTAGGAGCACCTTCATAATATTGAGATGCACACCATTTTGCCCTCAGAACAATTCTAAGTTCTTCAGGGCATGGACTCTGCAAGATGTCGAAAGCGTTCCATAGGGATGCGGGTTCATGTTGACTCAAATGCTTCCCACAGTTGTGTCAAGTTGGCTGGATGTCCTTTGGGTGGTGGACCATTCTTGATACACACAGGAAACGTGCCAGGCCCACACAAACCGGTGTGCCGGGCACGTACTACCATACACCACATTTTGCCTTGCCCATTCACCCTCTGAATGGCACACATACACAATCCATGTCTCAATTGTCTCAAAACGTACAAATCCTTCTTTAACCTGTCTTCTCCCCTTCATCTACACTGATTGAAGTCGATTTAACAGGTGACATAAATAAGGGATCATAGCTTTCACCTCGATTCACCTTTTCAGTCTGTCACTGGAAAGATCCTGATGTTTTATACACTCAGTGTATATACACTATGTTTCCAGACGAAAAGAGAATAGCAACTCACTGAAATAATATCCAGTATCCTGAGATATTGTCCTGAGATAATATCTATATTAGTTCAGTTGACATACAATGTACAGTATTAACTGTATTATTTCACCCGGTGGCTGTTCTCTTGTTCATATTGTCTCTCCATGCAGTGCTCAGGTCTACTCGCCATGTCTCTCACTCATTTCAAAGTTTCTCTTTGAATTGATATTACACATTTCCTATGGGTAGTCTGTTGGAGCAGAGAGGGTAGAGTAGTCTGTCTGATGGATTAGTTTACTGATTAATTTGTTGACAAATGAGTTAATTATAGAATAGGATATCATTACACCCAATGTGAATTGTTGTGTCTCATGGAGTTGTTCTCTTCCCCTCAGGCTAAACTGGCATTCCAGAAGGACCTGGTGAAGCCCCTGTCTCAGGCTTTCCTCTCCAGCCCGTTCATCCCCACCTCAATACCCTCCATCTCCCTCCACCCGCGGCCCAACACTTCCATCTTCCAGACAGCCGCCCTCCCGACCTCTTTCCTGCGAGCGGCTCCTGGCCCTATCCGGCCAACGGGAGGGTCCATCCTCTTCGCCCCCTATTGACCTTTGACCCCATCAGCCCGACCACCTGAGCACAGAGGGAGGTCCAGCTCCGTGTGTACAGTGTCCATATTATGACAGCCTCAGAGTCACAAGTAGTTGGTGTCAGACTGTTCCTCAGAGAGCTCTGAAATGTGTATGGGGAGGTGTTACCATGGCAACGTTCACACTGGGGCAGTCAGGATTACGGCGCTTGACCCGACAACATGTTTCTCCTAAACCTGCTGAACCTTAACCGAGGGGAATGTCAAACGGCCTACACCCTGATTGACTTGAATTACCGTGGTCTCTCAGCCCCAGTCACGTGTACGGTGTCCATATTAGGACAGCCTCAGTGTCAGGACTTCTTTCAATCTCACCTTACACATGGTTGGTGTGAATTTGTGTTGGACAGCAGAGGACGTTCTGGACAGCAGAGGAAGTGCTGTGTTGTTTTAGACCGATGATGGAGGCTAGCTTGTCTCCAGTGTTTGTATGATGGAGATAGCTATGGGGATAGAGTGTCATGACTGAACTCAAGTCAGGCTTCTGAACTTTTTTTTTAACTCTTGTAGGTTGAACAACTGACACCAGCTGCGATTAACTCTTTCAAAGCCACAATAAACATTCCTGCAAAATCTGGTATGTTTTCCTTCGGTCCTTCGATTTCAGTGTTATTATAAGTTTGTTTTTTCCAAAGACAAGATGAAGAATTGCACATTAATGTTGACCTGTCTGTTGTCTGGCAGGGACGTCATGGGCCTTTGATTTGTATGTGATGTCGATGTATTTGTCAGGGCACTGTATTGTGACCCCTTAATGCAATAATGTACAGAGTTTAAGACACATGTACAGTATATACAATCCTATGTTAGGTAGTATTGTAACAGAGAGAAGTAGAAATAGAGTTCGTGAACACATTGTGGTTTGGAGAATTTGGCAAAATTCTGCTTTAAACGTTTTTTTTCAAGAAACAGGATATGAATGTTATAATTGTGCTCCTTGTGTAAGGTATCGTGAGCTAAGGATTAACATTGGAAAACTGCCATCTCTGGATGATACAGTGATGTCCTTTGCTATGCAAGTAGTTGATTAACCATATTTTAAGCAATATCGTGTACGGTTTTAACCGCAGCAACAACAGCAAGATTTAACCTGTACAGTGTTAGTATTATGACACCCTCAGTCTCAGCAGGACTTGTCTCAATCTCAGCAGGACTTAGGCTGTCCTAATATGGACGCCGTCAAACAGAGTTAATTACGGTAGAAGATGGCTAGATTTTTTTATCCATAGGAATTCTTTGAAGGTATGCCTTCAGGAAGTATTCACACCCCTTGACTATTTGCACATTTTGTTGTGTTAGAAAGTGGCCTTAAAATGTATTTAATTGTCATTTTTGGCAACGATCTACACAAAATGTCATGTGAAAGTGGAAAGAAAATGTAACATTTGTAAAAACAATTAATGAAAAATAAAACACTAGTATATCTTGTATTCAACCCCCTGAATCAGTACATGTTAGAATCCCCTTCGGCAGCGATTACAGCTGTGAGTCTTTCTGGGTAAGTCTGACAAAGTCTTTCAAATTCAAGCTCTGTCAAGTTGGTTGTTGATCATTTCAAGCCATTTTAAAGTATTTTTAAGTCAAAACTGTAACTAAGCCACTCAGGAACATTCAATGTCGTCCTGGCAAGCAACTCCAGTGTATATTTGTCCTTGTGTGTTAGGTTATTGTCCTGCTGAAAGGTCAATCTGTCTCCCAGTGTCTGTTGGAAATCAGACTGAACCAGGTTTTCCTCTAGGATTTTGCCTGTGCCTGTGCTTAGCTCTATCCTAGAAAACTCCCTAGTCCTCGCCGATGACAAGCATACCCATAACATGATGCAGTCACCACTTTGCTTGAAAACTGGTACTCAGTGATGTGTTGTGTTGGATTTGCCACAAACGTAAAGCTTTGTATTCAGGACAGTTTTTTACAGTTTTACTTTAGTGCCTTAATGTAAACAGGATGCATGTTTTGGAATACTTTTATTCTGTACAGGCTTCCTTCTTTTCACTCTGTCAATTAAGTTAGTATTGTGGAGTAACTACAATGTTGTTGATCCATCCTCAGTTTTCTCCTATCACAGCCATTAAACTCTGTAACTGTTTTAAAATCACCATTGGCCTCATGGTACAATCCCTGAGCAGTTTCCTTCCTCTCCATCAACTGAGTTAGGAACGACGTCTGTAATAACTTCACCATGCTCAAAGGGATATTCAATGTCTGCTTGTTTTTTTTTTACCCATCTACCAATAGGTTACCTTCTTTGTGAGGCATTGGAAAATCTCCCTGGTCTTTGTGGTTGAATCTGTGTTTGAAATTAAATTATTGACTGAGGGATCTTACAGATAATTGTATGTGTGGGGTAGAGATGAGGTAATAAAAAAAAAAAACTCTAAAAACATAATTCTACTTTGACATTATGTAGGCCAGTGACAACAACATCTATATTGAATCAATTTAAAATTCTGGCTGTAACACAACAAAATGTGGAAAGGGGTGTGAATACTTTCTGAAGGCACTGTGCTTATCTATGGGTCCACAGTGGGGGTTTTAGTATGGTGCGTTATCCAGAATTTACCTACCAAGTCCTCCTCAGAAATTGCTTTTAGTTTATAGGACCATACATGGGTGTTTCTAGAATCATTAGTCATTCACACTGCTCAAATGAGACAACAGAGGTTATTTGTGAGGACGTTAAGTGTATAAGATGTATGTATGAGAGAAAAGTATACATTGAAATGATTTCAATAAAATAATATATTTGTTTCAAAACCACAGTATGATCATCCCTGAATGTGAGTGTAATTAGAAGTCAATAAAACTGTGTTTCGGAAATGTAGGCTTTTGTGAACGGGAGGAGATAACTACCGTCATCGTTATCCTCTTGTCAGGTGAAATGGAACAGGACAATTAAACTACCGTCATCGTTATCCTCTTATCAGGTGAAATGGAAGAGGACAATTAAACTACCGTCATCGTTATCCTCTTGTCAGGTGAAATGGAACAGGACAATTAAACTACCGTCATCGTTATCCTCTTGTCAGGTGAAATGGAACAGGACAATTAAACTACCGTCATCGTTATCCTCTTGTCAGGTGAAATGGAACAGGACAATTAAACTACCGTCATCGTTATCCTCTTGTCAGGTGAAATGGAACAGGACAATTAAACTACCGTCATCGTTATCCTCTTGTCAGGTGAAAAGGAATAGGACAATTAAACTACCATCATCGTTATCCTCTTGTCAGGTGAAATGGAACAGGACAATTAAACTACCATCATCGTTATCCTCTTGTCAGGTGAAATGGAATAGGACAATTAAACTACCATCATCGTTATCTTGTCAGGTAAAATGGAACAGGACAATTAAACTACCATCATCTTTATCTTGTCAGGTGAAATGGAACAGGACAATTAAACTACCATCATCATTATCCTCTTGTCAGGTGAAATGGAACAGGACAATTGCACTACCATTATCGTTATCCTCTTGTCAGGTGAAATGGAACAGGACAATTCAACTACCATCATCGTTATCCTCTTGTCAGGTAAAATGGAACAGGACAATTAAACTACCATCATCGTCATCCTCTTGTCAGGAGCAGTGGAACAGGACAATTAAACTACCATTATCGTTATCCTCTTGTCAGGTGAAATGGAACAGGACAATTAAACTACCATCATCGTTATCGTTCACCAAGGGATACAACACCAAAAACAATGTTAAAACATGAAACTACGTTATTTATAATTTACTTTAGTTTTATTCTTTCTCCTAACCGTTATTTTTACTTTTCTGTTCTGTCCTCCAATGTTTAATTCCGTTTTGAATATACAGGTTTAAAACAGTGTTTTATAAATATTGGCCCTATGTGAGTGTAAAAACATCATACTGTATGTCATATGGGTTTATCCACAAATATGAGTAAGTATTAGTGACTCATTTCGCCACAGGATTTCGTTATGCAAGCAGGTTATGTAAAGAACATGTGTCTTTTGATTCTCCTGCTGAGTGCTGTGTAAGAAGCTCAGCGTCACGCCACTGACACTGGAAAAATCCACGTCTAGCTTATAGCAAAAGATGTTTACATAAAATCACTTAGTACAGGCTACACTGCATGAGAAAAGCATGCAAGAACAAAAATATGCAGCATCTGAAATCACCAGTTATGTTTTCAGCCACATCAGCAGAATCACCGGAGAGAGTACATTTCATATTTCGACAATGATTTACACATTATCTACATTGGCCATGTTGATAATTTAGCAAAAGATGTTTACATAAAATCACTTAGTACAGGCTACACTGCATGAGAAAAGCATGCAAGAACAAAAATATGCAGCATCTGAAATCACCAGTTATGTTTTCAGCCACATCAGCAGAATCACCGGAGAGAGTACATTTCATATTTCGACAATGATTTACACATTATCTACATTGGCCATGTTGATAATTTAGTACTGCGTTATAGTTTTGAGCCTTTAGTGCTGCTGTTACGACAGGCACATTTTACCTTATACAGTTGAAGTTGGAAGTTTACTTACACCTTAGCCAAATACATTTAAACTCAGTTTTTCAAAATTCCTGAACATTTAATCCTAGTAAAAATTCCCTGTCTTAGGTCAGTTAGGATCACCACTTTATTTTAAGAATGTGAAATGTCAGAATAATAGTAGAGAGTGATTTATTTCAGCTTTTATTTCTTTCATCACATTCCCAGTGGGTCAGAAGTTGACATACACTCAATGAGTATTTGGTAGCATTGCTTTTAAATTGTTTAACTTGAGTCAAGTTTTGGGTAGCCTTCCACAAGCTTCCCACAATAAGTTGGGTGAATTTTGGCCCATTCCTCCTGACAGAACTGGTGTAACTGAGTCAGGTTTGTAGGCCTACTTGCTCGCACACACTTTTTCACTTCTGCCCACAAATTTTCTATAGGATTGAGGTCAGGGCTTTGTGATGGCCACTCCAATATCTTGACTTTGTTGTCCTTAAGCCATTTTGCCACAACTTGATTGGGGACATTGTCTATTTGGAAGACCCATTTGCGACCAAGCTTCAACTTCCTGACTGATGTCTTGAGATGTTGCTTCAATATATCCACATCATTTTCCTTCCTCATGATGCCATCTACAACATGATGCTGCCACCCCCGTGCTTCAAGGTTGGGATGGTGTTCTTCGGCTTGAAATCCTCCGCCTTTTTCCTCCAAACATAACAATGGTCATTATGGCCAAACAGTTCTATTTTTGTTTCATCAGACCAGTGGACATTTCTCAAAAAAGTACAGTCTTTGTCCCCATGTGCAGTTGCAAACCGTAGCTTTTTTATGGCGGTTTTGGAGCAGTGGCTTCTTCCTTGCTGAGCGGCCTTTCAGGTTATGTCGATATAGGACTCGTTTTACTGTGGATATAGATACTTTTGTACCTGTTTCCTCCAGCATCTTCACAAGGTCCTTTGCTGTTGTTCTGGGAGGCAGAACACGACTCCTTCCTGAGTGGTATGACGGCTGCGTGGTCCCATGGTGTTTATACTTGCGTACTATTGTTTGTACAGATGAACGTGGTACCTTCAGGCGCTTGGAAATTGCTCCCAAGGATGAACCAGACTTGTGGAGGTCAACAATTCTTTTTCTGAGGTCTTGGCTTATTTCGAGCAAAGAGGCACTGAGTTTGAAGGTAGGCCTTGAAATACATCCACAGGTACACCTCCAATTGACTCAAATTATGTCAATTAGCCCATCAGAAGCTTCTAAAGATATTACATAATTTTCTGGAATTTTTCAAGCTGTTTAAAGGCACAGTCAACTTAGTGTATGCAAACTTCTGACCCACTGGAATTGTGATATAGTGAATTATAAGTGAAATAATCTGTCTGTAAACAATTGTTGGAAGAATTACTTGTGTCGTGCACAAAGTAGATGTCCTAACCGACTTGCCAAAACTATAGTTTGTTAACATGAAATCTGTGGAGTGGTTGACAAATGAGTTTTAATGACTTCAACCTAAGTGTATGTAAACATCCGACTTCAACTGTATGTCAAAGAACACAACCTAACCCTAGAAAAGCTTTAAGAAAATCTTGGGAAAGTATTTTAGCGGTGTGAAGGACTCAAGTCCTCAAGTCTTTCCCCCCTTTCCTTTAAAGTGAATGCCGGGGTTAAACCGTGGTTGCCATAGTTTTATGAAGGCCTTATGTCAGCTTATCCACTCTTCTCCCTCGCCCTTGTTGCGGGTGATCCCACTTTAACACCCAGGACATCATGTTGAAAGCAAGTCATTACAGTCAAGAGCGCTGAAAGAGGAAACACAAGTGGAACAAATCTCCCTTGACTGCAGTTTAATGCCAGATTTAGAAAACATATTTTTAAATGTCAGTTCTTAACTGGCTAGTTTGATCTGATAGGCTTGGTTCGCTGGTTTGTACTACTGTAGAGTGAGAATGATTAGCCAGTACTAAATAGCAATAACACTGGGCAGTTCTCATTATATAATTTCTTGCTTGGCCCTACTTGAAAATTACCTTGCAAATAATCCTATAGCAAATCCTAGAAACATGTACAGTAGGCTACTGAATATTAATGCTACGCCCTGAAACTCAATTTCTCCCTTCTATGAAAAGGACTCGAAATGGCATAAATTTCCCTATATAGTGTACTGACCAGAGCCCTATAGACCCTGGTGAAAAGTAGTGCACATAGAGAATAGGGTGCCATTTGGGACGCTACAACTTTGTTTACAATCTGCCTGGAGTGCTTTGTCTGCACAACCATTAGTCTGTTAATCCTTGGGAGACTGGGAGTAACAGTTTGACTCTAGCCTTCTGTTATGTAAACATGAGACCAGAATATCTCTCCATTTCTCTCAGAGCTAATATCACACTGATGTGACTGAACATACCAGAGTATGATACTGTTCAGGTAGGAAAGGGAGAATGGACCTCTTTTATAAAAATTGGGAAAATATATACAGTAGTTTGCATGTGGACACAAACATTGAGAAGAGCATGACTACAGCCAGTTAATCTGGGTTGGCTGCTCACTTCCTCCTGATCTATAGGAAGCTCTGTGTTAGTCTTATTGAGTTGGCCCTGGCATCCGCTCTGTAGGGAAGCCCATTCTGTTCAGTAGTGAGGGTACGGTGCTTAACGTCATAGAGCCTACTGCCAATGTTCATCGGTGCTCAGAAACAACCCCTAGCCCTCCTCCACCCTAGACACTTGAAGATCTGAGAGGATATGCTAATAGCTCTGCTTTGAACTCTGATAGGCTAGGTGGAAGGCCCTCACATCTCCAAGTGTCTAGGGGGTAGTCTAGGGGGGTAGTGGTGGGCACGTACATGAAGCTAGCCACTGTAAGGATTAGCCACAATAGTGGGATCACTCATTGAAAGTGATGTAAATGGTTAAGAATAGTGGAATCAAGACATATTTGGATTAGATAATGCTAAACAATGTTAGGACCTAGTTTTAACAATTATGCATCCATCCGTGAGTAACTCTGGTCTGTAATCACTCATTCACTCAGGACGTATTTATTCATTCAGGTCTGTATATTCATATTCATGTACAGTTGTTATATCATATCACGTGCAATATTGTAAGTAATTCTTGAGCTTGACTTACCTGGTCATACACTCAGGAATGCATATTAGTATCCTGTCAGTAGTATCTTTTCTCATTGCTTTTAGTATATCGAATGTGCAATACGTGCATTTATCTATAATTAAACCCTGTGCACTAAGGTTTGTATTTTAAAGGGAATTACTATTATTACCCCAAATTATATCATACACACATTTAGCTATTTAAGTATCTACTTCTGTCATTTACCTGTACAGTTAATGTAACCATGCAAATATTCACTTACCTGTAAATATAACTGTATATTTACCTGTACAGTTAATTTAACCATGCAAAATATTCACTTACCTGTTCATTTAACCAGTCTGTATATTAAGTAAACTATTATTACCCTCACTTATATCATATGCACTTTTAGCTATTTAAGTATTTCTCTGCCATCGACCTGTATAGTATAGTTAACCATGCACCATCCACCAATGTATAGTGTACATATTCAGCCATCCACCCATACTATGCAATGTCTTTTTATAGCTTTTTTGCACTCCAGACTTCTTGTACTTTTTCATACTGCCGCTCTATGTATCATGTATCTGTCTTTTGTGTATTTTCGTTCTGGCATTTTGCACCTGCCCTGTGTTTTTTTCGTAGCTGCTTGACAAAGATATTTCCCCTCGTGGATCAATAAAGTAGCTACCTATCTAACTACCTAAATTCAACAAAAGACAGCCTACCCTATGGATTGTGCACCCATGCAAAAACTCCTGTGATAAGAGCTAAGACGCTAATATCTGTGTAAACCCTACACTGTTGTGTTCTGTGAGTGTCACTGAGCAGGCTGATACCCCATTTCATGGGTGCATAATCCAAAGGTTAGTCTGTACAGTGTAATATGAATGTCCAATGCACACAATAGACTGACTGAAAAGTTGATTTCCCAGTCAAAGTCCTGCAATAAGATCTGAGAAGCTAATATTTGTGTAAACTCTACACAGTTGAGCAGGCTGATACCCAATTTCATGTTTGCACAGTCTCTAGCTGTACAGTTGTATAGTTCAATAGATACAGGGATGTGGCAGGTAGCCTCGAGGTTAGAGTGTTGGACCAGTAACTGAAAGGTTATTATTATTTTATTATTATTATTAATGTTATTTTAATAGCCAAAAAACATTTTATTTTCTTTCAAAAACAAGGACATTTCTAAGTGACCCCAAACTTTTGAACGGTAGTGTATGTGCCCTAAAGACTCTCATGACAGACATGAACATAGGTGTAACTAAAATATAAAGGTGAATAAAAACACGTCTTACTGTTTGCTAATAAAAGTAGCTATTTATTATTCAACAAAAAATGATATGATGCTGCAATCCTCACGAGACAGTTCAGGCCTCTTGAGCTGGCTCACTATCCTTCAACCACTCCTCTGTCAGGTGGGCAGAAAAGGAACCCAGACGCCTGACTGGCATTGGTTCTGCCCTGCACATGATGCACATCACTCTGAGCCAGGCCGGGACGCTGCAAGGCCTGCTGGTCCAGCTCGGGATCCGACGCAACCTTCTGAGATGAGCCTGGACGATGAACCTCCCTCAGAACCATCAGACGGGTTTCTGGGGTCGACACACAGGATGGACTCCCAGAGGAATTTAGCCTTGCACCGGTCAGCAGTTCCAGCACGGTGAGTGACTTTGACTTTGGAACCAAGAGATGGAGCTGTAGCCGGGTTGTTACCATTGGAGACTTGAGCAGTTGGCTACTGTTACTAGAGACTGGGGTTCTCCTCTGAGTTGCATCCTGTGGTAACCTCAGAACCCAGATCCAAGAAAATGTATTTTCTGTGGGGAGAGTATTTGGAGATTACAAACTAGGCCTAGTTGAATTTACACTACTTCTAAATAAACTGACTTCTTGACTTGAAAGGCTGTGAGAACTATTTTTAGACATTTTAGAAACGCTTTCAGGGCCCGGTCCAGGCATAAGCGACAGAAGAGGTAAGTTAGAAATGTGGTTTGTGCATCAGCAGTTTTTCTTTTGTTTTGTCAGTCACTGACTGTCACTCAACCGCACCTTCAGAAAGTATTCACACCACATTTTGTTGTGCTACATCCTGAATTAAACATTTATTAAATTGCAATTTTTTTGTCAAATGTCCTAAACACAACCTACTGTTCTTTTCCAAAGCTATCATTCATTATATTAAAAGTAGGATCTCTGACCTTCTCATCCAATGGGGTTTGAAAAATAGGCAAAAGGAATCAAGGAAATGCAATTGAGATTCTCATATAGTGACATTTAGTAAATTAGTCTCTTTCAAGGTGGCAGGTGCTTGCAACCCTGGGGGGTCAGGTGCTTGAAATGCGTCAACAATATGTCAGCAGCACCCCCTGCTGGCATCGATGTATGGCTGTATCACTTCATTGTCAGTTCATTCTGAGAATCTTTCAGTCTGAAACTGTTGGCATCTGAAATTCTTTCAGAGATAATGAATGCATTGCATAATTCCGCGTATTTCTTGAGATGAAAAGGGGTTAGGCTATTTGTGACAGCCTTCCAGAATAAAGGGACAACTATCCCTAATGACAGGTTTCTGTCAGATACACCAAGGGGTCGATATTCATAATATATTTTAGGCTAGTAGTACTGATCTAGAATCTGCACCCTCCTACCCATATAATTGCATTCATTATGATCTAAAAGGCTAAACTGATCCCAGCTCAGCACTTCTACTTTGAGACACTATGAAGATGAGCCCTGTTTCTCAGTGCAACATATTTCCTAAGGACATTTTCGTAGTGCTAAAGACTTGTGGAAAGTGCAAAAATGGCCATAACCCTCATTATATAATCTGGCAGCATAGTTTAATTGGGAACTTTTCTTCACACAACGTGCGTTATAAAGAGAGACTATTCATGCCTTGTTCAGTTAAACATTTTAAATCACCTGCAAGATTATAAAATGGGGTTGACAGTATTGTTGTACTTTGCAAAATTCTTTGCACTACGAAAACGTCATCCTTTGTCTTCTGTCAGATTAAACACTGCGTTGTGATACTATCAATCTTTGGAAATTATATACAAACAAGTGAATTCACCTCATTTTCAAGACCTATCTTTACATTCCAAACATCAACATCATATCATACAGTCACAGACCTCCTTCGATGCCCAGAATCTCTGTTAAGACATTAACTTGTTTTTGGTGGACGTCATGAATGGCAAACATGATAATTTAAAAGGTGTCTTTCACATAACAATATAGTGAACACTGGGGGCATGCCAAGTTTAAAACATTGGGCGAGTTCGTATTGCATCCCCAGGTGACTTGGGTGGGTGGAGATTTCACTTTAGGACCAATGGAAATGTCTAAAATAGACAAACTCTGCCCACCCGGGGTACCAGGCGATGCAAGCGAACTCGACCCATTGATGAAAATGTCACCTCATACTGTACACACATTCTGAATTGGTCCTTGGCACAGTTAGCAACCCTGACATTTAAGGGTTTCGGTTAAAGGCTAATGTGTCCCACCTCTGTGTTTCAAGCACAATTTTTCACTCCATAGTGAATGAACAGTAACGTTGCATATCAAACAAACCAAACATATTATTCTGCAATAATAACATAACACTTCCTGGAATAGTACAAACATTCAAAAACATTTTATCCATAATTCTTAAAGTGCAAAGCAATGCTTCCACAGGAAATAATACAATACTTTTTGAAAATGCCATTAACGCAATGCCAAGCAGTGACTGCATAGCAGTATGTGAGCAATAAAAGCTGGGGACTGTTCATTAGGCACTGAAGGGAAGAAAACGACAGGGAAAGGACAACTGGAGTTGTTCAATAAGAAAAGCTCATTTTCTTTTTCAGTTTTAAAACTTTTTTCCATTGCGTGCCCTAATGAACATGACCCTGGTAACACCTCACATTACAGTAGCCTCACACCAGTCTAACTTCAGTGGAGTAACTGAAGTATCTGATTACATACAGCTCTGCAAAATTCACAACTATTCACGCTTTAGCCAAGTCATTATTCATTCTTCATAAAAAGATAGACAGTAGTATGCCTGCAAGTTTGCACAGGCCTACTGACCAGACGGACCAGTCACTTAACAGTAGACTACCAATCTCAACTCCAGGGCCTGGATTCACAAAACACTTCTAAATTAAAAATATAACAAGCTTCCTAAGAAAATAAAAGAAAGTCCATAAGATTGTTCGTAAGTGCAATTTCTAAAAAATATTCTTAAGAATTCCAGATTTTCTTATGAACCTCTCAAATATATACTTATGAAGGTTTGTGAATTCGGGCCCAGTCTCTCTTTATCTGAAGCCACTGTAATGTATTTGTACAGGACAAGGTCAGATGGACAGGTCAGTCTCTGGAGTGTCTGTGTCTGACATGGCTCTGGGACTGGTAGTACTGATGGCACCACACTCCTCAGGGATTCTGCGGGAGGAGTCCCCGTTCACACTGGCATTGAGACACAGCACAGCAGGGCCTGTACGGATGAGACAAAATGGAGACCAGGCTCATTTTCAGCAGGAGAAAACAGGAGAAAGTATTTTGAAACGGAGGTGCCTCATCATACATGAACTTATCCATTTAGAACCCACAGTGTTTTGGTACGTTGTGCCCTGACCTACTAGACACCGCCCACGACTAACAACTTATAAAAAGGGAATGTATGTGTGCAAGAATATACTGAACTAACATAAATAACAAAATGATTTAAAAAAATACACTCCGGTTTATGAATAAATAAATGAAGATACATGGAAGGTGTCTGGTATTTGAATTCACGAGTAGTGGCATAATTTGGCAATTACTATAACGGTTGAGGGGAGCAGTGTGTGTGTGTGTGTGTGTTCACGGTTGAGGGGAGCAGTGTGTGTGTGTGTGTGTTCACGGTTGAGGGGAGCAGTGTGTGTGTGTGTGTGTTCGTTCATATCTCTTACGGTCCATCTCATAAACACAGCTGTCACTGTGAGCCTCTGTGTCCGAACAAGTCCGCGTCCTCCTCTGGGTTGACCTTTGACCTGATAACACACCTTCCTTTGGCGGGAAGCCAGACCTGGAAATGACAAAGGCTTCATTTAGAAACACAGCTCCGGGGTGAAGTTTCCCTTAGATACAGATCTAGGATCAGCTTCCCCAACCTTAACAATAACCATTAGTGGGGAAAAATAAAACTGTCGCAAGTTCAGAAGTAGGACAAATTCACCCTACACCTAGAAGCACACTGGTAATGACAAGGTTGTTGTAGAAACAGTGGAATGTTTTCTGTACGCAAGAATACCTGTCAAAATTGTACGTGCCCGGGTGACTTATGGACCGCTTCATCTGCAAATGAAAAAAGGAAATGGACACTGTTAGTACTTGTGCCAATCACTGAATATCAAGGACTTTAAAATGACAAAATATGATTCCTACATTGAGCCTATTCACAGCAGCATAAAAGCTAACATCCACAATTGTGGTACATTCCTAAACAGGGGTCTAACAAGTAAGTAACATTGGAAACTAAAACACTGTTCAAGTCTACAGAAGCCCTGAAGCCCGAGGCCAAAAAAATAAATAAAACAGACTCTTGGAATTCTCATTAGAACGACTTAGTATCTTGTTCGAATGACTTAGTATCTTGTTCAAACGACTTAGTATCTTTGTCGTTCAACGAGATACTAATTTGTTTAAAATAGATACTAAGTCATTTCAACCACTTATTATCTCGTTTGAATGACTTCATTGTTATTTTGTCTAATTAGGCCTATTTTGTTATGCTGCTTGTCAGACAGTGTAATGGTTGCTGCAGCCATTCCATCCATTGATATGATTATTAATTGACAGTTCGTTGGTAGCCTAAAGCAGGGCAGCTTTTGAATGCCAGAGCATGTAAGTAGGCCGCGGAGCAGAGCGTAATTTGAGCAGATAAAAAAATAAAATAATAATTGTGTCGGCCTTCTCTCCCGCTCCAATGTCACTCTGGTACTGCTCAGCCACAAGCTCTGGGCATGCTAGCATTTTTTGTTTCCTTTATCACTATTCTTTTGATTGGGCCTATTCGGTTGTAATTATTTAGTCTACCCCACCCACAATAGCCTATATCTAGTATATATTCTACTTTCTAACTACAGGAAATGTAGTTTCAATTTTGAAGGACTTCAAATTTATTAACATATGTTTTAGGTATGCATTACATAGGCAACTGTAAAATGTTTATCTTGGAATAATATAAATCAATTTAATTAAGCTAAAATATCAGAAATAAACTGTAAATAATAAAGGCCACTATGAGCTTCTCTTCATAAATAAAAAGGTCATCATCTCAAACTGCCGCGGTCAAATGATTTGCGCACAGCAACAAGCGCCAACAAGCTTCACGTGTGCATTAAGCGTGGCGACAGGTAAACAACGGTTTTCCATCAATAGAATCGATGGTGATATCTTAAGGAAAACGCTTAGACCTCATTTACCGGTAGGACTAGTTATCTTACTCAATCTGGCAGAGAAAAATCTTGTGAGTTGTTTAACAGTAGCATAAAGTGAAGTATCACTAACAAGTTAATGAACTTCAGAGATAATAGGCTGGTTCATGCTGTGAAAAACATGCTTTTATTAGCCTACCAGAATCACCTACAAAAATAGGTTTTTGATAGGCCTTTAATTTAATTGTTATAGCCTACGGTTTACAATAACAGGAAGAAATACATGTAATCACTGAAATAAAATAAAGTGTTGGCTAATGGTTTACAGAAACATAAGGAAGCTATACGATTTTCAATAGTACCGATGACAATAACCTATTAACTTGATGATATGGCAAAGCAAAAAATATTGATTTGAAAGCATCCTTGAGAACGAGTGCTTGAGAGGGAGAACCATGCGTAATGGGTGGATTTGGCGGACGTGTTGCAAAATAAATCCTTGCATTGCCGGGATCCACTTGATTTTTTAATGGACTACCTCAACTATGTACCCCACACATACATTTATATGTAAGGTCCTTCAGTCGAGCAGTGAATTTCAAACACAGTTTCAACCACAAAGACCAGGGAGGTTTTCCAACACCTCACAAAGAAGGGCACCTATTGGTAGATGGATAGAGACATTTAAAAAAACAGACATTGAATATCCTTTTGAGCATGGTGAAGTTATTAATTACACTTTGAAAGGTGTATCAATACACCCTGTCACTACAAAGATACAGGTTGCCTTTAACTTAGTTAAAGGGATTTCACTATGAGGCCAAAGGTTACTTTAAAAGAGAGTTACAGAGTTTAATGGCTGTGATAGGAGAAAACTGAGGATGGATCAACAACATTGTAGTTACTCTACAATACTAACCTAAATGACAGAGTGAAAAGAAGGAAGCCTGTACAGAATAAAAATATTACAAAACATGCATCATGTTTGCAACAAGGCACTAAAGTAATAATGCAAAAAATGTGGCAAAGCAATTAACTTTTCTCCTGAATACAAGATGTTATGTTTGGGGCAAATCCAATACACATTACTGGGTACCACTCTCCATATTTTCAAGCATAGTGGTGGCTGCATCATGTTATGGGTATGCTTGTAATCATTCTGTACCTAGGGGAAACTTCACCCCGGAGCTAGACAGTACATTGAATATCATCCTACCCCGGCCATCTGTACTGGGGACGGAGAAACAGGTGACATCATCATGTCACATGGAGGGTTCAACAGCACCATGTCTGTCTTGAACTTGGAGTTGGCCATCTTCATACATTCTTCCAGTGTTTTGATGAAGGTGTTACACGTGGCACTCAGTAAAGAGGAGGCCTCATTCAGAGTCTGGAGAAACACAGAAAACACAAGGAGAGGCAAATTAGTCAACTACAATTGGAGATTGAAGACCTAAAATCGACACAATATTAAGCCTAATATACTGGCTTGATACTACACAGACGTGCCTCAGACCTTCCTAGGTTGTGTGAAGAAACTGCTCCGTTTAAATTGGCAACACACGTGTCTCTCCTCACCCCTCGTGCCCCCCGAAAAATGTGGTAAAACACAACGTTGGAAGCAAGCTGTGGTCCGTGCAAAAGAGAGTAAGGTCTCAACTTTCTGCAGGTATACTTTTTATTTCTCAACTCTCAACATTTAGCTCAAAGCACACCGTTTTACAATCAAGATATCTGATATGGCTTTGAAATACGGAGTGTGCGAGATGCACATCGGCCACCGCGAGTGCACTAGGCCTCATTGGGTGGTAGACCTACTAATGTTAGATTTACTGTTTGATTAATACATGGCACCTAGCAGTAGGTGTTAGCGATCTGGCTAATGTGTTTGAAATGTCAACTCCCTTAGGAGGTGAATTAGTACCAAATGCCATATTAGTGAACATAAAAATTAAGGCAAAACATTTCTATTCTGGAGTCCTATTTTGACAGTAAAACATATCAATAATAGCCTAATTATCAACCCAATATTCATGACAATCACTGGATTATGTTGCATATAAAAAATATCTTGATTTATGATCCCTGCGTGGACATGTTATATGTAACAACTTATTTATTGAATACTATATCAGTCTATTACACTTCCTAATAAAGCATTGTACATTTAAATTACTTTCTAAGATTATTACTTTTTTATTATTTTTCTATTGCGTGACCCCGCAAAAAAAAAGAATATGGGGTTGCCACCAAATCGTGGGCTGTTGCCACCAACTGAAAAGGTTACTGGCACCAGTGCCACCAGGGGGAAACGTTAGTCTAGAGCCCTGGTTTAACATAATTAACTTAATTTCTCTATCCATCAAAACAAAACAAATATTTCTGTTGTCTGTTTTTATTTCCCGACCCTGGGCTCCCAGACACACCACACCATACCAAACACACACAATGAGTGCTTGCACCAGATATTTTCTCGCCAGCCCTGGGATTCGCACCGGCAACCTTCCAGATCTTGGCCTGTCGCTCTGATCTTGAGTACAGTGGCACTACCACCATTTAATTTGGGGTAGATGAAGTGTAAAAGAGAGCAAACACTAGGGCTGCGTCCCAACGTCACCCTATTCCATACAGCGCACTACTTTTGACCAGGGCCCATACTGTAGGTCTCCGGTCAAAAGAAGTGCAGTGTGTGGGGAATAGGGTGCCATTTGGGACACAGCCTAGCTGAAACCATGCAGGCATAGTTACCTCCGAGCTGGAATTGGAGTGGTCTCCTTCCTGGTCCACAGACTCCTGTATCGTGTGGACCTGCTGCATTAGCAAGTCACAGTAGAGACGCAGCTCGGACATCTTTGTTTTCAGAGATTCTGTCGTCTCTGTTATTTCTTCCAATAAAAACAATAGAACACTGTTATTTTAGTGATAGGCCCTTTAAGGTAAGGCATGGGGGGGGGGGGGGGGGCGATTGCGATATGCATAAAGAGGAAACACTGCTCTTGCCAACTTTATTGCTGTCATTTGGCATCACAACAGCAACAGAGCATAAAACAGACTGGCATACAGGCAGAGGTAACACATGATCACTCATCGAAGAGTGTTTTTAGTCCGGTTCCCTTTTTTAGGGCAATGTGAATACACAAAGCTGACACGATGTTCAGATTATTTGTTTGCAATATGTGATCTATAGGCTAAGAGAGCTTAATAAGCTATTTATTAGATTGTGGGGTTTGAATAGTGTGAGAAGAAGACAACATATTTGGTAAAAATCTTGCCCAAAGGCAGGCAGATGGCGGTATTGAGTTGTTTAAAAACAACTCAATAGCCAACGACTCCATCTATCGCCATCTGCCGGCTGCTGGGCTAGTGAGATTCACAACATAGGGTACAAAATCAAGGTTCTTGCTACCCGGGATGTCCAAACTCTGATGTTACCCCATTGAAGTTGACATTTAAAATGCTTAGGGGTAGGATTTAGGGTAGGGACCTCCCAAGGATACCGGATACTGTACCACTAACCACAAAATCAATGCTATCTGTTAAAGGGGCAGTAGCCTACATTGGGTGAAAAATGTCCAATGGTGAAGGTGCATAAAGATGCCCCCCATGTACTTACCACAAACTCCTCATTTGAGTTTGGCGTATTGTAAAGTGCTCTCCGTTACTCTTGGTATTGGCATTAGCACAGTATACAGCGCCTTCAGAAAGTATTCATAGGCCTTGACTTATTCCATATTTTGTTGTGTTACAGCCTGAATTCAAAATGTATTAAATGTATTGTTTTTTCTCCCCCATCTACACACAATACCCCATAATGACAAAGGGGAAACATGGTTTTAGAAATGTATGCACATTTATTGAAACTTAAGCACAGAAATATCTAATTTAAATAAGTATTCAAACCCCTGGGTCAATACTTTGTAGAAGCATCTTTGGCAGCGATTACAGCTGTGAGTCTTTCTGGGTAAGTCTTTAAGTGCTTTCCATACCTGGATTGTGGAACATTTGCTCATTATTCTTTCAAATTTCATCAAGGTCTGTCAAATTGGTTGTTGATCATTGCTAGACAACAATTTTCAGGTCTTGCCATAGATTTTCAAGAAGATTTAAGTCAAACTGTAACTCAGTCACATTCACTGTCTTCTTGGTAAACAACTCCAGTGCAGATTTGGCCTTGTGTTTTAGGTTATTGTCCTGCTGAAAGGTGAATTAATCTTCCAGTGTCTGGTGGAAAGCAGACTGAACCAGGCATTCAAATATTTTGCTCCAATCCGTAGATTTTTTATCCTGAAAAACTCCCCAGTCATAAACGATTACAAGCATACACATAACATGATGCAGCCACCACCATGCTTGAAAATATGGAGAGTGGTACTCAGTAATGTGTTTTAATGGATTTGCCCCAAACATAACACTTTGTATTCAGGAAAAAGGTGAATTGCTTTGCTACATTTGTTGCAGTATTACTTTAGTGCCTTGTTGCAAACAGGATGCATGTTTTGGATATATATATTTTTTTAATGTACAGGCTTCCTTCTTTTCACTCTGTCATTTAGGTTAGTATTGTAGAGTAACTACAATGTTGTTGATCCATCCTCAGTTTTTCCTTATGACATCCATTAAACTAACTGTTTTAAAGTCACCATTGGCCTCATGATGAAATCCCTGAGCGGTTTCCTTCCTCTCCGTTAACTAAGTTAGGAAGGATGCCTGCATGTTTGTAGTGACTGGGTGTATTGATACATCCGAAGTGTGATTAATAACTTCACCATGCTCAAAGTGATATTCAGTGTCTGTTTTTTATTTTGTATACATCTACCAATAAGTGCACTTCTTTGCAAGGCATTAGACACCTCCCTGGTCTTTGTGGTTGAAGCTTTGTTTGAAATGTACTGCTCGACTGAGGGACCTTACAGATCATTTTATGTGTGGGGTATAAATGAAAAATTCAAAGTTGCATGAACTCACTGTGTGCAATAAGTGTTAAACAACCTATGTGACTTTTTAAGCAATTGTTTTACTCCTGAACTTATTTAGGCTTGCCATAACAAAGGGGTTGAATACTTATTGACTCAAGACATAATTGTCATTCTGGGGAATTGTTTGTAGCCCAGCGAAAACAAAATCTAAATTCAATCCATTTTAAATTCTGGTTTACCCAATAAATGACTGGGAGCCTGAGCGTGCGGCTCTCGTGATCTAATGTTACAGCCTACAAATCCATGCTGTAACACAACAAAACGTGGAAAAGGTCAAGGGGTGTGAATACTTTCTGAAGGCACTGTACATGATCCAAATTCTAGTTCCAAGACGGCGGCAATAAGAAAAAATATAACATTTGATTGTGCTGATTTATAGGCACATCGAACGAACCAAAGTCTGGGGATACTAACAATAACAACAAGTATTACTGCCCAAACAAAGACATATCTGAATTCCTCCAGCTTTACGCACCGTCGCCATTACAGCATTATTTAATATGCAGTATTATTCGGTTATTTATTCTGTTACTGATAATATGTACATGCTAATATTATCTTCTGATTATAATTATTATGTCTCATCTTTTAGCTAAATGCAATTTATCAGCTTCCGAAATGTACATTTCAAGTTGTATTAATTGTATTTACGGGATATGCTTGGTATACATCGTCCAACGAAATGCTTACTTGCAGGTTCCTTCTCGACAATGCAACAATAAAAAATAATAAAAATATAAAAATCTTTTTTTTTTGTTAAACACAAACATAAAGTAAATGGCTCAGTAGAATAGAATAACCATTTTAGCATCAGTATTATACAGGAAGGGACAATTTATAGTCTAATATTTACAAATGTATTGGGGAAGGGTATAATCTGAGCAGTATAATAAGAGTCTGGTAACAGTAGTTGGTGTATAAACTGAGCAGTATAATAAGAGTCTGGTAACAGTAGTTGGTGTATAAACTGAGCAGTATAATAAGAGTCTGGTAACAGTAGTTGGTGTATAAACTGAGCAGTATAATAAGAGTCTGGTAACAGTAGTTGGTGTATAATCTGAGCAGTATAATAAGAGTCTGGTAACAGTAGTTGGTGTATAATCTGAGCAGTATAATAAGAGTCTGGTAACAGTAGTTGGTGTATAAACTGAGCAGTATAATAAGAGTCTGGTAACAGTAGTTGGTGTATAATCTGAGCAGTATAATAAGAGTCTGGTAACAGTAGTTGGTGTATAATCTGAGCAGTATAATAAGTGCCTGGTAACAGTAGTTGGTGTACAATCTGAACAGTATAATAAGAGTCTGGTAACAGTAGTTGGTGTATAAACTGAGCAGTATAATAAGAGTCTGGTAACAGTAGTTGGTGTATAAACTGAGCAGTATAATAAGAGTCTGGTAACAGTAGTTGGTGTATAAACTGAGCAGTATAATAAGAGTCTGGTAACAGTAGTTGGTGTATAATCTGAGCAGTATAATAAGAGTCTGGTAACAGTAGTTGGTGTATAATCTGAGCAGTATAATAAGAGTCTGGTAACAGTAGTTGGTGTATAATCTGAGCAGTATAATAAGAGTCTGGTAACAGTAGTTGGTGTATAATCTGAGCAGTATAATAAGAGTCTGGTAACAGTAGTTGGTGTATAATCTGAGCAGTATAGTAAGTGCCTGGTAACAGTAGTTGGTGTATAATCTGAACAGTATAATAAGAGTCTGGTAACAGTAGTTGGTGTATAATCTGAGCAGTATAATAAGAGTCTGGTAACAGTAGTTGGTGTATAAACTGAGCAGTATAATAAGAGTCTGGTAACAGTAGTTGGTGTATAAACTGAGCAGTATAATAAGAGTCTGGTAACAGTAGTTGGTGTATAAACTGAGCAGTATAATAAGAGTCTGGTAACAGTAGTTGGTGTATAAACTGAGCAGTATAATAAGAGTCTGGTAACAGTAGTTGGTGTATAATCTGAGCAGTATAATAAGAGTCTGGTAACAGTAGTTGGTGTATAATCTGAGCAGTATAATAAGAGTCTGGTAACAGTAGTTGGTGTATAATCTGAGCAGTATAATAAGAGTCTGGTAACAGTAGTTGGTGTATAATCTGAGCAGTATAATAAGTGCCTGGTAACAGTAGTTGGTGTATAATCTGAGCAGTATAATAAGAGTCTGGTAACAGTAGTTGGTGTATAAACTGAGCAGTATAATAAGAGTCTGGTAACAGTAGTTGGTGTATAAACTGAGCAGTATAATAAGAGTCTGGTAACAGTAGTTGGTGTATAAACTGAGCAGTATAATAAGAGTCTGGTAACAGTAGTTGGTGTATGAACTGAGCAGTATAATAAGAGTCTGGTAACAGTAGTTGTGAAGTGTGTGTAGCATGAATGTATATATATGTGTGTGTGTGTGTGTGTGTGTGTGCTAAATTACAGAGAATCAGAGCAGGTGGTCAGTCCAGTTCAAGTGTTCAGCAGTCTGAAGGCTTGTAGATAGAAACTGTCCCATCATCATAAGGGAGGAACAGCTCGTGGCTGGGGTGTGTGGGGTCCTTGATGATGCTGTGTGCCTTACTCAGGCACCGTTTTGAGTAGATGCCCTGGATGGGTGGGAGCACGGTCCCAGTGATGTACTGGGCCATCTTCACAACCCGCTGGAGGGCATTGCGATCGTGGACTGAGCAATGAACAGCATTCTCGCATAGGTGTTTCTCTTGTCCAAATGTGTTACGGCCGTGTGAATAGCGATGGAAATGGCATCTTCCGTGGATCTGAGTGGTAGGAAAATTGGAGTGGGTCCAGTGTGCCTGGCATGCTGGCCTTGATGTGGGCCATGACCAGCCTCTCGAAGCACTTCATGATGAGAGGTGAGCGTGACGATAGTCATTTGGGCATGTCACCTTGTTTTTTTTGGGGCACTGGGACCATGGTGGGCTCCTTAAAGCAGGTGGGGACTACAGTCTGAGATCAGACAAGACACCCGCCAGCAGGTCAGACATGGCATCTGCGCCTGTGATTTTCTGTAGTAGTCTGTGGTGGTCTGCAGTGCTTGCCACATGCGTCGCGAGTATGAGTTGTCGAACATGAATTTATGTTGGAGTCTATTGTATTTTTGCGTCCCTCATACCTGAAAGTAGGTATATCTAGCTGTCCGATAACACGATCTGATGGAATTGCTTGTCCTGCACTTTGTAAAAAACCTAAATGCATTCAGTGAAACATTCTGGTTCCTTTCTTAACATAGCAATGTGAATGCAAAGAGGACTCTGACCACAAAATCGGTGAAGTGAACTGGAGTTGAGTCCTCATTCAAAGGCAAGGGCAGTGTGAATAGAAAGATGATTTAGCGTTTTGTTTTTAACCCAAAGTTAATTTTAAAGAGGACTGAGATGGGTTATTTTAAAGAGGACAATATGTGAAAACACCATAAAGGATAGGCCTATACAGTACATGCTGATTAAGACACTGAATGACAAAGCATGAGAGTCAATGTGAGAGGGAGACAGGCTCAGAGGAGGTTCATGATGAATAAGAAAACACTGATGGGTCAGTACCTTTTTCTTTCTTGGCCCTGGTGTCAGCAAGGCCGGCTTTGGAACTTCCAAGTGCCACAAGCCACTTCTGTCGTTCGGCTGCATTGACAGCTTTGACGTAAAAATGCTGCTCTCCTGGTATGATCAGTTCCAGTCTGGTATTGTCAGTGGGGTGAACTAATGAAAAAGATGTCAACACAACACTTCAGCACAATAATCATCCATAAATCGAGATTCAATAGCAAATACTACCTGTACTGAGATTTTAGAGGTTTAATTGGGCAATCTGGGATTTAAACAACAATAAAGGCAGAAACACCGCCAATGTTTTAGTAAACAGCTGAGGGATGCGAGTGGAGAAATGTAACCACTATCAGACTCATAGGTGAGTGGCACAATATAGGCCTTTCAGAAACAAATCATACCTTTGATTTCACAGACGGACATCTTAATGCTTCCTTTGCTCCCTTTGCAGACATCGTCTTGAGAGTCATAGTAGGAAATGATCCCATTGTCTAAAACAAACCAGCGCGGCTGCCACCCTGCAATCATATCAGATTAGCTAGGTTACCTCTGTTTTACAGGGTAGTTAGCTAGCTAGCCATCTTACGTGTGCAGACAACTGATGAATGAGCCTAGCTAGATATCAACACAACCATTATTACCAAGAACACATGGTACAACACTCTCTTCTAGGTAGACTAAACTCAACTCTGTGATTTACGATGGAGTTGAATGGCGACTAGTGTGAGAAGGGTGCAATTGCGATTTGGGGCGTTTCTGCATATAGGCATTCTTGCATATATCCAGGAACCCCTCTTTATACTTCTGTTGGTCAATTAAGTACCTACCTATCTATCTATCTTTTAAGCTAGGACTCCTGTACACAGGCGGGAGCGCTCTAGTACATTGCCTGTCGGTTGTTTTCCTGCAGTTCTGTTAACAAGGGCAGTTGTTCGGCAGGCGTTTAGGACAATAGGTGCTTGCTAGCTAGCTAGTTAGCAAGCTAGGACTCTGTTACACAGCAAGCGGGATAGCTAGCTAGCACACAGTGTCCCTCGCCCCTGCCTGTCGAGTAGTGTTTTCCCGCTGTTATGTTTATGACGGTGTTCGGCAAGCGGGAGCAAAGGACACTATGTGCTAGCTAGCGGGATAGGTAGAGAGCTAGCACACCGGCAGACAGTATCCCTCGCCCCTGCCTGTCAGGCACTGCTTTGCCGCAGTTCTGTTTCTGTGTATTTAGGCGTTTTTGCCATGTTCTAATGGGACTCCCAATCACGGCCGGTTGTGATACAGTCTGGATTTGAACCAGGTTGTCTGTAGTGACGCCTCTAGCACTGAGATGCAGTGTCTTAGACCACTGTGCCACTTGGGAGCCCCATAGTGTATCTTTAGACTTGCTTTCAATGACAATGCCATATCTATAACTCATATTTCTATGTTCAGGTTGTTGTTTGGTGGGAAAACAATGGTGTAAAGATAAATAAATCTTCTGAAAGTCAAGGATGTCCTTTTTTAAATATATTTTCCCCTAAAATTATGAGGTCCAAAAGGTACCGCAATGTAGGAATGACCCAGCTAGGAGGACTCAGGTACACAGCAGGCGGGGCGACACCGGTAGATAGCTAGGACACCGCTAGATAACTAGGACACCTGTAGATAGCTAGGACACCTGTAGATAGCTAGGACACCGGTAGATAGCTAGGACACCGGTAGACAGTGTTCTCGACCCCTGAAAAACTCAGATAATACTTTAATTTCCCTTTTCACATTTTAATTGCATAGACAATCAGGGGAAACCCAGAATATCAAGTGTAACAGAAGCATGAAGATGGCGTGCTCGAGGGGGGGCGTTCATGCAGGAACCAATGGGACGCTCAAAGGGGGGCGTTCCTGCAGATTCAGGAATGTCCACCTGCAGGAACGCCCCGAACTGCAGACCGCAATTACACACTATTGACTACTGTGGGCAGACTGGAACTCCGTCACATAAACGTTTTTAAATACAAATAATATTTGCCCCACCCAAAGCATAATTACACACGACATTGGAAATTGTATGTGCCAGTGGCGCTCCAGTCCGCCCAGAACACTAGTCACAGCTCAACTCCAACATCGTAAATCGTGTTGTTGAGTTGGTTAGTGCATAGTTAGCTAGCTAACGTCGTTACCTAGGTTACATACGTGTAGGTTGCGTCTTATACGTTAGTTACCTTAGTAATGTATCAAATTAAACAGAAAGGGCTGTGAAGGGCAGCCAGTTGAGCTAACGTTAGCTTGCTGAGGCTAAATCAAATGTCAACGTGACAGCTATGCTAACGAGATAGTCAAGCTAGCTAGCTAAAATATGTACCAAACACATTAACGTTACCTGTCATATAATTTGTCCACTTATAGAGAACTCCTTCCATAATGTGCTTGCAGAAAGAAGAAAACACACGACCCAATTGTCCCCCAAAATCTCGTCGCTAGCTAATACTGACACCAAAGCTAGCAAGCCATTTAGCTTGACAACTTCATGACGTTAGCTACCTAAAACCAAACCAAAGACACGCGTTAACCTCACAGTAGATGATGCCATGTGAACGACTATGCGTCAGACAACAGCACAGTGTAAATCCCGTTCATTTAGTTATCTTGTGGTTATTGAACTAGCTGATTGCTTCCTAGCTAGCTAGCTACAATTTGTAAACACTAGCTACACTGCTAAACACAATAAAAACGTCACTTCCGTTTGAGCCTTCAAACTTCAAACGTCTCGTTTGATTTCGATGGTTTCTCTACGAGCACAACTTTACATCCCTCATACATAGAATAGAGAGAAATAGTAATGGCGCCTTGTTGTAGGCAATATCTCTGCCATGTTTCGTTGGATAATGCCTATGGGAAAAACGAACAGCGTTTTTGTAGTTTTTAAAAATATATAAACTAAAGTTAGGGCAGTGGGAAAGAAAGGCTGAACAGTATATTGGTTGTAGCCAAACTGACCAATTCAGACGTATCATCCGCACCTCCCACTAAAGCCCGCCCACAGCTGTGGGGTCAAAAGTGCAAACGAAGAACTAGTGTTTCAATCAAAAAGTTTCAAAAGCAAAAAATAAATTAATAAGCACTGCAAGAAAAGGGAGCAGTATAGCCAAAATGGAGGGTGGTTTTGTTTTCAAATACATTTTTTGTTCTCAAAATATTTTTGGGGAATAAAATGCAAATAGTTCTGCGCTCTATTACAAAATATTTGATTGCAACATTTTTTTTTACTTTGAAGCCTCGTTTTTGCTTTCAGAACAATTATTTTTGATAGAAAATAAAAAAGTTTTGCTCTCAACAAAAAGGCACAAATGTACACCCATACCTATGGACCATGTATTCTTCTCCTGTACCTTCACCCAAACATCCTGGACTGCTCTTCAAGACTGGCTTGTGCTTCCCAGAGATAGAGTTTTCAAGAAATTATATCATATACTGTATGATTATAAAATATTAAAATATGGAATTTCTGACCAATGTAATAAATCTTGCCAAAATGTTTATCCACAAAGTGACATTTATGAAGACTTCCCCCAACTTTGTTTTCCAACATGAATTCCAAAGCAGAAAGCAAGAAAACTTCAGACAATTATTATGGATGCAAATCTGATTTTATGAGAACCCCTGCATTGTACTGTGGTCCTACATTTTATTTTCTTTAAACAAAATGTATCCTATTATTGTCTATGTAAATCCTGCTCAGTCCTTTGTCTATATAATATTGTGAAACTATTCTGACTACTGTTGTAAATTTAATTATTGTGAATACATGTATTTTCTTTAAAGCTCTCCTTTGATTAGAAGACATTACAATTTTACATCAAACAATTATAATGGTCACAGTTATTGTTTAAATCATCAAATGTAATTATAATGAATAAAAATAAAATAAATAAATATTTTTTATTTTTTTATTTCACCTTTATTTAACCAGGTAGGTCAGAGAACAAGTTCTCATTTGCAACTGCGATCTGGCCAAGACAAAGCAAGGCAGTGCGACAAAAAACAACAACACAGAGTTACACATGGGAAATAAACAAACGTACAGTCAATAACACAATAGAAAATCTATATTCAGAGTGCAAATGTAGTGCAAAATGCAGTAAGGTTAGAATTTAATTTGGACTGATTGAAAGTTAAATTAAAGGTCCCTAAAGAAATAAAGGAACTTACTACAACTAATTTTAACTGAAAGTAGATACGATTTGTCTACCATGGAAAGGTAAATACCTGTTTATTTGTGGAAAAATCACCCTGATTCATTCTTTAGTCATATCCCAGTTTAACTATCTGACTTATGGCCTTGCCTACGCTGAACAATTTGTCTTTATTATTATTTGAGCAAAAAACATTTCACTTTATTTGGAATGGCAAGCCAGACAAAATAAAACGTGCTTATTTGTATAATGAATATGAGTTCGGGGGGCTCAAATTATGAAATATTAAAGCATTAAACCTTTCACTAAAAGCATCAGTCATACAAAAGTTATCCAGTAGATTAGTAAGAACAAATCAAAATATATTTTATATTCTTCAAAGTAGCCACCCTTTGCCTTGTTGTCAGAAAGAAAGTGTAAGCAGAGTGACCTGTATGCCGGATCGAAGACAAGAGGAGAAATGGAAGTGAATGAAGGCAAAGTATCGGAGGTGGTAGGTGTGGTGAAGTATCGGAGGTGGTAGGTGTGGTGAAGTATCGGAGGTGGTAGGTGTGGTGAAGTATCGGAGGTGGTAGGTGTGGTGAAGTATCTGAGGTGGTAGGTGTGGTGAAGTATCGGAGGTGGTAGGTGTGGTGAAGTATCGGAGGTGGTAGGTGTGATTACGTATCGGAGGTGGTAGGTGTGGTGAAGTTATCGGAGGTGGTAGGTGTGGTGAAGTTATCGGAGGTGGTAGGTGTGGTGAAGTATCAGAGGTGGGAGGTGTAGTGAAGTATCGGAGGTGGTAGGTGTGGTGAAGTATCGGAGGTGGTAGGTGTGGTGAAGTATCGGAAGTGGTAGGTGTGGTGAAGTATCGGAAGTGGTAGGCGTGGTGAAGTATCGGAGGTGGTAGGTGTGGTGAAGTATCGGAGGTGGTAGGTGTGGTGAAGTATCGGAGGTGGTAGGTGTGATTACGTATCGGAGGTGGTAGGTGTGGTGAAGTTATCGGAGGTGGTAGGTGTGGTGAAGTTATCGGAGGTGGTAGGTGTGGTGAAGTATCGGAGGTGGTAGGTGTGATTACGTATCGGAGGTGGTAGGTGTGGTGAAGTATCAGAGGTGGGAGGTGTGGTGAAGTATAGGAGGTGGTAGGTGTGATTATGTATCGGAGGTGGTAGGTGTGATTACGTATCGGAGGTGGTAGGTGTGGTGAAGTATCGGAGGTGGTAGGTGTGGTGAAGTATAGGAGGTGGTAGGTGTGATTATGTATCGGAGGTGGTAGGTTTGGTGAAGTATCTGAGGTGGTAGGTGTGATTACGTATCGGAGGTGGTAGGTGTGGTGAAGTATCAGAGGTGGTAGGTGTGATTACGTATCGGAGGTGGTAGGTGTTGTGAAGTATCAGAGGTGGGAGGTGTGGTGAAGTATCGGAGGTGGTAGGTGTGGTGAAGTATCGGAGGTGGTAGGTGTGGTGAAGTTCTCGGAGCCCAGGATAAAAAGAAGTCTGTGAGAGTAGGAGTGAAAAGTGGAATCAGTGAAGGTAACCAGAATTGGTCTTAATTGTTTGAGTTTCTGTTGGTCAGAGGAAACAGGTGCTCCGCGTTGAACGAATGGGGACAAGAGATGTGGATTGTTTTGCTCTCAAGGAAAGGGCGCTATTGGGAGGAGTGATTACTGGGGTAGCGGTACATGTGAAAGTTGACCAACTGAAGGGGAAGATTCATTGTGTTTGTGATGCTCGTCCTTTGGTGCGATGCAGACAGGGTGGCGTGAGTGGTGAAACGGAAGAGTCTTTGTCTGCCCTTCAGAAGGGCATGAGACCAAGGAATGTGTAGCATTGGGGAAAGTAGTGGTATGTGTTAATTGTAGGGGTGTCCATGGGGCTGGGGATCAGAAATGTCCGGTTTGAGAGAGGCAGATTGAGGTTTCCAGGGTTAGAGTAGTGCAGAAGTAGTTGTATGCTGAGGCAGTGAAGAAAGTAGAGGAAGATGGATTAAGGGCAATTTATAGCAATGTTTATCAACTGTACTTCAGGGTTGGAACATAAGTCGCAGAAAATTTAGGTTTTGGTGGCAGCTGGTATTTGGGTGTGTTATGTGGTGGTGTCCCATCGTTTCAGGCTGTTGGCCTGAGGTAGGACTAAATTTATTTAAATAGTGGAGTAGAGCGGTGGGTTTTTAGTGAGTGTAGGGTTATATGGTAGGGTATTTATTTATATATTATTATTTACTTTTTTTCTCAAGCAAAGTATAAGGGAGTTATACTCCAGTCTAGTAGGTGGCGGTAATGCAACATGTAGTGGATGCCAACCGCCGTTAAACCTCATCGTAGAAGATTTCCCAAAAGAACCAAGCGTCCAAGGAAGATCCAGTCCGGGTTTTGCGCCAAATTGAAAGAGCTCTCGTCTCTTCCTTTGTGAACCAAGGGGCGCGCGAGGTTGAGCTGCGTTCCTGCTGTGGCGCGCGAGGTGAGCTGCCTTCTTGGCTGTCATAGCAACGTGACTCGGCTACGTTTCTCCCTGACAGCTGGACACGTCGCATCACAACCATGTCCGTCGGCGTAGAGTCTGGGTTTTCAAACGACGAGGTGCTGAATGTTCGTTACCCTCTCCACCGGGCGTGCAGGGATGGAGATGTCGGCGCTTTGTGTTCGCTTCTTCGGTGCGCCGCAAACCCAGCAGACCTCATCATGGAAGACTCCTTCTATGGCTGGACTCCCATTCACTGGGCGGCACATTTCGGAAAGGTAGCTAGTAAACATCCTGTCACATTGTTAGCAGGCGTGAAAATCTACCTGGAAATGCTGTGATAATCCTCGAAAGAACCGACATGTTAACTCCCTAGCAAGATAGCTTGATACATATTCATTTTCTCCCCGATTTGTGACGCTAATCCGATGCAATTTATTTAAGTAACTTTATGTATCTTATCTAAAACGTTACAAAGCAGCTAGCTAAAGCCATCTATCTTTAACAGCGACTTACGTCATTTGTCACAAACACTCCTCGTGAGAATGTCTACTAATATTTTCTAATTGTTAGTTCTTCTCCAGAATGTGAAATCAAAATGTTATCACCCAACGTCGCTTGCATTCACATCTGAAAGCATATTGTGTGAATGTACAGCTATGTAATATCGACGTTGATTGTCCTAATAGTGAATTCAGTAGTTGTCAGTATTTCAGTTATAGATCTAACGTTCGTCTTCTCGAGCGCCGAGAAAGGAGCCAGTCTATTCCGTTTTCTATTGGCTGTTCATGGGCCAATAGGAAGCAGCCCGCCAACAATATCTACAGTTGAAACAACTTGCACGTGCCTGCCCTGCATACATTGACAGTCCGTGCTGTGCTCATGGGATGAACCAAACTCTCAAGACAAGTATTGCATGACTGTGGCATTGCTTTATTCAAACGTTGTTTTACAAGTATATACCGTAAAACAAAAAAATTAACTTTACATTTTTTTCCAATATCTTTCAAACTCTTGACTTTGTCAAATTGAAATGTAGTTTCCAATATCTTTCAAACTCTTGACTTTGTCAAATTGAAATGTAGTTTCCAATATCTTTCAAACTGTTGATTTGTTTAATTGAAATGGACTGACAGGCTCCCAACTGCTACTCACAACTCAACATTACATTTAGGAGCATCAGAATGTATTTTTTTCCCCTCCATTTAAATATAGCCTACATGAATTCTAGCTACTTCTGAAGCACATGCTGTGCACTAGAAACTAATATTTACCAGTGTAAATACCCTTTCTTATTATAAAACCTAAAATGTTTAAATTAAAGTCATTTGTGTAATATAAGGTTTCTACATGTAAAAGCACCATTTTCCTATTGCGATACATTACATAGAACATTTACACGGTCTCTTTAAGAACGTCAAGTTTATGATGACAACATGCAAGAGATCTGTCATTCATATATATTGCTATGATCATAGATCACCTGAAGAACCCAAAATGTTTGGATATACTGGTAATGTTACCAGGTAGCTAGCTAGCTATAATGAGGTAACAAACATGATTGAACAAGGTGTAAAACAAATGGTTAAACATTTTTATTTCATGGACACTGAGCGGTGCAGATTAGTTTGATTTAAGAAGGGCGCAACTCCCTCCCCGCTTTCGCTCAATGATGTGATGGGCCATTGCTCGGTTCAACCTGGGCCAGTGTAATGGAGCTCCCTCAATGTAAAATGGCCCCCAATCCTCGACAGGAAGAAAAAAAACATTGTGCTGGTAATATGGGTCAGATCTTTTTAAAGGGATGGTTTGGGATTTTGGAAATGAGGCCCTATATCTACTTCCCCAGAGTAAGATTAACGCGTGGATACTATTTTTATGTCTCTGTGTCCAGTATGAAGGAAGTTAGAGGTAGTTTTGCGAGCATTGACTAGCGTTAGCATTGGCTAGTGCAATAACTGGACGTCTATGGGTATCGTATTTGAAACTACCTCTAACTTCCTTTGTACTGGACACAGAGACATAAAAATGCTATCCACAAGTTTATCAGACTCTGAGGAAGTAGATAAAGGGCCTCATTGCCAAGATCCTCGCTGGGGTAGGCAGTCATTGCCTAGTTAAATAAAAAAATACATTGTACATTTTGATCTACACAATACCCCATAATGACAAAGCGAAAACAGATTTTTAGAAAGATTTGCAAATGTATTAAAAATAAACAGAAATACCTTATTTGCATAAGTATTCAGACCCTTTGCTATGAGACTTGAAATTGAGCTCAGGTGCATCCTGTTTCCATTGATCTTCCTTGAGATTTCTACAACTTCATTGGAATCCACCTGTGATGAATTCAATTGATTAGACATGATTTGGAAAGGCACACACCTGTCTATATAAGGTCCCAAAGTTGACAATGCATGTCAGAGCAAAAACCAAACTGAACAATTGGAGGAGAAGGACCTTGGTCAGGGAGAACCCGATGGTCACTCTGACCGAGCTCTATAGTGCCTCTGTGGAGATGGGAAACCTTCCAGAAGGACAACCATCTCTGCTGCACTCCACCAATCAGGCCTTTATGGTAGAGTGGCCAGACGGAAGCCACTCCTCAGTAAAAGGCACATGATAGTCCGCTTGGAGTTTGCCAAAAGGCACCTAAAGACTCAGACCATGAGAAACAAGGTTCTCTGGTCTGATGAAACCAAGATTGAACTCCTTGGCCTCCCAAGTGGCGCAGTGGTCTGAGACACTGCATCTCAGTGCTAGAGGCATCACTACAGACAACCTGGTTAGAATCCAGACTGTATCACAACTGGCCGTGATTGGCCCAGCGTTGTCTGAGTTTGGCCGGTGTAGGCCGTCATTGTAAATAAGAATTTGTTCTTACCTGACTTGCCTAGTTAAATAAAGGTGAAAAAATTAATTAAAAAATGCAAAGCGTCACGTCTGGAAGAAACCTGGCACCATCCCTGCGGTGAAGCATGGTCGTGGCAGCATCATGCTGTGGGGATGTCTTCAGCGGCAGGGACTGGGAGACTAGTCAGGATCGAGGTAAAGATGAACGGAGCAAAGTACAGAGAGATCCTTGATTAAAACCTGCTCCAGAGCACTCAGGACCTCAGACTGGGGCAAAGGTTCACCTTCCAACATGACAACGACCCTAAGCACACAGCCAAGACAACGCAGGAGTAGCTTCGGGACAAGTCTCTGAATGTCCTTGAGTGGTCCAGCCAGAGCTCGGACTTGAACCTGATCGAACATCTCTGGAGAGACCTGAAAATAGCTGTGCAACTACACTCCCCATCCAACCTGACAGAGCTAGAGAGGATCTGCAGAGAAGAATGGGAGAAACGACCCAAATACAGGTGTGCCAAGCTTGTAGCGTCATACCCAAGAAGACTCAAGGCTGTAATCGCTGCCAAAGGTGCTTCAACAAAGTACTGACTAAAGGGTCTGAATACTTATGTAAATGTGAGTCAGTTTTCAGTTTCTTTTATTTTAATAAATTAGCAAAAATTTCAAAAACTTTTGTCATTATGTGGTATTGTGTGTAGATTGATAGAACAATTTAATCCATTTTAGAATAAGGCTGTAACGCAACAAAATGTGGAAAAAGTCAAGGGGTCCGAATACTTTCCGAATGCATTGTACAGTCGTGGCCAAAGGTTTTGAGAATTACACAAGTATTGGTCTCCTCAAAGTTTGCTGCCTCAGTGTTGATGATGGCAATTTGCATATACTCCAGAATGTCATAAAGAGTGATAGATGAATAGCAATTAATTGCAGTCCCTCTTTGCCATGAAAATGAACATAATCCCCCAAAAACATTTCCACTGCATTTCAGCCCTGCCACAAAAGGACCAGCTGCCATCATGTCAGTGATTGTCTCGTTAACACAGGTGAGAGTGTTGACGAGGACAAGGCTGGAGATCACACTGTCATGCTGATTGAGTCAGAATAACAGACTGGAAGCTTTAAAAGGAGGGTTGTGCTTGAAATCATTGTTCTTCCTCTGTCAACCATGGTTACCTGCAAGGAAACACGTGCCGTCATCATTGCTTTGCACAAAAAGGGCTTCACAGGCAAGAATATTGCTGCTGGTAAGATTGCACCTAAATCAACCATTTATCGGATCATCAAGAATTTCAAGGAGAGAGGTTCAATTGTTGTGAAGAATGCGTCAGGGCGCCCAAGAAAGTCCAGCAAGTGCCAGGACCGTCTCCTAAAGTTGATTCAGCTGCGGGATCGGGGCACCACAATTGCAGAGCTTGCTCAGGAATGGCAGCAGGCAGGTGTGAGTGCATCTGCATGCACAGTGAGGCGAAGACCTTTGATATTCTGCAAAAGGTACAGGGATTGGACTGCCTAAGAACACATTGGATTTTGCCTAAGAACACAGCCATGTATAAAGAATGGTACCAACACATCCTCCGTGAGCAACTTCTCCCAACCATCCAAGAACAGTTTGGTGATGACCAATGCCTTTTCCAGCATGATGGAGCACCTTGCCATAAGGCGAAAGTGATAACTAAGTGGCTCGGGGAACAAAACATCGACATTTTGGGTCCATGGCCAGGAAACTCCCCAGACCTTAATCCCATTGAGAACTTGTGGTCGATCCTCAAGAGGCGTGTGGACAAACAAAAACCCACAACTTCTGACAAACTCCAAGCATTGATTATGCAAGAATGTCCTGCCATCTGTCAGGATGTGGCCCAGAAGTTAATTGACAGCATGCCAGGGCGGATTGCAGAGGTCTTGAAAAAGAATGGTCAACACTGCAAATATTGACTCTTTGCATAAACTGAATGTCATTGTCAATGAAAGCCTTTGACACTTATGGAATACTTGTAATTATACTTCAGTGTACCATAGTAACTACTGACATAAAGATCTAAGAACACTGAAGCAGCAAACTTTGTGGAGACCAATACTTGTGTCATTCTCAAAACGTTTGACCACTACTGTATGTATATTCCATCGAATATGCAACCAAATTGGTCACACTTTAGAACCCTGTGTGTGTCACTGGAAAGCTTCTCCTGAGTGAGGTGGTCTGGAGAAAGTTCCACAGATGTTTGAGAAGGAACAGGGTACAAGAGGAATGGAGTGAGGTAGTTACTATTGTGCCCAAAGCCGAAACAATGACACATTTTGATCAGCTGCTTGGATCTTGGTTTTAAACGACATGTACTGTTTTTACCAAGCCTTGTCTTGAAGTGGGAGTTCTGGTCTTTGCTGTAGAGCCACTAGGCTACAGGTCCTCCCAGGCAACATTATCTGATATGGCGGGGTTAAAGTGTCTTTGTTTGCCAGGAAAACAGTACCGTCTCCCGCCAAAACTGCTTAGGCTGGGTGTGCCCACTCTGCCCACACAGAGGCTGGCCTGAACATGAGCACAGTCAGTGGGAGTGACTGCAGTTGAAGCCTCTATACTGTGACATATATGGGCTTAGGTGTCATCTTTGGTACAAGGAGCACATTACAGGAAAAAAGGAGGAGACCATTAAGACAATATCGCGATTATCGTTGCAAGCAAACAAAACACAGTGGATTGAACTGCTTTAGGAAAACAGTCCTAATGTTGGAAACAAACATCATTATGTCGACATCCAGAGTCATTTTATTTTACATACAGCAGGTTTTTAAAGGACTGAAGAGTTTGGTGTTTTCTGCTTTGTGTTTTCATTTTTGGCATGAAAGAAATATTGCGATACTGTTATCGTCCCGGCCCTAATAAAGATGCCTCTGGTTGGTTAGTTTGGCCTTAGGGTTTACTCCAAACAAACACACTTCCTTTGCTGTGGTTTGGTGTCTGTAATGACATCGAGCTCTGAATACAACACTCTGACTCCCACTGTGATTTGCGTAACGACTGTGTGTCTTGTCAATCATTAACTCTGCTCTCAACAGCAACGTTTTGTGATTGGTCATTTTGAATATACAGTGTTACTCACTCTCACTTTCTTTACAGCTGGAGTGTGTAATGCGCCTAGTGCAGGTGGGCTGCGAGGTGAACGCCATGACGACGAGGTTTGCCCAGACGCCAGCCCACATCGCGGCTTTTGGAGGCCACCCGGAGTGTGTGCTGTGGCTGTTGCAGGCCGGGGCCGATATCAACAGACTGGTGGGTCTCAGTCTTACATAGAAAATACATTCTGTCATTCTATTTCTATGAGGTCTCAGACATTACCTTCTCACAGGTTACATGACATTGGTACTTGTGACTGGATCGACAAAAAGACAAGACGGACTACAAGAGCTACATGATTTGGATGTCTGTTTGTCTCAAACTCTCAGTGCATGTCTCTTTCCCTGTTTGCAAAAGTGGGTCTCGCATCCTATATGTCTCTCTTTTCCATACGGCCCACGCAGGCCAGAATGATCCTACTTGGGAGGGATCAGGCTGTCTGGGAGACAGAGCTATAGTCCATGCTGTGTGTGTGTGTTTGTCTGAGACTACCTCTTTACGTCACACCAGATTGTTTGACTAGAGATTACGTATGGCCTCGGAGTCTCAGCATAGAGCCAACAGGCAGGATGCCGTGTCATGACCGTAGGTTAAATAGGGTCCGCCCCCGGCCTGCCGGTGTCTACGACTACCGTTCTAAATGCACCTAGAGGAAGGAAGCAGCCAGGGAAGCTCTGCTCAGGAAATCACATTAGGAGGTCACGATTGCGTAACTCTCTATGGCTCCATCCTCCCGTCCTTTACCCCTGGCTCTCGCAGCTGTGACATTTTTAGAGGCTTTCTGGGTCAAGTTCAGCTGTCTGATCCAGTGTAATGGGGCGAGTAGGAGAGGATTGTGACGCTGCAGAGCTATGGGGGAAGCATCGCTACACTGCCCTAAAACAAACATACATGCATAAATAAATAGTAGGGATTTCCCATTTTCAAGATGATTTGATACGTATCTGGATACAGGAACGATACGTTTTAGTTTGAAATGATTCGGTGCGATTCAGTTTACTGCGATGTGAGCCAGCTGAGGGTTTTCTCCGGTAGCTTAGTTTTATTATGCTAGAACACAATTTTCAACAGCGCATCGACAACAATAAACCTAGCAAATGGCATAGACTGTCGCTCAACTAATAAAGCCTAATATCAAGCCATTTTAGGGTTCGAATGTTGAAGGTGCTACGCAGATTTGCAAGATCAGGAACGTGCCGCCTACCTCACATTCAGCTGGTGACGATGAAATTGTGCAGCCTGACCTACATTCAGGCTGCATGGAGCAGAACGGGATGGTAGCCTGAGGGCGGATATGCTGGCTAGTTCTGCAATGTCAGTTCTCCTTGGCTCGAGGGGATGCCGGAAGAGCTGGGTGAAGAGTTCAGCGGCTGTCTCCAGTGCCCACGGTCTCAGCCGAACCATTTTCCCAGCCTCTCTCTCTCTCTGTGATGAGTCCCTCTGGAGGTCTGTTGCTGCTTTCTACAACTGTGTTGAACTGTTGGAGCATGCTGCCCAGATAATGGCACCTTTCAGCAGACACTGGGGGCCAATATCAACATAAGCGGCAGGTAGTCTAGCGTTTTAAGAGCGGTGGGCCAGTAACTGAAAGGTCGCTGGTTTGAATCCCTGAGCCGACTAGCTGACAAATCTGTCGGTGCCCTTGAGCAAGGTACTTAACCCTAATTGTTCCTGTAAGTTGCTCTGGATAAGAGCGTCTGCTAAATGACCCAAATGTATTAACAATGTCTTGGTAAAATGTATATATTTGCAAGCCATAATGTTTTTCTGTTCTCCCCATTGTACTGGTTGAGAGCATGGTTAATCCATCTACACAGTGTTCTCTATCACTTTGTATTGTCTTTTTGCCTTCTCTTGTTCCAGGACTATGTAGGTGAGACCCCCATCCACAAGGCAGCCCAGGCTGGTAGTATGGAGTGTGTCAATGCCCTCTTGATACAGGGTGCTAAACCGGAGTAAGTCCACCACTGCACTGTGCCCGTTTACACCTAAGTGTACCACACAATACTTTGTTACCACGGCAACAAAATTATTGTTGAAAAGGGGAACTCCACCAGGTGTCCTCCGCTCTGCATTCTTCCCCCCCCCTTGAAGTCAAGGCAATTTAGCTGCGTGAATTTGGCACCCCGTATTGCTCAATGACCGTCTTTGTGCCACTTCTGTGTTGGGTTGTGTTGTAGAAAATGTTTGTGCCAGTAGGGTGTCTTTACAAGCATGCTTGCTCAAACAAATTTATTTTATGAACCAAATCAGTACAAACATGGTACAAACTAATGATAAATTTGATCATTTCTGAGTGACACGAGAGACCTACTTCTCTTTTGAATGAAATCACTAATTGACACACATAATTGTCACAGCACAGGAGCCAGATGGCTCTGTAATGAAAGGCCTGAACTGGCTGATGATTCAGACGGGGTTCTTCGGCACCAACTGTAGCTTTGTAAGGATTTGACTGTTAGGCTGGGCCATAAGCGCATTTGCATTTCGGTGGGTGACATCCAAATCCTCTTTGTGTCCATAAGGTGACTTATGATAAAGCCCCTTTCCCCGAGGGGTTGTTTCTCTGTATGATTTATTAAAAAACAGCTTGGTTGGCTATGGCAGTGCCAATTAGACAGTTGATCCAACCTGGAATACACTCCCTCTCAGTGCACTGTATCATTACCATGTGCCATCCACTTCAACCACTCCAAATTATGGCCTTGAATTAAAAACTGCCACCAAAACCACTCTCTCGTACTTATTGTAGGTGACTTTTTGTCCCAGTTGTCTACTGGTGTTTGTGCAATACACATGGCTTTTGGAGATTGTTTGTTGGTGGGGTTCCTCTTCAATAAGTCTGCTGCTGTGGTGGTTATTTCAATGTTTCCGTTTCTGTTTCATTGGCTTTTATTATAACTCAGTAATGTTAAATAATGTAAGGTTATGCTAACTGAATGTGTTTTAAAATATGTCTGATGATTATGCTATACTATTAGAGGTAATGTACTTTTCTTAGCAGGGCATAGGGCAAATGCACATTTCCTCCTGGCTTATACACAGTCTGGATTTCTCCCTCTCCTTGCCATATAATAATCATCTCACCATGTGAGGGATGTGACACCAGAGCTATAGCCTTTATGTAGTGTTACGGAACTACAGTGGTATGTGATAAATTCACTTAACTTAACCTGGGCCTAACGCCTCGGTCACACCGGTAGCATCATTGCATTTTGGTTCACCAGAAGTACATTAATTTCCAATGGAACGCTGCGTTTGCCTTGCAGCATTGCGTTGCAGTGCGTTCTGTGTGGCGCATACGTTGTCTTTATCGAACGTATGCGTAGACGGCATGACAGAAATGATAGCAGAAGGTGAATGTTGAATGTTTGTTGCACACATCCAGATGATGCTGCGTACGATATCGGTGTGATGTAAGTGTTTACTTTGGCGTCTTTTAAACTGCTAAACTACATCTTATCCGATGCTTTTCTCATTAGTGTAGACTTATGAACCTGTAGATGGTTGGTAGGCCGTCATTGTAAATAAGAATTTGGTCTTAACTGACTTGCCTAGTTAAATAAAGGTTCAATAAAGTTACGTTTGTTGTCTATGCCCGTCTTAACAAGTGTTGAGAATTCTGTCAGCTTGATAACCGGCATCGTCCCTGGACACCTCGCCTAATTGATTTGACAGCATTTACTGTCCAGTCAAGCTCATTAGTCACAATGAAGATTTCACTTCATTGTCATGTTTTGTCACAGTTTCACATCTCCACTAGGCTTATTTAATCATGTTAGAATTTAAAATGAGAAAATGTGCATTTGGTCCATGTTTCCTTCCAAAACTATCAATGAAAATGAATTGTAAGAAATGTGGTATAAGTCATAATATAAATCTTAGCAGTCTGCATCTGTGTATATTAATAGCATTATGTGTTGCCCATGCTTCTTCATGCCTTTGACAGCTACCAAGATCTAGTATTTTAGTCCTTATGTTAGTGAAAAGTTTAGGTAAAATGTATAGTGAATGTATTAAAGTGAGGGAAGCTCATGTTTTGTAGACTATATTTTAATTTGCAGTCACTCAAGGAGATGACATCTGACACTGACAATATCCTATCAATATTTATTCCACATCCACCAATTTAGAATATGGCTATGAGATAAGAACAATAAGAACTCACCATTTCTATGGCTTTCAAAAGCCTGGTGAACCTACATTCATTTCTGTAGCGGTGATACTTGATTAGCTGCTTCCATGAAAAACAGAGACTATTCAACTGTTCATAGCTCAGAGTTGATATTGCCTCCAACTTTGGCACATTAAGAGTTGAGGTTTTAAATAATGTCTCTCAAAAGTGTATCCTTCTTCACCACACTCAATCAGGACTGTAGTGTCTTACAAAAGATGGAAACTTTTGATTTCTCTTGAATCCCTTATCATGACTCCAAAAAGATTAGCTGGAGGCAGATTTTTACTTGTTCATAATTCATTCCACATTGTGTCCATGGAGATACTATTCCCATTGATCTTATTGGCATCTCTCAAAGTCATGGGTTTGACTTTGAACTTTATAAGGAGCTTTTTTTGTGTGAGGATGACTCTCCATCCTAGACCACATGATTACTCCGCTTCTCTCTTGAAAGAAATCGTAATTTCAAAAAGAACATTCTGAGCAGAACAAACCTTAACGTTCCTTACCCAAATTACACCATCAAACTTTTAAAATGATAATTATAACACCCTCCTCAGCCATACCTGAAACAGAGCTTGAACAACTACCCATCTTATATATCGTTATCAATAAAACATCACAATAAGGTGCAGAGCATTAGCAAGGAGACCCCAAGCTCTGCTAAAACCATTGACAACTGTGATGTTTTCAAAGGATTGTTAACGTTTATTTAACTATTTGGTTGTAATATCATCAGCTCTTGAAGAGCAGAGTCAGAACTACAAATTTCAGATTATTGCATGCAAAACAATTGCTCACATTTATCTCCATCAGTTATACAGCAATTACCTGCATGCTTTTCATGATCAGTAAACATCCATTGATCATGTCATTTCAGATAGGTGAGGGTAGCCTCACGATATCTCTCAACATTGGCCACCATTAATTGGATATTTGAGTGATTTATAAAATACAAGTGAACTATACCTGACAAGTATGAGTGGTTTAAGTTAATTTCCCATCCTTTATGGGGTCAGCCTGTCAAGCAGCAGAAGGGCGCATTTGCCGACGTACTGTTTGCTGATCTTGTTTACTTTGCAAGCTACAGGTAGAAACTTTGTCCAGTTGGCTAGATCTAATGCACCTATCTACCTAGCTTAGTTAGCTAACATTATCCCCTTTTCAACATTGTTTTTAAATGTTAATCATGACTGCTGCTGACAGAAAGGCTTTATTGCTGGACCACATCAAATTGTCTAGCTAGCTAATACAGATCACGTCAATATGGCTAGTTAACAAGCTAACTTCAGGAGATAAAGTAGATGGCTATATCCAAATATTGTTTGATTTGCTTGCAATCTATAGAGGTGATGACCATAGTCCGACTGACAACTTTACCAGGATGAGGACTGGCGGATGTCAAGCTCTTTCCAAAGTCTAATCTCTGATAAAGCAAGCTAAATTACACATGGCTTAGCTAGCTAGCTAGCTACATGCCATATGCCAAATGGATAGGCTACCCTCGCGTTGATGTTTACTGATCATGAAAAGTTACTTGCTGTATAACTCTGATGGAGCTGAATGTAAGCAATTGTTTTGCATGGAATAATCGAAGGCCTCTTAATCGAAGAAACTTTGACTCGTCACATGGGATGATTTCACTGAACAATAAAAGAAAGGGAATATTGAATGATCCCCAATGATCCATCGCATCTCCCAAAAACGTTTTCAAGAAACTAAAGCTTTGGTTGTCTTCCTCTCAGGCTTCCATGTCTTCTCCCTGGACTTCCTCAATGTCCACCTCTTGAACATCAGACTCTGAGGCCTCATCTTCACTGTCACTTTCCAACCTTGTTGAGGCTGGCTCGTTGTCAGGCTCAAAAAGCCTCAAATTTGCCCAGATGGCCACCAATTTTTCAACCCTTGTATTGGTCAGCCTGTTGCGTGCTTTGGTGTGTGTGTTCCCAAACAAAGACCAGTTGCGCTCTGAGGCGGCTGATGTTGGTGGGATTTGGAGAATGATGGAGGCAACAGGGGAAAGAGCCTCAGATCCACAAAGTCACTTCCACCAGGTGGCTGATAAGATATGTTGGCACGACTGCCATATTGCATCTCCATCTCAAAGCCCTTGCTTGGAAGTGTACTTCGCCAGACTGCCAAGAACCTAGCCCTCTTTCAGGCCAAGGTGGTGAGACACTGTAGTGATGACACCATAGGCCTTGTTGATCTCTGCACCAGACAGGATGCTCTTGCCAGCATACTTGTGGTCCAACATGTATGCTGCGGCGTGTATGGGCTTCAGGCAGAAGTCTTCACTTTTTGATGTATTTCAGAACTGCAGTTTCTTCTGCTTGGAGCAATAGTGAAGTGGGCAGGGCAGTATCGATTTCTTCTATTACATCTGCAAGCAGAGTCTGAACGTCAGACCGGATGGCATTGTCTCCCTCAATCCATGCAATGGCTACTGCTATAGGTTTCAGGCTGCTTAACAATCTCTCCCAAAATATATAATCCAGGCGGATCCTCTTGATAGGGCTGTCCATATCGGCAGACTGTGATATGGCCATTTCTTGGAGAGACTCCTTCCCCTCCAGGAGACTGTCAAACATGATGACAAAACCAACCCAACGGGTGTTGCTGGGCAGCTTCAATGTGATGCTCTTATGCTTCTCGCTTGGTGAGGTAGATTGCTGCTATAACTTGATGACCCTTCACATACCTAACCATTTCCTTGGCTCTCTTGTAGAGTGTATCCATTGTTTTCAGTGCCATGATGTCCTTGAGGAGCAGATTCAATGTGTGAGCAGCACAGCCAATGGGTGTGATGTGAGGGTAGGACTCCTCCACTTTAGACCAAGCAGCCTTCATGTTCGCAGCATTGTCTGTCACCAGTGCAAATACCTTCTGTGGTCCAAGGTTATCGATGACTGCCTTCAGCTCATCTGCAATGTAGAGACCGGTGTGTCTGTTGTCCCTTGTGTCTGTGCTCTTGTAGAATACTGGTTGAGGGGTGGAGATGATGTAGTTAATTATTCCTTGGCCACGAACATTCGACCACCCATCAGAGATGATTGCAATAGTCTGCTTTCTCTATGATTTGCTTGATCATCACTTGAACTCTGTTGAACTCTGCATCCAGTAAATGAGTAGATAAAGCATGTCTGGTTAAGAAATCTCTTCCAGTACATATTGCCTGTGAGCATCAGGTGAACCAGTTTCATACACAGCTCGAGCAAGACATTCATCAGCATTTCTCAGACTACGTTCCTCCATTGAGTCAAAAAAACCTTCTGGTTCCAGGAGGACCATGAGCTGTTGCTACTGATAAGGTGTCTGATTCATCATTCATAATTTTGTGAGCAATGAGGGAACTTATGCACTTGGCCAGATGTCCAGATTACTCTGCATCTTTGTTGCATTCTTCACATATGATTTGGCACAGTATTTAAAAATGTACACAGCTTTTCCTGGTCATGGGTGCACCTCAGCCACGCTCAAGGTACTAAACGATATTCTAACCGCCATCGATAAAAGACAGTACTGTGCAGCCGTCTTCATCGACCTGGCCAAGGCTTTCAACTCTGTCAATCACTGCATTCTTATTGGCAGACTCAACAGCCTTGGTTTCACAAATGACTGCCTTGCCTGGTTCTCCAAATACTTCTCAGATAGAGTTCAGTGTGTCAAATCGGAGGGCCTGTTGTCCGGTCGTCTGGCAGTCTCTATGGGGGTGCCACAGGGTTCAATTCTTGGGCCGACTCTATTCTCTATATATATCAACGATGTCGCTCTCGCTGCTGGTGACTCTGATCCATCTCTACGCAGACGACAGCATTCTGTATAGATCTGGCCCCTCTTTGGACACTGTTAACTAACCTCCGTTATTTACACCGCCAGAATCACCTGGACATGGAGCAGTAGTTTTTTTTTTTTTTTTTCTTATCAACTTAATCCTTCAAGTGCCATAATTACTGTGATTTTGACTAGACTTTTTTTTTTTTACTTCCATGTCTTTGCAAGAATTACTAATTAATTGAACTATATTTTCAAGAGAAACCAAATAGTTGTGAAATGTGTACATATCCAATTAAGTGACTGCTATATTATTATATGTTCTACATCATGAGCTTTCAGGTTTCTGAATTTGGTGGGACAGTCAGTGAAGAGGTGAAAATGGAGATATGTTAGGACCGCAGTTCATGCGTGAGTTTTTAGGTTGCTTACCTATTCCAGCATAACAATGATTAATCAATGTCTCCATGTTTATGTAGGATTGTTTCACTGTTTTGAATGTTTTTTAAATGTATTTGATTTAGATCTGTTTTGAAATAATTTGCTAAATGGCCATCTCTAAGAATTGAATGCAAAAAAAATTGTACTGTCACAAAAACAAATCCCCTACACGTTTCGATGTTTTGCAGCTATTGAATTTGAACTTGAATTTCTCAAGTAATCCCAGAAAGGGGGAGCATTCCAAATAGGCACTGCAGAGTCTGCCTCAAGTGCTACAGCGAACATCTTACAGTTGTGGCATTCAGTGTTCTCACTATCGCTTGGTTTCTACACACTGGCAAACTGTTGAGGTATTTCTTGCAGTGATTGGTTTTAATGCTAGGAGAGCAGTCATGATAGTCATGTCTAGACCTGCATGTTTACTTTATACCTAATTGTTAATCTAATCTGATTCAGATACTTGCTAACTAACCATAGGATTATTGGTCAAGCTCAGGATTTTCAAATCTCACAGTGCCGAATGCAGTCCAATTGAGTCATATCTTAATGGAAGTAGCAAGCCAGGGTAGAAAATTGTGAAATGTGTTTTCTGATATTAGAAGCAAAGCATTTCAGGATTTACATTTTTTTTTTTAAATGATTTGTTTCCTCAAACATGCTCTTTTTAATTATTCATTGCTATCTGGGAATTTTCTTGAAACTGGGAATTTCCCTTTTGAACTGATTTTGTAATTACATTTTCAACTTCTGTTACAGGTCTTCCTCTCAATGCTAGACAAGATGAGTAGGCCTAATTTGAATACCCAGTCTTGACAGGGTATAAATCCCATATACCCAATCAATGTTTACAGGAAGCCTGTTAAGCATCTTGTTAATTATTTTATAATCAGACTAAATGACGACGGTAGCCACTGGCTTACACACAAAGTGCACCAGGCCCAAGTCCATCATAGGATATTGCATACACCGACATCTCTATTAATAGCAAAGACTGTTGCTATATTGGTCTGTTTTCATGGACCCCTGGTATCCGGATGTTAGCAGTGCAAGGCAAAACAGTAGGCCTATTCTTTCCTCCCTGAAAGAAAGCCCATAACATACATGATCACTGAGTTTTTATTTGGACAGAACCTGAATGGGTATTTCCTAACTGTGATTTATTAGGATATACACATTTTCTTACAACCAACCTCCATTCAACTGATCGCACATTTTTTATATTTTCTTTTTATTTAACCTTTATTTTACTAGGCAAGTCAGTTAAGAACAAATTCTTATTTACAATGAAGGCCTACTGGGGAACAGTGGGTTAACTGCCCTGTTCAGGGGCAGAACGATAGATTTGTCTACCTTGTCAACACTCTAACCACTAGGCTACCTGCCGCCCCAAATAGGTGAACTTATTGGAAAATAGATGAGCAGACCATTTCAAAAGTGTTGGGTTAGTGTTAGTCCTTTCAGGTTGCCTTGCATTGAGAGAGAGACTGTCCTTCAGGTAACTCCCCAATACTAATGTCTGTTATGAGACAGTTTAAAAAAACAAAACAATTTCTGATCATGTTTGGAAACATTTCATTTTTAAGTAGTGGATAGCTGGGGGATACTGGGGAAATGGCTGTATGCAAATAATCTGTTTTATTCAATGTTTAATGTGTTATGATTTAAATTCTGTAACTTCCAACTAATTGCATTTCGCTGTTTATTTTACTACATTATTTGAGCTTGTTATAAAAGTGATGAGGTATAAGGTAGAGCTAGGCCTATATGTCGCATTTGTCTGAATTCATAAATGATCAATCTCCATAAGTAGTATTAATGACCAAATTAACGTCACAAGACCAGTAGGGCCTATTGCAACGAACATTGGTCAGCGTACTAACAAGGTAATCTCCCGCACAGCTGATCTCAATTACAAACATTATTGACCACCGATTTACGGCTCCCTAAAGCAGATTCCACGGTTATCTTTTAGTCCTGATTGCTGCTAACATTTTCAAGACTTCCACCCTGGTTATTACCATCTGAATTTTTTTAAATCCTAAAAGCGATTTATCAATTTGACAATCATTCCGTACAATTTAAATAAAAAATGTAGGACAAATTCTGGATGTATTGTGGCACAGACAACCCATACTAGTGACATGCACTTATTACATGGTTTCATTTCAGTGACAAGACTAATTAAAGGGTTTTTGTTCATTCATGAATTCAGACCAGGATTTGCTCACACTGCAGTGGGAGATGGTCAAGTCTAAGGTGAGCATGCTACAATCCATGTTGATGCTGTGTCCATTCCAAACAGTCACTTGGCCAACGTGCCTTTCCTGTGTGACTCAGGCTGTGTTTACACAGGCAGCCCAATTATGGGCAAAGATCCGTATTGGGCTGATTGTGTAAACACAGCCTTACTACTTTCACATTGTCCATTTAGGGGGAAGGAATACAGTTCCTTAACTTCAATCAAATTATTTTTTCTGTTCCTGCTTAAACATTCTGAATATCTAACCTTCTTGTTAGCTATGAATATCGACTGAACTTATATGGACTGGACTTCTAGGCCTATTCAATGCTTGAAATACCATCTGGGATCATAGCTTTGATGCAGATCTACATTCCGGCGGTGCCTTTCACTTGAACATTCTCCTCTCCATATCCAGGAAGCTTGAAGATCTTGGCTTCTCTGTGATGTATATATTGAAGGGACACCACACTGTCTTCACTTTCTTGATGGATCCCACTCTTATTTACTCTGCAAATGATCGTATTTTTCCTTCGTCAACCACATGAAGATCTGGACTTTGTGGAGGTTGTTGACATGGCATCCTCTTGGCAAGACGATTTGGACCTAAGTTATTGGTGGGGCCCGGAGAAATGTTGACTTCATTCTCAAGCCTGTGCTTAAAAGGATAGTTTTCTTACGTGTGTTAACTCTTTTTAACCATGGAGTCCATGAATGATTAATTACAACAATCAACTGTTTGAGTATTGTAGTGACTTTCAAAGCAGAGAAATGCAAAATCTTTGAGATCCTTATAAACAACTAAGATGCTCTGTCTACATGGTGGGACATTCTATGCTGTCTACCTTGCTATCCAGAAAATATGGAAACAACTTTTTCTACCAGTTGGTTTTAGCACAGGGCTTTTCCACAATTTTACCTTTTTTGGGACTGCATTCTCTAAAACCTCACTTTGGATGACTGCAGTTGAAGCTCTGGTTCTCTTCTGTCTAGCTAGAACTATTCTATCTACGAACGGTCTGACATTTTCTTTCCTGGATTGTCACGTTTAATGCTACCCATAGATGGACGTTAATCATCTCTTACTGCAGTGTTTGTTTCTACAGTCCTTCCTCCTAGTTTCAGTGTAACACTGAGTCAGTGCAATGATCTGTAGGATGATAGCAGAAGTAGAGCAGACAGGGTTGGACATAGAGGGGGGCTGTGTGACTTGTCTTGTTTGCTTTAGCTTGCGGGCGTTGCTAACTTCGGTACCCTCTCACCGTGCAGTTTAAGGAACACTAGTGGCCTAACGGCGGCAGACCTGGCCCACGCCCAGGGCTTTTGGGAGTGCGCCCAGCAGCTCTCCAATGCTCAAAACCACCTCAACCAGCTCAATGGTTTCCACGCCAACGGGGCGCTAAACGGCCACCGCTCCCTCGGCCAAAGCCGGGGTCTCCTCAATGGGCTGACCAATAGAAAGAGGCTTCTGGACGACATGGAGCCTAAGCACATCAAGAAGGCCAGAACAGACGGTAGGGGCCTACCTAGTGTTGCAAAAACGTAATTGCCTGTCATGTCAGTGGGCATTAAAGTCTGAACGGCAACTCGTATAGACACCATATGAGAACAACATTTGATCTGTGGACATTCTTATAGTAGGTCCGTAACTATGTCTAATTCAGCTCTCTGTCCGTCTGTCTGTCTGTGTCTGTCTGTCCGTCCGTCGTCCCTCAGGAGTGGACTTACCCACGTGGATGCAGCATGGCTGCGGGGAGGAGCTGGAGTCCATGTATATGGAGTCTGCAGTCCCGGACCCCGTCTCAGGTGGGGCTGGCCCCTCCACAGCCCCCAAAGAGCTGGATATCTCTAGTGAGGCCTCCATGCAGATCCTATGCCGCTGCAATAACTCCTGCGCCTATTTTGTAGTTACATTTCTTAAAAAGGCAGTTTCACGCTTTGTCATGTGTATGTATAAGCTAGGTTGTTATGGTCTTGACTTTAATATCGTGTCAAGATCAAGGCATCTGGAAATGGCTCTATCTCTGAAATATTTCTCTGTCACTATCTCTGAAATATTTCTCTGTCACTATCTCAGAGCAGCTCATCCTACACCTTCTGCATTTCTGGCACGTTCATGTTCAAGATGTAGGAATGCACACAAATCCAGACATGCGTATGGAATCCATGAATGCATTTTAAATATTTTATTTAAACTAAAATGTTATTTATAGATTACGTGGTGTAAAGTTCGCCCCCTACATATTCCCTTCACCCCCCCCATACCAAGGTTATTATAGTAAACAAAACAACATTTTAGTTTAAATAAAATAATTAAGAACATTTAGAAAAATACTGAAACTATCTTTGACTGCATAACAAATTAAAATAAAGACCATCGGCCTCCCGAGTGGTGCAGCGGTCTAAGGCACTGCACCGCAGTGCTTGAGGTGTCATTACAGTCCCAGGCTGTGTCACAACCGGCTGTGATGGGAGTCCCATAGGACGGCGCACAATTGGCCCAGCGTCGCCGGGTTAGGTGAGGGTTTGGCCGGGAGCTCATTTACTTGGCTCATCGCGCGCTAGCGACTCCTTATGGAAGGCAGGGCGCCTGCAGGCTGACCTCGGTCGTCAGTTGACCAGTGTTTCCTCCGACACATTGGTGCAGCTGGCTTCTTGCGGGCAGGTGTTAAGAAGCGCGGTTTGGCAGGTCATGTTTCACTGGACGCATGGCTCGACCTTCGCCTCCTGAGCCCGTTGGGGAGTTGCAGCGATGAGACAAGATTGAATATGGGGAGGAAAAAAAGGAATGAATCTGGCGGATAAATGATGCCAGTAGATGCTGATGTTTCAAATAGGCCTGGCTTGTGCATCACCATCACGAGCTAACGGGGAAGAAATGTGAAGGTGAGCGTGAACCATAGGCGTGAACAAGGGTGCTAGTAAAAGGTTAAGCCCTGTGGGGGATTGTTTTCAGTACATTGCTGGAAAGGACCGTATATTGTAGTGTCGGCAGCGTGTATGAAACTGAGAAAAAAGGGAAAACCCAACCAGCCTCAAAGTTAATCTGAACAGCGCCCACAACTCATTCAAACAATTTCAGGCTAAATACAAGTTGAGACGGCTACCAGCTATCAGTAGCTGCACGGCAACGGCAACGTTAGGACAACCGACTTTAGCAGTTTGAATGACAACAGCAGAAACATAGTAACCTCAGTGAAATGAGGAAAAAATAAATTGGGTTAATTTATTCATCCAGTCTGGCAATTCCACAAGACTGATGATGAACCAGCCTTCAGTAAATTCAACCAAACACCACAATGGGCACATACTGGTTGAATCTGTTCCCACGTCATTTCAATGAAATTGCAAGCTGGTGCTTTGGTTTAACTCCTTGTAAATCCTGTGTTTAAGAGCCAAAGCGCAGACTTCTTACTCTGACTGATTCTAAAAGGAAGCGATGAGAAATGAACTTGTTTCTACTGTAAAGTTGGCCAGTTGAGATTTGAATTATATACAGCAATATGTACTCCATTGTATAATAGGCTAATTAAGCATTTGTGCTGTGCCACTGTATTTTACAAACCTTGGCCAATAATACATTTGATATGCATGGTATGGTAGTGATTAATCTGACACAGTATCTTCAACTATACATTTATAGAAATAATTACAAATGTTTTTTTTTTCTTATTCTGACAGTTCTATTAATGTTGAGTTACAGTGGATTGATTAAATGATTAATCATTTTAAGTACAGCTCTAGTTTGGCCAGGGGTCGGTATTGTACATTGTCATGTGTGTTTGAAAGGCACATCGAGAGAGAATGTATACTCAAAGTAATATATTTTAATTAACCTATTTGATTACCTTGACGTGATTCAATTTCATAGGCATTTAATTACATTGAAATCATCTGTCTGGGGTAAAGGAAACGTCTGGGTCATATTCAAAGGTTTATTGTTGTGTGATCCCCCTCTAGTGGCCATAGGAAAGACTGACATGATCACAGCCTCTGTAGCCTATACACATTTTCAAACTTAATCTATTCTGCGCTAGAAACAATATTTCCTAAATAATTGTATAAACTCCAAAATACAACATTCAGCTGTTGGAGGTAAATTCAAATAAGTGCAATGGTGTGAGCAAGCAGAGCCACAATGGTAAACATATCATGAGAATCGAACAAGGACGTGTTTGTAAAACCAAAATCAAGATGCTTACCACATATTCATGTGTTTGGAGAGTTGCTTCCAAATCATGTTCATGAACCTGCTAAGTGTGTTCCTTCTATGTGCCATTCAACATTGGATATGACTATTCATGTCTTGTTTTCAACGGCAGATGACCCCAAAGCCACCACGGGTCAGACGAACGGCAACGGTGGGCCACAGAACGGTGCCATCTCCACCAATGGTCACCTACCAACACACCTCAACGGGGCCAATGCTGTCGTGCTGTCAACCGGCTTCTCCTCGCCATGGAGACAGCCGGTCTTTGCTCCTTCCACTGAAAACGGCCTGTCGTCATCACGGCTAACTAATCAGGAGGTGGCGGAGACCCGGCGGCGTTCAGCCCACGAGATGTGTGGCTCGCTACACCTGACGGGAAGCCCCAGCAGCTGCGTGTCCCACCGGCCCTCCTGGGAGGCCATGGCCAGCGACCCTGGGGACACCCTGCACTACGGACACTACCATGGCTTCGGGGACACGGCGGAGGACCTAGCTGAGGAGCACAGCAGCTCGGTGCGCATGGAGCAGCGTTACAACCAGGCCGTGCTCAGTGCCATGCACCTCTACCACGGATCCTAAACGGGGAGGCTGGCCCTTCCCAAGTAAGTAGTCCGTCTATCTACCTGCCCCGGCGGTGGCACAACCATGCCTACAGCCGCTAGCCTGCCTTAAAACCCAATGGTTACCATAACTGGGGATGGAGAGAAGAAAGAGACACTTTGGCCCATCTACCAAAGAGAACAAATAATATTGTTGTATTTGTATTTGATATTTGAAATCCTTATAGTACTACTCTCTGTTTGTTGTAGCGCAAGAGATGTGATTGTGGTGAATCTCATTCTAGTTTGTCTGGTGATGTTATTGCATTCAATGCATTAGTTTGTTTCTCAAAGGTGCTGGTTATTAGAATTGAGTTATGATCGGTTACGGCGATGCCTGATTTTTTTAGTTTTAGACCGAAAGGGTAAATGACTTGTGTTTGGGATGTAGGTTCTGTGCCAACACTTATATTAAATCTATTATGGCACAAAATACATGTATTTTTTTTAGTGACTTTGTTTTAACGTGTTCCGTGTCTGTACTTGGAGCACTACAAACAGTATTTGTCATGAAGACAATCTGTAAACTGACTTATGCAGTCCTTTTTACATAATTGTTTTTGGTCTTCTGAAATAAAAACGAGATCAAATTGCTTGACCATGTCTTCCCTTTTGCTTCTATGACATTGCTAAAATGTTTGAATGATTTTTTTTTTTAACGACCTTGCTTTTTTATTACAGTAATATCACATGCGCCGAATACAACTGGTGTAAACTTTACAGTGAAATGCTTGCTTATGAACCTTTCCCAAACATGCAGATTTTTAACTCATAAAATTACTTGCATACACAAGAATGGAGCTATATACAGGGAGTACCAGATCAATGTGCAGATGTACTTGAGGTAGATATGTACATGAAGACAAGGTAAAGTGATTAGGCATAGATAATACGAGCAAAATAAAGAACAGTTGCAGCAGCAAATTATGAGTGTAAATGTGTGTGTGTATGTTTGTGTTGTGGTTTATGCATGGTGTTTGTGTTGTGTTGTGGTTATGCGTGGTGTGTGTGTGCATATGTAGTATTTTATTGTGAGGGATTTGTGTGGGAGTGACAGTGTAGTGAGTGTGTGTGTGTAGAGTCAGTGCATATCGTTTGGGTACCATTAATTGACTATTTAGCGGTCTGGTTATTTAGCAGTCTTATGGCTTGGGGGTACTAGCGGTCTCAGAGACTGTTGATCCGAGAGCCGATGCTCCGTCACCGTTTGCCAGTGATCAGTCTATGGCTTGGGTGGCAGGAGGTTTGTCAATTTTTCTGGCCTTCCTCTGACACCATCTGATGTATAGGTCCTGGATGGACAAGGTGTGACTTGACTAATTTTAAGGTAGGTAAAAGACCGCAATCTCAATGGCAGTATAATTTATCAAAACTATTTAAGTTGTTCTGCCCATACATACTAAGTGTATTCCTAAAAGTACATGCCATCCCTTGGGAGCAATCTGGAGCTCACATGTCTATGCACTCGTGTGCGTCACCTTGTCGCCTCTGCGGTCAACCTTTTTGTACAACCCCTCACGTTCCAAAGCCACGCCTCCAGCTGAGTCTTTTCATTGTGCACCTGAAATAGGGGTGTGCATTTCAAGTATCTCTAGACATGTAATATTAGCCACGCTGATGGACATTACTGTAGATTTTTTCAATGCTTTATTTTGAAAATACATTCCAATAATGTATTTTGTGTGCGTTTGTGTGTGCCTTTGAGGACGACCACTACAGACAGGACACTCCTGCTACCTATTTTGAGAATGTGGTATCGCCGCTAATTCTCTTTTGGGGCATACAAAGAAAATGTGTTTTGTTGTCAGGAAGAAGGGGTGAATTTCATGTCAAAACATAACTTTACTGCATATGCGTTGATAGTGCATGTAAACATTACAGACCCGAAAGGATACGTGCATAATCTTCAGTGATGTCCACTCCAGCGAGAAGGCGACTCATGAGGGATTTCAAAAGGTGATTTGCTGCGGGGGTGTCATGGCATTGAGCTTGTTTACTTTTTGACAAACCAGCATAGTGATCTGGCTACAGCGCTGCTTACAAATATGTTGTCACTTTGTATTGATTTCTTCTCTTGTGCATCTGACAGATTGCAAGAAGATCCCCCAGCTGGCGTCAGTGGCGCTCCCTCTGAGAACAACATCATGGTGTGGAATGCTGTTATATTTGGGTATGCAAAGTTGGCTATATTTGCATGTCAAATCAAAGTTTATTGGTCACGTGCAGAGTTTAGCAGGTGTTGTAGTGGTGCAGCGAAATGCTTACATTACTAGCTCCTAACAATGCCGGCAAATGTATAGCACCCCCCCCAAAAGAAAGAATTCAAGAACGACGGGACGAATCCAATTAACAGAAATGTCAGTACTAAAATACAATTTACACAAGATAAACTGAGAATGATAGGTACATCAGTAAATATATTACAGTGAGCGTCAATAATACAGTATGTAATTAAATATGCGGTGTGTATAAACAGTGTACCAAATAGACCATATACAGTAGTATAAATATTAGAATGAGATATGTCGGGGAAACAGTATTTAAATACACAATGTGAAACGGGAAGTGACGAGTGTTTCAATGGCTCTATAACATGGGACAGCAGCGTTGTGTTGTGTGTGTGTTGTGTGAGTGACTGTGTATCACCTGGTATATGGCTAGTGATGGCAGTTTATCAGTCTGGCTTGGTAGTAGAAGCAGTTCTTTAGTCTCTCGGTCTTGGCTTTGATGCAGCGGTACGTCTCAATCTGTCTGACGGTAGCGGAGTAAACTCGAGCGCCTGAGGTCCTTGAAGACCCAGCGCCAGGATAAAGTGTTGCATTTTAATTAAATTGAATTCTGCTTATATAATCACGCTATACCACAATAAACAAGTTAAAATGCTGAGACTCCGAGATCATTGAGTGCTTTTGAAATCTGTAGCCTGTCTCTGCTGCTCTGTATCAGCACAATGAACAACGCGCTACAGCAAGGCCATTTTGATAATGAATATATGCTACAAGATAAGGCTGTTTGTAATAGGTGAATAACCCCGTGTGAATGCAGTCATACACACAGCTGTCTTACCAAAATAATGCAAACTAAATGCTGAAAGTAGTAGCCTAGTTATTCATGCATGAAAAAAATAATAACACACAATAGCAGTTTGGCTTAGAATACTGACACAACTGCGAATGCGAACAGAACAAAACAATGGTACCAAGTAGTAGGCCTAGTAAACGAAATATCAGATTGATAAAGTAAGTTAACAGTAAACAAACACAGGAAACTAAAGGCAAGTGGAGATCCAAATAACCAAAACACAGCCTACTACAGTGAGATGCAGCCATGCACAGCTGTCTTCCCAAGTAAATAGGCCTAGACAGGCCTGCTTCAAACATGGAAAATCATGACCCCTAGGTCATGAGTTCAGCAACACGTTGTGATATGGCACAATGCACTTTGGGAATCAAATCCGGCCCATGTAATCAATTAAGCAATGTCAGCCTACCATAAACACTTTTCCAATACGTACATTTACATTTACAGCAAGGAAAACCAATAGGCTACCAAGAAAACCATAATAAAATGTGTTTATTTCTCTGATGAAACATATACCGATATGTAGCTATACCCAGGGGCATCATTTGGGTTCTTGCATTGGAATTATGTTGAATACTGCTTATATCAGGCTATACCACAATAAACATAAAAGTTAAAATGCTTTTGACCATGAAGTGAAAGGTTCAATGGTACGCAATCGCCACAGCGCTCTATCAGCACCATGGACAGCGCCCTACACAATTAAACACCAACCAGCTAGATTGTCTCAATCTTACCTCTTCAAAAGAGTTGCAGCCTCCATGATGCTCTGTGGAACTTCCTTAGCAATAAATAATTGTCATACTCCCTGAAATCTTCTTGTAAGGAAAATGAGTTCTCGCATGTAGCTGTGGGCGCCCCAAAAGTCAGTCCATATTAGAGTGCAGTAACCACGGTCGGCATAGAGGAGAGAGGCCGTTGCAGGATATCAAGTGGGGTCTTTTTATCCTCGTTAGAGCCAGAGCAGGCGATTTCAGTCTGCAAAAACTGGTGAGTGACACTAAACTTAGCTTCCACCAAATCTGTTTTGCTTAGATCCCCAGCAGTGGTTTCACCTTTTTCACATCTAGAAAGTCACGGCTCTCTGGGTCAAGGGCACACAGGGCCTCCACCAGTTGGCTGTTGCGTTCGCTGAATCGTTCTGACATTTCACCATTGACAGCATCCATGAACGGTCTCAAATGCTTGATGCGTGCCTAGCAAATCATTTAGTAATAAATCATTTAGTAATATTTCTTGATGCGTGCCTAGCAAACCCTTTGGTACTATCAATAGCATTCTGACAGTTAGAATACCCAGCTTGAGTGAAGGCCTTGTCTGCGTTAGCGTTTTACCCAACGAAGAAATTTCGACATGGAAAACAAAATGCCACATCTGCAGTAACCAAGTATTCCAGCCACTCTCTTCCTATGAGATATTAAATTCACGTTTTCGGACAGAAAACCTGCGGCTAGGGTAGTATGCACAGGCAGCTCCTCTGTTCGAAGATCAACAGGAACCATCAGAGGTGGAGGCAGCTACGGAGCCATTATCCTGGCGGCACTTGTGAAAGGGTAGGTAGGCTCTGCACACGAAGTTAGCTGGAGCCCGGCAGCGTCATCGCAGCTGGGCTTGGTGGCAACCTCTAACTAAGAAGCTAACTAAACTCTGTAATGGTGGGGCGTGAGGCAGACTTGACCCAGCAGGCCCGCCCTTATAAATCCAAATCAAATATTACAGGTGGAGGCATATCACATTATTCACTTAGCCTACCACAGAGATGAGAAGTGTTTTCTTTCTAGCTTTTTATGGAAACCCAAAGGAGTCGTATCTAATCGCCCAGTGGCTTTCCATAGTCCCCTTACACACACCACGGTGCGCCCTGTCCAATGTGCTGACACAGCGCAGCAGGGATACAGATTGTTTTTGTGCCAACCTGCCACTCAAACATTTAAACTCTTTCGCTATTTTTATATAGGGACATAGAACTAAAACCGAGGGGGCTCAAGTTTAACCTGAGGGGGCTAATCCCCCTTTAACTCCCCCGTGGATCCGGGCCTTGATGATTTTCTTCGCCTTCCTTTGACACCGGATGCAGATGCTGTAGATTATCTAAACAACGGGGTGAAACTGGAGTTTCATAGGAAGCATTGTCTCATCTACCAGCTACAATCCATTATGCACAGCTTAGTGTAACCGATGCTAATGGAAAATTAGATGTACCGGTAGACTACTTCCTACTTTTGCCTACATGATTCACCAAGTTGGCAGTTGGAAACTAGCCAACGATTAGCTCTAGTTTAGCTAACTCTGGGCTGTAATATGGATATCTTCCATACAGGGTTCTAGCACGATGTGCGTAGTAGAGTTTACCGCCACTACGTCAAGTCACTATAAGTTGATACTTGTAAAAAAGAAAAGTCAATTTTAATGCTTCCTTGTGCCAATGTTTGTGCAGTGTAACTGCATGCTTTTCTTTGGGTGCTGAAATCTGTCGTTTTTGTCAAATCCCCCCCCATAATCCACTGTTTCCAATGGAGTAGGAAGTTACGACTTCAAACGTGCACATCCATTTGATACCTTTATAAATGCTTACTGTGTACCTGTGCTTGTCCTGATTTGTTAAAGAGTTGTCAGTTGGATTTGGAATCTATGCGTCCTCTGCCCAAACAAAAAAATCTGCCGTGCTCTTTCTCCTTTAACGGCTTCCTTGTCACGTAAAATGCTACTTTTATCAAAAACTATGGATTTCAGCACCAAAAGAAAGCTTGCAGTTACACGGGACAAACATAGGTACAAGATAAGCATTAAAGAGTAAACAGTTTTACTAGTATTTACTGATAGTGACTCAATGTAGTCGGTGGTGCGCTCCGCCGACACTCATCGCACCTCAACTCCTTGGATGGAAGTAGGCTATATTTTGTAGCCTAACAACTGACAGATCACTTTATTATCCATAAGACCTTGTAAACCACTTGATGTAAGTTCTTTGTGAGTAAGTCATTCAATGCATTATTTTCATTGCAGGCCAGAGGGAACACCGTTTGAGGATGGTAAGTTGGCCAGACTGCATTCTGACATCTGAAGCCTATAACCGTTGGCGTTGGTTCACTTGATCTGCTGCATGTCTTCGTCTCACAACTCTCCCATCCTTTACAGGCACATTTAAACTTACAGTGGAGTTCACGGAAGAGTATCCAAACAAACCACCCACAGTCAGATTCGTCTCCAAGATGTTTCATCCTAATGGTACACCTTTTGTCTTGTTTTCCTTTTAGGAATCACATTTCTTACTATTGTGCTTTGATCCTGTTGTCGTGGTTTCCTCTATCCACCCCCCCCCCCCCCCCCCCCCCACCACCCACCCCCCCACCAGTGTATGCTGATGGCAGTATATGTCTCGATATTCTTCAGAATCGCTGGAGTCCAACCTATGATGTATCATCAATTCTCACCTCTATCCAGGTATGTTGTATCAAAGTTAACTGACCACATGTGCACAGCATGTCTACACAGTGTGCTTGCATAGGTCAAGGAAGTGGCATGCATAACTCATGTACGAGGGACAGTGACACTAGCGCAGGATTCTCCAATCTTGTTCCTAGAGAGCTACTGGTTGTGAAGCCCTGCGGTAACGCACCTGCTTGAGTCTGGACCATAAGTAGCTGGGTCAGGTGTGTTACCGCAGGGTTGGAACAGAAAGACTGCACAGCTAGTAGCTCCACTAGAGCTGGAGAGCCCTTCACTAGTGTAATCTATCCGTAACGTCTAGGATCCACACACGTTTTTAAGCTTTCCTCCGGCATGTTTCATTGTTGCTGTTTGGTCATGGAACTTCTTCCTTCTCTTTCCAGTCTTTGCTAGACGAACCAAATCCCAACAGTCCCGCAAACAGCCAAGCGGCACAGCTGTACCAGGAAAACAAACGGGAGTACGAGAAGAGAGTCTCGGCCATCGTTGAGCGGAGCTGGAGGGACAGCTGACCCCCCCCCTTGGAACGACCTCTGACCTCCCAAAGAACGTTCTGGAACGTTGTGTGATTTAGCGTAGCTGAGTGATTGGTGAAGCATTTCTTTTCTCTCCTTTGTTTTTGAGAAATCATGCGCACTTTAATGGTTTGCTCTACCAAGGGGGGGATATCTGGCAGGTTCTTCTGTCACCCCATCCGTTTACTCTACAACTAACCTATTAATCAAGTTGGACTGGTCCGAGATCGGGACTCGATGACAGTGACTACGTTTACATGTGCACGGTATTCCCGGATAGTAGCTCATATCCCGCTTAAGGTCTTATTCGGGATGAGCTGTTTACATGCACCTTTGATATCCCGCTCACGAGTATCCCTGTAACCATGAATAAACAGAACATTTCTAATTGAAGTTCATATGGTTTAAATGGAATGGCAACAGAAATCTGGACACTAACCTCTCACATGTAGCATAATATAATATTATCTCCTGCAGAATTCTGCATTTCTTGCAGTAAAATGATACAACAAATGTTAATTTTGTCTCTGGAAGAGAAGTGGAGAAATATGATTTATTTATTTCTGCATCTCTTGAGAAAATGCAATGTGAGTGTAACATGTTATCTTTGACACTGTTATTTATTTAAAACACATACAATATGCACCCGAGATGAACTGAAGTCTTATCAGAAACGTGTTTCAGCGTTTTCTCAGCTCCTCATTTCGTTAACTTAATCAGTGTTAACTAGATTACTAATGCATTCATTCTATTGATGTAAAACATTATTCTGCTGAGCAATACTTAATTTAGTCTTCTAGGGCAACAGCTTATGACAGAAGATAACCTGCATGTATCTAACTAGAGTTGACAAATAAATGGCCTACAAAATGTCGGAAATTATAATATGGCCTACCAAATGTCGGAAAATTAAAATATGGCCTACCAAATGTCGGAAATTATAATATGGCCTACCAAATGTCGGAAATTATAATATGGCCTACCAAATGTCGGAAATTATAATATGGCCTACCAAATGTCGGAAATTATAATATGGCCTGGCAAATGTCGGAAATTATAATATGGCCTACCAAATGTCGGAAATTATAATATGGCCTACCAAATGTCGGAAATTATAAGCAGAAATATATCTAAATTAGCGGTGAAAGTAACCTAAGCCAGTATGCTAAATGGTACTGTACAGAGTATCAGCAAAATAAATTATTATGGTGTATAGAACTGCGCAGGTAGCCTACTTTTTGAAGTGATTTGTTTGACAGTCAGATGACAACATCATCACACAACACGTATGATATGGGAAACTGAGCCTGCGCAGACCGTGTAAAACAACAGTAAACAGGATAAGATGTTTACCTGCTACAGTATCCTGTCTAAAATCAGCATATCCTAGGCATCTTACCCTGGATTCAAGCTTTTTCAGGTTATTGTAAACGAGATATGATGTTTATATAACTAAAAAACAGACAAAAAAAATGTAGTATCCAGAATAATAATGGGATATTGGTGTGCATGTAAACGTGGCCAGTGATATGCAAGGGCATACTTTGGGGAGGTGGAGATGCACCTCTTCCTCAGCGTAGCGTCAACTGGACATGTACTGTTACTGTCCTGCCTCCATCCAGATTGTACCCCATAGACTTGATTGACCCACATGCAATCCAAAAGCCGCCACGTCATACTCCCAGTGTTTATGCATGAATGCCTGCGGCAGTGTATGTCTGTCTCAAACATGTATATAGCAAGAGCACATCTGACTTCATGTTCAGCATCAACACAGGGTTTTTAAAATGTCCTTTTTTCTCCACTTAAAAAAAAGGGCAACCTTTTAATAAAAATTAAAATAAAATGCATTTTGTTTTCTTAATTCAAAATGAGAAATACCAGGATGCAATGCAGAGATTGAGATATTGAGCGACGTCGACGTGATATTTTGACAACCATCTTAATTTTGCCAATAATCTTAAATAAATGTTCTATGGAATGTTAATTGTGTGACTCCACTGTGTACAATACTGTTCCCACAATAGATCAGGTGAAAAGAGCAACATTCACTTTGCTTCACATTATGCACATTACAAATGGCTACATAAGACCACATAGATAGATAGATAGATAGATAGATAGATAGATAGATAGATAGATAGATAGATAGATAGATAGATAGATAGATAGATAGATACTTTATTGATCCCCGAAGGGTAATTTCTTAAATAGATAAAAGATAACATGCTAATAATATCAGAACTAGCTAAAACACAGGAGGACACCAGCGTAGCAGCACAACTGTGACTTTATTTGGGAATGAAAATCTGTTAAAACAACACAGGAAACCTTTTCAGGTTGTTTATATACACGTTTTATGGTGAATCTCTTACAGCTTGCTGTAATTATTACATTTTTTTATGACTATTCATATACTGAGTATACAAAACATTAAGAACACCTGCTCTTTCCATGACATAGACTGACCAGGTGAAAGCTAGGATCGCTTATTGGTTTCACTTGTTAAATCCACTTCAATCAGTGTAGATGAAGGGGAGGAGACAGGTTAAAGAAGGATTTTTAAGTCATTAGACAATTGAGAAATGGATTGTGTATGTGTGCCATTCAGAGGGGGAATGGGAAAGACAAAAGATCTAACTGCCTTTGAACAGGATTTAGTGGTAGGTGCCAGGCGCACCAGTTTGCGTCAAGAACTGCAACGCTACAATGTTTTTCACGCTCAACAGTTTCCCATGTGTATTAATAATGGTCCACATCCAACCAACTTGACACAACTGTGGGAAGCATAAAGCATTGGAGTCAACATGGGCCAGCATCTTTCGACACCTTGTAGAGCATGCCCTGACGAATTGGGGGTGTTCTGAAGGCAAATATTGAGTGCAACTCAATATTAGGAAGGTGTTCCTAATGTTTGGTAAAACTGGGTGTCTGGGACAATCTTCGCTTAGACCTTTTGTCAAAAATCCAGAAAATCACATTGTATGATTTTTAAATAATTAATTTGCATTTTATTGCATGACATAAGTATTTGATCACCTACCAACCAGTAAGAATTCCGTCTCTCACAGACCTGTTAGTTTTTCTTTAAGAAGCCCTCCTGTTCTCCACTCATTACCTGTATTAACTGCACCTGTTTGAACTCGTTACCTGTATAAAAGACACCTGTCCACACACTCAATCAAACGGACTCCACACACTCAATCAAACAGCTGTGTAAGGACATCAGGGATAAAATTGTAGACCTGCACAAGGCTGGGATGGGCTACAGGACAATAGGCAAGCAGCTTGGTGAGATGGCAACAACTGTTGGCGCAATTATTAGAAAATTGAAGAAGTTCAAGATGACGGTCAATCTCCCTCGGTCTGGGGCACCATGCAAGATCTCACCTCGTGGGGCATCAATGATCATGAGGAAGGTGAGGGATCAGCCCAGAACTACACGGCAGGACCTGGTCAATGACCTGAAGAGAGCTGGGACCACAGTCTCAAAGAAAACCATTAGTAACACACTGCGCCGTCATGGATTAAAATCCTGCAGCGCACGCAAGGTCCCCCTGCTCAAGCCAGCGCATGTCCAGGCCCGTCTGAAGTTTGCCAATGACCATCTGGATGATCCAGAGGAGGAATGGGAGAAGGTCATGTGGTCTGATGAGACAAAAATAGAGCTTTTTGGTCTAAACTCCACTCGCCGTGTTTGGAGGAAGAAGAAGGATGAGTACAACCCCAAGAACACCATCCCAACCGTGAAGCATGGAGGTGGAAACATCATTCTTTGGGGATGCTTTTCTGCAAAGGGGACAGGACGACTGCACCGTATTGAGGGGAGGATGAATGGGGCCATGTATCGCGAGATCTTGGCCAACAACCTCCTTCCCTCAGTAAGAGCATTGAAGATGGGTCGTGGCTGGGTCTTCCAGCATGACAACGACCCGAAACACACAGCCAGGGCAACTAAGGAGTGGCTCCGTAAGAAGCATCTCAAGGTCCTGGAGTGGCCTAGACTTTCAGCTCCCACCAAAGATTTTCTATTGGGTTCAGGTCTGGAGACTGGCTAGGCCACTCCAGGACCTTGAGATGCTTCTTACGGAGCCACTCCTTAGTTGCCCTGGCTGTGTGTTTCAAGCAGCTCACCAAGCTGCTTGCCTATTGTCCTGTAGCCCATCCCAGCCTTGTGCAGGTCTACAATTTTATCCCTGATGTCCTTACACAGCTCTCTGGTCTTGGCCATTGTGGAGAGGTTGGAGTCTGTTTGATTGAGTGTGTGGACAGGTGTCTTTTATACAGGTAACGAGTTCAAACAGGTGCAGTTAATACAGGTAATGAGTGGAGAAAAGGAGGGCTTCTTAAAGAAAAACTAACAGGTCTGTGAGAGCCGGAATTCTTACTGGTTGGTAGGTGATCAAATACTTATGTCATGCAATAAAATGCATAAAATCATACAATGTGATTTTCTGGATTTTTGTTTTAGATTCCGTCTCTCACAGTTGAAGTGTACCTATTATAAAAATTACAGACCTCTACATGCTTTGTAAGTAGGAAAACCTGCAATATCGGCAGTGTATCAAATACTTGTTCTCCCCACTGTATGTATTCAGACCCTTTGCTGTGAGACTCGAAATTGAGCTCAGGTGCATCCTGTTTCCATTGATCTTCCTTGACATGTTTCTACAACTTGATTTGAGTCCACCAGTGGTAAATTAAATTGATTAGACATGATCTGGAAAGGCACAGAACTGTCTATATAAAGGTCCCACAGTTGACAGTGCATGTCAGAGCAAAACCCAAGCCATGAGGTGGAAGGAATTGTCCATACAGCTCAGAGACAGGATTGTGTCGAGGCACAGATCTGGGGAAGGGTACCAAAAAATGTCTGCAGCATTGAAGGTCCCCAAGAACACAGTGGCGTCCGTCATTCTTAAATGGAAGAAGTTTGAATCCACCAATACTCTTCCTAGAGCTGGCCGCCCGTCTAAACTGAGCAATCGGGGGAGAAGGGCCTTGGTCAGGGAGATGACCAAGAACCCAATGGTCACTCTGACAGAGCTCCAGAGTTCCTCTGTGGAGATGGGAGAACCTTCCAGAAGGACAACCATCTCTGCAGCACTCCATCAATCAGGCCTGTATGGTAGAGTGGCCAGATGGAAGCCCCTTCTCAGTAAAAGGCACATTGCAGCCCGCTTGGAGTTTGCCAAAAGGCAACTAAAGGACTCTCAGACTGCCTATCCGTGAGTAACTCTAGTCCATAATCACTCATTCACTCAGGACTTATTTATTTAATCAGGTCTGTATATACATATTCATGTACAGTTGTTATATCATATCACGTGCAATGTTGTAAGTAATTCTTGGACTTGACAGTATCCTGTCAGTCGTATCTTTTTTTCATTGCTTTTAGTATATCGAATGTGCAATACGTGCATTATCTGTAATTAAACCCTGCACACTAAGGACTGTATTTTAAGGGAATTACTATTATTACCCTAAACTATATCATACACACATTTAGCTATTTAAGTATCTCTTCCTGTCATTTACCTGTACAGTTAATGTAACCATGCAAATATTCCCTTACCTGTAAATTTAACTGTATATTTACGTGTACAGTTAATTTAACCTTGCAAAATATTCACTTACCTGTTCATTTAACCAGTCTGTATATTAAGTAAACTATTATTACCCTCACTTATATCATACGCACTTTTAGCTATTTAAGTATTTCTCTGCCAGCGACCTGTATAGTATAGTTAACCATGCACCATCCACCAATGTATAGTGTACATATTCAGCCAACCACCCATTCTATGCAATGTCTTTTTATAGCTTATTTGCACTCCAGACTTCTTGTATTTTGATACTTTTTCATACTGCCGCTCTATGTATCATGTATCGTGTATCTGTGTTTTGTGTATTTCCGTTCTGGCATTTTGCACCTGCCCTGTGTTTTTTTCGTAGCTGCTTGACAAAGAAATGTCCCCTCTGGGATCAATAAAGTATCTATCTATCTATCTATCTATCTATCTATCTATCTATCTATCTATCTATCTATCTATCTATCTATCTATCTATCGTCAAGTCAGGAGGAAACCTGCCACCATCCGTACGGTGAAGCACGGTGGTGGCAGCGTCATGCTGTGGCAATGTCTTTCAGCGGCAGGGACTAGGAGACTAGTCAGGATAGAGGGAAAGATGAACAGAGCAAAATACAGAGAGATCCTTGATGTAAACCTGCTCCAGAGCGTTCAGGACCTCCAACGTCCAACAGGACAACGACCCTAAGCACACAGCCAAGACAACGCAGGAGTGGCTTCAGGACAAATCTCTGAATGTCCTTGAGTGGCCCAGCCAGAGCCCGTACTTGAACCTGATCTAACATCTCTGGAGAGACCTGTAAATAGCTGTGCAGCGACGCTCCCCTTTCAACCTGACAGAGCTTGAGAGGATCTGCAGAGAAGAATGGGAGAAACTCCCCAAATACAGGTGAGCCAAGCTTGTAGCGTCATACCCAAAAAGCTACCAAAGGTGCTTCAACAAAGTACTGAGTAAAGGGATTGAATACTTATGTAAATGTGATATTTCCATTGTTTATATTTAATAAATGAGTAAACATTTCTAAAATCCTGTTTTTGTTTTGCCATTATGGGATATTGTGTGTAGATTGATGAGGGGTAAAAAAAAACAATTTAATACATTTTAGAATAAGGCTGTAAAGTAACAACATGTGGAAAAGGTCAAGGGGTCTGAATACTTTCAGAATGCACTGCATATGCCCTCCAGAAGTTAGTAGGGCTCTTTTAAATTTTCTCAGAAGTACGGAGTTAGGTAGGAGGATTTAGAAACGTTTTAAACCGTGATTGACCCCACACACTCCAGCACAGTAGGTGGCGGCATGCACGTTTAACGTTGGGTTTGCGGACCGCCATTATACCATAGAAGAAGAGCTCGCGAGATCTGGACGTTTAGCACGAGGCTAGTTGTGACTGCGCTGCTGGATAACAACGGAATGCAACGTTGTAACGCCGAGTAGACGTGCGCTTTACAATGCAATATTGAAGCATGTCGATGTAGCGTTCAGGCACAAACGACGACTGAATTACACATTTGAGTTTTCCTGCTAATCAACATTGGCTGTATTGCGAACTGTCAATCTAGTTAGCTACCTGTCTGTCACACTGGACACGAGACTGTGGGCGCGTGGCTCTACAGCCAGCTAAATCCAATGATTTGTTGCACTAAGTTGTAACCATGTGGCCCTGCATAACAATATTTAGGCCGCTTCTATTGAAATTAAGAAGCGGGTATGCTTTCTCCAAGGACACCCAGCTAATGTTAGTGTCGCCAAGCAAACTGATCTTTAGATCCAGTGCGTCATGTACAGGGGCGGGGAAGAAGTGGACTCGACCAATAGGATACGACACGGGGTTGAAGACCTACAACAGCCTCACCAAACAGAAAGAACCACTGGTATTGGCTCAGGAAGGAATTGCTACTTGGTATGGAAAACATGGGATTTCATATAGCTACTACTACTGACCTTTCTGGTATTGAAGGTAGTAACAATTTGTACTGTCACTGCAGGTATAGCTGTGGACCCACTGTCTATGACCATGCTCACCTGGGGCATGCATGGTAACCCACTCTCAAAAGTATTTTTTTCAGTGATACAAAAATGAAATGTCATAAGTTGGTTTTGCTTTACTGAAACCGCATAACTTTTCTCTCTCATAGCTCCTATGTCAGATTTGACATCATCCAGAGGGTTCTATCCAGGGTCTTTGGCATCAACGTCATCCATGTCATGGTCATCACTGACATTGATGATAAAATCATCAGAAGAGCTTTGGAGGTAGGCTTATTATACCTCTGACGCAGCCCCTATAATTGAGATGCTGTTGATATCGATGTATTTTTTTCATACTTTGATAATATATTTTTCATGACATTGCAGAAAAGCATATCTCCAACAGTCCTGGCCAGAATGTATGAGGAGGAATTTAAAAATGACATGTTAGCCCTGAAGGTGTGTGAGTATGTAATGTTTGCTGGATGGAAACAATTTTAGCTTTTGTAAGCTGTGTACTATATAGCACTTACACTGCATACATTAATTACTGTACATATATCTGATATGTTGGCAAAGATATACATGTTTGTTTATATTTTTCAAGGTTCTTCCTCCTGCTGTGTACTTGAGGGTCACTGAGAATATACCTCAAATCGTGGCTTTCATCGAGGGCATCTTCAGAAATGAGCACGCCTATGCCACAAAGCAAGGTGTGTCTATATGTAAAAGTCATTGTCACTTTCTCAAGCCAAGATCAGTTTGCAAATAGTTGCAGGATCTGAATTCCGTGTGTTCATGCTGCTGCAGGGGACGTGTATTTCGATATCAGGTCCATTGGGGACCGTTACGGCAAGCTTATGGGTGCTGGAGATGCAGCTGGTGAGCCTGGTACGTGTTTACATCACTTCAGTGTGACGTGTTTTTGTCATACTGTGACTCTACAGTATGCTTTTTCAAGATTGACATATATGTTTTGGGTAGGAACTAAGCTTTATCATTTATCACACTTGTTTCCTAGGGGACACAGAGAAACGGGACAGCCGGGATTTTGCCCTATGGAAGGCTTCTAAGCCGCAGGAGCCCTCCTGGGAGTCTCCCTGGGGCAAGGGAAGACCCGGCTGGCACATCGAATGCTCAACCATTGCCAGGTGACATCCTAATTTTTCTGTCACAGCAAGACATCTTTACATTCAGGTCATTTAGCAGACGCTGTTATCCAGAGCGACTTACAGTTAGTTACTGCATACATGTTCAGACTTTTTTTCGTACTGGTCCCCCGTGGGAATCGAACCCACAACCCTGGCGTTGCAAGCGCCATGCTCTACCATCTGAGCTACATGGGACTACCTACCAAGATTTGTGTCACCCTGTAGTTGTATGTTGGGAGTTCACTGTATGGAGTTAAATAACTCTCTGGTGTCTGTCACTTTGGACCCAAAGTATATGGGAATGCATGTAGGTCAGTTTCAGGTTAACTTTCACCTCTCTGGTCTCCAGCTCTGTGTTTGGAAGTCAGCTGGACATTCACTCTGGGGGCATCGATCTGGCCTTCCCTCACCATGAGAACGAGATCGCCCAGTGTGAGGCCTACCACCAGTGTGGCCAGTGGGGGAACTACTTCCTGCACTCAGGTAGGACTCCACAGTCCTGTGACGCGTAGGTCATGTTCAGTAGGGCACACGTATCAAAACAAAAAGGAGAGTTTCTCATTGTACATGTCCAATGAATTCCCTTTCTGTTTGTCAGTTTTTAGTTTAAAAGATAATAGACATGACTGTGATGTCCACTTACATGGGTTATGATTGACTTAAGTCCTCCGTGGGTAATGATGGAGAATGGTAAAAGGAGACGATTCATATCCGCATTACCACTTTTACTTTCTTTTCTTATGCAGGACATTTACATCTTAAAGGAAGTGCTGAGAAAATGTCAAAGTCCTTGAATAATTATATAACGATAAAGGTAAAGTGTTGATCTACAGTACATTATTTCTTTAAAATAAATAAATATAATTAAATGGTTTCAGGCTTGGCCTAGAGAAAAGGTAATTTGTTTTATAACAAGTTTTCATTCTTCCTAATTGAGGTAATATTTACTTCCTGTGTCTCCATCTCTCTCATTTGTAGGATTTCCTAGAATCTTACTCTGCCAATGAATTCCGAATGTTCTGCCTTCTGACCAAATACAGATCAGGTGTGAACCCTTCTTGGTTGTTTTTATGATGGTAAACAGGTTTTCATTTTACTCAAAGTGATGTTGAGCTCTAGGGGTCATCGTTGTTGCTGTTCACAGCAATCGACTACAGTGACGCCAGCTTGAACGAAGCCCGGAGCTCCCTGGCAACCATTACTGCCTTCACCCATGATGCCCAGGCCTACATGAGGGGCCAGCTGCAGTGCCAGGCTGTGCAGGAGGGGGCGCTATGGGAAATGTAGGGCCTATATCACCTTTCTGCTATTATACTATTATTTTTATATTAATACACACACACACGTTCATTCTAGGGTAGGAACATCTCATCAGGAAGCATCAGGAGAGTCACATGCATTCTCAGTTGATTGAGTCACTACTGCCATTTTTGGTTCTGATGATGCCTTAGTCAGGGTGATCTATTTGCTTGCATATTTTACACAAGGTGGATCACTTATATCTATGTTTAACTGTCATAAGTCAGGTTGAACAGTTAATTTTCCTACCATATTCCATGTCCTTCAGAAGGAAAGCAGATGAACTTTGACCAGTTCCTCTGCGTCTGTGTTTTCAAGGTTAGCTGAAACCAAAGCAAACGTCGTCAGGGCACTGGCAGATGACTTTGATACGCAGAGGGTCGTCAATGCCATCATGAGCCTTGTTTACCATGGGAACCGCCATCTTCAGCCCATCACTAAGGTAACCTGTCTAGATGAGAACCATGACAAAAACATAGCGTACCCCTCTGAGGAACAGGTTCAGGCGAAGAAAGTCAACATCTCAGCATGTCGACACACAACTAACCTGAATAAGATTGAACATAATCACAAGTCATACCTTCACACATTGCATTGAATTGTTACAAATTCTCATGTAGATTTTCTTGTGTTTCAAAAGGGGATGGCTTGTACTGTATGGTGAATGGTTCACTGTTCCTTATTGTACCTTGTCTGAGTAGCCTGACGGATCACCAAGGAGCCCAGCTGTGTTTGGGGCCATCCTTGCCTACATCAGGGAAGTCTTTGAGGTCCTGGGGGTCGACCTACTAGACAGAAAGGTCAGAGATTAAAGTTCACAGTAACATAGCTGACTGACATTATGACAACACCGTGATAACACAATAGGTGTGTATCTCCTCAAATACTCAGCGCAGCACTAAGGCCAGGCTTCAATCTGATCGGGCTTTGCACCTTTTAAAGCCAATGTTCCCTCGTTCGCGGAGACCATATTTACACTAAACGCAGCATATGTCGGCTAAATCAGAAATCGACTTTAAATATCAAGAAGCACTATTATGCGGATCTACCACTGACATATGATTGTGTACATTGTGTGTCTGCACCATTTTAATGGTAAATGTCCATAAACGATTGCCACCATCTCATTGAAATAAATGGCAGCAGTATTGGTAGTATGTTGTCTTTTTGATACAAGTTACATGTGTTTTCTGTGCTTAAAATGGCACCTATTATGGGCCTAAAATCAGGTTAATTATAACCATTTACGTTACATTTGACTTTGTTAATTTTGCAAATGCTTTTATCCAGAGCGACTTACAGTAGTAAGTGCATACATTTTCGTACTGGTCCCCCATGGGTATCGAACCCACAACCCTGGCGTTGCAAGCGCCATGCAATACCAACTGAGCCACACGGGACCATAACCCTAACTGGTTTACTTTAAGTTCAACTGGTTTACTGGTTCCCATATCTCACCATCTTCGTATTATTATTATTTATTTATATATATTTTTTTTGCAACAGTTGAGCTATAATAGTTCAGGATTATGGAGTGCTACTGTTTTACGAAGGTTTTAGCGGTCCTTTTTATCACTGAGGCACTTTTTAAAAAATCTATCTATCTATCTTCAGCAGGCTCATTCGGTAGATTCTTCAGGGACCCTAGAGAACGTGGTGGAGCAGTTGGCTCGTTTCCGTAGCGACGTGCGTGCCTTTGCTTTGTCTGTGGATGACAAGCCCCTCCTCAAGGCCTGCGACACCTTGCGGAAAGACCTTGCACCTTTGGGAGTACACATAAAGGTTAGTGTGTGTAGGTCAGTGGAGGCTCCTCAAAGGAGGAAGGGGAGGACCATCCTACTACTCAGTGAATTTCATAAAAATAGTGAAACATTAAGAAAGTTATCCTTTTTAAACAAAACTATACTAAATATATTCACACCAAATAACTGATTAAAACATACTGTTTTGCAATGGTCTACAGTAGCCTCAACAGCACTCTCTGGGGTAGCACCATGGTGTAGCCGGAGGACAGCTATTGACTTTAATACAAAACCTAGGAGGCTCGTGGTTCTCACCCCCTTCCATAGACTTACACAGTAATTATGACGACTTCCGGAGGACGCTCTTGCAACATGAACTGACATGTTATCCTACCAAATAAAGGAGTGTGGACATTTACAAGTGAAAGTGAATTTTGGTAATAGACGCCAAATGGGCTTTTTGTATTTTTAGCGCCCTCTTGTATGCTAAGCTGGTAATACTGTAAATCCTGGAATGGCAGAAGAACGGTATGAACATCTGGATAACGCCCAAGCTTATTGTACTGTGTGATTGTAGCGGTTTACTAACGCATTACTTCTTCTAGTAGCTATGTTGACTATGACGTTAGCTAACATGGTGACAATGATGTAGGCTGTGTGTAGCGGTTAGCGGGTATGTTATGAAAGTTTATCTTGGAGAGGTTTTTTCACTGAAGTCCACAAGCGAAGAGGAAAGGTGAGAGGAGGGGCGCATAGATGTGGGAATGAATTATACATCGAGCAAAGTGATGACGTCGTTTGTATGTGGCTGCTATGAAAGTGAACTCTGTGTGCGGGTAATCGGGTGTATTCATTTTGCCAATTCTGTTGCAAAACGTTTCTTAAACGTAAGTAAACGGGATGGACTGACCTGCAATAGAAACACTTGTTTTGGTTGCAAAACAGAACAACTGTTGAACTAATGATTACACCCTAGATCAGCAAGATGCAGGCAAGAGTGTGCAAGGCGATATTGAATGTGTCACTGCCACCTTTGTCTCTCAATACGTTATAAACTTACATATGTAGGTTAGGTTGTAGCAATCTCATGATGGGTATAGGGCAAATTCTACTGTCTAATTCTACAAATTCTACTGTCTAAAAATGAATCCTGCACCAATGATGCACATTAATTTAATAAAGCTGTATTATACATTATATTAACATCTTTAGCTATGTACTGATATTGTAAAATAAACCACACTGTTATAGCTTGCTTGGAAGACTTGAGTGTTTGTAGTATGAAGAGGTCTAACTGGGTGACATTCCTTCATCATATGACTCAAGTTGTTCTTTTTTTCCTGGATTCAGGACAGAGGACCCAACTCCACCTGGGAGATTTCTCAGAAGAGGCCAGCTGACCAGGACAGGAAGAAGTAGAGCAGAATTGCGAACAGAATGTGCTTGGATTCTGAGTTTTGTATGTCCTGGTTCGGATGAAGATTGAGGACTAAACCACCAGGACTGAGAGACATGGAATTGTGGGTTGGAGCTGCTATGATGTTGTTGACGGTTTACTCAAAAGACTTTGGAAGGATTAGGTATAATGGAATTTCAGTCCTAGGGCAGTTTGGACTTTGTCACTGGCATTGGATATGATACGATCGCATAGTTTCTTTTTTTTTTTAAATGGACATTCAAATCATCTTAAAATGATACTGAGGTCTGCAACATTCTATTGATATAATTGTGTATAAACTATTGTGTTCATGTAAAATGTTTCACCTTAAGCTATTTGATTAAAAGTACATGTATTTTAGGGGATTGACTATCAAATATGTAAATCTTTTAAAATCAGAATTGTCACGTTATTCCTGTGCAAAATGCCATTTAAATTATTACGCACTAAAACAAAATATGTAAAGTGTTGGTCCCATGTTTCAATAGCAGAAATGGTAAATCAAAGGCATTTAATTTTCTCAAATGTTGTGCACAAATTTGTTTACTTCCCTGTAAGTGAGCATTTCACCTTTGCTAAGATAACCCTTCCACCTGACAGGTGTGGCGTATCAAGAAGCTGATTAAACAACATGATCATTACACAGGTGCACCTTGTGCAGGGGACATAAGGCCACTTTAAACACAATGCCACAGATGTCTCAAGTCTTGAGGGATCGTGCAATTGGCATGCTGACTGCAGGAATGTCCACCATAGCTGTTGCCAGAGAATTTTATGTTCCTCAACCATAAGCTGCCTCAAGTTTTCCAATGGATGGATTTTGCCTGCTATTTTTGTTCAGCGTTTGTCTTTATGTTGTTGCTACATTATACTATTTGCTACTGATTTCATCAACACACACATTAGATGGGGTGGAAATATAGAAGTAAAAAGATGCCAAGCTTTTTTTATTACCTCAGTGTATTAATTGACTAAAATATAGCAGAACAAATACAATAGCTACACACACAAATATAAAGGGAAACCCTCTTTGGCTTGGTGGAGTACATTTACATTTTCCAGTCAAATCTCTGTTTCTACATTGATGTTCCTGCGTGCTCGTTGGCCAGATACTACTTTAAAACGTCCAGCAGTCTTTCGCCTAAGTTTCTCCTGTCGTCATTTTCTGAGTGAACTCTGAGCATTGAGCAAGCTGTGTCACAATTTCATAGATAAACCCGTTCATGTAGAAACGAGTCATATGCCGTTTATTCTGCCGGGGATGCTAGAAGTTGGTTTGGTAAATCATATGCATTGCTTCGCTTTAGACCCACACATGTCCTATGCATGTCAAAACCGAAGGCCACCTGACAGAGTGGAACAGAAGTGAAGCTGAATTGCTTTGACAATTTTATCCAACACGTTTTTAATGAAAGTCAATTGCATTCTCCGTCGGGTGTCCAGACGGAGAACGAACAGAACCATGCCTGAAATGAAAAGGGCGAGGAGGCCCGACGTGAAACTGGTTATATTGGGGGACATTAACGTTGGAAAGACCTCTCTGTTACACAGGTACATGGATAAACAGTTCAATGATACCATTAGTACCGTCGGCGGTGCGTTCTACTTAAAGCAGTGGGGACCCTACAACATATCGCTTTGGGACACCGCAGGTAGTTATGTTTTATGGTAAAATACATAGTTTTATTTCCATTACTGGTAGAGCACATGGAGAAAGTGCAGTGTCAATTTCTACCTTTTATTGTGCATTTAAAAAAAATGCACAGACAGACTAATTGCAACTAATTAGGCTATACGTTACCCATCAAGAGTAATTTGCTGACAGAACCAAGCATTAATCTGTATTTTGTCTAATTTTGTGGGGATTTGTGTACAGTGCTGGAATGAATGGGTGGGGGTAGTGCTTGCCATAGTAGTTAGGCGTACTTTGTATACAGAGCTCAACTGAAGATAATCTTCTCTTATCTTGAGTGACAAACCTCATTAGACCCTGCTCCATTCAATACAGCAATCAGTAGCTTTGTGTGTGAAATATGGTAAAGGTTGATCTGTCTGCCCATGTGTATATCTCTGTTGGTTTATGTCTGTTCTTACTGTATTGTACCTGTGTTCATAAACGCGTATATTGACTGCCCCAAGGGAGATGGGTTTCTTGGAGTAGTTGATAGCATGCAGGTCTTTCGACCAGAAGGTTGAGGGTTCGCAGAGCACCTTGGACAAGCTCACTCTCCCTTCTTGTTTCATTACACTATGTAACCATCTAAACATGTTTAATGTTTCACTTCCAGGTCGGGAGCAGTTCCACGGGCTCGGCTCCATGTACTGCCGGGGCGCGTCCGCTGTCATCCTCACCTATGATGTGACCAACTGGCAGAGCCTGGCCGAGTTGGAGGAACGCTTCCTGTCTCTCACCGACACGGCCAATCACGACTGCATCTACGCCGTGGTGGGTAACAAGGCTGACCTTACTGACCCCTCCAATGAGGAAGAAGATTATGAGGGGCGTTGTCCCGTCCACACACCTCACTATGCCTGCCACCTCACCCCTCCAGCCTCCCCCACTACGGGCTCCCCCGGGGCCAACCGAGAGGTTCAAAAGGAGGACGCCATGGCACTCTACCAGCGTATCCTCCGGTACAAGGCGCTGGAGGAGGGTTCGAGCCCGCCTGCAGAGAGGATGTGCTTCGAGACGAGCGCCAAGACGGGTGCCAACGTGGACGCGTTGTTCGAGACGCTGTTCGACATGGTGCTGCCGTCCATCCTGAGGATGAGGTCGGAGAGCGAGGCCTCACCCACCGTAGTCCTAGAGGACTATGGGCCGGTGTCCAGCAAGCAAACCAAGGGGGGCTGCTGCTGAACGGAGTAGGGTGAAGTTGCCCCAAGACTCTGATCTTGGATCTATTTTGCATTTCCCCCACAAATGGGTAAGGTTAGGATTGGGGGCAGGGAAGCTGATCCTAGATCTGTACCTTGGGGAAAGTTTACCCCAGAGCCTGCTGAAGAAGACAAGAAAGCCGTCTTGGGGAAAATCTAAATTGTATACTCCTCTCCTCCTCTCCTCGTCTTCTTCTCATAACCCATTGAATGAGAAATCCAGAGGTCCCTCCCCTCTGACCATCTCCTCCAATAGGTTTTGAGATGGGTAGAGGACGCGAGGAGTATGTAATTGAGAATCTCCCCTGGAGTTGGGGGTTGGTTTTCATAGACACACACACACCTACACCCACATAGTTTCTACTTTTACTACAGAGGGATTCCTCATCAAGTGAGCTCAGCCGAACAGGCACTCTGGTCACATGCCCCGGGCCCACAACCCATGTTTTTGTTGCATATGATACCAACATGTGTAGAATTGCTTTTTAAAACTGCATATTTTTCTCTGCACCATGGCATAATGTGCTAATTCACTAAGTAAGTCCGGTAGTCCGGACCTGCTGTTCACATTTTTTATTTTATGGTTTTATACAAAAAGGAAATGTCACTTTTTTAATGTATTTTTTCTAATTCACGATCTTGGGTAATTTGTTGATGCATTGCACAAACATGTCACTTGTCTGAGTTGTTTATCCTAGATAGAAGAATGCCGTTTCAGCCACCATTTTATTTCCTTATCTTTGTTTACAATCTCCCTAAATTTAAACACATTCTTCCTCAATAATGGTTATTGAATTTCATCTTTCTGTGAATAAAGTTTTTTAATTTGGAAGGCACCGTGTCTTTCTACATGGTGTAGAGTGCTACCACCAGGGGGTAGTGTAGGGACTGTTTTTAAGTGAGCTTCCATTGAATATGGGGGACTGAGAATATGACCAAAGAACCAAAATATCCTCTTTACCGCCAAGACATTCTGTTGCCACCTTGACTAAGAAATAGACCAGAATTGATGTACTGGTAAAACCGTGTGACTGATGAGATTTCAAACTACTGTCCTTTTATTTAAACCACATTTTCGCACATACGCTTCTCAATTATGTTCTTAGAACGTTTTGATTCTCTGGGAATTTAGAACATAAACATTTCGATATGTTCAGAATCCCAACTATGGCTGAGTGACTTGTTATTGGGGACACTTTTCTCACCTGTCACCTTAGATATTGGAACAAGTGTTCTAGTACGAGTTTTACGAGGCCGAGTGTCTGTCTAGAAATGTGCCATGGATATGATGGTGTTTGTTTGTGTCTTGAGACGGTTAAACTAAGCTCCCTACCTGACAATCTGAGACTGACTGGACCGAGAAATATATGTGTGTGTGTTGACAATCACCTACACTGAGTATACAAAACATTAAGAATGTCAAGCTCTTTCCTTGACAATTAAGAACATCTGCTCTTTAAATGACAGACTGACCAGGTAAATCCAGTTGAAAGCTATGATTCCTTATTGATGTCACTTGTTAAATCCACTTCAATCACTGTGGAGGAAGGGAAGGACAGGCTAAAGAAGGAGTTTTAAGCTTTGAGACAATTGAGACATGGATTGTGTAAGTGTGCCATTCAGAGGTTGAATGGCCAAGTCAAAAGATTTAAGTGCCTTTGAATGGGGTATGGTAGGTGCCAGGCACACCGGTTTGTGTCAAGAACTGCAACTCTGCTGGGTTTTTCAACCTCAACAATGGTCCACCACCAAAGGACATCCAGCCAACTTGACACAACTGTGGGAAGCATAAACCATCAAGAGCTATGTTGAAACCGGCTCTCATGAGGACCACACAGGAAAGGAAGACCCAGAGTTACCTCTGCTGCAGAGGATAAGTTCAATAGAGTTACCAGACTCAGATTGCAGCCCAAATAAGTACTTCACAGATTTCAAGTAACAGACACATCTCAACATCAACTGACTCATCAGACTGTGTGAATCAGGCCTTCATGGAATTTCTGCAAAGAAACCACTACTAAAGGACACCAATAAGAAGAAGAGACTTGCTTGGGCCAAGAAACATGAGCAATGGACATTAGACCTGTGGAAATCTGTCCTTTGGTCTGATGAGTCCAAATTTGAAATGTTTGGTTCCAACCGCTGTGTCTTCGTGAGACGAAGAGTAAGTGAACGGATGATCTCCGCATGTGTGGTTACCACCGTGAAGCATGTAGGAGAAGGTGTGATGGTGCTTTGCTGGTGACACTGTCTGTGATTTATTTAGAATTCAAGGCACACTTAACCAGCATTCTGCAGTGATACGCGATCCCATCTGGTTTGGGCTTAGTGGGACTATCATTTGTATTTCAACAGGACAAGGACCCAACACACCTTCAGGCTGTGTAAGGGCTATTTGACCAAGAAGGAGAGTGTTGGAGTGCTGCATCAGATGACCTGGCCTCCACAATCCCCCGACCTCAACCAAGTTGAGATGGTTTGTGAAGAGTTGGACCGCATAGTGAAGGAAAAGTAGCCAACAAGACGGTTGGAAAAGCATTCCAGGGGAAGCTGGTTGAGAGAATGCCAAGAGTGTGCAAAGCTGTCATCAAGGCAAAGGGTGGCTACTTTGAAGAATCTCAAATATAAAATATATTTTTTGATTTGTTGAATACTTTTTTTGGTTACTAAATTATTCCATACATGTTATTTCATAGTTTTGATGTCTTCACTATTATTCTACAATGTAGAAAATTGTACAAATAAAGAAAAACCCTTGAATGAGTAGGTGTGTCCAAACTTTTGACTGGTGTTGTATATGTAGGATCAATAATCTTATCTATTATCATATGTTTAACAGTGTTGGAACATATTTGTTTCATTTGGTTTTGTATTCAGTTAGCAAAGTATGTATTAATTCATATGAACTCATTTTAGAAGAGATTCTTTCTACCCCGGCGCTTGTTTTAACCATGTCTGATGGAATTAACACATTTTCACCTAGGTGTTTGACGATCACAATTCATAATCGTAATTACAATATCTTCCCCCCAAAAAATCGCAATTAGATATTTTGTAAAATCGTGCAGCCCTACCATATACTGTACCTTCCATCCATAGGATGAGCTCTGGAGGTAAGGACCGCCTCAGCTCTCCCTACCCGATCAGTGGGCTTCCTCCCAGGTGATTATAACCAGGCGACCCACCCCTACTTCTGGAGCAGGCCTGTGCCAGTAAAGCTAAAATAACCCTTGTGCTAAGTAGCTGAGTTAATTCCCTGTAGACCAATCGTAGAGGTGTAAAATGGCTTGCAGGCAGAGGAAGTTATGGTCACTGGTCAAGTGTCACTGGCTCTATAATTCCTCAGTAGGATTATACAGTGAGAGAAAGGGTCCAAGAGTAGCATGGTCCCAGATGTGTTTGGTGTCACTATGACCATAGGAGTTGGCAAGGCAACACAAACAGATCTGGGACTACGCTAGCTCAAGGGTCCCCTTAAAATCTAATGATGTCATAGGGTCCCCATGGACTTGTGTCAAATGGCCACCCCCCTTGGTGCTGTCTTTCGCTCTCTCTCTGGGTGAAGTCCCTTGGTCTGACCCCACACTGGCACTATGTTCGGGCACCATATGGATGAATGAGGGTGTCAGTATCCTCAAATCGTATGATTAAAGCATAAGGGGTTAAACGTTTGACCCCGTTGTGCTCTGCGATTATTGACGTTGAATAACCTTAGTAGGACTTACCCTTAAACAAGACAAGATTTGGTGCCCTGGACTGACCCGGTAAGTTTGATCGCCCAGGCACTTGTTTACCACTGGTCCCCGGCTAAAGCCTCTGCTGGTGTGGATCTGGCATCCTGGCAGCCCAAAGCCACCACCATGAAGGATACTTTCCTTCTCCCTCCTCCCCCCTGGTCCATAGATCTAGTAGGGTTTTCAGCCCTAAGCCTAACAGAGGTTAGTTCGGGTCATCCTCACCCATAATACTCTCCTCCCAAATCATTATGGATGCCTTAAAATGAGATGGTTGGTGCTTAAGGTTTACAGTGCGGGATGAATTTGAAATGTATTATTTGGATCTTCTTTGGTGTCTAGTATTTTGAGATCTCATGGTTCTCTGTGTCTCTGGATCTTGATTGCTGGTCAAAGTTAGACAATCAGCGGAGTTGAGAGTGAGCTGATCTTCCCTGGTAATCTGTGTAGTCATAACATATACAGTATACAGTGCATTCGGAAAGTATTCAGACCCCTTGACTTTTCCCACATTTTGTTACGTTACAGCCTTGATTAAATAAATAAAAATCCTCATCAATCTACACACAATACCCCATAATGACAAAGTGAGAACAGGTTTTTAGATTTTTTTGCAAATGTATTAATAATAATTAAAAAACAGAAATACCTTATTTACAAAAGTATTCAGACCCTTTGCTATGAGACTCAAAATTGAGCTCAGGTGCATCCTGTTTCCATTGATCATCCATGAGATGTTTCTACAACTTGATTGGAGTCCACCTGTGGTAAATTCAATTGATTGGACATGATTTTGAAAGGCACTTGGAGTTTGCCAAAAGGCCCCCAAAGGACTATCAGACCATGAGAAACAAGAGTCTCTGGTCTGATGAAACCACGATTGAACTCTTTGGCCTGAATGCCAAGCGTCACGTCTGGAGGAAACCTGGCACCATCCCTACGGTGAAGCATGGTGTTGGCAGCATCATGCTGTGGGGATGCTTTTCAGCGGCAGTGACTGGGAGAATAGTCAGGATCGAGGGAAAGCTGATCGGAGCAAAGTACAGAGAGATCCTTGATGAAAATCTGCTCCAGATCACTCAGGACCTCAGACTGGGGCAAAGGTTCACCTTCCAACAGGACAATGACCCTAAGCACACTGCCAAGACAACACAGGAGTGGCTTCGGGACAAGTCTCTGAATGTCCTTGAGTGGACCAGCCAGAGCACGGACTTGAACCAGATCGATCTCTGGAGAGACCTGAAAATAGCTGTGCAGTGACACTCCCCATCCAACCTGACAGAGCTTGAGAGGATCTGCAGAGAAGAATGTGAGAAACTCTGCAAATACAGGTGTGCTAAGCTTGTAGCATCATACCCAAGAAGACTCAAGGCTGTAATCACTGTCAAAGGTGCTTCAACAAAGTACTGAGTAAAGGGTCTGAATACTTACACCCCCTGTCAAAAGTTTGGAATATTATTCATTCAAGGGGTTTTCTTTATTTGAGAACGCCATGAGTGTGCAAAGCTGTCATCAAGTCAAAGGGTGGCTATTTTGAAGAATCTCAAATATAAAATATATTTTGATTTGTTTAACACTGTGTTATGTCATAGTTTTGATGTCTTCACTTTTATTCTACAATGCAAAAAATAAAGAATAACCCTTAAATTAGTAATATTCCAAACTTTTGGCCCCTAGTGTATGTACTAAATGTGATATTTCAGTTTAAAAAAAATTTAAAACCTGTTTTTGCTTTGTCATTATGGGATATTGTGTGTAGATTGATGAGGGATATTTATTTGAAATCCATTTTAGAATAAGGCTGTAACGTAACAAAATGTGGAAACAGTCAAGGGGTCTGAATACTTTCTGAATGCACTGTATAACAAAATATTTATGCAAAAATATGCATGCAAAAATGTAACATTTTTGCTCTCTGAGAAACACATTTCCCCGAAATAATTACATAAGACCAGAACCACACAAGCAACAGAATGCCCTTTCGGAAATATTTGGATGTTGCGTGATGTACAGTAACGCCCTCGACAGCTTCCCCATGGGTCTCCTAACCTTACCCCCAACAACAACACCCTCACCCCTCCCTCCATCTCTCACCCCTCGGTGGTTTCTACCCTCCAAGCCGATCTCTGTCACGAACACTTCACCATCAACACCGTAGGAGAGACGCATCATACAGCAGCAGGCTAGTTGAGAGGATGAAAAGTGAGCAGCTCTCTGTATTTCGGGTATTTTGTGGAGAACTGCAGATAAAACACACTTGATTAAGATGGCTGTAATTTAGCTTGAACTATGAATTGACACGTACAATTGTGATGCATTTGTCCTATTGTTCCCCTGCCACAGCCACACACACACACACACACACGCGCGCGCACACACAGTGAGAGCCCGCCATGGCCCACAAGGGAATTTGGGAATTCTGTTATGGGACGGCAGGATTAAAGAATGTGCTTACTCCACGCTCTAGATGCTGGCTCGACACTGTTCCAGCTCCCGCCTGTATTTTAACGGTTTTAGGGGAAACAGTTGAATGCTGAGAGAGAAATGTCACCAACAGCGTCTCTCATCTCTTACAGTCAGGCCAGTCATCAGTGTAGTTATCTACCACTGCTTGGAGTTGTAAATCATTTCATAACACAGCAGCAGCTTATTTGTTTCCTTGGGCATTTATCAATTTCAAATCAATTTGTAGAATTGGTTTATATATATATATATATTGTGTGTCTGTGTGTGTGTGTGTGTGTGTGTGTGTGTGTGTGTGTGTGCCTGTGTGTTTCTGTGTGCGTGTTCCCCTGCATGTGCATGCATGTGGATGGGGGGCTGTTGGCGGAAAGTAACAGAATATTTTTAGATCAGTGAGAGAAGGTTACACATACTGCCTGAAAATAACTGCTGTAACTTGATAGCATGTAAACAACCTGGTGATTCCTAAATACTCCGCTGCCCTTGCTAACATGACCAGTCACCTGCAGAACAGCTGGCTAGCCTCTCAATCACTGACTAATCACTGAGCTGTCCTTCGTCTGACAGTGACGGCCTCTTTGTCTTCCTTAACGTGGCCACAGGAGTGAATGATCAATAAGTGCCTATAGATAGAGATACAACCCACAACAGAGACCCACAGCAGCAGGGATATGGATGATTGACAGTTAAGGGGGTGGTGGACCAATCTTGATACACATGGAAAACCTTTGAGCATGAAAAACCCAGCAACGTTGCAGTTCTTGACACACTCAAACCGGTGGCCTGGCACCTACAGTACTACCATTCCCACGTTCAAAGGCACGTAAATGTTTTGTCTTGCCCATTCACCCTCTGAATGGCACACGCACGCAATCCATGTCTCAACCCTCTAAAGGCTTAAAAATCCTTATTTAACCTGTCTGGTCCCCTTCATCTACCCTGATGGAAGTGGATTTAACAGGTGACATACAGTAAATAAGGGATCATAGCTTCACCTGGATTCACCTGGTCAGTCTGTGTAATGGAAAGAGGAGGTGTTCTTAATGTTTTGTACGGTCAGTGTAGAAACAGACAGAGAAGGAGAGGAGATAGAGGAAGACAGGTGAGTACAGACATAGGAGGAGAGGAGATAGAGGAAGACAGGTGAGTACAGACAGAGGAGGAGAGGAGATAGAGGAAGACAGGTGAGTACAGACAGAGGAGGAGAGGAGATAGAGGAAGACAGGTGAGTAGAGTGAAGCGGATCAGAATTGTCACGAAACGAGTTGTGAGGTCGAAATGGCAAGCCGTAAACAAAGACAAGACCGTTACTATGTCCCAAATGGCACCCTATTCCCTGAACAGTGCACTACTTCTGACCAGGGGCTCTGATCAAAACTAGTACACTATGTAGGGAATCAGGTGACAGGTGTATTTTATCCATCATCACATAGGTAATCGTATCAACTCACAGTTCACACTCAACTAACGTTTTTTAGAATAGATGTGTGCTGGAATCATTCTGTACATACACTCAGGCATGCACGCACTCACCCCTCCTGTGGGCTTGGCAGCATCTTCCTGTGATGAAGATGGATCTCAGTCTAATCTCAGTTAGTGTAAATCTCTTCATTTCATCACGGTTTATGTAAATATATTCATGGGGGTTTCCAATACCCTCCTTACCAAACACGGGCCGGTGCTTCTGCCAAGTTCCGCTAACAACCTTAGCAAAACTACTGGCTGATAAAACGAGGGTTAGAGGATGAGAGAGGATCTTTGACTTACTGTACGTCCTAAATGGCACCCTGATCCCTATATAGTGCACTACTTTTGACCAGGGCCCATAAAAGTAATGCACTACATAGGTAGTAGGGCGCCATTTGGGACACCGTCCATATTGCCAGAGGTATCCCGTCTCTCCCTTAGCGGCTTAGCTGACGTCTCTTCCTACAATATGTATCTCGTGGACAGATGCACGAAACACAAATGGTTCTAACATCTGTCGACAGACTGTGGAATGCGACAACTAACGAGGAACGTACGTTCCGGTACGCTGGTTTCTTCTCCACTGATCATTTGGACAAATCACGATTTCGCATCTTTAGAATTTCGGAAGGGGAGGGGGCATTTGGCCCATACGTTTACCCCAAACTTGTTCAGAGGGTCGGAGACTTTGCTAGTCTCGTCAGTATATTCCCTAACACGTCTCCCCCCAGAACTTAATTGAGCATCTGACGAAATTACAGATTTTAGTTCCGGGTGTGCGAGATTACTTCATATGAAGCTGATAGTGAGTATGGGGCGATTCTCATTCAAATCAAGCTGTTTAGAAGTCCATCACTGAGGAGCTATACTCCCATCTGCTACCCTGAGCATGGGCTACCCAACCCAGACACAGTACATGTATGGCTAGGGTAGCTACCTAGGGATGACATGGGTTTCCAATTTTAACCTGTGAGGCAGTGTGTTCCCTACATAACCTTTTAGGAAGTTATATTAGAGATATTGTAGATGCACTAAACTCACTCACTGACTCACTCACCCAACCATGCCTCTCGGCACACAAGGCCTTGACACAAGATGACCAATGTTTTGTGGACTGCTGGTGTTCCTCTCTCTCTAGCCTTCCTCTCTACCTTTCCTTCACCACGTCTCTCTTTTCCCTTCAGTGTCTCTCTCTTCCCTTCAGAGGCGAGGAGAAAGGAAGCGAGGGATCAAGGAAAGGTGAATGAGATTGACCCAGAAGAGGCTGCAGACACTGTATATGACTGCCGTACACACTTGAATGTATCCATGTGTCAGTCATGTCTTGCAGTGAGTGACTGTGACTAATTCAGTAATTGTGGTGCTGTGATTTACTGTTTGCGGTGACCCTGTCGTCATGCTGTGCCGAAACATGAATCTCTCATTTGCATCACAAGTCTGTTATGATTTGACTGTTCTTTTAAAAGCTTCATAATCATTTAAGAAATATTAGGCGGGTGGCTTAAGTATTTCTCAGCAGCAGTTCTAACTTGCGCCACCATCTTGTCCGTGCTGGTTGGTCCTTGGCTAAATTAGGATGCTGTTTCAATGTTGTTGTGGCCGCAGTAACTGACCCTGATGCCCCAAATACTGCATCTCTTATATCTCCAAACCAGATGGGGGCAACACTGTGAGGAAAGGGGGGCTACCTGGTTTGAATATCAGATGGGCTTGGCTGGCATAAACAAAATACTTTGTTTTGAAATGTCACCCGAGCTTAATGGTTATTGAATGTAGGGCATTGGTATAAATTATATCTCATGACCTGAATAAGTATAGAATACAGTAGTGAGTGTACATTAGTACATTAGATGCAGGGATTCTGGGAGAGAAGAAGAGGACTCATGACTATTCAGTGTTCACCAGCACATATGGCCAGATATATACAGTGGGGAGAACAAGTATTTGATACACTGCAGATTTTGCAGGTTTTCCCACTTACAAAGCATGTAGAAGTCTGTAATTTTTATCATAGGTACTCTTCAACTGTGAGTGACGGAATCTAAAACAAAAATCCAGAAAATCACATCGTATGATTTTTAAGTAATTAATTTGCATTTTATTGCATGACATAAGTATTTGATAGAACAGAAAAGCAGAACTTAATATTTGGTACAGAAACCTTTGTAGTTCTTTACCAGGTTTGCACACACTGCAAACACTGCAAACCTCCTCCATACAGACCTTCTCCAGATCCTTCAGGTTTCGGGGCTGTCGCTGGGCAATACGGACTTTCAGCTCCCTCCAAAGATTTTCTATTGGGTTCAGGTCTGGAGACTGGCTAGGCCACTCCAGGACCTTGAGATGCTTCTTACGGAGCCACTCCTTAGTTGCCCTGGCTGTGTGTTTCGGGTCGTTGTCATGCTGGAAGACCCAGCCACGACCCATCTTCAATGCTCTTACTGAGGGAAGGAGGTTGTTGGCCAAGATCTCGCGATACATGGCCCCATCCATCCTCCCCTCAATACGGTGCAGTCGTCCTGTCCCCTTTGCAGAAAAGCATCCCCAAAGAATGATGTTTCCATCTCCATGCTTCACGGTTGGGATGGTGTTCTTGGGGTTGTACTCATCCTTCTTCTTCCTCCAAACACGGCGAGTGGAGTTTAGACCAAAAAGCTCTATTTTTGTCTCATCAGACCACATGACCTTCTCCCATTCCTCCTCTGGATCATCCAGATGGTCATTGGCAAACTTCAGACGGGCCTGGACAAGTACTGGCTTGAGCAGGGGGACCTTGCGTGCGCTGCAGGATTTCAATCCATGACGGCGTAGTGTGTTACTTCTTTGAGACTGTGGTCCCAGCTCTCTTCAGGTCATTGACCAGGTCCTGACGTGTAGTTCTGGGCTGATCCCTCACCTTCCTCATGATCATTGATGCCTCACGAGGTGAGATCTTGCATGGTGCCCCAGACCGAGGGAGATTGACCGTCATCTTGAACTTCTTACATTTTCTAATAATTGCGCCAACAGTTGTTGCCTTCTCACCAAGCTGCTTGCCTATTGTCCTGTAGCCCATCTCAGCCTTGTGCAGGTCTACAATTTTATCCCTGATGTCCTTACACAGCTCTCTGGTCTTGGCCATTGTGGAGAGGTTGGAGTCTGTTTGATTGAGTGTGTGGACAGGTGTCTTTTATACAGGTAACGAGTTCAAACAGTTGCAGTTAATACAGGTAATGAGTGGAGAACAGGAGGGCTTCTTAAAGAAAAACTAACAGGTCTGTGAGAGCCGGAATTCTTACTTGTTGGTAGGTGATCAAATACTTATGTCATGCAATAAAATGCAAATTAATTATTTAAAAATCATACAATGTAATTTTCTGGATTTTTGTTTTAGATTCCGTCTCTCACAGTTGAAGTGTACCTATGATAAAAGCTACAGACCTCTACATGCTTTGTAAGTAGGAAAACCTGCAAAATCGGCAGTGTATCAAATACTTGTTCTCCCCACTGTATATGTTTTATGACATTGGAGAACACATTGGGAGGGATCTTAGACCATTCCTCCATACAGAATCTTTCCAGATCTTTGATATCCTTCGGGTCTGCACTTATGGATTGCCCTCTTCAATTCAAACCACATGTTTTCAACGGGGGTGCAAGTCCGACGAGGACTGAGATGGCCATTGCAAAACGTTGATTTTCTTCGTGGTCAATTAACCTTTTCTTTGTGGATTTTAATGTGTGCTTGGGGTCATTGTCTTGCTGGAAGATCCACTTGTAGCTACGTTTCAGGAGACCAGGTTTAGGGCTAAAATGTCCTGGTACTTGGTAGAGTTCATGATGCCGTAGACATTAACAAGGGACCCAGGACCAGTGGAAGAAAAACAGCTCCATAGCATCAAAGATCCACCACCATATTTTACAGTAGGTACGAGGTTCTTTTCTGCATATGCATCCTTCTTTTAAGGCAAAACCCACCGCTGGCATGGGTGGCCAAAGAGGTCTATTTTGGTTTAATCTGACCATAGCACCCAGGTCCAATCCAAGTGCCAATGCCGTTTAGTAAACTCCAGGCATTCCCATTTTTTGGTTGCGCTCAATAAAGGCTTTTTTTTTATGGCAAACCATTCCAAATAGCCTGTTTGCATGGAGGTGGTGTCTAATTGTAGATTTGGAGACTTGGTGACCCCAAGATACGACCAAGTTCTGTATTTCTCCAACTGTTGCCCTTGGACTTTTCTTTGCGTTCCAAACCATCTTCCTCACTGTATGTGGGGACAAGACAGACTTGCGTCCTCTATCAGGCAAGTTTTCCACTGTTCCAGGGGTTTCAAACATCTTCATTGTCCTAACAGTGGTGCATTAGATTTATAAAAGTCACAAACCATTTTTCTTTGCCTTTCCCCATGGTGATGGAAGACAAGGGGATTGTCTTCCATGTGTGTGTCGCCTCTTTTTTATACCCCAGTGAAACAGGAAGCCATGGAAGGCCACATAACAGTTCCTTCAAATGAGGTGAAACTACAAAAGTAGAATGTTAATGCAGATTTAACGGTGTTTGATTTTATTTATAAAAATATTTAGGGTTGCCAATCATATTTACACGTATGCTCACATACTCTCTGTGTAATTAACGTACATGTAAGAACCGACGCTGGAGATGAGAAGCAGGTTCAGGGAGTGAACATTTACGGGACAGGAGCAGCGCCAGAACAGGGGAACAAAACGACATGACGACAATAATGCTGAAGCGGGAAACAGAACTGAGGAACAGACAGATACAGGGAAGGTAACAAACAGGTGATTGAGTCCAGGTGAGTCCAATAAATCGCTGATGCGTGTGACGAGTGAAACAGGTGTGGGCAAGGAATGCGATGGTGGCAGGAATGCGGAGTGAAGGGCAGGGAGGGAGAGCGGGAGCACACACACACACGTTCACACACGCACACATACACACACAGTGCCATTAATCCAGTTTGCCCAGACAGGCTTACTACAAGTTTAGATAGCTGGCCCCTATCTTAAATGTTGTAGCTGACATGGACTAATTGAGTGACTGCTGATGCACAACCACATTTAGAAATTGCACCTTGTGTATTCTATTATTCTGACCCTCAACCGACAGAGTCCCCCAATAAATATATATATATATATATTCAGTATATATATTTTCTGGGGAGGAGATTGGTACACGGGCCTACCAAAAGGGGACTGTGGGCCGCCACCAGTTGCCCATTCCTGCCCTATATAGTGCACTACTTTGGAGCAGGGCCCATAATGGACCCTCATCAAGAGTAGTGTATTATATCGGGGAAAAGGGGCCTTTTTCAGACGCAGCCAAAGAAGGGGCTTCAGCACATGGACACAATTCAAATGCTTAAACTAGTCCTAAATTAGTTCATATTCTTGCATCACCCTGGAGCTGCAATACTATAAAATGTTAACCGCATAGTTACTACAGCATATTACTACCAATCTTTGGATGGCCATAGCTAAAGCCCCACGAAGGGATGCTCATCTCAACAGCTAGACCCTGCTGCTTCCCCTGGCAGAGGGACTTTGCTAATCGTGCCGGCAGACTGTTAATAGGTGCTTTTCGATCTCATTGGCAGCGGGGGGTCAGTCACGCTAGTGTCAGGATTTATTACCCGTCTGTATTGAGTGTTCCCTAGTTCCCCTTATAGCTTTCCTCCCATTCCGTGATGGTGGGGATGACCAGTGATTAGGCTGTTGGCTGTTCTGGACGGCCACCGCTGAGGTGAGTTTATTTGGGGTTGTTGTTGTTAATAGTTGTTGTCGTGTAAGAGGATGGATCCCTCGATGCCCTGTCTGTTTGTCCGTCTGACTTCCTAGCACCTACACACACACACAGATGAAAAAGGAGAAATAATGTCTGTCTGCCCCTCTGTTTGGGTCCTATTATTGTTATTAGTTATTTTTTATTGTGATCTTTGAACTCTGTGCTTTTTATTACTGTGCATTCAAGTTATTTTCATTCCGTTGGACGGCCCTTTTCCACCTTACAACAAAATGTAATCCAACTCCTTATCATCTTCTAATGCAATCATCTTCTATGTCGTGATACAATAAACAAGTTATTATAATAAGTTGTTATGATATTACTACACTATACTATGTTTCTCTCTCTCTGCATATTCTCCTTTGTTCATTCACACCACCCAGCTCTATTAGTTTCCATATGCTACTTATGTCAGCACTCCAAACACATAGCATGATATTTAACTAGGGTTATGGTAGGCTTGCCCTGTCAGACCCTGCTCTCTAATGTCATGTGTAATTCTGCACTGCTGAAAAACATTCCCAAAAACAGCCAGTCAAGTGGAATGCGAAGGGCTTAAAATGATCCTAACTAATCACACTCAAATAGAAATACCACCGGGCCAACACAGGCAGTTTATACACAACCGCTGACATGATCCACATTTCCTCATATACTACAATAGCTAGTGGCAACATGATTAAATTGTTTTATTTAACCTTTATTTAGTAACTAGGCAAGTCAGTTAGGAACAAATTCTTATTTACAATGATGGCCTACACCGGACAAAAATATTCTAGGGCCATTTTAAGTTCAATCAAATAAGGAAAATATTTTTTGGTATAAAATATGATAGTTGTTTCCCAAATCGGATGAGAAAAACATTCTTATTTTAGTATAACAACCAGAGAGGAATAACAGACTTATTTATATACCATATCAGAGGATTGGTATGTACATGCAGTTACTTTTACTTGATTGGTACCACTTTTACATCTCATTTTCTTTTTCCTATTTTGATAGGAACACAGCTGTGATTCAGAACAGATAGGGGCTTTTATTTTGTAGTGTACTGGTCAGGAACTTAGATTATAGGCTTCACATACACAGTAAGGTGGAATATCAATGAACCTCATTGGGAATCTCTTGGATCCTATGATTTCCCAAGAGTTTTGCTTGGGCAAAACAAATCCATACATCTTAGTCAATCACGAAAGGGTTGAGGATTTGCAATTTGCCACAGACTGCATACCATGCAAACAAAAATGAGTAAATAGCATGTCCCTGGGACGTCACGAAATGGTCGCCCAAAGTGTCATGGTCCCCTGAAGGTTTTGTCTAGTTCTCGGTTGGTCATGGGGATGTCCCAGAAGATGTTTTTAGGTTATTTTTGGGGATGCTGTGTCATGGTCCCTTCAAGGTTTTGTCTAGTTCCTGGTTTGTCCCGGGGATGTCACCTGATGGTTGCAAAGAAACACCCCCCCAGGGCACCCGCACCCTAGTTTCATTACACATCATCCCTTTTTACTGTTGCCACGCCCACCAAGGCCCTGATTGGTGAACCACTGATCCATATTTATTCATACAGTATTTATTATATGTCCTCACAACCTCTTGGTTCACGGCACCGAAACACTTAAGGGACCTAATGGGAACCTCGCGGACTATCCTCAGGACTTCCCCTGTTTGCTGGGTAATCATGTGGAGTTATGTATTGTGACAGGTGGTGGGGAGGCAGAGCAGAGCAGCTGCATCTCTTTAGGTAGAGTCCCAAATGGCACGCTATCCCCTAGAGAATAACTTTTGTACCAGAGCCCCATACTATATAGGGAATAGGGTGCCATTTGGAATGCAACCTCATGCTACAGCTGTAAGGCTTACTGTTGGGGTGACCATGTTACCGCCACACCAACAGTCATGAGTCATGAACGCAGTAAAATTACACGTGACCGTTGAGTCACAGTAATCTCCTTTTATGCACTCTGGACATGCACGACAGGATGCTCTCAGTTGTACATCTGTAGAAGGTTTGTGAGGGTTTTAGGTGTTATGCCAAATTTCTTCAGCCTCCTGAGGTTGAAGAGGAGCTTTTGCGCCGTCTTCACCACACTGTCTGTGTGGGTGGACCATTTCAGTTTGTCAGTGATGTGTACGCCAAAGAACTTGAAGCTTTCCACCTTCTCCACTGCGGTCCCGTCGATGTGGATAGGGGGTGCACCCTCTGCTGTTTCCTGAAGTCCACGATCATCTCCTTAGTTTTGTTTACGTTGATTAAGAGGTTATTTTCCTGGTACCACACTCCCAGAGCCCTCACCTCCTCTCATCGTTGTTGGTAATCAAGCCTACACCTGTTGTGTCGTCTGCAAACTTGATGATTGAGTTGGAGGCATGCTTGGCCACGCAGTCATGGTGAACAGGGAGTACAGAAGAAGCTGAGCACACACCCTTGTGGGGCCCCAGTGTTGAGGATCAGCGAGGAGGAGGTGTTGTTTCCTACCTTCACCACCTGGGGGCGGCCCGTCAGGAAGTCCAGGATCCAGTTGCACAGGGCGGGGTTCAGACCCAGGGCCTCGAGCTTGATGATGAGCTTGGAGAGTACTATGATGTTGAATGCTGAGCTATAGTCAATGAACAGAATTCTTACATAGGAATGCCTCTTATCCAGATGGGATAGGGCAGTGTGTAATGTGGTGGCGATTGCATCATCTGTGGCTCTATTGGGACGGTAAGCAAATTGAAGGGGGTCTAGGGTGTCAGGTAAGGTGGAGGTAAGATGATCCTTGACTAGTCTCTCAAAGCACTTCATGATGACAGAGGTGAGTGCTATTGGGCGATACTCATTTAGCTCAGTTACCTTTGCTTTCTTAGGTACAGGGACAATGGTGGCCATCTTGAAGCATGTGGGGACAACAGACCGGGATAGGGAGAGATTGAATATATCTGTAAACACAACAGCCAGCTGACCTGCACATGCACTGAGGAAGCGGCTAGGGTTACCATCTGGGCCAGCAGCCTTGCGAAGGTTAACACGCTTAAAAGTATTACTCATGTCAGCCACTGAGACGGAGAGCCCACAGTCGCTGGTAGCGGGTCGCGTCGGTGGCACTGTATTATCCTCAAAGCGAGTGAAGAATGTGTTCAGCCTGTCTGGAAGCCAGACGTCGGTTGATTTTCCTTTTATAATCCGTGATTGTCTCCTTTTATGCACTCTGGACATGTATTGGTAGTACCTAGGGTTGTTACGGTGACAGTATTACCGCTCATGGCGGCAGTCAAATTCCACTTGAACATTTAATCACAGAAATTAGGCTTCTCCTAGCTCTGATGCTGTTGATGGTCATTAGAAGCCTAAAAAACTTGATAACTGCCTGGTACTCAGCACTCTTTTGTCCCTCTAATCACCCTGACATCAATGCAAATGTATCGAATATCGAATCAAACACCTCATGAGAGTCCACGAGCTCATGTTCATTAACATTTCTATAGGCTATGCAATTTCATGAGAAAACAGAGTGATGGCCTCTATTAAAAGACACTGCATTACAGTGCTAGAGGCGTCACTACAGACAACCTGGTCCGAATCCAGACTATCACAACCGGCCGTGATTTGGAGTCCCTTAGGGCGGCGCACAATTGGCCCAGCGTCGTCCCATCAGCTTTCTAGGCCTACTAAATTAATGTCTCAACTTTCCTAATATTAAGCACATTGCTTCTCTTTACAACAGGAGTACAGCCTGCTAGCCTACAACATCTTCAGGGTATAGGGTGAAGTTGCCCATAGACGCTGGACTTGGGTCAGTTTAGCATTTTACCAAGTAATGCTTAAGGATAGGATTGGGGGAGGGAAAGCTGATCTGAACTGTCTTGATGTTTTACGTCTCTATTCTTTGTTGTTTGTTTGTTCTGTGTTTTTAATTGTACATGTGTATTATTATTTCTAGGCCTACTATCATTGTAGAGGCCACAAATGTTTAAAACATTATTACATCATCTAGAATGTTTATTCTATTCCAGAACTGTGACAAGATAACAGAATGTGATGAATCTAGAATGATTTACCTCTATGACATGACCATTTACCATGGCAACAGATGGTGTATACATTTAAATGTCACCCCATCCAGGCACAAATCAGATTCCATTTATTTTTGGACCGCTACCACCACTATCTGCTACTAGCTGCAAACACCTGTGAAATATTCAACCTATTTAACCTACTCTTTTTATATTTTACTGTACTCTACTTTTTGTAGACTATATATTCCTTCATCTTATTTGTTTTATTTGTTACTTTGACTTTGTTGATTTTTTGTATCGATATATATTGTTTGTTTAGTATTTTGTATTGTTTTTGGTCTTGACGATGAAGGGGAGGTCGCGGAGGCTGACCGTCTCTAAAGTGAGTGTCAAGTTTCTGTATTTTACTTTATGTATTTGATGTACTTTGTGTATTTTACTGTTTATGAATTGTTAGTAAAAACTCCTCCATGATATTATTAGACCAATGGTAACAAGTTCCTCATCATGGAAAGGTATAATGTAAGTAGACCTGGGTTCAAATAGGCCTAGTATTTAAAATCTTCAAAAAATGTATATAATACTTTGAGTGTTTGCTTAAGCCTGTATGAGGTGCCGGATGGGCAGGGTTCACACTTTTGGGAGTATTCCATTGGTTCCAATGCGCCAGGCAAGCTCAATAGCTTACATAGAATTAGAATGATTCATTCTATGGGTTCTATTCATTCTAACTCTATCCCACTACAACCAACAACCTATATAACTACAATAATTAATTATAATTCTATATTCTATCACACTACACTTCATTCTATTGGTTTATTCTATTGGTTCTATTTATTCTTATTCTATGGGTTGTTAGTTGTAGTGGGTTCAGACCTGGGTTCAGGACCTTGTGCTCGATTGAGCTTTCCTGGCTCAATGGACCAATAGAAAGATTTCAAATAGTAAGTCTGAGTGGGTCATCATGACCAGCGACTGACTGTTGGGCTGAAATAGGCTGTAAAATGAACATGTACTCTTTTACTGATTTACGGAGTGTCATTCTGACAGACTGTCCTTCAGATCAAAGCCATGGAGGAGGATAGAAAAAGGGTGGAGTCCAACCAGAAGAAGGAGGATGAGTTGAGGAGGATGGAAGAGGAGTTTAAGAGGAGGGAGGAGGTGCTGGAGAAGAGGGAGGGGCAGGTGGAGAGGAAGGGGGTGGAGGTGGAGAAGAGGGAGGTGCAGGTGGAGATGAGGGAGGAGGAGGTAATGGTGGAAAGGAAGGAGGTGACGGAGGAGAGGAAAGAAGTGGCGGAGGAGAGGAAGGGGTTGGCGGAGGATAGGAAGGGGTTGGCGGAGGATAGGAAGGGGTTGGCGGAGGAGAGGAAGGAGGAGAGGAAGGGGTTGGAGGAAGAGAGGAAGGAGGTGGCGGAAGAAAGGAAGGAGGTGGCAGTCGAGAGGAAGAAGGTGGAGTTGGCAAGGAGGGAGGTGGAGAAGAGGGAGATGCAGGTAGAGAAAATGGAGAAGACTGCAGGGAGAGAAGAGAAGATTCTGAGAAGAGAGAGGGGTCAGATCGTTCTGAAAAGCGAGTGGCTGATGGAAGAGAGGATGGCTGTCAGGGAGGAGAAGGAGAATGTTCAGACGTGGGCAGAGGAGGTGAAGGTGAAGTCAGAGAAGGTGAAGGTGGAGGCAGAGGAGGTGGTGAGGGTGAGAGCGCAGCTGGCAAAAGAGAAAGAGTTGACAGAGGGAAAGATAAGGAAGATGGAGAAGGAGAAGGAGAGGCTGAGGAAGGAGAGAGAGGAGGTGGAAAGAAACAGAGTGTGGATGGAGAGAGAGAGGATGAAAATGGTTAGACTGGGGCAGGAGTCAATGTTGAAGAGATGGAGTGAGGAGGGTGCTCTGGCAAATCGGGCCAAACTCCTGGACATAAAGAACGGAGAGATAGAGAAGAGGGAGAAGGACATCGCAGACAAAGAGTGGATGAGGGAGGAGTTGGAGAGAAGGAAGGAGGAGCGAGAGGCGTTGGTGAAAGAGAGACAGAGGCTGGTGAGTAGGATGGTCGAGAATGAAAGAGATGAAATCCTACAGGGACAGTTGTTACGTAGCATTAAGATCAGGAGTAGAACATTTTATAGCCCTAACCCAACACATAACCAATAAACTAACAATGGACTGTAACTCCTCACCCTTGATCCTAGGATTGACCTAACCCCCTATGTCCTGTTTTTATTTTATTGCAGCTCTCAATGGGTCGTTGTACCCCCCTCCTCTTCACCTTTAGGCCCCCTAGGGGGACCACCCTCCAGCCGGTGTGAAACCTCCTGTCCTCTCCTAAACTATTCTCACCTATCCTCCCCTATCCTCTCCTCACCTATCCTCCCCTCCCCTCCCCTCCCCTCTTCCCATCCAAAATAAACAAGTATATTTTCATTGAACATTTTGTTTGTGATTACTTTGAAATAGATTGTTGGTCTAGATAGATCTACTGTATATTGTAGTTAGATGTCTAGTAAGTTGCTCTAGATATACAATATAGACAGTGTTAGGGAAGCTACTCTGAAGATATAGTTTACCAAGCTACCAATTACTGCACACTGGAAGAAGTTAAGCTGCACTAAATCTACCAGTAAGAAAATTATAGCTTACTTAACTAATGTTACTAAATCTTAAACATCATAGACTACAAATTCCAAGAACAGATCACTCTGGAGTCAGATGTTAACAAAATATGTTACAAAATATGTTTCATGTGAGAATTAGGCAGGTCTGCTGCTGAAAAAGAAAGGAAATTCTTGCCAACAATCAAATATCTATTTATTTCTTGGCAAAAGAAGTAGTGTGTAGTTCGCTACACCACTAAAAAAAAGTAATGAACTTGTCACAGTGCGTAGTATTAATGGGACGGTAAACGGAGCCCTGGTGCAGTGTCATCCTTTTATTATTTTGGAGTTGTTCTCACGAAGCACAAAAATATAAAAGGAGAGTGAAAACAAAAAACAATCTACAAACAAAACACAGTGACTTACTTTGAATGTTGCAGGCAGTGCAGACAGACAAACGAACAATGATCCACACACAGGTGGCTGTGTGTGGAGTCTAAATACTATCCCCAATCAGAGACAACGCTATACAGCTGTCTCTGATTGGGGATGATAATCTCCCTAATAGGAGTGTGAGGACTTGGTTGTGTGCCTCTCATCCTCCCCTAGGTGGGGGTAAGAGGCCTTATCACAACCAAGCCCTCACAGTACCCCCCCCCCCCTAAGGTGCGGACTCCCGATCGCACACATACGATCCCCCCTCTCCTGAAAGAAAAAATGTCCAAAACTAGGGGGGACATGGCGGGGTACTGAGGTGGTTGCTGGTGGGGGCTCCGGTTCCGGTTCCGGGCGTGGCACAGGCTGTGAGAGTAGCTTTCCTCCTACCTCTCCGTTGCACGCCCGGTCCCGTCCGGACCCCGGCGCGGTTGTTCCCCCCTCAGTACTCCCCCCATTCACCAAGTCCTGTCTGGACCCTGGTGCGGGAGCCCTCGACCCTGGAGAGGGGCTGACAACCGGCCCCGGACTGGGCACCAGTGGAGCGGGCTGCTCCGGCACTGGAGCGACGCAGATGACCGGCCCCGGACTGGGCACCGGTGGAGCGGACTGCTCCGGCACTGGAGCGGCGCAGACGACCGGCCCCGGACTGGGCACCGGTGGAACGGACTGCTCCGGCACTGGAGCGACGCAGACGACCGGCCCCGGACTGGGCACCGGTGGAGCGGACTGCTCCGGCACTGGAGCGAAGCAGACGACCGGCCCTGGACTGGGCACCGGTGGAGGAGGCTCCAGGCCTTGAGCTGTGGCTGGAGGCTCCGGGCTGCTGACCTTCGCTGGAGGTGGCGGGGCGCTGACCTTCGCTGGAGGCCTCGGGCTGCTGACCTTCGCTGGAGGCCTCGGGCTGCTGACCTTCGCTGGAGGCCTCGGGCTGCTGACCTTCGCTGGAGGCCTCGGGCTGCTGACCTTCGCTGGAGGCCTCGGGCTGCTGACCTTCGCTGGAGGCCTCGGGCTGCTGACCTTCGCCGGAGGCCTCGGGCTGCTGACCTTCGCCGGAGGTCTCGGGCTGCTGACCTTAGCCGGAGGTGTCGGGCAGCTGGCCTTCACCGGAGACCTCGGGCAGTTGACTCTCACCGGAGGTCTCGGGTTGGACGCCGTGCCCACCCTGGGCACCGACGCAGAGGTGGTCTTCAGCCCTGCAGCTGGTCTGGCTGTCGGCCCCAGACTGGGCACCGACACGCTATGGAGCTCCTGCTCCACAGCGGGGCTGAACGTCGTGCCCACCCTGGGCACCGACGCAGAGATGGTTTCCAGCCCTCTGGTGGGGCTGGCTGTCGGCCCCAGACTGGGCACCGACACGCTATGGAGCTCCTGCTCCACAGCGGGGCTGAACGTCGTGCCCACCCTGGGCACCGACGCGGAGATGGTTTCCAGCCCTGTGGTTGGGCTGGCTGTCGGCCCCAGACTGGGCACCGACACGCTATGGAGCTCCTGCTCCACAGCGGGGCTGAACGTCGTGCCCACCCTGGGCACCGACGCGGAGATGGTTTCCAGCCCTGTGGTTGGGCTGGCTGTCGGCCCCAGACTGGGCACCGACACGCTATGGAGCTCCTGCTCCACAGCGGGGCTGAACGTCGTGCCCACCCTGGGCACCGACGCAGAGAGGGTTTCCAGCCCTGTGGTTGGGCTGGCGACCGTCGTTGTAGCCTCCGTGCGAGGAGTAGGCACGGGGCGTACAGGACTGGGGAAACGCACCAGTGGTCTGATGCGAGGCGCTGGCACGGGTCGCGCCGGGCTGGGGAAACGCACCGTTTGGCTAGTGCGTGGAGCAGGCGCGGGCCGTACCGGGCTGGGGAAACGCACCATAGGGCTGGTGCGTGGAGCTGGCACGGGTCGCGCCGGGCTGGGGAAACGCACCGTTTGGCTGGTGCGTGGAGCAGGCGCGGGCCGTACCGGGCTGGGGAAACGCACCGTTGGGTTGGTGCGTTTAGCTGGTACGGGACGCACCGGGCTAGTGTTGCGCACCGATGGTTTGGTGCGCAGAGTCGGTCTCCTCCTCCTCCGACTCTGGACCGGCGCTGGAGGCACCGGACTGGGAACTGGCGCTGGAGCACGACTGTCCCTGTCGTGCCTACTCCACCGCCAATCCCCATCCTGTGAGGGTTCCTCCGGGAACCCCCACGAGTGAGGGAACAGAAGCACATCGTCGTCGTCTTCCTCCGACTCCTCCCTGTACTCCTGCTCCCATGGCTGTAGGGGCTCCTCCTGGAACCCCCACGAGTGCAGTGGTCGGGGCTCTTCTTCCTCGATCCCCGACCACCCCCATAGCCCCCCCCCCAAAATCAGCTTGAGGGGTTTTCTGGGCTCCAGACTGGTCCTCAGTTCTAGCCCGGTGACGTGTCCTCCGTCGTCGGCGCCTCGACTGCTCCGGACCCCAGCCTTCCTCCACCGAACGATAATAGGAGTGTTCCTCCTCGGTAATTTTTCCCATACCGAGGAGGATATCTCCTAAAGTCAAGCTCCTTTGCGTCCCAGGGTGGTGGATCATTCTGTCACGGTGCGTAGTATTAATGGGACGGTAAACGGAGCGCTGGTGCAGTGTCATCCTTTTATTATTTTGGAGTTGTTCTCACGAAGCACAAAAATATAAAAGGAGAGTGAAAACAAAAAACAATCTACAAACAAAACACAGTGACTTACTTTGAATGTTGCAGGCAGTGCAGACAGACAAACGAACAATGATCCACACACAGGTGGCTGTGTGTGGAGTCTAAATACTATCCCCAATCAGAGACAACGCTATACAGCTGTCTCTGATTGGGGATGATAATCTCCCTAATAGGAGTGTGAGGACTTGGTTGTGTGCCTCTCATCCTCCCCTAGGTGGGGGTAAGAGGCCTTATCACAACCAAGCCCTCACAGAACTACTGAAAACACTACAGAGATTTAAATTTAGTTCAACAACCACCAAGAGACTGTAAAATGTAGTTAATTTACTAGTTGAACTACATGTAGTTCACTACTCCCCAACACTGAATATTGATGTCTAGTTGGTCTAGAACTATATTCTAGTTAGGTGACTATAGCCTGACATATCATTAGTGTCAATAGCCACAAGGAAAATATGAATGAACAAAGTATATACAGTAGGCCTATGTATATTCTGTTGACAGTGATTCTGGTGGGATGTCCCTTTTAAAAATTCAAAATTAAGACATACTTTCACACTCTTTTAGAACAAAAATGTTTTGAATGTAATGTTTCAATACAAAAACAACCAAAATGGTGGTGACCATTAAAGTAGAGTGGGTTCTGTGCTGCTTGTCATAAGAGTGAGTGAAAACTCAGGGACTCAGAAGTTGAAAAGACTCAACAGAAACCGCCTGCTAAGAGAGCAGTCTGAGAGGAGAGAGACACAGTAAACACACAGGCACGCCCACATACAAAAGAGACATTCTTTCCCCCTTCTCCAACCTGCCAAAAATATACCCAGTCACTCCTCTAATCTTGTTCAAAATCAAATTCAATGGAATTAGATGAATTGAGAGTCACAGTAAAGCCCAAATAAATCACAATGTGCAGTAAACGTTACGGAAACCTTCTCATTATTTCCAACTCTTTCCTACCCTCCCTCTACCTCTACACTGAGCGTACAAAACATTAACCCCCCCCGCCAGCTTGTCACAACACAACTCAATTTATTTTTGATTTCTTCACTATTATTCTAAAATGTAGAAAATAGTGAAAATAAAGAAAAACTACAAACTTTTGACTGGTACTGTATTTGCTAGACAAAAATATATATTTGAATCATAAAACATCAATCTGTTATCACATATATGGCGAGAAAACACGTGATTACAGGTTAGATAGTGAGGGACATAAAACTGAGTTAAACTATTACCATTCAAAAGAGTGAATCAGGTTAAGGGAGAGTTGAGAGAGTGCGTACATTCTGTTTCTCCTGGAACACTGAACTGTACAGTGAGCGGCGTGGGTTCTTTGTAAACATGTATATATTTACAGCTTGCTGTGAGTCGGCATCTACTAGGAACGTTCCATTCCATATCCCTGTTCTGACGGCATGGCAACAAGCTAGGTATATTCAATAAAACATATCACCCAGTTCACAGAGATCAGTCTCAATTCACAAGGGTTGCTATCGGTGTATGCTGGTTTTCTCCTCTTACCTGGTACTTCATCATCATACATTGACCAGACTGGTCAGTTCACCTGCTTTACCAAGTTTTAAAAACAAGGAATAAACAGAAGCAGATAATGCAGTATTTGAGAGCCAGGGGTAGAGACCCCTAAATCCAGATTGACTTTTTCAGTTTGTGGATTTAAAGAATTTCCGAAATACCAATTCAAATGGTTTAAGTCACTGTTAATGGTTAATAATAACAACAACAACAACAGTGTAGCTACAATTGCCACCTTAAAACAATGACGCAAAACTGTGTTTTCTGTTTGTCTCAGAAGGTTTCTCTTGGTGATTACCAGTATCGTAGCTATAAGCCACCTCCACGGCACAATATGTTTTGTGTTTTTTTGTCCGATAAGAGGTGTTGGTTAGTACCAAGAACACATGTTGTGGTCAAGCTTAAACCTCTGAATTAGCACTTTAATCGAAAATAGAAAAATAGGCAAACGTCACTGAGATCACAAACACAATGCCATAAACAATAACAACCGAGAACAACACTTATTAGACGCCCCGGGGATTGTATTTAATCTGTTCTGACGTGAGAGTGTGTGTGGGGGGGGGGGGGGGGGGGGGGTGGTACCCCACACATCTAAATATTATGAAACCAATCAGGGCAGCTGAGCCTGGGGGTCAGGGGGGTTAAATGGGGTGGTGAGTGGGATCTCATATGACTTTTAGGGGGTTGGGGGGTGGGGGGAGGCTGGGAGATTCAAGTTCAGAGAGCAGGACAACACAGATCAAAGGTAGCTAGTATTTAGCAGGATGATCCAAGGGTTGTCAGATATTTGCTCCCCTGCTTATTGTAAATACACTTATGCTGCTTTTCCACTGTAACACCAGTGTCAGATATTTGCTCCCCTGCTTATTGTAAAGACACCAATGCTGCTTTTCCACTGTAACACCAGTGTCAGATATTTGCTCCCCTGCTTATTGTAAAGTCACTAATGCTGCTTTTCCACTGTAATACCAGTGTCAGATATTTGCTCCCCTGCTTATTGTAAAGTCACTAATGCTGCTTTTCCACTGTAACACCAGTGTCAGATATTTGCTCCCCTGCTTATTGTAAAGACACTAATGCTGCTTTCCACTGTAACACCAGTGTCAGATATTTGCTCCCCTGCTTATTGTAAAGACACTAATGCTGCTTTCCACTGTAACACCAGTGTTACTCTAGTGTATACACCCTCATCTTATACTAGGGAAATTGTGTTTCTATCACGTTTCAGGTAAGACCCAGATGCAGAACTGAGGACCCCGGTCGGAGACGAGAACTGAGGACCCCGGTCGGAGACCATGTCCACCGGGAGTCCATGGATCCGGAAGGCGTGCTGCACCATAAGCTGGGCCGTCTCTTTGGCCGAGGGTAGCTTGGGGAGAAGGATGAAGTAGGAGGCCTTGGAAAACCGGTCGAACACTGTCAGAATGGCGGTGTTTCCCTCAGACGGGGGAAGACCCGTGACTAAGTCCAGGGATATGTGAGACCAGGGACGGTGAGGGACGGGCAGTGGTTGAAGAAGACCAGCCGGAGCTTGCCGAGGAGTCTTGTTCTGTGCACAAACCATGCAGGCAGCGATGAACAGCGTTGTCGCACAGGGCCAGGGTCCGACAGGAACCCGGGTGGCAGGCAAGCCTGGAGGAGAGGAGACCGAGGAGTGGACAGCGTCAGGCACAAACATCCGGTTATCTGGATGTTTGTGCCTGCGACGCCCAGGGTTTGGCTGGGACTGCTGCGCCTCCCGGACCTGCTTCCCTATACCCCAATGAGACAGGGCATCCGGCTTGACATTCTTTTATCCCGGCCGGTATGAGAGGGAAAAGCGGCCCAGGCTCCACGAGGGTGCAAAAGGGGGCGATGCCTCCTCAGTTTTGTATCCCTATTCTGTCCCACAATCTGCACCCATATGTACAGCATACATAGTCTACGCTAATCACAGAGGCAAAGCCGCCGAGCACAGCCGCACAGGCACCTGCGCAACTGTCTTGCAGCATGGTGACATAGGAAGGTAACCAACCAGAGGGGGGGCCTGCAGCCGCCCAGACCGAACCTAGCAGGGCTTGTATTATTTTGTAAATGCGTGGCATGTCAGAAATAGGAGAAGACGTGATTTACTTTACTGGCGATGCGACCAAGTCTACTGCTTGATTTCTGTGATGTGATTGAATTGGAACTGTTTGGTTTATAATACAATCGGATTGTTTTTAATGTTGTCTTATAAGGTAGAAGAGGTTCTTTGCATTGATGAGGGTGGGCAGACTTTGACCAATGGTTGAGTAACGATTTAGCTATAGTGTTGCCATAAACAACTCGTTGCTATGGAATACTAATTTCTCTGTTATAAGCAGTGTAGTATTGTGGGAAGACAGCTTGGTAACTGTGTCCAAGCCGTGGTAGTGCATTGTACATTTTTGTTTGCTTTCCGTGATTGGAAATGCATTGTATTGGCATGGGCAAGTGTTATTACGGTAATTAGCAACTGTTTTGCATTGCTTTGATGGGTATTCTGCATGTTCCTCCCCCTCCAGACAGTGCCTCCATTCCTCCAATGCCATCTTCACCGCGAGAAGCTCCCAATTCCCCACATCGTAGTTCTTCTCCGTGGCATTGAGGCGGTGGGAGAAGAAGGCGCAGGGATGTAGCTTAAGGTCCAGGGCAGAATGCTGGGACAGGACAGCCCCCGACATCAGAAGCATCGGCCCACCACGAACTGACGGGAAGGGTCAGGATGAACCAAGATGGGAGCAGTGGTGAAGGGGTGTTTGAGGTCCCGGAACGCCCGGTCAGCATCAGGGGACCACATGAACGGAGCCTTGGGAGAGGTGAGAGCTGACAGGGGGAAAGCCAGGGTGCTGTCACTCCAGATAAAGCGGCAATAAAAGTTGGCGAACCCCATGACCCGTTGCAGCTGCACCCTGGACATAGGCTGGGGCCAATCCACCACCGCTCTCACCTTCCCGGGATCCATCTGGACACTCCCAGCTGAGATTATGTAACCCTTACAAACAGCTGATTCTTCAGGAGGCGATGAAGAACCTGTCGGACGGGGAGCACGTGTTCTTGGGGGGAGCGGGAGAAGACTATGTAGACGTCTACATTGATGTGTCATCAATGTAGACGAAGACGAACCGGTTCAACATGTCGCGTAGAACATCATTTACCACAGCAGGGGCGTTGGTAAGGCCAAATGGCATGACCAGATACTCGTAGTGGCCGCTGGCCGTGTTGAAGGCGGTCTTCCACTCGTCCCCCTCCCGTATCCACACCAGTTGGTAGGCGTTCCGTAGGTCCAGCTTGGAAAACACGGTAGTCCGCTAGAGCTCGAAGGCCGAGGAGATAGTGGTAGCGGGTAGTGGTTCCTCACCGTTATGTCATTGAGTCCCCGCTAGTCGATGCATTGGCGGGAGAGGAAGAAGGACGGATAAATCCTGCAGTTAGGGAGTCCCCAATGTAGGTCTCAATAGCCTTGGTCTCCGGTCCCGACAGAGAGTACAGTCGTCCCTTGGGCGGAGTAGTGCTAGGGTGAAGGTCAATCCCACAGTCATATGGTCAGTGCGGCGGAAGCGAAGTGGCCCCGGACTTGCTGAACACCTCCCAGAGGTCCTGGTACTCCGCAGGAATGGCGAAGAGGTCCAGGGCAACTTCCGAGCCCCGGGACAGGTTGCGCTGACTTCAGGCAATGGGCGTTGCAGAACGGGCTCCAACTCATGATGGCACCAGTAGACCAGTCAAAGAGGGGATTGTGTCGCTGGAGCCAGGAGAATCCCAATACCATGGGAATCTGAGGAGACTTAATGAGCAGAAATTGGATAGTCTCGCTGTGGTTCCCCGACACCCGTAGGTTGATGGGAGTGGTGTTGTGGGTGACCCGACCTATAGAGCACCCATCCAGCGCTCAAAAAAAAAGCTCTCATCGTCCAAAAAGCTCTCATCGGTCCCAGAGTCAATGAGGATCCGGAGAAATTTCGACTGCAGAAAGGTTCACCATATGGCCCACCAGAGTACTCCCTCCTACCGGTGAACCTGGTCATTTAACGGACAATAGGACACAAAATGACCACGAGTCCCGCAATACAGGCAACTCTTAGTGTTAAGCCTGTATCGCCGTTCAGCTGGAGACAACCCAGCTCTGCCTAGTTGCATAGGCTCGGCGACTCTCGGGAGACATCGGGTAGCCTCTGGTTCTCTCGGCAACGGGGCCGCCGGGGACTTCCGGGATGCCTCGGCGGGGAGGTGGAATCTTTTGACGGACGAGCGAAATCGGATTTCCTCTCCCTTCGTCGTTCCCGTAGTCACCCATCAATCCTGATGGTCAAGGCGATGAGGGAATCGAGCTCTGTCGGTAATTCCCTGGCTGTAAGCTCATCCTTGACCTCCTCCGAGACTCTGTGCAGGAAGTCCGGGGAGCCTCTCTCCCGGAGAATGGGGCATCAAAAACCTTCTTTACCTCTCCCACAAACTCCTTCAGACTGATGCATATGAATGAATGGTCAACACTGGGAAAACTAGGAAATAGGAACAATCGAGAAACAGGAGCAGAGGGAAAAACGCTGGTAAGTTTGACGAAACAAAACGAACTGGCAACAGACAAACAGAGAACACAGGTATAAATACACAGGGGATAATGAGGAAGATCGGGACACCTGGAGGGGGGTGGAGACAGGTGAAACAAATCAGGGTGTGACAGTTTCCATAGCTAGGGCTGACAGTGTGGACTTGTGAAGAGCATAGCCAAAAGGCCGTGCAGATGGCGATATTGAGTCGTTTCATCTTACCGTCCAAAGAGAGTGCACTTAGCTGACTATACACTTCTATCCCCATGTGGACTGGCTCTAGATGGTGGTGGAAAATGGTGTTTCATAAAGAAAGTATGCATATTTTCCCAGTTTTTTTCCCAGCCTTCTCGCCGTACAATTGAGTTAAGGAGGAAATCGACACCTTTGCAGCCTGAATGGAGAATGTTTTATATACTAACCAGTCCACAGGGGTAAAAATGTTTAGCCGGCTGCATGTACTCCCTTTGGATAGTAAGAAGAAATGACTCAATATCGTAATCTGCCAGCCTTTGAAGGGAAAGGAAAGGGGGGATTATAGTCAGTTTTACAACTGAATGCATTCAACTGAATGTCTTCCTCATTTAACCAAACCCCTCTGAATCAGAGAGGTGCCTTAATGAAGAGCAGAAACAACAACCTCTGTATAATCAAAACAGTTGCTTTGTGAGAAGATGTTGAACTTCACAGTTAGCCATTGTTATGTAAAGGACAGCTGAAAAGTATCAGTGGCCCCAAAAGTGAGAGCAGGTCCTCTGGAGCCACGACACAGGTGCCAGCCTGCAGACATGAAACACAAAAGTCTGAGCCTTTTGGGTAAAACTCTGGAGTAAATTCTGTATGGAAATGTAACATAAGACAAGTCAATAATGCAGTAGCTTTACAAACAGAGGTGTTTTTCTATGCAGGAACCATGAGCTTAAGTTAGCCTATACTGAGCACCTGTTTGTACAGCACAATTAATAACAAGTGTGCTGATGACGCATAGCCTACACACCAAATGGGAGTAGGGGGCATAATCTACATAATGTAAACAGAATAAAGCTAAGGGGGCAATTAAGTCAATGAAATTAAATGAAATAAATTGTATTAAATCTAGTCGAGTTGCTCCAGTAGGTCTATATGTAACATCCCCAGACCGGAAGTGTCTGGTGAGACTATTACTATTTTTCACGGGAGAAATACATTATTTTATTATAATAAAGAAATTGCCAGACGGTGGCAGCATTTCAGGCTTCTACGCGCAGTAGACGCTCCTGACGCAAGTAAATAGAACCCAAAGCGGCACAGATCTCATCCATGTCATCACTATCCCCATTTAAATACCTATACTCCAACTTAAACCTGATGCCCTCGCTATGACAAGCGATTTAAATGATTTGTTGAAAAACGATCTATATGCATTAGATATGTGTGCATAAAAACACAATTATCACAATTATCCATTTGGAAGATAAATTCAGAAAATTGCAGGCTTGTTGATGAACCAAAAGTATAAAGTATAAATAATATAGAGGTCGGATACGCAGCGGACTGCTAGACAGGGACAGGGATACTCAAGCGCGCAAAATATATCATAACGCACGATTATTTAGCAAGAGGGGCGACGCTTATTTAGCAAGTGGGGCGACGCTTATTTAGCAAGTGGGGCGCTCCATGACATGAGGGTGTTTACAATTGTACAGCTTTATGTACTATGCACTGCAGCATCACAACAATATGAATGGTGCTCAGCTACATATTGTGCATTTGATGAAGAATAAACGTTCACAGTCTCCCACAATATAAATGGTAGGCCTATTGTATTTCCACAGCAAAAAAACAAAAAACAAATGTAAAACTTTATATATAGAAGGATATGCGCGTATCTGCCAAAATGATCAGAGTTCAATGTAACAACACCTAGCCTATTTCTGCTATGTAGAATGCCTGCATTTGCACACTCGCGCAGTTATTACATCGTTACAATGTAGCGGAAGGGAGTCGTTAATTGGCTATTTTGATACATGTAGCCTACGTTACAGTGATATCTGCTGTACTGTACATGGAAAGTAGAACTGGCAGTATAGGAGGCGGGTTTAAAAGAACGAGAGAGGAGGGATTTGGCTGCTGTGTGTCAGGACACGTTTACTAGCTGTTCGTCTGTTCCACCAATGAGCCCAATGAGCTGGGCTGAATTGGCTAGATTGACAGGCACGCCTCTTCAAGGTTGCGCCGCCTTTTATGACTGTGTACTCATCTTCCCTTTTTTACTGCAAGCCAAAGCTGGATGTAATAACGTCAGATGTTGTTTTTCCTCTCGAGCGCAGTCACCGTGGTGTTATGTGTTGCTTAACTGTTGCAGACAGCGCATGGGAATACCGGTGTCGGGTAACGGAATAATCAAGCGGATTTAAATTCGTTTTTTTTTGTATGTGCTTTGGAAAACAACTTCTCTAAAAGTAAGTGAAGCGTGCGCATCAGAATGGCGAGTCCGCCAACGAATGGAGGACACTTGTTGTCTAATGTGACCAATAACAGTAATGACATTAAGAAATGTGGATATCTAAAGAAACAGAAGCATGGACACAGACGTTTTTTCGTGTTGAGGGAAATCAGCGAGAGCTTTCCTGCCCGGCTGGAATACTACGAGAGCGAGAAGAAGTGGAAAAACAAGTCGGCTGCTAAAAGGGTGATACTGCTGGACTCCTGTCTTTGCATAAACAAGCGAGCGGACTCCAAGCACAAACACCTCATAGCCTTTTACACCAAGGACGAATACTTTGCAGTGGCAGCCGAAAACGAGCAAGAGCAGGAGAGCTGGTTTCGAGTGTTGTCGGATTTGATCAAAGAGGGGAAAGTCTATGACAGCCCCGCGTCTAATTCCACCTCCTCTCTTTTCGGTTTCGAGGAGGCGAATTACGGTATGATCACACCGGCCACTGCCGTTTACAAGGAGGTATGGCAAGTGAATTTGAAATCCAGAGGACTGGGTCAAGCAAAACATTTGACAGGGGTATTTAGGCTGTGTTTATCCAGTCGGACTATCAGCTTTGTGAAACTGAACTCGGAGGTTGCGGCTGTCAGTTTACAGCTCATGAATATCCGGAGATGTGGCCACTCCGACAGCTTTTTCTTCATCGAGGTTGGTAGGTCGGCTGTCACTGGCCCGGGTGAGCTCTGGATGCAGGTGGACGACTCGGTGGTTGCGCAAAACATCCACGAGACCATCCTGGAGGCGATGAAAGCCATGAAAGAGCTGTCAGAATTCAGACCGCGCAGTAAGAGTCAGTCAGCTAGCACCAACCCGGTTTCCGTGCCCACACGACGCAACTTGAACAATCTGCCCCCAAGTCAGACAGGGTTGGTGAGGAGGTCGAGAACAAACAGCATAATGGCCACACCCCCAATGAGCAAGTTCACATCCTGTCGGATAAGGACGGCCAGTGAGGGGGATGGCAGCATGGTCAGGCCAGTGTCTATGTCAATATCTATGAGCGAGAGCCCCACCAGTCCCCTCTCCAACGGGAACCCCCTGAGCCGGTCCAATACGCTGTCCAGCGGCCGCACCTGCCGGATACTGGAGTCCAGCCTCCAGCACAGCCGCTCCATGCCCGTCTCCAACTCCCCTCCCTCAGTCTGCAGTTCCATCAGCCTCTCCCCCATGGGTGGGACCCTCCCCACCCCTGATGCAGTCCAACGCCCCTTCAGCTGCAGTGCCTCTATCTCAGGTTCCCTCAGTGACGCAAGCTTCATGCTATGCGACGAGTACGGCTCCAGCCCAGGCGACACCTCCAGTCTCCTACCCCTCACCAGGAGTGACACCCACGACTCCCTCTCCAGCACTCCCCCCTCCCGGGAGGCCACCGACCTGTATGGCTACATGGTTATGGACAGGACGAATGGCCAACGGCGGGTGTGCCGGGAGGAGGGCCTGGCATTGGAGAAGGCGTACAGGAAGAGGACATACTCCCTCACCACACCACGCCAACAGAGGATAACCGCCCAACTGTCCTCTGCCTCGTTGGATGAGTACACCCTAATGCGGGCTGCCAACCACACCAACAGCGGGCACCATTCTGGGCACAGCTCCATCTCCGCCTCCCCAAAGGTGTCCTACCCTGAAGACTATGGCGATGTGGAGATCGGGTCCCTTAGGGAATCCAACGGTAACCTGGGAGGGGAGGATGGCTATATGCCTATGATGGCGGGCATGGCAGCGCCGCCCGGGGGTAACAACAGCAAGGCAGACACTTACATGGCCATGAGCCCCATGTGTGTCTCGGCTCCCAAGCAGATCATCAACCCCTTGGCCCAAAACCACCAGGCCGGGGGCGGCTACCGGACCAACTCACCCAGCAGCGGAGGCTCCTTGGAGGACAGTGGCTACATGAGGATGTGGTGCGGCTCCAAGTCGTCCATTGAAAGCCCTGACAGCCGCTCGACCTACATGAACATGTCCCCTCGCAACGCCACCTACACCTCCTCGCAGACCCCCCCGGACTACTTCCTGGAGCAGCTTCCGGGTGGTGAGCCTTCCATCTACTCCGCAGACTCCCTGCCGCACCCCACCATACCCCACCAGGCGTCCAAGGAGGCGGGGGACACTGGCGACCAGTACGTCCTGATGAGCCCCCATGGCCATCAGCCGCTAGGTGTTGAGTCAGATGGCTACTACTCAGGGATGAACAATGCGGCCCCGCTCAACTCCTCCTCGGTGCCCTCGCCCATCAGACAGAGCCAGGGGACTGAGAGCCTGACGTCCCACCGAGGGAGGATGGGGCGACCCAACCGGCTGTCTCTGGACAGCTTTAGGATCCTGCCCAGCATGAACAAGCACCTCTTGCCCGGGGAACCCAGGAGCCCGGGCGAGTATATCAACATAGACTTCAGTGAGAGCACCAAGTACTCCAGTAAGAGTCAGGAGTCTTCTCTGGGCTCCAGCGGCTGCCAGCGTAGGTCCCCTCTCTCCGACTACATGAACTTGCACCACGTCATCTCGCACTCACCCAAGGCCGGAGACACCCCTGCCGGACGGTTGGACACGGTCCCCGAGTCATCCCTGAGCCCTTGTCCGGATGGGGAGGTCGTGTACCATCTCAGATCGAATAAAGATTCCAAGTGCCCCCAGAGAGGCAAGGATGAGTATACCGAGATGACATTTGGACTTGGAATGGCCAACATGCCTCCCCAGTTTGTCCCTCAGAACTCAGCAAGGTACAGTACACTCAGTACTCCAGCCATAATGTCAGCTGCAATTACATTATTCAGCAACGTTCTTTGGCTAGTTATAGACAAGCATCTCAAGCTATGAATAGAATTAATAGATTCCCCTGGCACGGCAGACACATTGTAGATGGATTGAGTTCATGATAAGGATGACACATTTTGGCTGTTTTGTAATAGACCATGTATTGTAATACATATTAACTCTATGTTTTATTGTCTTCGATTAACTTCAGCCCCAGTGCCAGAGAGAAGAGGCTATCCCTGGGTGAGCAGGGCCTCCCGGGGGGCATTGGGGTGTTCCTCCTTGGCGCCGCCACGCCCGTGGACCCTGACAGGGCCGCCAAGGTGATCCGGGCCAACCCCCATGGGCGCAGGCGGCACAGCTCTGAAACCTTCTCCTCCACGGCTACCTTCACTCCCGTGTTCCCCTCGTTCGCCCATGGGGACGCCAAGCGCCACAGCTCGGTGGAGAACCTGTCGGTGCGGAGCAGCGAGGGCTCGGACGAGGATTGTGGCAGCCCCATGAGTAGAGAGACCTCTGCTGGCTTCCAGAATGGACTGAACTACATGGCCCTGAACCTGATGGAGAACCGGGACCGGGACCTGGAGGGACCTTGTTGCAAAGACCTGACCACGGTCAGCTTTAAGCCGGCCAGCAGCTGTAAGAGAGGCCTCCGTGGATTACATGTCACGCCGTATGTCTGTTTGGGGTTCAAGGAGACGGCCACCGCTGTCAAAGGTGAGTGATGTTCCTTTTTGTTTGTGTGTGCGTTTAGTAGCTGGCTGGCTTTAGCTGCCCATTTCATGTCTGGTCAGAGTTTGTAAAGGTAGGGTTAGGGTTAGAAGTCTGCAGTGGTCATATACTTATGGCAAAGGTGCTGAAAACAACTTTCACTGACTCTGTCCATACTTTATGGGAAGAAAACATTGTTAATTAAATCAACACATTTTTAGACCTAATTTAAATGTTTGTTGACTGACTGCTTTAGAGACTATACTTTGATTCTATGTTTGGGGTGAAAAATGTGTCCAGCTCTGGTGATCATGGACATTTTAGTTTATGGCTTCTCATTTAAACTGGAGGGTGATGTCACTGTCAACAACGATAAGAGGAAAACTGGCATTTACAGTTGAAGTCGGAAGGTTACATACACTTAGGTTGAAGTCATTAAAACACATTTTTCAACCACTCCACAGATTTCATGTTAACAAACTATAGTTTTGGCAAGTCGGTTAGGACATCTACTTTGTGCATGACACAAGTAATTCTTCCAACAATTGTTTACAGACAGATTATTTCACTTATAATTCACTATATCACAATTCCAGTGGGTCAGAAGTTTACATACACTAAGTTGACTGTGCCTTTAAACAGCTTGTAAAATTCCAGAAAATGATGTCATGGCTTTAGAAGCTTCTGATAGGCTAGCTGACATCATTTGATTCAATTTGAGGTGTACCTGTGGATGTATTTCAAGGCCTACCTGCACTTCACAAAATAGATGGCATCATGAGGAAGGAAAATGATGTGGATATATTGAAGCAACATTTCAAGACATTAGTCAGGGAGTTAAAGCTTGGTCGCAAATGGGTCTTCCAAATGGACAATGACCACAAGCATACTTCCAAAGTTGTGGCAAAATGGCTTAAGGACAACAAAGTCAAGGTATTGGAGTGGCCATCACAAAGCCCTGACCTCAATCCTATAGAGAATTTGTGGGCAGAACTGAAAAATCGTGTGCGAGCAAGGAGGCTTACAAACCTGACTCAGTTACACCAGTTCTGTCAGGAGGAATGGGCCAAAATTCACCCAACTTATTGTGGGAAGCTTGTGGAAGGCTACCCGAAACGTTTGACCCAAGTTAAACAATTTAAAGGCAATGCTACCAAATACTAATTGAGTGTATGTAAACTTCTGACCCACTGGGAATGTGATGAAAGAAATAAAAGCTGAAATAAATAATTCTCTCTACTATTATTCTGACCTGAGACAGGGACATTTTACTAGGATTAAATGTCAGGAATTGTCAAAAACGGAGTTTAAATGTATTTGGCTAAGGTGTATGTAAACTTCCGACTTCAACCATTGCATAAGAGGAAAAAACTGAATGGACTGGCAATGAGCTAAAAATGTTAAGTTAGTACTGTATAGGCCCCCTCCTACTACTGTTCAGCTTGTTATTCTGCCATGTGTATTGCGATAGACGAGATCATGAAAAACACATGAGTGGAAAAACATCTTTCGAAACGGACACGTTGAGATTATTTGCTGTGGCGCCCTTGGATTTCGACTGCACAAAATTAGATTGTTCTGTTTACCACCGAAGATGTGTAGGTGGTACATGAATTCAAAACGGACCTGCAGCGTGACGAATGTTGGACTTTTGAAACCACTGAAGTAAACAAGTGGTGTGTGGGTGCGTAGGCACCATGACACTGCAGGACATAATGCAGCATCGTTGGCGTTACGCGCTTCCTTCTCCAAATATATATATAAATATAACATCAAAATATATTTTGGGCACCAGCCGTCTTATAAAACAAGTGAGAATTGATTATTCTCTGTGGCATACTCATTATATTAGAAAAGGCACACGAGTGAATATGGTTGATCGAATTACACTCTGAAATTACGCACATTGCGCAGGCGGACAGTTTGCATGAACATGGACAGTGAAATAACGACATTTTAGATTCATGTTGATGTAAAGGCTGAATCTTGGTTTGTTAACATTAAACTTACATTGATCTTCTATTGACAAGCATGTTTATAACAATTATCATTGCATTACATGTTTAGCACATATGCAAATAGCCACAGGATGGTTTTTCAATACCGTCAATACTGTTAACTATTTATTTGAATTTTAATACATATTTGTAGCTACTTTTTAAGTAAATACCTGTAGTCAACTTGTGCAAGTATGTGATAGTCCCCAGTCACGTGGTGTTTGTTTACAAGCACACAACAACCAGAGACTGGAGCCTGTTGTGCAGCACGTGCCAGGTGATCTAATAACAGTATGGAATTCATGACTAAATGTTTGCTAGCTAGATATCTTATGACTACTAATGTCTAAAATCTGGTAAATGCTCTGCAGCTGTGCATTTCGTTTGCTAATTTAGTAGCTAGTTAGCCATTTAGCTGAGTGGTTAGCTTCTTCCAAAATCAAGTATTTGCTTGGTAACAGCAGAGAATCCCCTCCTGTATCAAAAGCCTTGCTAGCTAATATTTGTTTTATACCTGCAGCAAATGGTGTGTAGCATTTTTTAGTTACTTGTATACTTGTATAGTTTAGGACAGAAACTGTACAAAATGTTTGCAATGCGCTCGTTAGCATTCTCTATGGGATTTTACATGTACTTGTTAGCATTGCTAACTTTAGGATTACACATATCCTGGTATGGCACAAGGTCGGTATGACAATCTGTATACCGCCCAAGCCTAATCACCTTTATTATGTATTTTAAATTGTTTACTAGAAAACAACCTCTACTATACTTAAGCAATAAGGCCAGAGGGGGTGTGGTATATGGCCAATATACAACGGCTAAGGGCTGTTCTTAGGCACGACGCAACGCAGATTATACCACAAACCCCTGAGGTGCCTTATTGCAATTATAAACTGCTTATCAATGTAATTAGAGCAGTAAAAATAAATGTTTTGTCATTTCAGCCAATCCGCATCCAGGACCCAAACTACCCAGTTTATAATGACCGTTTAATATACTTCTACTATAATAACACTTTTCACGTTATTCATTCATACAAACACCTCTGCAGAGCTAGTATGCAAATCCTTCAGAGATATGTTTAGAAAAGTGCTGTGAGAACGCTGTACTCAAAGTAGGGATCCAGCTTAAGCAAGCTAGAACATTTTGTCAGTGTTTTTATGACACGTGAGCCCTAGGCACTTCCTTATGCACTGCCTGTTCCTTCCAGGCCTCAGTCAGAAAGGCAGACAGGCAATAAAACGTGCTGCAGCCCCAAGCATGCATCACTAAATCATCCCAGGCAATATCCCAAGTCCATCTCACTGTCCTGGTGTCACTGGTGGCAGTATTCTATAAACAAACCAATGTTCCAGTCTTAGGGGCAAGGCACAGTGTTTTGGCAGTCATTCACTCACTCATTGTACCTTGTAAACATTGGGGTGCAGGAGACTTGTTGACTGGTGAGGTTTTTTTTAGTTGCAATCTCCTTGCGCTGTTATAATTCACAATGACTCTGTGCGTGCGTGCGTGTGTGTGAATGAGAGAGGGAGAGCGTGTGTAACTCTCTCTGTGTGTGTGTGTGTGTGTGTGTGTGCATACAGTGCCTTCAGAGAGAATTAATACCCCTGGACGTATTAAAAAAGTTTTTTTTACAGCCTGAATTCAAAACAGATTTAATTATTTCTTTTTTTCTCACCCATCTAAACACAATGCCCCATAATGACAGTGAAAACATGTTTTTAGATATTTTTGCTAATTATCTAAAAAATGAAATACAGAAATGTCATTTACATAGGTATTGACACCCATGAGTCAATACATGTTAGAATCATCTTTGGCAGGAATTACAGCCGTGAGTCTTTCTGGGTCGAGCGTTGCACACCTGTACAATATTTGCACATTATTCTTTTAAAAATTATTCAAGCTCAAGTTGGTTGTTGATCATAACTGGACATGGCAATTGAAGTATTGCCATAGATTCTCAAGCTGATTTAGCTCTATTCCGTTTCTTTTTATCCTAAAAAACTCCCTAGCCCTTCCCGATGAGAAGCATACCCATAACATGATGTAGCCACCACCATGCTTGAAAATATGAAGAGTGGTACTCAGTGATGTGTTGTGTTGGATTTGCCGCAAAAATAACGCCTCTAGCACTGAGATGCAGTGTCTTAGACCACTGCGCCACTTGGGAACCCCTTTAAGATGCATGTTTTGAAATGTTTTTATTCTGTACAGGCTTCCTTCTTTTCACTCTGTCAGTTAGGTTAGTATTGTGGAGTAACTACAATGTTGTTGATCCATCACAGCCGTTAAACTCTAACTGTTGGCCTCATGGTGAAATCCCTGAGCAGTTTCCTTCCTCTATGGCAAGTTACGAGGGGCGCCTGTATCTTTATATTGACTGGGTGTTGGTGGCTTTAGAAAACCTCCCTGGTCTTTGTGGTTCACTGGTTTGAAATTCACTGCTCAACTGAGGGACCTTACAATTATCTGTAAGTGTGGCGTACAGTGATGGTATTATGTGACTTGTTTATGTACCTTTTGCCATAACAAAGAGGTTGAATACTTATTGACTCAAGACATTTCAGCTTTTCATTTTGTATTAATTAGTAAAAATGTCTATGAACATAATTTAATTTTGACATTATGGGGTATTGTGTGTAGACCAGTGACCCAAAATCTCCATAATAAATTCAGGCTGTAACACAACAAAATGTGGAAAAAGTCAAGGAGTGAATATTTCTGAAGGCACTGTATGTGTGACTACGACACGCTTCTCTTAGCAGAGGTAAGACAGTCAGAGAGATGGAGAGAACAAGAGAGAGGGGAGAAGGAGGAGTTGTGGAGGGGGCGTAGATGGATGCTTTTTCAAAGCATCAAACGAACCCGATCGTGCGGCCCCCCGAACAAGGTGTAAAGCCTCTGCAGCAAATAGAGCTGATCAGTTGTTTACTGAAGTCTGTCCGACCAAAACAACCATCCACGATAGCAAACTGGAGGGGTCAAAGTGCTCCAAGGGGCACTATACAAAATACAAAAGTATTTCTGCCCTGCTAGAGCTGCCCCGGTCAACTGTAAGTGATGTTATTGTGAAGTGGAAACTGTTTTTCATGGTACGGGCTAGGCCCCCTTAGTTCCAGTGAAGGGAAACCTTAACGCTACACCATGAAATGACATTCTAGACAATTCTGTGCTTCCAACTTTGTGGCAACAGTTTGGGGAAGGTCCGTGCACAAAGCGAGGTCCATACAGAAATGGTTTGTTGAGATCGGTGTGGAAGAACTTGACTGGCCTGCACAGAGCCCTGACCTCAACCACATCGAACACCGACTGCGAGCCAGGCCTAATTGCCCAACATCTGCTTGTTAGGTACCAAGTACCAGCCCAGCTCCAGCCCCAGTCATCCCAGGTATTTAGCGCCGCCCCGACACCATGTGCATTCGCCTGGAATGCCACCACAGGGTTGTTTTCGGATAAACGGTGCCCCTCAGACAAACTCCTCCTTCTCTCTCCGTCACTGTCAATCAGTCAAATGACTTGGGACTCGGCGGTGACAGTGTTGACAGATAGATGTTTTGCGTGATTATCAAGAGAGGTCACAGGGACGGTCACTGTCTTTGTTTACTTTCTGCCTCATCAGCAGACCATGGGCACCAACTCTGTTTACCTCAGAGTGTGCTAATAGTGTGCCCTTGCTAACCCTATCACAATGACCTGAGAGTGTGCTAACGTGAACTAACCCCATCTAACCCCATGACCTGGGCGCTCATCCTAGGTGAACAAGGTGTTCAGAGATTAGTAGACGTGGCAGGCAGATCTCCGTCTCTTCCTCTCTGGGGGCTACTAGCCTTTTATCCGGCGTCAGCGGGGGTAAACATCCAGAGTGTTTTTGTGTGCGGACCGACATACACACTCTTCGAGAGGGGAGTGAGTGCTCCTATGAGCGGCACCCGGTGAGTGGTGGCAGATGGCTCTGCATCCGGTAGGAGGGGTTAATGCACCTGCCGTGCACCACTGTCTTCCCCTCCACCGCCACTACCTCCACCTCATTACCGAAGGAACACGAGCATGTAGCACACACGTGGCTGTGTCCCAAATTGCACCCTATATGATGCACTCATTTCTTTACCAGAATGCAATGGAGAATATGGTGCCATTTGGGACGCAGTCAGTGAACAGTGCCTTGCACGCCAGTCAAGGCAGACTAGCACCACCCACTACTATACACTAATGACTGCACACCATCTGCTGCCTCTTGCTGCTGCAGGGGCTAGTCTAATGTCCATCAACCCAGGGAGAGGGAGGGGGAGTGGACGGGGGGAGAGAGGTGGACGGGGGGATGAAGCCGTAGCCAGTAGCTCACACTCTAGCATAGCTCTCTCAGATATCCACCCCATCCTATCCGTGACTGCGAATCCGAGACGTGATTGTTCGTCATCTCCAGAGTGCGTGTTGAATCGGATGTGATGAAAGATCATCGTCGTTGTCAGCATTTGTCAGTCAAGAGACTCTTTCGGTTTAGAACACGCAAATACAGTGGAATAGAATAGTGGAACATCACGCACGTAGCCGGCACGCCAGACGCCCAGTGTGTGTGTGCGGCTTGTTTTGTTTGTTCGTTCTTAGAAGAGGTGATCTGGTTTCTCATGCACAACACACATTCTCCCCTCCCCGTTCTCTTTTTATTTCTCTCTCTCTCTCGCTCCGAGAGCAGAAGTCAGGGAGCATGCTCAATGAGGCTCTGTTTTCGCTTCGAAAGATGAAATGAAAGAGGAGAGAATATTCGAGGCAGGTCGACCCTCCCTCTCCCCCTCGTTTTCTCTTTCTCTCTCTGCTCTCGTTCTTTTCCTCTTTTGGTGTTCTTTTTTTTAATCCTTTTCTTGTAATTATTTTTTGGGGGCTTACTCCCCGCTAACCGCTCTTTTCATGTTTCCCTCTCACTCTGTTTAGTAGCGCACACACACACATCCCCTCCCCCCTCCCAACACACGCACTGCTGTGTCAGAGTTTCCAGCGGGTGGCGGTTGCAGTGCAGACGCTGTGACACGGTGACTAAACTAGGCCGGGATGTTCCCGGCTCCAGATAACCCACGCGGCAGGCGTCGCCAGGCAGCGCTCCCCTACATTTAGCCTCAGCAGCAGCAGCCAGGGTTAGAGATGAGATTACACACTGTGTGGGGCTGGGGATTAGACACCAGGTTGCTCGTTATGGAGGTGGGATGAAAGGGTGTGTGTGCGCATACATACGTACTCTCAATCTCTTGTCGGTCTCTCTTTGCCTTAGACTTACGTAAACACACACCATCTTACAAAACCATTCACCAATTTGCTTCAGTTGTTAGCTGCACTGCAACTCCGGTTCGGCATTGTAAACTGCCGAAGTCCACCGTAGTGGCACGTGTATTATATGTGAATAAGCATTTTATATAGTGTACAATCACTGAACAGCAACATATCAGAGCCTTTGCAGTGAGGTACAAGGGCCTCTTCCCCCAACCACAACCGTGGCCTCTGTAATCAGGTTTGCAGGGCCACTCTGCTCTCTAAGCCCCCACCGCCATCACCGCTGGCCGGGCCCATTCCTGGAAGACCCAGATGGCGTAGAGGAGCTCCACAGCTGGAGGGGGTTTATCCCCCCTACTGCAGTACTCCTAACTCCACTCCTCCCTCCTCAGCCCCTACAAAGCTGCTGCTGCTTGCTTGTCGTGATACCATCCCAAACGCATCGCCCCGCTGATCTAGAGACGACGACGTGTGCGTGTCCAATTCCCTTCAGTTCATCTCACATGCAATCAAGTATGGGAAGGTCATGTGGGCACTGTTTTCCTCATTTTATATTCTCCCCCCTCCCTCTGATAGTGGAAGCAGTGACCTGAAGGGACATGGTGTTTTATTCCCTCCCTCTCTCTCTACCCTGGCTAAATATAGTCAATAGGAGATAAATAAGTCATGAGTATGTTGACTAGCCATGTTACCTTGCTAAACGTCAGTCCCCTTATTACCTACATATACCAGCCCAGAATCTCAACTTCCTGCCTCAGAGGGCACTGATCTGCACCGCGCTTCGGTCGTTATAGTCCCTCGATTCTTCACTCTCCGTGATGCGACTCGATCCCCCACTCGAGATTATGTAATTATTGCTGCTAAAGAGAACCCCCAGGGTGGCTAGGCAAAAGCCAATGCTCACAGAGGCTAGCGAGGCTAACATATCTCCCACTCCCCCCCTGTCCTCTGCATGTAATTACAATAGCATTATGGCCGAGGGATTAGGCCATCTGGCTAACAGTCAGGGCTGTGGTCATGGAGCCACTGGCCCCTTTTGGTTTAAATAGCCTTACATCACCCTGTCTTCTCTGTCTGTCTATGAGACCTATTTGAATTGAAAGGAAGTGAATTGGATTGGATTGAGAGCATTTTGGGTTACAAGATTACGACAAGTTTTGTTTTTGATGTTAGAGAAAAGCACTTGTGAAAACACTTGTTATTTCCAAAATGGTCCTCAGACCTATTTCAAGGTAGCTGAATTCTATAGTTGTTGGTCAGAAGGGGGATGCAAATGTGTATCTTCTGAGGACATTGTCTCTGTGTCTGACAGTGACGTGTGTTTCCGTGTTGTTGTTTGTCTCACCAAGCGTACCTAGGAGGGATAGAGCCTCCACAGGGACAATACATCTGACTAATCTGTGTACTACCGTTGAGTGTACAAGACACCTGTACGATTTGCGCCTGTCTGAGTGGACTAATCCGTTGTGGACGCCGTGGGGATGGCACAGTCCATCACTCTAAGACATAGGAACAATGGTGCAACACTAATAAAAATATTATTATTTTATAACAGATGCACTTTCTCCCGCGTTGGATAGCTGTCGCTGTCCACGGTTCTGAAACACATCAGTGCGCTGTTGAATGTTTCTATGTGCATAATAACAGTTAACCTGCATATTGGTGTTTAATTGGAACCTTTTCGTAGACCATGTTGCTATGTGCATAATAACACTTAACCTGCATATTGGTGTTGAATTGGCACCTTTTCCAAGACCATGTTGCTATGTGCATAATAACAGTTAACCAGCATATTGGTGTTGAGAACAATGCGGCGGAGGCAACAGCGGAGTTAGAAAATGAGAAAACAGCATTTGCCTTAGTTGTCTAATCAATATCCTAACTGTTAAATTTGCCTGGCTTTATAAATCATCCATATACACTACCGGTCAAAAGTTCTTTATTTTCTACATTGTAGAATAATAGTGAAGACATCAAAACTATGAAATAACACATGGTAGGAACCAAAAAAAGTGTTAAACAAGAGATTTGAGATTCTTCAAATAGCCACCCTTTGCCTTGATGACAGCTTTGCACACTCTTGGCATTCTCTCAACCAGCTTCACCTGGAATGCTTTTCCAACAGTCTTGAAGGAGTTCCCCCATACTGTATGCTGAGCACTTGTTGGCTGCTTTTCCTTCACTCTGCGGTCTGACTCATCCCAAACCATCTCAATTGGGTTGAGGTCGGGCGATTTTTGGAGGCCAAGTTATCTGATGCAGCACTCCATCACTCTCCTTCTTGGTCAAATAGCCCTTACACAGCCTGGAGGTGTGTTGGGTAATTGTCCTGTTGAAAAACAAACAAAGGAGAGTCCCACTAAACCCAAACCAGATGGGATTGCGTTTCGCTGCAGAATGCTGTAGTAGCCATGCTGGTTAAGTGTGCCTTGAATTCTAAATAAATCACAGACAGTGTCACCATGCTTTAAGGTTGGAAATTCACATGCGTAGATCATCCGTTCACCTACACTGCGTCTCACAAAGACACAGCGGTTGGAACCAAAAATCTCAAATTTGTACTCCGGACCAAAGGACAGATTTCCACCAGTTTAATGTCCATTGCTCATGTTTCTTGGCCCAAGCAAGTCTCTTCTTCTTATTGGTGTCCTTTAGTGGTGGTTTCTTTGCAGCAATTCGACCATGAAGGCTCTGTGAAGCATTTTTTTTGGCTGCAATTTCTGAGGCTGGTAACTGTAATGAACTTATCCTCTGCAGCAGAGATAACTCTGGGTCCTCCTTTCCTGTGGCGGTTCTCATGAGAGCCAGTTTCATCGGAGCACTTGATGGTTTTTGCGACTGCACTTGAAGAAACTTTCAAAGTTCTTGAAATGTTCTGTATTGACTGACCTTCACGTCTTAAAGTAATGATGGACTGTCGTTTCTCTTTGCTTATTTGAGCTGTTCTTAATATAATATGGACTTGGTTGCCTGTTTGAGTGTTTGTTTAAAAGCCTACCGATTTCCATTTTTTTCTCTTTATTTTATGATAATCATTAGAGAGAGAGCGAGAGATAAAAGTTTGCGATCAAATTAAGATCCATCTATAATTCGTATTGTGTTGTTGTGACACACAAACAGGCTCCAAACTTTAATCTCTCCAGGGATGTATGGTAACAGGAGGCAGTTTTACATCTATCTTTCTCCCAATGTCAGATACCAGCGTATCTGGTCTATAACTGTTGTTTTTGTGGTAGCAGTGGAAGCTAAGAACCCTAACTTGAGGTAGTTTGACTAACTAATCATAGAAAATCTGAGAATTTCTAAACTAAATGCAATCTGTACTAACTCAAAGCTCTATGTAATGCAATGATACTTAACTTCTTTCTTTCTTTCTCTCTTTCTTTCAGACTGAACAGGACCGTGGACGATCCATGCCCTCATTTTTCTTGCTCTGAGACAGACAGTCAAACATTGGGGTGGCCGTGACAACCTGCTGCTGTAAATTAACTCGAGAGGTCAGGCTGTGCCTCATGTGACCCCACCAACACCCCCACCATGACCCTCTCCCTCACCCATGGACGCGAATCCTAACACTGGTGCTGTCCCAGAGACGATGTATTAAAAAGGAGACAGGCCAGAGGCTCCTGTATGTGGGGCGGTCTCTGTATGTCTAAAGGCTATATTTCTGGCTCTGTTTATTTGTTTTGAATTCTCCCTGTGGTTTTTGGTTTTGGTTCGTGGACTGTGAGTAGCCTGTCTGTTGACCCACAAGACAGTACATGTAAGGCACAGTATGTGTACTTACACCCTCCTCAAAACATTAGTCAACAACCCCAGTATGCAGATACTATTTATTTGCTTACATGAGTATGGACGGGTCGAAGTGTGTCTAAAAACAGAGACACATAATCGTTTCAGTAACACATTCATTAACAAACCATTTAAAATAATCCAATCCCTACCTCAGAAAGATATTATTTATTTGCTTACATGACAGTGGACGATCCATGGTTTGCTTTACTGAGTAATAAATAGATATATTTAGATTTGTATTTATTTTGGAAGCTGAAAGTTTCATAAAGACCAACCCAAAGCCTTACTGTCTCTACTGTGGTTGTATTTGTACGGCACAACAAAGAAAATCTGATTTATTCTACTAATATTAAAGTTTATTTAATTTTAGTATGTTAACTTTATCATGCCATATGATATTGTCAGGATAATAATATGATACAATTCAAGAGGATTTATTACTAGTTCCAGTTATGAGGTGAGAAATGCATATTAAAGTACATCAATGTAGGAAGGATGTGTACCCGTAAGAGTTATACATGGAATCTGACTTCCTAGTAGTAGTCAGAAACTCCACTAACCCAGGCATTTACTGTATATGCAATACATTACCCATAATCCCTAGTTGTAACCTGATTACATGGTAGAACATCTCAATGATATAGTTATTGGGGTTGAACCAAATGATTTTGGGTTCATGGGGATTGCCACCATCACTGCTCCTGAAAGCACAAGAATTACTTAGTGCCAGGGTCCTGTTCAATAGGCACCAAATGGAAGAAAATGTACTGAAACAAGGAGGGACTACTTGGACTTATAAACATTTGGTGTCCTAATGGACACTATCCAGTTTTCACACCCATTTCTCACAACTTGTTAGATTGTAACACACTAGAGACACATCTGAATGTAGTAGAGTACTTGGTGTAGTAGAAAACGACCATTGAAAAAGAAGTGGGAGGGGAGGGGGAGATATTATCAAACTGGTATTTAATATGTACTAAACTTATCAAATATTTTCTCTGCAATGGCCTTTTTGTGTAGATTATGTAAATAAGAGTTTAACTGAAAAAGGCTGTTGATTTTGAAGAGAGAAACTTAGTCATGTCGCAATGAAATTACTAAACAATATCAAAAAAATATTTTAGAAAACGAAATATGCTTTTGGATTGGAATGTTTGCTTTTACCCCCTCACGGTTACTTGTTAATACGTCTATAGTATTTAAAAAGAGAAATACCTTCAGTATATTTTGTTATCTTTGCCTTGTCAATAACACTTTACCCATATGGCATATGCAATAGTGAAATACATTAACTTAGTTTATAAAGTGGAACCAAATGTACACATTGTGTTGATATATTTGTAACATTTTTCGAAGAAAGGAAACTATTTTGCTCTTTGTATATTTCTTTCTGCCAACTTTTGATTTTTTTTCTGTCACAGGAAATGTGTGTGTGTGTGTGTGTGTGTGTGTGTATATGTATGTATGTGTATATATATATATATAAAACAGTGCTCTCAATTTTTAGTGTATATCTACCGTTTCTTACAGAAGATTTGAAATGTGAACTATACTGAGAGGGCACAGATTGAACATGTCTTCCATTGTACATACTTCATAAAAACTGTTTATTGTGATGCTCTAAAGAGATGCTAATTTAATTCTAAGTAGTTAAGTATCGCTTTTGTTTGTATTGATTGTACAGCAACAGACAACAATAAACAACTTAATTTAAAGAGATTTTACATCTCTCTCTCTCTCTCTCTCTCTCTCTCTCTCTCTCTCATACATACAACACACAAGGTTGTAAACACCCCCCCGCCCCCACCCCACCCCACACACACTCATTTGCACATTTTTCAGTTCACATGTTCGTGCCAGTCTAAACATAGAGCACAGCAGAGGCGTTGAGGACAATCGTTATTGTGAGTACCGCGCTTGACTACAGTCCTTATCCCAATTAACGAAAGAGAAAACAACCCTGTCTCAAAGGATGCCATGACAAAATAGACATAATGAAAACAAAGCATGAATAAAATTAGGAGATAGAGAAAAGGACAGCATCCCAAATGGCACCTTATGCCCTTTATAGTTCACTACTTCTACCATAGGGCTCAGGTAAAAAAAATAGTTCACTACTTCTACCATAGGGCTCAGGTAAAAAAAATAGTTCACTACTTCTACCATAGTGCTCAGGTAAAAAAAATAGTTCACTACTTCTACCATAGGGCTCAGGTAAAAAAAATAGTTCACTACTTCTACCATAGTGCTCAGGTAAAAAAAATAGTTCACTACTTCTACCATAGGGCTCAGGTAAAAAAAATAGTTCACTACTTCTACCATAGGGCTCAGGTAAAAAAAATAGTTCACTACTTCTACCATAGGGCTCAGGTAAAAAAAATAGTTCACTACTTCTACCATAGGGCTCAGGTAAAAAAAATAGTTCACTACTTCTACCATAGGGCTCAGGTAAAAAAAATAGTTCACTACTTCTACCATAGGGCTCAGGTAAAAAAAATAGTTCACTACTTCTACCATAGTGCTCAGGTAAAAAAATAGTTCACTACTTCTACCATAGGGCTCAGGTAAAAAGAATAGTTCACTACTTCTACCATAGGGCTCAGGTAAAAAAAATAGTTCACTACTTCTACCATAGGGCTCAGGTAAAAAAAATAGTTCACTACTTCTACCATAGGGCTCAGGTAAAAAAAATAGTGCCCTCCAAGGTGTTGCTTTCAGATTTAATGCACGCCATAGCTAACATAAAAAATGGCTTGATCAGCCATACTGTTGATTTAATTCATATATTAGATTATGAAATATACATAGTCAAAACGCCAAAGAATTTATACTGTGTTGGCATTCTGCTTTGTTGGCATTCTTCTCTGATCACACTAGGAGGAAAATGTCTCAAATTGCACCATAGGGCTCTGGTCAAAGTAGTGCACTACTCATGATGGGTTGAAAGAGAAAGGAAAAGCCTCCCTCCCATCAGGATATTCCAGGCTTCTAAGTTTAGCTGCCTTTTCCTGCTGCTTGAAAACATTTCTCCTTTTAGAAGGAGACCATAGGAAACTCATATTCAGCAAATAACTTCCTTCCTGGTTAATGTCGACACAGGGCTTAATAGGGCAGCCAGAGAGGGTCAATAGGTCTCTCTCGCTCTCTCTCACACATACAAACACCACAACACACCACTCTCACATCAATATGCCAACTGCTCCAGTTCTCAACCATAGCGCACAGAGTACTCAGCTGTATTGACCTTGAGGAGGCTCTATCCCTCCTAGGTACGCTTGATGGGACAAACGACAACACGCCACTACGAAAAAACACATCACAGAGACGATGTTCAAGATATTCCCGGGCTTCTGAGTATCGTTGACTTTTCCTGCGGCCTGCAAACATTTCCCATTTTAGAAGGAGACCATAGGAAGCTCATGTTCAGCAAATTACTTCCTTCCTGGTTACAGTGTCGGACGTCGGACACAGGGTCTCTCTCTCTCTATCTCTTTCTCTCACTCGCAAACACACACAAACACACACACACACACACACACACACACACACACACACACACACACACACACACACACACACACACACACACACACACACACACACACACACACACATGCAGTACAAGATGACTGGGGCTCAGCAGCAAAAATACAGTCTTATGCAACAACGCCTGTCATATCAAGTACAAAGTGTTCCGTAACCCCACTGAGCTACTGTTCTGTTCCAGTCTCACAGACCCTGTTTCTGGGCATATTTGTTTGGAAGAACAACAGGAAAGAAAGAAAGGATAAGAAAAGAAAGGGGGCCTAGAGTATTCTTTGAGAGAGTCTGTTCAACGTGTTTTGTTGTCCTTTGATAAATACAAGGGTATGACCACTGATGGAGTGTGTTGGGGAAATCATTTCCTCTGATCACTTTATCAGCATCTGGAGGATATGGGAAAACATGACCATTTACCGCTGCTGCACACACACACGCGCACACACACGCACGCACAGACACACACAGACACACACAAAATCCCAACCAAAATAACCAAACTCTTTCTCGGTCTCATTCTCTTTTGCATTCACACCTACGCACCCAGCTGAGAGGAACACAGAAACACAAATAGAACCCCACTTGAAACAACCCCCACAACCCCAGGTGCCTCGGTTTGCTTTTGACCCTGGGGCCCGACTGGAGGTTCCACCACACGACCGAATGTGGTCACAGAGCACCGACCTCCACAAAAGGACCACACCACGACCGCAGAGTGACAGTTACATTCATCCCTTCAAATTAGGGTTCATGTGGGTCCCTTCAAGGTTCCTTCAAGTTATCTCCATCTCCCAACATCTGGTCATGTTAACCACCGCTAAATCAGAGTTTTCCAAACAGTTCCAGACAATTAACCACACATCCACCATCTGTCATCCGCCTTTGAAGAAGCTACGTCTCCCCCCCCCAAAAAAAAAAACTCTCAGGCCTTCAACTTACTCTTGAAAGTTGCAATAGTAGAATGCAATATTCGAACTTTGGAAGTGCATGAGCAGTTTTCCTCATGTCGGTAATAGCAGCTCTTTGAGATTATTTATAAATGTCCAGATCAACATACATCAGTTTACTGTCTAGTTTTAATTTAATTTGGCTGAGTTGTCAACTAATGTGAATATTATGTGAAATCAACAAAAAATGACACCATGTCATAGGATTTAGGTTAAAAGTTGGGTGAAAAAAATACGAAATTTCCATACGTTGATGACGTTTTTCAAATCCAAACAGTTTATCACATTGATTCAACGTCATCACATTGAATTTTTTTGTTGAAATGATGTGGAAACAATGTTTATTCAACCAGTTTTTACCCAGTGGGAAGCCCATATCTTCCCCCAAGCCATAAGACTGCTAAATAGTTAACCAAACAGCTACCTGGACTATCTGCATTGACCCTTTTTGCAGTAACTCTTTAGACTCATCACATATGCTGCTGTGTATTATCTATAAAGTATTATCTCGTCAATTTACCCCTAACTAAATGTACATACAGTGCATATAGTTACCCCTAACTATATGTACATACAGTGCATTCGGAAAGAATTTAGACCCCTTGACCTTTTCTACGATTTGTTACGTTACAGCAGATTAAATCGTTTTTTTCTTCATCAATCTACACACAATACCCCATAATGACAAAGCAAAAACTGTTTTTTAGAAATGTTTGCAAATTTCTTAAAAATAAAAACAGAAATATGACATTTACATAAGTATTCAAAACCTTTACTCAGTACTTTGTTGAAGCAACTTTGGCAACGATTACAGCCTTGAGTCTTCTTGGGTATGACACTACAAACTTGGCACACCTGTATTTGGGGAGTTTCTCCCATTCTTCTCTGCAGATCCTCTCAAGTTCTATCAGGTTGTATGGGGAGCGTCGCTAAAAGCTCTTTTCAGGTCTCTCCAGAGATGTTAGATCAGGTTCAAGTTCGGGCTCTGGCTGGGCCACTCAAGGATATTCAGAGACTTGCCCCGAAGCCACTCCTGCGTTGTCTTGGCTGTGTGCTCAGGGTTGTTTTCCTGTTGGAAGGTGAACCTTTGCCCTAGTTTGAGGTCCTGAGCGCTCTGGAACAGGTTTTCATCAAAGATCTCGCTTTACTTTGCTCCGTTCATCTTTTCCTCGATGCTGACTTGTCTCCCAGTCCCTGCCACTGGAAAACATCCCCACAGCATGATGATGCCAACACCATGCTTCACCGTAGGGATGTTGCCAGGTTTCCTCCAGAGGTGATGCTTTGCATTCAGGCCAAATAGTTCAATCTTGGTTTCATCAGACCAGATAATCTTGTTTCCTTTAGGTGCCTTTTGACAACCTCCAAGTGGGCTGTCATGTGCTTTTTACTGAGGAGTGGGTTCCGTCAGGCCACTCTACCATAAAGGCCTGATTGGTGGTGTTGCAGAGATGGTTGTCCTCCCATTGCCATAGAGGAATTCCGGAGCTCTGTAAGAGTGACTATCAGGTTCTTGGTCACCTCCCTGACCAAGGCCCTTCTCCCCCGATTCCTCAGTTTGGCCAGACAGCAAGCTCAAAGCAGAGTCTACGTGGTTCTAAACTTCTTCCATTTAAGAATGATGGAGGCCTCTGTGTTCTTGGGAACCTTCAATGCTGCAGAAATGTTTTGGTACCCTTCCCCAGATCTGTGCCTCAACACAATTCTGTCTCGGACCTCTAAGAACAATTCCTGTGCCTTTCCAAATCATGTCCAATCAATTGAATTTGCCACAGGTTGACTCCAATCAAGTTGTAGAAACATCTCAAGGATGATCAATTGAAACAGGATGCACCTGAGCTCAATTTCGAGTCTCATATCAAGGGGTCTGAACACTTATGTAGATAAGGTTAGATTGTTAACGTAGCTAGAACGAGCTGTGGCTCAAAGCAGTTTTCAGTCAGACATTCACGCTTGCCATACAGAGTTGACATTTGTACACTCTTAGGAAAAAGGGTTCCAGACGGGTTCTTTGGAGGTTCCTTTAGGAGAACCCGTTTTGGTTCCAGTTAGAACCCTTGGAACCAAATCAAAAAGGGTTCTTCAAAGGGTTATCCTATGGGGACAGCCGAAGAACCCTTTTAGGTTCTAGATAGCACCTTTTTTTCTAAGAATGTAGCCCACATTTTGGAATTGAATAGCATTGCTTGTGAATTTCAGAGCTGTAACGCTTTGACACTTTGGCTTTGTTTAAAGGCAAGTATAAATTCATACTAGTAGTCATTGCTCCTTTTCGAGAGTAGCCTACACATTCTGCGTGACGCAAAACGACATCATCATCTCACGACATCGTCTTCTTCTCTCATTCCCTATTTCTGATCACTGTCATCAACACTTGTCTTTGCACATCTCACACTACAAGAGCATTGCAGAGTTTGAGCTGATAAAATCAAACATGCTGGAAAATATCGGGACATCTGGAACTGCTCAAAGATGGGATCGGTAGCTCTCAGATTGCGTCTCTGACGCGCTCACTTTAAACGAGCATCGGTGACGGCATTGCGCGCCGAATATGCAACGACACGGTGCTGTAGGGAAAGTGCTACTAAATAAAGTGTTAAAATGTTGCTTCTGTGTTCCTCAACACTTTTTCTCTCATCACTTGGAATGTGTTTTATTTATTTATTTTTATTAGATTACATGGAAAATTTGGTGGCATTCCCCAAATCCCAAGTCAGTGATGTTAGGTGTGTTATTTTCCAGAATAGCTCTCTGGAAATACAGTAGAATTTCTAATGAGAACTATATTAAGTGATGCAAATTATACAATTAACCCCCACAACCACTGCTAGTGATCTACGAAAGAGACATTAAAAAGGGTTAAACAATTCTGGTATCTTTCCCAAAATACCCAGGTTTTCCACAAATCTCAGTTGAAAGATTCCTGGAATCAGTAAGGAATAATCCGGGAATCTTTCAAATTGAAGTTTTCAGAATTTTGTAACCCTAAAAACCCTTTTATGTGAGCCTGTATAAACAGTCCCTATGAACATTGACTATATTGACTTTTGACCTGCACTTCTTGTGTCATTTGACTAAGAAAGTGATAGATTATTTGATGACATTTAAACAATGCCGACAAGAGATACAGTTTGTTGTGTTTTGCTTTTTGGACCCCATTGTCCTAAAGCTAAATCCCCAATATGTATGTCATACCATCATGGACACCCTGTTTCCATTTGGCTCCATTTGGCTGATTCAACTCTTCCCATCTCCACTTAACTTTGACGACTCAATAGTTTATTCTTGTGCCTCTAAAATTTAGGATGCTTTTCCGAATTTACAACAAGTATTTGACGACATTCATAAACAACCTCACCATTTGAAACTTGTGCTAAATGCCAGAATGAAACAGTTCATGGTTTTCTTCCCAGTCTAAAAGCAGACAAATGGAGTCACTTGCAAATTTGAACTGTAAATGATCAACACATTGAAAGGGTTTCCTCTTATAAGTATCTCTGTATCTGGATAGATGAAAGGCTGAGTTTCAAACAGCACACTGAAATGTTATCCAAAAAGCAGAAATTGAAGTAGGTTTTTATTTCAGGAATAAATCGTGTTTCTCTATTGCCTGTCAGGAAAGACCTATTCCAAGGGAACTTTGTTTACATGCAAGCCTCAGCAAGCACCCGTAGGATGCTGGACACTCTATCACAGGGCGCTTCGATTTAGAACTAGTGCCAGACCACTCACCCCATCATTGTGATCTATACAACATGGTGAAGTGGCCCTCCCTTCCTGCGAGAAAGCGTTGGTACATCTTTGGTACAAAACAGTGCTTGGTCTATTGCCTACTTATCTGTGCTCCACACTTACGAGGTCATCACAAGTGTACAGTCTCCATTCTCAGCTACTACTATCTTTCACGGTTCCTAAGGCCAGAACTGAAATGGGAAAAATTGAATTTTCCTATAAAGCTCCCTGGTCTTGGAACAGGCTGCAAAGACTTTAAAACTGGAGGAGAGGATGTCACTTGTTGAGTTTATAGCTCTGATAGAGGAAAATGTTGTTGACGATAGTGATTGTTTTTAATGTATTGTATTGTTCTCTTTGTACACGCTGACTACTTCCTGCTGTCCTCTTGTACGTACACGCTGACTACTTCCTGCTGACCTCTTGTACGTACACGCTGACTACTTCCTGCTAACCTCTTGCCCAGGTCCCTTACCTGCTAAAATAAGTCTTAAAGCTCCACTCCATTTTATTTTACTTTGAATGTTAGGCCTTGATGTCTTAGGAGAAAAAACCTTTACAACAAGGCTACCATTCAATAGATGTATTGTGCGCTGTTGCTCATCAGATTGTGGTATGTGTTATATCACAATTCTACATTTAAACTGCTTCTGTATCCACATATGCACAAGACTTACCTGCGTACATGTGACGCCTGCTGGACAACGAAGTGTGGGCGGTAAGACGTCAATGACGTTTATAATAAGAACAGTACACGCACATGCGCACACACTACATAAGCACTGGAGAAGTGTTTAACATCCCAGGAACCCCATCAATATGATGTAGCAATCTACTGAGATGACTGCCAATAAAGACAACCTGGAAGGTGCCACCACTGTCTTTAGGTGTGGGAGCAACTGGACTGGAGAGCCTAAACAGCACTGCATTCACACACCAAGCATCACCTGCTTCCTGTGTGTGTGTGTGTGTGTGTGTGTGTGTGTGTGTGTGTGTGTGTGTGTGTGTGTGTGTGTGTGTGTGTGTGTGTGTGTGTGTGTGTGTGTGTGTGTGTGTGTGTGTGTGTGTGTATGTGACTCATTTTGTCGCAAATCACGACTTCACAGGAGAGGCATTTCTTTTTCTCATTTTTTTTAATCAAAATGTATTTTTGGCAGAAAGGTCTTCTGGAACATTTGAACTTTCATGTGGCTTAATAACAAACTTGTATGCCATCTGTAAATACGATTAAAGTTGTTCAATTATGAGCCTAGTTGTTTTAGCCACAGAAAAAGACAGGAACCTTCCCGCTAGCCATGATTGGCTGAGATAATGAATGGGCTGGACAATCTGAGAGATGAGTTTCGGATTGGTCTGCCGTGTCTATCTTCTGTCTATAAAATGAGCTGCTCGTTATGCATAGATAATCCTTTCTACTGCAGTTTTTTTGACAGATATAAACATCTGATGATTCTTATGGCATTGCACACGGTCAGTGTGAACCATAGTGACTTGACAAGCAAGCTGTACAAACAAAATGGAAACGCCACTGGACGTCTTATTATTATTTAATGAAAGGGGTTGCAGTCTGCTGTGAAGCGTTCATCCATGTACACGGGTACGAGTCTAGCTACAGTTTCAGATATTATACGTTTCTCATTTTGTCAAAAAGTAGTTTTCATTGCAAGTTAAAGCTTACTGTTAGCTAGATAGCTAACGTTAGGTGGCTGGCACGCTAGCTAACATTACGTGTATGATCTGTGTAGTAATATTATTTCAGAAACCATTTGCATTGCTACTTATAGCCTAATGTTAACTAGCTAACATTGAACCTATTTGGTTAACTTTAGCTAGCTATGACAATCGATTTGTATTGCTAGTATGGATTGGGATTAGGGTTTGTTATTTGGCTAGCTAGCTAGCTACATGTCTAAACAAAAAAATCCACTTCGCCAGATGATTACATGACCTGTCAAGTTAGCCAGGTGTGTCTGACAGTGATCATGGCCATCTATTGTATAATAATGCTAAAATATTTGTACCTGGAATTTGTCTTTCAGCATCAGTAGAACACGCCTGACTCTCCTCCACCAGTCATATAAGGAGAATGGCCTAATGCCTCCCGTCAAACAGAGAGCTGGCCCAAGCAAGAACAAGTTACACCTGAAGCATGAGGACTTGCAGCGAGTATTAGTACTTCATCAACAGCTACGCAAAGGATAATACAATAGTATTACCAGGACACAAACACTTTGGATAATACAATAGTATTACCAGGACACCACCCAGGACACAAAGACTTTGGATAATACAATAGTATTACCAGGACACCACCCAGGACACAAACACTTTGGATAATACAATCGATGACAACACACATTTTGATTATTTAATTTACATCCAACATGATTGGCACCACTTTTATTGATCTCACATTATTTCTGTATTTTCCAGAGGTACGTGTAGTCGGGCTGCCTTCCTTCAGGAATCTGTGGAGAAAATTGCTCCCCCACATCTCAAGCACTAAGCCCAGGACAGACCTGTGCTAGCAGTGCCAGAGGAACAACTATCCAGTCTTCAGATCTGCCAATCTGCCAGAATCTTCTGTGTTCATCCAAACAGGTGTTGGTAAATAGTAAATACAGAACCTCCCAAATTCTGTGTGGTCCCATGGTGTTTATACTTGCGTACTATTGTTTGTACAGATGAACGTGATGAAATTGCTCCCAAGGATGAACCAGACTTGTGGAGGTCTACAATTTTTTTCTGAGGTCTTGGCTGATTTCTTTAGATTTTCCTGTGATGTCGAGCAAAGAGGCATTGAAATACATCCACAGGTACACCTCCAATTGACTCAAATTATGTCAATTAGCCTATCAGAAGCTTCTAAAGCTGTTTTCTAAGCTGTTTAAAGGCACAGTCAACTTAGTGTATGTAAACTTCTGATCGACTGGAATTGTGATATAGTGAATTATAAGTGAAATAATCTGTCTGTAAACAATTGTTGGAAGAATTACTTGTGTCATGCACAAAGTAGATAGATAGGTAGGAAGGTAGGTAGGTAGATAGATAGATAGATAGATAGATAGATAGATAGATAGATAGATAGATAGATAGATAGATAGATAGATAGATAGATAGATAGATAGATAGATAGATAGATAGATAGATAGATAGATAGATAGATAGATAGATAGATAGATAGATAGATAGATAGATAGATAGATAGATAGATAGATAGATAGATAGATAGATAGATACTTTATTGATCCCCAAGGGGGACATTTCTTAAATGTCCTAACCAACTTGCCAAAACTATAGTTTGATAACATGAAATCTGTGGAATGATTGAATAATGAGTTTGAATGATTTCAACCTAAGTGTATGTAAACTTCCAACTTCAACTGTAACTATTTGTTCAGCATTCAGAATTCAGAACATGGGCCGTTCTTACAGTATTCTCCCTGTATACCAAGCCAGACAATGAAAGTTCGTACAATATTCAATGATTACATTTCTCTAAAACAGGTTATAGGCTACATGTGCACCACCAAGTCAGAACAGTAGGGGAAATTAAGAGGTGAAAATAGACTAAATTATTAGGGTGAAGCACATTGAACGCTGTTTGGGTCTTTGCGTGTCAAAAAAGATACACTTCAAATAATACTATTTGACTCGTCAAATAAGCTTTTAATTTGACACGTCAAATAACAGAATTCTATTATTGAATGTTGTGTGTGCTGAATTCTGCACTCATTGACAACAGTCACCCTCGAAGCATCGTTAACTATCAATCCACAAAAGCCACGGCTCTTGCAGAGCAAGGGAAGCATCCACTTCAAGGTCTCAGAGCGAGTGACGTCACAGATTGAAACGCTACTAGCGCGCACCGCTAACTAGATAGCCATTTCACACCGGTTACAGAAGCATAAGACACGGCACGCCGGTCCTTTGTGGGCAAATTTTGTAATCAAAGAGATAAATGTCGGATTTACAATTACAAGTTGAATGACCGTTCAAAATGTATTTTCCCAGTTTGAGCTGTTTATTTCCGACTTCCCAGTTGCAATGCTTGCAGTTAGCCACTGATTCCTTACAAACCACTCATTGTTGAATTTGCGATCTCCAAATTGTTGTGTAATGTTTATGTCCAATGGCCGATGAGCACCGATACGTTTTATCTATATTTCCTGTTTATTATTTCTCTTCATATGACAAGGATTATTCAGTAAACTTGATTCATGGTGATGACTGCTAGCTAAGATTGTGAAAGTAAGATGTTGACATGATCAGTCTAATCAAAGCTACTGTACGTATAACGTGATTTGACGTAATTTCTGTGGCCAATGACCAATCATGACGCAATGCTCCTATTTTCTGCTGGCCCGCCCCACCACCACAGAAAGCACTGAGCTAGTCTAAAACACCTGCATTTTGGAGCTGCCTTACTCAAGAAACCAAAAAATGAACCATGTTTGTATGCGGATTAACTAAATTATTTATATGTTTACATTGTTTGCAAACTGATATCTGACACGTATTAATTCCAAAATAACATGCAAAACAGGCAAGCCTCCCAAAAATAAAATAGGCAAGCCTCACCTGCCCTTAATGATGGGTCGCCACTGGTGTGTGGACATAGTTTTTGCATTTTGCAGGTGTGTTTCACGCAGGAACACAGGAAGCGAAAACAAACACGGAAAGGAGTGGTTGCTGGGAATCCTCTCGTTTGAGTATAGTGCGAGTGTCCGTGTTTGAAATATGTCCCGAGGACTGACATGTGAGTAGAAAAACAAACACACCCCACAGGAAGCTGTTGAGGGGAGGATGGCTCATAATAATGTCTGGAACAGAGCAAATGGAATGGCATCAAACACATAGAAACCATGTGTTTGATGTATTTGATACCATTCCACTTATTTCGCTCTAGCTATTACCACGAGCCCGTCCTCCTCAATTAAGGTGCCTCCAACCTCCTGTGACACACTCACACACTGCCATAGCCAGCCAGTGACTTCCCCTAGGAAAGTCTTGTATGCAAATCCCTAGGCTGACAACCCAATGTGTGACCTACTGTCTTATTTGCATAGATGCAAGGCAACCTTTTCAAATTAAAGGTCAAAGTAATCACTGTCTACCAGACAAAGATTAAAACTATTTACTTTGAAAAACGTAATTTAAACTGCACAAACAAAAATCATTAAAAAAGGAGGATGATGTGAGGAATAGAATATGAAAGACTGTACTATTTTGAATGAGTGTTTCACAGTTGTTTCACAGTAATCCGACTGCTCTTAATTGATTATCACTGAACCGTTTGATGAACCTATAGATTTTAAACTTGTTCGTCTACTACAGATTTTGAAAACGAAAATGAAAATGTGAGTGTACAAAACATTACATCCTAATTTTGCTCTCAGGACAGCCTCAATTCGTCGGGGCATGGATTCTACAAGTTGTCAAAAGCGTTCCACAGGGATGCTGGCCAATGTTGACTCCAAAGCTTCCCAAAGTTGTGTCAAGTTGGCTGCATGTCCTTTGGGTGGTAGACCATTCTTGACACACACAGGAAACTGTTAAGCGTGAAAAACCCAGCAGCATTGCGGTTCTTGACACACTCAAACCGGTGCGCCTGACACCTACTACCATACACAGTTCAAAGGCACTTAAACCTTTTGTCTTGCCCATTCACCCTCTGAATGGCACACATATACAATCCATGTCTCAATTGTCTCAAGGCTTAAATATAATTCTTTAACCTGTCTCCTCCCCTTCATCTACATTGATTGAAGTTTGATTTAACAAATTACATCAATAAGGAATCATAGCTTTCACCTGGATTCACCTGGTCAGTCTATGTCATGGAAAGAGAATGCTCAAAATGTTTTGTACACTTGTCTCAACTGTTCGTGTGATGTGTGCTGTGTGATGTATGACTCTGACCCCAGAGTGTCATACACAGAGAGCATGTTGTTTTTCTGTTTCAATAAGTTTACGATGGGACGTCTTATACTCGGACGTATCACTTTCGTTTGCTTATACCTCAAAGTTATTGTACTGATATTTATGATGATAATAAAATATAACTGTATGTGCAGTCAGCAAGTTTCCGCATTGCATATGATCTTTCAACAAACTCTCTTATTGTTGTATACAGTAGCTGTTACAGTATACTATAGTGTACCATAAAAAAAGTCTGGGTCAGGTCATAGTTTGTTCTAATGACGACAAACGTGTTCTGCAGTCATACCATGTTATTCCATCCTGTTCAATATTCTAAGGCCAGTAAGTTCATATCAACATTCAAAATGCCTTTTATCAAAAGAATACCTCTGGACAGACAGTGTGTGGATAGAAGGGATATTTGTGTGTGTGTGTGTTCAGTGGCTCAGGAGGTGCTCACTCCACACCACTCACCGTGGCCCTGAAAATTGGGTGCATGAAATCATACACTTTTAGTGGTTAAGACCGTTGGGCCAGTAAGCTAAAGGTCGCAGGTTGGAATCCCCGAGCTGACGGTGAATAATCGGTCAATGTGCCCTTGAGAAAGGCACTTAAACCTAATTGCTCCTGTAAAAAACTCTGGATAAGAGTGTATGCTAAATTATTTTATTTTAAATTAAAAGGTAAATAGACCCATCAGCAATCAAAAGCTTCCTGTTGGTTTAGCTTTTTACTGTTAAGTACCTTTAAATGAGCACATGCTTTATTCACAGGTACATAATTTCTGTATTCTTTAATCCTGAATCAAATTCTCTCCCATTGACATTAATGTATAACTTAGAGGAAAGTTGACTTGAGGGGAAGTTTAGGATTCACCAGTTTGTTCAAAGAAACCTAGTATCCCTTTTTGTCCACATCAAACTTTGGTTGCACATTGCCCGAATACCCCAATACACTAACATCCTCTCTTATATGGTTATTATAGGCTTGTTATTTGTACTTTCAGCAGTGATTGATAAGTGATAACCATTATCCAATGACATACCTCAGGTCAAAAGGGTTTATTCTATGCAATAATTTCAAAGGTGATCAGTTACAGTGTATAAGTTATGTTTTGGACCCTGTACTCCTAAAGGATGTTTACCTGAAGAGAGGAACGTTAAGTGATGCCATAGTCTATCATACAGGGAATGTTCTCCACACACACACACACACACACACACACACACACACACACACACACACACACACACACACACACACACACACACACACACACACACACACACACACACACACACACACACACACACACACACACACACACACACACACACACACTTCTTGGCAACTGGCCAGACTTTGCCACTTGTGTGTCTGTATCTATGTTTCTGTGTGTATGTGGGTGTGTGTGTGTGTGTGTGTGTGTGTGTGTGAGCACTCTTACTCAATGATATTGTGCTGCCTCCGTTTTATTATGTTTTTACACGCCGATCGGGCTCAGTGTGTCCCGGAGCATAGCCCTTTTATGAGCCATAACCAGGTTTTTATGGACACGCCAACGATAACAGCATAATCAGCTTACGCTGCTGAACATGGTGAGGACACACTCCTCAGGGCATGTTTACTGAGGAGACATTATGCTACGGCAAACACAGGAAAGACATATCTCAGATCAGCTTTATTACTGAGTGGTCCCATCATGAAGCTACGGCAAACAATGGCATGACGGATCACAGATCAGCCTTACGTAATCCCATACAAAACAGGATGATATATGACATGGCATATGACATAACGTGATGACATATGACACATCAGTGTATACGCTAGTATTTATTTTACGAATAGTATTTATTTTCTTTCAAGTACTTAATGTTTGATTGAGCTGTTCTGCAGTGCCACATGGGGTTTTTCTTTCGGGACTATTCCATTGTGCACGCAGGCTCATACACACTACAACCCAATACACTCTGGGGGTCCTTCATTGACCTTGTGTTAAGTCTGTGGGGATGGACCAGAGCCAAGCACGCAGACATTTCTAGGTATAAACTCAATGTGGGTTGCTCAAAACGACCTGATATCTGCTTGTTTTTGATGTTATTTACGCTGTTGCCTTCGCACTGCCAACAGGTCACAAGACCATAAACATTCAGATTAAGGCTGGGGAAACAATTTTATGATCCCAAATACTGTGCGTTTCCCTACGAATTTCCTGCTCACCCAAATCCCAACCCTGGCAAGGACAGGGGCTCTGATCAAATCACTATCAACCACATCAAGAAAAGTTGATACAGACAACCCAACCTCCCCTCACCTTTCTCTCTCAACTTGGCATCCTGCTGCTTCCTATTTACGTTTCCCCGTGACCCCTGACCTTTGAAGCGGTTTGACACAGCGGTCTGACACAGCAGCGGGCGTCCTGCTCTCTGCCCGGAATCCCTTGGCACCCAGCCCAATCCCATTACCCAGGGTGGCTGAGAGCCTTGTAAGTTTCACCCAGCTAGCCACCGCCACTGCTGCCCCTAATGTACTGTAGATACACACAGTACAGCCCCTGTTGTGTAGTGGATGTGACACTTCTCACAGCATGGGTTGTGGCGTTTGCGTGTCCTGTCTCCCAGTAAACCGCCACCTGGAACATGCCAGGCACCAGGCTAAAGCTTAGCCACAGTTACTGAGTAGACAGAGACACACATTTTCAGGGGCTTAATGGTGGGTGGTGCACGCAACACGACTGTACTCAAATCTAGCAGAGAAGCCTATAGTAAAGCTACTGTACCCAAACCCAAACAAGGCTAAAGCCGGGGGCTCACTAAAGTTTGGCAGAGATGTAAGGCAAGTTTTAAGTGACATGGAGGACTGTCTTGTTATGACAGAGAGAGATCTCAATAATGTAAAGTGACTCTCCCTGACTATGTCCCAAATGACACATTATTCCTGTCTGAGCGAAAGGTACGTGCAGACATGTTTATTTAATAGACGAAAACAACAAACGGAAGAGAACACCGTGAACTGGTGACTAGTGCCTCACACAAGCACACAGACATACAATGATCCACACGCAGGTGGACGCCGAGTGAACATAAATAGAATCCCCAATTAACTCAAGACAGCTGCCTCTAATTGGGGATCGACCAAACCCAAAACCAAACTCCCTGTATTATGTCAGGACCTGACTGCAGCCATACTACTCCCTCTAGAGGGAGGCCCTTACAGTACCCCCCCTAAGGTGTGGGCTCCCGACCGCAAGATTCCCCCCCAACCAAAAAACACAACATCCTAACAAAAAAAGGGGGGAAAGGGCGAAGTACAGGGGAGGTTGTTGGTGGGGGCTCCGGCTCCGGCTTCGGGCGTGACGCAGGCTCTGATGGCAGCTTCTTCCTTGCCTCCGCATTACACGCCCGGTCCTGTCCAGACTCCGGCGCGATGGACCCCCCCTCAATACTCCCGCGAAACACCAAGTCCTGTCTGGACCCTGGTGTGGGAGACTCCGACCCTGGTGAGGGGCTGACGACCGGTTCCGGGCTCGGCAACGGTGGAGCGGACTGCTCCGACACTGTAGCAATGCTGACAACCGGTCCCGGACTGGGAACCGGTGGAGCGGACTGCTCCGGCACTGTAGCGGGGCTGACGACCGGTCCCGGACTGGGCGCCGGTGGAGCGCACTGCTCCGACACTGTAGCAGTGTTGACGACCAGTCCTGGACGGGGCACCGGTGGAGCGCACTGCTCCGACACTGTAGCGGGGCTGACGACCAGTCCCGGACTGGGCACCGGTGGAGCGGACTGCTCCGGCACTGGAGCAGGGCTGACGTCCGGTCTCGGACTAGGCACCGTTGGAGCGGGGCTGGACGGCAGGTCCTGTTTAGACCCCGGCCCAGTAAAAAGCCCCAACCTCGGAGCAGGCCTGGACGCTGTGCCCAGCCTGGGCACCAGTGCAGAGGAGAACTCCAACCACGTAGCAGGGCTAGCTACCGGCCCCGGACTGGGCACCGGCGTGGCGAGGAGCTCTGGCTTAGAAGGGCTGGGCACCGGCGCAGAGGAGAGCTACAGCCCTGTAACCTGAGTGGTTACCGGTCCCGGACAAGGCACCGGCGTGGCGAGGAGCTCTGGCTCATGAGCGGGGCTGGACACACGCACTGGGGTTTGGGTGCGGGGAACCGGCACATGTCCTACCGGACTGGAAAGACGCACCGGAGGTCTGGTGCGTGGAGCTGGCACTGGAGGCATCGGGCTGGACACACGCACTGGAGGACGGGTGCGAGCAGCCGGTACAGGTGGTACCGGACTGGGGAGGCGCTCCACCTGTTTCTTAATCTACATCATGTACCCCATGTCTGTTCAGCTCTCCACTTGTGGGAGTATCATCCATCCTTCTCCTTGCATATCACTCATCCTCTCCTACTCTCTCTCCACAAAAATTATTTATTTGTGTTTGTTGCTGGCCACAAGCACACTGGAGAAATTCTCTTCACAGATTAATCCCAGTTTCAACTGTACCGGGCCGATGGCAGACAGCATGTATGGCGTTGTGTGGGCAAACGGTTTGCTGATGTCAACGTTGTGAACAGAGTGCCCCATGGTGGCGGTGGTTATATTGTATGGGCAGGCATAAGCTACGGGCAACAAACACAATTGCATTTTATCGATTGCAATTTGAATGTACAGAGATATCTTGACCAGATCTTGAGGCCTATTGTTGTGCCATTATGATAGCATGATAATGCACAGCCCCATGTCGCAAGGATCTGTACACAACCCTGGGTCACCAGCGACCTGAAGGCCCTGCTGAAGGAGAAGAAGAGGGCCTTCAAGGGGGGGGGGGGACAGGGACAAATTGATATGCGTCCAGAGGGAGCTGAAGTTAGGGTATAAGGAGAAGATGGAGGACAAGCTGAGGCAGGACAGAGCCAATGAAATGAACCAATTTTTTAATAGGTACGATATTAGCTCTGTCCACCTCGCCTCCAACTCTCCAAGGCCACACACCCTCACGGCTGTCCCACCCCCCCATTGCACCTCTGTTGAGACAATCAGCGACCCCCTACCCGCTCCCTCTGGACTGTTCTACAACACCTCCCTTCCCCCCACCTCTGGACTGATCCTCAACAACCACCTTCCCCCCACCACCCCACCTGGGCTGGCTTTCACCACCAACCAAGTGAAGAGAGAGAGCGGCGGTCCCTGATGGCGTCAGCCCAATGGTACTTAGGGTCTGTGCTGACCAACTGTGTGGAATACTCCAGCGACGCTTCAACCTTGAGCCTGGAAAGGGTCCTTGTACTTTGGAAAACATCCTGCCTGGTCCTAGTGCCCAAGAAGGCACACCCCCCTGTCCTGAATGACTTCAGACCTGTAGTGTGCATCACTGGACCCCCTGCAATTCGCATACCAGCGCAACATCGGGGTGGATGAAGCAGTCATCTACCTTCTGCAGAGGGCCTACTCTCACCTGGACAACGCAGGTTGCATTGCATTTACTTCTCCAGTGCCTTCAACACCATTCAGCCCCTGCTCCTGGGTTACGGACTACCTGACCGGTAGTGAGCAACACAGGGGTGTCCCCCTTCATGTTTTCCCTCTACACCTCAGACTTCAGATATAACTCTGAAACATGCCACCTACAGAAGTTTTCGGATGACTCCGCAATTGTAGGGAGCATCAGGGGTGGGCCGGAGGAGGAGTACAGGACCACAATCAATGACTTTGTGGTGTGGTGTGAGCAGAACAACCTTCAGCTCAAAATCAGCAAAACAAAGGAGATGGTGGTGGACTTCAGGAGAACCAAGGCCCAACCAACTGCAGTCCCTATACAGGAGATGGATGTGGAAATGGTTGGGTCATACAAGTTCCTGGGAGTCCAACAGGCTGGAATGGGCTGGTAACACCTTGGCTCTGTACAAAAAGGGCCAGAGCCGACTCTACTTTCTGAGGAGGCTCGGGTCCTTCAACGTGTGCAGTAAACTACTGCATACTTTCTACCAGTCTGTGGTGACCAGTACCATCTTTTTTTGCAGTGGTGTGCTGCACACTCAACAGTGTGTATCAAGAACAAAAGTGTGTATCAAGGACAAATTGAAATGCGTCCAGATGGAGCTGAAGTTGCGGATTGCTGAGGGGAAGAGAGTGTATAAGGAGAAGATGGAGGACAAGCTGAGGCAGAGCCAGGTGAGAGAGGTGTGGAAGGGTATGAGAAATATCACTGGCTTCAAAAAGTCAAACAGTGGGCAGACGGAGGGGACCCAGGACAGAGCCAATGAGCTGAACCAATTTTTTAACAGGTTTGATACTGGCCCTGTCCACCTCCCCTCCAGCTCCCCAGACCACACACCCTCACGGCTGTCCCACCCCCACTTTGCTCACAGCACCTCTGCTGAGACAATCAGTGACCCCACCACCGCCCCTGCCCCCCCTGGACTGATCCTCAACACCCCCCTTCCCCCCACCTCCCCACCTGGGCTGGCTTTCACCACCAACCAAGTGAAGAGAGAGCTGGAGAGACTACACCAGTGGAAAGCGGCGGGCCCCGATGGCATCAGCCCAAGGGTGCTGAGGGTCTGTGCTGACCAACTGTGTGGAATACTCCAGCGTCTTTTCAACCTTAGCCTGAGCCTAGAAAGGGTCCCTGTGCTGTGGAAAACATCCTGCCTCGTCCCAGTGCCCAAGAAGGCACACCCCACTGTCCTGAATGACTTCAGACCTGTAGCGCTAACATCCCACATCATGAAGACCCTGGAAAGGTTAGTCCTCGCTCACCTCAGACCCCTGGTGTGTTCATCAATGGACCCCCTGCAGTTTGCATACCAGCACAACATCGGGGTGGATGACGCAATCATCTACCTTCTGCAGAGGGCCTACTCTCACCTGGACAACGCAGGTTGCACTGTGAGGGTTATGTTTTTTGACTTCTCCAGTGCCTTCAATACCATTCAGCCCCTGCTACTGGGTGAGAAGATGAGGAGGATGAAAGTGGAAGCACCCTTAGTCTCCTGAGTCACGGACTACCTGACCGGTAGGCCACAATTTGTGCGACTACAGAGCTGTGTGTCAGAACGGGCAGTTAGCAACACAGGGGCCCCCCAGGGTACGGTCCTGTCCCCCTTCCTGTTCAACCTCTACACCTCAGACTTCAGATATAACTCTGAAACATGCCACCTACAGAAGTTCTCGGATGACTCTGCTATTGTAGGGTGCATCAGGGGTGGGCAGGAGGAGGAGTACAGGAGCACAATCAGTGACTTTGTGTTGTGGTGTGAGCAGAACCATCTTCAGCTCAACATCAGCAAAACAAAGGAGATGGTGGTGGACTTCAGGAGAACCAAGGCACAACTGACTGCAGTCCCTATACAGGGGATGGATGTGGAAATGGTTGGGTCATACAAGTTCCTGGGAGTCCATATGGACAACAGGCTGGAATGGGCCCTGTACAACACCGGGGCCCTGTACAAAAAGGGCCAGAGCCGACGCTACTTTCTGAGGAGGCTCAGGTCCTTCAACGTGTGCAGTAAACTACTGAATACCTTCTACCAGTCTGTGGTGGCCAGTGCCATCTTTTTTGCAGTGGTGTGCTGCGGAGCAAACATCAAAGCCAGTGATGCTTCTCGGGCAAATAAGCTGATCAGGAAGGCTAGCTCTGTCCTGGGGATGAGCCTTGACACTCTAGAGGAGGTGGCGGAGAGACGGATCCTGGCCAAACTGCTGGCCATCATGGACAACGTCACCCACCCTCTGCACGCTATGGTTATGACGCAGAGGAGCACTTTCAGTCACAGACTGATCCCACCACGGTGTGCCAGAGAGCGCTACAGGAGGTCCTTCCTGCCGGCGGCTATTAGACTATATAATGCCTCACCGGGGTGCCGTGCCGTCGGCAACATAGATCTGGAACTGTTGGGGTGCTAGGACCTGGTTTAACAATTATGCATCCATCCGTGAGTAACTCTGGTCCGTCAGCACTCATCCACTCAGGACCTATTTATTCATACAGCTCTTCATGTCATTTACCTGTACAGTTTGTGTAAACATGCAAGTATTTACTTATCTGTAAATATAACTGTATACCTAACTGTACAGCTAATTTAACCAGGCAAAATTTTCACTTACCTGTTCATTTACCCAGTCTGTCTATTAAGTAAATAATTATTATTACCCTCGCTCATATCATACGCATTTTTAGCTACTGAAGTATTTCTCTGCCATCGACCTGTATAGTATAGTTAACCATCCAACATCCACCAATGTATAGTGTACATATTCAGCCAACCACCCATACCATGCTATGTCTTTTTATAGCTTTTTTTTGCACTCCAGATATCTTGTATTTCTATACTTTTTCATACTGCCGCTCTATGTATCATGTACCGTGTATCTGTCTTTTGTGTACTTTCGTTGTGGCATTTTGCACCTGCCCTGTGTTTTGTTGTAGCTGCTTGACAAAGAAATTTCCCCCCCGGGGGATCAATAAAGTATCTATCTATCTATCTATCTATCTATCTATCTATCTATCTATCTATCTATCTATCTATCTATCTATCTATCTATCTATCTATCTATCTATCTATCTATCTATCTATCTATCTATCTATCTATCTATCTATCTATCTATCTATCTATCTATCTATCTATCTATCTATCTATCTATCTATCTATCTATCTATCTATCTATCTATCTATCTATCTAAGAATGGTCCACCACCCAAGGACATCCAACCAAATTGACACAACTGTGGGAAGCATTGTAGTCAACATGGGCCAGCATCCCTGTTGAAAGCTTTCGACACCTTGTATAGTCCATGCCCCAACGACTCTATAATAGGAAAAAAATATAAATAACTTCCTGATATTTTTTTATATTGTATGAATCTGCCATTCAATGTGTTTGTATGGGCCAATAGCAGTAAGACCAAATTCAGTGTTTCATCAAATTATCTTTATACCTAAAGGGGTCATTAAATATCTAACTTTTAGCACTACCAAAGGACTCGTGACTCAACTCATGACTCAAGTTTTACTGACTCTGACAATCAGATACTAGGGACTTGTTTAGTGACTTGACTGCATCACTGCATAATGGGCTAAACCATGAACTGTGGTGTTGAATGTGGAGACCAAACTTGACTAACGATTGCCTTTCTGCAGCCCAGGCTTTCCCTAATGGATCAGACACATGGGGAAGTCAAGTGCCAGAGAGTTCAGCAGTACAGCTGCAGCAGCTGATTTACAGCTGATTTACACAGTCAGTCTGTCAGTCTGTCAGTCAGTCAGTCAGTCAGTCAGTCAGTCAGTCAGTCAGTCAGTCAGTCAGTCAGTCAGTCAGTCAGTCAGTCAGTCAGTCAGTCAGTCTGTCTGTCTGTCTGTCTGTCTGTCTGTCTGTCTGTCTGTCTGTCTGTCTGTCTGTCTGTCTGTCTGTCTGTCTGTCTGTCTGTCTGTCTGTCTGTCTGTCTGTCTGTCTGTCTGTCTGTCTGTCTGTCTGTCTCCACTACTTGTGGTGACTAAAGGTTATCTGAAGTCTGTAGTGGTTGTTTAAGGAACTGAACCCTGGATTACATTTTCTCTTGGTTGAAGAACCATCTAACATCAAGTTGTAAAATAGTGAACTATTCCTTTAATGACTTACATAACCTTATGATATAACTACCATAACTACCCCCTCGTGGCATTTAAATACAGGCCATTGCTCTATGATTTGCATGTGAGCATAGCAGATACTAGATAGGCTAGCCACTACTCACGGCTAGTGTAAAGGGTATGGAACTAGATATATGCTCGCTTCCTGGTTGGGTTCCATGAATGGCTTGCTATGTTTGTTTACAGATTAACAGACTCTAAAGGTCTTTACCAACTAATTGGGTTGAGAAGCATGCCAAACGTTTCAGATTGGGACTACTGCGGGCGAGCTCCCGTTGAAAGCTTAAGGTATGATCATGGGAAAGCGGCTCAAAGAAAAAATAAATACTCCTATAAAATCATAAACATGTGCATGTGACTGTGACTGTGTGCCCATTTGCAAGCAGATATTCAATTCCCCACAATTTTAATTTCATTCCCAGAGGCTAGGAGCTTCGCCACTGATTCTGCTAAATTATGGTTTCCAGGTCGGCTTGTTTTTTTTTCATTGATTACACTGCAGTCACAAGTCACACTTGATTGGACGTAAGAACTGAACAGATTTAACATTCATTCATTTGGAGATAGTTGCATCTCAGGTCTAGAGTGGCTAGACCATGTCTGCTAACTAACTCACTGTGATGGCTATCTCAACTGATGCGTATTGGATGGGCACATTGAAATAAAGCCCTCTAAAACAAGACATTTGCTGAGGGGAATATACTGTATGTCTTCAATGGCATTGCAACTGGAAAAGGAAAACCTGTACTCACGGAAGTCAAACAAATGGTGGCATTGCCCAATGCCTTACCCCATCATGCTTATGTGATGAGTAAACTTGCCGGAGACTAGTGTTAACTCCCCAAACTAATGTCCAGGCTTTAGCTTAGCGGTCTAACACTGTCTTCTGGTGCACAGACAACCTGGTTTCAAAACTCAGTTGGTCACATTAGGTGCACCATGCATCAAGCCACACTAATCGGGCAAGAACACAAAATACACAACAGCTATTTTATGCGAGACTATAAATCAAGTTACAGGATTAGTAACAATAATGAGACATTGTCCTCTGAATGTAAACTCCAGCCTCTAACAACGCAAACATCCACCTAGTCTGTTTACTCAAGGCCTGCATCGCAAATGGCATCCTATTCCCTATGTAGCACACTACTTTTGAACCCCCATGAAAAATTACTACTGAATTACTACTACACAATATCTACACAAACCCATTGGTTTTACTACTTGATTGCTATTGAGATGTGTAATAAACCAGCAGTGATTTATGTAGTAATGGAAGTAGTACTGAGTGATACATTGGATGCCTCACTAATGGTGAACACTAATCATTTCCTATTTAAATTACATCATTCTCCCTTTTAATGACTACTATGTAACTACTGAGCTTTTGGGTATCTACTACTTAAAACCTACACATACATACACAATTCCTACATGCTGTATGCCTACTCAATCCCTATTGAATTACTACTGTGTAGTGTTGTGTCACTACTAAACCCTACTGAATTGCTCCTGATACATTTTCATTTCCTACATAAACCCTTTTGAATTAATATTGAAAACTGATGTATTGACTACTGATTGCCTGTTCAAAATCACTATTGACCTCTTCTGGTTTCCCTACTGTCACTACTAGACTAGTGCACATGTTATTCCCTCAAGTTTCTAACTGTGGTTATATCATCAAACAATAAATAATAGCTTATTCAAACTTAATTGCAATTTAGTTTTTATTAAATGAATTACATATTACGTATTTACACTTTTATGTTGATCCATTTGAGGCCTTGTCTTCATTCAGCTTTGACGACTATCTTCAGATCCTCTTTTTCTTTGTTGCGGTCTTCATTTTTTAGAAAATGAAGACAAGCACAAGAGACAACCAATTATAAGCCATTATCAATCATCTGCTAACAGAGGTCACATAAGACAACAGAGACAAACAAGTAACAATGTTAATCTTATCAACAATGGCCTCCAGTATTCTTATGTCTCCTTGGCAACGTATCAAAAAGAGGTAAGTAGAATGAGTAAGCATACCACTATGAACATACTTTACATTTGCACACAAACACATACTTATTAGCTAGCACGATGAAAACAGTCTACATAGCTACATTTCAATGGGGCTAGCAAACGGCTAGGCTAAACACAAGACCGGTTTGGCTAGCAATCTTTTAGATGTGGTAATAATTGATGTAAACGACTAAACAACAACGTGAAAAGTATTCATAAAACATAAAAGAAAGTTTAACTTACAGATGGTGCCAACACAAGGGCTATGAAAGACAGGATTTCGAAGGATGGAAGATTTATCAAAAACAGTAGCTAGCTAACAACTACTACTTCCTGTTTTGTCTTCTTCTGCGGTCGCGAAAAGCCGGTAGTCTGGCTGTAGTGTTGTGACTACTTATTTACTACCAAGTAGTACAAATATGTACCTGATTACTACTGGAAACAGTACTGTTTTCCTACTGAACACAACAAAACTCTACTTGTGTGTCTTGAGTAGTGCATAAACTACACATTCACTACACCTCTCTACACAGTCACTACTGCACAAATATGTTTTGTGTAGTAATTCAGTAGTATTTTTCATGAGTGGGGTCTATAGGGTTCTTTTCAAAAGTAGTGCGCTAGGGAATATGGTGAGCCTCTTTCTTGGCTAGGTCTCTCTTGTTTCCTGTTTTAAATTAAGCCCCGGCATTACGCAATACGGGATACCTACATTAGATCATACAAATGTTCTCATTAATTGGTGGTTACGTAACGGCTTGTTTTGAAGCAGAAGTGTTATCTTTAAGGCCTATCAAACTCCTTGCCAAACTCTACTCCACGCCGTCCTCAATGGACGGATTCAATTATGCTGAGCTGCAGGGCACCAGTCTATAGCCCGTGACATGAACTGGCAAAAGAGATGAGGGGAGGACCTCCCTTCTCAAATCAAACAGTAATCTGCACGGCTTGGTCATTTTGTGAACAAGGCAGAAAAACATGTTCTACATCGTCCAGAAACATACAACATATCTTTTCCATGAAATATATTGTAATGAAACAGGCAGGGAGCACGGCATCGACTGTGCCACAAAAGCATGCTCAAGTGGTCGATATCCACGATCATAAACCAGGGTCGCTACATTACAGTATATTGACATTTCTAACTAGTTTTCATTGGGAATGCAGATAAAGCATTTTTAACAAAAGCAATCATGTTTGCATATGACAACACAAAATCCTACTCATTACTCCACATGCTAATTAGGTCACTTTTCTTTTGAGCCAACTTCACCACAGGCATTGAATAGGGCAGCTCGGAGGCAGCCCGGTTCCAAAGTGAATACAACCAACTTTCACCAGGTGCGAAACACGCCTACCCGGGGCGCAGGGCCAGAATAATTCGAATCCCGTCACTCAGTCTGGCTTGGAGTACCTCCCCTACGAATTCTAGAACGGAAAAACATTCTAACCGTTCTGATTGGTCCCAGAAAACAATGGGTTTGGCTAGAGCAGTGGTTTGAAATGTCATTGGCTCTGATGATCCAAACGCTGATTACTTTTGTACAATACCCCTTATGTCATCACAAATGACTTCAACAATGGCAGTTTCACACTGATCTACAGTATGTAGCGAACATAGAGCAGCGGAAGAATTCACTTTTATTCGTCAAGTAAATATTTAAGGAGAGCCAGTGATATCTTGGGCAGGTTGCATAAGAGGGTGATGTCCTGTTGGGCCATGTGACCTCATGTCCATGGTTGTGGTGACTGTAACAAGTTCCAGTGTGTGTTGTAATGTGCTCAGTTGTTCCCAGTTCCCACCACAAATCCCAGAGACCTGAAAAGAAAAATCACAGTAAAAAAAAAGTCACAGTCAAAAAATTCACAGTCAAAATTAAGAAGTTCCCCCCCAATTTCACCCCTGGTCCTTGTATGTAACAGTGTGTCCAAACCACCATTAAAAACCACCTTATCTCTTGACTGGTGATATCAGGGTAAACAGGAATCCGCTCCAATACCAAGAAAACAACCTACGTTTTTTAGCAGACACTATGGGTTAAGTACCTTGCTCAAGGGAACATTGACAGATTTTTCACCTAGTCAGATCCGGGATTCAAACTAGCAACCTTGCAGTTACTGCCCAATGCTCTTAACCGCTACATGGCTATTAGAGTGGATTTGTGTTGAACAAAACAAGTACTATAAACCCAGATAGGCTGTGCCATTAAAACTGCCAGATAATTTGGCAGCCAAAATCCCAAGCAGTTGTGGCTTGTTTACAACAGCTTTTATGGCCCACCCGCTCAAAGTAAGTCATTATTGGGCAGTACCCAGCGTTATCGTAAATTTCCTGGTATCGACATAACGCTACGCCTTATCAGGTCGCTGAGGATGGACACCAGCGCTCTCGTTGTCCCGTCCAGTGTGGAGTAGTGTGGAGTAGTAGTCCATCTGAGCTCCCGTATAGAGTGTAGTCTGTCCATCTGGTTCACCCCCCATCCGCTTCCGTCCGGACTGTTATCTGCTGCCATAAGCCAACGGATCAGAGGTCAAGGCGGGGTCAGTGGAGAGCTGGCCACCTTGTTGACCTGTTGACCTCTGTGTAGCCGCTGGCCAGCCAGCCGTGCGATGTCACCACGGGGTGCTGGACAATTCAAATGACCAATAGAATCATAGCCATATTTAGGCCCCAAAAAGGCTAGAAGAAATTAGGCCCCAAAGTGTAATTCTCATATGCTACTGTGAAAAGAGTGCCATGTGGTTTTGATGGACTTTATGTCTTATGAGTTTCGTGCTTGTCTGTGACTTTGTTTTCTGTAACTTGCCTGTGACTTTGTTTTCTGTAACTTGCCTTGTGACTTTGTTTTCTGTAACTTGTCTGTGACTTTGATCTAGGATTGATAAATACCGACCCTATTATTGGAACAGTATTGGAACAGTCAGAGTAGAAGCTTACTTACAGTTATGTCAAGATCCAAACATATCCATATACTGTACCTCTATGAAGGATGAACAGTACACACCTGCCAGTCCCAGATGATACTACCCTTGTCACAGAGTGATTATAAAAATACAAATAAAATCAACAACCACAAGACAAATGTCATTATTACTGTACATCAGAGCCCCCATTAGATCAGTTACCTCACGTATCCAACCCCCCCCCCCACCCCTTCAAATCCAATCCTGCATTCCTCACTCTCTCCCTGGAGGGAGCAGAAGCATGCCATGGCATCGGCAGCAGCAGCAGCTTACGTCACTTGTTTACCATCTTCTAGGTCGGCGCTCACTCTACCTCGCTCTCTGACTGTGGCACATAGAGCACTGTTACGCAACCGCTGTTATGAACCCAGCCAACTCTGCAGTCCTACTGTGTAAAGTGAGACCTATGCTATGACTGACTGTGGATGTTGGTTTGGCTCAAGCTTTTGATGACAGCAGACCATTGCATAGGCCTATATCCTTGTCAGGCATCTGATCTACTGTATAAATGAGCCATGTGCCCCTATGATAAACAAGCGTGGAGTGTGTGTTCTCCGTCCTGCGGCTCCATCTCTCCCTGGCTGGCAGAACTGGATATAAACAACTCTGGCTGTGCGGTGACTTAGGACTCCCTACTGCACAGTGCTCTCTCTCTCTCTCTCTCTCTCTCTCTCTCTCTCTCTGGCTCTCTCTCTCTCTCTGTCTCTCTCTCTCTCTCTCTCTAGCATGTAGCGGAAGAGGAGGCCCCCTAGTGGGCAAAGATTATTGCAATCCTGTATTACCTGCTTCAGAGGTAGAAGTTTCCCCCTAATCACAGATCTAGGATCAGATTGCCTTTCCCCCGAATCATTACCTTAACCATTATGGGTATGAAACTATGTCTGACCTTTTATCAGTGTATGGCCTAAAAGTGTCTGCATCCATTGCACACCCTATAAAAATAATATTATATAATATTGTATTCTAATAGCATATTATTATATTATAATTAGATAGATAGATAAATAAAGTGTCTGTCTGTCTGTCTGTCTGTCTGTCTAAATAGTAGATATATTGGTAACTGGCTGAACTATATTGCATTTACTATACATGTAAAGACTAAGCAAGAACAAATGTTTAGTCTACAATACTTTCATTGATCTGCAGTCTACAATACTTTTTGGGGTAACTTAAGAACCGCAGTTCATATACATCCTTACCTTTCCTTGGTGCGGGGACTCTTGAACTCTGTTGGTTGACATGTGCCATGGCTGTTTGTAGGCCTATGTTATGTGTTATGTTCAGGGCATGCAGGGCAGTGCTCAGAGATGACTATGTAGGTTAATACAGCCTTGAGGTGCATGTGTGTGTTTGTGTGTTTGTGTGTTTGTGTGTGTGTGTGTGTGTGTGTGTGTGTGTGTGTGTGTGTGTGTGTGTGTGTGTGTGTGTGTGTGTGTGTGTGTGTACATGTCTAACTATGCTTGTGGTACCAAATGTCCTCACAGGAATGGTAAGTTAGGACATTTTGCAGGTCCTCACTTGTAAAACAGCTATTTTAGGCTTAGGGGTTAGGTTTAGTGTTAGGGTTAGAATTAAGGTTAGTGTTAGGGTTAGAATTAAGGTTAGGGTTAGGGTTAGAATTAGGGTTAGGAGTTGGGGTTAGGGTTAGAATTAGGGTTAGGGTTAGAATTAGGGTTAGGGTTAGAATTAGGAGTTGGAGTTATGGTTAGGGTTAGGGTTAGAATTAGGGTTAGGGTTAGAATTAGGAGTTGGAGTTATGGCTAGGGTTAGGGTTAGAATTAGGGTTAGGGTTAGAATTAGGAGTTGGAGTTATGGTTAGGGTTAGGGTTAGAATTAGGGTTAGAGTTAGGGTTAGGGTTAGGGTTAGAATTAGGAGTTGGAGTTATGGTTAGGGTTAGGAAAATATGATTTTTAATGGGATTCAATTGTTGGTCCACAAAAAGTCCTCACAAGTATAGTAAGACATAGTTGTGTGTTTGCTTAGTAACCAAATGTGTTGCGATTATGCACTGTATCTGCATCAATGAATATGTATCAACATTAAATATTTTACAGAAACATTGATCAAATAAATGTTATCCTTGGGTTAAAAAAGGTGGACAAGTAATAAATAGCACTAACATCTCATTTGAGCCCTGAATCTAGCTGTGGACTGACACTTTTTTACATGTATCTGGCGCCCTCTCCTAACGTATGAAAGAATTGCTTTACCCCAGGTCCATTACGGATCGGACTCCTTGGGAGTCGACCTCGTTTGAGGGTGGTTGAACTGCACGTTGCGAGTTGATTGGATTTTTGTAGGGATTGTCGCAAAGGTGGAGGGCTGTTTCTGGTTGTTTGACACGTTAACAGGGGGAGATCTTGCTAGTATTGTTTGTTTGTTTGTTTGTTTGTATGACAAGTTTAGGGAGGTGGTCGTCATGGCGAGTAGTTCAGATGGAAGTTACAACTCAATGAATGAGGATGGTATTTCAGAGAAGGAAAAATGTGCGATGGTTAAGAAAATGCTAAACAATGTATTGCTGCAAAGACATTTAAATGATCTGCTTTATGTATTGCTGCAAAGACATTTAAATGATCTGCTTTATGTATTGCTGCAAAGACATTTAAATGATCTGCTTTATGTATTGCTGCAAAGACATTTAAATGATCTGCTTTATGTATTGCTGCAAAGACATTTAAATGATCTGCTTTATGTATTGCTGCAAATACATTTAAATGATCTGCTTTATGTATTGCTGCAAAGACATTTAAATGATATGCTTTATGTATTGCTGCAAAGACATTTAAATGATCTGCTTTATGTGTTGCTGCAAAGACATTTAAATTATCTGCTTTATGTATTGCTGCAAAGACATTTAAATGATCTGCTTTATGTATTGCTGCAAAGACATTTAAATGATCTGCTTTATGTATTGCTGCAAAGACATTTAAATGATCTGCTTTATGTATTGCTGCAAATACATTTAAATGATCTGCTTTATGTATTGCTGCAAAGACATTTAAATGATCTGCTTTATGTATTGCTGCAAAGACATTTAAATGATCGACGGGTTGAATAGTAGAGGGGGTTGAATAGTAGTGGGGGTTGAATAGTAGTGGGGGTTGAATAGTAGTGGGGGAAATATGAGTAGTGACAGACCAGTAAAACGTAGGACAACAAAGAGAGGATGAAATGGAAGAATACAAGGTGAGGGTGGTGTATTCGGAACCTTTAGGGAAATATTTTCATCCAATACAATTGACAAAAGCAATTCAGAAGGAGATTGGGATCATTAAATACGCCAAACCGGTTGGTTATGAAAAAATACTGATTGTAAAATGCAACAAGAGAACATTCTGAAAATGCACTTAATGGAGGTATTGTCAAGTGCCATATACCAGATGCTAAGGCCAAATTGAGGGGAGTAATTGCTGGTATTGACTTGACAGTAACTATGGAGGAAATTCAAGAGTTGTTGAAAGGAGGGAAAGTGTTAGAGTGTTAGAGTTGAAACTACGACGGCCCTTATACGAAGAAATGTTACCAAAAAGAGTACAATTGGGATCAATACGTTTTCAGGTTAGAGAATATGTGTTTTAAAGTGTCAAAGAATTGGACATACTGCGAATGTTTGTAGAAATCAGTTGAGACGTGCAAGGTGTCGGGGAGGGCATGAATATGGAACATGTGCACCTGAAGATAAAAGTGAAATGTTGTAATTGCAATGGTGAACATAGTGCAGCATATGGTGGATGTGAAGTACAAAAGAAGACAATGGAAGCACAGAGGTATAAGGTAGGAAATGATGTATCATATGCTGAGGCAGTGAAGAAGGTAAATGTCAAGAATATTGCACAACCAAAACACAATAGTAACTCGACGGCAAATAGTGGAACGTTCAAATAGTCAAGAGGAGCGTGACAATATAGTCAAGACGCCGTGTGTACATGAAGGTTTGATTACTGATAAAAGAATGATGGTAAATCGTATTGAATTCATAGCCTTTGTTTGTAATGCGATAAATTGCTGCTCAGTTCATAAAAGCAGGACGAGGAAGATCTGTGGTAGTTACGGCGGCTCAGGAAATTCTCGGGTTCACAGAAGTCACTATAGACATAGTACATCAGTTCTTGAATAATATTCCAACTAATGAACAAGATACTAAGTAGGATGGTGTTCATTATAGCAGGAGTTTGAGAAGTATATTCATGATTTAAATGTGTTGCCGGATATAATATGTATGCAAGAAACGTTGGTTAAAACCACTGTTACGTCCCTTGACAATCTCCCTGTGTTTGGATGTCCTTATGTGCCCGCTTGTTTTTGGTTTCCCTCTATCAACCTCTATGTTGTTCCCAGGTGATCCTGGTTGTGTTTTCTCTCATTGTCTCTGTTCTAGTCTGGCCCCTTTGCAGGTGTGGTGAGTTGTGGTTGACGACGTAGGCGTGACCATCAAGCTCATCAGCCAATCAAGTGTGGCTCATCATAGTATAAATGGTGATAGTTTGTTTGGTTAGGTTATGTAAGGAAGGGTGAGCATTTTGTTAGATACCAGTGTGTTTGTTAGATACCAGTGTGTTTGTTAGATACCAGTGTGTTTGTTAGATACCAGTGTGTTTGTTAGATACCAGTGTGTTTGTTAGATACCAGTGTGTTTGTTAGATACCAGTGTGTTTGTTAGATACCAGTGTGTTTGTTAGATACCAGTGTGTTTGTTAGATACCAGTGTGTTTGTTAGATACCAGTGTGTTTGTTAGATACCAGTGTGTTTGTTAGATACCAGTGTGTTTGTTAGATACCAGTGTGTTTGTTAGATACCAGTGTGTTTGTTTGAAACCTGCTTAGTTTGTAAACCTGATCCTTATCCTAGTAGTCTGTGGAGTAGGGCTAGGTAAGATACCCTGGTGTTTACATCCATCCGTAGGTAACCCACTGTTATATACACTAGGATAGAAGCAAGCGGCTCTCACCCAGTGTATTGTAGCAGTGAGGTAAGTTTGTGTTCAGGGTAGTTTGTGACAGGCAGGGTTTAGAGGTGTAGGGAAGTTCAGGGTCTTTTTGTATGGTTTCTTTGCTTTGACAGACCGCTGGCACTGCCCTACTCCTAACCCCTTTACCTGCTGTCCTCCTTCCCTGATTGTGACGATGTAATGTGATTGTGTGCGTTGCTAAATGATAAATGTTTTCAGTAAATAATAAATACAATGGAACTTTCAGTTGTGGCGTTCTTCTGTTTAGTTAGTGCACATAACATCAGGGGGTGGGGTGTGTGACTTTCATTAAAGATGGAAAAGCTTATAGAATCATTTTGGAGAATAATGAAGATGAATGTGTGATAGTGGACGTTTATAGGAAGAGGGGGACAATCAGGATATTTAATTATAATCTGTGTACTCATCACAGTTGGTACGCTAGAAAAGGTTGTGGGGGTATGGACGGGTGGTAAAGAGATTTGGTGTGTAGATTTTAATGCACACAACAGTTTGTGGGGAAGTAATGTCACAGATGTAAATGGATCAGTTGTTGAAGATATGGTATGTGTAAATGATGGACGAGGGACAACAATAGATATACGTAGAGGGGCCATGTCTAGTCTAGATCTTACAATAGTATCAGCTGAAATGGCTGGTGTCTGTGTGGGATGTGAAGGAGTCTACTTTGGGTAGTGATCATTTTCCAGAAACGTGTAATATAGAGATTGACATTTGTTGTAATGGCAATGAACTCGTTAAGAAATGTTTTGATAAGGCTGATTGGGAAATGTTTTATACTGAATGTGAAACAGAGGTTAATAAAGTATCTTTGGAAGGATCTGTAGAAGAAGAATGTGTTCATGAATTGAGTTTGGCTATATTGAAAGCTGCAACAATGGCCGTTCCTATAAGAGGGGGAAGAGGTGGTCAGCGAAGGATAGTTCCATGGTGGAATGAAGAATGTGGCAAGGCCTTACAGGATCGTGAGGAGGCTTATAACATGTTAAAGAATAACATGACCGTTAATATGATAGTTACAAAGAAAGAAAGTCAAGTGAGGAAAGTTATTAAAATGGCAAAGAGAGGGGCGTGACTTCTGTTCATCAATAGGAAGAGAAACTCAGCTAGGGGATGTGTGGAAAATGTTAAGGATAAAGGTAAAACGGTAAACATACCAGTATCAAAAAAGGGAGATGTTATGGCTGTAACTAGTAAAGAAAAAACAAACGTGTTTGTAAATGTCTTTCCAGCAATACATAAAGCAGATCATTTAAATGTCTTTGCAGCAATACATAAAGCAGATCATTTAAATGTCTTTGCAGCAATACATAAAGCAGATAGTACAATGAGAATACATGATGTGTACAGGAAAAAGGGAGATTCAGATGAATTATTGGATGTAGAATGTAATATGTTTGAATTGAATAGGACTATGGAGGGATGTGGTACAACGACTCCGGGTGAGGATCTTTTGTGCTATGTTATGTTTAAACATGTCAGATGGCGTATTTTGAGAAGATACTTAGGGTATTTAATAAAATATGGAAAGTAGGAATATTACCAGGTGGATGTAAGCATGTGGTGGTACTGCCTTTTGTAAAGCCTGGTAAGGATCCATCAAGTCCGGATAGTTATAGGCCAATTGGACTTACATCTAATTTGTGCAAGTTAATGGAAAAGCTTATTGTAAATAGATTAGTGTATTATTTGGAGCAGAGGAGTTTGTTAACCACTCCATGCCAGAGTGGTTTTAGGGAAGGTATAACAACTGTAAATGCATTAGTTAAAGTGAGTAATGACATTGAAAAGGCACTGGCAACAAAGGAAGTGCTGTCTGTAGTTTATTTTGACATTGAGAAAGCGTACGACACCATGTGGAGGGAAGGTCTGTTAATAAAATTGAATGAATTAGGGATCGGTGGCAGGACGTACAATTGCATAATGGATTTTTTGTTTGACCGAACTTTTCAGGTTAGAGCAGTGTCTGAGATGTCCAGGAAATATGAGATAGTAAATGGTACACCACAAGGCAGTGTCATCAGTCCTATTTTATTTTCAATTATGATAAATTATATTTATGGAAGAGTAGGACCTGGGATAAGCACAGCTTTATACACGGATGATGGAGCCATATGGAAAAGAAGTTGAAATATTCAGTTTGTGATGGGAAAAATGCAAGAGGCTGTAACAGTGGTTGAGGAATGGTCGTTAACATGGGGATTTAAACTATCAATTACAAAATTATGCCATATGTTGTTTACTAGGAAAAGGGTTAAGGAAGACGTTATTATGAAATTATATGGACAAAGATAAGGTAACTTAGAGTTTAAATATCTAAGTTCATGATTAGATGAGAAACTTACATGGAGAACAGATATATCAAGTATAGAAACAAAGTGTATAAAGGTGTTAAACCTAATGAGAACAATAGTAGATAGGGACTGAGGTACAGAAAGGCAATCAAAACCCATTCTACTCATATGTAGATGTACACACAGATGGATCAAAGGATCCAAACACTGGACTAACGGGAACAGGAGTTGTTTTTCCGGATTTCAAAACTCAAATGTGTAAAAAAAGTTCACTAAGGATTTATCAGTATATTCTACAGAAATGATTGCTATCATACTGGCATTGCAGTGGGTAGAAGAGATTAAATCATGTAGGGTAATTAGAATCAGATTCAGCAGCTGTGTTAAGTAGTTTAAGATCCAGAAGGTCAGGAAGGGAAGATTTGTGGGTAGAGATAATGACAATGGTGATGGGAATACAGAGAAGTGGGGTGGTAGTCCAGTTTTGTTGGGTTCCAGCACATGTGGGGGTACAGGGAAATGAAAAGGCAGATTTAATAGCAAAAGAAGCACTGAGGAGAAATAGAGTAGACGTGGAAGTGAAGTTAAGTAGAGGGGAAGTTAAAACATTGATTAGTTAAAAAGGCCTAGATATATGGCAAAGGATGTGGGAAGTGAGTAGTAAGGGTAGATTTTACTATAGTATTAGGAAGAATATAAAACAAGTTGTGAGTCACGGGTGTGCTGGGAATAGAAAAGATGAAGTGGTTCTGGGAAGATTAAGATGTGGACATACAGGACTGAATTCAACATTGACATGAATAGGAAAACATGAAAATGGGATGTGTGATGCATGTTTGGTATAATGTGTTGTTATACTGTCAGTTATATGATACACAGAGAGAAAGATTATTTGAAGGAGTAAGGAGAATGGGACGGAGATGGGGATTAGATGGTATTTTGGGAAGGGGAGATGGAAGCAATATTATAAATTATATATTTTAGTAGGGAGACTGGTCTGACAATAAGAAAGTAAGTGTAAATTGCCATGGATGACCACACTCCTAAACAGTAGGTGGCGGTATATGCAAATTATAGTTAGTTGCGATCCGACAATAAGCTCCAACGAAGAAGATGAAGCCGAAGGAAGAAGGTACATTTTGTCCCTAGTGTTGTTTCTGACGGAATGTTTTACGTGGCGGACAGTTTTCCGCTTTGTGAACAAGGATGTGTTTTTATTTTTTTAGGAACGTTAATAACAAGTTAGTAAATAATAATCGAAAACTGCAATGTCTTTTTTTTTTTTGACCGATAAAAAGTAATCAGGTAACGTTAATTTGATATATTATTTGTTGAATTTGTAATTGTATCACACAACATGATAACATGAATTCGCCCGTTTAGCTCAGTCGGTAGGGTTGTGGGTTCGATTCTCACGTGGGACAAGTATGACAATGTATGAAGTCGCTCTGGATAAGAGCGTCTGCCGAATGACTAAAACGTAATGAGTTTATCTAACATCTGTGCACAACAATGCACCATTGCACAACAATGCCAGCTAGCTGTGCTTAGTATTCAAGTGTACTGTTTGGCTTGTTTCAGGTTCGTCGGGAAATGTATGATGCAATCATAACCCGGGCATGTCACAGCATGTTGTAGAGGAAGGATCCTCAAAGAGTGGCAAGACACTGACGAGTTGGCTGGTTGCTTTGAGGCAAGCTAGCTAAATTAAAATGTTGTTTTCAATATGTATTTAGGCTATGCATTGTATAGTGTACATTCTAGCTAACTAGTTTCTAAACTTGTGGTTGGTGTGATGGATTGGGTCATACAGCTTTTTTAAAACACATTCTTCACAAGTTATGTTTTGTTTATTGAGTAGTCATTAGCTACGAAACTGAGTAATTTGGGAAACGTTGTTATATTGTATGTACTGTGCTGCATATAATGGACAGGCTCCAGCACTACACGTTGCAAATGAAGTAGGCCTACACTGTAGGATCATATTTTTCTATCAATAAAACAACTACATAAACAGCTGTATGAACTAAGAGCACCCCTTAGAATCTGTGGGTCATTAATGTTTGTTCTTTTATAGCTTTTACAATGGAGGGAACCTCAAAATGTGAAGCTGCTGCTCCCCAGAGCTCTGTTGCTGCTCAGGTTCCATTTCTTCACCTGTGCACCACGCTTGAAAAAATCCAGAGGACCAAACTCCGACCAGACAAATCAAAGTTTCTCCGTGACTTCATAGACTCCTGGAGGAAGTTCCATGCGGCCCTCCACAAAGACAACCCTACCACCACAGACTCTTTCTACCCGGCCATGCGTCTCATAGTCCCCCCGTTCGAAAGGGAGCGTATGGCCTATGGCATTAAAGAGAGCATGTTAGCCAAGCTCTACATAGATGTCTTGGGTCTCCCCAAGAACGGACCAGAGGCCAACAAACTGTTAAATTACCGCACCCCCACCACATCTCAGGGGGACGCAGGAGACTTCGCCCTCATGGCCTACTTTGTGTTGAAGAAACGCTGCACAAGCCAGGGCAACCTCACCATCGGAGAAGTCAACGACTTTCTGGACTCGGTGGCCATCAACAATGCCAGTAAGCAGAAGGACCTGGTGAAGAAGAGCCTGCTGCATCTTATCACCCAGAGCACAGCCCTGGAGCAGAAGTGGCTCATCCGCATGATCCTGAAGGACATGAAGCTGGGGGTCAGCAAAGAGACGGTGCTCCAGGTGTTCCACTCAGACGCAGCCGAGCTCTACAACGTCACCACAGACCTAAACAAGGTGTGCCGGCAGCTCCACGATCCCTCTGTTTCCCTCAGCGACGTGTCGATTGGCCTGTTCTCTGCCTTCAAACCTATGCTGGCCGCCGTGGCCAACATGCGCCAGGTGGAGAAGCAGATGGGCAACAGCACCTTCTTCGTAGAGACCAAGCTGGATGGAGAGCGCATCCAGCTGCACAAGGATGGCGACGTCTACAAGTACTTCACGCGGAACTCCTTCGAGTACACCCAGCAGTTTGGTGCATCGCCGCTAGAGGGCTCCCTGACGCCTTTCATCCACAATGTCTTTAAGCCCCACGTAATCAACTGCATCTTGGATGGGGAGATGATGGCGTACAACCCCACCTCTGACACCTTCATGCAAAAAGGAAGCAAGTTTGACATCAAGAGGCTAGTGGACGACTCTGAGCTGCAGACATGCTTTTGCGTTTTCGATGTACTTCTGGTCAACAACCACAAGTTTGGCAACGAGACGTTGAAGGACCGCCACAACAATCTTCAGACTGTCTTCACTCCTGTTAAAGGGAGGATACACGTGGTGCCAAAAACGGAGGCCAAAACCATGCAAGAGGTGGTGAACGCACTCAACGAAGCCATTGACAACAGGGAGGAGGGCATTATGGTGAAAGATCCCTCATCCATCTACAAGCCCGATAAGCGAGGTGAGGGCTGGCTCAAGATAAAGCCGGAGTACGTTGATGGCTTGATGGATGAGCTCGACCTGTTGATTGTCGGAGGCTACTGGGGAAAAGGAAGGCGAGGTGGCATGATGTCTCATTTCCTCGTTGCGGTGGCTGAAGCTCCGAAGCCTGGAGAGGAACCCACAGTCTTCCACACGCTATGTCGCATCGGCTCCGGCTACACCATGAAGGAGCTGTACGACTTGGGGCTGAAGCTGGCCAAGCACTGGAAAGTCTACCGGAAGAACGACCCTCCGGCCTCTATCCTGTGTGGGACGGAGAGACCGGAAGTCTACATTGACCCGTGCAACTCGGTCATCATCCAGGTGAAGGCAGCAGAAATAGTCAGTAGTGATCTGTACAAAACCAACTGCACGCTACGCTTCCCCAGGATCGAGAAGATCCGGGAGGACAAAGGGTGGCACCAGTGCATGACCCTAGCTGAGCTCCATCAGCTTCGCAACAAGGCGTCCGGGAAGTTGTTCTCGCGCCACTTCCGCATCGATGACAATGACGAGCCCGAAAAGAAGAAGCGCAAGGCGCCGTCCAAGGCCAAGAAAGCTGTCGGCGTCATTGACCACTTCAAGTCCCAGGACCTATCTGGCGTGACCAAGGAGACGGACATGTTCGAGGATGTGGAGTTCTGCGTTATGAACGGCAGCGAGGCGCACCCCAAGGTGGAGCTGGAGAAAGCAGTGGCCCGATGTGGCGGTATTGTGGTCCAGAACCCGGGACCGGACACCTACTGTGTGATCGCCGCTGTGGAGAACATGCGTGTGAAGAACCTGATCTCTTCAGACCAGCACGACGTGGTGTGGTCTGCCTGGCTGCTGGAGTGCCTAGACAGGAAGCAGGTGGTGCCATGGCAACCGCGTCACATGATACACATATCGCCCACCACCAAGGAGCACTTTGCCAAGGAATACGACTGCTATGGAGACAGCTACTTCGTGGACACGGACGAGCAGCAGCTGAGGGAAGTCTTTGGTCGGATTAGCAGCGTGGACACTTTGACGGCACAGTGCATCGCTAAGGTGGAGGAACGCTACGGCTGGGACGACCTCCCCACTAGCATGTTCAGACCTTTCAAGGTCTACCTGGACAGGTACGCAGATATAGGAGATCCTAAAAGCATTGTACCAGCCACCTGTCTGGACACGCGGGCTCTGGAATTTCGCTTCCATGGAGGGACAGTAGTGCAGAAGCTTGAGGAAGGGGTCTCTCACGTCATAGTGGTGGAGGAAACAAGAGTGTTGGCTTTAAGAACCCTCAGACGACTCTTTACCAAAAAGTTTAAGATCGTTAGAGAATCATGGGTAACAGAGTCTATCAATGCAGGGTTTTTGCGGAATGACAATGACTATCTTGTGTGATGGTTAAACCCAATCCATTAAGTTATCTAATGCAAGCACTGGACAATAAGCACATATTGGGATTGTAATATTTTGTTTTAATCCATTTTAAAGTGTAAATAAATGTTTGTTTTAAACAGTTTTCTGAATTAGAATGTAATGTTATCCAGTGTTTTTCCAATATCTAATAGTGTTGGCCTATATCTAATGGTGTAGGCCTATATCTAATGGTGTTTCTACTGTAATTGAGGTAAGCTATTTTAATGTCCTTACCAATGCAGACTATTGTGTTAAGAATAGATATTTGAAAACTGTCTATCCCAGCTTTTCAAAGCTTGATAATTTGTTGACTATTTGAATCAGCTGTGTAGTGCCGAAGGACCGAGTTTGGGAAACCCTGGTCTATCCCCTAAGCTACTTGTTAGATTTAATGCAAATTATATTATATTGTATGTTTTTTTTAAGTTAATCTTTTCAATGCTCATGTTTTGGAACTATAATAAATAATTTATATTAGAATATTGTCTTTATGTATTGTCCAGGTATCTAAATATTTAACATTGTAACAACAATTTAACTTAGATGAACTGACTTTAATGAAAGAAAAAGTGATTTATTTTATATAGCTGGTAATTTGAGAACTAAAAGAATAAACACACTGCTAGTATCACTGCTCTTTATCAAGCTTTAAGTATCGGCCTCAAGGCCTTCATCAGAGCTGGTAATTAAATTCAATCTATACTGAACAAAAATATAAATGGAACATGTAACAACTTCTACGATTTTACTGAGTTACAGTTCATATAAGGAAATCAGTCAGTTGAAATAAATTCATTAGGCCCTAATCTATGGATTTCACGTGAGGTGATGGCGGCGGATGAATGGCGCAACAATGGGCCTCAGGATCTCGTCACAGTATCTCTGCATTCAAATTACCATTGATAAAATGCGATTGTGTTCATTGTCCGTAGTTTATGCCTGCTAATACCATAACCCCACCGCCACCATGGGGCACTCTGTTCACAACGTAGACAATTGACATCAGCAATCCGCTCGCCCACATGACGCCATACACATGGTCTGCGTTTGTGAGGCCGGTTGGACGTACTGCTAAAGTCTCTAAAACGATGTTGGAGGCGGGTTATGGTAGAGAAAAGAACATTAAATTCTCTGCCAACAGCTCTGATGTACGTTCCTGCAGTCAGCATGCCAATTGCACGCTCCATCCGAACTTGAGACGTCAGTGGCATTGTGTTAGTGTGACAAAACTGCACAGTTTAGAGTGGCCTTTTATTGTCCCCAGCACAAGGTGCACCTGTGTAATGATCATGCTGTTCAATCAGCTTCTTGATATGCCGCACCTGTCAGGTGGCTGGATTATCTTGGCAAAGGAGAAATGCTCACTAACGGGAATGTAAAACAAAAATTGTGCAGAACATTTCAGACAAATAAGCCTTTTGTGCGTATGAAAAATGTCTGGGATCTTTTATTTCAGCTCACGAAACATGGGACAAACACTTTACATGCTGCGTTTATACTTTTGTTTACTATAAATATTCATAACATGAAAAAACACCACACTAGTAAAGGCAGACAAATGACCTTGAATGAAGTCAAGAATGATCGTCTGTCTTTGGTGTTTTTTATGTTTGTAGAAGCCATGCCTAGAGGAGATAGAGTGCACTGCTTGGCCCTGCTTTTGAGTAGAGTGAATCAGTGAGCCGTGGGGGGTTATTGATGGGTCCAGAGGGGAACGATGTGTCTGTCAGAGAGATGGGAAAGCCACGGGAGTCCTCCAAAAACAGGATCCTCCTGATGCTCTCTGCAAATATATTCCCTCTCGAGAAAAGGTCACAGAGGTACCGTTGGACTGAATGTCTGTTGTTGTTCCCTTCCCAACCAGTTCCTGTTTAGTGGATGCATGAGTCTCAAATGGCACTCTATTCTATATAAAGGGCACTACTTTTGACCAGGACCCATAAGGCTCTGGTCAAAAGTAGTACACTATATAAGGAACAAGTTTCCATCTGGGATGCAGTCCATGAGTTTGGAGGCTTTTTTTCTCAACCAAGTAAACAGTGTGGTTGGATTAAACTGACCAAGCTGTAAACTAGATGGAACAATTTATTTTAAAAAGTGCCACATACCTTATCTGCACCCAGTGGTGTTGTGTCAGATTTCCGGCTGCACCATGTTTGGTAGAATCTACTGCTCTATTTAGGATGTGTTTCTGAGGTACGCCAAGGTCACACAAACCAATAGAAAATCTATACCAATCTTAACTCGACTGGTTTTGATTAGTCTGCGTGTGTACGGGCAGGGAGGAAGAGGCGCAACGAGAGGGTTTAAGCCAGCAGCATACCACCCTGCATCCCGCTGCTGGCTTGCCTCTCAAGCTAAGCAGGGTTGGTCCTGGTCTTCCCTGGATGGGACACCAGATGCTGCTGGAAGTGGTGTTGGAGGGCCAGTAGGAGGCACTCTTTCCTCTGGTCTAAAAATAATATCCCAATGCTGTAGGGCAGTGATTGGGGACGTTGCCCTGTGTAGGGGGCTGTCTTTCAGATGGGATGTTAAGTGGGTGTCCTGACTCTCTGGTCACTAAAGATCCCATGGTACTTATTATAAGTGTAGGGTTATTAACCCTGGCTAAATCCCCAATATGGCCCTCATATCGTCATGGCTACCTAATCATCCTCAGCTTCCCATTGGCTCATTCATCCCCTGTAACTATTCCCCAGGTTGTTGCTGTAAATGAGAACGAGGGTTGAATTTGGTCAACGTGGAATTGCTAATTTGTTACTTGAGGCTTATTACATAGAATAGAAGTTTTGGTTATTACAAATGCACTCATATAAGTGGACGCATTTGCCTATTCGGCAACTTAAAAAAAAATAGTTGTGACTTTTGTTCACGTATATCTACCCTCTCATTGGCTAGAATGGTCCCACCTGATCTCGCCTCCTCCCGCCTGCCATCTTTGAGGAGATGTATTTCCATTGTTTGAGCGGTCACTCGCCTATCTTGTCAATATATATATACTTACATAGATGTGCATAGGCTAATTTGTGTCCGAAGCCTATACATTAAACTATACTCATTCACCCAATAACTAACACTATCTCGTAATACTGTTGAATATTGCACATGTGATAGCAGGAAGTCAGACAAATTCTGAACTTCCAGATTGAAATGACAAGTTTAAGATAGTAGACAAAAACTTCACAACAGTAAGACAGGCCAGAAAAATATTGAGATGAATTAAAATCACAGATATGCCAAATGTCTAATAAGATACATGCTGTAATTGGGTTGCTTTCGGGGACAGTAGAGACTGGAGAGAGGTTCCATATGTGAGCAAATGGAGAATAAATGTCCTGGAAACAAAGTGTCATGACTTCAAACGATAGGTCCCACCTGTAGAGACCAAACGGACATTAACGAGCGCAAGGCAAATTAGCCTTTCAAATGAGTCTACTGAAACTTGTCTGAGGTTGACATATCGCAGGGTATTGTAACCAGTTAAACACATACGATTGTATAATTTGTTAGTTTGTCAATATTGTTTTCCTGATTGAGACTGATGCACACAAACATTTAAATTAGAGCTGCCAACTCTCACATATTGGCCGAGGCCAGTGGCGGTTTTAGCATGTAAATCTTGGTGGGGCAAAACATAATTGTGGTTATGCATGCCAGCAAAGCCACTACACAACACAACACTAAACAATACATTAATTGCACTATAACGGTGACAAACGGTGACCACAAACTGTTAGGACCTACATAAAGCTGTCCCAACAGCAGAGTCCCAACAGCAGTCCCAGCACTTTACCACTGTTACACCTGGCTATCAGCGGAGCTTGTCTGGCAGCGGAACAGTTCATTTAGCCTCATTTACTGCAGCAGCATACAAGACATTTTTGCACCTTGTTGTGCTGTGCTCACTTGAGCAGGAAGGTGTCGCGGCGGTCCTTCCTGGGCAAATTTGGTCATTAAAGTTTGTAATCAAAGTCTGGCATTCTCTGGATTTATGGTGCTTTCAAGACAACTGTAAACTCAAAGAAAAACAAGGTTGAATCATGATAACGTTAGTGATCTTCAGGTCATAGCTTTAGAAAGAGACCTGAGTTCCGGATTTATAATTCCGAGTTGGATGACCGTTCAAAACCTATTTTCCTAGTGTGAGCTCGTTTTTTCCCTAGTTCCCAGTTGTCTTGAAATCACTGAAGTCAGATTTGGCAGTTCCAAATTAACAGTTGTTTTGAGTGCGGCACAAATCATGCTTCATTGACAGTATGGCCAATGTTGAATGTTTATCATTTTAAGCTTAAGAGACCCTTAATCCCATGCTTGGGACCACACAGCCACTCCACTGAATAGCAGGCTAGTGATTGCTTTACAATGCTTGCAGTTAGCCACTGATTCCTTCCAAACCACTCATTCATGAATTTGTGATTTCCAACTTGTTGTGTAAATGTTTATGTCCAATGGCCGATGAGCACCGATACGTTTTATCTATAATTTCTCTTCATTATTTATCTTCATATGACAATAATTAAAAAGGATTTGCCAGTAGATTGTCGACTTGATTCATGATGATGACTGCTAGCTAAGATTTTGAAAGTATGATGTTGACATGATCCGTCCAATCAAAGCTACTGTAGATATAATGTGATTTGAAGTCATTTTATATGTGGCCAATGACCTTGAGCCTTCTTGGATGGGCATTTCTAATGTAACTCTATGGCAGAACCCAAGGAGCTTGAATTTTCTAACTCTACCCTTAGACTTGTCAATGATGTAGTGTCCCCATGAGTGACAGAACACTGAGCCAATCACGGCGCAACTAGAGAACATTACCAACCCCTACGCTCTGTATTTTCCGCTGGCTGCCCCTCCACCACAGAAAGCACTGAGCTAAGCTGAATCACCTGCATTCTGGAGCTGCCTTACTCAAGAAATACAAAAAGAAACCATGTTTGTATGCAGCTTTATTAACTAAATTATTATTGTATATTTTTTTACATTGTTTGCAAAAAGATATGTGACACGTATTAATGCCAAAATAACATGCAAAACAGGCAAGCAGAGAAAAAAATTAATATATATTATTATTATTTTTGCTAAAAATGTGGGACTCAAAACATGTGGGGCTCTGCCCCATCTGCCCTGAATGACTGGTTGCCACTGGCCGAGACATTTGACCCTCTTCTCACGCCACACCTCTTATATCTTGAAAAGTACTGCTTTTATTTTTCAAATTAGTCCATTGTATAGTCGCGCATTAACTTTTCAACTGTGCTCCCAAATAGTTTTGAAATCGGAACCTCTATCGTTGTCCTGTCTGGCCACGGCACTGTGAACCGCGGAACATTGAAGCATGTGATCGGTCTAGTTATGCAAGGGTTCGAGGGGATTGGATGCATGTTTTACGGTAGTGATGTTTTATGTGCAATGTTGTCAACAAAATTAGGTTTCCAGCTACAATAGTCATTTACAACATTAACAATGTCTACACTGTATTTCGGATCAATTTGATGTTATTTTAGTGGACAACAAATGTGCTTTTCTTTCAAAAACAAGGGCATTTCTAAGTGACCCCAAACTTTTGATTTTGCAACATTTGCCCATTATTAAGTATGCTCCCTCTAATTCTCTCTCTCTCTCTCACTCTTTCCCTCCCCACTCAGAGGACCTGAGCCCTGCCTCAGGACTGCCTGGCCTGATGACTCCTTGCTGTCCCCAGTCCACCTGGTCATGCTACTGCTCCAGTGGCTATGGAAACCTGTGGCTATGGAACCCTGACCTGTTCACCGGACATACTACCTTGTCCCAGACCTGCTGTTTTAAACTCTCTCTCTCTACCGTACCTGCTATTTCAACATCTAAATGCCTGGCTATGAAAAACCAAGTGACATTTACTCCTGGTGTACTTGCCTGTTGCAACCACTGTGATTACCATTTGACCCTGCTGGTCATCTATGAACATTTGAACATCTTGGAGAAAAATCTGGCCTTAATGGCCATGTATTGTTATAATCTCCAACCGGCACAGCCAGTAGGGGCCACCCCTCAGAGCCTGGTTCCTCTCTAGGTTTCTTCCTAGATTTCTGTCTTTCTTGGGAGTTTTTCCTAGCCTCCGTACTTCTACATCTGTATTGCTTGCTGTTTGGGTTTTTAGGCTAGGTTCCACTATAGCACTTTGTGACATCTGCTGATTTAAAAAGGGCTTTATAAATACATTGGATTGATTGATTAATAAAATTTAAAAAATTCTACAAGCTCTGCCAAATTGGTTGTTGATCATTGTTAGACAACAATTTTCATTTCTTGCCGTAGATTTTCGTGAGAAGACTGATTTTCAGGATGTCTCATGGAAGGCCGTCATAGGCGGATGCAGTTGATTGAGAAAACAAATATCTCTAGCTTAAACTGACAGATTTTGATGGGGATTTATTTATTATCTTACTGGGTGTCTTAATTGGAAACAAATTAAAAGGAAATAAGGAAAACCAGCATACACTCGGCCCTCCATGGAATGAGTTCTCCTGGTTCTCAATGACCAAGCACCTCCCATTTGTGGAGCCCTTCCTTGTTGACGGCACTCAGAAGATGCAGGGCCAGCCCGTTGTAGATGGAAGGGGGCTAGAAGGGCATCACAGAGGAACCCCGGAGCTGCTGGTTGGGAGTGCAGAGCACCTTGAGCACTTTACTGAGGAAGTCTGGGTCTCTGACCTCCAGATAGGTGAGTTGACAGAGGTGCAGCAGGACGGGAACTCCTCGCTCCAGCAGCACGGGCTTCCGCTCCAGACCGTCTCTGAACATGAACATGTTGGCCTCCAGGAAACACCAGCGGCTCCTCACCAACTCGTGGCTAGGGACCAGCAGAACCTTCTGACTCTCCTGGATGCAGTTGGACATTTTCTCCAGCACGGTACAGCCGGGGACAAAGTTCCTCTCATGGTAGCAGACCTGCAGGCCGTAGAACCGTAGGACTGACCCAGGAGGGGGCCCAGTGCCAGTCAGTGCTTCTGTAGCTGATGAAGATGTGGTAGCTTTTCCCCCTCTCTCAATGTGATGCTGGTCCTCATTCTCCACAGCATCAGTCAAGGTGGTACAATAATAAGAGATAATACATTATTTAACAAATGTGTTAAATACACAAAACCTATATTAATATGTTTTTTAAAGGTATTCCTACAGTAGATATTTAACCAGTGAGAAGATCTTGTAATCTGCACTGAAAATCAAAACCTTTAATTATGTGTAAATAATCATCACAGCATGTGTGTAAACTGTTTAAAAAAGATATGACACCTGCCTTTCTAATTGCAGTTCTGAAACAATATAGGCCTACACTAGTGAATACCGTCATGAAGACCATAAAATGTCCCAAACGATTGTAAAACTATCAGGATTTGTATGAACCTCTATCAGGAAGGGCTTTCTTTAAAGGTGAACTGCACCAGAGAGGAAGAGGAAGAGAGAGTCCCAATTTGGCAGACATTCTTTCTCCCTCCAGCAGGTGGCGTTTTTTCATTGTTTCGCCCACCAAGCAAGGAGTTTTGTATAGAGGTCAAAGGGAAAGTTTGTATAGAGGTCAAAGGGAAAGTGTCGAATTTGGTTAACAACATTTTTTATGGCTTATTTGCTAAGTGAGTTTTATTTGATTGAATAGATGTTTCATAATGGTTAAGTTTTTAGGAGTGTACAAGTAGGACATGTGACATCCTGGCAACTTTTAGACAAAACACTTCATATTGGAGTTTCGAGATGGCCATGCATATTCATGGCATGAGGCTAGTAGCATAGCATCTCTCTCCATTGAATACAGGCGTTTGACGTCAACAACCCTCATCGAATATTCAAAAAAGGATTACAATAATGAGATGTATCCACCAATCCAAAGAAAGCATAGGCGGGAGCTAGAATGCTGCCGTGCCGCTTTGTGGACAACCACTCCCATTGTTGGAGCGGAGAGACATGTATCTTGTCAGTATATCCATCATCTTTGACTGCACTCAATTCCGCATATGTTTCTTCCTCATTAACAAATGCAGCGGCCATTACTGAAGCCCAAAACAAGAGTTGTCTTTGGGGTGTGGTTTAATGTGGGTGTTTCTTGGGTTTGTTTTGGCCATTTAATCACAACAAAATTAACAAGAGCAGTACTGAGTAACTTAGAGAGACATTTTGAAGTTGAGGACTTCTCCCGTCCTGAGTCCTGACTGACTTGCCATCTCTAGATGATCTGCTAATTGAGTTCCATGTGTAGGCTAAAGCCTGCACTGACCTTGTGCTCAGCCAACTTGACAGCAGCTAGCTAGCTTAGCTTAGGGGTAGTTACAGCTGTGAACGATGTGTGTGTTTGTATTGCAAAGACAAAACGCCGTCTGCTGTAAATAGGCTATCATATTGATTTGCTTATAAAGACAGTACGCCTGCACTTTACCTAAGAAATGAAAATAAGTTGTGTGCAGAGTACAACCACATATAGAACAAGGAGCATAACAAGCTTTGGTACATCTTCAGCTTTCCCAGAACTAGCATGACATTCTATTCTATGTCTAAGGTCTATACTATGGGTTTGGCTGTCTAACCACCCACTGGTATGCACAGCTCTCTGGGTGAGTATCCAGTGGGTGATGAAGTCCCTTCTATCTATGTAATGTATTACAGGTTATGGACAGGTGCAGTCAGGTGGCAGGAGGTGACAGAGTTTGCCTCAACCCATGGGTCCAGCAGGCAGAGTTCAATAAGTACAGACAGGTGTGAGATGCAGGGGGATTTCCTCCTTCTCATACCTCTCTGTAACCAAGATTCTTCCAGGAGGAAGCTTTGAATCGGTCATTAGCCTTCAGAGTATTATGAGAAGAGTGAAACTGCTGAATCTATGTAGATATTCTAAACAGTGTTTTGATGACTTACAAGTGTAACAGTTCCATGTAGAATAAACCATCCTTTGCATAATACTGTAGAAGCAATGTTCTGCTAATATAACAATTAATCTTATATTGTCATTCACAAGCGATACAGCATTTTGGTGGTATAAAGACAATGAAAAGTGATACATGTGGTCTGTTGAGTGCAAGGTCTCTCCCAGTTCAGACATCTGTATCAACCTGTCTTTGAGTCAGGGGACTCCATGACAAACCATCTCTCCTGTTCTCCATCTGTTGAAATAAATAGGTAGAGTTCGTACACACAGCACTGATTACATTATCAGTGGCAGTTAATTGAATTCCAGGACAGACAAGTGATAGTATTGTAACCTATGACCAGATCAAATGTAACCAACCTGAGGTGGGACTGGTGCCTGGCCAAGTACTGCCCCAGCCTTCTGCCCCTGATGTGGAACTGTGGAACAATAAATCCACCAGGTTTTGTAAGTAGCCTGTGGATTAAATAAATAATCATCACTCAATAAACATATAGCGAGAAAAATTCATTTTCTCTAGTTTGGAAGTCATTTATACTAATAGAGTGACTGTGAGTACCGAATAGATTTAGACCAGTGACGCTAACACCGTTACTATGCAACCAGCTGTGTAACGTTACATTGCTGCATGCTTTCTGACAGCGCCTGGGATGAAAGGAGTGTAGGAGCTGTCTTCTTCCATGTCTGTCCATTAGACTATGTTCACCGAAGTTCACAAATGACATTACGCTATATAGATACCTCTGATTATTCACTGTTAAGGGTTCATACATATTTTTTCCAGGACTTCTCCATGCCGTTTAACCACATTTTCATGACTATTATAATAACCTAAAATAAAAAGGAAGAATTACTGACACTGGAAGGCTGCTGTGTCTGATCTCATGTAGGCCTACCATCTCCTGCCGTTGTGCCCTTGATCAAGGCACTTAACGCCCCACAAAGTAGAACTGGACTGTTAGTCAGTTCCCCTTTAACGAAGTTTATAAAATCCTCACAGATCTAAAATGCATCTTGATTCCACTAAAATGACAGAATTACAAAAATAATGAATACCGGATTTGCACATTGACACCTGTGGGTGAAAATCTCTTCTCACAGCTGCTATATCTCTGACACACCAGTACATGACATCTCAAAGAGACACCACACAACAAACTATCAATAGCAGGTGTTTCTTATAAGCAATTAAGTAGTAGCCTGCCTGTCTACTCCGTGTGTCTGTGTGTCTGTGTGTGTGTGTGTGTGTGTGTGTGTGTGTGTGTGTGTGTGTGCGCGCGTGTGTGTGTGTGTGTGCGTGTACGTGTACATGAACATGTGCTTAAATAATTGTGTTACTGTGGTGTATTTGGGTTTCTGAGTTTTTCTATTACTCTCTGCATGTTTGTCATTGTAGTTGAGCTGTGTGTGTGTGTGTGAGAGAGAGAGAGAGAGAGAGAGAGAGAGAGAGAGAGAGAGAGAGAGAGAGAGAGAGAGAGAGAGAGAGAGAGAGAGAGAGAGAATTAAGGAAATTCAGTAAGTAAGACAGACAGAAACTTTTTTTTTTCTCTATTGCCTCTACAGCAAACCTCTGATCAGCTTATCTGTCATCTACACAACACTCTACTGTATATAGCACAGCTCTCAGACCAGCTAGCTCTCGGACAACTGGGCCCATATTCTTAAAGCATCTCATAGTAGGAGGGCTGATGTAGCTTCAGTTTGAACTTCTGGATCATAATGGATAAGATCACACAGACAAGGGGGACCTGGTCCTAGATCAGCACTCCCACTCTGAGATGCTTTATAAATATGACCCCTGACCTCACTTCAGTTTCTCGTCTGTGGCCAATTACCTATAGACTGCAGTCATCAATAGCAAGGACACAAAGTGATGTGGAAGACTTCCAAATGCATGACGGGTTGTTTCTTTCCACTGACTTTCTCTCATGCTTTACTTTGGGTCGACAGGGTGTTTACAAAGCACCCGTGAAGGAGTAAAAAATAGATTTGTATGGAGAATAGAGGAGGACCTGAGAAGTATTCAACAGGAGAGAAGGAAGAGAGAGAGAGCAGAGTTCACCACCTGTCATTGCATTGGTGGACAGCGCCTGGTCCTGAAATTAGTTCAAGTAGATTTGTTGCCAGGAATTAGCAAAGCTCATCTAGCTATTAACCTGTTTTATGCAACCTATACCTTCTGGAGTGTCAGTTATTTAACTGTGTAAATGAGAAAGAAAACAAATTTGTTTGTTTTTTAAATGGTGTCTTTCAAATATATCTTTGGTTTTATTGTAGTGTATAGGCTATACTATTTGTTTTGTCTTTGAAGGACTGTTGGAAGATAAGCCTGTGGGATAAAAGAGAAACAAACTCTGAAAAGACAGGTCCACAGCCAAACAAACCACACAATACATGACCAGTTGCCTTGGATACAATACTGAACCCATGTCACCCTGAATGATTTATTGTGTTCTATCTATGTGCTAGAACACGACAACAACCTGGATGTTTTTTGCCATGATTAAATGTTATAATGTTGTTATATAAATGTTATACTGATTTTAGAATGGCGTGCAGCTGATGAACATGCCGAACAAAGCAAATGAAAGGATTGTGTATTTTTCTTCATTTTGACCTTGATGGAAGTATTTACATGGACATAATTCTGTAATAATTCAAAAATAATGCATGCATGCTATACATACAGAACACACATCAACCCCTATGGGCCAGATCAACTAAGCGTTTACACCAGGTGCAAAGTTTGAATCATTTTTTTTATTTATCATTCAACGCCACTAGTGGGGGAACCCTTACAGAAATGAAGTCATTCCTGGTTTCAGGATCATGGACAGCTCTTACTCGAAAGCCATGGCTGCGTTTTGTGACGGATGCTAAATATTTCATATTACATTTTGTCATCCATTAGGCTACTTGTTGAGCAGACTCTCCTGTCTCTCGAGTCTTCACTATTTTATAGACTTTGTTTTAGCTTTCGGAGTAGCTGGATGGCTACTGGTGCTGCACCTTCTGAAAACAGACCCTTCAAGTGCGTCAGAATGGAACGGTCGCAGCTCTAAAGATGTCGCGCACGACACAGCACCTCTAAAAAGTGTTCCAGGAAGAACATGATGGCGACAACTATCCCGGGACCAAGATGACAGTGGACATCAAAATACAACATCTCAGGCATTTTCGCTAGCAGACACGGAAGCGAAAATCACTGGCCTGACATAGAACCCAGCCCTCAACCGCGAGACCGGCGGATTCAAGGCGAACGTAAATGCAGGTTGCCGTAAAACGAGTCTACGCAAAGGACCAGTGCTGAGAGCAGGTTAGAGGAGAGGAGGGGGAAGCGAGATACAGAAAACTAGCATCTTCATCGGAGAGCCATGGAGAACGCGGCCTCATCAATGCACGGCTTAATCTCCTCCAACACATTAATTCAATGTGAATTACAGATAATCGCGGAGGTAAAACAGCAGCACCACCTACGACCCAACATTTAAGAGCAGAAAAACGCAAATTAGACCCCAAGTCAATGAATGTTGTGGCAGAGAAGCCCCCACGGTGGAGTCGGCCGGTGAAGAAGCGCGTTCTCAAAATATGACCAGGGGTGCTTGGACGTGTCTGCAGCAAGAAGACGGCTTCAAAATCTGGCTAGAACCCCGCGAGAACGAAAAGCCATTCACCGACTCAGAGAGGGCCCAGAGATGGCGACTGTCCTTGGCTTCGCTCTTGTTTCTAACCATTCTGCTCTCTGATCACTTGTGGTTCTGCGCCGAGGCGAAATTGACAAGGACCCGTGATAAGTGTGCATTGACGGACATGGGAGCGTACCCATCTGCAAACTCCATCCCATCATCCAACCTCCATTTAGCACACAGCAGACTCAGTGAAAACGAATATGCTATTTTTATAGGGAATTCTACCAAACCTTTGTGGCGACTTGAAACTTGCCACCACGATAGTTTATCTAAAAACTGCTTTACTTTTGATGACGCCGACCATTTGTGCAAGGACCTTTCGGAAAAAGAAGGGACCCGGACTGTAAATATAAGTGATTTGTACCTTTCCTTTTGTAATTCTTATTCTCTTTTGGATTTGTTTTACGGGTCTACGAGTCCGGACAATTTGAACTGCAGTCTTGACGTGCTTATTGGTGGCGATATGGCGAGGTGCAGCCTGTGCGTCCAGGCGTACCAGCGCTACGACCAACACGCCCTGGAGAAATATGAAGAATTTGAGCTTATGGCTCAGAAATATGAAACGGATGCATATTCAGTGAGAACATGCATGGATGAGTGCAAGGTAGGCTGACGGGGATCGTCCCCCAATCTGTTGATTTTGCCTAAATAGATACAGTTTGGTCCCATACAGTCGTCAATCGTCATGGTAACGGATTGCATATTCAAGGAGATCCTCTGTTCTCTTACCAGAAGGCTCAAGCAGGATGAGAAGCATATGGCCTCGTACTCTAAGGTCTTGCATGTGTGTGTCTTTTGTTGCTTTGTCAACAATTGAGGAGTTTTAATTCGGTTGTTGAATGGAGAGAGAAAGCCAGGCCTTGAGGTGTCATAACTTTCCTTCCACAGGCTTCACAATATCACCTGAAATAGGCTATTATATCCAAGCAAATATCAGCCAGTTTTACATGTTCAATATTTCTGTAACATTATAGATATTAGATATTTTATTTTAGTGCTAGGCTAGCATATGGCAAAGACTACAATAGCTGCAACTATTTTCCTAATGTGCATCATCCCGCGCCGCACCGCACGCAGGTGGTGGTCTTTTTTCAGTATTGTGCTGCGCATGCGGTGTAGCGGCCACTCGGTGCCAGGTGTTCCGCCATGGCCACTCCACTCCACATTGAGTACATTTCAATAACGTTAATAGGGCACGGGTGGCTTCAATGCCTAATCCGCTGGAAGGGCCTCTTCCCCCATCTCATTTGGCACTGTTTTCTCGTTATTGGCCTGCTGTAACCGAGGGCAGTCTTTTATCAGTCGTAAACTCGACAATGGCGTTGACACAGAATTACGAAAGCTGCAGCAGCTTTTTAGCACATAATTTGTACCTCAAATATGACCATGTGGCATGGAGGAAGCTCATATCCTGTAGTTTTGTTTTACACTTCACCGACTGGTTGGACAAGAGCCATTGAAATAGTGCCTTTGTTTCAGTGTGCCCTTGCCATTTCTATTTGGTAATTGTATGCAACATTCACGAGTAGCCTGCTTAGAAAACATCCTGTATAGTCCATTCACGGTTTTTGTTGTGATATTTCCTGTGACTTTAGAGTTTCAGTATAGAATGTGTTTATTTATTTTGTTTTTGTAATAGTAGACAGCCGGTCAGCCACTATTGACAGGTGAGAGCTGTCCATGGGGCTGAAATCCATCTATAGAAAGCCAACGCTCCAAGCCAATGGCAGCCAGGTGGTCAGTATGAACCAGTCAGTGACAACAAACAAACAAATCATGGTGAATCATCAATTGGCCAACTAATTAGATGCATTTGCTTGAATATGACTGTAGGTCCACATATGCTACAGTAGCGCACCTCATCTTATTCATGCATTCACATGAAAGATCAACAAAACAGAGGGAGATTGATTCAAAAGGCTTTTTTCAGTGTTGTGAAAATCACAAAGTAGTCCTATGTTGTTGTTGGTTGACTGTTGAAGTGTAATGTCTATATACATGATATCCAAAGCCACACAGTGTGCCGGTGTGGGGTTGAGTTGCTCCTAGACATTGATCTTGGGTCAGTTTCTCAATTTACCGAACTAGAGGTGTCTGTAAACCCGACTCATGAGTCATGATAATAATGTGTGTGTGGTGAAAAGACAGCTCACAGCCTCCCACCAATAGGCCAGGAATCACTGTGATGAGGGTGCAGTAATAGCCACCCTCTTTTTTGACGTTTTTGGCAGGATACGTTTGTCTTTTGGCAGGATACTTTCATCCTTGTTGAGCTTATTGTGGTCCGATAATGATTCGATAACAAAAACATTTGCATACATGCTCATAATTGTTTGATAACTATCAAGGTACACCTAACCCTAACCCTAACCCTATCAAGAGAAATCTCCATCACTACTAAATGTTGGTTAAGATTAGTTTTCTGTCTTTTTGGTATTTTCAGTTAATTTGTTTATTTTTTCTTTTGACTTTCATCTAATTTTTCTCTATATCTCATGCTGTCTCATCCTCTCCTCCAGTACTCCCTCCATCCCTGGTCTTGACAGGCAGATGATGGATGTTAAGGACGTCACTGTAAACCCCAAAGCATGTTTAACTCAATGCTTCTAGTAACTTGTACTCAAATTCAATGAAAAGTCATTATTACTTAACATGTGTATGTGGCACTGACTCAAAACTAAATGAGAAGTCACACCAACTACATTTTTTAAAGATACAGTATGATAACAAATTAACTTTTTTCCCAGCATGCTCTACGGACGGTTTATTTTTTGGAATTGTTTTTAAATATCTGTGTTTTTGCATGTACATTGAATGATCGATTGATTCAATGTTATGCTACACAAAAATATTTGTTTTCTAAACTAATAGGAGTTACACATCACTTTGCAAGCCATCATAATGTCATTTACAGTTAGGGTTACACAATTCTGGTAAATTTCCCAGGTTTTCCAGAAATCCCTACTTGCAGGCATGATGTGGCCTGTAAACAATGAGTTTCAGGCCACTGTATAAGGTCTTCTGATAAATGTAATGGTTCAATTATAATAATACTAATCACCTAGGAACTCAGGACTGAAAATGGATGAATTCAACAACCATGTCTCTGTCACTAACAAATACTGTCATGGGTGGTAACTATAGAATTCAATCGAAAAGGCAAGGACATTATTGGAGGCATGGCTTAGTGGGGGCGTTAAATGTACAGTATACCTTCCAAAAAACACCTGCATTTGTATTAGTCATATAAAAGTAGTACTGCTCACTTCAGCTATTTAAGTTTCTTAAAACATTTTTTTTAGGTAAGCGGTTTCCTCAAGACCCGGACTGTATCAGAACTTATCCGGTTTTACAGTATGAGGGGTGTGTACTGCATCCCTCTCTCTCTCTCTCTCTCTCTCTCTCTCTCTCTCTCTCTCTCTCTCTCTCTCTCTCTCTCTCTCTCTCTCTCTCCCTCCTACTGATTCTTGGGACACAGCTGGTGTTGTTTCTCTTTTTAACTACTTGCTTTTGCAATGTTAGCCTGGTCATATATCTAACATGTTAGCCATGTTAGCCTGGTCATATATCTAACATGTTAGCCATGTTAGCCTGGTCATATATCTAACATGTTAGCCATGTTAGCCTGGTCCTATATCTAACATGTTAGCCATGTTAGCCTGGTCATATATCTAACATGTTAGCCATGTTAGCCTGGTCCTATATCTAACATGTTAGCCATGTTAGCCTGGTCATATATCTAACATGTTAGCCATGTTAGCCTGGTCATATATCTAACATGTTAGCCATGTTAGCCTGGTCATATATCTAACATGTTAGCCATGTTAGCCTGGTCCTATATCTAACATGTTAGCCATGTTAGCCTGGTCATATATCTAACATGTTAGCCATGTTAGCCTGGTCCTATATCTAACATGTTAGCCAGATCTGGGACCAGGCTAGAGTCACTATGTGTCACAATATAGTGTGCCTGATGTAGTGTGATCTGGGACCAGGCTAGAGTCACTATGTGTCACAATATAGTGTGCCTGATGTAGTGTGATCTGGGACCAGGCTAGAGTCACTATGTGTCACAATATAGTGTGCCTGATGTAGTGTGATCTGGGACCAGGCTAGAGTCACTATGTGTCACAATATAGTGTGCCTGATGTAGTGTGATCTGGGACCAGGCTAGAGTCACTATTTGTCACAATACAGTGTGCCTGATGTAGTGCGTTCTGTTGGCCAAATGACTGCTGTTACAAGGGGCAGGCTCACAGAGAGGTCACACTTCAGAAACATATTGACATAGATACTTGTGGTCCTGTGTGGCTCAGTTGGTAGAGCATGGCACTTGTGGGTGTGTGTTTAACTGGTGGCTGGTGACACTTTAAATTGGTGGACGGGCTCCTAGTAATGGATGGAACAGAATTAATGGAAGTGTATCAGCCATTACTATGAGCTGTGCTTCCCTCACCACCTCACCACAAGTAAGTGAGAGATCTCTCTGGGTCATTGACCCCCCCTCCCCCTTTACAGATGACCAGATCACTTACAATCAATATAATTAGTCACTATTAAGGTGAAGGGTGACTTGAAACACTTGCCAGGAACAGCTTTCTGTGTGAAAAAATAACCTTCTCATTCAGTCAAACACACACACACACACACACACACACACACACACACACACACACACACACACACACACACACACACACACACACACACACACACACACACACACACACAGATGTTGTTATACCCCATGTCAAACTGTGATACCTTGATGTTTTGAAAAGCACCACAATAGACGGGTAGACAACAAAAGCGATGCGTGCTCAACCGTGAAGCAAAACAGGCGGGGTTGTCTTTGAATCATTGTTGACTACATTGCAAACTATATTTCCTCTCCAAATCTTTATTGAAAACATAAATACATTTGCACAATAAGCACTTGTTGCCTCTCAAATACATCGTTACAACTGTTGGTTAGCCAGCTAGCTTAAGTTCCATCGCAATCAGGACTACCACTTTGTAGGAGGGTTTTTCTACTGCAAAGAAACTGTAGCGGAGGGTTTACGAGTGGCATTTCTTTGTGTCAAATGTCTGTTTGTGTGTGTGTTTATGTGTGTCTATCTACTGTCGTTTATTAATAACACATACACACTTACCATCTCAATCTGAAAGTCTATGCCGTGGTTTATCATCTACAGTAAATATGTCATAACCTTGTTAGTGTCAGGATTACAGTAACATATAAGATCAAAACCGTAGCTGTGTTTTAGCATCTACACCAATTCTACTGTTGTGTTTTTTTTAGACCAGGTGTGGTCTCAGGTCTATGGCCCTGTACACACTCAAGTTTTACAACTGATCTACAACTCATTCAATTCTACTGTTGTGTTTTTTTTAGACCAGGTGTGGTCTCAGGTCTATGGCCCTGTACACACTCAAGTTTTACAACTGATCTCAACTCATGTGTCACAACAGACGTTTCCATGATACAATGGAGAGTTTGTCTACAGAAAAAATATTTACAAAACCATTGGTGGTTTCTTCACAATGTATAACTAGTTTTGTGCAGAGACGATCTTTGTAGTATCACAACCATTTTGTAAAATGTGTTGTACATCAGTTGTACAAGTTGAGTGTGAACAGGGCCTATAGGAGTCAATAGGCAACTTGATCTCATTGTTTCACTTCAGGATTTGACATAATTGGATGAACGTCAACTTTTGACCCATTAATTCTGCGTGGTTATAGAGTTAAAACAGAAACAACTCAAAGGGTTAAGGTTAAGTATTAATTCCAAGTAGTTAAGGTTAGGGCTATAGTTTGGGGAAAGCGTAAAATAAAATTGACTTGTGTTTCTAGTGACCAGCCTGCAATAGGAGCCGTGTAGCTACAGTTCGGTTCCCAGGGCTGAGGGCTGACTCCGGAATCGACTGGCCGCTGATTGAGTTAGCATGTCAGCACCGCCACCGGTCACCGGTCACAGTGACTCTGGCCTTCCCGTACCACCCCTCCCTCTCTCCCCCCCTCGCTGTCATGGGAGTTTGACCTTGTAACCTAGGAAATATCTATTTAAATCCTCCCAGGGTCTCTCTCTCTCTCTCTCTCCCTCCTCCTTCTCTCATTCTGTTTCTCGACCTGATCTCTGAGAGGGAGGTCGTTAGAGCAGCGGAGAGAGGCAACAGTTTGGCTCCTCCTACTGACTTGAGTTTCCTCATGACTGATTGTTTGTCGTTGCTTCATGCTGCAGTAAAATTCTCTCCGCTAGTGAGAGTGGAACCTTCTGATACCTTTACAGAATTCACCTCACCTCACTGTGTGAATCTCCTCTCCAGTGTGTAAACCCCAAACCCATCCTTAGGAAATGTTTTTTATTTATTTAACCAGGTAAATCAGTTCAGAACAAAATCTTTATTTACAATGACGACCTACCTACAGGGTCAGCCATAGTAGTATGGCGCCTATGGAGCAAATTAGGGTTAAGTGCCTTGCTCAAGGACCCATCAACAAGTTTTTCACCTTGTTGGATCGGGGATTCAAACCAGCAACCTTTCGGTTACTGGCCCAATGCTCTAACCGCTAGGCTGCCTGCCTCCCGAAAATGTAATCGTCGAACTGACATAGTGTAATGTTCATTGTCTGTAATGGTAGAACTGACATAGTGTAATGTTCATTGTCTGTAATGGTAGAACTGACATAGTGTAATGTTTATTGTCTTGTTCTATAACTCTCAGCGTGATGGAACAGCATTGTGGCTGTGTGTGTGTCTCCTTGGAGGATAAGGCTCTCCTTTCCTCTCCTCTCCTGTGTGTGTGTGTGTGTGTGCGTGTTTGTTTGTGTGTGAGTGTGTGTTTGTGTGTGTGTGTTGTGCTATATTACGTGCTGTGGGTACACCCTGCCAGACTCTCCTCTCATGTGTATGTGTGTGCTCTGTTGTGTGTGTGTGTGTGTGTGTGTGTGCTGTGGGTACACCCTGCCAGACACCCTTGACAGTGGCCTGGCAGCTCCCCATTCATCACCCACCCGCACCGTGGTGGGCATCTTCAGCCCAATTCAATCACAGCTACAGTATGTTTATTTTCCTGAACGAGGGAGGAAAGAGGGAGAGAGAGAGAGGGGGAGAGATTCTGTGTGAGTGTAAAGAGATGGAAAGACACGGACAGAAAAGATAGATGATAAATGTGTTTGTGTGTGAGATATATTATTATATTATAGAGATGGAGAGAGAACAAATAATCTGTGTGTGTGGGGGAGAGAGACAGACAGAGAGATAGAGAGAGATAAAGAGAGAGAGAGAGAGAGTGAGAGAGAAAGAGAGAGAGAGAGAGAGAGAAAGAGAGAGAACAACAACAGCTACAGGAAACTGTGATGAGTGTGACGGAAACTCAGGAGGAGGAGGAGGAGGACTCGACAGGTGTCTCCTGCGAGGGGGCGCATAACGATACTGTGACTAAGTGAAAGGCAATTAATGATGTCTCAGGATGTGTGTAGGATTACAACAGGAAATAGATATGACTAAGGGAAGTTGTGTGAAGGGTAGATGTCATCTGTGTCTTCATGTCAGCATGGTGTACTGTATAAGGTGTATATGCATACGTCACCAGCATGGTGTACTGTATAAGGTGTATATGCATACGTCACCAGCATGGTGTACTGTATAAGGTGTATATGCATACGTCACCAGCATGGTGTACTGTATAAGGTGTATATGCATACGTCACCAGCATGGTGTACTGTATAAGGTGTATATGCATACGTCACCAGCATGGTGTACTGTATAAGGTGTATATGCATACGTCACCAGCATGGTGTACTGTGTAAGGTGTATATGCATACGTCACCAGCATGGTGTACTGTATAAGGTGTATATGCATACGTCACCAGCATGGTGTACTGTATAAGGTGTATATGCATACGTCACCAGCATGGTGTACTGTATAAGGTGTATATGCATACGTCACCAGCATGGTGTACTGTATAAGGTGTATATGCATACGTCACCAGCATGGTGTACTGTATAAGGTGTATATGCATACGTCACCAGCATGGTGTACTGTATAAGGTGTATATGCATACGTCACCAGCATGGTGTACTGTGTAAGGTGTATATGCATACGTCACCAGCATGGTGTACTGTATAAGGTGTATATGCATACGTCACCAGCATGGTGTACTGTGTAAGGTGTATATGCATACGTCACCAGCATGGTGTACTGTGTAAGGTGTATATGCATACGTCACCAGCATGGTGTACTGTGTAAGGTGTATATGCATACGTCACCAGCATGGTGTACTGTATAAGGTGTATATGCATACGTCACCAGCATGGTGTACTGTATAAGGTGTATATGCATACGTCACCAGCATGGTGTACTGTGTAAGGTGTATATGCATACGTCACCAGCATGGTGTACTGTGTAAGGTGTATATGCATACGTCACCAGCATGGTGTACTGTGTAAGGTGTATATGCATATGTCACATAGTTGAAATATTTTCCTCTTCAAAGATAATAAACTCAATCAATCGATCTATTTCCATTGATCAGTCAGCCGTCCATCCATCCATCCATCCATCCATCCATCCATCCATCCATCCATCCATCCATCCATCCATCCATCCATCCATCCATCCATCCATCCATCCATCCATCCATCCATCCATCCATCCATCCATCCATCCATCCATCCATCCATCCATCCATCCATCCATCCTTTAGAATGTCTTCGCTCTAAAGGTTTATTATAGCTTTACTTTAAACATGCTTAAAGTAAAGCTATAATAAGCTACAAGAAGTAATGCCCGAAATGCAAGTTACTCAGTGGACTTGGATGGACCACATCATCAACGTGAAAGGTGAATCTTAAAAAGATTAAATGTATTTCAGGGTTTCACTGTTAATAATCAAGAGTCTTTTGATGGCCCTGTGTGTCAATCCACCGCATCCGCCGATGTCGGCCTTCCTCATCTGCAGTGGAAGGAGGCCCGAACTACAGCTGTGCTTGTCAGACCATGAGACATCCCGAAAATCGGTCTTCTCACCAAAACGACAGTAGCGTCCAATCGGTTTGGCCCACGAAACACGATCACTCTATGGGCCCCACAACTGTCACGGGACTCGTCTGAAGGTAACCCATACAAATGAATGGAAGTATTGAGGTAGTTCTGTGCAACCAAAAATAAGGGGTTAAATTTGTGTCCAAAAAGACTAAAATACTACCTGAACTTCCTTGTATCTCCTAGACAAAGGACAGACACTTCAAAACCTTATTCATTATGATAACTTTGCCATGAATGTGTTATTTAATACATTTCTATGGCTGTCAGGCTCTGGCCATAGAGAAGCAATAGGCCATAGAGAAGCAATAGGCTTCTCTATGTAGCTATGGTCAGAGTCTGACAGTGTCGTTCTTTTCTGTTTCTTTGTGGGTTTTGGGTGGATCTCTAATTAGAGGCAGCTGCTACCCGTTGTCTCTAATTAGGGATCCAATATATGTTGAGTCTGTCCCTCACGCGGGTGTGGGTTGTTATCGGTATATGTTGTATATTTCGCATGTCACGGTGAGAAGAAAGTGCGTGTTTTTACGTCTGTTCATTCGTGTTTTGTTTTGTGAGCGTGACGTTTATAGGTTCGTGGTTTTTGTGTTTTCAGTAGTTCGTCTTTTGGTCTGGTTATACATAGTATTATAAAATCTATACATAGTAAAATAAAGATGTCTAACTACTATCCCTGCGCTGCGCCTTGGTCATTCCCACACCCACATCGTGACAGAACAACCCACCACTACCAGACCAAGCAGCGTAACTGGGGAGAGAGGGAGAGAGAGGAGGTGCCGCTGCGTTATGCGCGACGCGCGATAAGGGGAAACGCCCGCCAACAACCCCAAAGGAATTTTGGGGGGGGGCTATGGGGGTGGTCTGGCCGAGAGGAGGAGGCGCCAGTACCACTCTGCAGGTGGAATGATGAAGAGGAAGAGGAACAGGGCTGGACGGCGTTGGAAGAGGAGGCGCGATACCGGGCTAGTATGTTCAGGAGGATCACAGAGCTGAGTAGGCAGAATTGGAAGGAATGCGAGAGCGAGAGGACGGAGCTGAGGGGAAAGAGGCCCAAGAGGGGCATTCCCAATCCGGATCATTCGGAGGCAACCTTCCAAGCCGAGTCTCCAGGAAGCCTCTCCAGTTCGGTACGGACCGCACCTACTCTCCGCACTCGCCCTGAAGTGTGTCACCAGTCCGGTGCCATCGGTGCCGGATCCACGCACCATGCTTCCAGGTCACCTCTCCAGTTTGGTACGTGCAGTGCCTACTCTCCACACTCGCCCGGAGGTGCGTGTCACCAGCCCGGTGCCTCCAGTGCCGGCTCCACGCATTCAACTTCCGGTGCGTCTTCCCAGTCCGGTACGCCCAGTGCCGGCTCCACGCACTCGACCTCCAGCGAAGGTCAGCAACCCTGCACCTCCAGCGAAGGTCAGCAACCCTGCACCTCCAGCGAAGGTCAGCAACCCTGCACCTCCAGCGAAGGTCAGCAACCCTGCATCTCCAGCGAAGGTCAGCAACCCTGCACCTCCTGCGAGGGTCAGCGCCCCTGAACCTCCAGCGAGGGTCAGTGCCCCTGAACCTCCAGCGAAGGTCAGCGCCTCTAAACCTCCTGCGAAGGTCAGCGCCTCTAAACCTCCTGCGAAGGTCAGCGCCTCTAAACCTCCTGCGAAGGTCAGCGCCTCTAAACCTCCTGCGAAGGTCAGCGCCTCTAAACCTCCTGCGAAGGTCAGCGCCTCTAAACCTCCTGCGAAGGCCAGCAACCCTGAGCCTCCTGCGAAGGCCAGCAACCCTGAGCCTCCTGCGAAGGCCAGCAACCCTGAGCCTCCTGCGAAGGCCAGCAACCCTGAGCCTCCTGCGAAGGCCAGCAACCCTGAGCCTCCTGCGAAGGCCAGCAACCCTGAGCCTCCTGCGAAGGCCAGCAACCCTGAGCCTCCAGTGAAGGCCAGCAACCCTGAGCCTCCAGCGAAGGCCAGCAACCCTGAGCCTCCAGCGAAGGCCAGCAACCCTGAGCCTCCAGCGAGGGCCAGCAACCCTGAGCCTCCAGCGAGGGCCAGCAACCCTGAGCCTCCAGCGAGGGCCAGCAACCCTGAGCCTCCAGCGAGGGCCAGCAATCCTGAGCCTCCAGCGAGGGCCAGCAACCCTGAGCCTCCAGCGAGGGCCAGCCACCCTGAGCCTCCAGCGAGGGCCAGCCACCCTGAGCCTCCAGCGAGGGCCAGCCACCCTGAGCCTCCAGCGAGGGCCAGCCACCCTGAGCCTCCAGCGAGGGCCAACCACCCTGAGCCTCCAGCGAGGGTCAGCCACCCTGAGCCTCCAGCGAGGGTCAGCCACCCTGAGCCTCCAGCGAAGGTCAGCGCCTCTAAACCTCCAGCGAAGGTCAGCGCCTCTAAACCTCCTGCGAAGGTCAGCGCCTCTAAACCTCCTGCGAAGGTCAGCGCCTCTAAACCTCCTGCGAAGGTCAGCCACCCTGAGCCTCCAGCGAGGGTCAGCCACCCTGAGCCTCCAGCGAGGGTCAGCCACCCTGAGCCTCCAGCGAAGGTCAGCGCCTCTAAACCTCCAGCGAAGGTCAGCGCCTCTAAACCTCCTGCGAAGGTCAGCGCCTCTAAACCTCCTGCGAAGGTCAGTGCCTCTAAACCTCCTGCGAAGGTCAGCGCCCCTAAACCTCCTGCGAGGGTCAGCGCCCCTACACCTCCAGCGAGGGTCAGCGCCCCGGAGCCTCCAGCCATTCCGGGCTCAGCCGTCCGCTCCGCCTCCGAGCCAGAGCAGTCCGCCCCACCGGTGCCCATTCCGGGTCCAGCCGTCTGCTCCGCCTCAGTGCCAGAGCAGTCCGCTCCACCGGTACCCAGTCCGGGTCCAGCCGTCTGCTCCGCCTCAGCGCCAGAGCAGTCCGCTCCACCGGTGCCCATTCCGGGTTCAGCCGTCTGCTCCGCCTCAGCGCCAGAGCAGTCCGCTCCACCGGTGCCCATTCCGGGTCGAGCCGTCTGCTCCGCCTCAGCGCCTGAGCAGTCCGCTCCACCGGCGCTCAATCCGGGTCCAGCCGTCTGCTCCGCCTCAGTGCCTGAGCAGTCCGCTCCACCGGCACCCAGTCTGGGTCCAGCCGCCTGCTCCGCCTCAGTGCCAGAGAAGTCCGCTCCACCGGCACACAGTCCGGGTCCAGCCCGCTACTCTGCCTCAGTGCCAGAGCAGTCCGCTCCACCGGTACCCATTCCGGGTTCAGCCGCCTGCTCCGCCTCAGTGCCAGAGCAGTCCGCTCCACCGGTACCCATTCCGGGTCCAGCCGCCTACTCCGCCTCAGTGCCAGAGCAGTCCGCTCCACCGGTACCCAGTCCGGGTCCAGCCGTCTGCTCCGCCTCAGCGCCAGAGCAGTCCGCTCCACCGGTGCCCATTCCGGGTCGAGCCGTCTGCTCCGCCTCAGCGCCTGAGCAGTCCGCTCCACCGGCACCCAGTCTGGGTCCAGCCGCCTGCTCCGCCTCAGTGCCAGAGCAGTCCGCTCCACCGGCACACAGTCCGGGTCCAGCCCGCTGCTCTGCCTCAGTGCCAGAGCAGTCCGCTCCACCGGTACCCATTCCGGGTTCAGCCGCCTGCTCCGCCTCAGTGCCAGAGCAGTCCGCTCCACCGGTACCCATTCCGGGTCCAGCCGCCTACTCCGCCTCAGTGCCAGAGCAGTCCGCTCCACCGGTACCCAGTCCGGGTCCAGCCGTCTGCTCCGCCTCAGCGCCAGAGCAGTCCGCTCCACCGGTGCCCATTCCGGGTCGAGCCGTCTGCTCCGCCTCAGCGCCTGAGCAGTCCGCTCCACCGGCACCCAGTCTGGGTCCAGCCGCCTGCTCCGCCTCAGTGCCAGAGCAGTCCGCTCCACCGGCACACAGTCCGGGTCCAGCCCGCTGCTCTGCCTCAGTGCCAGAGCAGTCCGCTCCACCGGTACCCATTCCGGGTTCAGCCGCCTGCTCCGCCTCAGTGCCAGAGCAGTCCGCTCCACCGGTACCCATTCCGGGTCCAGCCGCCTACTCCGCCTCAGTGCCAGAGCAGTCCGCTCCACCGGTACCCAGTCCGGGTCCAGCCGCCTGCTCCGCCTCAGTGCCAGAGCAGTCCGCTCCACCGGCACCCAGTCCGGGTCCAGCCGCCTGCTCCGCCTCAGTGCCAGAGCAGTCCGCTCCACCGGTACCCAATCCGGGTCCAGCCGTCTGCTCTGCCTCAGTGCCAGAGCAGTCCGCTCCACCGGTACCCATTCCGGGTCCAGCCGCCTGCTCCGCCTCAGTGCCAGACCAGTCCGCTCCACCGGTAACTAGTCCGGGTCCAGCCGCCTGCTCCGCCTCAGTGCCAGAGCAGTCCGCTCCACCGGTCCACAGTCCGGGCTCGGTTGTTTTCCCCGCTCCATGGCCGGAGCCGTTTACCCCACCGGTGCCCAGTCCGGGTCCGGTTGTTTTCCCCGCTCCATGGCAGGAGCCGTTTACCCCACCGGGGCCCAGTCCGGGCCCGGTTGTTTTCCCCGCTCCATGGCCGGAGCCATTTGCCCCACCGGTGCCCAGTCCGGGCCCGGTTGTTTTCCCCGCTCCATGGCCGGAGCCGTTTACCCCACCGGTGCCCAGTCCGGGCCCGGTTGTTTTCCCCGCTCCATGGCCGGAGCCTTTTGCCCCACCGGTCCACAGCCCGGGACCGGTGATAAGGAAGGGGCACGGGACAAAACTGTCCACATCGCCGGAGCCGGAGCCGCCCCCGATGGACTAGTTTTCCCTCCCATTTACCCCCCCCCGTGTTTTGTGTGTGTTTTTTTGTGTTTAGGCGTCCGGGAGTCCGCGCCTTGGGGGGGGGGGGTACTGTCAGGCTCTGGCCATAGAGAAGCAATAGGCTTCTCTATGTAGCTATGGTCAGAGTCTGACAGTGTCGTTCTTTTCTGTTTCTTTGTGGGTTTTGGGTGGATCTCTAATTAGAGGCAGCTGCTACCCGTTGTCTCTAATTAGGGATCCAATATATGTTGAGTCTGTCCCTCACGCGGGTGTGGGTTGTTATCGGTATATGTTGTATATTTCGCATGTCACGGTGAGAAGAAAGTGCGTGTTTTTACGTCTGTTCATTCGTGTTTTGTTTTGTGAGCGTGACGTTTATAGGTTCGTGGTTTTTGTGTTTTCAGTAGTTCGTCTTTTGGTCTGGTTATACATAGTATTATAAAATCTATACATAGTAAAATAAAGATGTCTAACTACTATCCCTGCGCTGCGCCTTGGTCATTCCCACACCCACATCGTGACAATGGCCTACAGTAGTAAAGGCCAAATTCAATATATTACCCCCCCCCCCAAAAAAAAAAGATCCTAAAATTCTACATTAAATAGCTAAATAATCCATGGTATGACCATCTTAAAACAATTCCATACATTAGCTTCGTAGAACCCCTCCCTTTTAGGGTTTTTTATCAGCCTTCCATTCCAGGCCTGTAAGACATATGACGAGTCATTTCGCTTTTTATGTTTAATGAACCACATTGACATCATGAATGGACATAAATGGAACATTATGTTATATTACCATCAACCATTAGCTTACCTTGTAACAGTGAAGTGTCATGAGTGTTCATCACTGTGTGTGTTTGTGTGGGCATGACTGTGTGTGTTCATAATTGTGTATGTGTGCATGTTCATAATGACTGCGTGTGTGTGTATGTATTGTGTGTGTGTTCTTTACAGTACGTGTATGTGTGTGTGTGTGTGTCTGTAGGGGGGTTCTACCATATGTCTGCCCCCTCTTGAAATCGTATGTTGGAGGGCCTGGACATTATGAGTGAGTATTAGCAGTGAGAGGGGGAGTGAGAGAAAGAAAGAAAGAGAGAGAGAGAGCGAGAGATAGAGAGAGAGAAAATGCTAGTTAGCATTGCGCAACATTTCTTATTATGTCCATGGATGGAGGGGTCTCTGTTTCACAGGTGTGCACAGGGGCCTTTGTGTCTCTTGTTAGCACCAATGCTATTGTCTTCTAGGGCCTGGCGGGAGGAACGCAGGCACTGAGCTTTCTCTCTCAGTCTCTCTCTATTTCCTCTCACTTTCTCTTTCTCTCTCTGGTTCACTCCCCAAAAATGCTGGATTATAAACAACCCAATTTGGGTGAATATTGGACAGAACACACATTGGGCTATTTTGACCCAGAAAGTTGGGTCACTTAGTTGGGTTGTTGGGTTATGGATCAACAACACACCGGAGGGGTATCCTACGAAACAGGTTTGAGTAGGTAGCGAGGTAACTTTGGTCAACTCTGAGTTCAACTCGGGATAACCAGTCATATGAAAGTGGCATGTCATTTAGCAAGGTACATTTCTAGGGCAACGAATCCTTCAGAACTAACCTGCTCCAGGGCAGGCTAACTCATGGCTAACACCACTTTTGACGTGTATTCATGGATGCCAAGGGAAGCCAGGCTTCCCCCAAAAATATACCAAGGTAAAAAATAAATAAATAGTAAATAATTTATCTCTCTGTGTTTCATAACTTTCTTTCAATTTGCAAGAGGCTGAAACAGCACCCCTCTGTCTCAGTATGTGTACTATATCTATCTGATGCTGTATGGTCGGAAAGAGTATGACATTCTTGCCTCCCATACCATTGAATACATGGGAAGCCAGCGAGCATTTAGCCTCCCTTGATAGAAAAAAAGATAAAATAATAGCCAATCAGCTATTTGAAGCTAAACCGAGCAAGATCAGCTGTGAATGGTCCTGCTGTACCAAAACAAAGTGTTGAGGGAAACCAGTTTGAATTTACCTTCAGACCAATCACATCACAAGCCAAGCGTCACTATTGGCAAGGTGTTGTGTCCATTTTGGTTCTCTTGAAACATGATCCCTGTGACGTACAAAACAGACGCACAATACATTCAACTCAATACTTTTCGATATAAAGTAGCTGAGAATTTTTTTTCAAAATGTTGTCCAGACAAACGTTTTTGTTTTCTCACAAAAATATCAGTTTATTTTATTGTTACTTCAACGTTGTATTAACTAAAAAGCCCCCACACTTCAACGTTGTATCACAACCATTGTGTCAAATGTGTTGTACATCAGTTGTACAGCCTGAGTGTGTACGGGGCCAGAGAGTGACTAGTCACCCTGCATGAGACAATGAGCGAGACAAACAAAGGTTACGTATAAGCAGGTCAGATCTTGCGGAAAAATGTAACTATCAGTCAGTGGCAATGGTTGTTATATAACTCTTATATGCGTTTTAACCATTCTTGTAATTGCGTAACAAAGGCCATTAAACGTGGTACAGTGGCCAGCATTGGGCTAAACGTCATGTATTTGTGTAGTTCTGCCTGTATGCTCAGTAATACACTGTAGGGTATTACTGAGCGAAGGCATCATTTCTCAGTCTTCCTCATTCTCATAGTCTTTCTATGTTCATTAATCAAACTGCTGTATAAACACGTGTGTGTGTGAGAGAGATCATATGATTTTAAACACACCGTTACAACCGTATTCAGGTAACCTTGACTTTTCCACATTTTGTTACGTTACAGCCTTATTCTAAAATGGATCCCAATTTTTTTTTTACATATTTACATCAATATTCAAACTTTTTGCTATGAGACTCGAAATTGAGCTCAGGTGCATCCTCTTTCCATTAATCATCCTTGAGATGTTTCTACAACTTGATTGGAATCCACCTGTGGTCAATTCAATTAATTGGACGTGATTTGGAAAGGCAAACACCTGTCTATATAAGTCCCACAGTTGACAGTGCATGTCAGATCAAAAACCAAGCCATGAGGTCAAGGGAATTGTCTGTAGAGCTCGGAGACAGGATTTTGTCGATCTGGGGAAAGGTACCAAAACATTTCTTCAGCATTGAATGTCCCCAAGAACACAGTGGACGTTTGAAAGCACCTAGAGCTGGCCGTCCGGCCAAACTGAGCAATCGGGGGAGAAGGGCCTTGATCAGGGAGGTGACCAAGAACCCAATGGTCACTCTGACAGAGCTCCAGAGTTCCTTTGTGGAGATGGGAGAATTTTCCAGAAGGACAACCATCTCTGCAGCACCAGCAACCCAATCAGGCCTTTATGGTAGAGTGGCCAGGCGGAAGCCCCTTCTCAGTAAAAGGCACATGACAGCCCACTTGGAATTTGCCAAAAGGCTCCTAAAGACTCTCAGACCATGAGAAACAAGATTTTCTGGTCTGATGAAACCAAGATTGAACTCTTTGGCCTGAATGCCAAGTGTCACGTCTGGAGGAAACTTGGCACCATCCCTACGGTGAGGCATGGTGGTGGCAGCATCATGCTGTGGGGGGTGTTTTTCAGTGGCATGGACTGGGAGACTAGTCAGGATCGAGGAAAAGATGAACGGAGCAAAGTACAGAGAGATCCTTGATGAAAACCTGCTCCAGAGCGCTCAGGACCTCAGACTGGGGTGAAGGTTCATCTTCCAACAGGGCAACAACCCTGAGCACACAGCCAAGACAGCGCAACAGTGGCTTCGGGACAAGTCTCTGAATGTCCTTGAGTGGACCAGCCAGAGCACGGACTTGAACCTGATCGACGTCTGGAGATGTGAATATGATATTTAATATGATATTTATTTGCTAAATATTCAAAAAACCTGTTTTTGCTTTGTCATTATGGGGTATTATTCCATTTTACAATAAGGCTGTAACGTAACAAAATGTGGATAAGGTCTTGGGGTCTGGATTCTTTCCAAAGGCGCTGTATATATATATACGTAAATATATACTGTATGTATGTGTGTATGAGTGTGTGTGTGTGCAAACGTTGTGTATGTGTGTAAGTGTTCAGTTAGTGTTCAGTAAGTGTGTGTGTGTGTGTGTGTGTGTGTGTGTGTGTGTGTTGATGAAAGTCTCCCTTCCCTCTACTTGTGTTTTATATCCACTATGCCTCTATCTCTCTAGCCACAGACAACTCCCTCCACTGTCATATTCAATTAATTTAGCAGGCTGGCTTGGCCATGTCATCATCCTGGCCATTTTAATCATCCTGATGGGATGCATGCAGCTTAGCCAAGAGTGCACTCTAAGACTCTGTCCCAAATAGCAGCCTATTCCTTATATAGTGGACTATTTTTGGACCAGGACCCCTAAAGCTCTGGTCAAAAGTAGTGCACTATGTTGACAATTGGGTGACATTTGGGAGCAAACTTACTCATCCCTACCAGAGAGCGGATCCTAACCTACACTGAAGTGTTATTGTGGGTGTAGTGAAATGCTTATGTTTCTATCTTCAACAGTGCAGTAATACCTAACAATACACAATAATACACGCAAATCCCAAAAATGAAAAGAAAGGAATTAATAAATATAGAAATATTAGAAGGAGCAATGTAAGAATCTGGAATATAAATATACATTAGGAACCCCTCCTAATATTGAGTTGCACCCCCACTACACCTTTGCGCTCAGAACAGCCTCAATTCATAAGGGCATGGACTCTAAAAGGTGTCTAAAGCATTCCACAGGGATGCTGGCCCATGTTGACTCCAATGCTTCCCACAGTTGTGTCAAGTTCGATGGATGGACCATTCTTGATACACACAGGAAACTGTTGAGCATGAAAATCGCAACAGCGTTGCAGTTTTTGACACAAACTGGTGTACCTGGCACCTACTACCATACTCCGTTCAAAGGCACTTGTCTTGCACATTCACCCTCTGAATGGCACACATAGACAATCCATGTCTTAATTGTCTCAAGGCAATTGAGAATCCTTCTTTCTCACAAGTAAAATCAATACGGGATCATAGCTTCACCTGGATTCACCTGGTCAGTCTATGTCATGGACAAAATGTTTTGTATACTCAGTGTATATGTACAGTGGGGAGAACAAGTATTTGATACACTGCCGATTTTGCAGGTTTTCCCATTTACAAAGCATGTAGAAATCTGTCATTTTTATCATAGGTACTCTTCAACTGTGAGTGACGGAATCTAAAACAAAAATCCAGAATATCACATTGTATGATTTTTAAGTAATTAATTTGCATTTTATTGCATGACATAAGTATTTGATACATCAGAAAAGCAGAACTTAATATTTGGTACAGAAACATTTGTTTGCAATTACAGAGATCATACGTTTCCTGTAGTTCTTGACCAGGTTTGCACACACTGCAGCAGGGATTTTGGCCCACTCCTCCATCCAGATCCTTCAGGTTTCGGGGCTGTCGCTGGGCAATACGGACTTTCAGCTCCCTCCAAAGATTTTCTATTGGGTTCAGGTCTGGAGACTGGCTAGGCCACTCCAGGACCTTGAGATGCTTCTTACGGAGCCACTCCTTAGTTTCCCTGGCTGTGTGTTTCGGGTCGTTGTCATGCTGGAAGATCCAGCCACGACCCATCTTCAATGCTCTTACTGAGGGAAGGAGGTTGTTGGCCAAGATCTCGTGATACATGGCCCCATCCATCCTCCCCTCAATATGGTGCAGTCGTCCTGTCCCCTTTGCAGAAAAGCATCCCCAAAGAATGATGTTTCCACCTCCATGCTTCACGGTTGGGATGGTGTTCTTGGGGTTGTACTCATCCTTCTTCTTCCTCCAAACACGGCGAGTGGAGTTTAGACCAAAAAGCTCTATTTTTGTCTCATCAGACCACATGACCTTCTCCCATTCCTCCTCTGGATCATCCAGATGGTCATTGGCAAACTTCAGACGGGCCTGGACATGCGCTGGCTTGAGCAGGGGGACCTAGCGTGTGCTGCAGGATTTTAATCCATGACGGCGTAGTGTGTTACTAATGGTTTTCTTTGAGACTGTGGTCCCAGCTCTCTTCAGGTCATTGACCAGGTCCTGCCGTGTAGTTCTGGGCTGATCCCTCACCTTCCTCATGATCATTGATGCCCCACGAGGTGAGATCTTGCATGGTGCCCCAGACCGAGAGGGATTGACCTTCATCTTGAACTTCTTCCATTTTCTAATAATTGCGCCAACAGTTGTTGCCTTCTCACCAAGTTGCTTGCCTATTGTCCTGTAGCCCATCCCAGCCTTGTGCAGGTCTACAATTTTATCCCTGATGTCCTTACACAGCTCTCTGGTCTTGGCCATTGTGGAGAGGTTGGAGTCTGTTTGATTGAGTGTGTGGACAGGTGTCTTTTATACAGGTAACGAGTTCAAACAGGTGCAGTTAATACAGGTAATGAGTGGATAACAGGAGGGCTTCTTAAAGAAAAACGAACAGGTCTGTGAGAGCCGGAATTCTTACTGGTTGGTAGGTGATCAAATACTTATGTCATGCAATAAAATGAAAATTAATTATTTAAAAATCATACAATGTGATTTTCTGGATTTTTGTTTTAGATTCCGTCTCTCACAGTTGAAGTGTACCTATAATAAAAATTACAGACCTCTACATGCTTTGTAAGTAGGAAAACCTGCAAAATTGGCAGTGTATCAAATACTTGTTCTCCCCACTGTATATGTGACTCACCACCTGGATTTGGCAGATGATTTGTTTACCTCTGAATAACATGAAAAGATAGATAGATAGATAGATAGATAGATAGATAGATAGATAGATAGATAGTGTAGTGGAAAAAACTCTTCCTCTTAAAAACGAAGGCACTTCTGGAGTTTGTAGAAGCAAGATAGACTTTATTGCAAAAAGACAACAAAGCCGAGTGCCCTGCAGGAATCACTCCCCGCACGAACCACTGCCCCCTGCAGGAACCACTGCCCCCTGCAGGAACCACTCCCGTACATCTCTAAGTTTTTGGCTTATGTACAAGTTGTTAAATGTTTATTCATTAGACACAGTTATCACAGCTCCACCCAGGTCTCAAAACTCCTGATGCTACTTCTCGCTTTCTCCTTATTTGGAGATAACTTTGGCACAGAATACATGTCTAGTTCTAAGTCAGGAAAATGGGAGGTACACAGGAAGCCTTTATCCCTGGGGGAGTCTCCTGACTCTGGTAACATTCCCCTGGTCAAAGGTCAACCTGCTGAGTGGTAGGGGGTTGCCTACACCCTACTCTCATCTGCTGAGGACAAAGAGATCTTGTTTCTGCTTTAAAACATACCAAGCTGAGTATATTCAGGGAGCTATAAGGAATTTGAAATTATACAATAACTATAAAGAATTGGAATTTACACAATAGTCCCCCCTTTGGGACGAAACACGTCCCACAAAAACAATGTTAATTTATACTAACATAATGGGTGCATTAATACATACAGGAGTACATTCTTCCTCTCAACTACAAACACAAAAGGATGAAGTTAAACACAGAAATATAGTGAGGAACACGTACGGCATGTGAGTACAGTGTCATCCTCAGGTGTTCACAGTAGAATACATTGTTTGAGCATTTCATTCCATGTTTATCTGTATAAGGCCTCTTGCAATGCCTTTGGTAAATAATCACTCCTTCCTGAACTAGGATCCATCCTAGAATATATGTCACATTGCATTTAACTGTGATATTCCCTCCTGAATTTAAGCCTGTGTAACTGTAAAAACATTCATACTCATATTTACTAACATCATCTCTTCCAATTGGTGGCTTTGTTAATTTTAGTGGATATTTCGAAAATGTTACACTCATTTCTGCTTCTTCTCATGTTCAATCTTAATAGAACTCCCCATACTTTCCCTACATTTTGCTTCTCACATTGGATATTCACATTTCTTTATGTAACATCTTGTATTCTGCTATATAGCACATCTATAGGTTGGTTCTGGTACAATTACCACTTTTTCTGTGAAAGATTTACTCTACTGTACACAATTGTCCATCTAATGTTTCATAGCTGTTTACTTTTTCCACATCCATTCCCTCACTTCTATTGACACCTCTGCAGACACAGAGACTGATGTATTATTGTCAATCAAATCAGCAGAACACATTATCCCTTCCTTTTTATAACTATTAGGAACTCTGCCAGTCATTCGTTGTTCACGAGTCCATGGTACCCACTTGATCCTCTCATGCCTGTTAATGATCAGCGCTGAAACACCTTTAGTAGTACCAGTCATTGTCGTTCTTCTAGCTTCGAATTGTCCCATTTGTAAGGTGGTTGCTTTGGGGCTCATCAATGTCTGGCCCTGTACTGTAGGCATCAACCAGAGCACGTAGCTCAGCAGCAACATTCACATTGCCAGTGTCCCCCATAGCTGGAGTACCAACAGAGAGTGGTGATTCTGCCTGAGCATCCTCCCTCTCCCCTTCGTCTTCTGTCCTTGTGTCATCTCCTTCCCCGGATGGGGTTCCAGCATCTTCTGCTCCCTCATCTTTGGATCGCTGTACCCGTCGTGGTACTCTGGTGCAGTGGTTGAGATGGCACCAAGTCGAACTTCCCTCTACTCGAACAGCTGTTGGTGTGGCCTGGGTGACCGTGTAAGGACCCTCTCATCTCGATTCATTCCACCTCCTCTGGAAGTCCCTGATGTAGACTCTGTCCCCTGGCTCGACTGCTCGAATTGGGTCCACCTCCTGCTCTGGAACCCTGTATTTCTCCTGTAGATAAACAACTTTATGCAGAGCAGTTAATAGTCTAATGTACTCATTCAATTCTCTCTCCATATTTTCTAAAAGGTGGACCATCACAAGATCTTCTAAAAACTGACACTGGCATGAGTCAAACTGTAAGCAGTTCAAGCAGAGTTAGATGTGTTATTTGATTAGGTTGCATGCTATAAGTCATTAGTGCCAGAGATAAAAACACCCACCTGATTCATCAGTGTACTCTCACAGATTTGATCATATCTACATAGTCCATTACCAGGTGTTTAAATGGTCCTTCTTGTACTGGAATATGTCCAATTGGTGCTGCTAACCCCTTCCTGATATTATTTAATGCACATATTGGACACGTTTCACACTCTGCTCGTCTTAAATCCACTGTTTCTTGCATGTATGGAGACCAAAAACCTTGTTTTTTAATTTTCCTCATCACCTCCCCCCTTGCGCAATGGTCAAAACCATGCGCATTTGTACCAAGTAATTTCAACAGTACAATAGAGCTACTACCAGTCCTCCATGTGTTCTCCGCAATCCATTTGTGTCTCGTCACCCCCCTTTCACCCGATCTATTGGGCTCATATCTCTCTGCTCTCTCTTGCATTCTCAGTATGTCATCTATTGCAGGGCTGCTTCTTCTTCATCTTTAAATTTTATATAATGCAAATATAATAAACTTATCCCATTAATATAACACTTCCTGCACTAGTTCTCCTATACCTCCTATCCAATACACAGTCTTCCTTTGCCTGTATATATTTGCTGCCTGTAATCTTCACCATTTATTGTCCTGTTTCTTCCCTGTCTATTCCTATCCCTTCTAATGTATACTTAATTTGAATACCCATTTGACATAGTGCATCCTTTCCTAATAAATTTACTGGAGTATGTTCTGATTACAATTCCGGTATGCAGGCGGTTGTCCTTCCTGTTTCTAAATTTAGTGGTGCTGTCATAGAAATTAGCAGCATTTGTCCCAAGAATCCTATTGTCTTCGTAAATTTACATGACATGGAGAGGTTAGGCAAAATTTGGATTTATACTCAAATACATTGCTCCAGTATCAATCATCATGGGTGTGCCTCTATTATTCACCCGAACCTGTAGCATAGGTTCATCATCAGCTTGCTTGGTTATTGCTGTAAACTGACCCTCCCCTTTAGGACTCTCTGGGAATCCCTAGTCCCTTTAATTTGGTCTTCCCCAGTGGTTCACTGGTCCCTGTGGAGCCTGTGTTTGAGATTGCTGCCATGCATCTGGGTAGGACCATTTCCTTGCCAAGTGTCCTGTTGTGGATGCCTAGGCATCCACGGATCAGTAGGACAATTCCTTCTGGTGTGCCCTGCTTGATTGCACCCCCAGCAGACACCTGGTCGTCCTTTTTGACCTCTATTCTGCCGTGCCTGATACTGCGGTTGATACCCCTGTGTTCGAGGTGCATTTCCGTTGATTTTATTTTGCCAGCCTCCCGGGGATTGCTGTGTATACACATTCACTACTGGCGGAGCAGGTGCCCTTGGACCCTGCCGTTGAGGTGGCGGTTGCGGGCCTCCATGAGTGACTGGCACAGGTAGAGGTGACAGGGTTAGAGGAGCCTGTGTTTTCTTTTTGTCCTTCTTTGTTAGTTCATCCAGCTGCATTTGTGTCAGCTTTCTCTGGATGTCTCTGACCTGGTCTGCCAGTCTTTGTTCATCTTTTCGATATTCTTCCACTGCATGGACAACATGGTCACAGAATTCCTCGTGGGTTTTTGATGTCAGTCCCACCACATTGTCCAGTCTGCTCTTGACCGCTGTCAGCATGAATTCCACCAGAGTTGTCCTGAACATTGTTGTTATCAGTGGGTCTGTCTCTGGAGCCCTTTCAGTCTCCTGCTGATTAATTCTTGTTGGATATTCGTTCCTTAGGGCCCTCCACACCCTAGTTCTGTATTGATCGAACAGTTCTCCATCCATCACTCGATCCTCTGTCAGATCCCCCATGCCACCTACTGCCAATACCTCATCCATTTTGGCCTTTCCCACCACCCTGGCCAACAGTGCCTTCAGGTCCCCCACCGCCAGCAGTTTCCCCATCGTCTGCTCTTCAAAAGCTCCAATCCAATTTCTGGCCCCATCATGGATGCTTGGCAGTTTGCTCACCAGGCCCTCCAGGTCCTGACAACCACAGGGTTCAAATTGCATCTGAGTTCCTTTTAACATCTCCAAAAGACAGTTATAAACCGTTTAGGTTGTTTTAAAATCTGTTCTAGGCCTTAGCTAACTTCCTACACATTAATCTGCTTTCCTCCTTTCCTCCACAAGAAATTATACTATTTTCTCTGAAAACATCCACTCTCTCCTCTACCTCCTCATTACCTTCTTTATCTCGTCGAGATATAACACATCTATTCTGACCTACTTCCTCCTGAAGCCCCTCAGTTTTACTCAGTCTCCGATCAGGACAGGGATTTCGTCTCTGTCCTCTCTGGCTGAGACCTCCTGGGTTTTCCTAGAAATGAGAATACAAAAACCTAACAGTAAAAGTTAGTTTCCTCATATAATGTTAACAGATCATCTTCCAGTCTAGTCAGGTCAGTCTGTTTGTCAATCATCGGCCTATAATATGGAACATTCATGGGACGGCCTGTTAACATCTCATGAGGGCTAAACCCAGTACCCCTATAGGGGCTGCTTCACATTCTCCTCAGCACCAGATGTATACATTCTTATTTCAGGTTCAACCTGTTAATCTAGGCTTTACCCATTACTTTTTGGATCATAGAGACACATTTCTGATCTATTCCCATCATCAGGACAATTTGGGTCACGGCATCTCCTGTAACATGGGTGCCGTGTGTCTACAGACAAGGTTTCTGGGATTCCGAATCCAGGGAATATTTCCCTTACCAGACTGTTAGCTACTATGTTGGCATCACAGCAGGTATAACCCTCGTATGACTCTGTCACTTATCACTAGACAAGAGCACTTTATCTCCTTTCTCTCAATCATATCAATAAAGTCTAATGCAATGTGTGTAAATACACCACTAAGTAAAATTAACTATTTTAAGAGGCGTCTACTTGGCAATGTTATATTAAATACACATAACGCATATTAAAAAACAGTCTCATTCTATCCTATGTTCTTTTAACTTCTGCTAAGTTTAGGCCAAACCAATCTCGTAAAAAACCTAAAACCTTATATACCCTACTCCCTCTTGATGAATGACTCACCAACCATGAGCCTATTCGGCAAACCTACGGAATGAGCTACTCTAGCAACACAAATTTACCTGAAAGGTGTTGTCACAGAGGGCCATCGGGGCCCTGGGAGCAACCTCTGGTCTCCCATAGGGAGTGAGACATACGGTCAGTCCCCTGTTGTTGTTGCAACTCAACAACAGGCGAGGCCATAGCAAAAACCAGATACACAACATGGGTGTGAAACCTTTCAGCAGCAACTTTATTACCTAAGCTAATATTGTCTTGATTGCCTTGCAGGCACAAACCCTCAAAATGCCAACCTAGCTGGGAGCAACATAGCTTCCAGCAGGGCCTCAATCTGTAACGTATTATTTTCCTAATATTTCCATATGCATTCATAAAATCACTGCTTTTCCAAACCCCTACTCATAGTAGGCAAACACCAATCATATATGCTAAATCAGAATATCTATTAACATGTACACCACTACCTAGTTTACATGCCTCAGTGAGGGCCATCATAGTAAATTAGAACCTATAATTATCCTGTCTAGTCAAAAGTGAAAACCCACAAATAAAAGTTGATCAATCTTGTCCTATTAAGTAAGACTGTTAACTAAAACACAAAATAAAACTAACCCATTTTCTATCAATCCTGTCCTATCAATTGAGACAATCTCATATTTTAACCTATTTTACTGACACCTTTCTAGTTCCTCCTTATTGTCTCTGCCTGTTCCCTATATTGCTATTCTGTGTCTTCATAATACACTACCTTCACTTAGTAAACTACTTCAAAACTATTCCCTTCTAAATTATAATTGGTCAGCAACACATCTGTTACTCCATCGTCCCAATACAGCCAGAGGCTTTCCTATTACCATCACAGCTCATCCCCCACATTTGTTTCAAATCAAGCCCAAACGTTAAAACCACACAGCCCCAAACGCCCTTCATTGGAATGTATTTAAGATACACCAACATTATAACTCCATCATCTACTAGGGTCATCATACATGTATTGTAACTTAAAATGCCAATTAATTTATCATGTCAGTCAATATATAATACCATCTATTACACACCACCTCGGTTAATGAGGAGTAAAATGTATATTATTAGGAAAGAAACCCCAAACAAGAGTAGTAATTTACTTTAAACTTAATGTGGCCCGATTGAACAAATATTTCAACAGTTGTACGTGCACTAGCCAGCCAGGCTACTGTAAAAGGCTCAATAACACAGGACCAAGGGAAGTGATTGGTAACGTCAAAGTTATTATTCTAACTTCCCTAAGTAACGTTCCATTGGGAAATGGCCCTAAATTAGTTTAAAAAGGTTTCACTCAATACAGCCAACGACAACCTGAACTCATTAATTACTATAACCATTTTATCATATCTAAAAATGTTTATCGCGACACAGCCATTAATCAACGTTTATACACAATCGGTTATTCCCACACAAAGACAAACTTTTTACTTACAGTCCATCACACGACATACAACAATCAACAATCAGAGACAAACGATGCCACATGTTGGTTATTACCGTTCCACACACAATCACGACAAAACTCGTCAGTTTATCGTCTCATTCCAACATACAACCATAGGCCTTAATCTTTCATACCTTCTCCGAGTACTCTTTTAAACTTCCCCATGTAACACCTTAAAATACCTCATTACGTGCGTCCTCTAAATTTGCACAATACCAGCTCAAATACCACTCCTTTGATACAAGCCTCTAACCGCAGCCCATCGCTTAGATTCACACTTCCTGTTCCATACCATACAATATACATGATTACAATTCTACAGCTTAGATTTACAATATAAGTAACTTGGGTAAACGCGCACACAGCGGGGTTTCAAGATTAACTTTTCAAACGCACCTCCTTCACAGTCTCACTTCCACATACCTTATCTTTTCCCTGGGCCGCAGTGATCGAATGCAACCTTTCTACCGGGCAACTTCCCGGAAAGACGCACATCTCCTCTTCCATTAAATCCATAGTATATGTTCCTCTAAATATTATTCATACAATGTAGGTTCCTACTATTTATTTTACAATATATGTTATGCGCATTTATAATACCGGTTTCTTATATATTTAACCTGTTTTTTCAGAACCCTAGCATAAGCCAAGTCTGTTTTCTACAGGTTCCCTGTCCATCCAGTCCCTTCAGGTTGTACTTAAAGGCGGTATTCACAGGATTTACACTCATATGGGGCTATACGCTCATCGATAGATTCCCATCATTCAACTTATATATTAAACCTGTTCTTTCAGAACCCTAGCATGTGCCAAGGCTTGTTTTCTACAGGTTGCCTGTCCATTCAGTCCCTCTAGGATGTACTAAAGGCGGTATTTGCAGGATTTACAATCATATGGGGCTATACGCTCATCGATAGATTCCCATCACACACACAACACACTATACGCTCTTCGATAGATTCCCATAACTCAACACAACACACTATACGCTCTTCGATAGGTGTTTCAATATGGGGCTGTACGCACTTCGACAGATTCCAATAACCCAACTAACTACCCTGCTCATTGTAACCCCATAGTATACCTATACGCACTTCGATATGTATCTATAAAGTACTCACAGGGCCTCTACCTGCCTATGCACTCCTACAATACGTTCCTCGCACTTCGGGTAACTTCGTGTATTAGTACAGACAGGGATTCACACACATTCATCACACTTCAATCATACTATATTTCTTTCTTCTACAAACTCTGTGCCTTTTACTTTAAACAATTAGATGTAGCCCGTATTCTGGAGAGACCTGAATTTAGTACCTGACCCCCGGTGGCAACTGATCGAATCACGCAAACTTATAGTAAGAACTTTGCTTACCTCTTACACCATGGCCATTGGTGTTTTATCGTTTGCGTATTTCGTTCAGACGCCCCCGATGGTCAACCAGTCTCTTTTCCCAGTCCCATCTGGGGTGCCAAATGTAGTGGAAAAAACTCTTCCTCTTAAAAACGAAGGCACTTCTGGAGTTTGTAGAAGCAAGATAGACTTTATTGCAAAAAGACAACAAAGCCGAGTGCCCTGCAGGAATCACTCCCCGCACGAACCACTGCCCCCTGCAGGAACCACTGCCCCCTGCAGGAACCACTCCCGTACATCTCTAAGTTTTTGGCTTATGTACAAGTTGTTAAATGTTTATTCATTAGACACAGTTATCACAGCTCCACCCAGGTCTCAAAACTCCTGATGCTACTTCTCGCTTTCTCCTTATTTGGAGATAACTTTGGCACAGAATACATGTCTAGTTCTAAGTCAGGAAAATGGGAGGTACACAGGAAGCCTTTATCCCTGGGGGAGTCTCCTGACTCTGGTAACATTCCCCTGGTCAAAGGTCAACCTGCTGAGTGGTAGGGGGTTGCCTACACCCTACTCTCATCTGCTGAGGACAAAGAGATCTTGTTTCTGCTTTAAAACATACCAAGCTGAGTATATTCAGGGAGCTATAAGGAATTTGAAATTATACAATAACTATAAAGAATTGGAATTTACACAATAATAGATAGATAGATAGATAGATAGATAGATAGATAGATAGATAGATAGATAGATAGATAGATAGATAGATAGATAGATAGATAGATAGATAGATAGATAGATACTTTATTGATCCCAGAGGGGAAATTTCTTACAGCTCTGCTGGCAACAATTTCATTATGCTTTTTTTGCCGACGCTTACTGACACGGGTGTCTTAAGACATGTAGCTAGCTAGCCACAGTAGGTAAACAATGAACCTAGGTAAACAACATGTAAGATCACACACGTCATGCTACGTTAGCTAACGAGCCAGCCACCTAACGTTAGCTAGTTAAACAACAATGAGCAGTGCCAAATCATGTCCTTACTACCCTGCATGAACCTGCTGGGAGCTAACCAACCACTAGCAAAGCAAACGGATCTGGGATACGAATAATAACATCATACACGCAATTTTAGCTAGGGAGCCAGCCAGCCAACGTTAGCTAGTTTACAGTACACTTTAGCTTAAGACATGTAGCTAGCTAGCTAGGTAAACAATGAACCTAGCTAGGTAAACAAAATGTAAGATCACACAAATCACAACGTTAGCTAACGAGCCAGCTAGTTAGGTAAACAATGAACCTAGCTAGGTAAACAATGTGTAATATCACACATGTCACGTAATGTTAGCTAACGAGCCAGCCAACTAATGTTAGCTAGCTAGCTAACAGTACAATTTACTTTGAAATGAAACCACTTTCTGTCAAAATTAGAAACGTGTAATATCTGAAAATGTAACTAGCTAGACTTTCTTACCCGTATACGCGTCTACCTGTCACGGACCCATGCCACGAATGCCCTTAGTTTGAAGATGTAATGGTGACTAACCCCTTTCCATACAAATTTGCACAACCGCGGCATTCAAACGAGGCTGGAATGAAAACTAATGGGACTGTAGCAACTGTGTTGGCATCAAAATCTGGTTTGTAAACTACGTTTCCATTCAAGCGTTGATTGACATTGTACTGGTCCGATAGTATTGGAGAAAAGATGAACAAATTATTATTATTATTTTAAAACTGCAAGAATGTCCAACAGAGCTTTTGCCCAATGATTGTATATTTTCTCTACCATAAGCCGCCTCCAACAACGTTTTAGAGAATTTGGCAGTGCGTCCAACCGGCCTCACAACCGCAGACCACGCATAACCATGCCAGCCCAGGACATCCACATATGGCTTCTTCACCTGCGGGATCAACTGGGGAGGGGGGCTGAGGAGTATTTCTGTCTGCAATAAAGCCCTTTTGTGGGGAAAAAATTATTCTGATTGGCTGGGCCCGGCTCCCCAGTGGGTGGGCCTGGCTGCCAAGTGGTTGGGCCTATGCCCTCCTAGGCCCACCCATGGCTGCACGCCTGCCCAGTCATGTGAAATCCATAGATTAGGTCCAAATTAATTTATTTTCTGATATGAACTGTAACTCAGTGAAAACATTTAAATTGTTACATGTTGCGCTTATATTTTTGGAAAGTCATTCTTAATGTATAGGACATTAAAGGACATTTCCGATGGCTGAATCCCAAATGGCACACTATCCTCTTTTCTTTCATAGTCTACATGGACCTTGGTCAGAAGTAGTGTACTATAAAGGGAGGTCATACTTTAGTTGGATAGTCCGGATCTGTTGGTAAGCAACTGCTTGCTAAGGTTACGGTTAGGGTTAGGTTTAGAATTAGTGTGAGGGTTAAGGTTAGAGTTAGGACTAGGACGAGGGTTAAATTTAGGGTTAGGATAAGGGTTAGGGTTAGTAGTAGATAGTTATTTGAAATGTTACTGATAGTCCGTAGATAGTCTGTAGCGCATCTACATATGGACTATCCAAATAAAGTGTTACCTAAAAGAAAAGGGTGCCATGTGGGACACAGGCTATTGTCAACAATTTTGTTATAGGCAGCCTATCACGTGTCGGGACAGGAAATAAAGAAGGAAGTGATATCAGGAGGATTGATAGGATACTTCCTGTAAAGGCTATTGCAGCCTAAGGGAGGAATCATGTAAGGTCGCCACTGGTCCAATGGAATTTTCCCTTACATCTAAATGTTCTACTGTATGCGCTTGCGTTTAAGTCATGGGAATGTGTCTAAGTAACAGCATACGTTCATTTCATTGTCATTGGACTAATTCAAACGCACTGTTCGGTATTTATTGTACAGTATAGCCTTAGGAGTTTGAACGACAGTGTTAAACCGTAACATCAAGACCAGGATTCATCCTATAAGTCACCATAGACCGCCATGCAAATGTCACACAACAACATTTAACCTTTGTTTGTATAGATGGGTTTGTCAGCTAATGGGGCCAAAATGCCTCTTATTAAGAATAGTTGGTCAAGGTCTTAAAACTGCTGTACTAAGACATACTCTTAATAATCACTTTTAATAAGGCCTACTTTGAGTCCATCTCTGACATGAAACGCCTGCAGTACTTTTGATCGTTGCAGCCCTGACGCAGAGCATCAAACGGTGGAGAAGGACCATGTGATGTACCCCCAACTCTGTCCAATGACTTCTGGGACCTCTGTTTCACAATAAAACGGTGTTTACACAATCCCTCTCAACCTTTACATCTAACTTCTCTGTCTGCAGTGTGAAAACTGTGTGTGTGTGTGTGTACATTACTCAGCTGTGGCTGGTGTCCTGTGTGTATTCTGTCAAATAGTAGTCTAGCGTATTTTTGCCCTATAGCTCTTTGTATTTAACGTGAAGGATCAAGACCTGTATCCACAAAGCGCCTCAGAATATAAATGCTAATCTAGGATCAGTGCTTGGACGTGTGTATGTTTACTTTATATGAGACTTGCAGGTCCCTTGACTCTCCACACACGCGCCAGGAGTTCTTGCTGAGAGTAGTGCTAATAGTAGGTTTCCACCTCAAAGCGGAAAAGAAAAGAGGCTTGAGTCTTTCCCGTCCATTGTTGGTCTTATCAGCCCAGCGGGACCGATTGGCCGGTAGGGAGGCGAAGATTACTGTCGTTAAGGGCTCTTACCGTTCCGCAATGGAAGGGTGAATTAGCCTAGCGCAGCGGGACTCTACTCACGCTAGCCTCGCTCACCGCACCATTTCCTCCGGCTCTGGCAATTGTAGCCTGTGTGTACATGACTCTGCCTTGTGATAGTGTATGATCATCTGCTTATGATATTAGTTAATGTTCATCTGTTTATGCTGCTACCAAAATTAGAGGAGCTTCTACAATGGACTCCACTTCCTCGTTCGAGGGCATCCATCCATGTGTTTGTGTGTGTGTGTGTGTGTGTGTGTATGTGTGTGTGCGAGCATTTCTCACACACCCACATGCATGACTCTGCTGTGATGCCTCTCTGCAGTGCTTGAGGACATTGACCTTGGCAAGGCTTTGACCCACACAGCGAGCCTGGCAGCCTAGAACTCCACGGCAGGCTTTTATGAATGAGCAATTGTGACCAGAATTTTAATGGCGCATCCAACGCTAAACCCAGTGCTGCAATGAACAACCTGGCACAACGTAGACGCACAATTAAATCCTGCATCTCTATGGATCAATGGGAATGGAGGGAGAACAGGGAAGTCCAATTATACAGCTGTTAACAAAATGGTGTTGTGTTCAGATATTTACTGTAAGGTATTGTAAGGTAAGCAAACCATCTGTATTTTACAATCCCGTTTTTTCCCCCTCCAATTCCAGCACTTTTAATAATCAGTGCTTAGTTATAATATGAGGAATGAATAATAAGAATCACACAGATACTGCATAGATATGAGTTGTGGCTATTACCACCTACGTCCTGTATTTGAGGTGTTTTGCTGGTCGGTAGCTTGTAGACCTTTAGCATATCTCTTGACGTTAGCCTCTCTACTTTGCAGACTGCAGGGCTGGCTGTCTAGGCACATGGTGTGTGTGTGTGTGTGTGTGTGTGTGTGTGTGTAGGACCTGGGGGTTGTTGCTGTGTTTGCTTTGTGATGCTGGTCACATGCATGCTTTCTACAGAGACCCAACAGGGAGGCCTCGACTGTCGCTCACTCACTGGGGCGCCGCCCCCCCGCCCCCGTTGAGAGCCGAACGCAACCCCACACAGACACACACACACACACGCATATGTTACTGACTGGTAGAAACTCAGGTTTCCTGTGTGCAACAAAACAGTTTTAGCCCACTGCGCTAAAGCCTTGACATTAACGTGAGTCTTCAGGTCTCAAGAAAGGGTACACATCAAGTGAGCGTGGTCCAACCTCTGTTGTATTTTACCCTCCTTTGACCTCTTTTGCAAAGACCCATCAGGGTCACTGCACCAAAGTGAGTGACTGGGTTTCAAACCCGGCTCTCCTCTGCCTTCTGAGCCAGTATAGCAGTACGAACAGTCTGCTCTTGTGCTCGAAGTAGAGAGGCAGAGAGTGGTGTATGTTTGTGTTGGCCTGTCTAGAGACCTGTTTATACCTGGTTCTCACATCCGTCCTTTGTCCTGATCTTGTCCACATTCTGACTGTACCCACATTTGTCGACAGGTGTAGGCAATCAAAAGACTCACTGTGATCTAATTGTGATGAGATCTTCCTGACCACCTCCGGTAGTTGAAGACACACCTTTTACGGATATCCTTGAAGTGTAAACGAATCCGTACAGTGAAAGTATATACATTTGACCAATATCACAGTTGTCCCACTCTAAACAACAACAACACACCGGACAGTTAAATTAAGTGTCTACTGGATGCCCCAGTACAATACTGCGTCCAGCTCTAAAGTGGCCTAAAGCCTTCGTATTGAAGCCTACATGATATTGGACAGTGGACTCGTTCATGCTCACAGAAAGCTATGCGCCTTTTTTACGCATCAGGTCAGACGTCTTCTGCACTTCATTGATAGCTGTAGAACGCTCTGACACAGAAGAGAATAGAAAATACATAAAAATGTAAATAGAAAAGGACTGCGTTATAATACCAATGTGTTATGTTCATATCTGATATAGCAACTGAATTAGACTATTCACCACTCGCCCAATGCTCATAGGTGCCCAAAACCTGCTCCTCCCATTGACTTCTACTGGTGAGGTACTTTTTCTTCATGGGAGGAAACTGTTCTCAGAGTCATAGGTTGCGCCTCAAATGGCACCCTATTCCCAGTATAGGCCCCTATCTTTGACCAGGGCCAATAGGGTGGTGCGCCATGGGAACAGGGGGGCGTTTGACATGCTGCCATGTTACCATTATAGACTGGAGGTAATAAACGGCATGGCTGTTTGTCAAAGACCCCCCACACACACTCTCTCTCTCTCTCTCTCTCTGCTCTGCTCGGCAATCGAGATGCTCTCTGGCTGGTGAATGGGTTTTATCTACAGCAGGGGCTTGACCTCCTGGCTGTCTCCCTCAGCTCTGAGCACCACTCTGGGCTTGTTGTGATGTAACACTTTTGGCACTGCTGAAGTCAGATCTAGGATCAGCTCCCATTGATCCAATCCTAACCTTAACCATTAGTGTGGCCAAGATTAGCATCTAGAGGCAACTTCACCCTATACCCCTGGCACTGGTCGTAGACAGGGTGGCCCTTCACCCTCACTCCACCTTGTGAGAAGTCACTTGGTAGTTAGTTGGTGGGACAGTATACGAAAAAGGTTGGGAACCACTGACTTGCAGTAAGCATGTATCCAAAATGTATACTAAAACTCTGTTGGCCAATAGAGTACCCTCTTATACATCCCATTTACATAGCAGACGCTTTTATCCAAAGTGACAACAGTTAGTCCATACATTTTCACTCTAGTGGGAATCGAACCCACGGTGTTGCTAGTGCCATGCACTTAACACCTGAGCCACAAAGGACCATTGCAATACATAAGTACAGTACAATACTGTAAAAAAACAATACATGGTTGTGGAAGAGGTCTTCAATGATCACCAGGGTTGGGGGAGTAACGGATTACATGTCCGTTACATAGTCTGTTACATGTAAGAGATTACAAAAAAATGGTAACTGTAATACGTTAACCACATCACATGATATAGCAATCTGATGCCTGACCTTGCAGACGATGAAGTGAACACCACCAATGTTTGATGTAATGTAATGTCTGCAATGTATTCAGCCTGGTATGTGTGTGTGTGTGTGTTCCCTGTAATGAGAGAGCAAGCCAACACATTTACACTGATGGATCTAATCTTTCTGAGAAGCCTGCTTCCTGCAGCCACACACATAACTCAATTCCCCCTCGGACACATTTCTCTTTCCACGCACAGACACGTGACACACAGTCAGTCATGCAGACACCGCTTGGATGCACAAACACACAGACACACATTTTGATTGGATCCCTGACTTACTTTTTATGTACATTGTATTGTTGTTGTTTTTTTATATACAGTGCCTTCAGTGTTACTACCTGAATTTAAATGGATACAATTTTTACAAATTAATTAAACATTTAAAGCTGAAATGTCTTGAGTCAATAAGTATCCAACCCCTTTGTTATGGCAAGCCTAAATAAGTTTAGGAGTAAAAATGGGCTTAACAAGTCACATAATACATTGCATGGACTCTCTCTGTGTACAATACTAGTGTTGGAATGACTACCTCATCTCAGTACCCAACACATACAGCGGGTGAAATAAGTATTGAACACGTCACCATTTTTCTCAGTAAATATATTTCCAAAGGTGCTATTGACATGAAATTTTCACCAGATGTTGGTAACAACCCAAGTAATCCATACATACAAAGAAACCAAATACGTTCAGAAATTAAGTTATGTGTAATAATGTGAAATGACACAGGGAAAAAGTATTGAACACATGAAGAAAGGGACGTGCAAAAAGGCATGGAAAGCCAAGACAACAGCTGAAAACTATCAGTAATTAAAAAGCAATCCAGCCCCCTGTCAGTGCAAATTAATATCAGCTGGTTCAGTCCCAACTGATGGCCTACAAAAAGGTCTCATTGCCAAGGTGTCACACAAGACACATCTCATGATGGGTAAAAGCAAAGAGCTGTCTCAAGACCATCGCAACCTAATTGTTGCAAAACATAATGATGGCATTGGTTATAGGCGCATTTCTAAGCTTCTGAATTTTCTGTTGGGGCCATAATACAGAAGTGGAAAGACAATCATTTCACCATAAATTTGCCTCGACCAGGTGCTCCTCGCAAGATTTCTGACAGAGGAGTGAAAATAATAATCAGAAGAGTTGTCCAAGAGCCAAGGACCACTTGTGGAGAGCTTCAAAAAGACCTGCAATTAGCAGGTACTGTTGTCTCAAAGAAAACAGTAAGTAATGCACTCTACCGCCATGGCCTGTATGCACACTCACCACGCAAGACTCCATTGCTGAAAAAAAAGCATGTTGAAGCTCGTTTAAAGTTTGCTGCACAACATTTGGAAAAGCCAGTGAAATACTGGGAGAATATAGTGTGGTCAGATGAGAGCAAAATTGAACTGTTTGGATGTCATAATACACACCATGTTTGGAGGAGAAATGGCACTGCACATCACCCTAAAAACACCATACCAACAGTGAAGTTTGGAGGTGGGAACATCATGGTGTGGGGCTGCTTTTCAGCAAATGGTACTGGCAAACTTTACATAATTGAAGGAAGGATGAATGGGCAAATTTACCAAAAAATCTGCTGCCATCTACCAGGATGATGAAGATGAAACGAGGGTGGACATTTCAGCAAGACAATGATCCCAAACACACAGCCAAGGAAACTCTCAATTGGTTTCAAAGAAAGAAAATAAAGATGGTAGAATGGCCCAGCCAATTACCTGACTTAAATCCCATTGAAAATCTATGGAAAGAACTGAAGATCAAGATTCATAGAAGAGGCCCACGGAACCTTCAAGATTTGAAGACTGTTGAAGCTGTCATTACCAACAAAGGTATTAAATAAATATCAGTAAGTGTGTTCAATACTTTTTCCCTGTGTCATTACACATTATTACACATAACTTAATTTCTGACTTTGGTTTCTTTATATGTATGGATTACTTGGGTTGTTACCAACATCTGGTGACAATTTCATGTCAATAGCACCTTTGGAAATATATTTACTGAGAAAAATGGTGACGTGTTCAATTCTTATTTCACCCGCTGTACAATTATCTGTATAGTCCCTCAATCGAGCAGGGCATTTCAAACACAGATTCAACCACAAAGACCAGGAATGTTTTCCAATGCCTCGCAAAGAAGGGCACCTATTCTTAGATGGGTACAAATAAACAAGCAGACATTGAATATCCCTTTGAGCATGGTGAAGTTATTAATTACACTTTGAATTGTGTATCAATAAATCCAGTCACTACAAAGATACAGGAATCCTTCCTTTCTCATTTGCCAACGAGGAAAGAAACAACTCTGGGATTTCACCACGAGGCCAACAGTGACTTTAAAACAGTTAGAGCTTAATGGCTGTGATAGGAGAGAACTAAGGATGGATCAACAACATTGCAGTTACTCCACATTACTAACTTAATTGACAGAGTGAAAAGGAGGAAGCCTGTACAGAATAAAAGTATTCCAAACCATGCATCCTGTTTACAACAAGGCACTAAAGTAAAACTGCCAAAAATGTGGCAAAGCAATTCACTTTTTGTCCTGAATAAAAAGTGTTATTTGTTTGGGCCAAATCCAACACAACACATTACTGAATACCACTCTCCATATTTTCAAGCATAGTGGGGGCTACATCATGTTATGGGTATGCTTGTAATTGTGAAAGACTGGGGAGTTTTTCAGGATAAAAAAAGAAACGGAATGGAGCTAAGCATAGGCAAAATCTGGTCCACTGTGCTTTCCATCAGACACTGGAAGATTAAATCACCTTTCAGCAGGACAATAGCCTGAAACATAAGGCCAAATCTACACTGGAGTTGCTTACCAAGAAGACAGTGAATGTTCCTGAGTGGCCGAGTTACAGTTTTGACTTAAATTTACTTTAAAATCTATGGCAAGACCTGAAAATGGTTCTCTAACAATGATCAGCAACCAATTTGACAGAGCTTAAAAAATTTGAAAATAATAATGGGAAATGTTGCACAATACAGGTAGGGAAAGCTCTTAGACTTACCCAGAAAGACAAAGCTGAAATAATTTCCCAAAGTGCTTCTACAAAGCATTGACTCAAGAGTGTGAATAAATAAATGAGACATTTATGTATTTTATTTTCAATACATTTGCTAAAAACTCTAAAAACATATTTTCACTTTGTCAATATGGGGTATTGTGTGTAGATGTGTGATTTTTATTTATTTAACCCATTTTGAAATCAGGATGTAACAACAAAATGTGGACTAAGTCAAGGGGCATGAATGCTTTCTGAAGGCACTGTAAGCCTATTCATCAAGTAATTTTACCTCATTTAGAGGACTTGAAATTAGATAAAGGAATTGGTTCACATGGTCCATAGACAGGGAGAGGACATATTGTTTGAAAGCATGTATGTTTTGCTGTAATAGGGTTGTGTCCCAAATTGCACTTATTCCCTATGTAGTGCACTACTTTGGACCAGGGCCCAGTGCACTATATACAGATGTAGGATCTTAATTTGAACCAGTTTGCTACAGCAGGAAACTAATACTGCAGCAACAGGAAATGCAAATTATTATGTGGATGATGATTAATGGACATGTTTTGTGGGGGTTGATATATTTTTCGTTAGGGCAAATCAAGTCTGACATTTTAAAGTGGAAATTACAAACTTTAGAAGTCTTTTTAACATTGAACACGTTTGCATTTCCTGCAGTGCAGAAACATTTGCAGAGTGACCAAATTAAGATCTTACATCTGTGGCAAGTAGGGTGCCCCCAGTGAACGCTCCAGCGGGCTTCCAGGATGTGTCGACTGAGGGGAGAGGGGAGGGGAGCGTGAGCAAGGCAGGATGCGCACAAGGACAGGTCAAGCCACGAAGAAGAGAGAGGCACTTCATGACTCTCAGCCATAAATCGAAAAGCACCCTGAGAATCGTCGACAATGTGATTTGTATTTAATGCTTTTTCTGTTTGTGGCGGGTGGCGTTACATTCAAGGAGCCGACAGATTTAAGGCTAGCAGCGGGTGGCCGGCTCCCCAAATCAGGAGGATAAGCTTTGCTTTGCTACACCCCCCCAGCAGCCTCAGACTGAAGTGAAGCGCATCTGATTCAGTTGCGCCTCATTTGGGGGACAAATGGACTTGCCACCACAAAGTACATACCTCAGCTTGATGGAGAGATAATTACAAACAAAGCCAAGGCATGATACTACCCACTACCCTTGTGACCAATCCCAAATCAGCCCCTAGCTCCTAGGCAGTGGTGTACATTTGAGAGGATTGTATGGATATAGGCAATGTGGAAGTAGCTTGCGATCTGATAGGTTAGGTATATTTTCCACCATATTGGGGTCAGGGGTTAATTTGTGATTGTTTCTGTGATGTTAGGATGGGGAATGGCGATGATGTACAGTATAGCAGATCACAGCTTTTGACTCATTCTTTATTTATACCAGGCAACAGATTTGGGCGCAATCTCTACAAAAACTAGCTCAATCCTTTACTTGCTGAACTGTGAGCACAAACTCAGCCAAACTACATAGAGCTGCTGAACTTCATTCCACAGTTAGCATAGCGTTATCCAGTGCTTTGCAACAGTCACTTCGCATTAGCATTATTTAGCAAATGGCAGGGTTACCTGCCACATCAAACTAATGCGATACCTCCGTGTCATTGGGTCATCTAATCGCCTTATTGGATTCTATATCTGTCGGGGTTAGGTTGCAGAGACGCCTATGGGCGCCTCTAGCCTCTGACAGTTTAGGCTAATGTAGAGCTCTAGGCGACTCTATGGGGTTTTGTGTTTGGTCCCCAAAACACAGCTGCCATGCGTTGTCTCTAATTGGGGACCCTATTTGTGTTGTTCGTTTCCACCTGTGTTTTGTGGGATATTGTTAAGTGCCGACAAGCTGTTTATTTATTTTGGTTTAAAGTTCACATTAATAATAAAGATGTTGAACAGCTTCAGTGGTCTGTCTACTCTCCACATCGTGACAACATCGCCGCCTGTATCGTTCGACCCATTTTCAACTTGTGCCTATAGTGCATAGCTTAGCCTTGCCTAGCCTAGCCTAGCCTAGCTAATCATACTTACCAAGGTTATGACCTCTTGTGTAGTAATTGTAATCTGTTCAGACACTTTTTAGTCAAAAGATGAGGATCAACATTGTTACGTTGACATCTTGTTTAGCGTATTCCTCAATAGTATTCATGGCATTCACACAATAGAAGGTGTCAGTGTGCAACTTTCAAATCCCTCCCCCTGATGTGGTGTAATTACTTTCCTCGGGCAGAGAAGAACAGAGCAGAAGAGGAGAGGAGGGGAGGGAGAGAAGCGTTGCATGCAAAAGCATCTCAGGGATACACGTTGGGTCCAGGCGAAAAGGAGAGGAGAGCACTCCCGCGAGACGGAGAGCAGTGAGAGAAAGAGAGAGAGAAGCGGCGTGAGAGGCAGAGAGAGAGTCATTAGTTCTTTTTTATAATCTAAATGCAAATGTGTGGAGTAGGAAAAACATTTTAATCTCCAAAAACACTTGTGTCTACTATTGTACATAGTCTTTGCGTCCTGTGTGTGTGTGTGTGTGTGTGTGTGTGTGTGTGTGTGTGTGTGCTCTTCATTGATCAAAATGCTTTATCAACACAGTGTGTTGCCTGTGTGAGAGAGTTTGAGTTTAAACACACCTTTACAACCACATGCTGTGTTGTGTGTGTGTGTGTACACACTGAGTAGAAAAACATTATGAACCCCTGCTCTTTCCATGACATAGACTGACCAGGTGAATCCAGGTGAAAGCTATGATCCCATATTGATGTCACTTGTTAAATCCACTTCAATCAGTGCAGATGAAGGAGTGGAGACAGGTTAAATAAGGATTTTTAACCTCTTTGATGTAAAGCCCCCTGGTTAGGGGACCTGCGTGGTTCTGGTACCGGTTCCGTCCTACATTTTAGTTTATAAATTGATCTACGTACACCGTAGATCGAAATCTGACCCCAATTGAAGCTGGGATGTTTAATTCGCTCTTCTGACTGTCAATCAACTCCTGGCTGAACCCTACTTCAACAGCCACTAATATAGCCAGTATACTGAAAATAATTTAAAACAAAAAACACTTTCTGTTTGTCATAGACGGGCAAGATTAATATGAGATGAAAGGCAAGTTCCTAATGAGTTCAGGCTAGAGCGCTGTTAGACGTTCACAGCGATGGGGGCCGACGTTTTGATCAAGACACACCTTTAGAAAATATGCACCTTTTCTCTAACACTAAATATACAAATATGTATTTTACAGTTATAAGGAAGGTCAAATCTTATAGTTAGTTGTTTAATAAATTGGTTATACTATATTTACAAAGGATATAAGTAATTTCAAACCTTTTCATACTGTTTTGTTGAATAGGAAATACATCATAAAATATTTCATATTTTCATATTTTGACTATACCTCAGCAATTTATAATTATCTTTACCAGAAATATGCGCATTGAACCTTTCTTGGAGTCTGCTGCATTACTAGTTATTGTTTATGGCCCTTTCTTAATAAATAATTACTTTTGGGTAAATATTTGAGTTACATTTGAAGCCTTGAGACATTTGAGACGTGTATTGTGTATGTGTGCCATTCGGAGGGTGAATGGGCAAGACAAAAGATTTAAGTGCCTTTGAATGGGGTTTTGTAGTAGGTGCCAGGCGCACCGGTTTGTGTCAAGAACTTCAACTCTTCTGGGTTTTTCACACTTAACAGTTGCCCACACCTACCACTCACCAGGACATCCAGCAAGTCAATATTAGGAAGGGGTTTCTAATGTTTGGTCTACTGGTGTGGTGTTGGTGTATCTGTGAAAGTTGTGTATAAATGTACACTACATGGCCAAAAGTATGTGGACCCCTGCTTGTCAAACATTTAATTCCAAAAACATAGGCATTAATATGGAGTTGATCCCCCCTTTGCTGCTATAACAGCCTCCTCTCTTCTGGGAAGGATTTCCACTAGATGTTGGAACGTTGCTACGAGGACTTGCTCGCAGTCGGCGTTAAAATTAATCTCAAAGGTGTTCAATGGGGTTGAGGACAGGGCTCTATGCAGGCCGGTAAAGTTCTTCCACACCGATCTCAACAAACCATTTCTGTATGGACCTCTCTTTGTGCACAGGGGCATTGTCATGCTGAAACAGGAAAGGGCACAGAATCGTCTAGAATGTCATTGTATGCTGTAGCGTTAAGATTTCCCTTCACTGGAACTAAGGGGCCTGAAACATGAAAAACAGCCCCAGACCATTATTCCTCCTCCACCAAACTTTACAGTTGGCACTATGCATTGGGGTAAGTAGCGTTCTCCTGGCATCCACCAAACCCAGATTAGTCCGTTAGACTGCCAGATGGTTAAGCGTGACTCCTCACCCGCGTTTTCACTGCCAATGGCGACAAGCTTTACACCACAGCAGCCGACGCTTGGCGTTGCGCATTGTGATCTTAGGCTTGTGTGCGGCTGCTCAGCCATGGAAACCCATTTCATGAAGCTCCCGACAAACAGTTCTTGTGCTGACGTTGCTTCCAGAGGAAGTTTGGAACTCGGTAGTGAGTGTTGTAACCGATTTTTATTCGCTACGCGCTTCAGCACTCTGCGGTCCTATTCTGTGAGCTTGTGTAGCCTACCACTTTGCGGCTGAGCCGTTGTTGCTCCTAGACGTTTCCACTTCACAATAACAGCACTTACAGTTGACCGAGGCATCTCTAGCAGGACAGGAATTTGACAAACTGACTTGTTGGAAGGGTGGCATCCTATGACGGTACCACGTTGAACGTCACAGAGCTCTGTAGTAATGCCATTCTACTGCCAATGTTTGTCTATGGAGATTGCATGGCGGTGTGCTCAATTTTACACTCCTGTCAGCAACGGGTGGGGCTGAAATAGCCAAATCCACTAATTTGAAGGGGTGTTCACATACTTTTGTATATATTGTGCATTCGGAAAGTATTCAGACCCATTGGTCAAAGTGCAAAAAGTGGCAGTAAGATCCTTGAAATATCACTGAGCTGGAAGCCAGTAATTTCTCCCATGGCAATGTATCTGACTGCAGACACGCTCTCAAGTGCAAGTATGATGGCTATATTCAAAATAAAATTAAATTACATTTTATTGGTAATATGTGCCGAATACAACAGGTGTATACTTGTGAAATGCTTACTTAAAAAAGGCAACAGTAACACAATAAATACAAATAATAATATAGACATAAATAATACTCCAATACATGAATGAATGAATTAATATAATGTCTGAATTTAATCACAATCGAATTCTTAAGAGTCTAAGCGATGGGGGGGTTCTAAGCTAAGCTATCTTAAGTATTGCAGAGAGATTGTGGCTTCTATCAATGTAAATGTCTGCATCATTTCCAATCCGCCATGCATTTTTTTTTTATATACTGTACACAGTACCAGTCAAATGTTTGGACAAACCTACGCATTCAAGGGTTTTTCTTTACTTTGACTATTTTCTACATTGTAGAATAATAGTTAATACATCAAACTATGAAATAACATTTATGGAATCATGTAGGTAATCATACAAGTGTTAAATCTATAAATCTAAATTTATATTTTAGATTCTTCAAAGTAGCCACCCTTTGCCTTGATGACAGCTTTGCACACTCTTGGCATTCTCTCAAAAAGCTTCACCTGGATGCGGTCCCAAAACATCTCAATTGGTTGGAGGTCAGGTGATTTTGGAGGCCAGGTCATCTGATGCAGCACTCCATCACTTTCCTTCTTTGTCAAATAGCCCTTACACAGCCAGGAGGTGTGTTGGGTCAATGTCCTGTTGAAATACAAATTATAGTCCCGTCTCACAAAGACACGGCGGTTGGAACCAAAAATCTCAAATTTGGACTAATCAGACCAAAGGACAGATTTACACCGGTCTAATGTCCATTGCTCGTGTTTCTTGGCCCAAGCAAGTCTCTTCTTATTATTGGTGTCCTTTAGTAGAGGTTTCTTTGCAGCAATTCGACCATGAAGGCCTGATTCACACAGTCTCCTCTAAACAGTTGATGTTGAGATGCGTCTGTACTTGAACTCTGTGAAGCATTTATTTGGGTTGCAATCTGAGGCTGGTAACTCTAATGAACTTATCCTCTGCAGCAGAGATAACTCTGGGTCTTCCTTTCCTGTGGCAGTTCTCATGAGAGCCAGTTTCATCGGAGCACTTGATGGTTTTTGCAACTGCACTTGAAGAAACTTTAACATTTCTTGAAATGTTCTGTATTGACTGACCTTCACGTCTTAAAGTTATGATGGACTGTCGTTTCTCTTTGCTTATTTGAGCTGTTCTTAATATAATATGGATTTGGTCTTTTACCAAATAGGGCTATCTTCAGTATACCACATGTACCTTGTCACAACACAACTGATTCTTAACTGACCTGCCTGGTTAAATAAAGGTTAAATAAAATATTTTAAAAATTATAATAATAAAGAAATTAAGAAGGAAATTAATTCCACAAATGAACTTTTAATAAGGCACTCCTGTTAATTGAAATCCATTCCAGGTGACTACCTCATGAAGCTGGTTGAGAGAATGCCAAGAGTGTCCAAAGCTGTCATCTACTTTGAAGAATCTCAAATATAAAATACATTTTGATTTGTTAAAATCTTTTTGGGTTACTACATGATTCCATGTGTGTTGTTTCATAGTTTTGATGTCTTCACTAAATAGTAAAAGTAAAGAATAACCCTGGAATGAATAGTACCACTTTGGACTGGTACTGTATATTGTTTAAAATATATATTTATGCTTCCACCACCATGCTTCACCATAGGGATGGTGCCAGGTTTCCTCCAGACGTGACGCTTGGCATTTAGGTCAAAGAGTTCAATCTTGGTTTCATCAGACCAGAGAATCTTGTTTCTTATGGTCTGAGAGTCTTGAGGTGCCTTTTGGCAATCTCCAAGTGGGATGTCATGTGCCTTTTACTGAGGAGTGACTTCCGTCTGGCCACTGTACTATAAAGGCCTGATTGGTGGAGTGCTGCAGAGATGGTTGTCCTTCTGGAAGGTTCTCCCATCTCCACAGAGAACTATAGAGCTCCGTCAGAGTCGGGTTCTTGGTCACCTCCCTGACCAAGGCCCTTCTCCCCTGATTGCTCAGTTCGGTCGGAAGCTCTAGGAAGAGTCTTGGTGGTTTAAGAATGATGGAGGCCACTATGTTCTTGGGGACCTTTAATGCTGCAGAAATGTTTTGGTACCCTTCCCCAGATCTGTCTGAGTACTTATGTAAATAAGGTATTTCTGTTTTTTATTATGGCAAAATTTGCTAAAATGTCAAAAAACCTCTTCCCTGTGTCATTATGGGGTATTGTGTGTAGATTGATGAGGATTTTTTATTTAATCCATTTTAGAATAAGGCTGTAACGTAACAAAATGTGTAAAAAGTCAAGGTGTCTGAATACTTTCTGAAGGTGCTGTATGAGAGTAAGACTTTTAAAGAGGTTAACAGTCACAAGGTCGCAGGGCCGGACTGATCACATTTAGTTTACCAAAAGGCTGCCTGGACTGGGTCTGCATTGACCCTTGTTGTACCAACTTTTTTGGTAGTGTTCTTCATCTATCCATCTATCAATAAAGTATCTATCTATCTATCTATCTATCTATCTATCTATCTATCTATCTATCTATCTATCTATCTATCTATCTATCTATCTATCTATCTATCTATCTATCTATCTATCTATCTATCTATCTATCTATCTATCTATCTATCTATCTATCTATCTATCTATCTATCTATCTATCTATCTATCTATCTATCTAGTCACCTACCTCAATAAACACGTTCCACTGCACATCGACTCGCTACTGGTTCCCCAAGTATAGAGCCAAGTTATAGTTATCCTTGTGTATTTATTATCACTTTTATTATGATGTGTATTCCATTATTTATCTATTTTCTTTCACTCTGCATTCTTGCTGTCTACACATGTTGATACATAGCATGTGATGAATACAATTGTATTTTATTTGGCTAGTTACCTGGTAGTGCTACTAGTAATTTCAGTTCAGGCTGAAGGTTCCATCTACTCTATGGGTCAGGTACTTGCAACCAGTAAAATTGCCCTGGTCTCGTCACTTGATCTCCAGGAGGCCGTAGGTGGGGGTTGTTGTGTACTTGCTAGGTCAGACCAGATCCAAAGGGCAGCTCACCCTACTCAGAATGCACATACTGTTGCTCTGAGTTTTAGGCCAGCAAGGTTTACATCTGGCAGTTGCTTCCAATTGCAGGTTTTGCAGGAGGTTCCTTGCAAACTCTTTACTGGGCAATGGTGTAGGGACTGGACAATAGAGGTTTGGCACAATTCACTCAAGCTTTGCTTTTGATATTTTAACTGTATTTATAGGTTTCCACTGCAGACGTGAAGTATGCGTGGGAATGTGCCATGTTTGAGGCAAGGATGTTTTTCTCTCCGTCGGTGGGACAGACGTGTAGCCCATTTGAATGTATTGAGCTACGGTGTACAGTAAACCGATGGCATGGTTGCACTGTCCCTGGCCTGCTTTTCAGTTCCATTCAGTCTTCATGATGGATGGACTTTCAGGGGAGAAACAAAGTCAAAACAGAATTGAGTTAGACAAGACAAATCAATCTAATACACTATAAGGGACACACAAAGAGAACAGATAATGATATGGATTGTCATTACCCACAGCTATAACAAAGCAGAACACTTCAAAGAGAGGCTACCTGAAATTGAAATCAAAACTTAGAGGTTTGATTACTGCATTATTTTCAGGGATTTCAGTAGTGATAGTAAAAAAACTAAAAGTTTAAATTTGAGTTAAAAAGCAAAAATTATTACATTTGGGTCTATTAAATCTAATTGAAGATCCATAAACATTTGGCATTTCAGCAGCGCGTTTAGAGAGCAGATTTGAAATCATGTTGCGAAACTGAAACAGGCTGAATATAAAGTGGTGTCATTTCAGCGACATATGGATTATTTAAATATTGCATTATTCTGGATTGGGTAAGTACCTTCTATTTGTGGATTCCGCGTTCATGGCATCCCAGCGCATGACTAGAATGCATTCCACCACACTTACCTCATTTGCACGTAGAAACGTAGAAATGACCATTGACACGCCCACTCCAGCACTGTAGGTGGCTGTGAATCGCCAATATTAGCTTTACACTTGATTCAAACACAAAATAAGATATCAATTAACTACCTTAAAGTGAAGATAGCCACAATGGCGCCGCCCACGATGTCACAGATGCCATAAGGGCACAGGTACCATCTCTATGAGCTCTACAGACAGTTTTGTGGCAGGCCTGGTCTGAGCTGTCCATGGTGCTGAAATGGACAGTGCTGCTTTACAGTCAGTCTGGTGGGAGTCTCATGTAACCTGATCTGAGGCTGTCCATGGTGCTGAAATGGACAGTGCTGCTTTACAGTCAGTCTGGTGGGAGTCTAATGTAACCTGATAGAGGCTGTCCATGGTGCTGAAATGGACAGTGCTGCTTTACAGTCAGTCTGGTGGGAGTCTAATGTAACCTGATAGAGGCTGTCCATGGTGCTGAAATGGACAGTGCTGCTTTACAGTCAGTCTGGTGGGAGTCTAATGTAACCTGATAGAGGCTGTCCATGGTGCTGAAAAAGTGATGTCCTTTCTCACAGTTAATACAGACATAGCTTTATCTAACTGTGGTCCGGAGGGTGTGTGTGAACGTGTGTGTGTGTGTGTGTGTGTGTGTGTGTGTGTGTGTGTGTGTGTGTGTGTGTGTGTGTGTGTGTGTGTGTGTGTGTGGGCCTCATTCAAATGCAGTTTGTGGCCTAAACACCCCTGTGTTTGGTAATGTAAAAGAGTGTTGTGCGATTTGCGTCAAAGATGGAGAATGAGTGGTGATTCCGTTATCTTCTCTGGTAAAGGATTCTATATCTCTTTATGAGTTAGAGTTGTGTTCAGGTCACTCCAGGGCCACGTTCAGCACGGCGCAATGTTGTGGGCACGTTCACTTAGAAATACATTATGAGAACAGATGTGCCTCTCGTACAGTATATGTAGGGTAAGTAATAATGCCTGCTTTATTTGTGACATTTTTCTATGTGCAACATGTAGTGTTTTGCACTCTCCTGTACATGTCCAATATCATGTCACCAGTTGTTAATCACTTGCCTTTTTCACTCTTTATTGATTCTCCTCTGAATGGAGCATGGCCATGCTGAAGCCATTTTAAAAAGGGCCACTTCAATTCTGACCTTGGCTCTTAGCCAATGACATTGGCCGTTCGGGTCGATATCATCTTCATCGCTGTTTAGCATGCTCAAAGACTCATTTACACTACAACTCCTAGGAAGCTTTGCCAGCTCTGACCCTCTGACCGTTACTATTGTGTGGGCTTAGATAGACCGATCCACTGAACCACTAACTAAACAGTCTGATTACCAACGATGACGAGACCGCCTACAGGGAGGAGGGGAGGGCCCTGGCGGAGTGGTGGCAGGAAAACAACCTCTCCCTCAACGTCTACAAAACGACGGAGCTGATCGTGGACTTCAGGAGACAGCAGAGGGAGCACGCCCCTATCCACATCGATGGGACTGCAGCTTCAAGTTCCTCGGCGTACACATCACTGACAATCTGAAATGGTCCACCCACACAGACAGTGTGGTGAAGAAGGCGCAACAGACCTCTTCAACCTCAGGAGGCTAAATAAATGTGGCAACTGCACCGCCCACAACCACAGGGCTCTCCAGAGGGGGGTGCGGTCTGCCTAACGCATTACTGGGGCAAACTACCCGCCCTCCTGGACATCAACAGCACCCGATGTCACAGGAAGGCCAAACAAGGACATCAACCACCCGAGCCACGGCCTGTTCACCCCGCTATCATCCAGAAGGCGAGGTCAGTACAGGTGCGTCAAAGCTGGGACAGAGAGACTGAAAAATAGCTTCTACCTCAAGGCTATCTACCACCCGGTTATGCAACCCTGCACCTTAGAGACTGCTGGCCTACATACATAGACATGGAACACTAGTCACTTTAATAATGTTTACATACTGCTTTACTCATCTCATTTATATACTGTATTCTATTCTACTGTATTTTAGTCAATGCCACTCCAACATTTCTCATCCTAATATTTCTTAATTCCATCATTTTACTTTGAGATTTGTGTGTATTGTTGTGAATTGTTAGATACTACTGCACTGTTGGAGCTTGGAACACCAGCAATAACATCTGCTAAATTTGTGAATGTGATTTCATTTTTTTTAACAGTCAGTCGCTGATAGGTAAGTTATGCATTTTTGTGTAAATGTAGTGTTATCTACTGGGAGAAAGGGAGATTGCACTGGGGGATGGGGGCCATTGATTTGTTTAAGGGCAGAGTTGATTGTTCAGTACATTGGCAGTAGCAGCACTATGAATGGGCCTGTGTGGCTCAGTTGGTAGTAAATGGTGTTTGTAACACCAGGGTCGTGGGTTCGATTCTCGCTGGGACTACCAATATGAAAATGTATGCACATACTTTGGTAAATGTCATATGTTATGGGGCTTGGCTGGGTATCAGAGAACCTCACCTTGAGGATCATTTAGGAAGAGACAGCGCCCTCTGCTGGTTGTATGTAGGTCATAGCAGCGAAAGTAGGAGTGCTGAAGAACTGAAAGCTTTATGAATAGAGGCCCAGGTGATTCCCAATACAATGTACTGAACAGTAATTAGTAGAATCATTGAATTAAACATTATTTTATTCCTTTCCTTAGATTCTGAAACTGTATAATTGGACATTTGAAAGTAATATGGCAGCAACCCCATCTAGCCTACCTTTATTGGGTTGCAAAATTCCAGTAACTTTCCAAAAATGTCCCAGGTTTCAAGAAGCCCCGATTGGAGGATTGCCATAGGCTACTTCCTGCTTATTTCCTTCTAATACCAATCATCTTCCAACCAGGATTACGGGAAATCTGGGATAATTTGGGAAAGTTACTGGAATTTTGCAACCCTATGCCTTCTGCTAATATTTTCATCTTGTTTTCATAATACTCCTTTTAGGTATCAGGTAAGTATGGATCTAGTATAAGAGGCTGGATCTAAGGACAAGTAGTATGAGAGGAACCTTGCCTATGTATTTACCAACATAGCTCAGATAGGGCACACTGCCACCACTCCTTGTTCTTCTCGAAGATACTTTAATTAAATAAAAACCACTCCTAATTACAACAAATATGATTTAGTCACATGTCATGGGGTGGATTACGTCGCCAAATGATGATTGGCATCTGGTTGTCTTTTATGCAGTCTATGTGTCACACATAGAAATTTACAAGGCTGAATCATATCTAATGGGATTTTGGCAAGATCTGTGAGAAATGGTTGAATCTCTGTTTCTGAAAAATGCCTATAGTATTTTCTGGAAATATGTGTACTGAAAGACAGGATGGATGTTACTTACTAACATTCAGAGCCGTACAGAAGACCACTGAGACCTTTGTTATTGAACAGACACAGCTTAGTCTTGATGTCAAAGTAATAGTTTGCTTATTGATGATGCAATAAAACTGATCTTCCCCTTTAAGTTGTTTGAATCTACAGCGATTATTTGATCGTTTGCTGACAAATCATTTTTTCCCTCACTGTACATATGGCTTTCATTTGGTTTAACTAACGTGCTCTACCTTCCATCGCTCAGGTTGCCTACAAACCGTGGCTGTGTGCACAGTATTTCCCCACCACACAGAGGCATTGTGGGAGGACAGTACCGTGTCTCCAGTACTGCCTGGAGGTTCAGCAAAGGTGTCCCTTCATACTGCCGGACAACGACGATCTCATCCACGGAGGAAGCCCCAGCTTCATATGTACAGGTGGGTGCGGTGATCAATCAGTCAGTCAATCAATCAAGTGTGATTTGTAGCCACAGCTTATATGGGTGGGGATATATCCCCTCTACTGTAGGGCTATGCTGTTTACCTGAGATGGATCTAGGATAGATGGAACTGGGTCAATTCATTTTGAAATGTACTCAATGTAGGAATATATTTACGCTCATACGTCCATTGACAGGAATTTTGATGGAATTGTATGTTGCAGGATATATGTAATTGTGCTCTTGTGTCCCAGATGATGCCTTGTATAATTGCTTTTCAGTGGTATCGATAAAGTTGTATGGTTTGAACTCTGGTACCCTAGCCAATAATTAATTATAGTACTTGTAACTGGCGACATCTAGTGGCCATATAAGGCAGTGTTAGTGATATAAATGACACTTCCCTCTCAGTGTACAGTGTATTGCCGAGGCAGTCACAGTGATGGGATACAACACGGTGATCGAAACAGAACCAGAATAACATGACCTGCCCTGTCCTGATTTGATCGCAGTGCGGTGCTCTGAAAACATGTAATTTAAAGTATTTCAATACTGTAATTAGAACAGCCTTTGCTATTTCTTAATTACTTGTGCGTCCGCGAATAAATGGTAGCTTTGTCTTCCTTTAGTGTGAACTAGCAGTTGCTTCGAAGAGAGATTACACAAGGCGTGCCGTCAGTGGTGTAGATTATATTCACCTTGCTGCAGTATGTGGTCGCTACAAAATGTAACTTTTATTTTTCATTTTGACTTCAGTAAGGGGTCATTATTGTTACGATATGATATAACATGACATAATGGCACTGATAGTTGAGTCATATGACGACTATGGTTTTAAACGTGCATACTGACTGGTATGCATGTTCTTATGCACAGGGTCATTTGTGTGATAAACTTCAACAAAACATTGCGTTATCACACTACAAGTAAGGCTGGAACTAGGCTGGGTCATTTATTTAGCTTATTGTGGGTCATCTGAATGAATTAATACACTTTATTGGTATTGGGGAAACTGGCTTTGTCATCATCCTCAGACATAGCCATGGATGATACAGACACACAGGGATACATGAGAGGGATGCACAGAGACATGAGCATCTGTGGCTTATATCAGTTTTTACCCACTACTCTCTGCGTCCCCCACAGGGCTACTGGGGAGCCATGGGCAGCCCAACAGCCAGGCAGAGTGCTGCGACGTCCGGTGGGACTCTAAACCGGACAACCGTTCCCGTGGGACGCTGAAAAGGACTCCAACTCCCTCCTGCCATCACCAACAGGGGGCGTCAACATCAGTCACCTCGGCCGCCACACCCACCAGACTGTGCAGCAGCAGCGGCCGGCTGAAGCTGTGCCTGCTGGTCTTTGTTCTCCTGCACACCGTAGTCACCATCACCACCGCCTCCCACAATTCCACTGGGGTCGTCGGCGTGGCGGCCTTTTTCCCCCTGGATGAAAGCTCCCCCAGCGAGGAATAATGGGGGGATAAAAATGCAAAAAAAACTCTGGGTTTTATCTGGGAATGAGTGAGTTGCAAAACCGGTTCTGACCAGTTCTGGTTGCTGCGTCTCCATTCAGAGAGAACCCTGGACGGTCCCTGGTATGTGCTGGCGAAGCCTCATTGGGCCACAGGAAGCGAGAGCGATTTACCGGGATCAAAGGATGCTGGGAATTGTAGTCCTGTGGAGAGGTGACAATGTGGGAGGGGCCAACACACCTCAGACCAAAGGATCAATATCATCTCACTGTGTCAATCTGAACCCGAGTTCACCGTCTCAGTCTCTTGTTTCATCAGGATGTACTTTATCGTTTTCACTCCTCCTCGTTCAGTTGTTTGTGGAGTTTGTTGGAATGTCAACGGGTCGTCTTAGAACGTGTAAGAGGCAGAGAATATTGAAAAAGGTATCACCAACCTGTACGTTTTTATCCACCCCTCCCTTCACCAGTAACATTTAGCTGCTTTTTGAGGTGCCAGACAGTGGATATGCTAACAATACTCAAAAACTCACACACAGACAGAGTAAACATTTATAGACCCCCCCCCCTCCCGTCCTGGTGGAGAGATTGAAAAGATCAGTCATAACAGGGTTCTCTCATGGCAGTAGATATAACTAATATAGAGCCAGTGAAGAGCAGGTGTAGAATACCTTTTTTACACTATTTTGCCGACCTAAACCGTATTGTGCTGGCTTGGATTCTTTTCTTTACACGATTGCATGGTTCCAGTAAATATGCTGAATGTGTAACCAGGCCAGTGCAGTACAGTACAGCTCAGCTCAGCTCAGCTCAGCTCAGCTCAGCTCGTCGTAGCTCGGCTCAGCAGTGTGAATAGGGTAGCTATCCCACCAGTGGGCTTCAGTGTACCTCCGAGTTAATGTTATTTGAGCCAATACGTTCCTCTCTCATTATCCTGTGTCCATGTGTTGGTATGTGATGGGCCCAAAGGGGATGTCGGATCAGCGAGCTCAATTTACCTCAAATCAAGTGACCTGTTGGCTTAGATAGACTCTGCTTTTCTAAAAAAGAACATCCCAGATCTGTGTGCTTGGCTTTTATATTTGACTCATATATTTCTCAATATAAGGCTCTGGTACATCATACCAGTACATTACAGCCAGTTCTCTTTACACAGTGGGAGAGATGTGACAAGGGGAAACACAGGAACACATTGAAACAAAAGTGCTACAGCATTGACAAGATCAACCATATCCAGACCTGGGTTCAAATAGTATTTGTTATCTTTGAAATATTTTAGCTGCACTCGATTGAGCTTGCCTGGCGCAATGTAACCAATGGGATAGTCCAAAAAGTATAACTGAAAACCCTGCCCATCTGGAATCTCCAGACAGGCTCAATCAAATGCTCAACACATTTGACAGAAAACGGACACAATTTGAACCCAGGTCGGATCATACATACCCTCTCCTCTTTGTCTCTATTTGACCTTTGACCTTGGCATCCCTGTCTTATCCTTCCCGTTCAACTGAGTAGTGCATATGATGGCACCTTTGTTCTTCTATGCGTACATATAGTCAGTACTGCTGGAATTACTCTGAAGACATCAATCTGAGGATTAGGGTGAAGTTGCCCCAAGACGCTGATCTTGGGTCAGTTTAGCATTTTACCCACTAATGGTTAGGTGTTAGAATTGGGGTAGTGAAAACTGATCCTAGGGAAAAGGCTATGTGCTTTAGCCTTCTCATATTATACTGTTTCCCACTTAGGTTCTCGTAACAGTTGATTTGCTCACAGACACTCATCGAGTCGAACTGTTCTTTGTAACCATCAATCAACAGCATTGCTTTATTGTTTAGGTCATATTTACTTTATTCCCCCGAAAGACAGCAGCGGATGTAACCCCCTCTCTGTAGAAATGACCTCCCACAACCTTCCCCAAACATTCATGATCTGAACCTTGTGGATCTATGCAGATGTCCTACCCCTGTCTGGCCCTGTACATACTCAAGTTACACAACTGATGTACAACAAATGTGGCACAATGCTTGTGATACAACTTATGTTTTTTTGTGATTCAGCAGAGAGTTTGTCTGCACAATGGTTGTGTGATTATTTTTGTGCGAGAAAAAAAAAATCTATGCTGAATGACAAATGTTATGCCTTGTTGTTTGTGCAACCGGAGTGTTTGCTGGGCCTATCTCTGATGTAAATATGTCCTAGAGAAGTGAGATATTCAAGATGTCCGCCTCTTGGAGAATTGTCTGTTTTTCTTTTTATTGTTAGCTTCCTGTATTTGTTTTTCTTGTTATTGGTTGCATTTTCTGTTAATGGTCCCATTTCAAACAAACGACAACATGTAAAGGCTTTTTTAAGTATCTACAGTATGTAGTGCTTATGAAGACTTTATGTATGTTTTATAAAACCTTTTTAAGTTGTACTTCGTTTGAAGTGGGACCTTGTTAAGAACTGTCTACAGCATTGTAAGTTAGATCAGTAGGAGAGAGGATTGGGAAAAGTTGTGATAGGTATGTGCAAGGAAAATAATAGAGAAAAAGGTGGGAATTATAAAAAAATTGAAAATTGAAAATACAAATAAAAAATGAACACAGATACCTTATTTATCTTACTATTGTCATATTATCAAACGATAGATGCTTTAGTTTGCAATTATCTTTTCTTTTTCTACAAAAGAGTTTGATGAAATCATTTATAATACGTCTCGGAAGTCATCATCTTTTTTGAACGTAAGAGAAATACAGCCACATTTATTAAAATTTTGTTCAAAATAAAATACAAATTATGTTAAATATGATTGTTGTCTGCTTTCTTTTCGATTGGATTTTAATTTGTAGCACTGACCACGGTTACCTGACTGTAGGACTATAACCAGACCGAATTCGGCCAACGTTCTGTGGTAAGTGGGCAATCTCGGATTCAAACAACAACAAAGCGGTCACCCGGCACTTTTTTGGTAAACAGTAAGGGATAAAACATAAAAAATGAAGCTAAAACATAAAACTATCTTAATTTATACTTCCTGAACCTATCTTAATTTATACTTCCTGAACCTATCTTCATTTATACTTCCTGAACCTATCTTCATTTATACTTCCTGAACCTATCTTCATTTATACTTCCTGAACCTATCTTCATTTATACTTCCTGAACCTATCTTCATTTATACTTCCTGAACCTATCTTCATTTATACTTCCTGAACCTATCTTCATTTATACTTCCTGAACCTATCTTCATTTATACTTCCTGAACCTATCTTCATTTATACTTCCTGAACCTATCTTCATTTATACTTCCTGAACCTATCTTCATTTATACTTCCTGAACCTATTTTCATTTATACTTCACCTTATGTTTTATTCTTTCTCTTCTTTATTTTACCTCTTTGATTTAGTCTCCATTGTTTAAGAATGCATCAATCTGGTTTAAACAGATTGCGGACACATTTGAGTGGTATGGCTTAAGCCGAAAGTGGAGGAGTGAAGTCAGGGAGGTGCATCGGCGACGGCCGACAGTTGGACATGCGGTTTTCCAACAGCAAAGGCTCAGATCAACATGGCAGTGTTGCTATTGTTTATAAAAGGTTTTCTTTATAATGTTGAAAAAAAGTAATCCACTCACAAACTGAAATCATAAGTGTGTACATTATACAGTGCATTCATAAAGTATTCAGACCCCTTGACTTTTCCCACATTTTGTTAATTTAAAGTCTTATTCTAAAATTGATTAAATCATTTTTTCCCCCTCATCAATCTACAAACAATATCCCCTAATGACAAAGCAAAAAACGATTTTTAGATTTTTCTGCAAATGTATTTAAAATGAAAAAACGGAAATATCACATTTACATGAGTATTCAGACCCTTTACTCAGTACTTTGCTGAAGCGTCTTTGGCAGCGATTACAACCTCAAGTCTTCTCGGGTACGACGCTACAAGCTTGGCACACCTGTGTCATCAGTTCTCTAGGTTTCATTATTACGTGATTAAACTAATCATGTAAACATTAATTAACTATGAAGCCGGGGCACCACGGGAAAATTTGTTTAAAGAGATAATATTTCCCGAATGTAACTCTCCTGAGACACTTTCATATCAAAGCTAATTATATAATGTATTATTACCAAAGTCTCATTCTGAACGTTGTAATTCCTTGTAGTCTGCACAAACCCTAACTTTATTGATGAATCATCGATACACAAATTAGCTCCATTATTCATATCGGTTCCGTTCCAGGCCAACTACATTGCAGATCTTGCAGAGCATCAACTAATGGTTGCATATTACATCATCGACTGTGCAGTCTGCATCAGATTCCTATAACATATGATGTGATTAGCTGAAATGTTAAACACTTATCCAGCTGTTGTGAGATCTGGCAGGCATCTGCAATGTGGTCAGTGTAGAATGCAGCCAATAATTGTAAATGTATCCTAGGGAAAATACCTTCACAATATCCTCACTGGCATTGCAGGTGTGAAGCCACTAGAGCAGGCCTGGGCAAAGGCGGGCCGGGGGCCGTATGCGGCCAACGACCTGATTCAATACGGCCCAGTGTTCAACACCCTCTGAGTGGAATCATGCTCAGATCACATAAAGAAGTTTTGAAAAACGTATTTGTTATTCAAATTAAAAGCCCAGTGAATACTCGCGTTTGTGTAATAATTTAACTCCCACCGCTTGTGGGACATTTATTTTGAAGGTACTTATAATTAACAACTTCGCGAGGACAGACAGACAGTGACTGACAGGCTGACAGTTACAAATAATAGCGTTTTGAGGATTTCAAAGTTTGGGGAAATGATATGCTGTTGGTTTCCTCTCCTTTCACCTTCAATGTGATATCGATCTTATCGATCTTCAGTCTGATGCAGTGATTGGAGAACTATTCAAAACAATGTTGCTGATGAGGTTTCTATGCATCTCTCGATGAACAAAACTTTCCAAAGATTAGGAGTCATGCTCAGAAGATGTTTGTACTGTTTGGGTCATCCTATGTATGTAAACAGACATTTTCAGTGATGAAATATAACAAGTCAAGGCACAGATCATCTCTTACTGACTCTCACCTCTCAATAATCGTGCGCATAGGGATGTCAGAAACTACACCTGACTTCACTGCTCTAGTCAACGCCCATCAGAGACATCACTCCTCACACTGATTGAGTAGTTGAAATGTAATGTTGAGTTCTCTCTCTTTCTTGTGTTTTTGTGCATACCCGTTAACATGACTTCTGTACTTTTCCCTCCATGTAGTTCATTGCATGTTTAATAATGAAAATACCGACCAAAAGGAGAACATGGATGTGGTTTATTTCTGTGAATGTTAAAAAAGTACAATTAGTAGCATATCTGGACGTGATTTACAGTAGATGTATCTGTCAACACAGTCATACACATGATGCATAATCCTGTAATATGATTCTGTTGCCATCCATGGAAAATAATTGCCCAGGCCTGCACTGGAGGAGTGTGACTCCTGAGTCATAACTTTGCAGCACACATTCTGACACCCACATGTAGTAAAGCAGCAAGGCTCTCCTGCACCACAAGATGTCGTTACATAGCCACTATACAGCCAGAGCTCCATGCAGTGTGGACATCAAATAAAAATTGTATTTGTCACATGCGCCGAATACAACAGGGGTAGACGATACCGTGAAATGATTACTTACAAGCCCTTAACCAACAAGGCAGTTCAAGAAAGAGTTAAGAAAATATTTACTAAATAAACTAAAGTAAAACATTAAATAAAAAGTAGCACAATAAAATAGCAATACCAAGACTATATTTATTTTGTATTTTATTTAACCAGGTAAGTCAGTTGAGAACACGTTCTCATTTGCAACTGCGACCTGGCCAAGACAAAGCAAAGCAGTGCGACAAAAACAACACAGAGTTACACATGGGAAATAAACAAAACGTACAGTCAATAGCACAATAGAAAATATATGTACAGTGTGTGCAAATGTAGTAAGGTTAGGAAGGTAGGGCAATAATTAGGCCATAGTGGTGAAATAATTATAATTTAGCATTAACACTGGAGTGATAAATGTGCAGCTGATGTTGTGCAAATAGAGATACTGGGGTGCAAATTAGCAAAAATAATAAATATGGGGATGAGGTAGCAGGGTGGGCTATTTACAGATGGGCTATATACAGGTGCAGTGATCGATAAGCTGCTCTGACAGCTGATGCTTAAAGTTATTGAGGAAGATGGTAGTCTCCAGCTTCAATGATTTTTGCCATTCGTTCCAGTCATTGGCAGCAGAGAACTGGAAAGAATGGAGGCCAAATGAGATGTTGGCTTTGGGGGTGACCAGTGAAATATACCTGCTGCAGTGCATGCAGGGGGTACCGGCACCGAGTTAATGTGGGTGGGGTGGGTCAATGGGTAGCCATTTGATTAACTGTTTAGCACTCTTATGGCTTGGGGGTAGAAGCTGTTAAGAAGCCTTTTGGACCTAGACTTGGCATTCCGGTACCACTTGCCGTGCGGTAGCAGAGAGAACAGTCTATGACTTGGGTGACTGGAGTCTTTGCAATTTTTTGGGCCTGGTATATACAGTAGGACCTGGATCGCAGGAAGCTTGGCCCCAGTGTTGTACTGGGCCGTACACACTACCGGTCGGATGCCGAGCAGTTGCCATACCAGGCGGTGATGCAACCGGTCATGATGCTCTCGATGGTTCAGCTGTAGAACATTTTGAGGATCTGGTGACCCATGCCAAATATTTTCAATCTCCTGAGGGGGAAAAGGTGTTGTCGTGCCCTCTTCATGACTGTCCTGGTGTGTTTGGACCATGATAGGTCCTTAGTGATGTGGACACAAAGGAACTTGAAGCTCTCGACCCGCTCCACTACAGCCCATCAATTTGAATGGGGGCATTTTTGGCCCTCCTTTTCCTGTAGTCCACGATCATCTCCTTTGTCTTGCTCACATTGTGGGAGAGGTTGTTATCCTGGCACCACACTGCCAGGTCTCTGACCTCCTCCCTATAGGCTGTCTCATCGTTTTCGGTGATCAGGCCTACCACTGTTGTGTCGTCAGCAGATGGTGTTGGAGTCATGCTTGGCCACACAGTTCTGGGTAAACAGGGAGTACAGGAGGGGACTAAACGCGCACCCCTGACAGGCAGGAAGTCCAGGATCCAGTCGCAGAAAGAGGTGTTTAGTCCCAGGGTTCATAGCTTAGTTGTGAAGTTTGTAGGCACTTTGGTGTTGAACACTGAGCTGTAGTCAATGAACAACATTCTCACATAGATGTTCCTTCTGTCCAGGTGGGAAAGGGCAGTGTGGAGTGCGATTGAGATTGCGTCATCTGTGGATCTGTTAGGGTTTCCGGGATGATGGTGTTGATGTAGGTATAGTAAAAGTATAGCTAATAGGCCATTTTCTGACAGTGTATCCCCAGGGATTTTATATACCCCTAGTAGCATTTGCTAATCTTAATGTACTGTTTATGCTTAATAGTTATATGTATAAACAGTTTATAGGTTTAAGGGCTACATACCTTGCTCAAGGGCACAACAGCAGGAGACGTCATCTAGGACACTGATGCCAGCCACCCTCCAGTTGACAGCCCACTCCTGACCAGATTTTTCAGTGTCAGACACGAGATTCGCTTAACCTGTAGGCCAGTGGTTCTCAAGCAGGGTACTAGGACCCCTGGGATACATGGTCTATCCACAGAGGGTACTTTGTTTTATTTTCACCTTTATTTAACTAGGCGAGTCAGTTAGAGAAAAAACAACAACATAGCAAGGCAGCAACACATGACAACACAGAATGGTAGCAACATAACATGACAACAACATGGTAGCAGCACAACATGGTAGCAGCACAAAACATGGTACAAACATTATTGGGCACAGACAACAGCACAAAGGGCAAGGAGGTAGAGATGACAATACATCACGCAAAGCAGCCACAACTATCAGTAAGAGTGTCCATGATTGAGTCTTTGAAGACTCATTAGACCATAGGCTTGCTGGTAAAATGTACATGACGGGGGTTCTTCAGGAGGTATTTCAGTTGCTGGTACAGTAAGTGAAAAAGGATGGGAACCACTGCTCTAGGCTAGCTGCCAACCCCAATGACTAATATGTAATAATGTAATGTAATGTATAATACCACGTATATTATAATATAATGCCTTCTGCATTGAGTCATCCCTAGGAGTAAGTTATCTAATCTGTAACACAATAACACTAATGAGTCACAACAGCACCACTGAGTGTGAAACCAAATGCGTTGGTTGGGAGAACGGTGACGTGTAAAAGTACTGGTCTGGTGTCAGTTGTTGCTCTCATCTATGGGGAAGTTAAACTGGAAACATTGTGTTTGCTTTCTGTTAGTGCTGTCTTTTGTGTGCTTTTTGACTGTAACACCTGTAGATGCAATGACTAGCCAATGGGAGTGTAACATTTCCGTATAATGTCTGTGAATTATTGTAATAGGCGAAGCTGGCTAGCGAATGGCTGAAGTCCCGTTTATACCTGCTTCTAACATGCTTCCATTGTCCTGATCTTGTCCACATTCTGACTGAATACAATTAAAAGACACATATTGATCTGATTGTGATCAGATCTTCCTTACCAGATGATCTTCTGGAGGTAGTCAGGCACGCATTGTGGCTGAATGACATACAAGTGTAGAGAGATCTAGACATTGAAACCATTGAAAGAATCGTTATCCTGCCCACTCAAATCAGTAACAGGTGGCACCGTTTAGCGAACCAGACTGATCTTGGGAGTTCATTGTTTCTCTTCACTAGCGAAGGCTAGGCAACGTTGGCTTATGCCACCAGTGTATGTTTTAAAAATAAACACATTCGTAAATAGTATTTAGAAAGAACAGCTGTGAAATCATTTCCGTAGAGGGATGGACCAGGTTGTGTAGTCACACTGCGGACACGGTAGACAGAGAAGACACACATTTGAATACAATTTGTAGACACATACAAATAGAATGTGAGAACAATACGAATGTAGACAAGATCAGGGACACATGATTTAGCGCCAGGTATAAACAGGTCTATTGATTGCATCCCAAATGGCACCCTATTCCCTACATAGTGCAGTAAATATAGAATAGGGTACATTTTGGATGCAACCATAGTTATTTCTGCTCAGGCATACTTTTCTCTGCATAGACCTTTCTCTCCACCTATTGTCACGACTTCGGCCGAAGTTGCTCCCTCCCCTGGAGAGGGAGCAGGTCGACGTCACCCGAGTACTAGCCACCACCGATCCATTACACAGTTTTCGTTTGTCCCGTTCCATTCACACCTGGTTCCCATTTCACTAATTGTATGTTCGTCTTATTCCCTCTGCTCCCCGCAGGTTTTTGTCGGTGATTGTTTTCGTGTAGGAGATCAGTGTGTTACGTGCTTTCCTTTTTTTCTCGGTTGAGAACCATTAAACGTACATCAAAAAATGTATTCCAGCCTCCCTGCGCCTGCTTCCACCACTCGCAACACTCACCTCATCACACCTATGGGCACTAGCTGTGTATTTGTACTGAATAAAACTAAGATTGTACCCTTAGGGCTACCATAGCAAGGACTTAGGGCAAGATTCAATCGGATTGATGTAGCGTTGTTTTGGCGGTGTCGGAGGTGGAACTGCATTAGAGCCGTCAAGTCCACAAGCGGCTCGTTGTGTTACCTCATCACGGACACTGCCAACAAAACCACACCCAACTATAATCTGACAAATCCCATGCAGCCAAGTTAGAAGTTCATGCAACCACATTCAAACACTGATTGAATCCATGACTTAGTCACGGTCAGGTGATCTTATATGATCTGATCTGAGATTCTTTATTTTAGCAGCTGTGTGCTGCTCATTTGTGACATCACTTCATGTTGCTATAATGTCAAAGTGTGACCACGGTGACAATCACTGTGACAACTGTCTCTTCATCTTGGAACAAATCCACATACTGTGCTGTAAACCATAGAAATGTTCTTATTCATTCAAATAGTCATTCTATTTTTATGCTGTAAAGGTACAAAACATCCTCGAACTCAATAAAGATGTTGTGGCAGTACTTAAGAGCAGTTCATGCTTGAAAACCCGAGTTACAGCAGCTCTGCATGGAAGAGAAGGCCAAGATCCCTCCATAGCGACATGAGAGACTGACCAACAACTACAGGAAGCGTTTGGTTGGAGTCATTGCAGCTAAAGGTGAAACAACCAGTTATTGAGCGTAATAGGGAAATTACTTTTGCACACACAGGCATTGGGTGTTGCATTCTTGTGTTATTTGATCAGTCAGGTTCCTTTATCTAATATTAGGTTTAGGTCGAAGACCTGATAACAATATAAAGTATAAAACAACTGCAAAAGTAGAGAAAATTTACAGTAGTGAGTGCATTTTTTATTTACTTATTTAACCTTTATTTAACTACGCAAGTCAGTTAAGAACAAATTCTTATTACAACGACGGCCTACACCGGACGACGCTGGGCCAAATGTGCACCACCCAATCCCGGCTGGTTGTGATACAGTCTGGATTTGAACCAGGTTGTCTGCAGTGACACCTCTAGCACTGAGATGCATTGTCTTAGACCATTGCGCCACTTGGGAGCCCAACATACACTGTGAAACCTTTTTTGTACTGGTCCCCTGTGGGAATCGAACCCACAACACTGGCGCCATGCTCTACCAACCGAGCTACACGAGACTAGTTCAAGTAGAATTTGTTAATTCACGCATGGATACATTTTAAAGGCTCTTCAGTCTGTAAGTGTTACAGATTCCACAATAGAAATTTAAACGTAATTTCAGATTGAGTCGACATAGGCAGTGTTTACGTGAATGCAGTCTCCGCTAAAGCGTGAACATTGCCTTTAAATTTCAACGACGCTTCAAAGCTGAACTTCTGCGATGCGTATTGAATAGAGCCTAAAGTCCATGTATTAATGGTTAAGACCCCAGATGATATATGAAAATGGCATCGTGGCTCGTTTTTGCAAAAATACATTGCAGTGAATGGGAACAGATTAGTGTCACAGGGTTGATGTGTTTCTCAATACATTGCAGTCAATGGGAACAGATTAGTGTCACAGGGTTGATGTTTTTCTCAGTACACAATGTCATCCTGGCACATTTTTGCAAAAAGGTATGATGTCACAATAGCTGATGTTTTTCTCAATACATCGCAGTCAATGGGGAAAGATGAGTGTCACAGGGTTGACGTTTTTCTCAATACATTGACACAGTTTAACAAACATTTGCAGCCTAATATATTGGCACCCTTTCACTTTTTAAAAATTATTTCCTATTTCTTCTAAAATAAATTGACTTTTTTTAATTGAGAAAATAAAAACAAACGGCATTGGAAAAAGAATGTGGCACCCTGAAGCTAGTACTTGGTTGCACAGCCTTTGGACAAGATAACTTCAGACAAACACTTCTTCTAGCCATCAATCAGCTTATTGAACCTTTCTACTGGCAATTTGGCCCACTGTTCAGCTGCAAACTGCTCCAATTCTTCAATGTTTGAGTGGTGTCTTCCACTAACTGCTGTTTTCAGATCTGCTATAGGTTTTTGATGAGATTCAGATCTGGACTCATCGCTGACGAGTGGCAGTCATGTGCCGAATGAATACACCCCTAATCACCCGCATACACAGTTCACTTTCATAGCAGCCAAACCAAACCTTCATACATCATTGTCACCATATTAGTTAACGTCATATTCAATATAGCTACTAGAATTAACTTGTTAGTAAACCCACAATCCAATCCATGTGTACGATCACACGGTAGTGTTACAGCAAGCAGTTTAGCAGTTACACCGGTGGGCCCAGTGACAAAAGATTAATACAACGATAGCCTTAGCAAGCTAGCTAACATAAATGTAATTCCTCTCTGTTTCAGTCAGGTTGTTGAGCTAAATTAGATGCATTAGCTAGCGTAAGTGAAACTGAAAAAATAAATACAATGAAATATCTCTCTCTCTCTCTCTCTCTCTTTCTCTCTGCTGGTTCTCCTTTTTTTGAAGAAATGTATTTGTTCAAAACTGTTCAAATATTGTCGTTCTATCTCTTTGTGTCAACTACTCACCACATTGTATGCATTGCAGTGCTATCTAGCTGTAGCTTATGCTTTCAGCTCTAGATTCATTCTCTGATCCTTTGATTTGAGGGACAACATGTCAGTTCATGCTGCAAGAGCTTTGAGAGGTTGGAGGAAGTCCTCCGGAAGTCGCCATAATTACTGTGTCTATGGAAGGGGGTGAGAACCATGAGCCTCCAAGGTTTTGTATTGACGTCAATGTACCCGGTGGAGGACGAAAACTAGCTGTCCTCCGGCTACACCGTGGTTCTACCCTACAGATTGATGTTTAGACTACTGTAGACCTTAATTGCAAAACAGTGTCTTTTAATCAGTGTTTTGGTGACATATTAATATATTTTAGCATACGTTTATCTGAAAAGGTAAACTTTTGAAATGATTCACTACTTTATATTTATGAAATTCACTGAGTAGGATGGTCCTTCCCTTCCTCCTCTGAGACGCCTCAAATGTTTGATTGTAGGGAGGGTGTTATTTTCTCTGAATGCTTGACCTACGACCCAAATGAAGTATTCAAAGAAAAGAACACCCTCCCTACAATCAAACATGGGGAGGTTTGATCATGCTGTAGGGTTGCTTTGCTGCCTCTGGTAGTGGGGGCCTTGAACGTGTAAAAGGCATCATGAAAGCAGCAGAAATTGTGAATTATTTTGTGTATGGTGTGAGAGTTCAGTGACCAGCCAGAGGAAGACGACACGACAGCACCCTCCTCAGGGGACAGTTACTCAGTGTACACCGCTGGGCCCACTAACTGCTTTGTGTCTTCCTCTATGTAGGCTTGCCAGGAGAGGAGCTGGGGGACATTTGGGGGTAGGGACGGGGACCTGTGAGGACGTCTGATTTTCCTACCTCAGAGAAAGCTTCTTTGACTGAGGCACCTTATCTCTCGGTTAACCAAGGCAGGCTCTAAGTAGAGAGAAGCATCCATCCTGTAACTACTGTGTGTTAGTCGCTAGGCTAAAGACAGGAGTAGCCATTTGTTGTTTTGCTTTACCTTTTGGTCAACGGCTTGGTTTATGTTTATTTACCTCATCCGCTGGTGTTTCAGCGTTGGACGTTACCCCGTACTGGAGTTAATAAGTTGTGTGAAAAGAAGATCCGTTTAGTAAACAATACGTAAGAAATGGAATCGCAACCACTGACTCTGGTCTGTTATATGTCTGCCTCCCTCCTGTGTTTCGGACATGCTGATCCGTTCACAATGGGTAGAGCAGGGCGATACGGACAAAAATACATATCGCAATAAATTGCCTGAATTGACGAGATAACGATAAATAACATGAATGTGATCTACAGGCTGTTTGTATTATCCTTTAATTAAACTATTACTACTAGTTGGATTGTTGTAGCCGTCAATTGTCCCGTTAACGATCACCTATATTAACAAACTTTTTGCGTTTTAACTTCACGTTGCTCTAGTATAGGCTACGTATCGTTCACGAACAATATCAGCAAAGTGCCTGCGATAAGTGATCTGTATGGTTGGTGGCAAGGGTGCCAATATATAATACTGCAACTGATGTGCTGCCAATGCCAATACTGTATTCTAACCACATCATCCCCTCTCCGGTCTCTTTCACCATACTCCCTGGGCCTGAGGGATGAGTCCTGTGTATTAGAGTAGAACACAGTGTCTCTCTCTCTCAAGGGCAGCCTATCAGCTTCAGGGTATTGCAATGGTATTGCAAGGGACAATGATGCTCTCAACCCTGGTGTCCCAGAAGATTTGGTTTCAAAGATTTGCTAAACAGGTACTTTATGAAAATCTATGAGAAATCCAAACATGCTGTTAGTGTGTGTGTGTGTGTGCGTTTGCATGTGCGTGTGTGAGCATGTGTGTTTGTGTATGTGTGTTCATCCGTATGAGCTTGCGTTCTGTGTATGTGAGCGTATGTTTATTTGTGCATTTGTGCGTCAGTCGGTTTGTGAAAGAGTGTGTGTGTGTGTGTGAGAGAAATAATTATTCATAGCACGTAGCAACAGAACTCTGGATTTAGTCAGAGAGAACTGTGGGGCAAACGCCTCTAGCACTGAGATGCAGTGTCTTAGACCACTGGGCCACAGAATGTCAGGCTATCCGTCTGTTAGCTGAAGCTGAAAATGGCTAAAAAGCAACACATTTGAAGTTTTGGAATGGCCTAGTCAAAGTTAAGACATAATCCCAATTGAAATGTTGTGGCAGGACTTGAAACAAGCAGTTCAGGCTTGAAAACCCACAAATGTTGTTGAGTTACAGCAGTTCTGCATGGAAGAGTGGGCCAAAATTCCTGCATAGCGAAGTGAGAGACTCACCAACAACTACAGGAAGTGTTTGGTTGGAGTCATTGCAGCTAAAGGTAGCACAACCAGTTATTGAGTGTAAGGGGACAATTACTTTTTCACACAGGGACATTGGGTGTTGCATAACTTTGGTTATGAAATTGTCAGGTTCTGATCATAGGGAAGTCTTTGCTCCTCTAGTGAGCTATGGTCAGAGCCTGACAGATCTAGGTTTTATGTATCTATGTTGATTTTGCGTTGGTCCCCAATTAGAGGCAGCTGCTTTGCATTGTCTCTAATTGGGGGCCATATTTAGTTAATGTGTTTCCCCTGTCTCTGGTGGATCATTGTTTTTGGTTTAGTGCTGTTTAGACTACCTGTGTTTCGTTCCTGGTTCTCATTGTTATTTTGTGCCAGTTGATTTAAATAAATCATGTCTCACTACATCAGCGCTGCGTCTTGGTCTGCCACTCACCGCGTTGGTGACAGAATGATCCACCTAACTAGGACCAAGCAGCGCTTACCTGGGGTGATGGATCTTCATCTAAGTCACAACAATAGACAAACACAGTCTGCTTAAACTAATAACACACAAACAATTATATGTTTTCATGTCTTTATTGAACACACCGTGTGAACATTCACAGTGCAGGGTGGGAAAAGTATGTGAACCCTTGGATTTAAAAACTGGTTGACCCTGCTTTGGCAGCAATAACCTCAACCAAACATTTTCTGTAGTTGCGGATCAGACATGCACACAACGGTCAGGAGGAATTTTGGAGCATTACTCTTTACAAAACTGTTTCGGTTCAGCAAAAGTCTTGGGATGTCTGGTGTGAACCACTCTCTTGAGGTCATGCCACAGAATTTCAATCGGGATGAGGTCAGGACTCAGGTCAGTGTTTTCTTCTGTTGGAGCCATTCTGTCGTTGATTTACTAATGTGTTTTGGGTTGTTGTCCTGTTGCATCACCCAACTTCTGTTGAGCTTCAATTGGTGGACAGAGAGCCTTTTATTCTCCTGCAAAATGTCTTGCTAAACTCATTTTTCTGTCGATGATAGCAAGCTGTCCAGGCCCTGAGGCAGCAAAGCAGCCCTAAACTATGATGCTCCCTCCAACGTACTTTACATTTGGAATGAGGTTTTGATGTTTGTGTGCTGTGCTTTTATTTCTACACACATAGTGTTGTGTGTTCCTTCCAAACAACTGAACTTTAGTTTCATCTGTCCACAGAATATTTAGCCAGTAGCGCTGTGGAACATCCAGGTGCTCTTTTGCAAACTTCAGACGTGCAGCAATGTTTTTTATTTGACAGCAGTGTCTTCTTCTGTGGTGTCCTCCCATGAACACCATTCTTGTTTAGTGTTTTACGTATCGTAGACTTGTCAACAAAGACGTTAGCATGCTGCAGAGATTTCTGTACGTCCACGGTAAGACACTCTAGGATTCTTCTTAACCTCAATAAGCATTATGTGCTGTGCTCTTGCAGTCATCTTTGCAGGACGGCCACTCCTAGGGAGAGTAGCAACCGTGCTGAACTTTCTACATTTATAGACAGTTTGTCTTACCGTGGACTGATGAACATCAAGGCTTTTAAAGATACTTTTGTAACCCTTTCCAGCTTTATGCAAGTAAACCATTCTTAATCTTAGATCTTCTGAGTTCTCTTTTGTTCGAGGCATGGTTCACATCAGGCAATGCTTCTTGTGAACAGCAAACTAAAATTTTGTGAGTGTTTTTTTATAGGGCAGGGCAGCTCTAACCAACATCTCCAATCTCGTCTCATTGATTGGACTCCAGGTTAGCTGACTCCTGACTCCAATTAGCTTTTGGAGAAGTCATTAGCCTAGGAGTTCACATACTTTTTCCACCTACGCTGTGAATGTTTAAATGATGTAAAAGACAAATACAATCATTTGTGTGTTAATAGTTTAAGCACACTGTGTTTGTCTATTGTTGTGACTTAGATGAAGATCAAATTAAATGTTATGACCAATTTATACTGAAATCCAGGTAATTCCAAAGGGTTCACTTACTTTTTCTTGCCACTGTAAGTATTCAGACCCTTTGCGATGAGACTAAAAAATTTAGCTCAGGTGCATCCTGTTTCCAATGATCATCCTTAATATGTTTCTACAACTTGGAGTCCACCTGTGGTAAATTCCATTTATTGGACATGATTTGGAAAGACACACACCTGTCTATATAAGGTCCCACAGTTGACAGTGCATGTCAGAGCAAAAACCAAGCCATGGGGTCGAAGGAATTGTCTGTTGAGCGCAGAGACAGGATTGTGCCGAGGCACAGATCTGGGGAAGGGTAGCAAAACATGTCTGCAACATTGAAGGTCCCCAAGAACACAGTGGCCTCCATCTTTCTTAAATGGAAGAAGTTTGGAACCACCAAGAATCTTCCTAGAGCTGGCCGCCCTGCCAAACTGAGCAATTGGGGGAGAAGGGCCTTGGTCAGGGAGGTGACCAAGAACCCGATGGTCACTCTGACAGAGCTCCAGAGTTCCTCTGTGGAGTTGGGAGAATGTTCCAGAAGGACAACCATCTCTGCAGCACTCCACCAATCAGGCCTTTATGGTAGAGGGGCCAGACAGAAGCCACTCCTCAGTAAAAGGCACAAAAGACACTTAAAGGCCTCTCAGACTATGAGAAACAAGATTCTCTGGTTTGATTAAATCAAGATTCAACTGTTTTGCCTGAATGCCAAGCGTCATGTCTGGAGGCAATCTGGCACCATCCTTACGGTGAAGCATGGTGGTGGTGGCAGTATCATGCTGTGGGGATGTGTTTTCAGCAGCAGGGACTGGGAAACTAGTCAGGATCGAGGCAAAGATGAACGGAGCAAAGTACAGAGAGATCCTTGATGAAAACCTGCTCCAGAGCACTCAGGGCCTCAGACTGGGGCGAAGGTGCACCAAAATTTGACATTGAATATCCCTTTGAGAAGTTGTTAATTTCACTTTGGATGGATGAATGAATACATCCAGTCACTACAAAGATACAGGCACCCTTCCTAACTCTGTTGCTGGAGAGAAAGGAATTTCACCATGAGGCCAATGGTGACTTTAAAACAATTACAGAGTTTACTGGCTGGGATAAGAGAAAACTGAGGATGGATCAACAACATTGTAGTTACTTCACAATACTAACCTAATTGACAGACAGAAAAGGAAAACATGCATCCTTTTTACAACAAGGCACTAAAGTAATACTGGTAAAGCAGTTGTCCTAAATACAAAGTTATATCTTTGTGGCAAATCCAATTTGCAAAAATGTCTAAAAACAAGTTTTCTCTGTCATTATGGGATATTATGTGTAGATGGGTGAGACAAAAAATATATTTAATACATATATTCTGTAACAGAATGTGGGGGTTAAGGGGTATGAATACTTTCTGAAGGGGGGGGTGCACCTTTCTGTCCAATGAGGTCATTTCTGGAGAAAAGAATCTGTATGTAAAAATGTGGCCACACTTTAGAATAGGGAACACATATTGAGGTACTATTCACTTATTAGTCCCACATACTAGGAGTCTATTTCTTCTCTAACTTGCTTGTTATTAACTATTATCATGCCTTTATTATAGCTAATAATACGATTGGGCCAGTAATTCTGATGATTTTTGAATAACCAATCACTTAAGACGTGCTCCAGTACATTGACGACTAGTAAATATCTTCTGTATCCCACGTTTTTAGGCTGGAAGTGTCAATGTGTAGTTCATACTTGCATAATCTACGAGCCGAATTACTGTCTTACCTCAATTAGCCACAAAATCCCTAGTTTGAAGGCGACAGATTTCTGGAAGCTGTGCTGCACCTTTTTCCCTGCATTTTCCCCAACACGGCCCCCTAGCAATTTGAGTTCCAGCCAATGAGATTCAACCCCTTGCCATTTGAGTGACAGCCAGCAAGAATCACACACACCAGAGCGAAAGAGAGAGCAATGACATGGTGCAGATGGGACCAATTTTGGCTCGTGGGTGCAACTTTCAGAACTACTGGCTAAAAAGTACACAAAAGTACCAGAGAAACCCTTTACTTCAGGCATAATGCACTTTTACATAACATTACCTTCCTAATATTGAGTTGCACTCCCTTTTTGCGCTTCAAAACCTCAATTCGTCGAGGTACGGATTCTAAACTCTTGGAAAAAAGGGTTCCAAAAGTTTCCTTTGCGAAGGGATAGGGTTCTACCAAATACCGTTTTTATTTGAAAAAACGTTTTTTGAAGACACTCAATCAAATCAATCAAATTTAAATATAAAGCCCTTTTTACATCAGCCGGTGTCACAAAGTGCTATACAGAAACCCATCTTAAAACCCCAAACAGCAAGCAATGCAGATGTAGAAGCACGGTGGCTAGGAAAAACTCCCTAGAAAAGCAAAACCTAGGAAGAGACCTAGAGAGGAACCAGGCTCTGAGGGGTGGCCAGTCATTTTCTGGCTGTGCCGGGTGGAGATTATAACATTTCATGGCCATTAAGGCAAGTTCTTTCTCCAAGATGTTCAAACGTTCATAGATGACCAGCAGGGTCAAATAATAATAATAGTAGTTGTAGAGGTTGCACAGGGTTCTTTGTAAGACGAAAGGTTCTACCTAGAACCATATATTATATTTCCCAGCAATTGTCTGTTTTAATATATGTGTTTTAAACGTGCACATTGATTGCTTGATTACAATCTGTTAGTAGTTGGACTTATTGCACCGGTTACTGAGATGGTTGTTCCAGTTTAGATGATTAAAGTAGTCTCAGTATTCAATCTTCCCTACCGTGGCAGTCATTCTGAATGTAGGCTGCGGGTGAATAAAAATTCCACTTGTTAGATAGCCTAAATCTGTCTGGATTCGAATAAGAATTAAATATCACTTTGCAAGTCAGCATAATGTGACATGCAGGCCTGCTGTGTAAACTAGGACTTTCTTAACACCACTCTGTTAAGGTATAACTAGGACCTCAAAGAAAAGCCTTATGCTATACACTGTATATACCAAAGTATGCGGTATTTGGCTATTTCAGCCACACCCGTTGCTGACCGGTGTATAAAATTGAGCACACTGCCATGCAATCTCCATAGACAAACATTGGCAGTAGAATGGCCTTACTGAAGAGCTCAGTGACTTTCAACGTGGCACCGTCATAGGATGCCACCTTTGTTTGTCGGAAGCTTCATGAAAGGGGTTTCAATGGCCGAACAGCCGCAGACAAGCCTAAGATCACCATGCGCAACGCCAAGCGACGGCTGCTGGAGCGGTGGAAATGAGTTCTCTAGAGTGATGAATCACACTTCACCATCTTGCAGTCCGATGGATTCATCTGGGCTTGGTGGATGCCAGGAGAACGCAACACAAATGCATAGTGTCCTGGGGCTGTTTTTCTTGATTTGGGCTCCTTATTACCAGTGAAGGGAAAGTTTAACACTACAGCATACAATGACATTCTAGACGATTCTGTGCTTTCAACTTTGTGGCAACAGTTTGGGGAAGGCCCTTTCCTGTTTCAGCATGACAATGCCCCTGTGCACAAAGCGAGGCCCATACAGAAATGGTTTGTCGACCCCATCGAATACCTTTGGGATAAATTGGAACGCCGACTGTGAGCCAGGCCTAATCGCCCAAGATCAGTGCCCAACCTCACTAATGCTCTTGTGGCCAACTCCATATTAATGCCCATGATTTTGGAATGAGATGTTCGAGCAAGTGTCCAAATACTTTTGGTCATGTACATTATGTAATGTACTGTCATAATTAAGGCTGGTGGAACCGTTCTAGGAAGAACCCTCCAAAGATAAAAGGGTTATCGGTAGAACCCTTCATAGAGGTTTCTTGGAAGAAACTTTAGATTATAAAATGGTTCTCTTCATAGAACTCTTCATAGAGATTTTTAGGCAGAAGCCTTCATAGCGTGTTCTAGGTAGAATTCTATACAAAGAGTGCAACCTAGCACCAAAAAGGGTTCCCCTATGGAGACAAGCTAAAGAACCCTATATGGTTCTACTTAGCACCTTTTGTACAATGTGTCGAAAGAGCTATACGGAGATTCTGGCCCATGTTGACTCCAATGCTTCCCATAGTTCTGTCAAGTTGGCTGGATATCCTTTGGGTGGTGGACCATTCTTGATACACACCGGAAACTGTTCAGTATGAAAAACCCAGCAGCGATGCAATTCTTGACACACTCAAACTGGTGTGTCTTTCACCTCGTTCTTTAACCTGTCTCCCCTTCATCTACACTGATTGAAGTGGATTTAACAAGTGACACCAATAAGGTATCCTAGCTTTCACCTGGATTCACCTGGTCAGTCTATGTCATGGAAAGAGCAGTTCTTAATGTTTTGTATACTCAGTGTATATACACACAACACAACACAACACGTGGTTGTAAAGGTGTGTTTAACTCTCTCACACAGGCAACTTGATACACATTGTTTTTTAAATGAACAAACAATTATGAAAAATGTATATTTGTATATAACAGCTATTTTGATGATAATCACTGCCTACCCTGCCTACCCGGACCAAACGTCACTTTATAGATGTTATGCAACATCTAAAGTAAAGTGTTACCATGTTTTCTTGTGGTGGTGGAAAAAATTCACAGCAATTCCACACAACATTACAATGGTGTCAGGCTCTGGCCATAGAGAAGCAATAGGCTTCTCTATGTAGCTATGGTCAGAGTCTGACAGTGTCATTCTTTTCTGTTTCTTTGTGGGTTTTGGGTGGATCTCTAATTAGAGGCAGCTGCTACCCGTTGTCTCTAATTAGGGATCCAATATATGTGGAGTCTGTCCCTCACGCGGGTGTGGGTTGTTGTCGTTATATGTCGCAGTCACGGTTAAAGTAAGTGTGCTTTGGTTACGTCCGTTCATTCGTGTTTGGTTTTTGTGAACGTGACGTTTTGTCTATAGTGTTTGTTTTCAGTGTTGTTATAGTTCGTCATTTGTTTGCGTTCATTATACATAGTATAAAAATACAAGGAATAAATGTCGAACTACTATACCTGCGCTGCGCCTTGGTCTCCCTATGCACCATTTCGTGACAGAACAACCCACCACTGCGAGACCAAGCAGCGTAACTGGGGAGAGAGGGAGAGAGAGGAGGTGCCGCCGCCGCGTTATGCGCGACGCGCTAGACGAGGCAACGCCCGCAAACAACCCCAAGGTAATCTTGGGGGGGGGGGCTATGGGGCTGGTCAGGTGTGGAAGAGGAGGCACCCGTCCCACTTTCCAGATGGCATTCCCCAGAAACGGAGTACGTGGGGGAATACCGACAGAGGGAGGAGTATGAAAGGATAATGGAGCTATGTTGGCTAAATATGGTGGAGTGTGAGAGCGAGAGGAGGGAGCTGGCGCTAAAGGTGCCCAAGAGGAGCATCCCCAGTCCAGGTCCGGTCGTCTACTCCACCTCCATGCCAGAGCAATCCGCTCCTCCGATGCCCAGTCCGGGTCCAGTAATCTACTCCACCTCCATGCCAGAGCAATCCGCTTCTCCGATGTCCAGTCCGGGTCCGGACCTCTGCTCTACTCCCAGCACCCGAGCTCCAGTGCGTGTGCCTAGCCAGGTGCTTCCTGTGCCTGCTCCACGCACACGACCTCCAGTGCGCCTCCCCAGTCCGGTACGACCCGTGCCAGCTCCCCGCAGCAAACCTCCTGCGAAGGTCAGCGCCTCCAAACCTCCTGCGAAGGTCAGCGCCTCTAAACCTCCTGCGAAGGTCAGCGCCTCTAAACCTCCTGCGAAGGTCAGCGCCTCTAAACCTCCTGCGAAGGTCAGCGCCTCTAAACCTCCTGCGAAGGTCAGCGCCTCTCAACCTCCTGCGAAGGTCAGCGCCTCTCAACCTCCTGCGAAGGTCAGCGCCTCTAAACCTCCTGCGAAGGTCAGCGCCTCTAAACCTCCTGCGAAGGTCAGCGCCTCTAAACCTCCTGCGAAGGTCAGCGCCTCTCAACCTCCTGCGAAGGTCAGCGCCTCTCAACCTCCTGCGAAGGTCAGCGCCTCTCAACCTCCTGCGAAGGTCAGCGCCTCTCAACCTCCTGCGAAGGTCAGAGCCTCTCAACCTCCTGCGAAGGTCAGCGCCTCTCAACCTCCTGCGAGGGTCAGCGCCTCTCAACCTCCTGCGAGGGTCAGCGCCTCTCAACCTCCAGCGAGGGTCAGCGCCTCTCAACCTCCAGCGAGGGTCAGCGCCTCTCAACCTCCAGCGAGGGTCAGCGCCTCTCAACCTCCAGCGAGGGTCAGCGCCTCTCAACCTCCTGCGAAGGTCAGCGCCTCTCAACCTCCTGCGAAGGTCAGCGCAGGCCCGGTTGTTTTCCCCGCTCCATGGCCGGAGCCGTTTACCCCACCGGTGCCCAGTCCGGGTCCGGTTGTTTTCCCCGCTCCATGGCAGGAGCCGTTTACCCCACCGGGGCCCAGTCCGGGCCCGGTTGTTTTCCCCGCTCCATGGCCGGAGCCGTTTGCCCCACCGGTGCCCAGTCCGGGCCCGGTTGTTTTCCCCGCTCCATGGCCGGAGCCGTTTACCCCACCGGTGCCCAGTCCGGGCCCGGTTGTTTTCCCCGCTCCATGGCCGGAGCCGTTTGCCCCACCGGTGCCCAGTCCGGGCCCGGTTGTTTTCCCCGCTCCATGGCCGGAGCCGTTTACCCCACCGGTGCCCAGTCCGGGCCCGGGTGTTTTCCCCGCTCCATGGCCGGAGCCGTTTACCCCACCGGGGCCCAGTCCGGGCCCGGGTGTTTTCCCCGCTCCATGGCCGGAGCCTTTTGCCCCACCGGTCCACAGCCCGGGACCGGTGATAAGGAAGGGGCACGGGACAAAACTGTCCACATCGCCGGAGCCGGAGCCGCCCCCGATGGACTAGTTTTCCCTCCCATTTACCCCCCCCGTGTTTTGTGTGTGTTTTTTTTTTGTTTAGGCGTCCGGGAGTCCGCGCCTTTGGGGGGGGGTACTGTCAGGCTCTGGCCATAGAGAAGCAATAGGCTTCTCTATGTAGCTATGGTCAGAGTCTGACAGTGTCATTCTTTTCTGTTTCTTTGTGGGTTTTGGGTGGATCTCTAATTAGAGGCAGCTGCTACCCGTTGTCTCTAATTAGGGATCCAATATATGTGGAGTCTGTCCCTCACGCGGGTGTGGGTTGTTGTCGTTATATGTCGCAGTCACGGTTAAAGTAAGTGTGCTTTGGTTACGTCCGTTCATTCGTGTTTGGTTTTTGTGAACGTGACGTTTTGTCTATAGTGTTTGTTTTCAGTGTTGTTATAGTTCGTCATTTGTTTGCGTTCATTATACATAGTATAAAAATACAAGGAATAAATGTCGAACTACTATACCTGCGCTGCGCCTTGGTCTCCCTATGCACCATTTCGTGACAAATGGAGACATTGCTATCACTGGAACCACCAATCAGTCCTAGAGGTTTTGCTATACAGTATATGACTATTATATTCACCATCAAGCAAAACTCCGCTTCAGAAAGGATATAATTACAGCAATTGCTGATATTCTAAGTTTGAGTTTGTTGTTAAATCAATAGACACTTTAGGAAGTGTTTTTTTCAAGGCTTTCTAGCTTTATATAACAAAACACAACAGTGTCATGTCGAGCTGAGAACTCTCTACACAGCAAAATCATGGTGTTAAACTAACTCACTTTAGTGTTCATTTTAACACTTCTGCAGTGTGTATATGCATCCACTCTCGACAGAGTGAATTTCAGTGTATAAATGTCCACATTTAAACAGTGTTTCTGTAACCCTATACAGGATAGAAAATTAACACTGGCTGTGTGAAATTCACAATACACTGGAGTGAAATATTAAGGATTTCACTGTACATTGGAGTGAATGAGTAGGCATTTCACTCTACACTGGAGTAAACTAATAGGCATTTCACTCTACACTGGAGTGAACTAATAGGCATTTCACTCTACACTGGAGTAAACTAATAGGCATTTCACTCTACACTGGAGTGAACTAATAGGCATTTCACTCTACACTGGAGTGAACTAATAGGCATTTCACTCTACACTGGAGTGAACTAATAGGCATTTCACTCTACACTGGAGTAAACTAATAGGCATTTCACTCTACACTGGAGTGAACTAATAGGCATTTCACTCTACACTGGAGTGAACTAATAGGCATTTCACTCTACACTGGAGTAAACTAATAGGCATTTCACTCTACACTGGAGTAAACTAATAGGCATTTCACTCTACACTGGAGTGAACTAATAGGCATTTCACTCTACACTGGAGTGAACTAATAGGCATTTCACTCTACACTGGAGTGAACTAATAGGCATTTCACTCCACAATGGAGTGAACTAATAGGCATTTCACTCTACAATAGAAATATAAGTCAACGGTGTATGGTGTAACGCCTAATTTGATAGAGGATACTACCTAAACCTATAAATATATAAAAAATATTCTTGCAGAGGAGCACACTGGGAAACATTATAATAATGGGCATTTTGATGGGACTTTTTTACTCTCCACGGTGTAAAACTATAACTTTGGTTATTAACACCACCACTGTGTGATAATGTCCCTCTTACAGAGTGAATTTAAAGTGGAACTGACAGCGTTGTAACTACTTTGCAACAAACAGACAATCATAATATCAGCCAAAAACATCAAATTCCCAGTCTATGCTTCCCAACTTATAAGAGGTTTTAAAAATAAGTTCTATGTGACTCAAAACTCCATGACGTACAGTAAGGCATTGTTGGGAGAATAGATGGATACAGTTCAATGCATGATTCATTTAAAAATATTGTTATTCGATTGTAAATCTCAGGTGGCCCTGGTACATTGTTTCCTGCCTCCACCCATTTGGAATGCACCGTTTGTTTCAATGACTCAACATTTGGAACAAAAGTCAGTCGTTACCTAGTTAATAGGATAGAGCGCGTGTCAAACACAAGACCCGCGGCCGAACAGGACATGGAAGTATGAATGAGTCACCAGTTGAGTCTGCGTTATGAAATTACAACCTCCGTCAATTCAACTTCAATTGCACTGCTTTCCTGTTGCCTGTTTACTATGCGCCGCGGAGGGAACGTGTACAGACACATGCCAGAGTCCTAGCTAGGCTACTAAAATGTTGCATTCTGGCTTCGGTTTTTAAACTTTGACAATTAATAACCCCAAAAAACTAAACCTGCAACAAAACACCATGCAAAAGAGAAACATGTAGGCCAGGGGTGTCTGCAGGGTTTAGTTTAAGACCTAGACAACCAGGTGAGGGGATTTCTTTACTAATTAGTGACCTTTATTCATCCATCAAGTACAAGGGTGGAGTGAAAAGGTGCGCTCGGCCCTCCGTGGAAAGAGTTTGACATGTGAAGTAGGCATATTACAGCAACATTTGAGCAGTAGCCTAGGTTGGCTACTCAACTACAATACATTTTGAGTATACCATACAGAAATGCTGCATTCAACCGCACCGGTGATCCATATAGGGCAAAAAAACGTGTTCTTGTTGTTTGGAGTTATTAAATACTTTTTTATTAGCGTCGCAGCATATTATGCACATCTGCAAGCACAGCAGCAAAGGTTGGATGAATATTATTTATCTATTGTTTTAATATGTTCAAATACTAAATACAGCATCCTATGTACGTAACTAGCAATTTATTTAGCGAGCTAAAAACACGAAGCCTACCGTTAGCAGGCAGGCAAGTTCCCATTCAGTTGTCAAAATGTGGGTTGGGAAAAGCATGCATTGGCAGTCAAGCTGCAGAAGGACGAGCAGGCCATCGTTTATCAGTGCAATTTTGACGGCCAACTAGATGTTTGAGCTCATCTCCCTCTGGTAGCATTAGTTGTTGATTTTGTTGTTGTTGACGTGCATAAGGCGAATGCTAAAGTCGTAATGTTGCTATTGCCTCTAAACACACAGTCCAGTTAAAAGTGAATGGCATTCCCATGTGGAAAATAGCTTATTTGCATGTAGGCCTACTGTTGATCTGACAGATGGTTTTATTTGGTTCTAATTCATGCAGTGTCTATTAATTGTCCAGGCGCACGGATACTTTCCCACTCTATATTGCTATAGATTTTTTTTCACAAATGCCTTAGGTCATTCCCAGACATTCTATGAATTTATAGGAATTTATGGGAACATCTAAGTGCTCGCTTGTCCCCCCTAAAAAAATTGTTTTGTCATATTCTTCCTGAGGTTGTATATGAACAGATCTAAACAAGATGTCATGTTGCTAAAAATGCTGTCAGTTCCACTTGAAGTCCTGAATCAACGCTAGAAATGTAACACTGAAAAATCTACACTGGCCAATTTGCTGTGTAGGTCTCCCTCAGGAAAATAGCTCCTCTTAACGGTGTAGCTACAGTGATGTATTGATGTTATTGCAGGGTTCTATATTATTCATGATTCCTTTGAAACGTGTACGCACACCAGCCTCTGTGGCCTCTGTGGTGGTTTGTCTTACTTGCCAGAAGTATAGGGCATTTATTTTACCACACACACTTTTTGGGTCTCTTTCAAAAGATAGACACAAAAAAAAGGCTTGAATTTTAGAATGGGGTAAAAAAATAATGCTATTTTAGTTCTGGAGGCCTTTTAGCTGTGACACGATTAGTGTATTGATAACACAGCATGCCGCCATGGCTTTGTGGCTGACTCAACCCCCGTCTGTCCAAAAGACCGACGTTATACATCTCCATCTTCATAACCACAGGTGTATGACGTCGGTCTGTTGGACAGACAGGGGTTGAGTCAGCCGCAAAGCGATGGCTGCATGCTGTGTTATCAATACACTAATCAGCCATCCACAGATTCTCTCAGAACACCCACGTATCAATAATAAAGAGCTGCTCTGCCATCTTATCAACACTATCAACAAGGCAGGTCCTACAGGCCCTAGTTTTGTCTCACCTGGACTACTGTCCAGTCATGTGGTCAGGTGCCACAAAAAATGACTTCGGAAAATTGCAATTGTCTCAGAACAGGGCAGCACGGCTGGCCCGTGGATGTACACAGAGAGCCAACATGAATAATATGCATGTCAAAGTGGATGAGAGTTTGACTTCATCACTACTTGTATTAGTGAGAGGTATTGACATGTTGAATGCACCGAGCTGTCTGTTTGAACTACTGGCGCACAGCTCATACACTCATGCATACCACACAAGACACGCCACAAGAGGTCTCTTCACAGTCCCCAAATCAAGAACAGACTATGGGAGGTGCACAGTACTACATAGAGCCATGACTACAAGGAACTCTATTCAACATCAAGTAACTGATGGAACAGTGGGGACTGTGAAGCAACACAGACAAGGCACAGACACATGCATACACACACGATAACATGCACACTATACACACACGTACACATGGATTTTGTACTGTAGATATGTGGTTGTGGTGGAGTAAGGGCCTGAGGGGACACAGTGTGTTGTGAAATATGTGAATGTATTGTAATGTTTTTGAAATTGTATGAACTGACTTCATTTTGCTGAACCCCAGGAAGAGTAGCTACTGCCTTGGCAGGAGCTATTTTGTATCCATAAGAAATACAAATACACACACAAGAATGCAACCACACTAGACGAACGCAAGCACACAAACTCTTAGAATTGATAGAGACTCGAAGAACCCTGGAGATCCTCAAGGAACCCCTGGAGTTTCATATTTGCACCAGTGGTTAGTTGAGGGGTTCTTGGAGGAACGTTTAATGGTTCAGTGTAGCAACCGGTTCCTGGAGGAACCCTGGAGGCGTAGATTAGAAGGGGCGTGGCTTTAAGTTTGATATTTTTTGGGCCATCCATTAGAGTAAATGTCATTCCTGTGTATCTGTTGTGTTGTGTTGTCATGACGTGTAAAGGTTGTAGCTTCATTGAGACTAACAGGAAGTGTATGAGTTCCTGAAGAGCATTTGTAAATCACAAAGTTGGAATAGTTACCACTCGATTACTGTATGTAATCAGCTCTGTTAATATTATATTAGAATTAACATTTTAATTTGCAGTGTACACACTTAAAATGATGAACAACAATAACACTTATGTTAACGTGTGAAAATAACTATCTGAAAGCCGCGCCTCCAAAAGGCCACACCACCAATCTGAAAGGCTGCCACCTCTGCAATATATTATTAAAAAGGTTAAACATTTTACTTCTCCCATCACAAAAAGTTTCTGGTTCGCACCTTTACACAGGGGTTCCTCAAATACCATTTTCAGAGGGGTTCCTTGAGGAACCTTATTCAACTGGAAAGGTTCCGATGGTGTCTTCCAGGTACCAAAAAGGTTATTCGGCTGTCCCCATAGGAGAACCCTTTTTGGGTCCAGATAGGACCCTTTATGGCTCCAAGTAGAACCATTTTGGGTTCTCCAAGGTTCTACATGGTTTACCTGGAACCAAACAGGGCTCTTCAAATGGGGACAGCCGAATAACCCTTTTAGGTTCTAGATAGCACCTTTTTTTCTAAGAGTGTACATTGTCACAGACCCACACAAGCAAGCAGGCACACACACACACACACACACACACACACAGTCCTTTCATCAATGCCACTCATGCTGTCCACTGGCCCTAGTAGGCTAGTAATGGAGCCTCCTTTTTTCCAGCCTGTGAGATGGAAAGGATGTTCAGACAGAGGTGCCCATGGCTGATTACCTGAGAGGTGAAGACCAGCACTCTAAATCACACAGGACTGTTCTTATCAGACACACTGTACATCATAATCAGCCCGAGGGAGTTACTGCATGGAGGATATGAAGGGGGGGAAAATGTGTGTGTGTACAACACCTAATCACTTCTTGTGTCTTCACCCCAACCTTTACAGCCAAAACACAATTGCTGCAACAAAAAACTAGATGCTGTCACTCAAACGAGGGGTTACCAAGGATACTTCATGTCCTTTAATCAACCACGAACCCAAACATATGTTAATCTTCACACTAAGTCAAAATGCATCATACTGTGACTGCCTGTAGCTCAGGACGTGAAGAAAGGATATGCATATTATTGATACCATTTGAAAGGAAACACTTTGATGTTTTGTTGGAATGTGAAATTAATGTAGGAGAGAGAATATAACACATTAGATATGGTAAAAGATAATACAAAGAAAATAAAACTTTGTTTCAAGAGTAAAGTCATAATATTACTTAGGAGTTCAGGCGCAATTTAGATTCTGGCCACTAGATGGCAGCAATGTATGTGAAAAGTTTTAGGCTGATCCAATTAACCATTGCATAACAGTTCAAAATGTTGTATCAAGTCTGCACAAAAGTGCCTATTGGTTTATTGATACATTTTCAAGTACATAACTGTGCACTCTCCTCAAACAATAGCATGACATTCTTTCACTGTAATAGCTACTGTAAATTGGACAGTGCAGTTAGATTAACAAGAATAAAAATGTATCAGATATGTCTATGTCTTGGGAAAATGTCTTGTTACTTACAACGTCATGCTAATCACATTAGCACACGTTAGCTCAACCGTGCCGAGGGCGGGACACGAACCTGTAGAGGTTAAGTCTAATGCAGAATTTAATTAAACTCACATTTATGGAGTCAGAAACGCAAAGCCTCAGTCTTGAGGGTTAACGGGTGTATTATAGTAAACCTGCAGTCGCCAGACGTGTTGCCTAGGAACCATTATCGCTCATCAATGTGGAATCATGGTGACATTCAGACACAGTGTTATTATGTTGAGAACTAAGGAGATAGACATGCTTCATTCCACCACTACGCTAATGCAGCGTCTGAGGACATTAGGCCATTCATTGGCTCAGACCTGTTGATCCTTCAATAATCAGGATTTTCCTGACTCAGTGATTTGAGTAATTTACAGTCCTTTAAAAGTCAATATAATGGCCTCCAGATCCACCATGTGTCAAATGGAAATGTCACAGGTTGTTGGTTAGTCAAGATCGTTCAAAGTCCTGAAATGTCGTGCCGGAGTCTGATGGTGTGGTAATGCTCTCAACTCTGGGGGTTCGATCCCTGTGTCTGCAATTTTTCTATGCCGCCACTTTATGTCTGTTTTGTCTAGATGGAGTATAGCTTATGTCAAAATTGACTTTTCGTAGCAGGTTAGGAGAACATATGCAGCAGCGTTCATTTGATATAAGCTGTATCCCTTTCTGTCAACCCCCTCCACTTTCCCTGAAATTCTGTAAAAAGAAAATGTGTTCCTCAAAGAAATTTGCCTGAGACAGAACACTTCGAGAGGATGTTTACGTCATGGTCTGTTTGGCCTACCTTTGGCAGAATTAAGATTTTCCATATTTTCCAAAACCAATAGAAGTGCATTTGAAGAGTGAACTTGGCATCTGTTTCCAGCTAAAAAGACAATGCCCTCGGGCATACAGTATGTGTATCAGGGTTGGGGTCAAATTCTGTAAATTCAGATAGTAAATTGCAATTCAAATAGCCCATCATTTCCAGTAAAGATGTTTCCAAACTCATGGAAAATGTATGCATTACATTTACTTTCTCCTCCACTCCTCGAGCATACCTCGAGATGTAATGTTTGTCTCCGGGCTAAGTGCTGAGCAGAAAACCATGGAGTCACGTTGTTAGAACATCTTGTTAGAACAGACATGCCGAGCAGAAAACCATGGAGTCGCGTTGTTAGAACAGCTTGTTAGAGCAGACATGCCGAGCAGAAAACCATGGAGTCACGTTGTTAGAACAGACATGCTGAGCAGAAAACCATGGAGTCACGTTGTTAGAACAGCTTGTTAGAACAGACATGCCGAGCAGAAAACCATGGAGTCACGTTGTTAGAACAGACATGCTGAGCAGAAAACCATGGAGTCACGTTGTTAGAACAGCTTGTTAGAACAGACATGCCGAGCAGAAAACCATGGAGTCACGTTGTTAGAACAGACATGCTGAGCAGAAAACCATGGGGTCACGTTGTTAGAACAGCTTGTTAGAACAGACATGCTGAGCAGAAAACCAAGGAGTCACGTTGTTAGAACAGCAGAAAACCATGGAGTCACGTTGTTAGAACAGCAGAAAACCACGGAGTCACGTTGTTAGAACAGCTTGCGTCTTTTGTTCTGGCTTTTCTACATGTGCCTGTACCAATGCACACACCCCCTGAAAGGGGGAGTGCAACCAAGTGATTTGGCCTAGTTTTTTGGCTTGCTCCTCAAGAAATGCTGTCGGGCGATGACAGAAGCCAAACGTGAGTTGGCTTGGGAGTGTGGTTTGATCCTGGGTGTTTCCTTGCCACCACCAAGACACACCCATCTGTCAGAACTGCAGCTCTTTTCCTCCGGCTCAGTCACAACAAACAAACCTCCTGCAGGTTTCATTGTCATTCCTAGCCGATACAGACTGTGCTTATCAGCATTTTGTATTGTGCTAATAGGGCCATCATGGCAAACATGTCAGAGTAGTCATGTGTTCCTGTGTGGTGTCCCGTATACAGGAGTTCCTTGATCCTGGTGCAGAATACACAGGGCCAGATGTACGTACATTTGCGAACGCAGCGTTAATAGCGCCATGGCCAAGACACAGAAAGCGCTTGATGTGAAACCGAAGTGTGCGTGTTATGTACCAAACCTGCAGTTCATCAGGTAATCAGCGCCTGTCTCCACCCACTATACCGTCAATTGCGCGTATTGAAACGCGACTCCTCCTCTCTTTCCATCATGGATCAGCGATATTCCCACTGCTGATGCTATGACTGTTTGAAATGATCCTGATGCCAATAATTGTAATGTAGCGAGGAGTTTAACAACTGCTGGAATGGAATGTGAACGCTGAGTCGGAGATTCGATGTCATCTTTGATTTCTTCCAGTAACTGTAATATTGCGTAGCTGCTTAATCTGTAACGCTTCATGATTTCGTTTTCACTCAACTGAAAAAGTGTGATTCTTGTGGCAAAACCTTTTCAGCTCGTCTCCTTAGCCTATGTCTTCGTCTTGCTCGGATTACTGCTGCCATTTCACCAGGAGGCATATGCCAGGAAACCCGCTTCCTAAATTACACCTGCTTTTAAGAGGCAGAGAATTTTCAGTGCAAAATAGAGGCCCGCTTTCACCGGCTTTTTTCGTACATAACGTGGAATACATAATTAGGAGCAGTTTACGCTTCCCCTCCCATCTCTTTATGTGACACTCCCACTTTCCCCTTGACCATCCCATGAATGCATATGCATGACACGAAAAGCACATTTTGCCATTTTCAGTTCCCGACAGGCAGTCTGCGCTTTCATCTCGGTGCGTCCCGTTCCTACATACCTCGCCATGGTTTTATGCGCACTTTGCGAAACAAATACGCCTGAAGTGGGTGCAAAAGCGTTAGTACATCTGGCCCACAGTGTTTATTCCTCCCCATATTGACTGATCCCATTCAATTCAATAATAAAAAAAGACAGGTAAAAGTTGTGTCTAGTAAAATGTTAATGCTGAGTGCCAGGACTCTCTCCATTCAGAGACATTAGTATCAAGCCGTCTGTCAAGGTCAGACTAAACCTACTTAATTCTGATCTCCCTAATGATGACTGTAGGTGAGGCTGGAGGTGAGGCTGGAGGTGGGGTCTTTGCCATAGACCCATTGATGAGCATAGCAGTGTAGATCAGCTACTGGCCCCTAATCAAAGTTACTGGTCGGTCACACACACACACACACACACACACACACACACACACACACACACACACACACACACACACACACACACACACACACACACACACACACACACACACACACACACACACACACACACACACACACACACTGTATTTGTAATTAAGTGGGTTACCTTCTGTATTTGTAATGAATTGGGTTACCTTCTGTATTTGTACAGATGATGAGCATGTGGAAGCTGTTGCCACTGACAGGTGAAGGTTGCTGGCCGGATACTTGCCAACATGTAGCTGACTGTTCCATTCATAGAAATGCTCACAGCGAGAGTATGATACTGATGAAGGCCTCCTTTATGGTGTTCTCTATGCTGTATGATACTGTTGAGGGCCTCCTTGATGGTGTTCTCTATGCTGTATGATACTGATGAGGGCCTCCTTGATGGTGTTCTCTATGCTGTATGATACTGATGAAGGCCTCCTTGATGGTGTTCTCTATGCTGTATGATTCTGATGAGGGCCTCCTTGATGGTGTTCTCTATGCTGTATGATTCTGATGAGGGCCTCCTTGATGGTGTTCTCTATGCTGTATGATACTGATGAGGGCCTCCTTGATGGTGTTCTCTATGCTGTATGATTCTGATGAGGGCCTCCTTGATGGTGTTCTCTATGCTGTATGATTCTGATGAGGGCCTCCTTGATGGTGTTCTCTATGCTGTATGATACTGATGAGGGCCTCCTTGATGGTGTTCTCTATGCTGTATGATTCTGATGAGGGCCTCCTTGATGGTGTTCTCTATGCTGTATGATTCTGATGAGGGCCTCCTTGATGGTGTTCTCTATGCTGTATGATTCTGATGAGGGCCTCCTTGATGGTGTTCTCTATGCTGTATGATTCTGATGAGGGCCCCCTTGATGGTGTTCTCTATGCTGTATGATACTTATGAGGGCCTCCTTGATGGTGTTCTCTATGCTGTATGATTCTGATGAGGGCCTCCTTGATGGTGTTCTCTATGCTGTATGATACTGATGAGGGCCTCCTTGATGGTGTTCTCTATGCTGTATGATTCTGATGAGGGCCTCCTTGATGGTGTTCTCTATGCTGTATGATTCTGATGAGGGCCTCCTTGATGGTGTTCTCTATGCTGTATGATACTTATGAGGGCCTCCTTGATGGTGTTCTCTATGCTGTATGATTCTGATGAGGGCCTCCTTGATGGTGTTCTCTATGCTGTATGATACTGATGAGGGCCTCCTTGATGGTGTTCTCTATGCTGTATGATACTGATGAGGGCCTCCTTGATGGTGTTCTCTATGCTGTATGATTCTGATGAGGGCCTCCTTGATGGTGTTCTCTATGCTGTATGATTCTGATAAGGGCCTCCTTGATGGTGTTCTCTATGCTGTATGATTCTGATGAGGGTCCACTTGCAAACTGGACATCTCTTGAACAACTGCAGCAGGCAATCTGATGAGGTGGTGTTGACTGGGAGGGTCTGTGACAGGGTGATATAATAGACAATCTGATGAGGTGGTGTTGACTGGGAGGGCCTGTGACAGGGTGATATAATAGACAATCTGATGAGGTGGTGTTGACTGGGAGGGCCTGTGACAGGGTGATATAATAGACAATCTGATGAGGTGGTGTTGACTGGGAGAGCCTGTGACAGGGTGATATAATAGACAATCTGATGAGGTGGTGTTGACTGGTAGGGCCTGTGACAGGGTGATTTAATAGACATTCTGATGAGGTGGTGTTGACTGGGAGGGCCTGTGACAGGGTGATTTAATAGACATTCTGATGAGGTGGTGTTGACTGGGAGGGCCTGTGACAGGGTGATATAATAGAGAGTAAAGTGGTAAATTGCATTTTGTTCTAAAGAAAGGATAAAGCTTTTTGCTAATGCACTTCACAATCCAATTGACTCTACTAGTTGTATCTGCTTAGCCTACTAGTTTATCAAGCCGGGTATTTCTGAATCCAACTTTTCACATGACACACATTACCTGTCATTGTTGATGAGGCCGTCTGTGTCATCAGGGCAGTAACTCGGGTCACCATCAGAGGCCTCATGGTGGCGTGTCCTTTTCATAGTAGTCGAGGGACACTGGCAATAACGTCATAAGGGTACTTGTGTTGCATGAATAACACAGTTATTCTGAGGTCTTGCCTGACAAGCTGTAAAAATAGCAAGTGAATAGTGATTGAAGGGGGAAGAGTCGTTGTCATGCCCACCCTACTACCTCATCCCCATATTTTTTTTTTACTTCCGCTCATTTTGCACTCCAGTAACTCTATTTGCACATCCATCATTCCAGTGTTAATGCTAATCTGTAATTTACATCACCACTATGGCCTATTTATTGTCCTACCTTCCTAACCTTACTGCATTTTGCACTACATTTGCACTCTGTATATAGATTTTCTATTGTGTTATTGACTGTACGTTTGTTTATTTCCCAAAACAACTCTGTGTTGTTTTTTGTCGCACTGCTTTGCTTTATCTTGGCCAGGTTGCAGTTTTAAATGAGAACTTGTTCTCAGCTGACCTACCTGGTTAAATAAAGGTGAAAAAAAACAAAAAACAAAAACAAACGACTGTGTTGGTGTGTTTGGACCAAGATAGATCCTTAGTGATGTGGACACTGAGGAACTTGAAGCTCTAGACCCACACCCACTACAGCACTGTCGATGTGAATTGCATCGTGGAAATACTTATATTTCACTCTAAAGTCTTACCTATAGATTATGGATCAATGAAAGAAAGAATCAATCTACTCGGTGACTCCCACAGAACACAACTGTGAAGAGTTTACAGAAATATTAGCGTCGCAGCCCTTATTTCGGGAATTTGACAACCCCATTTCATTGAGACACAATCCACAGGTAAGGCTGTACAGCGCAATATGAAAGTCAAATAGGCTACACATAGTAGGTTGACTGGAAAGCTAAAGGTGGCTTATTTCACAGTGGTGTCAGAGTCCCGCAGTATTAGGTACGACACTAATATTTGTATAAACTCACTAAGTAAACTGCACGTGAGCTTGGCAAAAAGGGGGCATGATTTGTTGACATAATTGTCATCCAAACCCAACCTGACAACACATTGTGACAAACTCCATTTTTGAAATGTTCCTATTTACACTTTGTAATAATTTTTGACACAAGAGTAAATGTTTCTGTTTTCAAAGGGATAAGTTGGCTTTTAGGGGCAGTCGCTCTTGAAAAGAGCAAATCATTTTTTGGAAGACATAATGACACCTATTTTCAGCACAACATGAATTCATGCACATGAAATTAATTAGTGATGCCCCACTGAGAATGCAGGTATAAACACATTTGCAGTTCTCATGGCAACCTAGACGTCACGGCGGAAGCGTTATTTGGTAGCCACAAGTCTTATAGCTTTTATTGTCTGCCCCTATTATAACAAAACCATGTCCTATTGTGATTTATTGACCGAGATGTAATGTCTTAGGCCATGAAGGTTTTCTAATAGAATGAATAGAAAGAAGCAAGGGAGTAGATACAGGCTTGCTGGAACTGGAGACAAATACTGGAGACAAATGTGAAAGACTGCAAAAAATGCTACCAAAATGAATAAAACATCTTAAAAATACTCCAACTGTGAAATTGCCTGTGAATATGAGGTTTGGCTTGGGTATTGCAGGCTCATGTGAATTGAGTAAAAATAGCCTCCGATAACTCAAACTGCACATAGATTGACAATGTTCAGAGAAGAAAGAAGTATTAGAAAGTTAGTTAAAAGCATTTTCCCCCAAAAAATGTTTTATTCATTCTACCCGCTTGGTTCACAGACCATGGGATTTCACACTCTGGTGCAGAAGGGAAAAAAATAACTGAAAAATGCAGACTGTCGCTCCATGTGATATTAGTTAGAAAAGTAGACGATTGGAATGAAAAGGAGGAGAGTCAAAATACAAACCAAACACTTCCTGAATTGGGACAAGCACAAGTACAGTAATGGCACTTCTGGGAAATATTTTAGACAAAAGGAGTATTTCCATCAAAAATAACAAGTGGTGAGAGGGCCAGAGATACTGTACAGTAACTATGACTACACCCTATTCCACTCGTTTTCTTCTCAGAGGACCAGAGCATTGTGGTTAAGAAAGCTCCGACAGTGAAGCTTTTCTTTTCTTTCCTGAGATTGGAGGATAAGAAAGGCTTTTACACAGGTAATTATACTTTCTATTTATTTATACAGCACCACTTTATTCATAAGTAAGATAAAAAAAAAAACTTTATAAGAAGGACATGTCCCAAAATAGCAAAAATAAACTTCACCAGGTAGCTATCTTTGGCTAAGTAGTAGGATAATTTCTCCGACATCACAGGCTTAGACGCTGCTACGGTGTGCTACACAGGAGCTGCTGAAGATGTGCGTATCCTTGGTCTATTATTGAGTGGGTGATCTGCTCGCAGCAATTTTAATTTCTATGAAAAGCTCACATGCTTTTACGCACAACTCTTTATTGGTGCAATAACTTTTGAAAATCTTTATGTGTACACATCTGAAGCAAACAGTAAGCCAATTTCTGAAATCAAAATTCCACAAGAAGCTTCCCTGAGCAAAGAAACATAAATTAACACAATCCTTAAATATTTTATAGTGTCCTCTGGGTCTGTAATAAAACATTAATTTCATCTGATTGAAGACGAAAAAGCTAATGAACTTAGAATCAAAGTAAAAAGTACAAAATGTTTTTTCTTCTTCAAAATATTAGTTTTATGTCATTGCCCTTCAGGCTATTTCTCAAACTTTTCTCAGGTAGACAAACTAAATATTTCGGTGCAGAGTTTAATAGAATCTTCTGGAATCACTGCTGGGTAATACTGTGGAAGAGTTGGAGAAAAAGAGCCTAAAACTGCTATGATGAAATTGGGGACGGGCACGTGTAAGAGTCCGTCATTCTGAAATACTGATCGAGCTTGATAAGGCGTGTGTGTGTGTGTGCGTGCGTGCGTGCCTTCATACATGCATGCACGCATGACTGTGTGTGCAGATATTTGTCCGTACTATCCACCTACAATATGATGAGACTGACAATGACGGTATCCCTGCTCAACCTTTCAACAAACAACATTTGAATATGACGTTCAGGTATGTTTACTGAGATAATCTATTTCTTGGCTAAGGCAGAACAAGAAAACACATATTCAAAGCTCGTGCCGTTAGCTTGACGACAGACTCCAAGTCAAATCCCTCTAGACTGCACAAAAGGAGTCATGAGGAGACCGTGAGATGAACTGATGTGTGCATAGTTTCTGGAGGGAAGAATATAGTTAGATCTTTAAAGAAAACAGCCAGCCTATAGAAAGGGAACGTTTTTCTTCTGAATTAAGGAGGATTCGGCAAAAGAAGGTGCATCGAAACACGACACAACATCGAAACAAGATACAAAGACCACAGGTTGCTAAGTACACAATTTCACACGGACACGTATGACTTTGAAGAACGGACCCTGTGGTCAAATGCTCCCTGTATATCACATGCCTATAAAAGTCTTTGCAGAAACTGTACGCGTGATGTCGCACAATTTGTAAAAGCCACTTTAAGGCCACCGTAGAAGACACCCTGGTAGACATCCACATGCAAGAGAGATATTTAAACAACGTCAGGTGTCAAACACCTTATAATACACTTTTTTTGTCTGTCTTCACAACTGAAGTTAGCTCTGAATCCACAAGTGTGTTTTGGCATTGACAACTGTCATTATAAGCTATAGCTATAGGCCTTGGGGCGATTGAAACACAGACTGTTTCTAAGGCCTAGGGCTTGTGTCAACACTACTCATTGTCGTATGCAGGATGTCTCATCCTTGAGAAAGGTAAACATATTGTTTTCTCCTCCCAGTATTACTGTTAAACTGAGTAATCCTTTCGATGCAGGCAGAAGCACGCTCTTCTTATTCTTTTATTTTACAATGCTATGGTTTTTACTACAGTGTTTACTACAGTGTTTACTACAGTGTTTACCACAGTGTTTAGCACAGTGTTTACTACAGTGTTTACTACAGTGTTTAATACAGTGTTTACTACAGTGTTTACTACAGTGTTTACTACAGTGTTTAATACAGTGTTTACTACAGTGGATTCACTGCCGGGGTTTTCTGTTCGTTTTCATTGGGAATGTTGCGGACATGTTTTCACGTTTCACACCAAGGTTATTATAGTTTTGCGTTTTTATATTTCTATTAGTTTTGACATTCAGTTTAGTTTCAGTTAGTTTTCAGATCCACTAGTGTTTATTTAGTTTAAGTATAAATATTTATATTTTGTTTTCATATTATCGACACTGAACAAACATTTTAAACGCAACATGTAAAGTGTTAGTACCATGTTTAATGAGTTGAAATAAAAGATCTCACATTTTGTGCATAAATATGTTTACATCCCTATTAGTGAGCATTTATCCGTTGCAAGATAATCTATCCATCCACCTGACAGGTGTGGCGTATCAAGGAGCTGATTAAACAGCATGATCATTACACAGGTGCTTCTTGTTCTGGGGACAATAAAAAGCCACTCGAATGTAAAGTTTTGTCACAAAACACAATGGCACATGTCTCAAGTGTTGAGGGAGCGTGCAATTGGTATGCTGACCACAGGAATGCCCACCAAAGCTGTTGCCAGAGAATGCTCATTTGAATGTTAATTTTCTCTACCATAAGCCGCCACCAACGTCGTTTTAGAGAATTTGGCAGTACGTCCAACCGGCCTCTTAACCGCAGACCACGTGTATGGCACCGTATGGCCAAGAGGTTTGCTGATGTCAACGTTGTAAACAGAGTGCCCCATGGTGGCGGTGAGGTTATGGTATGGGCAGGCATAAGCTACGGACAATGAACACAATTGCATTTTATTGATGGTAATTTGAATGCAGAGACATACTGTGACGAGATCCTGAGGCCCATTGTTATGCCATTCATCCACCGCCATCACCTCATGTTTCATCATGATAATGCATGGCCCCATGTCACAAGGATCTGTAAACAATTTCTGGAAGCTGAAAATGTCCCAGTTCTTCCATGGCCTGCATACTCACCAGACATGTCACCCATCGAGCAGGTTTGGGATGCTCTGTATCGACGTGTATGACAGCGTGTTCCAGTTCCCGTCAATATGCAGCAACTTTGCACTGCCATTGAACATTCCACAGGCCACAATCAACAGCCTGATCAACTCTATGCAAATGAGATGTGTTGTGCTGCTTCAGGCAAATGGTGGTCACACCAGATACTAATAGCTTTTCTGATCCACGCCCCTACCTTTTTTTTTTAAAGGTATCTAGATAGATAGATAGATAGATAGGTACTTTATTGATCCCCCGGGGGGGAAATTTCATTGTCAAGCAGCTACAACAAAACACAGGGCAGGTGCAAAATGCCACAACGAAAGTACACAAAAGACAGATACACGGTACATGATACATAGAGCGGCAGTATGAAAGAGTATAGTATAGAAATACAAGATATCTGGAGTGCAAAAAAAAGCTATAAAAGGACATTGCATAGTATGAGTGGTTGGCTGAATATGTACACTATACATTGGTGGATGTTGGATGGTTAACTATACTATACAGGTCGATGGCAGAGAAATACTTCAGTAGCTAAAAATGCGTATGATATGAGCGAGGGTAATAATAGTTTACTTAATAGACAGACTGGGTAAATGAACAGGTAAGTGAAAATTTTGCATGGTTAAATTAGCTGTACAGTTAGGTATACAGTTATATTTACAGATAAGTGAATACTTGCATGTTTACACAAACTGTACAGGTAAATGACAGGAAGAGATACTTTAATAGCTAAATGTGTGTATGATATCATTTGGGGTAATAATAGTAATTCCCTTAAAATACAGTCCTTAGTGCGCAGGGTTTAATTACAGATAACTGCACTTATTGCACATTCGATATACTAAAAGCAATGAGAAAAGGTGCAACTGGCAGGATACTAATATGCATTCCTGAGTGAATGCCTACGTCCAATAATTACTTACAATATTGCATGTGATATAATATAACAACTGTACATGAGTATGTATATACAGACCTGTATGAATAAATAGGTCCTGAGTGGATGAGTGCTGACGGACCAGAGTTACTCACGGATGGATGCATAATTGTTAAACTAGGTCCTAGCACCCCAACAGTTCCAGATCTATGTTGCCGACGGCACGGCACCCTGGTGAGGCATTATATAGTCTCATAGCCGCCGGCAGGAAGGACCTCCTGTAGCGCTCTCTGGCACACCGTGGTGGGATCAGTCTGTGACTGAAAGTGCTCCTCTGCGTCATAACCATAGTGTGCAGAGGGTGGGTGACGTTGTCCATGATGGCCAGCAGTTTGGCCAGGATCCGTCTCTCCGCCACCTCCTCTAGAGTGTCAAGGCTCATCCCCAGGACAGAGCTAGCCTTCCTGATCAGCTTATTTACCCGAGAAGCATCACCGGCTTTGATGTTTGCTCCCCAGCACACCACTGCAAAAAAGATGGCACTGGCCACCACAGACTGGTAGAAGGTATGCAGTAGTTTACTGCACACGTTGAAGGACCTGAGCCTCCTCAGAAAGTAGAGTCGGCTCTGGCCCTTTTTGTACAGGGCCCCGGTGTTACCAGCCCATTCCAGCCTGTTGTCCATATGGACACCCAGGAACTTGTATGACTCAACCATTTCCACATCCATCCCCTTTATAGGGACTGCAGTCAGTTGTGCCTTGGTTCTCCTGAAGTCCACCACCATCTCCTTAGTTTTGCTGATGTTGAGCTGAAGGTGGTTCTGCTCACTCCACAACACAAAGTCACTGATTGTGCTCCTGTACTCCTCCTCCTGCCCACCCCTGATGCACCCTACAATAGCAGAGTCATCCGAGAACTTCTGTAGGTGGCATGTTTCAGAGTTATATCTGAAGTCTGAGGTGTAGAGGGTGAACAGGAAGGGGGACAGGACCGTACCCTGGGGGGCCCCTGTGTTGCTAACTGCCCGTTCTGACACACAGCTCTGTAGTCGCACAAATTGTGGCCTACCGGTCAGGTAGTCCGTGACCCAGGAGACTAAGGGTGCTTCCACTTTCATCCTCCTCATCTTCTCACCCAGTAGCAGGGGCTGAATGGTATTGAAGGCACTGGAGAAGTCAAAAAACATGACCCTCACAGTGCAACCTGCGTTGTCCAGGTGAGAGTAGGCCCTCTGCAGAAGGTAGATGATTGCATCATCCACCCCGATGTTGCGCTGGTATGCAAACTGCAGGGGGTCCATTGATGAACACACCAGGGGTCTGAGGTGAGCGAGGACTAACCTTTCCAGGGTCTTCATGATGTGGGATGTTAGCGCTACAGGTCTGAAGTCATTCAGGACAGTGGGGTGTGCCTTCTTGGGCACTGGGACGAGGCAGGATGTTTTCCACAGCACAGGGACCCTTTCTAGGCTCAGGCTAAGGTTGAAAAGACGCTGGAGTATTCCACACAGTTGGTCAGCACAGACCCTCAGCACCCTTGGGCTGATGCCATCAGGGCCCGCCGCTTTTCACTGGTGTAGTCTCTCCAGCTCTCTCTTCACTTGGTTGGTGGTGAAAGCCAGCCCAGGTGGGGAGGTGGGGGGAAGGGGGTGTTGAGGATCAGTCCAGGGGGGGCAGGGGCGGAGGTGGGGTCACTGATAGTCTCAGCAGAGGTGCTGTGAGCAAAGTGGGGGTGGGATAGCCGTGAGGGTGTGTGGTCTGGGGAGCTGGAGGGGAGGTGGACAGGGCCAGTATCGAACCTGTTAAAAAATTGGTTCAGCTCATTGGCTCTGTCCTGGGTTCCCTCCGTCTGCCCACTGTTTGACTTTTTGAAGCCAGTGATATTTCTCATACCCTTCCACACCTCTCTCACCTGGCTCTGCCTCAGCTTGTCCTCCATCTTCTCCTTATACACTCTCTTCCCCTCAGCAATCCGCAACTTCAGCTCCCTCTGGACGCATTTCAATTTGTCCTTGTCCTTCTCCTTGAAGGCCCTCTTCTTCTCATTCAGCAGGGCCTTCAGGTCGCTGGTGACCCAGGGTTTATTGTTTGGGAAACAGCGTACCTTCCTGGTGGGTACAGTGTTGTCTACACAAAAATTAATATAGTCTGTTATGCAGTCAGTGAGTCCATCGATGTCCTCCCCATGAGCCTCACAGAGCACATCCCAGTCTGTTGTTTCAAAACAGTCCTGTAGGGCCTCATTCGCCTCCGGGGACCATCTCCTAATGGTCCTGGTGGTTGCAGGCTGCTGTTGGACCATAGGCCTGTAGAGTGGGGTGAGGTGGACAAGGTTGTGATCCGATCTACCGAGGGGAGGGAGTGCAGTGGAGTTGTATGCATCCTTCACATTAGCATATAACAAGTCCAGAGTTTTATTATTCCTGGTCGGGCACTTCACGAACTGTTTGAACGTGGGCAGCGTTGAAGAGAGAGATGCATGGTTAAAATCCCCCGAAATGGCAAAGAAAGCACTGGGTTGTGCTGTCTGTAGCCTCGCGATAACAGAGTGGATGACGTCACACGCTGCGTTTGCGTCAGCAGAGGGCGGGATGTAAACAATAACAGCAATGGCCGCCGTGAATTCCCTCGGTAAATAGTAGGGTCTCAGGCTAACGGCTAACAGTTCAATGTCCGGGCTACAAAACTGTTCCTTAAGAGTAATATGGTTCGGATGACACCATCTGTTGTTAACTAATAAAGCCAGCCCACCACCCTTACTCTTACCGGAAGAGACGCGATCCCTGTCCGCTGTGATGGTCTGGAAACCGTCGATAGTGACGTTCTGTATGGGGATGTTATCGTTCAGCCAAGTCTCAGTAAAACACATTAGGCTCGTTTCACGATAAATCCTTTGTCCACGAACAAGTCCCGCCAACTCTTCCATCTTGTTATGTAGAGCCCTCACATTGCCCATAATAATAGACGGTATCGCCGGCTTGTACTTGAACCTCCTCCGCTTTGCCTTACATTTCAATCCTGCATCCACGGCGTCGTCTTTTCAATTCGTCCGGAATATCAAACTTTTCCCCGGGGAGCAGCAGCGCTGCGTGGGCTAAATCCAGGAGCTGGGCTCTGCTGTAAACAATAACAGTTGACGACTCCTGTCGACGTTCAGCTGCGATAAAATCCATAAAATCCATAATCCTGAACTGTTATAGTTCAACTGTAGCAAAATAAAAAATAAAACTAAAGAAAATAGACGAAAGAAAACGAACTAAAACAACAATTAATGCACGAACAATGAACGAACAACGGGAGCTGCTAAACAGGCGACCACTCAGGGCGGCGCCAAAGACGTGACCAATAGATGCACATGTATTGTATATGTATATTTCACGTTACTGTATTCCCAGTAACGTGAAATCAATAGATTATAATGAATAATTAATTCATTTCAATTGACTGAACTGTAACTCAGTAAAATCTTAGAAATTGTTACATGTTGCATTTATATTTTTGTTCAGTATAGTTTCAGTTTTAGTTTTAGCGTTAGGGGCAGAAAGTAGCCATTTACGTGATGTATAGTTTTTGTGTTTTCGGGGATGTCCCTTCTTGCCACTTTGGGGCAGAAATGCAGAAGGTGATGGGTCAGGTCACATAGGTTAGTATAGGTTTAAAGATAGACTGAGCAAGATGACGTAGTTGTAGTAATTATAATAACTCCAAGTAATAAAGCAATTATAGCTTATTAGTAAATAGTTTATTCATCATTTATTAATCATTACTCCCACATTCGTAAACATTAGAAACCTATTTATTCACACATTTATAAACAACTTTTAAAGTATTTAATAATGATTCATAAGACAACATGTAACCAGAATAGAAAGAGGAGTGGGAGGCCCCGGTGCACAACTGAGCAAGAGGACAAGTACATTAGAGTGTCTAGTTTGAAAAACAGACGCCTCACAAGTCCTCAAATGGCAGCTTCATTAAATAGTAGCTGCAAAACACCAGTCTCAACGTCAACAGTGAAGAGGTGACTCCGGGATGCTGGCCTTCTAGGCAGAGTTGCAAAGAAAAAGCCAACTTTGCTGTAATCGAACCCACAAATGGTGATGCTCCAGATACTCAACTAGTCTAAAGAAGGCCAGTTTTATTGCTGCTTTAATCAGCACAACAGTGCCTTTGTAGACAATGTCTTCACTGTATTTCTGATTTTATGTTATTTTAATGAACAAAAACGTTGCTTTTGTTAAAAAAAAAAAGACATTTCTAAATGACCCCAAACTTTTGAACTGTAGTGTATATCACAAACCCCCGAGGTGCCTTATTGTCATTATAAACTGGTTACCAATGTAATATACCACGGCTGTCAGCCAATCAGCATTCAGGGCTCAACCACCTAGTTTATAATCATAATTGCACACCAGAATGTTGTGATCAGTGCCATAGCAAGGTTCCCATTGCTTTTCTCAAAGCTTGCCTTGTTCAAGTGGTTTCACTGATTCAGGTCATATAAGCCGTTAAAAGAGTTGCCACTTGTCACCATTAATTTAAAGATCCAAAGAAGTATGTACCAACCCCAGATTGTTACTTTAAGTTGAGTTCTGAAATCCCATTGAGGTGAAATAAAGAGGACAAAGCCTATTCCCCCTCAGGAGTCTGAAAAGATTTGGCATGGGTCCTCAGATCCTCAAAAGGTTCTACAGCTGCACCATCGAGAGCATCCTGGTTGCATCACCACCTAGTATGGCAACTGCTCGGCATCTGACCGCAAGTCACTACAGAGGGTAGTGTGTACGGCCCAGTACATCACTGGGGCCAAGCTTCCTACCATTAAAGACCTCTGTACCAGGCGGTGTCAGAGGAAGGCCCTAAAAATTGTCAAAGACTCCAGTCACCCTAGTCATAGACTGTTCGCACGGCAAGCGGTACCGGAGTGCCAAGTCTAGGTCCAAAAGGCTTCTTAACAGCTTCTACCCCCAAGCCATAAGGCTCCTGAATAGCTAATCAAAGGGCCACCAGACCCCTTTTTTACACTGCTGCTACTCTCTGTTTATTATCTATGCTTTGCACTGCCATTGAACATTCAAACACCAGCACACTGGTGTTTGAATGTTCCACAAATTAAATGCTCTTTTTAACTGAAGTTTCAGTCGATAGACCTTCATTAGAGTTTTACAAAGAGGTTAAAAATATCAATTGAATCTGTGGAACATCAATATTGCCAGTGTACTGGAGTTTTTTTCTTCTATAAACAGTTCTTTCTCCATGCCCCTGGCAATATGATAATAATACGTTTTCAGGAAGATAATTGACATGATTATTTCAAAGGACAATCGTTCCAATTCACACTTTATCACATTGCCAAATGATATCTGTCAACTTCATTTTTATCACAATTTGTAGGCTAAACAAATGCTAGGACAAATGACAGTACTCTCTAATAACAACAAAAAAACGTTAAATAGGGGTGTGTTAACAAGGCTGACCTCTAGCTGCTATGGAATTCACAACTCCAAGTTATCACAAGTGTTTCCCCTTAGGTACCCTTTTATCATCTGTCGCTATAACACCTCCCACTGTAAACATGATCCAATGATCCCAGTACTCTCATTAAAAGAAAACAAGAGAAAATATGGAGGAAAATAATATCATACACACACACTGTAGACAAACTCAATCTGTTTTAGATCACTAATAAGTATTTCCCCTATACAGGGTAACATTGTACCATCTGTACCATTGAGGCCTGGCATAGGTTCAGGATGAAGCCAATGAAGGACGACGCCAATGAAATGTATAATAACACCACATTGTTATTTTAAAGGCTTCCGTCTCTTCTGCTTGTTGGCTATTTCCAAGTGGCACTCTTAAAGTAAAACACTCTCAAGCTGGCAAGGAGTGGGAGTCTAGACAAATTAGTGTTAAATCAGAGTGGGAGAAGCTGGAGGGATGCTTAACAGCACTAATGCTTCGGAACAGGAAATAAACCAGCAAAACTGTGGTACTTGCCAATGACGTGGCATGCTTTGGGGACAGGAAAGGTACCCTGCAAAACTGGCAAAATATGTGATATCTTCTACAGGCTGTCACAGAAGATGAAGCCAACAATCTTGTGTTCAGTTCCCACACTTAGCCGAGGCCAAGTAATTAGCATGTCAAGTCAAGATGTCCCGTGTAGCTCAGTTGGTAGAGCATGCTGCTTGCAATGCCAGGCTTGGGGGTTAATTTCCCACGGGGGACTAGTATGAAAAATAAAAATGTAAGATTTGTTGTTTACCCACAAGATTGACAGATTAACTTTTCCTAAGGTTAAATTAAATCCATGAAATATATATACATTTAATTTAGTTCCTTAGCAACTAAAGACAAATATATACATGCCATGAGTGTGCAAAGCTGTCATCAAGGCAAAGGGTGGCTACTTTGAATAATAATTTGTTTAACACTTTTTTGTTTACTACATGATTCCATATGTATTATGGCATATTTCTGATGTCTTCACTTTTATTCTACAATGTAAAAAAATAGTGCAAATAAAGAAAAATCCTTGAATGAGTAATATTCCAAACTTTTGGCCCCCAGTTTCTCTTTGGGTTATTCTTGAATTGTGCTGTAATGCTGGACTTTGGCACCATTTAAAAAATACAAATACAATACAATTCATATTATTGAACTGTTATTTAATAATCAAACATATGTTAGTCCTTCATACTGTTAAACATATGTGTATGCATTGCAGAAAAAACCTGGGGCAAGCAAACAGGCTTTTCCCAATGGTCATGTAATTGTATTGATTATGGATACAAAACAGCTGCTGCCAAGGGAGTAGCTACTCTTCCTGGGGTCCAGCAAAATGAAGGCAGTTCATACAATTTTAAAAACATTGCAATACATTCACATATTTCACAACACACTGTGTGCCCTCAGGCCCCTACTCCACCACTACCAAATATCTGCAGTACAAAATCCATGTGTACTTGTGTGTGTAATGCGTATGTTATTGTGTGTGTGTGTAAAATGTGTCGAGTTGTAGGGACATGTTTTGAGTAGATCAACAGAAATATACTGTATTATTCTGAATGCCAAATGTTTTGCAGTATAACAAAAAACAAAGAATATTATTACAAAATAGTTTAAATAATTTAAAAGAATGCCTGTCAATTTAATGTGATTCTTGTCATCGCTTAAAATAAAATAAAACATTTTAACGATACAACATCCTTGAGTATGTAGAGTAATCAGTGCCAGCTCGAAAATGCAATGATTAAATGCTCAATTGAAATGTGCAAATAATAAATATATATTATATATTAGGGGTATGTGAGACAAGGGACCTGTCCAGAGTTATTTATTAGGAAATGTAACTGTACTAATTAGCTCATTTTATGAAACAAACAAACACTTTTGTCTGTCATTGTTTGTTGCCATTACATTTGCTGCCTAACCTTGCTGCAGAACCGTACAAACAGAAAAATGTTGCACAATACTACTTAATGCATACCTGATTACGTTAAAAAAAATATTCTAACCTTTCTTCAAATGACCATTACCCTTTATTTCCTTGATTGGATGTGCAAATTGATTTAATGGAAAAACATTATGGAAAGCCATAACTGTAATTTAAGATGTAACACCAATGACAAAAAGGCAGCACAAGCATTATTTTAATCAATTTATTTAAATTATTGAGATTCATAACGCTATCATTTATGTTGATTAATAATGTAAAGAAGTTCACACACAGTGCCTTCAAAAAGTATTCACAACCCTTCACTTTTCCAAAAAACAATTGTGTTACAGGCTGAATATTAAATGTATTAAATTGATAATTTGTGTCACTGATCTATGCAGAATACACAACACTGTCAAGTGGAATTTTGTTTGTAGAATATTTTTTTAAATAATAAAAAAGGAAAAGGTGAAATGTATCACGACTCAGGATTAGACCCAGATGCAGACACAGGAGGAGGACGGTTCAAATGTCAGATATTTATTATGAAGCAGGAGGCAGGCGAACAGCAGGTCACGGTAAGGCAGAGGTCAGTAATCCAAGGCAGAGTCAATAAGGGACAGAACGGTAGGCAGTCTCAGGGCAGGCAGAATGGTCAGAAGAGAAAGGGCTGTGAGACAGAGGTTTAATCCTAGACACATGAAAAGTGGGATGTACTGTATATGGAGGGTGTGGGGCTACAGAAGACAAACAGCAGAGGGGATAAGGATTTTAGAGATGGGGAAAGTTTACAGGACTCCATCCGGTGGGTCAGATCCAGAGTGGAAAGAAATACCCTCTGCCCGAGACGATAGCGGGGAGCAGGGGTCCGGTGGCGGTCCGCCTGTCGCCGATATCCATCCTACCAACGGGACATTAAAAACAGTAATATCTTATGTTTCATGAGACGTGGCTGAACGACAACACGGATAACATAGAGCTGGCTGGCTTCTCAGTGCATCAGCAGGACAGAGCAGCTACCTCTGGTAAGACGAGGGGCGGGGTAGTGTGTCTATTTGTCAATAACAGCTGGTGTGCGATGTCTAATATTAAAGAAGTCGAGGTATTGCTAACCTGAGGTTGAATACCTCATGAGAAGCTGTAGACCACACTATCTACCAAGAGAGTTCTCATCTATATTATTCGTAGCCGTCTATTTACCACCACAAACCGATGCTGGCACTGAGACCGCACTCAACGAGCTGTATAAGGCCATAAGCAAACAAGAAAATGCTCATCCAGAAGCAGCGCTCCTAGTGGACGGGGACTTTAACCCGCATGTCACATGTGAAACCAGAGGGAAATAAAACTTCAAGTTCCTTGGTGTCCACATCACCAACAAATTATCATGGTCCAAACACACCAACCCAGTCGTGAAGAGGGTACGATAATGCCTAATCCCCCTCAGGAGACTGAAAAGATTTGGCATGGGTCCTCAGATCCTCAAAAAGATTTACTGCTACACCATCGAGAGCATCCTGACCGGTTGCATCACAGCCTGGAATGGCAACTGCTCATTATCTGACCGTAAGACGCTACAGAGGGTAGTGTGTATGGCCCAGTACATCACTGGGGCCAAGCTTCCTGACATCCAGGACCTATATACTAGGCGGTGTCAGAGAAAGGCCCCAAAAATTGTCAAAGACGCCAGTAAAAGACTTCTCTCGGCTACAGCACGGCATGCGTACCGGAGCGTCAAGTCAAGTCAAAAGGCTCCTTAACAGCACTACCCCCAACCTATATGACTGCTGAACAATTCATCAAATGGCCATGTTTCAAATGGGGGGTATGTTTCATGATTAACTACTGGTGTGATTGTGATAACGTATAGGAACTCATGTCCTTTTGCTCACCCGACCTAGAAGACCTCACAGTCAAATGCCGACCGTACTGCCTCACAGAGAATTTTCTTCGGTTATAGTCACAGCCGTTTATATTCCCCCTCAAGCCGATATCAAGATGGCCCTCAAAGAACTCCAACAGACTTTATTCAAACTGGAAACCACATATCCTGAGGCCCCATTTATTGTAGCTTGAGATTTTAACAAAGCAAATTTGAGGAAAATGCTACCAAATTCTGTCAACACATCGACTGTAGTACTCGCACTGCTAAAACACTCGACCACTGCTACTCAAACGTCCGTGTTGCCTACAAGGCCCTCTCCCGCCCTCCCTTCGGCAAATCATATCACGACTCCATTTTGCTCCTCCCTTCCTATAGGCAGAAACTCAAACAGGAAGTACCCGTGCTAAGGAGTATTCAATGCTGGTCTGAACAATCGCAATCCACCCTTCAAGATTGTTTTGATCAAGTGGACTGGATATGTTCCGGGTAGCCTCTGAGAATAACATTGACGAGTACACTGATACTGTGACTGAGTTTATCAGGAAGTGTATAGGAGATGTTGTACCCACTGTTACTATTAAAACCTACCCTAACCAGAAACTGTGGATAGATGGTAGCATTTCCGCAAAACTGAAAGCACGAACCACCGCATTTTACCATGGCAAGGTGACTGGGAATATGGCCGAATTCAAACAGTGTAGTTATTCCCTTCGTAAGGCAATCAAACAGGTAAAACGTCAGTACAGAGACAAAGTGGAGTCGCAATTCAACGGCTCAGACACGAGACGTATGTGGCAGGGTCTATAGACAATCACGGACTACAAATTGAAAACCAGCCCAGTCGCAGACACTGGTGTCTTGCTTCCGGACAAGTTAAACACATTCTTCACCGGATTTGAGGATAACACAGTGCAACTGTGTGCTGTGGGCTCTCCTTCTCCGTGGCCGACGTGAGTAAGAAATTCAAACGTGTTAACCCTCACAAGGCTGCTGGCCCAGACAGCATCCCTAGCCGCGTCCTCAGAGCATGCGCAGAACAGCTTCCTGGAGTGTTTACGGACATATTCAATCTCTCCCTATCCCAGTCTGCTGTCACCACATGATTCAAGAGGTCCACCATTGTTCCTGTACCCAAGAAAAAAAAGGTAACTGAACTAAATGACTATCGCCCCTGTGGTGGAAAAACGTTTCCCAAATACTTAAAAATAAAGCACTTCTGGAGTTTGTAGAATCAAGATAGACAACTGAACTTACATCTCTCAGTTCTCGGCTTTTATACAGTTCTTAAATGATTATTCATAAGGCACATTTAGCCCCTCCTGCTAGTTATATTTTCCTCCACCATGGTGTCAAAACCCTGATGCTCTCCCTTGTTTTTTCCTTATTTGGAGACAATGGTGGCACAACCAAACCCTCTTCTTAAAATTTAATAGAGCCACTTACTGGCTCTACATCATTTTACAACAGGATTGCATTTCCAAACAGTGAACCTAATTGCTCCTATAAACAGGGTTGTATCTGGAGGTAAAGTACAGTATAACCTAAGTGCTCCTGCAAATAGGGTCTTCTGGAGTTGAGGTACAGTTCATCCTAAGTGCTCCTGCAATTAGGGTTGCATCTGAAGATGAAATTACCCCTTCTGGGATTTTATACTACTGCTTAACTGAAAATCCCTAACACCCCGTAGCACTCATTTCTGTCATCATGAGACTTGTCAAGGATCATATTGCCTCTACCTTACCTGACACACTACACCCCCTTCAATTTGCTTACTGCCCCAATAGATCCACAGACGATACAATCGCCATTGTACAGCACACTGCCCTATCCCATCTGGACAAGAGGAATACCTATGTAAGAATGCTGTACATTGACTATAGCTCAGCATTCAACACCATAGTACCCTCCAAGCTCATCATTAAGCTCAAGGACCTGGGTCTGAACCCCACCCTGTGCAACTGGGTCCTGGACTTCCTGACGGGCCACCCCCAGGTGGTGAAGGTAGTGTTTTGATTTTTCACAGATTTCTTTCTTTGCAAGTTGAACGAGAGGGAATACAACATGGATCGTGCATACAACATGGATCGTGTTAGGATATAAAAATGGATTTTGTCAATCAAAACTATGCTATATTTTATTTAACTGAATGTAAGTACATTATTTACCTATTTACCAGATGTGAATGTATCAAACCCGTCGCCGTGATAAAAGTGTTTTGTTGTTGTGCACTATCCTCAAATAGTAGTATGGTACTTTTTTGTTGTAATAGCTACTGTAAATTGGAAACTGTAGTTAGATTAACAATAATATAAGCTTTTTGCCCATAGAAGACATGTATATGTCCATGAAAATTTGTGTTTGTTTACGACGTCGTTCAAGTCACATATTGCATATTGAGCAAGCATTGTCCCGATTCTAATAAAAAAATTGTGTTTTCTTTATCTCATTATGGTATAGATAAAGTTTACCGGTGCTTGGGTTTTTCATCACTGGTTATTTGGACATTTCACATATTTTGCAGGTGTTCGCATCTTTCGAATTTAGGAAGGGGAGGAGACATTTGGCCCATAGACATGCCCTTAACTTGCAAAGAGAGAGGGTGGAGCTCTTTGTTCCAGTTCCAATCCTCGTTCTATTTAGTCTCTTAACACTGTCACGGTTTGTGGTGAGGGAACGAGGCGCCAGAGCGAGAGGTGCGTGCATATATCTTTATTTTAATAATCACGAAAACAACAAAAGCAAACTAACACCGTGAACTGGTGACTGGTACTCACACATACAGCCAATGCAATGATCCACACCCAGGTGGATTACACGTGAACATAAATAGAATCCCCAATTAGAGACAACTCAAGACAGCTGCCTCTAATTGGGGATCGATCAAAACCCAACACCAACTCCCTGTGAATGTCAGGACTTGACTGTGGCCATCCTACTCCCTCAAGAGGGTGTCAGAGACCTGGCCTCAGTCAGGCCTTTACAAACATGTATGGACCCAGAACATTATAGGTTATCTGATCAATAACACAATACTTTAGTTCTGTGTTAACCGAGATTAAGGTCAAGCTGTAAAAAAGAATGAATCAAAAAAAATTATAATTATATTGTTTATCTTTATAATTTGAATCAAATTACACCAATGGTAACAAATAATGTATATAGACAATGTCTCAGAGCTTAGCAAACGTGGCTTGCATGTCTGAAAATATTATACCGTCAGGAGTACAAGTATCATGTAAAGAGAGTCCTTTCCATGTTCAAATATTATAACAGAACTATGTACACAAATGATGCTCATGTACCCTATAGTTATGTGAATGACAGTGATGTCTTTATTGCTGTACTAGTCTACTGTGTCAATGTTTGAGTGCAGAGCTGTACCATGAGGTAACATAAAAGAGAACACAGCCAAAGCATAAGGAACTGCATTGTTCTCACCTGAGGGCACGTTCAACGAGAACAAAAAGATGCACTGCTAAAATCGTGAAGGTAATACTGCTTGCATCAATAACGTATATGGATAAGTGACATGTCGGAAGGGAGAGATATGTGGACGTCTTACCTACCTTAGTTTTATGCACTGACTGTAAGTTGCTCTGGATAAGAGAAAGCTGCTGATTGGCTAAAATGTAAATGTAGACTTACAGTAGATTTCGCTCTGACACATATTATTGATTAATGGACAAAACTTAAAGACACCTTCCAACAAGCTCAATTATGTCCCATGATACCTGGGGTGAGAAAAACACCTGTAATCGTTCGGGTAATAGGTTCCATTAGGCTGCCAAATGTCATGCTGATTTCCCCAGGCACGACCAGCCGCAGCCAAGAGTGGATTTGCTCTACTGCAAATACACACTTGCTTGCACTTACGAAGACCATCTGTTTGTCCTTCAGGGTAAAGACATCAGTGGCTGAACTGTAAAACTCCTACCTGTTGACCCTCCGTTTTAGAAGTCTCTCTGCCTCGATGGAGAGAATGGCAAGGGATGAGAGTCGTTCTTGGTCGGTCCGTTTTCAACTATACTGTATGTCTATATTTGTTTCAGCAGAGGAAATGACCTCTCAACGGAACCTGTTACAGCTGGTATAGTGAGGACCAGCTGCAGTAACTTTGTCGCCTCAGGTTTCAGTCTGTGTCAGGTCATGCTGAAACTAAAAACTGAGGAGCTGTCCAGGTGATTGCCTCGTACCATTTGTCAACTGTACAATCTGACAAGATCAGCCTTAAGCCTAACAAAATCAAAGTACTTGGCATATTTTGACAGGCTCTCGTTTGCTGGAGTCTATCTTTTGTGACATTGTTTTGAATTCTTTGCAGTCCAGTAAGCCAATGAAACTAAGTTAACCAATTTGGTCAAACCTGGCTCTCATCTGAACATTGATATTGTCCAGTATGTTGTAGTAGATTCACCCCCTCTCTACTCTGATTGGCTGTTTACTACGAGTGTCACTTTCTGCCAAGCCCAGTTCATCACATTTCTGTTCTAATCGCTCATAGAAACTATGAAAGTCTTGTCGCTGCCGTTCCAGTGCTTTCATAGTGATGCTGAGACAGGTACGGCACAAACCCATATCCATCAGTTTGTTCTGCAGAACACAGAAGAGCTCACCAGTTTTATTAAAAATTCCATCATAGGCCATGAGCAATAAGCAAACAAGGTGGTGTTGTGTAAATGGGTTGCTAACTGTTCATCTGTTTCAGCACAGGGATCTAATAGTTCCACATAAACTGAGTGTAAAAAACATTAAGAACAACTTCCTGATATTGGGTAGCACCCATGTTGACTCCAATGCTTGCCACAGTTGTGTCAAGTTGGCTGGATGTCCTTTGGGTGTTGGACCATTCTTCATACACACGAGAGACCTTTGAGCGTGAAAAAGCCAGCAGCTTCGCAGTTCTTGACACGAACCGGCACTTAAAAAATTTTGTCTTGCCCATTCACCTCCTCTGAATGGCACACATACACAATCCATGGCTCAATTGTCTTAAAGCTTAAAAATCCTTCTTTAAACGGTCTCCTCCCCTTCATCTACACTGATCAATAAGGGATCATATCTTTCACCTGGATTCACCTGGTCAGTCTATGTCATGGAAAGTGCTCATAATGTTTTGTCCACTCACTGTAGTTGCCCCTAGGCCTGTTTGATGAGCTGGCACTCTCAGCGTTGCCACGAAATGCCAACTCATGTTTACTTCGGTAGCATGTAGCATTAATTAACAGAGCCAGCCTGTCCGGTGATACCACTCAGATTTAAATCATTGTGTATTTTCTGTCCCTTCCTTTGATGTAGGTCTCTAAGCTCAGTTGTTGTTCGTCCATCCCCTATCACCCTCTGTTTCGCTAGAAAATCTAACTTTGAAAGTAGCTTCAGATGCAATATGTTAGCCCTCCTGCCCAGCTTACTTTAGATAGCAGTAAAACAAACGGAACGGCCAAAAGGAGTCAGATTACATGTGCTGTCCACAGGAAGGAGCGAGCTCTACCTATCCTCCTGCATATCCCATTACATTTTTCACGTCAATGAAAAACGAAAGGGACATGCTGACAAGTGAAAGGCTGCGAAGCTCTCTGCCTGCCTTTTGCCGTCGGTTAGCTGGCAGTATAAGGTAGAAACATGCATGCACAAGTCATGTCAACGCCTTACATTGTTTGAAGGGTGGGAGGAAGGCACACCCTCCTTAAGCGTATTTATTTCTTTTTATTACAGTTATTTTTTCATTCATTTTCACAGGGGAGGCACACCACTGACGTAGCCCTTAAATTAGCAGTTGTCACAAAATGCTTTACAGATACTCAGCCTGAATAATGAATCAAATCTGTTTTGAGTTCAGCTCCAGATATACTATAACAAACCCTCTTAGCATCTAATGTACAGTACTTCTTGTTCTGCTTTATTTTCTCAAAACCACGTGACTCCATCGAGCTGACAGGTGTGTATATTGAGATATTCTGTACATAACCCTAGTGGTGTGTTCAAGCCATTAGCCTAGTGTAACATACTTTTATTCCCCTGAACCCGGAAAATAACCAAGTGTTTCACTCTCCACAAATTTAAACATTGTTAAATTGTGTGTGTCCTCGTCAGCCTTTTACGACTATTACACAACATAGCTTTTAAAAATTCAAGTGGGGAGAGTGAGAGAGGTGGGGGACATTAAAGGGGAATGGAAACACTAGGGTTTAGAACGCCAGCTAACTGTAACTGTAAATCACCATATTGACATTGTTGCATCACTGGCAGGAGAGAAAATGTTGGAAGTCCCAAAAATGGCTTAATTTACTGAGTATCTCCTATTCTGGGAATGAGTTAATTACAGAGAATGAAATAATGTTAGTTAGGGAGCCAATAAACTTGTCCCAGATCAAATAGTTGGTTCTCGTAGCAGTAACAACTGTCTGTCTGGGTGGAGAAGTATTTATTGTACGTGTCATTAATCCTTATGACAATGTGTCAGTTAAATAATTGGATAAATGTTTCTTGATTATACATTTTTTAAGGTTAATATCTAGTGGGTAGGTGCTTTATATATATATATATAATCAGTATCCGATAAGGACGTCTATTGCCTGCGTTGTGTGACGCAATGGTAACACATTTACATTTTGATTAGACGACCGGAGTTCGAATTGCAGACAGCATCATGATTTATGAAATCTCATTCTAACCAATAATGGACCGTGCTCATTATGAATACATTTTGATTTCCTTTCGGTATCAGACTAATTTTTCTTATGATTTTGTTTGCAGAGCATACAGGCTGGCAGTTTATCACCAGTTCACCCTATGGGAACAAGGGAGAATTGGACGAGGTGTACGGCGTCTCATCCCTGCGTGTGTCATTTCCTACATAAAGCACGCATACCCAGAAGCAAAAGCATTTCCATAGGGTTTTTTACCGAAAGAGGAGCAGGGAGACACTGTGTTATTGTTTCTACTGCTGATTTCCCCTTTAAGAAGTTAAGATGCAGATTAAATACACACCAAAATATGTTACAGATACTATAAAAATGTCCCATCACTCAGACAGTTAGTGAATACACAGCATTCAGCACAGCAAACAATCAATCAATCAATCAAATGTATTTTACAAAAGCCCTTTTTACATCAAAATAACAACCACAGTGGTTATAGAGGGTGCAACAGTTCAACACTTCAGGAGCAAATTTCATACCTGAGCATTCATAGGTTGACAGAGAGTGTGGAAACAGCAGGACCGGGACAAGGTAGTTCATTCATAGGTTGAGAGAGAGAGAGAGGAAACAGCAGGACCGGGACAAGGTAGTTCATTCATAGGTTGAGAGAGAGAGAGAGGAAACAGCAGGACTGGGATAAGGTAGTTCATTCATAGGTTGAGAGAGAGAGAGAGGAAACAGCAGGACTGGGATAAGGTAGTTCATTCATAGGTTGAGAGAGAGAGTGGAAACAGCAGGACTGGGACAAGGTAGTTCATTCATAGGTTGAGAGAGAGAGTGGAAACAGCAGGACTGGGACAAGGTAGTTCATTCATAGGTTGAGAGAGAGAGAGAGAGAGGAAACAGCAGGACTGGGATAAGGTAGTTCATTCATAGGTTGAGAGAGAGAGTGGAAACAGCAGGACTGGGACAAGGTAGTTCATTCATAGGTTGAGAGAGAGTGGAAACGTCTACGTCTATTACACAAAACACTTCAGACGCAATTAGCTAGTTACCTTCAACTAGAGATGCAACAAAGTTGTCCAGTGTCTAACGCTAGCCTAGTCAACAACAGTCAACAACAGTCATGACCGGTTAACGTTACCTCAGGCTCCTTTGACTCACGTCGCCTCCTCCGTTCAGTCTGGCTTTTGCTGGACTCCGAAGTCAGCTATGTTGATGATGGTCAGTCAGTAACCCCTACACCATAACCCTCTAAATTTAAAATGGAGGCGCTAGCGGAGGGCTTCAACGTAGGCCTATGACTCCTTTTCGTTTGCTATACAGTTCATGTTTGAATTACTGACATCTTCGTTGTCCGCCCCTAACCTCACTCTCTTCGATTCACCTCAATACTCACCCGATTCAATACCACAGACAATTTGCTGATCCTGCCAGTGACGCACTGGCGTCAGTCGTTACTATTGCAATTTAAAATGCCGCTGACCATAGCTTAAATAAACCTTGTCTATATAAAATACTAAATATAGAGATGTTTTTATGTTAAATGCACGTTTGGTAATAGTGGATTGAATACATTACTTTGCTAAGATTTACTTCCTAGTCTTTCCATTCCCCTTTAAGGGTTCAATTCAATCCGTATGGCTGAAGTTCAGTGCTATATTTAAAGGTAAATTCCGACTGAGCCGACATATGCAGCGTTTATCGTGAATACAGCCTCTGCAAACCCGGGAACATTGCCTTTAAAATTATATCGCGCTGAACTTGAGCGATACAGATTGAATCGAGACCCTTAGAAAGACGGAGAGGGAAGGAGAGAGAAGGACAAACATTTTCAGAAAAAGAGAGGGAGAAGGAGAGAGAGAGAAGGAAATCTAAACGAGATGGAGAGAGAGAGAGAGAGGTAGGAATATATACATAAATGAGAGATGAAGGGAGGAGAGAACTAATTATATAGAAAAGGAGAGTGGGGTTCACCTGAGAGTGCATCAAGGCCAGGAGAGATGAATGTGCCGATCTGTCTGTCTAGTTAGGCTGATTGGGGGTGAGAGTCCATTTGCTTGGAGTGCTGGATCTGACGTTAGTAATGCACCTTGGAGCGGCCCACAGCCATAACACATAGGGATGGAGGCAGGGGACTAATGGACACTATGCATCTATTCCCAACATGTTATGTTTGTTTAACATTATAGAGCAATAAATACAATTTACTTTGTAAATTGAAAAAAGGTTAATACTTAAGACTATGTTTCATTATTGACATCATGTAATTTACTGTAGATATTGAAATCCTTATGTGGATTAAATCTGCATCTATTCTGGAAGATTTTACAGGTTTAAGAGTATGGCAAATATACAGTAAGCCTAATGATAAGATGCCATGTGCTTTGAAAATACGTATTTATTCCTCAAACTTTATGTTACATGGACAAATCAACAACAGGAAATAGACACACATTTCAGCAGAAAGAGGAAGAGAAAGTAGTAGACACAGGAAATAGAAAGATATTTCAGCAGAAAGAGGAAGAGAAAGTAGTAGAAACAGGAAATAGAAACACATTTCAGCAGGAAGAGAAAGTAGAAGAAAAAGGAAATAGACACACAATTCAGCAGAAAGAGGAAGAGAAAGTAGTAGAAACAGGAAATAGACACACATTTCAGCAGAAAGAGGAAGAGAAAGTAGAACAGGAAATAGAAACACATTTCAGCAGAAAGAGGAAGAGAAAGTAGAAGAAACAGGAAATAGAAACATATTTCAGCAGAAAGAGGAAGAGAAAGTAGTAGAAACAGGAAATAGAAACACATTTCAGCAGAAAGAGGAAGAGAAAGTAGTAGAAACAGGAAAGAGACATTTCCAACACGGACCAAAATGGAGTCCATTGAGAATTGAGAAACACGTTTCTGAAGACTCCCATTGTCAGAGCAATGTGTGGATGAACAAGTGGAATCTTATGCATTTATGCACGCACACACACACACACACACACACACACACACACATATATTGCCCAAAAAATTGCTCTCCCGCACACCCACACAAACTGACAAAAATGTATCCAGCCACACTGGCCCTGTACACACTCAGGTTGTACAACTGATGTAAAACACACATTTGATACAATGGTTGTGATACAACTGATATTTTTGTGATGCAACAGAGGGAAATGTTCACACAATCATTGTGTGTTGCCTGTTTTGTCAAATGAGTTGTACATCAGTTGTACAAACTGAGTGTGTACGGGGCCACTGAAAATGCCCTTCGTCTGAGGGGGTACAACATCAAAGGGGAGCTTTGAGACCTGGCCCTGTTAGCATGAAAGACTGGCCTCCATAGAGTGAACCAAGGAGCTTTATTTAGTGTTGACCACACGCAAAAGCTTTCACAGGCCTGGCCTGACTTCACACAGTTCTATAAACGGACACAAGAGAGAACCTGTTTTATGGTATCAGCAGCATCCAGAGAAGTTACATCAAATGAGTTGATACTGTTCAGTGCTGGTGGAATTGAAATTCCCATGAACACGTACACAGCCGTAGGTCTATGCATGCACACTATGGTACACACAGCCACAGACGTGTGTATATATGCACACAGACACAGACAGGCAAACACACATAGACACACACACACAGTGTACATTTAATGACAGACCTGAGTTGCCCAAACACATCAGAATATGTTTCTTTTAAATATAATTTTACATGAAACACAAATAAAGACAGAAACCTGAAAACATTACAAAGTGGGGACACTAACGTTTTACACATAATAATTTACACCAAAAGCTGGCCTGGCATGGACAAATCAGATTGACACTGAAAACAAATACAGTATAACGCTATCAAAAGTTAATGACAGAGTCAGTTGTCCAGACTTGACGTTTTACAGTTTACCACACAGACGCAGACACTAATTCTGTCCGAAAAGCACTTCAAGGAGTTAACCAAGTAGGAACTGAACACTGTACAAAAGTATCTTAAAAGTATCTTATTTATACACGTCTGTTAGCTGTCAGTCAAAACTGCGCAAAAGGGAAACGTATGTTTAGGCATTAAACGAGTAAGTGTCAAGGTTTGGGTTAAGTTTAGGCATTTGGGTTAAGCTTAGGCATTCATTCTGAGTGGTTAAGGTTAAGGTTTGGGAAAGGGTTAAAACACAAAATAAAAGCCTAACACTGGGATTGAACCTGGGATTGGAGCGCTTTACCTTATCCTCATCCCCATCCCAAACGCCCTAGCTCGTTGCAATCCAACGGTTGGAAGTTGCCATGACAATATACTGAACAAAAATATGAACACAGCATGCAACGATTTTACTGAGTTACAGTTCATTTAAGGAAATCAGTCAATTTAAATCAATTCATTAGGCACTAATCTATGGATTTCACATGAATTGGCAGGGGAAGGCCCACCCACTGGGGAGCCCCACAAAAGGGCTTTATTACAGGCAGAAATACTCCTCAGTTTCATCTTCATGGTCTTAGACTATCCTGCAGGTGAAGAAGCCGGATGTGGAGGTCTTGGGCTGGCGTGGTTAGACGTGGTCTGCCGTTGTGAGGCAGGTTGGACGTACTGCCACATTCTCTAAAACGACGTTGGCGGTGGCTTATGGAAGATAAATTAAAATTACATTCTCTGGCAACAGCTCTGGTGGACATTCCTTCAGTCAGCATGCCAATTGCACGCTCCCTCAACTTGAGACATCTGTTGCATTGTGTGACAAAACTGCACATTTTAGAGTGGCTTTTTGTTGTCCCCAGCACAAGGTGCACCTGTGTAATGATCATGCTGTTTAATCAGCTTCTTGATATGCCACACCTGTCAGGTGGATGGATTATCTTGGCAATGGAGAAATGAGAAATACAGTTTTTGTGCGTATGGAAAAATCCTGGTATCTTTTATTTCAGCTCATGAAACATGGAACCAACACTTTACATGTTGCGTTTATATTTGTGTTCAGTATAATTTGGCTTGCCATAACATAACTTAACCATTCCAAAAACAGGTTGACAGTGTGTAATCCACTAGACCTTGGGCTCAAACATTCATCATGCTTTTCTCTACTCATCAGAGGGCAAGATGATGTTTCAAAAGACCCCAAATACAAACAGTCATCTACCCTTACTCCTATCTGAATAACTCCTATCTGAACAACTCCTATCTGAACAACTCCTATCTGAACAACTCCTATCTGAATAACTCCTATCTGAATAACTCCTATCTGAATAACTCCTATCTGAATATCTCCAGTCTGAATAACTCCTATCTGAACAACTCCTATCTGAATAACTCCTATCTGAATAACTCCTATCTGAATATCTCCAGTCTGAATAACTCCAGTCTGAATAACTCCAGTCTGAATAACTCCTATCTCAATATCTCCAGTCTGAATAACTCCTATCTGAATAACTCCTATCTGAATAACTCCTATCTGAATAACTCCTATCTGAATAACTCCTATCTGAATATCTCCAGTCTGAATATCTCCAGTCTGAATATCTCCAGTCTGAATAACTCCTATCTCAATAACTCATATCTGAATAACTCAAAATCCTCAAAAACATGAGAAAATTGTCTTTGAAGAATATGTCTCTATAACACACATTTGATGAAATGTAAAAATGACTTCCAAGATTAAGCACAGAAACTTTTATACAGAAGCATTGAATGAACAATGTATATATATCAGTTAAGAAAAAAAAATCGTATTTATAATTGTGCTCCGCCCTATGGGACTCCCAATTGTGATACAGGCTACATTGATACATTAAATCACATTTAGATTGACATTTATCCAGTATTCAATCAATTGAAATTAATTAGATTTCAGATAACACTTTCAGAAGTGTTTTCAGTCAGGTTGTCCATCAGAATTGAACGGGTCACACCACATGGGGAAGGTGTTCCGAGACACACTGGCACTGCTGTGCAAAACGAAGCCACCTATGAATGAACTATCAGGGAAGCCATTATCATTCAATACCGCTTTAAATCAAGTCCTCATTTGGACTACATTTCATACATTACTCTGTCAATTAGAATAACAAGATAACAGCAATAGACCTTTAACTAAACAAGAAGCACGCATCACCAGACAAAGAAGAACTGATAGACAAAGACAACAAGGCAGTTTAATCATGTATTGTAAATTAATAAAGTCCCCTAAGTCATTTAGTCGGTGCCAAATGTGGTGCCTCGAAACCTACAAGCCAATTATTGAAAAACGAGGTGAGACCGAGGTTGTTTGTACGTGGCGCTTGCATAATATCTCAGAGGATAAGAACCTATTATCATAAAAATACTATTTGTAGCTATTGTTGGCTTTGTTGCCATATCTAGCAAAAAAATACTGCTATATTCATATTGTGTGTAGAGACGAAGTTGAACACAAATATTAAAACGGATGTTGGCTTTGTGTAACCGGGACGGAGGAGCATAACAAAATGAACAGATTGTCAATAAACAATGTAAACTGAGGCCAGGGAGAGCAGTAACCGATGCTAACTTTGATGCATGCTACTGCCACTGATCGGCGAAGAAAGACCGCAGTTATAACGCATTATAACGCATTTATTTTTTTATTGTTTTATTTCACCTTTATTTAAATAGGTAGGCCAGTTGAGAACAAGTTCTCATTTACAACTGCGACCTGGCCAAGAAAAAGCAAGGCAGTGCGACAAAAACAACAACACAGAGTTACACATGGGAATAAACAAACGTACAGTCGATAACACAATAGAAAATCGATGTAACAGTGAGTCTTGTAAGGCTCATGATACTTAGAAAACATTACACCTGCATGCTTTAGATAGAGTGCTACCGAATTCCCTCACAGGTGTTTGTCATGCCAAGATGAAGACTACGATTGAACAACGTCTTTTACAAGGTGTGTGTGAGTTTATGCGCGTGCCTATTGGTGTCTCTGTGACATCCCGTTAACGAACAGGGACCATTAGCTGCGTCTCTATTGTCATTCATATAGTCAACACCTCTCTGCTGAGAGAGAAAAGGTCTGGGGGTGGGGGGTAAGGTTAGGACACGGAAAGAGGCCTATTTTTCATTTTCTGAGGGGAGACAACGTAAAGCGGAAACAGCGAGGGCATGGAAATTGTATAATCCTGCATAAGATTTAGCTCTGATTCTGTATGTGTGTGTGTGCATGTGTGTGTGTGTGTGTGTGTAGAAATAAATAAGCATGTGATGTGTGTGGCCTTCTGTAGACAGTTCTCTGTGCATTTCGGGTTTCGTCAGTTCATTCATTCATTTGACAGTGTTATTATTATTCCCAGCACTGAGACTGAGGCTGAGGCTGTCCTAAAATGGACACCGAAAAGCAACGTCATCTAAATGGTGTCAGTTCTTTGCTGCACTGTGGATTGTTGGAAAGTATAGCGTCCTACCACACATTGAAAGTAGGAGTTAGTCCTTACCATGGCACAGCAAATAATGCAGTTAGAGATAAATCAGATACTTGTAAACAATTTTAAGATGAGGAAGCAATGACTTACGCATTGCAGGAGCTTTCCAAAATACAGCCGTTTATCTATAACCATAAAATGGACGTTTTGAGAATGTCTAAAGCAGAGCACGATCGATTTGGCTCTGCTACGGCTGGTGGGTGCGGACATGAAGCAAAAGGGTTTTTGAGTACATGGCAGGGAAACTCAAGCATAAAGGGTAACTTGGACTAAAACAGCTACTCTGTACCATCTGTAGCCAGAACACCGTTGAGCAAAGAACAAGTTCACCTGCGGTACACAGGCCAATCACATTATGCATGGATAGATCTGAAACATTGTAACGTCCAAACAGGTACATTGCTACATATTTTTAGCAGTAGTCTACCTTCTGACCATGACATAACAAAGCAAACACTTGCTACAGCAGGTACAACATGGTTTTTAATATGTTCAAGCTGTAACGCAATGATGGTACTTATAGTGTGGCTGTGGTACCTTCCCTCAATAGAAAGCTTCAACAGCATTTCAGAGGAGGTAATAACTGTCTGTGGGGAAACAGCCTTACCGGAACTTTCCCACAAGATTTATAGGTTTGCAATTGTAACATGTTTCATGTATTTAAAATGCACTTGATAAACAATACATTTGCAAAAACTGCACTCCAAACAAGCGTTTTAGGTGTTTGTCTAAGCAAAGGCGGAATAGAATACATTTAACATGTTAGAATTTTGGGTCTCTCGAGTTGCTCAGCGGTCTAAGGCACCGAATCGCAGTGCTTAAGGCGTCACTACAGACCCGGGTTCGATCACAGGCTGTGTCACAACTGGCCGTAACCGGGAGTCCCATAGGGCGGCATACATTTGGCCCAGCGTCGTCCGGGTTAGGGGAGGGTTTGGATGGAGGGACTTTATTTGGCTCATCCCGCTCTTGTGGTGGGCAGGGCACCTGCAGGCTGACGTCGGTCGTCAGTTGAACGGTGTTTCCTCCGACACATTGGTGCAGCTGGCTTCCGGGTTAAGTCTTGCTGAGACTCTACCCTTAGCCTCCTTCACAAAGAATTAGTAGTTCCCTGCGGTGCTCACTGTGGTATAGCTGAACTTGGACATGGATGAAGGACCCATATTCCCTGTCACTGTCATCTCATCATCCCCGCCGTCCCGCTTTCCCCGGCGGCGCCGACAGCAGGGTGGGCGACAGTGGGCGAAGGTGGTGAGCAATGCCTTGCGGAAGCGTGTATTCATAAAACAGTAGATAACGGGGTTGACGCACGCTGATGTGTAGCTCAACAGGTGGATGAACGAGATGGGTGTCCCCGAGAGGAGCCGGTGGGCTGAGCTGATGTGGAAAGCCTTCCACGTGTTGGCCGTGTACAGCGGCATCCAGCAGATGAAGAAGAGGATGGCAGTGACGATGAGCATGCGGATCACGCGCTTCTTGGCCAAGAGTTTAGCCTCCGAGGTATTGCTACGAGGGTGCTCGGCAGATGCTCTGGGTTTTGGAGGGGTCGGGGTAGCAGTGGTGAGGGTGGACAGCTCCATGGACGGCGGCTTCTTCGGCACCTGGATGTAGCAGCCGTCATCGTCTGTGTCATTGTTGATGGTGGTCACAGTGGTGGTCACAGAGCCTTTCTTCAGTGCTGTGGAGTGTACATGGAATTGTGTAAGTGTGTCTAAATTGGGTGTAAGTGTGTAGGTGAGTGTAAGTGTGTGTAGGTTGAAGACAGAGTACATGCCTAATAATAGCATGAGCAAAGAGTTGGTGACATAAGCCTGCACAGTGGGGAACATGCATTCACAAATAAATAGGCCTTATGAGAAAATAGTTACTGTATGAATGCAAAACCCTTACCCTGGCCCCAGCCTTATCATTGCCTGTTTTAAAAACCCTAATCCTAGTCCTTGCCCTCATTGCTTCAGCTCAGAACAACCCCATTTCAAAACCCCAATCCCTAACCCAAAACATCTACTTCACTTATAGAACTTTCAATTTGTAACAAACAAATTAGATGGCAGGAGATACATGTGGTGTAGGAGTCTCACCGCTGCTCTCTCTGTTTTGGTCCAGCTCAAACTTCATCCCCCGGTACAGCTCTCTGGAGATGAGTCCATAGGCAACAATCATCACCACCCCAGGGATGAAGAACAAGATTAAAAGCAACAGCATGTACCTGAGAAAAAAGGAGAGAAAGAGAGAGGGAAAGATGGAGAGAAAGAAAAAGAGGGAAAGAGGGACAGGAAGCCAGACAGGAAGAGAAAACTGTTACCTTGATCATTGTGGTCATAAAATAAAATAATAATTATATGGTGGTCATTAAAATTTTTTCCAATTATATCGACATCAATCCGGATGCTATCAATTTGGCGGTAAAAAAAAAAGTACAAATACACTATTGTTCCTTCCACACACTTAGTAGCGAGGGAGCCCTTATTCTTTGTTGTGTGAAATTCTAATGGGTGCGTGGGTGTTTTCCTCTGAACATCTTCCTTAGATGGTTCCTTTTTCATCTCCCATCAGCCTTTGCAGCAGGCTCTCATTCATTCATTAACGCAGCCTCTGATACGCAAAGCTTTTCATCAGTACTCTGTTTGATAGTGGGTCACACATCAGGGGTTGGGGGGACAAAAGGTGACAGGAAGGAGGGACACACAGAGAGGAAGTAAATAGAGGTTAGAGGTTTTGGTTCTTCTTTTGTTTTAGTCTTTGATCCTGACTCTCGATCGTCAGAGAAGAACATGGAAGGGGGCGAGGAATATGTCTGTTTGACATTATTTGAGGATTCGTCATGGCCGGCATCATTAGTAGGCCTACTCATAATTACACACCCTGATTCAATAGCCAATTTGGGAAGTAGCCCGTAATGGATTCAAATAGTCCCTGTGGCTATCACCTTAGCCATTACACCAAGACGCTCGTACTCAAAGAGGTCACCAAAAGTACAAAAGATCACAAGTTATGTTTCAATAGCATATTTTATGAAGTATATTGCAGTAATTCAAAAAATTATAGGTTTTATATTTTGTGTTCTTGTTGATGATCTACTGTCTTCGTTGCTTTTATAATTATTTTGAATATCAATACACATTATAATGTAAATCCGATTAAAAATATTGTGCCTGACACTGTTAAGCGATATATCCCCAAAGGACTCTTAGGGTTGTAGTGTAAAAGACAATAAGTCAAGTCTTCTCCATCATGAAATGCAAGGTTTTGACAGGCCGCAATCAGTGCAAAACTACAATCAAAGTACTAAGGTCTGCAGAGAGAGAGATTATTTAGTGACGAGAGAGATGTATTAGGCTGGGGAGAATCCCTGGAGAATGTCAGTCTTCCTTTAATTGCTCTGCTCCACAACCTCTCCGTTTGTTTATGGGCAAATTGATGAATAGTCCTCTGTGCCCAAACTTAACAGCAACAGTTTCTACAGACAAAAGCCTTGCCTTGAACTGCAGACGCAGATACTCAGGCAGTGGAGCTTCATTCGAGCTATATTACGAATCTTAGACCAGTGATTAATAAACTGCTGGTCTTTAGACCGGAATTACCTTCTAAAACTGATTTGCTAGCACTGAGGCAATGCAAACTAATCCTTCTAAAAATGTAATTGCTTTGCCTTAGATGTTGCTGTGGTGCTCCTAAATGTCCGACTATGACGATTCTGTTGAGTCTTGCAGGGGGAAAAGGGAATACATAACTTTTGGGCAAATTGAAGATCAGTGGAAATATAATGAAATAGCATTATATGCTTCATTGCTTCCAGAAATGGGTGGAAAAAAACGATTTATTGTGAAACAAATCTACTCAATAAAAGTACAAGGGACTGTCAATCTATGTTACTTCCTTTGATGACTGCTTACTTTGAAAGTACCACTCGAGAACTGACTTAATTAGTGCCAGCAAACTATCTAAGGGACCGGTCAGAAACATTCATCGTACAAGTTCTGACCACTGCACTAGAGGTCTCCATTCTGAATCTCACTCACCATGTCTGTTCCACCCCACCACTTGGCCATTCCAGACGGCACATGTGTCCCGTGGTTCGGTCAGGTTTGGGGAAGGACTTGAGGTGGCTGAACACTGGATAGGGCACCATCATGACCAACGACAACACCCAGATGGCGGCGATGACCCGGTAGGCGTGGGAACGAGTCTGCCACGCCCGCGACTTCAGCGGGTTGCATATGGCGCTGTACCTCTCGATCGCTATGGCGACCAGGCTGAAGGTGGAGATGCTGACGGAGAGCCCTATGGAAACGCAGGGAAGTGGGAGGGGTCAATAATAGAGAGATTACAATTACATTGTACGCAGGGAAGTGGGAGGGGTCAATAATAGAGAGATTACAATTACATTGTACTTGGTTTCTTTCTGTCTGGAGTGCCAGATGGACAAAGTTCAATTAAGCACAGAACAAATATTTGAAAGAAAACAAATACTATACAGTATTACCAGATAGTGTTACACACCTTCTATGTATAGTATTTGAGCAGGCATGCCACATCAGAGAGATGCCCCTAGGCCACCAAAAAAGTAAAGACAAATGATGAAGTCTCTTTAGGTTATCATTAAGTCAAGACATGAAGATAATTACATTCCAGACAAATAGCCTCACACTGTTGGAATCACACCACTGTCGTGCTGTCCTGCTCAATGTTAGATTTCTAAAGTATAATACCCGATGACACCCTTGTAATTGGTTTCAAACTTGAGTGAAAATCTCCAACCCAGCCTACATGAATATGCATGAGGCTGCACTGAGGGAGAGCCTCAATCAGTCCGCAGTCAGACAAGGAGTCGGCAGTGAAGACAAATAGCATTAGTAAAGGCATACTGTACCAGCACTAAACCGGCAGCCATTACCAAAACCCTGAGACTCCCTCTAATATATTCCACCCACTAATCCTCTTTCCTCAGAAAGATCCACAACTTCAATCCCAGTATTTCACAAATGCTTTATTTTCGAGCAGGCCTGCGTCTACAGAGGTATTAATTTCATAGTTTTTTTATGGCACGCACAGACAGACAGACAGACAGACAGACAGACAGACAGACACACACACAGAACAGCAATTTTACTCGCTTGAGGTTTGGAAACCCCAGCTTTATACTGAGCGCTCTGCAGTAGATGTCCCTAAGCACTATATGCAACGTGCACTCCATGCTAAGATAATAGAACTCTACTCTATCCTTCTGAAGTGAAGATTGTAAAGCTATGTGCTCAAATTACATCTTAAGTCAGCATACAGTACAATAGTATCGCTAATGTCTCACCCTATGTTCAAGAATGGCATTATTCCCTTTATTCAGATTAATAATTTAGACAAATAATGCAAGAAATTGTGGGGTTTCACTAAAATATACTAACTAATTGAAAAAAAATAAAAAAGCATAATCTTCGTAAATGTTTTCATAGGTAGGACTGGTGGAGTGATGTCACACATGCAGATAACAAAAACATATGGAAATGTCTGCTCCACCCAAAACTACAACCAACTAACTGCAGCGTTATTTACCGCAAAAATGGAAGAGGAAAGTGGAAGGGGGGAGAAAGTAAGGAACTTGTCCGTCGGACCTGAAGCTTTAAAGACCAACACTGGTTAAAGAAAATTGTGATGAATAAAAAACTAAACCAGTTTCATTTAAGGACCAAAAAATTGACAGCTGTGCCATTTAGATTGCGAAATAGTTTGGAAGAGATATTTAACGTACCTATTCCATGTCACATGGTTTATGAACTGATACGCAAAATGACGCCGGATTTAAAACTTAGAATTTTGCAATTTGAATTATTATACAAAATTCTTGCAACCAATAGAATGCTATTTATATGGGAGATACAACGTTGACAGTTCTCTGTGAAGAGATTATCATTAGATAATTAGTTATGGTACTGTCCACATGTAGCCTGTTGATTGAATGATAGATAGATGGACGGACGGACGGACGGATGGACGGACAGACGGACAGACAGATCCCATGCCAAATCTTTTCGGTCTGCTGAGGGGGAATAGGCTTTGTCGTTCCCTCGTCATGACTGTCTTGGTGTGTTTGGACCATGATAGTTTGTTGGCGATGTGGACATCAAGGAACCTGAAGCTCTCAACCTGCTCCACTGCAGCTCCGTCGATGAGAATGGGGGCGTGCTCCTTCCTCTTTTTCCTGTAGTCCACAATCATCTCCTTTGAGGTTGTTATCAAGGCACCACACGGCCAGGTCTCTGACCTCCTCCCTATAGGCTGTCTCATAGTTGTCGGTGATCAGGCCTACCACTTTTGAGTCATCGGCAAACTTAATGATGGTGTTGGAGTCGTGCCAGGCCATGCAGTCATGGGTGAACAGGGAGTACATGAGGGGACTGAGCATGCGCCCCTGAGGGGCCCACGTGTTGAGGATCAGCGTGTTATCCGTCTTGCCCTGAGGCCTTGTGAATGTTGACCTGTTTAAAGGTCTTACTCACGTCGGCTACGGAGAGCTTTATCACACAGTCGTCCGGAACAGCTGACGCTCTCATACATGCTTCAGTGTTGCTTGCCTCGAAGCAAGCATAGAATTAATTTAGCTCATCTGGCAGGCTCGTATCACTGGGCAGCTTGTGGCTGTGCTTCCCTTTGTAGTCTGTAATAGTTTGCAAGCCCTGCCACATCCGACAGGCGTCGGAGCCGGAGTAGTACGATTCAATCTTAGACCTGTATTGACGCTTTGCCTGTTTGATGGTCCATCAGAGGGCATAGCGGGATTTCTTATAAGCGCCGGGTTAGAGTCCCACTCCTTGAAAGCGGCAGCTCTAACCTTTAGCTCAGTGTGGATGTTGCCTGTAATCCATGGCTTCTGGTTGGGGTATGTACATACCGTCACTGTTTGGGACGATGTCATCAAATCACTTATTGATGAAGCCAGTGACTGATGTGGTGTATTCCTCAATGCCAACGGATGAATCCCGGAACATATTCCAGTCTGTGCTAGCAAAATAGTCCTGTAGTTTAGCATCTGCATAATCTGACCACTTCTTTATTGACCAAGTCACTGGTGCTTCCTGCTTTAGTTTTTGCTTGAAGGAATCAGGAGGATAGAATTATGGTCAGATTTGCCAAATTGAGGGCGAGGGAGAGATTTGTACGGATCTCTGTGTGTGGACTAAAGGTGGTCTAGAGTTTTTTTCCTTCTGGTTGCACATTTAACTTGCTGGTAGAAATGTGCTAAAACGGATTAAAGTTTCCCTGCATTAAATTCCCCGGCCACTAGGAGCACCGCCTCTGGATTAGCGTTTTCCTATTTGCTTATGGCCTTTTACGGCTCATTGAGCGCGGTCTTAGTGCCAGCATCGGTTTGTGGTGGTAAATAGACAGCAACATTTGTTGTTTACGAATATACACAGACCACCACCCCTTGTCTTGCGCGAGGCAGCTGTTCTATCTTGCCGATGCTGCGTATATCCCACCAGCTGTATGTAATTCATGTCGTCGTTCAGCCACGACACGGTGAAACATAAGATATTACAGTTTTTAATGTCCCGTTGGTAGGATATTCGTGATCGTACTTCATCTAATTTATTATTCAATGATTGTACGTTGGGTAATAGGACTGATGGTAGAGACAGATGACCCACTCGCCGTCAGATCCTTACAATGCACCCTGACCTTAAGTCAAGGTCAGAATAAGGCGTATCTGTAGACACACCTCTGCCATAATTTATTCGATCTCTACCCTAAACAAATAGCGAGTGAATAGCATGCTATTCTCATTTTTAAATTAAAGGTCAGAATACGCATAGAGACTGCATAAAAAGGGAATTCTGTACGGTTAACTTGGGTCAGAATCGACCCCCAATGTTCTTATGAGAACATTACTTACTCAATCAAATCATTAACGCCCACTATATTTAGTGGCGGTGTTAGGCTTATTCAATAATCACCATTAATTAAAACACCACCTTCAAGAACACCTTGGCCATAGTGGTCCACCAAGTTTCAATATCAGAATAATATGATTTGTCCAAGTCCAGATGTTACCCAATAAAATAGAATCCAACAATAGAATTGTGAAACGGATTAAGTACTAGAGAATGAATCATGCATGACGGCCGACTAGCCACCTCATCAAGGAGAAGGGGATATATTGATATATTCAATTGGGCTAAACTAAGGACATAGGAAAGATAAAATAAATAAAACAAAGCATGACGTTTTAGGAGAAAGATAGCCACTAGTTATGAGCATTACAGTTCATGCAAATTTTTTGTCCAGTAACATTAAAACACTCAAACAACTCTTTCATGCAGAAAACACTATAGCAGAAAAAGTCATTAAAACACCAACTTCAAGCACGCCTTGATCTTAATGATTATATCCACATCCACTATTGTTTCAATGATCAAAATAACATATCATGCTCAAATCCAGGCATTTGTTGGCTACATGTCCAGTGGTGATAACACGTTGACAAGATGATAAAATGAAGCAACTGCTGTAGCCTAGTTTTAGGATGCCAGCGTTTCCCTTGGTTGCCATGGTTGGAATATGTTATACATGTTAATACTCTCAATTTTTTTGTTTGCCACGATTGTATCAAACACAACGGACTTAGCACCTCAGGTGTCCCACTTGCCTCACATCAGCAGCCACTCAGACAGGTTAATACCATGTAATATAGATTATAATAATTATATAATTATCAATAATACTATAGATACTCACTGCTACTACTATAGGCAGAAAGGATAAGAGTTTGAGTGGTTAAAATTAAACATTTTATAATGCTTAATATGAAGTAGAGAATGTGGTCTTGACGCAGTGAGGAGTGCAGAGAATAGTGGCAAATTGCAAGATAGATTTCTGGTGTCAGGTGCAAAAATAACTCACATTGTAAGGGCTGTTATTTATATTTAGAACTTAGGCATCAAAAGGTTAACAACACACTTTATCAATATATACAGGAAATCTATACAGTGAACATCATCAACCTTTAGCCAGTCATTGGGACTGATGATACGTCTCTTTATGTGCAGGCATTAATGGCCGAATTTGCTGTGCCTAGGCACAAAATCAATGTCTGAAGAAAGAAAGTCATAATGGCCCAGTGCATTGATTGTTTTTGGCTGATGAAACTTTTGCCGATGTCCTTTTCTTGTCTGCTTCAAAGTGATGTTCCTGACTTCATGAGATGAATTATAGGCAATCAGATCACAAGACAGATCACACAAATAGAGAGGAGAGATATGCAGTTTCACCTGACTAGACCAACATAATTGACAGCCTATGTGTGAATTCACAGGGCACTTTTACATAAGTGGTAAGTAAACTTCTGATTAGGGCTATTACAGTTACCGTATTACTGCCACACTGGCGGTCACGAGTCATGACGGCAGTCAAATTTAATGTGACCATTTAGTCACGGTAATTAGGCTTCTCCAAGATCTGATGCTGCTGATGGTCATTAGTAGTGACGTAACGTGACTATCACTAAAGTGGTGACTGCTATTTATCGAATAATTACCTACTAAATTGAATTATTATTTTATTTAATGAATCATATAACAATTAACTCATTAGGAATCTTGGGGCAGAAAAGACAGAAAAGATTGTTTATTAAGTTAAAATTTTCCCGAATTAATATTTTCATGTCTGTCGATATAGCAGTCCCTTATTAAATGTATATTACCTCAAAAGTCTCGTTCTAAACGTCGTTGACTCTGTAAATCTGCACAAACGCCAGTCTCACTGATCATTCTGTATTACACAAATTGGTTTAATTATTTATTTATTAACTATCTTAATGATAATACAGGATACACACACACAGTATGGGTTGTTGAATATGGTTCTAATACAATGAAACTGTCCCTAGTACACTAACACAATACGACTGCCTGTTCACCAGCAGATGGCACAATAGAGAGAGAGAGAAAGAGAGGGAGAAAGACACACATTCGAAAGATATGCTCACAGTACTCAAAATACTTAGCGACCTAACCACCGCTCAAAGAGGGAGAAAGGCAACAAGTGTATTTACACTTCTGAAGTGTCTTTCTTCGTCGTTCTATCTCCGCGGGGACCACGGCCTTAGTCAAAAGGGTGCGATTGGCCTCCTCCTCCAGCAGATGTCACAATGTCCTTCTCCTTCGGTGTCAGTGGTTTCAGCCATGTCGATGATAGCAGAGTGTTTACTATAATTGAGAGTTTAACAGAATGTTCCAACTTCAATTCACTTTCTCAGATACAGTTCTCAGAGCAATCACTCAGCCGTAACATTGAATGTTAGAGGCCATGTTGTCATCTTTGTTTCGTGTAAATACTCAAGACACGCTGCAGCTACTCAACTCATCCCTTTTATGCCCTACACATGCCTTACTATTTTCTCATCAAAACTATGAAATAACACATATGGAATCATGTAGTAAGCAACATTTTTTAAAATCTAAATATATTTTATATTCTTCAAAGTATCCACTCTTTGCCTTGATTACAGCTTTGCACACTCTTGGCATTCTCTCAACCAGCTTCACCTGGAAGGAGTTCCCACATATGCTGAGCACTTGTTGGCTGATTTTCCTTCACTCTGCGATCCAACTCATCCCAAAACATCTCAATTGGGTTGAGGTCGGGTGATTGTGGAGGCCAGGTCATCTGATGCAGCACTCCATCACTATCCTTCTTGGTCAAATGATAGTCCCACTAATCGCAAACCAGATGGGATACCGTATCGCTGCAGAATGCTGTGGTAGCCATGCTGGTTAAGTGTGCCTTGAATTCTAAATACATCACTGACAGTGTCACCAGCAAAGCACCATCACACCTCCTCCTCCATGCTTTACGGTGGGAACTACACATGCAGAGATCATCCATTCACCTACTCTCCGTCTCACAAGGACATGGCGGTTGGAAACAAAAATCTCAAATTTGTACTCCAGACCAAAGGATAAACTTCCACTGGTCTAATGTCCATTGCTCATGTTTCTTGGCCCAAGCAAGTCTCTTCTTATTATTGGTGTCCTTTAGTAGTGGTTTCTTTGCAGCAATTCGACCATGAAGGCCTGATTCACACAGTCTCCTCTGAACAGTTGATGTTGAGATGTGTCTGTTACTTGAACACTGTGAAGCATTTATTTGGGCTGCAATTTCTGAGGCTGGTAACTCTAATTAACTTATCCTCTGCAGCAGAGGTAACTCTGAGTCGTCCATTCATGTGGTGGTCCTCATGAGAGCCGGTTTCATCATAGCGCTTGATGGTTTTTGCGACTACACTTGAAGAAACTTTCAACGTTTTTGAAATCTTCCGGATTGACTGACCTCCACGTCTTAAAGTAATGATGGACTGTCGTTTCTCTTTGCTTATTTGAGCTGTTCTTGCCAAAATATGTACTTGTTCTTTTACCAAATAGGGCTATGTTCTGTTTACTACCCATAACTTGTCACAACACAACTGATTGGCTCAAACGCAAGATGTCACGGTCTCGGGTGATGGAACGAGGCGCAGAGCGAGAGTTACGTGCAAACAGTTTTATTGTAAATAAAACAGGAAAAAACAACAAACGCAAACCGTGAACTGGCGTCTTGGACAAAACAAGACAACTTAATGATCCACACTGTCACGGTGTGTAGGCAGACCAAGTGCAGCGTAGTTGTAGTTCGACATAATAGTATAATAGTTAACTAAAGGCAGAACTAACAAAACAAGACAACACTCCTTCTACATCAACTGACATTCAAGACAATGAACCACACCCAGGTGTGGAACATAACAATTTAAGTAGGATCCCCAATCAAAGACAACGCTTAGCAGCTGCCTCTAATTGGGGACCCAACACAAAACACCATAGACCTAGAATACTAGATCTGTCAGGCTTCCCTATGGCCATAGTTTGACACACACGCAGGTGGACGCGAAGTGAACATAAATATAATCCCCAGTTAGATACAACTCAAGACAGCTGCCTCTAATTGGGGATCACCCAAAACCCAACACCAACCCTGTGAATGTCAGTACCTGACTGTTGCCATCCCACTCCCTCTAGAAGGAGTCAGAGACCTGGCCTCAGTCAGGCCCTTATCAAATTAACTTTTAACAAGGTACGCCTGTTAATTGAAATGCATTCCAGGTGACTACCTCATGAAGCTGGATGAGCGAATGCCAAGAGTGTGCAAAGCTGTCCTCAAAGCAAAGAGTGCCTACTTTGAAGAATCTCAAAATGTTTGGTTACTACATCATTCCATATGTGTTCTTTCCTAGTTTTGATGTCTTCAATATTATTCTACAATGTTGAAAATAGTAAAAATAAAGAAAATGGGTAGGTGTGTCCAAACTTTTGACTGGAACTGTACAACAAAAAAATGTGAAACTTGAAACATCCTCTCTCCCCTCCCCTCTTCCTTTCAATCTTGATCCATATCTTTCCATCTATTTTCTCCTCTCTCTTTCTCTCTCTTTCACTCTCTGCATGACCCTCTCCCCCCTCTCCCCCCTCTCTCTCCTACTCACTCTCTCTCTTACCCCCATTCTCTCCTCTCTTTCTCTCTCTCGCTCTCTCTGACTCAGGGAGGTCATGAGGTCCATTGGGTTCAGCCTGATGAAAGGGCCAGCTCATCAGTAAGTCACACTCCTGCAGATGCATGACAGTCCAACTGGTTCTGGCATGATGGGTTGTGTCCGCCCTGACCTCAGCATAAATGAGCTACACTTCATTCCCCTTTGGCTATTGCTACAGGATGTCACTAGGAAGAGACCTCTCAAACCACTGCTTAATGATTATTGACTCCAGGGCTTAATTATGATCTGTAAGATCTAGTAAGAATACTGAAATGGTGTAATGCATTGCTTTCAGAGCGGTGCGACAGTTCCAGGCCAGTAACGTCAAGCCCGTCTACAAAGCTGCCATTCACCAAAACTCATAATGCCTGGATAAGTGTTGCCCATGTCAGTAACATCACCAATATGATTTTGCAATCTGATGCTCGACTGCTACGTAGATCACATGGTAATCAATCGCTGGTGACTTTGTGCAGTTACGACTGCTTTGCAGGTGATCTGGAACGGCGGCCACAATCTTACCCATGAAGTAGGTGACCGTTTTACACGCGGCGGCTCCGAAGATGAAGTCCTTCAGCAGGTTGGGGATGAGCGTGAAGGGCATGCAGAAGACGGCCATCATCAGGTCACTGACCGCCAGCGACAGCAGGAAGGAGTTGGTGACCGTGCGCATGCGCTTGTTGACCGTCAGGACCGCAATGATCAGAAGGTTGCCAAAGACGCTGAGAAGGAAGATGAGAGAGTAGAGCAGGATCCGCACCGAGTCCACCTCTGCGAGAGAGAGAGAGAGAGAGAGAGAGAGAGAGAGAGAGAGAGAGAGAGAGAGAGATCAACTGATCATCTATCACCGCAGGGACAGAGAGCTCCAAGGATGCCAGTGAAGTCGATGCTAGTCATTGCACTGTCACGGTCCCTGTGCTTGAAGCTGACAGCATGTGACGGGACAAGGTCACCACTGGCTATCTGCTGAGCTGGGCGATTACAAAGTCAAGGGTTAAAGGATGCATACTCATATGAAGTGCACACTTCAAAGATTTATCATTTGACAATGATTTATCGAGTAAAAAACATACGACTGAGCTTGTTAATAAAATAATATTTAAAGTGGGCGTTTTTTACAGGAACAGATCTTGTCTCTTTCTCGTCAGCAGGAAGCAGATTGTGCAGTCAGTCTTTACAGTACATTAGGAAAGTATTCAGAGCCCTTGACTTTTTCCACATTTTGCTACGTTATTCTAAAATGTATTAAATATTTTTTCTTTCTCATCAATCTACACACAATACAGTTTTGTTAGTCATCACTGTATTCTTTACTAACCTCTTCGAAATCATGTAGATCACATTATTACGCTTGTTTTGTTTACAAAGCCCTGCGCCACAAACTTCCGACTTACCTAACATCATTGTTAAGATTTAAAAAGACAAGTTATCAATCCCCTTCATAGGATTGGTTAACTCTGGAGACTTCTTAGGTGTGGAATGATCTAAAATACACTTTATAACTGGAGTAATTAGTGACTTTCAGATGGTTTTTACTGAAGAATGTGTCTGTTTTTTATGATTGTGTTTTGCTTTTTGTGTATTGTTGTGTATAATAACGTGTCTTTTATTGTGTATATGAATGTGTAGTTGAATGTGTTTATTGTATTTTGATGTACAGTATATTGTGGTGCTATACAGGGCTCATCTGGAAAAAAAAGACCTTGGTCTCAGCACTGGCTTCCTGTCAAAATAAAGATTAAATAAATAAAAAAAGTAACCTATCAGACTAGTCTGCGGTAAGGTCTGCGGCTCTGATGGGGGGGAGCCACAGGGTTAATAGAACCGGTGTGTTGAAATGATGGGTTACACCGTTACAGACTGGCTGTGTTAGTGTTGCCACAGTTAATAAGCGCTCTGGTGCCACTCCGGCAAGCCTTTCAGCATGGACACTGCATTCCAATTAATAGACTTCTGTGCTTAAATCAAAGCCCCTTGACCCTAATGCTCACCACAAATCGAAATCCCCCACTAGTGCTTGGAAATACCAATACTGCCCCACTTTGCAATTCTGTTCATAAGAATTCTTAGGGGAAAACAGCCGTTGCAGATCTGGAGGTAGCCTACACTAGTAGTGGTTAAAGGTTTTCCAATAATATATCTTCAATTGTCGTAAGGTTAGAAATCAATCAAATGTGTGTTATTAGTTTAAGCAAACTGTGTTTGTCTATTGTTGTGACTTAGATGAAGATCAGATCAAATTGTATGACCAATTTATGCAGAAATCCAGGTAATTCCAAAGGGTTCACTTACTTTTTCTTGCCATTGTATATACTGTATATGCATATATACAGTTGAAGTCGGTTGTTTACATACACAAATGTAACACTCCACAGGTTTCATGTTAACAAACTATAGTTTTGGCAAGTCGGTTACGACACAAGTAATTAATCCAACAATTGTTTACAGACAGATTATTTAATTTATAATTCACTATATCACAATTCCAGTGGGTCAGAAGTTAGCATACACTAAGTTGACTGTGCCTTTAAACAGCTTGGAAAAGTCCAGAAAATTATGTCATGGCTTTAGAAGCTTCTGATAGGCTAATTGACATAATTTGAGTCAATTGGAGGTGTACCTGTGGATGTATTTCAAGGCCTACCTTCAAACTCAGTGCCTCTTTGCTCGACATCATGGTAAAATCAAAAGAAATCAGCCAAGACCTCAGAGAAATAATTGTACACCTCCACAAGTCTGGTTCATCCTTGGGAGCAATTTCTAAACGCCTGAAGGTACCACGTTCATCTGTACAAACAATAGTATGCAAGTATAAACACCATGGGACCACGCAGCCGTCATACCGCTCAGGAAGGAGACGCGTTCTGTCTCCTAGAGATTAATGTACTTTGGTGCGAAAAGTGCTAATCAATCCCAGAACAACAGCAAAGGACCTTGTGAAGATGCTGGAGGAGAAAGGTACAAAAGTATCTATATCCACAGTGAAACGAGTCCTATATCAACATGCCCTGAAAGGCCGCTCAGCAAGGAAGAAGCCACTGCTCCAAAACCGCCATAAAAAAGCCAGACTACGGTTTGCAACTGCAAACGGGGACAAAGACTGTTTTTTGGAGAAATGTCCTCTGGTCTGATGAAACAAAAATAGAACTGTTTGGCCATAATGACCATCGTTATGTTTGGAGGAAAAAGGGGGAGGCTTGCAAGCCGAAGAACACCATCCAAACCGTGAAGCACGGGGTGGCAGCATCATGTTGTGGGGGTGCTTTGCTTCAGGAGGGACTGGTGCACTTCACAAAATAGATGGCATCATGAGGAAGGAAAATTATGTGGATATAATGAAGCAACATCTCAAGACATTAGTCAGGAAGTTAAAGCTTGGTCGCAAATGGGTCTTCCAAATGAACAATGACCCCAAGCATACTTCCAAAGTTGTGGCAAAAGTGGCTTAAGAACAATAAAGTCAAGGTATTGGAGTGGCCATCACAAAGCCCTGACCTCAATCCTATAGAACATTTGTGGGCAGAACTGAAAAAGTGTGTGCGAGCAAGGAGGCCTACAAACCTGACTCAGTTACACCAGTTCTGTCAGGAGGAATGGGCCAAAATTCACCCAACTTATTATGGGAAGCTTGTGGAAGGCTACCCGAAACGTTTGACCCAAGTTAAACAATTTAAAGGCAATGCTACCTATAGATAGATAGATAGATAGATAGATAGATAGATAGATAGATAGATAGATAGATAGATAGATAGATAGATAGATAGATAGATAGATAGATAGATACTTTATTGATCCCGGGGGGAAATTTCTTTGTCAAGCAGCTACAACAAAACATAGGGCAGGTGCAAAATGCCAGAACGAAAATACACAAAAGACAGATACACGATTCATGATACATAGAGCGGCAGTATGAAAAAGTATAGAAATACAAGAAGTCTGGAGTGCAAAAAAGCTATAAAAAGACATTGCATAGTATGGGTGGTTGGCTGAATATGTACACTATACATTGGTGGATGGTTAACTATACTATACAGGTTGATGGCAGAGAAATACTTAAATAGCTAAAAATGCGTATGATATGAGTGAGGGTAATAATAGTTTACTTAATAGACATACTGGTAAATGAACAGGTAAGTGAATATTTTGCATGGTTAAATTAACTGTACAGGTAAATATACAGTTAAAATTACAGGTAAGTGAATATTAGCATGGTTATATTAACTGTACAGGTAAATGTGTGTATGATATAATTTGGGGTAATAATAGTAATTCCCTTAAAATACAGTCTTTAGTGCGCAGGGTTTAATTACAGATAACTGCACGTATTGCACATTCGATATACTAAAAGCAATGAAAAAAGATACAACTGACAGGATACTAATATGCATTCCTGAGTGAATGACTACGTAAGTTAAGTCCAAGAATTACTTGCAATATTGCACGTGATATGATATTACAACTGTACATGAATATGTATATACAGACCTGAATTAATAACTAAGTCCTGAGTGAATGAGTGATTACAGACTAGAGTTAATCACGGATGGATGCACAATTGTTAACCTAGGTCCTAACACCCCAACAGTTCCAAGTCTGTGTTGCCGACGGCACGGCACCCCGGTGAGGTATTAAATAGTCTAATTGAGTGTATGTAAACTTTTGACCCACTGGGAATGTGATGAAATAAATGAAAGCTGAAATAAATCATTCTCTCTACTATTATTCTGACATTTCACATTATTAAAATAAAGTGGTGATCCTAAATGACTTAAGACAGGGAATTTCAGGAATTGTGAAAAACTGAGTTTAAATGTATTTGGCTAAGGTGTATGTAAACTTCTGACTTCAACTGTATATATAGCAAGCATGACAGGCTGTTGAAATGTGTGTACTCGTGACACATCCAAGTTCATTTATAGTATTAAACTATGCTGTAGCTTAACACACCAAAGACAAAAACAACTCTCTTTATAGTCTACTAACAAGATAAGTTAGAATAAACTCAGCATTATTCAAGCCAATTAGTGTTCGAGCGATGCCAACCCTAGAGGGGCCAAGACTGACCCAAGCAGTCTAATTGGGCACCATGCCAAAAATGCATAAAATTACCCATGAGGCTTGGTCAACTCTGTTAAACACACTTCAGTTTTGTGAGGAAAAAGACAGTCTACTCTGTATAATGAACTGAGCTGAATCAATATAAATGTTAAAGGTGAAATTATACAAAGTAATCTACACCTGACTGGTCCTGAGTGACGCAGTTGCTAAGAGAAAGGAGCTAGCAATGACATAAACGTGTGTTCGATTCCTGATGGAGCCACATGTACTGAAATGTATTGTATTCTAAAATTGATTAAATTAAACAAATACTCATCAACTACACACAATATCCCATAATGACAAAGTAAAAAAAGGGTTTTATAAATTACTGAAAATGTGTTAAAAATGTCATAAGTATTCAGACCCTTTGCTATGAGACTCGAAATTGAGCTCAGGTGCATCCTGTTTCCATTGATCATCCTTGAAATGTTTCTACAACTTGATTGGAGTCCACCTGTGAAAAATTGAATTGATTGGACATGATTTGGAAAGGCACACACCTGTCTATATCAGGTCCCACAGTTAACAGTTCATTTCAGAGCAAAAACCCAGTCATAAAGTCTAAGGAATTGTCTGTAGAGCTCTGAGATAGGATTGTGTCGAGGCACAGACCTGGGGAAGGATACCAAAACAGTTCTGCAGCATTGAAGGTCCTCAAAAACACGTTGGCCTCCATCATTCTTAAATACCTGACCAAACTGAGCAATCGGGGGAGAAGGGCCTTGGTCAGGGAGGTGACCAAGAACCCGATGGTCACTCTGACAGAGCTCCAGAGTTCCTCTGTGGAGATGGGAGAACCTTCCAGAAGGACAGCACACAGCCAAGACAACACAGGATTCTAGTCTGAATCCTGAATCCTCTGTATGATCAACAGTGTCGAATGTAGCACTTAAATCTAATAGTACAAGGACAGAGAGCTGTTTGGCATCTGTGTTGGCTCTCAGATCATTTATCAATTTAACTAAGGCTGTTTCTGTGCAATCCTGGGCACGAAAAAACGATTTAGCTGTTTGAACACCAATTTCTCCAGGATTTTGTTTAAGAATGGAAGGTTGGAGATTGGCCGAAAATTGCTAAAACCTGAATAATCTAGATTACTTTTTTTCTGCAGGGGTTTCACTATAGCAGTGCAGTAGGGAAAGTGCCTATGAAAAGGGAGTGATTAACAATAGCTTGCACTGCTTCAGATTTACATTTATCTATGCACTTATAAAATCAGATCCAAAAGATGTATAGTCTTTGCACATTTCAAATCAATATATCAATCATATGGATGAATGGGTAGGTCTATGGCTTGAGGGAATATTGAATGCTATCATGCCTCTATTTAGTGTAGTCGGTTGGGGTTCATGCTTACAACCATAAACTCAAACAGGAAGTACCAGTTATGCCGCAACAACCTACGACGCACCATCAAACAGTCAAAACATCAAACGGACTCCAGAGTGGGGCAGTGGTCTAAGGCACTGCATCTCAGTGCAAGAGGTGCCACTACAGTCCCTGGTTCGAATCCAGGCTGTATCACATCCGGTCGTGATTGGGAGTCCCATAGGGCGGAGCACAATTGGCCCAGCGTTGTCTGGGTTTGGCCGGTGTAGGCAGTCATTGTAATTAAGAATTTGTTCTTGACTGACTTGCCTGGTTAAATAAAAAAACATTGAAATGAATAAACTGCAATACAGGACTAGGATTGAATCCTACTGTGTTGGCTCTGATGTGGCAGGGGTGGCAAACTGTCATGGATAACAAAGGACCCAGCTGTGAGCTGCCCAGTGACACATGCCTACCAGACAAGCTAAATATCTTCTATGCTCGCTTTGAGGCAGTTGTTCCGGACGACTGTGTGATCATGTTCTCCATAGCCGTGGGGCCAGGCGGATTACCAGGACTTGTACTTAGAGTATGCGTTGACCAGTTGGCAAGTGTCTTCACTGACATTCTCAGCCTTTCCCTGACCCAGTCTGTAATTCCTACATGTTTCAAGCAGACCACCATAGTCCCTGTGCCCAAGAACACTAAGGTCCTGTCTAAACAACAGCACTCACATCTGTAGCAGGAGCAGGAGCTACTATTCTGAAACCAATTGAATAACTCTACAAACAAACACTTAATATGTTTTAGAACAAAACATACAGTTACCACCAGTTATCACATCATTCACAAAAATATTTGATTTAGTCTGGATAGCTTTAAGCAGTATGTGGATGCAAGCCTTGTCTTTAAGATCCTGTTTTAGTGAGTATTCGTATTGTGGCAGTGTAATTGCCCTTACCTGCCCTGGGACTACAGGTGCAAATGAGCTTTTTGGCTAACCCTGGCATATTTACATGGATGTTGCATTATTGTAATATTGATGTTGATTGCATTGTCCCCTATAAATAAATAAACAAATAATACAAGTAGCCATGAAATGCTTTGAAAGGCTGGTGATGGCTCACATCAACACCATCATCACAGACACCCTGGACCCACTCCAATTCGCCTACCGCCCCAACAGAGCCACAGATGATGCAATCTCCATCGCACTCCACACTGCCCTTTCACACCTCGACAAAAGGAACACCTATGTGAGAATGCTGTTCATTGACTACAGCTCAGCGTTCAACACCATAGTGCCCTCCAAGCTCATCACTAAGCTAAGGACCCTAGGACTGAACACCTCCCTCTGCAACTGGATCCTGGACTTCCTGACGGGCCGCCCCCAGGTGGTGAGCCTAGGCAACAACACAGCTGCCACACTGACCCTCAACACAGGGGCCCCTCCTGTACTTCCTGTTCACTTACGACTGTGTGGCCTCGCATGACTGCAACTCCATCATTAAGTTTGCTGACTACACTGCGGGGGTTGGCCTGATTACCGATGAGACAGCCAATAGGGAGGAGGTCAGAGACCTGGCAGTGTAGTGCCAGGACAACAACCTCTCCTTCAACGTCAGCAAGACAAAGGAGCTGATCGTCGGCTACAGGTGCGACCCCATCCACATTGACAGGGCTGTAGTGGAGCGGGTCGAGAGCTTCAAGTTCCTCTGTGTCCACGTCACTAAGGAATTATCATGGTCCAACACAGCACCAACACCGTCGTGAAGAAGGCACGACAATGCCTCTTCTCCCTACGGAGGCTGAAAAGATTCTTCGTGGGCGCTCATCTTGACTGGCTGAATCCCTGCTTGGTATGGCAACTGCTTGGAATCCGACCGCAAGGCTCTACAGAGGGTATTGCGCATGGACCTTTATTAGTTATAGGAAGGCCAAAAAAAATGCCAGAGTCCAGCCACTCATGTCAGACTGTTCTCTCTGATACCGCACGGCAAGCGGTACCGAAGCACCAAGTCTGGAAACAACAGGACCCTAAAGAGCTTCTACACCCAAGACATGATACTGATAAATAGTTAGTCCGGGTAGCTATTAGTTAACTATTTAACTATCTGCATTGAACCTTTCTGCTCTAACTCTTTAGCCTCATCATATATACTGCTGCTACGGTTCATTATCTATCTCGATGCCTAGTCACTTTTTCCATACCTATATGAACATACAGTATCTACCTCAATTACCTCCTACCCCTGCACATGGTACTAATACCCCGTGTATATAGCCACGTTAACGTTACTCAGTGTGCATTTATTTCTATTATTTTTCTATTATTTCTATTTTTTTCCCTCTCTGCATTGTTGGGAAGGGACCATAAGTAAGCATTTCCCTGTTGGCCTACCTACACCTGTTGTTCACAAAGCATGTGACAAATAATGTATTTTTTATTTGAGATCGGATGTAATTATTGGGGTTTAAAGGAGATGTGGGCTGAGAGGAGGATTGTTCGTCAGTTATCAGAAATTCACTCGGTCCCAGCATTTTTCAGCCACCTCCAGCAGAGCGCAAGGGGCGTATGTAGCACTCGCTTGATACTGTCCATACAGCCCCTGATACAAGGTCTTAAAGGCTTTATTGTGGTGCAGTACAAAGCTTCTCTGCAGCGGAGGGATGTCACTCTCCTCTCTCTCCCTCTCTCTCTCTCACTCTCCTCCTCTCTCCCTCTCTCTCTCACTCTCCTCCTCTCCCCCTCTCTCTCGCTCACAAATGGTGCCCGAGGGGGATCAGATTCTTCTGAAGAACCAAGAGACTTCAATACATGTTGAAAGTATTATGTCAGCTTCATGACAAGTGTCGGCTCCCAAAATGACTCCCCTTCAATTAAATCGATGGAAGTCCATCGAATCTCCTTATCTGTGCATTAGATCAGGGTCCCGGGGTTGTATGAAGTGTCTCAGAGGCTCAGCCCCCCCTATCCATGTTAAGCTCATTCATTGTGATTTAAAATGAAAATCTGACACAGGTGCCTGTTTAGATCAAAGACATGCATCGAATCCATTGTTCCCTATAGCAATCGAGTTGCTTCTATCTATCACCAAAATGCTGTAAGATGAACATCATAACGCTGGTGACAACCTTTATGATAACTAAGATGATGATCTAAAGATGAACATCATAACGCTGGTGACAAACTTTATGATAACTAAGATGATGATCTAAAGATGAACATCATAACGCTGTTGACAACCTTTATGATAACTAAGATGATGATCTAAAGATGAACATCATAACGCTGGTGACAACCTTTATGATAACTAAGATGATGATCTAAAGATGAACATCATAACGCTGGTGACAACCTTTATGATAACTAAGATGATGATCTAAAGATGAACATCATAACGCTGGTGACAACCTTTATGATAACTAAGATGATGATCTAAAGATGAACATCATAACGCTGGTGACAACCTTTATGATAACTAAGATGATGATCTAAAGATGAACATCATAACGCTGGTGACAATCTTTATGATAACTAAGATGATGATCTAAAGATGAACATCATAACGCTGGTGACAACCTTTACGATAACTAAGATGATGATGATGATCTGAAATGACTACTGTAATGATGGTGACACTGACAACTAATATCGATGATGATGATGATGATGATGGTGGAAGCAAGGTTATTATAGTTGTGTGTATCATCTCAATGGCCAAATTCGAGCAGAGCACTTGTGTCGAATTCTGGGTATGAAAATTGTCAGACTTGATTAATAATAAAAATTGAATTGGATTTACAGTACATAGCGCTTTTCTACCGAGGTACTCAAAGCGCTTTACATAGTAAGAGGGAAACTCACCTCATCCACCACCAATGTGCGGCACCCACCTGGGTGATGTACGGCAACCATTTTTGTGCCAGAATGCTCACCACACATCAACTATCAGGTGAAGAGGTGAGAAGTGATATCTGCCATGTAGGAATGAGGTGGGTGATTAGATGGCCATGATGGAATGGGGCAAGTCTGGGAATTTAGCCATGACACTGGGGTTAACACCCGTTCTCTTACGATAAATGCAATGGGATTTTTAATGGCCACAGAGAGTCAGGACACCTGTTTTTGACATCCCATCCGAAAGATGACACCCTACGTAGGGCAATGTCCCCTTGCACCTACATATCAACTGCATGAACGTTACAAGAATCCTGTATCCAAAGTTCAAGAAGTTTTGACTGCAGTCGACTGCAAGCTTCTGCAGCTGCTCTTCACCAACTTCCTCCTGCAGCCTTCGCCTGCATTATGGGACGCTCTATTGTCAACAAATCATTAGGGTGTTTTTGATAGACCAACGCCAACGTGGCCAAAGACATGACTGAAACAGGAACCAATTTGATTTAGATGTACAACAGTGGATATACAAATGAATGTGATGTTTGAGTCTCTCTCTCACTAAGTGATTGTACAATATACACATATAATATTATATTATGATTTTAGTTTGTGAGTGTGTGATTCTTCCTCTGACTTCATTCCTCGACGTTCAGTTGCTTTAGCATTTACTACTCAAACGCTCCCAATATCTGCAATGTCATTGCGCTTAGTCTACCTTTAGTGAAAATTTGCACTTGGTTCATTGAGCCAGGGTTAGTCAGCAACCTCCGGTAGCTGCTAGATGCAGTTGTAATAGCCTAATAAACTGCATGCTTTCCCAAGTCATAGTGGGAGGACCACACACCATATCATCAAAGTTTACTTCAATATGATTGTTTTTATAGTGATATTTACACATTCATTTAACTAGGCAAGTCAGTTAAGAACAAACTCGTATTTACAATGACAGCCTAGGAACAGTGGGTTAAATGCCTTGTTCAGGGGCAGAACGAAACTTTTTTACCTTGTCAGCTCGGGGATTCGATCCAGCAACCTTTTAGTTACAGGCCCAACACTCTAACCACTCGGCTACCTGCTGCCCACATGAAAGTGTTTCCACAGCCAATTCATGCATGATTAATTTTACAGACACAAAAAGATCCTACCATGTCGAACGAACAAATTATCTATAAAATTGTACAGAAACTTCATGTTTCCATCACAGCTGTCATGATTTTATTTTATACGGTATGAATTTACAGACATAAACTTAGGTTGAAGTCATTAAAACTAATTTTACAACCACTACACAGATTTCATGTTAACAAACTATAGTTTTGGCAAGTCGGTTAGGACATCTACTTTGTGCATGACACAAGTACTTCTTCCAACAATTGTTTACAGACAGATTATTTCACTTATAATTCACTTATAATTCACTATATCTCTATATCACAATTCCAGTGGGTCAGAAGTTTACATACACTAAGGTGACTGTGCCTTTAAACGAAATGATATCATGTCTTTAGAAGCTTCTGATAGGCTAATTGACATCATTTGTGTCAATTGGAGGTGTACCTGTGGATGTATTTCAAGGCCTACCTTCAAACTCAGTGCCTCTTTGCTCGACATCATGGTAAAATCAAAAGCCAAGACCAAAAAAATAATTGTAGACCTCCACAAGTCTGGTTCATCCTTGGAAGCAATTTCCAAACGCCTGAAGGTACCACGTTCATCTGTACAAACAATAGTACGCAAGTATAAACACCATGGGACCCCGCAGCCATCGTACCGCTCAGGAAGGAGACGCGTTCTGTCTCCTAGAGATTAATGTACTTTGGTGCGAAAAGTGCAAATCAATCCCAGAACAACAGCAAAGGACCTTGTGAAGCTGCTGGAGGAAAAAGGTACAAAAGTATCTATATCCACAGTGAAACGAGTCCTATATCGACATGCCCTGAAAGGCCACTCAGCAAGGAAGAAGCCACTGCTCCAAAACCGCTACAAAAAAGCCAGACGACGGTTTGCAACTGCAAACGGGGACAAAGATCGTACTTTTTGGAGAAATGTCCTCTGGTCAGATTAAACAAAAATAGAACTGTTTGTCCATAATGACCATTGTTATATTTGGAGGAAAAAGGGGGAGGCTTGCAAGCCGAAGAACACCATCCCAACCGTGAAGCATGGGGGTGGCATCATCATGTTGTGGGGGTGCTTAGCTACAGGAGGGACTGGTGCACTTCACAAAATAGATGGCATCATGAGGAAGAAAAATTATGTGGATATAATGAAGCAACATCTCAAGACATTAGTCAGGAAGTTAAAGCTTGGTTGCAAATGGGTCTTCCAAATGGACAATGACCCCAAGCATACTTCCAAAGTTATGGCAAAATGGCTTAAGGACAACAAAGTCAAGGTATTGGGAGTGGCCATCGCAAATCCCTGACCTCAATCCTATAGAGACTTTGTGGGCATAACTGAAAAAGCATGTGAGAGCAAGGAGGCCTACAAACCTGACTCAGTTACACCAGTTCAGTCAGGAGGAATGGGCCAAAATTCACCCAACTTATTGTGGTAAGCTTGTGGAAGGCTACTCGAAACGTTTGACCCAAGTTAAACAATTTAAAGGCAATACTACCAAATACTAATTGAGTGTATGTAAACTTCTGACCCACTGGGAATGTGATGAAAGAAATAAAAGCTTAAATAAATCATTATCTCTACTATTATTCTGCCATTTCCTAACTGACCTAAGACAGGGAATTTTTACTAGGATTAAATGTCAAGAATTGTGAAAAACTGAGTTTAAATGTAAGTGTATGTAAACTTCCGACTTCAACTGTACTTGCATTAAAACTGTGGATAGAAAATTGGTTTGTGGTGTTCTTTTCTACAAAGAGGATCTACATCATTATTGCCTGATGATCTTTTGAACTTCCCAAAACCTGTCTGATGAAATTCAGTCACTTCAAATCATACTGTCTTCAGATTGAAATACCTTCAGACTGATTTTTTACATGGTGGGGTTGCAATTTTTATTAAACTGAACATAATTCATGATGGTCTATATTTTGTTTTTGTTCATTCAAAAAAAATAGTTTCAGTATAGTTTTAGTTTTTCAGACAGGTTTGTCGTCAAGGAACCCCTTTGAAAAGATTATTTGAGGAACCCCTGTGTAAAGGTTAAATCCGGAACCTTTTGTGATAGGAGGAGTTTTGAACCATTTTAATAATATATTATAGAGGTGGCAGCCTATCAGATTAGAGATGTGCTTTCAGATATTATTTCAGTTATTTTCGGTCACTTGTTAGCGTAAATGTCATTGCTTTTAAGTTTGTACACTGAATATACAGTATATGCAATTATATAGTATATTCTTATATAATATTAATATTGCTGATTACATACATTAATAAAGTGGTAACCAATCCAACTTTGGGATTTACGTAGGCTTCTGAGGAACTCATACAACTGTCAGTGTTCAACCTTGATGGCAATACAACAGAACAGATGAACAGGAATGACATTTACTCTAACGGGTGGCCCAAAAAATATATACATTAAAGCCACGCCCCTAATAAGCCAAGCATCCACTCCAGGGTTTCTTTAGGAATGTGTTGCTACATTGAACCATTAAAGGTTCCTCCAAGAACCCCTCAACTAAATGGTTCAAATATGAACCATTTCATAGAAATGACTTTGCCACGAGCAGCACCACAGAAATTGAGATGAGCGAGATGCAAGACTTCGCTCTCACACAGCCACACACAGTATCAAGTGTTAGCTTCACACTATTACAGTGTGGTAGCCACAGGACCAAAACAGAGGAGAAGTTTAGCCTCTCGCTTTAATTATTTTATTTCAGTTTACTGTTTTTTCATGATTAGTTTTCGTTTTAGTTTCAGTTTCCTATAATAACCTTGGATGGAAGGGACAGCTATGGTCAGGCCATACATTGCTCTGTCTCTGAGACAGCCGAGTCAGCAAAACTCCTTTGAGCCATGGAGTCTGCAGATGAAGTCTACATTATAAGGAAGGTATGTCAGGGCTGTGTGTATGTGTGGGCGCTTGTTTGCATGCATGTGTGCATGCGTGCACACGCTTGTATGTAACGGTGTCACGATCGGGTGCATAGTGAGACCAAGACGCAGCGCAGTGATTATAGTTTGTCATCTTTTATTTATATTCACAGTGACTTGCGACATGTAACGACAACGACCCACACCAGAGTGAAGGACAGACTCAACATATATGGGATCCCTAATTAGAGACAATGCAGTGCAGCTGCCTCTAATTAGGGATCGAACCCAAAACCCCACACAGAAACAGAAAAGAACGACACTGTCAGAAGCCTATTGCTTCTCTATGGCCAGAGCCTGACAGTACCCCCCCCCCCCCCCACCCAAGGCGCGGACTCCCGGACTCCCCAAAAAAAACACACAAAACAAGGGGGGGTTAATAGGGAGGGAAAAACTAGTCCTTTGGGGGCGGCTCTGGCTCCGGCGAAGTAGACCGTTTACTCCCATGGCCCTTACTTATGGCTGGGCCCGGACTAGGTACCGGTGGGGCAGACGGCTCCGGCCATGGAGTGGGGAAAACAACCGGGCCCGGACTGGGCACTGGTGGGGCACACAGCTCCGGCCATGGAGCTGGGAAAACAACCGGGCCTGGACTGGGCACCGGTTGGGCGGACTGCTCAGGCTCAGAAGCGGTGCAGACGGCTGAACCCGGACTGGGTACCGGTGGAGCGGACTGCTCTGGCACTGGAGCGAAGCAGACGACTGAACCCGGATTGGGCACCGGTGGAGTGGACTGCTCTGGCACTGGAGCGAAGCAGACGGCTGAACCCGGACTGGGTACCGGTGGAGCGGACTGCTCTGGCACTGGAGCGGAGCAGACGGCTGGACCCGGAATGAGTACCGGTGGAGTGTACTGCTCTGGCACTGAGGCGGAGCAGACGGCTGGACCCGGATTGGGTACCGGTGGAGCGGACTGCTCTGGCACTGAGGCGGCGCAGACGGCTGGACCCGGATTGGGTACCGGTGGAGCGGACTGCTCTGGCACTGGAGCGGAGCAGACGGCTGGACCCGGAATGGGTACCGGTGGAGCGGACTGCTCTGGCACTGAGGCGGAGCAGACGGCTGGACCCGGATTGGGTACCGGTGGAGCGGACTGCTCTGGCACTGAGGCGGCGCAGACGGCTGGACCCGGATTGGGTACCGGTGGAGCGGACTGCTCTGGCACTGAGGCGGAGCAGACGGCTGGACCCGGATTGGGTACCGGTGGAGCGGACTGCTCTGGCACTGAGGCGGAGCAGACGGCTGGACCCGGATTGGGTACCTGTGGAGCGGACTGCTCTGGCACTGAGGCGGAGCAGACGGCTGGACCCGGATTGTGGACCTTCGCTGGAGGTTCCGGGCTACGGACCTTCGCTGGAGGTTCCGGGCTACGGGCCGTGGATGACGGCTCAGGGCTGCTGACCTTCGCTGGAGGCTCAGGGCTGCTGACCTTCGCTGGAGGTTGCGGGCTGCTGACCTTCGCTGGAGGTTGCGGGCTGCTGACCTTCGCTGGAGGTTGTGGGCTGCTGACCTTCGCTGGAGGTTGCGGGCTGCTGATCTTCGCTGGAGGTTGAGGGCTGCTGACCTTCGCTGGAGGTTGCGGGCTGCTGACCTTCGCTGGAGGTTGCGGGCTGCTGACCTTCGCTGGAGGTTGCGGGCTGCGGACCTTCGCTGGAGGTTGCGGGCTGCTGACCTTTGCTGGAGGTTGCGGGCTGCTGACCTTCGCTGGAGGTTGCGGGCTGCGGACCTTCGCTGGAGGTTGCGGGCTGCGGACCTTCGCTGGAGGTTGCGGGCTGCGGACCTTCGCTGGAGGTTGCGGGCTGCGGACCTTCGCTGGAGGCTGCGGGCTGCGGACCTTCGCTGGAGGTTGCGGGCTGCGGACCTTCGCTGGAGGTTGGGTGCGGGGAGCCGGCACGGGTCGCACCGGACTGGGGAGGCGCACCGGAGGTCGGATGCGTGGAGCTGGCACGGGACGCACCTGGCTAGACGCACGCACTGGAGGCCGGGTGCGGGGAGTAGGGCAGAGGTCCGGACCCGGACTGGACATCGGTGAAGCGGATTTCTCTGGCCTGGGAATGGAGACGACGACCGGACCCGGACTGGGCACTGGTGGAGCAGATTGTTCTGTCAGGGAGGTGGAGTAGATTACCGGACCCGGACTGGGTACCGGTGGAGCGGACTGCTCCGGCCTGGGAGTGGAGTAGATGACCGGACCTGGACTGGCCCACTCCGCCATCTCCCTCTCGACCTCTTCCTCTATCTCCACCAATTCCCTCAGAACCTCCCCAAAATGCTCCTCCAGCTCCTCCTCCTGCTCCTTGCTCTGAGCCCCCCATTGGTACCTGGGCCTCCCCATGGTCCACATGGGGAGTGGAGTTGGCTCCTCCAGGAGCCCCCACGGGTGAGGGAACCGAAGCATGTCCTCCTCTTCGTCCTCCTCCGACGAGTCCGACTCGAATCCTCCGAGGAGTTCGGTGTTGGTGAACCGATGCGGGGCTATCTCGCTCTCCGTCTCTCCCCATTTGCGCTGCTTGGTCTCGTACGGGTGGGTCGTTCTGTCACGATCGGGTGCATAGCGAGACCAAGACGCAGCACAGTGATTATAGTTCGTCATCTTTTATTTATATTCACCGTGACTTGCGACATGTAACGACAACGACCCACACCAGAGTGAAGGACAGACTCAACATACAGTGGGGAGAACAAGTATTTGATACACTGCTGATTTTGCAGGTTTTCCTACTTACAAAGCATGTAGAGGTCTGTAATTCTTATCATAGGTACACTTCAACTGTGAGAGGCGGAATCTAAAACAAAAATCCAGAAAATCACATTGTATGATTTTTAAATAATTAATTTGCATTTTATTGCATGACATAAGTATTTGATCACCTACCAACCAGTAAGAATTCCGGCTCTCACAGACCTGTTAGTTTTTCTTTAAGAAGCCCTCCTGTTCTCCACTCATTACCTGTATTAACTGCACCTATTTGAACTCGTTACCTGTATAAAAGACACCTGTCCACACACTCAATCAAACAGACTCCAACCTCTCCACAATGGCCAAGACCAGAGAGCTGTGTAAGGACATCAGGGATAAAATTGTAGACCTGCACAAGGCTGGGATGGGCTACAGGACAATAGGCAAGAAGCTTGGTGAGAAGGCAACAACTGTTGGCGCAATTATTAGAAAATGGAAGAAGTTCAAGATGAGGGTCAATCTCCCTCGGTCTAGGGCACCATGCAAGATCTCACCTCATGGAGCATAAATGATCATGAGGAAGGTGAGGGATCAGCCCAGAACTACACGGCAGGACCTGGTCAATGACCTGAAGAGAGCTGGGACCACAGTCTCAAAGAAAACCATTAGTAACACACTATGCCTTCATGGATTAAAATCCTGCAGCGCACGCAAGGTCCCCCTGCTCAAGCCAGCGCATGTCCAGGCCCGTCTGAAGTTTGCCAATGACCCTCTGGATGATCCAGAGGAGGAATGCGAGAAGGTCATGTGGTCTGATGAGACAAAAATAGAGCTTTTTGGTCTAAACTCCACTCGCCGTGTTTGGAGGAAGAAGAAGGATGAGTACAACCCCAAGAACACCATCCCAACCGTGAAGCATGGAGGTGGAAACATAATTCTTTGGGGATGCTTTTCTGCAAAGGGGACAGGACAACTGCACCGTATTGAGGGGAGGATGGATGGGGCCATGTATTGCGAGATCTTGGCCAACAACCTCCTTCCCTCAGTAAGAGCATTGAAGATGAGTCGTGGCTGGGTCTTCCAGCATGACAACGACCCGAAACACACAGCCAGGGCAACTAAGGAGTGGCTCCGTAAGAAGCATCTCAAGGTCCTGGAGTGGCCTAGCCAGTCTCCAGACCTGAACCCAATAGAAAATCTTTGGAGGGAGCTGAAAATCAGTATTGCCCAGCGACAGCCCCGAAACCTGAAGGATCTGTATGGAGGAGTGGGCCAAAATCCCTGCTGCAGTGTGTGCAAACCTAGTCAAGAACTACAGGAAACGTATGATCTCTGTAATTGCAAACAAAGGTTTCTGTACCAAATATTAAGTTCTGCTTTTCTGATGTATCAAATACTTATGTCATGCAATAAAATGCTAATTAAAAATCATACAATGTGATTTTCTGGATGTTTGTTTTAGATTCCGTCTCTCACAGTTGAAGTGTACCTATGATAAAAATTACAGACCTCTACATGCTTTGTAAGTAGGACAACCTGCAAAATCGGCAGTGTATCAAATACTTGTTCTCCCCACTGTATATGGGATCCCTAATTAGAGACAATGCAGTGCAGCTGCCTCTAATTAGGGATCCAACCCAAAACCCCAGACAGAAACAGAAAAGAAAGACACTGTCAGACTCTGACCAAAACTACATAGAGAAGCCTATTGCTTCTCTATGGCCAGAGCCTTACAAACGGGGGCTTGTGTCATTTCCTCCTCTAATAACATAGTGAGAGAACAGCGAATAGCCTGAAACCACAAGTTCTGTTCCAGCCTGATAATAAACCCCATATTTTTTCAATGGTCTACTCAGAAACTGTGAAGTATTTCTCAGCTGTTGTAATGTTCAGTGGCGCACGCAGCGCCAAAAACTGATTTGTTCTTATTGTCACTCAAAGAGGTCGAGCATTTAACAGTTGCTTGTGTTATTATGCTTGTGGATCATAATAAACTTGAATATGAGTTAAAGATGCATCATTTTAATTGAATATTATCAAATATAAGAACAAAAGATATATTAAATGGAATACGTCATCCCATCTGGTTTGGGATTAGAAGGGCTACCAATTGTTTTTTAACAGGACAATGACCTCCAGGCTGTGTAAGGGCTATTTTAGGAGAGTGATGGAGTGCTGCAGCAGATGACCTAGCCTCCACAATGCCCCGACCTCAACCCAATTGAGATGGTTTAGGTTGAGTCTGACCGCAGAGTGAAGGAAAAGCATTCCAGGTGAAGCTGGTTGAGAGAATGCCAAGAGTGTGCAAAGCTGTATCAAGGCAGTGTGGCTACTTTGAATAATCTCAAATACTACATGATTCTATATGTGTTATTTCATAGTTTTGATGTCTCAGTATTATCCAAACCCCCCCCCCCCCCCCCCCCCAAGATTAAAGACCCCCCACCTGTCATTCTCACAGAAACCACTTTATGTCACTAATTTCCCTGGATGTCACTTGTCTTGTTCAACTAAAAATTGAATCTGTTTTATTCGAAGTGTCCCCGTCTTGCGCCAGCAAATAGCTAGCTTTCGTGTGGTGGTGACTGGTAAGATGCTTCAGGAGGGTGTCACCTGTGCTAGCAAGGCAGAGCTCCTGGGTTCGTGCCAGGTATGAGCCGAATATGAAGGAAGTGGAACTCCTAGCAAGCAGCATGACATCCTTTACATGTGCATTGTCATTTTGGTTTCGAAATGTGATTTATTTAATTAAAGTTAGATACCTAGACTTTGAGTCAATTACTCAAAAATGCATAAATAAATGTATTGAATGGATTTTAACACACTAATCTTCATGGGACATTTTGCAACCAAAAAAATTCTGCTCACTTATTTCCCTTAAGGTGGGCGTTTTCCAGCAATTTTCCCTATTGTTCAATGTGGTGTGAACAACCTTAATTTCTCACTTAATTAAAGCCTATACTGTTGTGACAAAGGATATCAATTCGAGCAATCTTTTTTTTTCGCAACGTATCATATAATTTAATGGAGGAATTAATTCCATGTTTAATTTTTTTATTTAACCTTTATTTAACTAGGCAAGTCAGTTAAGAACAAATTCTTATTTACAATGACGGCTTACACCAGCAAAACTCGGACGACGCTGTAACGGCCGGTTGTGAAACAGTCGGGATGAAATTAATTTAATGACAGCATATGATTCAAAACCTCAAAACAACAGAGATAGTTATAGAGAATCTTTAGGAATCTTACCTTTTTGCCGCGTGAATGGAGGTTTTGTGATGACAGACGCATTGCTACAGGTGGTATTGGTAACTTCCTTGCTCATATCTCCAGACGCATTCATGGATGAGTTGCTCTGCAGGCGTGGCAGACAGTCCAGGAATGTTGAAAAATAAGAGTCATTCGAAGTTTGTAAAGTCATGTTCTTCAACCTATTAAAATAAATCAAATGAATAACTTTTCATCCTCATCAGTTGTATCTCTATGAAAAAAAAATTAACTTGCGAAGTGCATCAAGAAAATGCGCATGATAGCAAATCTGGTCCACAGGATTATTTCTAGTTTACACTACGGTCGTTTTGACATGCAAATGTTCTGTAGGCGAGCTCTCATATAAATCAATCCACTGACTGTCCACAGAAAGATGGAGATCCGTGTGTAGAGTCACCGAGCGCGCACTGGCATCACTGTTGCGTGGAGACCGGACAGATTTTCTGACAAGTAGAGAGTATGTGGGTCTCTCTCTCTCTCTCTCTTTCTGTCTCTCTCTCGCTAACCGTGCATGTGTGACACTAAATACGCACGCTTTGGGGAGGGGTGTTTGGGATGAGGGACCATGCAGTTACTTAACTGCAGCACAGTAGCATATAGTGTAGCTTGATACTGCCTCCCAGTGGAAGTTTACAACACTTTAGCCCAGTGGTCACCAACCTTTTCTGAGTCAAGATCACTTTCTGAGTCCAAAATCAAGCATTTGAGTCCAAAACATATGCAACAATAACCTATTAAAAACAGTTATGTAGCAATGAGGTTTGTGCATTAGGCTATAAGGCCCAATACCTTATCATTGCATATTGCCTATGTTTAAATTGCCCTATCATATTATATTTCAAAATTGTAGGTACAGTATATGATCACACTGGTAATAGATCATTTGTTTAATTTCTTGTGAGGTACAGCTGAGTGAGCATAGAATGTTACTGGACTGATGGCCTGCTTCTGATGGTCAGTCTGAGGGGAGGGAGAGAAGGAGGGAAAGAGGGAGGGAGAGAAGGAGGGAAAGAGGGAGGGAGAGAGCTCTCCCTCTCTTCGCTGAGAAAATGGCAAACTCAAGTTGCACTGCATTAATTCTGCCTCATGCATATTGTTACTCCTATAACCAGAGACAGTGAAATATGCCTTGATATAAAAACCAAAAAAAAGTCGTTAATCATAACAACGCAAGCTTATCCAAGCACTTTGCAATACTCATTCATTGCAGCTGCAGTGCTGGTTGTAGCGTGAGTGGAAGTAGGGAGAATACCCATTTTATGTCTTATAAAAGTGTTGAACAAAGTGTTGACAGTGCTGAATAACAACTTAAACATGAACTCATAAAAACAGCAGCTCTTTGCTGTATTTAGAGTCTCTCTCTCTAGTCATGGTTATAAAAGTTTTGAAATCTTACAGTAACGAGGCTTCTTTCTAAGCTGATCGGAGCTATCTGATTGTCCAGCAGTAGGCCTATAGGTGCACTTGATTTGCTCTAGGGCTGCTGAATCAAGTGCACCTACCGCCAAAAGCGCTAAACGTGCCAAGCTTTTCTGCTTTTTACTCTTAATAACTAAATCATTTAAGGTCTTATTTTTTTTATTTTTAATTAAACCTTTTCACCCCGGTTGCTTTATCTGGACATAGCTCTGTGGGATCTCCTCCGGCTGAAAAAAATGGTGGCACATTTTTACTTTTAAACGCTGACAAAACAGAGATGATAGTTCTAGGACTTAAGAAACAAAGGTATCTGCTGTTTGATCTGACTATTAATCTTGATGGTTGTGCAGTCGTCTAAACTAACACATGGAAGGACCTCGGCGTTACTCTGGACCCTGATCTCTCTTTCGACGAACATACAGTATCAAGAATATTTGTAGGGCAGCTTTTTTCCATCTTCGTAACAATGCAAAAATCATAAACGTTTTGTCCAAAGATGATGCAGAAAAGGTAATCCATGCTTTTTTAATTTCTAGATTAGTCTACTGCAATGCTCTACTCTCCGGCTACCTGGATAAAGCACTAAATACACTTCAGTTAGTGCTATACACGGCTGATAGAATCTTGACTAGAACCCAAAAGGTTATCATATTACTCCCGTGCTAGCCTCTCTACACTGGCTTCCTGTCAAGGCTAGGGCTAATTTGAATGTTTTATTGCTAACCTACAAAGCATTACATGGACTTGCTCCGACCTAGCTCTCTGATTTGGTCCTGCCGTACATACTGTACCTATACGTATGCTCCGGTCACAAGACGCAGGCCTCCTCATTATCCCTAGAATCTCTAAACAATCAGCTGGAGGCAGGGCTTTCTCCTATAAAGCTCTATGTTTATGTACTGGTCTGCCTATCCATGTGAGAGACAGAGACTCAATCTCGACTTTTAAGTCTTTACTGAAGACTCATCTCTTCAGTAGGTCCTATGATTGAGTGCAGTCTGGCCCAGGGGTGTGAAGGTGAACGGCAAGGCACTCGAGTGACGAACCACCCTTGCTGTCTCTGCCTGGACGACTCCCTCTCTCCACTGGGATTCTCTTCCTCTGACCCTATTACGGGGGCTGAGTCACTGGCTTACTAGTGCTCTCCCAATGCCGTCCCTAGTGGGTTGAGTCACTGACGTGATCTTCCTGTCCTCAGGCTCGTGTAGTGGAGGAGATCTTTGTGGGCTATTCTCAGCCTTGTCTCAGGGTAGTAAGTTGGTGGTCTGTTGATATCCCTCTAGTGGTGTGGGGGCTGTGCTTTGGAAAAGTGGGTGGGGTTATATCCTGTCTGGTTGGCCACAGTGTCCCCGACTCCCCCTGTCTCAGCCGCCAGTATCTATGCTGCAATAGTCTATGTGCTAGTGGGGATAGGGCCAGTCTGTCCACTTTTAACTGTTCTGCCTGCGGCTATGGAACCCTGACCTGTTCACCAGACATACTACCTTGTCCCGGTCCTGCGCTCTCTCTCTCTCTCTCTCTCTCTCACTCTCTCTCTCTCTCTCTCTCTCTCTCTCTCTCTCTCTCTCTCTCTCTCTCTCTCTCTCTCTCTCTCTCTTTCTCTCTCTCTCTCTCTCTCTCTCTCTACCGCACCTGCTGTCTCAACCTCTGAATGCTCAGCTATGAAAAGCCAACTGACATTTACTCCTGAGGTGCTGACCTATTGCAACCTCTACAACCACTGTGATTATTGTTTGACCCTGCTTGTCATCTATGAACGTTTGAACATCTTGAAGAATGATCTGACCTTAATGGCTATGTACTAATAATCTCCACCCGGCACAGCCAGAAGAGGACTGGCCACCCCTCAGAGCCTGGTTCCTCACTAGGTTTCTTCCTAGGCTTTTTGCATTTCTAGGGAGTTTTTCCTAGCCACCGTGCTTCTACATCTGCATTGTTTGCTGTTTGGGGTTTTAGGCTGGGTTTCTGTATAAGCACTTTGTGACATCTGCTGATGTAAAAAGTGCTTTATGAATACATTTGATTGATTGATGGATATTTAGTGCACTACTTGTGAGCAGGGCCTATAGTGCTCTGGTCAAAAGTAGTGCACTAGACTAAGGTATATTGTGCCATTTGGAATGTACCTGTCCTGTGTACTACTTTGTGTTGAGTCAGTAACCAGTCAAAGAGGGCTCTAAGCATCCTGGGTAATGACGGGGAGTGACAGTGATCAAAGGGGAAAGCCATTTAATTGGACCATTTTTAAGACCAATCTGAGTGGGAGTCTGACGGAGAAGCCTTGTAAATCACAGCATTGTGTGCGCAGACATGCATCTGTGTGCGTGTGTGTGCGCCTGTCTGTGTGTGATGCCTGAGCACAGGAGAGTGCACCCTTGTGCTGAGAATTTACCTACATCATTAGGTCTTTCATCCATCCATCCGTCATTTGGATGAAGGGATATGTCGTATTTCTTTGATCCTTTCTATCTGAGTACGTGTTCTCTGCTGGAGGCAAAAGCAGCCTGATGTCTGAGCAAAAGGTAATGAATCCCTCTGACGTAATTGAATTATCATAATGTTATGAAGAAATAGCTACCTATTAATAGTTGATATATGAGTACAGAATTAAAGGGGCAATCTGAGATTCACACAACAACAAAGCGGTCACCCTGGACAAATGCCCAAACGGATGTACTAATCCCAGATTTCACCTTTAATAGATGTTTTATTTTTATTGAACCTTTATTTAACCAGGCACGTCAGTTATGAACACATTCTTATTAACAATGACGGCCTAGATAGAGGCTCAGAGTTTGTGTTTTAGAGATAGAGGCTCAGAGTTTGTGTTTTAGAGATAGAGGCTCAGAGTTTGTGTATAACAGATAGAGGCTCAGAGTTTGTGAATTACAGATAGAGGCTCAGAGTTTGTGTATTACAGATAGAGGCTCAGAGTTTGTGTTTTAGGCTATTTGCTTTTTCTCTTTCTACCCTAGTAGGATTCTCCCCTAGTAGGATTCTTCCCTAGTAGGTTCTTTCTTCCTGTCAGGCTCTGGCCATAGAGAAACCTATTTGCTTCTCTATGTAGCCATGGTCAGAGTCTGACAGTTCTTTTCTTTCTGTTTCTGGTGGTGGTTTGTGTGGGATCCCTAATTAGAGGCAGCTGTAGTGCATCATCTCTAATTAGGGATCCTACATAGGTTTGTATGTTCCACACCGGGGATGTGGGTCGTTATCATATATTTCGCATGTCACGGTGAAAAGTAAGTGTGCTTACTGTCAATCGTGTTTGATAATTTGTTAGTTCGTCATTTGTGTTTTATTATACATAGTATATGAATATTACATAGTATAATAAATATGTCGAACAACTATCCCTGTGCTGCGTTTTGGTCTCTCGCTGCACCCTCTCGTGACTTCTTTCTTCCCTAGTAGGTTTTTTCTTCCATAGTAGGTTATTTCTTCCCGAGTAGGTTATTTCTTCCCTAGTAGGTTATTTCTTCCTAGTAGGTTATTTCTTCCCTAGTAGGTTATTTCTTCCCTAGTAGGTTCTTCCTTCCCTAGTAGGTTCTTTCTTCCCTAGTAGGTTTCTTCCCTAGTAGGTTCTTTCTTCCCTAGTAGGTTTCTTCCATAGTAGGTTTCTTCCATAGTAGGTTCCTTCCCTAGTAGGTTCTTTCTTCCCTAGTAGGTTTCTTCCCTAGTAGGTTCTTTCTTCCCTAGTAGGTTTCTTCCATAGTAGGTTTCTTCCATAGTAGGTTATTTCTTCCCTAGTAGGTTTCTTCCCTAGTAGGTTTCTTCCCTAGTAGGTTTTTTCTTCTCAAGTAGTTTCTTTCTTTCCTAGTAGGTTCTTTCTTCCCTAGTAGGTTCTTTCTTCCCTAGTAGGTTTCTTCCCTAGTAGGTTTCTTTCCTAGTAGGTTCTTTCTTCCCTAGTAGGTTCTTTCTTCCCTAGTAGGTTTCTTCCCTAGTAGGTTCTTTCTACCCTAGTAGGTTCAATGCAAGCTTGCATTGAGCTTGCATTGTTGTCACTAATTGGCCAAAGGGGAGGCGCTGCATCATACGTAGGGGATGACATCTTTACTGTTGCCTTGTCATTATTTAAAGAGATATTTGCTTCTCTATGTAGCCATGGTCAGAGTCTCACAGTTCTTTTCTTTCTGTTTCTGGTGGTGGTTTGTGTGGGATCCCTAATTAGAGGCAGCTGTAGTGCATCGTCTCTAATTAGGGATCCTACATAGGTTTGTATGTTCCAAACCGGGGATGGGGGTCGTTATCGTATATTTCGCATGTCACGGTGAAAAGTAAGTGTGCTTGATTTACGTCTGTCAATCGTGTTTGTTCATTTGTTAGTTCGTCATTTGTGTTTAATTATACATAGTATATGAATATTACATAGTATAATAAATATGTCGAACAACTATCCCTGTGCTGCGTTTTGGTCTCTCGCTGCACCCTCTCGTGACTTCTTTCTTCCCTAGTAGGTTCTTTCTTCCATAGTAGGTTATTTCTTCCCTAGTAGGTTATTTCTTCCCTAGTAGGTTATTTCTTCCCGAGTAGGTTATTTCTTCCCGAGTAGGTTATTTCTTCCCTAGTAGGTTCTTTCTTCCCTAGTAGGTTTCTTCCCTAGTAGGTTCTTTCTTCCCTAATAGGTTCTTTCTTCCCTAATAGGTTTCTTCCATAGTAGGTTCTTTCTTCCCTAGTAGGTTCTTTCTTCCCTAGTAGGTTCTTTCTTCCCTAGTAGGTTTCTTCCCTAGTAGGTTCTTTCTTCCCTAGTAGGTTCTTTCTTCCCTAGTAGGTTTCTTCCCTAGTAGGTTCTTTCTTCCCTAGTAGGTTTCTTCCATAGTAGGTTTCTTCCCTAGTAGGTTTCTTCCCTAGTAGGTTCTTTCTTCCCTAGTAGGTTCTTTCTTCCCTAGTAGGTTCTTTCTTCCCTAGTAGGTTTCTTCCCTAGTAGGTTCTTTCTTCCCTAGTAGGTTTCTTCCATAGTAGGTTTCTTCCCTAGTAGGTTCTTTCTTCCCTAGTAGGTTTCTTCCCTAGTAGGTTCTTTCTTCCATAGTAGGTTCTTTCTTCCCTAGTAGGTTCTTTCTTCCCTAGTAGGTTTCTTCCATAGTAGGTTTCTTCCCTAGTAGGTTTCTTCCCTAGTAGGTTCTTTCTTCCCTAGTAGGTTCTTTCTTCCCTAGTAGGTTCTTTCTTCCCTAGTAGGTTTCTTCCCTAGTAGGTTCTTTCTTCCCTAGTAGGTTTCTTCCATAGTAGGTTTCTTCCCTAGTAGGTTCTTTCTTCCCTAGTAGGTTTCTTCCCTAGTAGGTTCTTTCTTCCATAGTAGGTTCTTTCTTCCCTAGTAGGTTCTTTCTTCCCTAGTAGGTTCTTTCTTCCCTAGTAGGTTCTTTCTTCCCTAGTAGGTTCTTTCTTCCCTAGTAGGTTTCTTCCATAGTAGGTTCTTTCTTCCCTAGTAGGTTTCTTCCCTAGTAGGTTATTTCTTCCCTAGTAGGTTCTTTCTTCCCTAGTAGGTTCTTTCTTCCCTAGTAGGTTCTTTCTTCCATAGTAGGTTTCTTCCATAGTAGGTTCTTTCTTCCCTAGTAGGTTTCTTCCCTAGTAGGTTCTTTCTTCCCTAGTAGGTTCTTTCTTCCCTAGTAGGTTCTTTCTTCCCTAGTAGGTTCTTTCTTCCCTAGTAGGTTTCTTCCCTAGTAGGTTCTTTCTTCCCTAGTAGGTTTCTTCCATAGTAGGTTTCTTCCTTCCCTAGTAGGTTCTTTCTTCCCTAGTAGGTTCTTTCTTCCCTAGTAGGTTTCTTCCATAGTAGGTTTCTTCCCTAGTAGGTTCTTTCTTCCCTAGTAGGTTTCTTCCCTAGTAGGTTCTTTCTTCCCTAGTAGGTTTCTTCCATAGTAGGTTTCTTCCTTCCCTAGTAGGTTCTTTCTTCCCTAGTAGGTTCTTTCTTCCCTAGTAGGTTTCTTCCATAGTAGGTTTCTTCCCTAGTAGGTTCTTTCTTCCCTAGTAGGTTTCTTCCCTAGTAGGTTCTTTCTTCCCTAGTAGGTTTCTTCCATAGTAGGTTTCTTCCCTAGTAGGTTCTTTCTTCCCTAATAGGTTCTTTCTTCCCTAATAGGTTTCTTCCATAGTAGGTTCTTTCTTCCCTAGTAGGTTCTTTCTTCCCTAGTAGGTTATTTCTTCCCTAGTAGGTTCTTTCTTCCCTAGTAGGTGTCTTCCCTAGTAGGTTCTTTCTTCCCTAGTAGGTTTCTTCCATAGTAGGTTTCTTCCCTAGTAGGTTCTTTCTTCCCTAGTAGGTTCTTTCTTCCCTAGTAGGTTCTTTCTTCCCTAGTAGGTTCTTTCTTCCCTAGTAGGTTTCTTCCATAGTAGGTTTCTTCCCTAGTAGGTTCTTTCTTCCCTAGTAGGTTCTTTCTTCCCTAGTAGGTTCTTTCTTCCCTAGTAGGTTCTTTCTTCCCTAGTAGGTTCTTTCTTCCCTAGTAGGTTATTTCTTCCCTAGTAGGTTTCTTCCCTAGTAGGTTCTTTCTTCCCTAGTAGGTTCTTTCTTCCATAGTAGGTTCTTTCTTCCCTAGTAGGTTCTTTCTTCCCTAGTAGGTTCTTTCTTCCCTAGTAGGTTCTTTCTTCCCTAGTAGGTTCTTTCTTCCCTAGTAGGTTCTTTCTTCCCTAGTAGGTTATTTCTTCCCTAGTAGGTTCTTTCTTCCCTAGTAGGTTCTTTCTTCCCTAGTAGGTTTCTTCCCTAGTAGGTTCTTTCTTCCCTAGTAGGTTTCTTCCATAGTAGGTTTCTTCCATAGTAGGTTCTTTCTTCCCTAGTAGGTTTCTTCCCTAGTAGGTTCTTTCTTCCCTAGTAGGTTCTTTCTTCCCTAGTAGGTTCTTTCTTCCCTAGTAGGTTTCTTCCCTAGTAGGTTCTTTCTTCCTTAGTAGGTTTCTTCCATAGTAGGTTCTTTCTTCCCTAGTAGGTTTCTTCCCTAGTAGGTTCTTTCTTCCCTAGTAGGTTCTTTCTTCCCTAGTAGGTTCTTTCTTCCCTAGTAGGTTCGTTCTTTCTTCCCTAGTAGGTTTCTTCCATAGTAGGTTTCTTCCATAGTAGGTTCTTTCTTCCCTAGTAGGTTCTTTCTTCCCTAGTAGGTTCTTTCTTCCCTAGTAGGTTCTTTCTTCCCTAGTAGGTTTCTTCCATAGTAGGTTTCTTCCCTAGTAGGTTCTTTCTTCCCTAGTAGGTTCTTTCTTCCCTAGTAGGTTCTTTCTTCCCTAGTAGGTTTCTTCCCTAGTAGGTTCTTTCTTCCCTAGTAGGTTCTTTCTTCCCTAGTAGGTTTCTTCCCTAGTAGGTTCTTTCTTCCCTAGTAGGTTCTTTCTTCCCTAGTAGGTTTCTTCCCTAGTAGGTTCTTTCTTCCCTAGTAGGTTCTTTCTTCCCTAGTAGGTTCTTTCTTCCCTAGTAGGTTCTTTCTTCCCTAGTAGGTTATTTCTTCCCTAGTAGGTTTCTTCCCTAGTAGGTTCTTTCTTCCCTAGTAGGTTTCTTCCATAGTAGGTTTCTTCCATAGTAGGTTATTTCTCCCCTAGTAGGTTTCTTCCCTAGTAGGTTCTTTCTTCCCTAGTAGGTTCTTTCTTCCCTAGTAGGTTCTTTCTTCCCTAGTAGGTTCTTTCTTCCCTAGTAGGTTCTTTCTTCCCTAGTAGGTTTCTTCCATAGTAGGTTTCTTCCATAGTAGGTTTCTTCCCTAGTAGGTTATTTCTTCCCTAGTAGGTTCTTTCTTCCCTAGTAGGTTCTTTCTTCCTGTCAGGCTCTGGCCATAGAGAAACCTATTTGCTTCTCTATGTAGCCATGGTCAGAGTCTGACAGTTCTTTTCTTTCTGTTTCTGGTGGTGGTTTGTGTGGGATCCCTAATTAGAGGCAGCTGTAGTGCATCATCTCTAATTAGGGATCCTACATAGGTTTGTATGTTCCACACCGGGGATGTGGGTCGTTATCATATATTTCGCATGTCACGGTGAAAAGTAAGTGTGCTTACTGTCAATCGTGTTTGATAATATGTTAGTTCGTCATTTGTGTTTTATTATACATAGTATATGAATATTACATAGTATAATAAATATGTCGAACAACTATCCCTGTGCTGCGTTTTGGTCTCTCGCTGCACCCTCTCGTGACTTCTTTCTTCCCTAGTAGGTTTTTTCTTCCATAGTAGGTTATTTCTTCCCGAGTAGGTTATTTCTTCCCTAGTAGGTTATTTCTTCCTAGTAGGTTATTTCTTCCCTAGTAGGTTATTTCTTCCCTAGTAGGTTCTTCCTTCCCTAGTAGGTTCTTTCTTCCCTAGTAGGTTTCTTCCCTAGTAGGTTCTTTCTTCCCTAGTAGGTTTCTTCCATAGTAGGTTTCTTCCATAGTAGGTTCCTTCCCTAGTAGGTTCTTTCTTCCCTAGTAGGTTTCTTCCCTAGTAGGTTCTTTCTTCCCTAGTAGGTTTCTTCCATAGTAGGTTTCTTCCATAGTAGGTTATTTCTTCCCTAGTAGGTTTCTTCCCTAGTAGGTTTCTTCCCTAGTAGGTTTTTTCTTCTCAAGTAGTTTCTTTCTTTCCTAGTAGGTTCTTTCTTCCCTAGTAGGTTCTTTCTTCCCTAGTAGGTTTCTTCCCTAGTAGGTTTCTTTCCTAGTAGGTTCTTTCTTCCCTAGTAGGTTCTTTCTTCCCTAGTAGGTTTCTTCCCTAGTAGGTTCTTTCTACCCTAGTAGGTTCAATGCAAGCTTGCATTGAGCTTGCATTGTTGTCACTAATTGGCCAAAGGGGAGGCGCTGCATCATACGTAGGGGATGACATCTTTACTGTTGCCTTGTCATTATTTAAAGAGATATTTGCTTCTCTATGTAGCCATGGTCAGAGTCTCACAGTTCTTTTCTTTCTGTTTCTGGTGGTGGTTTGTGTGGGATCCCTAATTAGAGGCAGCTGTAGTGCATCGTCTCTAATTAGGGATCCTACATAGGTTTGTATGTTCCAAACCGGGGATGGGGGTCGTTATCGTATATTTCGCATGTCACGGTGAAAAGTAAGTGTGCTTGATTTACGTCTGTCAATCGTGTTTGTTCATTTGTTAGTTCGTCATTTGTGTTTAATTATACATAGTATATGAATATTACATAGTATAATAAATATGTCGAACAACTATCCCTGTGCTGCGTTTTGGTCTCTCGCTGCACCCTCTCGTGACTTCTTTCTTCCCTAGTAGGTTCTTTCTTCCATAGTAGGTTATTTCTTCCCTAGTAGGTTATTTCTTCCCTAGTAGGTTATTTCTTCCCGAGTAGGTTATTTCTTCCCTAGTAGGTTCTTTCTTCCCTAGTAGGTTTCTTCCCTAGTAGGTTCTTTCTTCCCTAATAGGTTCTTTCTTCCCTAATAGGTTTCTTCCATAGTAGGTTCTTTCTTCCCTAATAGGTTCTTTCTTCCCTAGTAGGTTCTTTCTTCCCTAGTAGGTTTCTTCCCTAGTAGGTTCTTTCTTCCCTAGTAGGTTCTTTCTTCCCTAGTAGGTTTCTTCCCTAGTAGGTTCTTTCTTCCCTAGTAGGTTTCTTCCATAGTAGGTTTCTTCCCTAGTAGGTTTCTTCCCTAGTAGGTTCTTTCTTCCCTAGTAGGTTCTTTCTTCCCTAGTAGGTTCTTTCTTCCCTAGTAGGTTTCTTCCCTAGTAGGTTCTTTCTTCCCTAGTAGGTTTCTTCCATAGTAGGTTTCTTCCCTAGTAGGTTCTTTCTTCCCTAGTAGGTTTCTTCCCTAGTAGGTTCTTTCTTCCATAGTAGGTTCTTTCTTCCCTAGTAGGTTCTTTCTTCCCTAGTAGGTTTCTTCCATAGTAGGTTTCTTCCCTAGTAGGTTTCTTCCCTAGTAGGTTCTTTCTTCCCTAGTAGGTTCTTTCTTCCCTAGTAGGTTCTTTCTTCCCTAGTAGGTTTCTTCCCTAGTAGGTTCTTTCTTCCCTAGTAGGTTTCTTCCATAGTAGGTTTCTTCCCTAGTAGGTTCTTTCTTCCCTAGTAGGTTTCTTCCCTAGTAGGTTCTTTCTTCCATAGTAGGTTCTTTCTTCCCTAGTAGGTTCTTTCTTCCCTAGTAGGTTCTTTCTTCCCTAGTAGGTTCTTTCTTCCCTAGTAGGTTCTTTCTTCCCTAGTAGGTTTCTTCCATAGTAGGTTCTTTCTTCCCTAGTAGGTTTCTTCCCTAGTAGGTTATTTCTTCCCTAGTAGGTTCTTTCGTCCCTAGTAGGTTCTTTCTTCCCTAGTAGGTTCTTTCTTCCCTAGTAGGTTCTTTCTTCCATAGTAGGTTTCTTCCATAGTAGGTTCTTTCTTCCCTAGTAGGTTTCTTCCCTAGTAGGTTCTTTCTTCCCTAGTAGGTTCTTTCTTCCCTAGTAGGTTCTTTCTTCCCTAGTAGGTTCTTTCTTCCCTAGTAGGTTTCTTCCCTAGTAGGTTCTTTCTTCCCTAGTAGGTTTCTTCCATAGTAGGTTTCTTCCTTCCCTAGTAGGTTCTTTCTTCCCTAGTAGGTTCTTTCTTCCCTAGTAGGTTTCTTCCATAGTAGGTTTCTTCCCTAGTAGGTTCTTTCTTCCCTAGTAGGTTTCTTCCCTAGTAGGTTCTTTCTTCCCTAGTAGGTTTCTTCCATAGTAGGTTTCTTCCTTCCCTAGTAGGTTCTTTCTTCCCTAGTAGGTTCTTTCTTCCCTAGTAGGTTTCTTCCATAGTAGGTTTCTTCCCTAGTAGGTTCTTTCTTCCCTAGTAGGTTTCTTCCCTAGTAGGTTCTTTCTTCCCTAGTAGGTTTCTTCCATAGTAGGTTTCTTCCCTAGTAGGTTCTTTCTTCCCTAATAGGTTCTTTCTTCCCTAATAGGTTTCTTCCATAGTAGGTTCTTTCTTCCCTAGTAGGTTCTTTCTTCCCTAGTAGGTTATTTCTTCCCTAGTAGGTTCTTTCTTCCCTAGTAGGTGTCTTCCCTAGTAGGTTCTTTCTTCCCTAGTAGGTTTCTTCCATAGTAGGTTTCTTCCCTAGTAGGTTCTTTCTTCCCTAGTAGGTTCTTTCTTCCCTAGTAGGTTCTTTCTTCCCTAGTAGGTTCTTTCTTCCCTAGTAGGTTTCTTCCATAGTAGGTTTCTTCCCTAGTAGGTTCTTTCTTCCCTAGTAGGTTCTTTCTTCCCTAGTAGGTTCTTTCTTCCCTAGTAGGTTCTTTCTTCCCTAGTAGGTTATTTCTTCCCTAGTAGGTTTCTTCCCTAGTAGGTTCTTTCTTCCCTAGTAGGTTCTTTCTTCCATAGTAGGTTCTTTCTTCCCTAGTAGGTTCTTTCTTCCCTAGTAGGTTCTTTCTTCCCTAGTAGGTTCTTTCTTCCCTAGTAGGTTCTTTCTTCCCTAGTAGGTTCTTTCTTCCCTAGTAGGTTATTTCTTCCCTAGTAGGTTCTTTCTTCCCTAGTAGGTTCTTTCTTCCCTAGTAGGTTTCTTCCCTAGTAGGTTCTTTCTTCCCTAGTAGGTTTCTTCCATAGTAGGTTTCTTCCATAGTAGGTTCTTTCTTCCCTAGTAGGTTTCTTCCCTAGTAGGTTCTTTCTTCCCTAGTAGGTTCTTTCTTCCCTAGTAGGTTCTTTCTTCCCTAGTAGGTTCTTTCTTCCCTAGTAGGTTTCTTCCCTAGTAGGTTCTTTCTTCCCTAGTAGGTTTCTTCCATAGTAGGTTCTTTCTTCCCTAGTAGGTTTCTTCCCTAGTAGGTTCTTTCTTCCCTAGTAGGTTCTTTCTTCCCTAGTAGGTTCTTTCTTCCCTAGTAGGTTCGTTCTTTCTTCCCTAGTAGGTTTCTTCCATAGTAGGTTTCTTCCATAGTAGGTTCTTTCTTCCCTAGTAGGTTCTTTCTTCCCTAGTAGGTTCTTTCTTCCCTAGTAGGTTCTTTCTTCCCTAGTAGGTTTCTTCCATAGTAGGTTTCTTCCCTAGTAGGTTTCTTCCCTAGTAGGTTCTTTCTTCCCTAGTAGGTTCTTTCTTCCCTAGTAGGTTCTTTCTTCCCTAGTAGGTTTCTTCCCTAGTAGGTTCTTTCTTCCCTAGTAGGTTCTTTCTTCCCTAGTAGGTTTCTTCCCTAGTAGGTTCTTTCTTCCCTAGTAGGTTCTTTCTTCCCTAGTAGGTTTCTTCCCTAGTAGGTTCTTTCTTCCCTAGTAGGTTCTTTCTTCCCTAGTAGGTTCTTTCTTCCCTAGTAGGTTCTTTCTTCCCTAGTAGGTTATTTCTTCCCTAGTAGGTTTCTTCCCTAGTAGGTTCTTTCTTCCCTAGTAGGTTTCTTCCATAGTAGGTTTCTTCCATAGTAGGTTATTTCTCCCCTAGTAGGTTTCTTCCCTAGTAGGTTCTTTCTTCCCTAGTAGGTTCTTTCTTCCCTAGTAGGTTCTTTCTTCCCTAGTAGGTTCTTTCTTCCCTAGTAGGTTCTTTCTTCCCTAGTAGGTTTCTTCCATAGTAGGTTTCTTCCATAGTAGGTTTCTTCCCTAGTAGGTTATTTCTTCCCTAGTAGGTTCTTTCTTCCCTAGTAGGTTCTTTCTTCCCTAGTAGGTTCGTTCTACCCTAGTAGGTTCAATGCAAGCTTGCATTGAGCTTGCATTGTTGTCACTAATTGGCCAAAGGGGAGGCGCTGCATCATACGTAGGGGATGACATCTTTACTGTTGCCTTGTCATTATTTAAAGAGATTGGACGGGATCTCAGCGTTACTCTGGACCCTGATCTATCTTTTAACGAACATATCAAGAATATTTCAAGGACAGCTTTTTTCCATCTTCGTAACATTGCAAAAATCTGACATTTTTTGTCCAAAGATGATGCGGAAAGCTAATCCATGCTTTTGTCACTTCTAGATTAGATTACTGCAATGCTCTACTCTCCGGCTACCCAGATAAAGCACTAAATAAACTTCAATTAGTGCTAAACACGGCTGCTAGAATATTGACTAGAACTAGAAAATGTGATCATATTACTCCCGTGCTAGCCTCTCTACACTGGCTTCTTGTTAAGGCTAGGGCTGATTTCAAGGTTTTACTGCTAACCTACAAAGCATTACATGGGTCCTGCCGTACATACCTACACGTACGCTCCGGTCACAAGACGCAGGCCATCCCTAGGAGGGGTGCTTCACTTCCTGTCTGGTTTGTCACCCCCTCGGGCTTGTGCAGTGGAGGGGATCTTTCGTGGGCTATATTCAGCCTTGTCTCAGGGTAGTAAGTTGGTGGTTGTTGATATCCCTCTATAGGTGTGGGGGCTGTGCTTTGGCAGAGTGGGTGAGGTTATATCCTGCCTGGTTGGCCCTGTCCTGGGGTATTGTCTGGGGTATTGTCGGAGGGGGCCACAGTGTCTCCTGTCCACCCTGTCTCAGCCTCCAGTATCTATGCTGCAATAGTCAATGTGCCGGGGGGCTAGGGTCAGTTTGTTAAATCTGATGTTATTATCCGGTGTCTTGTGTGCATTTAAGTATGCTCCCTCTAATTATCTCTCTCTCCCACTCTACCTCCTCTCCTGGAGGACCTGAGCCTACCCGGAGGACCATGCTTCAGGACCACCTGCCCTGATGACTCCTAGCTGTCCCCAGTCCACCTGGTCGTGCTGCTGCACCGGTTTTAACTCTTCTGCCTGCGGTTATGGAACCCTGACCTGTTCATTGGACGTGCCACCTTGTCCCTGACCTGCTGTTTTCATCTCGCTCTCTCTCTACCGCACCTGCGCTCTATCGCACTTTACCTGCGCTTTCTACCGCATCTAAATGCCTGGCTATGAAAAGCCAAGTGACATTCACTCCTGATGTATTTACCTGTTGCAACCTCTACAACTACTATTATTATTATTTGACCCTGCTGGTCTTCTATGAACATTTGAACATCTTGGAGAAAGAACTGGCCTTAATGGCCATGAATTGTTATAATCTCCACCCGGCACAGCCAGAAGAGGACTGGCCACCCCTCAGAGCCTGGTTCCTCTCTAGGTTTCTTCCTAGGTTTTTCCCTATCTAGGGAGTTTTTCCTAGCCATCGTGCTTCTACATGTGCATTGCTTGCTGTTTGGGGTTTTAGGCTGGGTTTCTGTATAGCACTTTGTGACATCGGCTGATGTAAAAAGGTCTTTATAAATAAATGTGATTGATCTTAAGCACTTACAAATTCGTAACATACAGTGGGGAGAACAAGTATTTGATACACTGACGATTTTGCAGGTCTTCCTACTTACAAAGCTTGTAGAAGTCTGTAATTTTTATCATAGGTACTCTTCAACTGTGAGAGACGGAATCTAAAACATAAATCCAGAAAATCACATTGTATGATTTTTAAGTAATTCATTTGCATTTTATTGCATGACATAAGTATTTGATACATCAGAAAAGCAGAACTTAATATTTGGTACAGAAACCTTTGTTTGCAATTACAGAGATCATACGTTTCCTGTAGTTCTTGACCAGGTTTGCACACACTGCAGCAGGGATTTTGGCCTACTCCTCCATCCAGATCCTTCAGGTTTTGGGGCTGTCGCTGGGCAATACGGACTTTCAGCTCCCTCCAAAGATTTTCTATTGGGTTCAGGTCTGGAGACTGGCTAGGCCACTCCAGGACCTTGAGATGCTTCTTACGGAGCCACTCCTTAGTTGCCCTGGCTGTGTGTTTCGGGTCGTTGTCATGCTGGAAGACCCAGCCACGACCCATCTTCAATGCTCTTACTGAGGGAAGGAGGTTGTTGGCCAAGATCTCGCGATACATGGCCCCATCCATCCTCCCCTCAATACGGTGCAGTCGTCCTGTCCCCTTTGTAGAAAAGCATCCCCAAAGAATGATGTTTCCACCTCCATGCTTCACGGTTGGGATGGTGTTCTTGGGGTTGTACTCATCCTTCTTCTTCCTCCAAACACGGCGAGTGGAGTTTAGACCAAAAAGCTCTATTTTTGTCTCATCAGACCACATGACCTTCTCCCATTCCTCCTCTGGATCATCCAGATGGTCATTGGCAAACTTCAGACGGGCCTGGACATGCGCTGGCTTGAGCAGGGGGACCTTGCGTGCGCTGCAGGATTTTAATCCATGACGGCGTAGTGTGTTACTAATGGTTTTCTTTGAGACTGTGGTCCCAGCTCTCTTCAGGTCATTGACCAGGTCCTGCCGTGTAGTTCTGGGCTGATCCCTCACCTTCCTCTTGATCATTGATGCCCCACGAGGTGAGATCTTGCATGGTGCCCCAGACCGAGGGAGATTGACCGTCATCTTGAACTTCTTCCATTTTCTAATAATTGCGCCAACAGGTGTTGCCTTCTCACCAAGCTGCTTGCCTATTGTCCTGTAGCCCATCCCAGCCTTGTTCAGGTCTACAATTTTATCCCTGATGTCCTTACACAGCTCTCTGGTCTTGGCCATTGTGGAGAGGTTGGAGTCTGTTTGATTGAGTGTGTGGACAGGTGTCTTTTATACAGGTAACGAGTTCAAACAGGTGCAGTTAATACAGGTAATGAGTGGAGAACAGGAGGGCTTCTTAAAGAAAAACTAACAGGTCTGTGAGAGCCGGAATTCTTACTGGTTGGTAGGTGATCAAATACTTATGTCATGCAATAAAATGCTAATTAATTATTTAAAAATCATACAATGTGATTTTCTGGATTTTTGTTTTAGATTCCGTCTCTCACAGTTGAAGTGTACCAATGATAAAAATTACAGACCTCTACATGCTTTGTAAGTAGGGAAACCTGCAAAATCAGCAGTGTATCAAATACTTGTTCTCCCCACTGTATCATACAAATTGCAGGATTTTATTTCTTTTTTTTGCGAGATGTAACATATCATGCAAAATGGTTGACGTTGTACCCAATTGTGCACAATTTCCGGGAACAGGTTTTGGCCCGTGAGCACTACTTTCAAAACTACTGGCTAAAATTATACAAAAACTCGGTTGCATTAACAATTTGAGTTTAACTGGCAATGCATCTAATTAAACATATTTAATATGGGTAAAAGCACATGAGTAAAGCAGGCACATATAAGCAGGAACACAATGGTAATTTTCATACACTTGACCTTATACCTGAATGAGAGAAATGATTTCCTGTTGACAGTATCAATATAGAAATACATCTCCATGTAGAATGAAGATGTTTATCAAAGTCAATAGATTGCAAGAGGGTATCTATATACAGTGTATACTATTCCCAGACCGTTGGTTGTGTAGATCCAGCTATATTCATCAACCCCCAAACAAATGGAAAAGATAAGCACCAAATAAACCCAGGAAATTAGATGGTGCTTATCTTTGAGGCCTATAGCTGGATCTACACAACTGATGGGTTTGTTGACATATCTCAACACTAGTCTACGAGTCTCCTTTTGAGGTCTGGAAACATTCAACTTTCATCTAAAAGTGAAATGTCCTTTTTAATGCTTAATCTACAGTTAAACTATACTGGTGGAAGCTAAACAATATTAGACTTATTGTATAGAATTTCTCAGATCAGCATCACACACAGTCATCATAAACTTCTTCACTGGAGTCTTCTGGGGAGACAGCCCCTGCACCTGCAGCCGTAGAGGTCATCTTCATGTTAGACGGGCCAGCCTTTGGGGATTCTACATTGGAACACTGCACTGTACTGTCCTCTAGTGGTGGGATGCGCACAGGACAGCATTTTCCTGCAGGTCACAAGGGTGACATTCAGTAACATAAGGGACCCAAATGGACCACTAGGCCCTACACGCGATACACTTGTGGAGATCTGAGAGGATGTGACAGGTGCAATCAATATGGTAACAACTCCACCTTGCCCTCGGATAGGCTAGGTGGAAGTTTCATAATTTAGTTTATAGCGATCAAATTATCACAAAAAATTGTAATAATCCATTTGGGATTAGGCCAAAGTCACCCAATAATGATTTCATAACAAAACATAAAAGGAAATGTGAAACATGGATATTGTCCTGTGATTATTTTAGCTGGAGTAGGAAGAGTGGAACCACACCTTTAGCTTTCACAACCCAACGGCCACACAACCCCATGACAACCAAAGTGAGAGACGTGAACAAGGCGATGCGCATGATGTTCCCGATGACACTGAGCTCGTCTTTGGAAAAGGCAAAAAAAAAAAAAAAACGTGTTAAGAAATTTGTTGGATGCCCAAATTGTTGTGCATTTATAAAATAACTACAATATAAAGAGCAAAGTAAATGTGATGATAATAGGTTAAAACATCTCCCCAGAGATTGAATAGTACATGATTTTTTTAATGAATAACTGTACGTAAAGGTTACTATCGTTCTCTAACACACATTCCCTCTATCTTACTAAACAGAACCTATTCATCAGCGACCAACTGAGCACTCACTCATGGATCAGACATCAATGGTATTAACAGCAAAGCAGTTTCAGTGAGGTGAGTGAGATTGAAAGAGTACATCGTTTTTTTAAATGAATAACTATAGGTGAAGTTGATTTGGTCATAGAGAAAGTATAGTGTACCTTCCCTCTGAATAATCTCATTGTCTTCACCACACTCTACCACACGTTTCCTCTCGCCTGTTGAACAGAACACATTCATCACCCACTGGGCACAAACTGAAAATACATTGGATTTGAAAAAAGTCAAAGTTAAATGTTTTTTTTAAGGTGATTTTTCAACCGCAGGATTTTGTCATCAATGTAACCAATTTTAAACATAGGCAAACGTTGTATAAAATCTGTTGAATTTGTACCTTTGAAACAACGTCAGATCTTCAACGTTATATCCACTATCTGATCAAAAGATCAATAGGCTGGGCAGCACCTCCTACTGGAGAGTTGATCTATCTAAAGCGATCCCTTTGGTCTCCCATTCAGGGTTTTAAATCAAGCCCAGCTTTGATATGTGTCACTGACTACTACCAATGTGCTATAGTGAGAATGATTGTTGAGAGATCTCTTAATAACTAAATAGATTCACTGTTGCTATCGAAGTCATATATCATCAATGATACTATTTAGGACTATAAAACATTTGAAAAGTAATCAACAGCTATTGTTTCAAGTCAACCCACGTTGGTGACAGAATGATCCACCAACGGGAAGGAGATTACGGTGGAGTGATGGAGAAGTTCAGGCAGCACAGGGAGGATGTCGGTGACGATAGATCGTAGTTGGCGTTCAGGGTGCCTGCAGTGTGCATCCCCAGTCCGGGTCGTCCAGAACCATCTGCATGGGCCGGATTTCCAGTCCATGTCAGTAGTCCGTACGTCAAGTGTCCGCTTCCCGCACCAGACCTCCAGTGCGCAGCACTAGCCCAGCCCGTCCAGAGACAGCCTACAGCAACTGCTATCATAACTATGTGTCCAGCCCGGAGCCTCCAGTGATGGTCCACAGCCCGGAGCCTCCAGTGACGGTCCACAGCCCGGAGCCTCCAGTGACGGTCCACAGCAAGGAGCCTTCCACTGCGCCGGTGCCCGGTCCGGATCCGGCTTCCTGTCCAGCATCCAGGCTGGATCCCCCAGCTCCACCGGTTCCAAGTTCGGGTTCCGCTCCAGTGCCGGAGCAGTCCCGAAGAGTGCCTTCGTCCTCCTTTCGTTTTAATGACCAATTGACCTCTTTTACCAAAGAACACCTTCTGTCTATAACTTACTATTGTGTACCTTAACACCTTCTGTCTATAACCTACTATTATGTACCATAACACCTTCTGTCTATAACCTACTATTATGTACCATAACACCTTCTGTCTATAACCTACTATTGTGTACCATAACACCTTCTGTCTATAACCTACTATTATGTACCATAACACCTTCTGTCTATAACCTACTATTATGTACCATAACACCTTCTGTCTATAACCTACTATTGTGTACCATAACACCTTCTGTCTATAACCTACTATTGTGTACCTTAACACCTTCTGTCTATAACCTACTATTGTGTACCTTAACACCTTCTGTCTATAACCTACTTTTGTGTACCTTAACACCTTCTGTCTATAACCTACTATTGTGTACCTTAACACATTCTGTCTATAACCTACTATTATGTACCTTAACACCTTCTGTCTATAAACTACTATTATGTACCTTAACACCTTCTGTCTATAAACTACTATTATGTACCTGAACACCTTCAGTAACTTAGCATCACTTCCCTTGCTTTTTTCTACAACCACTTTCAATAAAGTTTGATTTGATTTAGTCCTATTATTTAACTTCGATTTTTGGTTAAGATGGAGACATGAATCCAACATATAAATCATTTATTTGTAGACAAACTGGAAATAAAGGCAGACTAAGTCAGTTGATATTTAGTTGCATTGATAACCAAACACAATTCAGTATCACTATTGCTACACAATAAATAGCCTAATAACTTGTCGACAAGTTAGGAAATTATGTGTTGGATTCACATCTCCAACTAAACCAAAAATGTAAGTTAAAGAATAGGATTAAGCGAGTGGCTCAGATATAATTTTTATTAATTTATTCCACTTGTATAGTGCTATTAATAACATTCAAAAAAATCTGAGGGCTACCTTCTAAGCAACCTTAGAATGAGTAACACAACCATGGCCACATTTTGAGGTTAATGTATCGATACATGTCGTCTTATGTAATCGTAGGAAGCGTGCATGAACAAGATAGAATGCAAAGGTCGCTGGTCTGTGGATACATTGTTATAATAACATGTGCAGAATCTCAAACATTGATCACTTGCACTAACCAGAAATCCCCCCAAAATCCTTTTAAATTTGGTTGTGCTTTTAAATGTTTAAAAGCATGATAACACGTTGAGCACTCAACACACATCTTTTTGAGCTTGTGAATAAAGGTAGAAATCTGATTGATCAACATCTCAACCAAATATGACCCACATTTCCACGTTGAAATGGTGTGGTGACCAACTCAACACTCACTAATGGATCAAATATCAGTGGTGTAATAGTAAAGCTGAGGTTGTGTCCGACAAAATAAGTTAACATCATAACGTCTTTGACTGATGCAATATGTATTACAAACTGAGAACAGTTATTAATGAACTGCTTACCTGAGACGGTAACATTGATGGAATGACTTACAGATGCGTGAAATTTACACCTGTATAGACCAGAATCTGCTTTGGAAATGTTGGTAAAAACTAGAGATGACATCCCCGTATTGTTTGTCAAATTTCTCCACCATGTTTGAATGTCAGCGTTAATGTTGACAGTAATGCAATAATTTGTTTCATCATATTTACACCATGAGACAGATGATGATGATAATACGTTGGGACAGAAAGCAACAGCACAGTTAATCTTCAGGAGATCCCCTGGTGAAGCCTTCCACACAGTGTTCCGTTTCACTCTAATCTCTGCGTAACAGTCATCTTCTCCTAAAGACAAATATGAGAATGAACTGAAATTCAATTAATCTGAACACAGTGGACTTTTAGGCCTATATAGCATTTGAAAAGTAATCAACAGCTATTGTTTCAAGTCAACCCAGGGTTAAAATAAAAAATAAACATTAAATAAAGACCTAGGGTTTCAAGCTTTGGTTGATTTCAAATGTTATCTTACAGTTGATCATTAATATGTTGGTGTGAGGGCTTGGTTGTGGTAAGGCCTCTTACTCCCACCTAGGGGAGGAGAGAGGCACACAACCAAGTCCTCACACACTGATTAGGGAGATTATCATCCCCAATCAGAGACAGCTGTCTAGCGTTGTCTCTGATTGGGGATAGTATTTAGGAGCTGCACAAATCCACCTGTGTGTGGATCATTGTTCCTTGTGTTTGTCTGCACTGCCAGCAGCGTCACAAAGTAAGTCACTGTGTTTTTGTTTGTAATAGTTATATTTTCACTCTCCTTTTTATTTGTTTATGCTTCGTGAGAACATCTCATTTCAAATAAAAAGGATGACACTTCACCAGCGCTCCGTGTATCGTCCCATTAATCCGCACCGTGACAGTTGGATTCACGTCTCCATCTCAATCAAAAATCGAAGTAAAAAATGTAACACTGAACACGCTGGACTTGACGCTAGAACTTGCATTGTGACTCTGGCTACCCGTTCTTGCTTATATAAAACAATCCAAAGGAAATTACCGGAAGCATTAGACTCCGTTTTACATTTTCAGCAGCTACATTTTGGTAAAATCAAATCAAACTGTATTAGTCACGTGCGCCGAATACAACTGGTGTAGACTTTTCGGTGAAATGCTTGCTTACGGGCCCTTCCCAACAATGCAGATTGTATGTGTGGGGTACAGAGATGGGGAAGTCACTATTACTGAACACAGAATGAGTCCATGCAATTTATTGTGCCACTTGTTACTACTACACTTATTTGGACTTGCCGTAACAAAGGGAATACTTATTGACTCAAGACATTTTAGCTATACATATTGTATGAACTACAAAACATTTCTACAAACAAAACATTATGGGTTATTGTGTGTATAAATCTCAATTTAATCAATTTCAAATTCAGGCTGTAAAACAAATAAATTTTGAAAAGGTCAAGGGGTGTGAATGCTTTCTGGATGTACTATATATATATATATATATATATATATATATATATATATATATATATATATATATATATATATATATATACAGGGAGTAGCAGTACCAGATCAATGTGCAGGGGTACGAGGTATTTTAGGTAGGTATGTACATGAAGGCAGGGTAAAGTGACTAGGCATCAGGATAGATAATAATAAGGTATTTGAGGTAGATATGTACATGAAGGCAGGGTAAAGTGACTAGGCATCAGGATAGATAATAATAAGGTATTTGAGGTAGATATGTACATGAAGGCAGGGTAAAGTGACTAGGCATCAGGATAGATAATAATAAGGTATTTGAGGTAGATATGTACATGAAGGCAGGGTAAAGTGACTAGGCATCAGGATAGATAATAATAAGGTATTTGAGGTAGGTATGTACATGAAGGCAGGGTAAAGTGACTAGGCATCAGGATAGATAATAATAAGGTATTTGAGGTAGATATGTACATGAAGGCAGGGTAAAGTGACTAGGCATCAGGATAGATAATAATAAGGTATTTGAGGTAGATATGTACATGAAGGCAGGGTAAAGTGACTAGGCATCAGGATAGATAATAATAAGGTATTTGAGGTAGATATGTACATGAAGGCAGGGTAAAGTGACTAGGCATCAGGATAGATAATAATAAGGTATTTGAGGTAGGTATGTACATGAAGGCAGGGTAAAGTGACTAGGCATCAGGATAGATAATAATAAGGTATTTGAGGTAGATATGTACATGAAGGCAGGGTAAAGTGACTAGGCATCAGGATAGATAATAATAAGGTATTTGAGGTAGATATGTACATGAAGGCAGGGTAAAGTGACTAGGCATCAGGATAGATAATAATAAGGTATTTTAGGTAGGTATGTACATGAAGGCAGGGTAAAGTGACCAGGCATCAGGATAGATAATAATAAGAGTAAAGAACAGAGTAGCCAGCAGCAGATCATGAGTGTGTTTGAGTGTATGTGTGTGTGTGTGTGTGTGTGTGTGTTATGTGTGCATATGTAGTGTTTAAGTATGTAGTATGTAGTTTATAACATAGAAAGAAACAAATCAAATATTTTTCTACAGTTAACATGAAGGCCTAAATAAACAACAATATTCTTTCCTAACAAGAATATACAAATGGTGCCGTTCGTGCATTCGTTACTTATAATACATAAAAAAAAAGCATATGTAAAATGTGAACATTATACACAATGAAAGACTAAAATGTTTACCTTGAATTTGGTTTCCTAATAGGATGATGATACCAACCAAGGCATTCAACATGATCATTGTCTTGGTGTGGCCCCTGGTTGATCGCTAGCGTGATACCAGATGCATAGTATACCTACCCCCTCCCCATGCCGTAAGGCGGAAGAGATCATTTGAATTAGATGTGGTTTTAACTGACACATTCATGTGTGTGGGCAGTTAATTGCTACTGTAATCACTATTTTTTTTCCATGTTTTAGGTAACACTTTACAGTAACTTTCATTGTGTGTATGTATTTGAAACAGTGTTAATTTATTTTCATCTTATTGTCTTCTTTCGAACTAAACAATTTTTTGGTAATATTTGATTATTTATTTTTTTAAACAATACAAAACATCCACATACAAAACACAACATACAGAAGCACACAAACATCCACAACACACAAACATCCACAACATTACCCAGACCCACCTGCTCACACCATCTCCAGCATTCGCATCGCTCTCCATCACATGGTCTCAAACTGCACCATTTAGTTTTTCTCCTTCGCCCACGGACTTTCAACATTTAGATAATAAAGCATTTGATCTTTCCATTGTGTTAACAATGGAGGATTACTTGATTTCCAGTTTCTAAGTTGAAGTTTTTCCAAGATGATTGAGGAGAAAAGTATTGTCCAACCCTTCGGGTAGCTCACTGTACTCCAATATGCCATGTCTTGAAATATGCAGACAGACTGATTAAAAGTAAATTTACATTGTAATACTTCTGACAGCCAACTTTCTAGCTCTGCCCATAAATATTGGATGTTATAGCATTCCCAGAAGGCTGAAGCATTATTGAGTCATTGTTAGTTTTACACTTAAGACATGACTCTGCAATTGTGCTGTTGAATTTGTGAATTGTGTCTATAGTGTAATACATTCTATGCATTAGTTTATATTGGATTAAAGGTGAATTTTGGTTAAATGTAATTTCATTAGTTATGTTAAACATTAAAACATTTTAAATGACACTTCTCATGATTTGCTCCACGGTGTACATGGAGAGACCGTAATGGTGGATTTTAACATTTTGTTTAATATAAGAATTTACACAACGGGTGGGTCTAATCCTGAATGCTGATTGGTTAAACCGCTTTCTAGCCAATGTAAATTCCGGCTAAATCTATTATCTTAACATGCCTATTTACTCTGTTCCATTTGACTGTGCAATCCACTGTCTCAACAGCCCAGCCAGGCAATTTATAAACTTGATCTCCACTATAAAAAACATCTAGACATTATCTCACATTTCTTTAAGACTAATATTTAGTTTTCAATAGTGGAGATTTGTATAAACCTTGCTGTCTGTCATTTGCAACATTGTTTCAATGTTCCAATTCTATCTCCAGCTGTCGCATAGTAATGAATGTGTCAGGAGATGGGATAAGGCAGACAGGCAGGCAGCTTTTCTCAGCCAGTCGAAATCATGAATCAGCATAATTTGTATGGATATATGTGACTCACCACCTGGATTTGGTCTTGTGTAGCAAAAATTGAAATGTTGTTTTTTACATTGGATTAAAGTAGACAGAGCTACAAAATTGTATATAATACACTTTTTGAGGAACAATGGGAAAGTAATTATGCTTTGAAAGTTGCTAAACTTGTAATGTCACTTTTGAGAAAATGGCATTTTAATGTTTTGGTATCTAGTGAAGAGCTCTTCTTTGTCTACACCCATTCAGTATCGTTCACACCCTCTTAAACTTTAGCCCCACCCATCTCGTTTCTCTCTCGGAACGTTCAGAGCGAACACTTGACGCTCTGGCCGATGATTTGTTTACCTCTTGATAACATGAAAACAGCCTAACCAGCTCTACTGGCAACAATTTCATTACACATTTACTGACACCAGCCATATTCAACGGCTGTTGTACACTTTAGCTTAATACATGTAGCTAGCTAGCTATGTAAACAATTAACCTAGCTAGGTAAATAACATGTAAGATCACACACATCACGTAACGTTAGCTAACAAGCCAGCAAGCTAACTTAAGCTAGTAAAACAACAATGAACAGTGTCAAATCATGTCATTACTACCATTCATGAATCTGCTGGGAGCTAACCAACCAGGTTCAATGTTAGCTAGCTAATATTAGGCTCTAACTAGTAAAGCAAACGGATCTGGGATATGTATAATAACGTCATACGTTAGCTAGAGAGCCAGCCAGCTACTGTTAGCTAGCTAACAGTACACTCTAGCTTAAGACATGTAGCTAGCTAGCTAGGTAAACAATTAACCTAGCCAGGTAAACAATGTGTAATATCACACACGTCACGTAACGTTAGCTAATGAGCCAGCCAGCTAATGTTAGCTAGTTAAACAACTATGAATAATGAAGTCATACAAGTAACGTTAGCTAGGGAGCCAGCCAGCTAATGTAGCTTGAAATGAAACCACTTTCTGTCCAAATTAGAAATGTAATATCTGAAAATATAGCTAGCTAGACTATCTTACCCGTATACATCTGTCACTGATCCCATGCTACGAATGCCCTTAGTTTGAAGATGTAATCCTGAGACAGGTGTTTGCCATCTCTTTAGCTATCATACTCTAATTCCACTGATTTCAAAACTCGATCCTCCAGAAAGCGGAGAGCAACACTTATTCAGCTCCACTACACAATACATTTTTTAAAAAGTCACGTTAGACTGGATTACCAACACAAACTGAGCTCAAATAGACAGAAGCCTTCTATATGGCAGACCAATCCGAACTCCTCTCTCAGCATGTCCAGCCCACTCATTATCTTGCTGTCTCCTGTGGCTTAACCAACAAGGCTCAAAATGTAACAATTGTATTCACAGATGGCAAACAAGTTTGTTATTAAGGGACATGAAAGTTCACATGTTCCAGAAGGCATTTCTGCAAAAAAAAAAAAAAAAAATTATGTGAAAAATATAAGTTCAAATGGCACTTGGTAGCCTGTGGCACTTGGTAGAAGTACTGCATGTATGCATGTGTGAAAGCTTACACACGGGGGAGATTATTAGTAAAAAAAATATGGAAAATCTTCAGACCACAACGTTTAAAACCCCCCACGCCTTTCCATCAGCAGTACATCATGTTTTCATGTGTGGTATTTACCATGTCTGCTAACGCTACTTCGAAACTTCTGGCCTTGGAGGAAAACAAATGAATAGATGTGGCCAACTGGATCATCAGGAGCGAGAGAGGACATGAAGAGAGAGAGAAAGAGGGGTAGAGAGGTGTTTGTGTGCGAGGGAGGGCCTTGTATGCTTGCTTGTGGGTAGAACAACAGCGGTCTACGACTCTATCGCCCCTAGTGGTAAAAGATATGTGTTGATGGAAGTTGGGCATCATGTGTCTTAATGACTTAATGACGCGGAATTAAAATCAACGGCAACCAGAAAGCAATCTCTGGATGTAAGTTTTCCTACTTGTTTATAGCCTCGTATAGTTCGTAAGTGGCAGCTTATTATTTTTCTTGTCCTGGGGTGGAACGTACACAAAGGGTCACAATAACAGCTGAAAACTCCCTTGGTACAATAGGTATAAGGGTCGGCTTTTGACAATCAGGTATTCCAAGACGGGTGAACAATGGGTCAACACTTCCACCGCCCTCGAGTCAGCACACCAGCTGTTGTTGATGAAGAGGCAAACCCCTCCCAGTCTCAATTTTCCTGACTACACTGTCCAGTCCGCATGATGAATGGAGAATCCATTGAGTTGGATAGCCATGTTTCAGAAAAGCAGAGAATATTGCAGTTTTGAGATATCCCGTTGCTAGAAAATCCTCGATCGGAGGTCATCCATCTTATTTCAATACATTGGCCAGTAGAATGGTGAGAAGAGGTGGCAGGTTTTACCTTCGCCTTCATCTTGCCAGGATTCCCTCTCTTGCCTCTAACGCCAGCCCTTCCTCTTGGGTAGCCCGAAAATTGGGTCGGAATTCGAAAGTTGATGCCGGAATTGAGGTAAGTAACTGCCAATCTGATGTTCAAAAGTTTTTGTTGGTTGTAAAATAGCAAAGTTGGTTCAGAGCTTGCAAAATGGTGGCCATCCAGCACAGCACAGCACCATCTTTTTGAAATGCAATACTTTACTGAGAGACCTTAGAGATGTTGTATGTATGGAAGACATAGGAAGAGTTAGTCATTCAAAAATCATGTCAACCCCTATTATTTCACACAGAGTAAGTACTGTATATGTAACACATTTTACTGCTGAACTAATTTAGGCTTTCCTAAACAACGGGTCTGAATACTTATGCAATTACTATATTTTAGTTATCAAATTTGTATTAATCTTTAACAAATGTTACAATTTTCTTCCACTTTGACATTACAGAGTATTTTGAGTAGATGTGAAGGAATCCAATGGGAATGAATACTTTTGCAAGGCACTGTATATATACAGTGGGGAGAACAAGTATTTGATACACTGCCGATTTTGCAGGTTTTCCTACTTACAAAGCATGTAGAGGTCTGTAATTTTTATCATAGGTACTCTTCAACTGTGAGTGACGGAATCTAAAACAAAAATCCAGAAAATCACATTGTATGATTTTTAAATAATTAATTTGCATTTTATTGCATGACATAAGTATTTGATCACCTACCAACCAGTAAGAATTACGTCTCTCACAGACCTGTTAGTTTTTCTTTAAGAAGCCCTCCTGTTCTCCAGTCATTACCTGTATTAACTGCACCTGTTTGAACTCGTTACCTGTATAAAAGACACTTGTCCACACACTCAATCAAACGGACTCCACAGACTCAATCAAACAGCTGTGTAAGGACATCAGGGATAAAATTGTAGACCTGCACAAGGCTGGGATGGGCTACAGGACAATAGGCAAGCAGCTTGGTGAGAAGGCAACAACTGTTGACGCAATTATTAGAAAATGGAAGAAGTTCAAGATGACGGTCAATCTCCCTTGGTCTGGGGCACCATGCAAGATCTCACCTCGTGGGGCATCAATGATCATGAGGAAGGTGAGGGATCAGCCCAGAACTACACGGCAGGACCTGGTCAATGACCTGAAGAGAGCTGGGACCACAGTCTCAAAGAAAACCATTAGTAACACACTGCGCCGTCATGGATTAAAATCCTGCAGCGCACGCAAGGTCCCCCTGCTCAAGCCAGCGCATGTCCAGGCCCGTCTGAAGTTTGCCAATGACCATCTGGATGATCCAGAGGAGGAATGGGAGAAGGTCATGTGGTCTGATGAGACAAAAATAGAGCTTTTTGGTCTAAACTCCACTTGCCGTGTTTGGAGGAAGAAGAAGGATGAGTACAACCCCAAGAACACCATCCCAACCTTGAAGCATGGAGGTGGAAACATCATTCTTTGGGGATGCTTTTCTGCAAAGGGGACAGGACGACTGCACCGTATTGAGGGGAGGATGGATGGGGCCATGTATCGCGAGATCTTGGCCAACAACCTCCTTCCCTCAGTAAGAGCATTGAAGATGGGTCGTGGCTGGGTCTTCCAGCATGACAACGACCCGAAACACACAGCCAGGGCAACTAAGGAGTGGCTCCGTAAGAAGCATCTCAAGGTCCTGGAGTGGCCTAGCCAGTCTCCAGACCTGAACCCAATAGAAAATCTTTGGAGGGAGCTGAAAGTACGTATTGCCCAGCGACAGCCCCGAAACCTGAAGGATCTGGATGGAGGAGTGGGCCAAAATCCCTGCTGCAGTGTGTGCAAACCTGGTCAAGAACTACAGGAAACGTATGATCTCTGTAATTGCAAACAAAGGCTTCTGTACCAAATATTAAGTTTTGCTTTTCTGATGTATCAAATACTTATGTCATGCAATAAAATGCAAATTAATTACTTAAAAATCATACAATGTGATTTTCTGGATTTTTGTTTTAGATTCCGTCACTCACAGTTGAAGAGTACCTATGATAAAAAATTACAGACTTTTACATGCTTTGTAAGTGGGAAAACCTGCAAAATCGGCAGTGTATCAAATATTTGTTCTCCCCACTGTATATATACACTGAGTGTACAAAACATTAGGAAAAACTGCTCTATCCATGACATAGACTGACCGAATCAAATCAAATCATACTTAGCAGATGTTATTGAGGGTGTAGCGAAATGCTTGTGCTCCGACAGTGGAGTAATACAGCGTGTGAAATAAGTATTGAACACGTCACCATTTTTCTCAGTAAATATATTTCCAAAGGTGCTATTGACATGAAATGTTCACCAGATGTTGGTAACAATCCAAGTAATCCATACATACAAAGACACCAAAACAAATAAGTTCAGAAATTAAGTTATGTGTAATAATGTGAAATGACACAGGGAAAAAGTATTGAACACATGAAGAAAGGGAGGTGCAAAAAGGCATGGAAAGCCAAGCAATCCAGCCCCCTGTCAGTGCAAATTAATAACAGCTGGTTCAGTCCCAACGGATGGCCTACAAAAAGGTCTCATTGCCAAGGTGTCACACAAGACACATCTCATGATGGGTAAAAGCAAAGAGCTGTCTCAAGACATTCGCAACCTAATTGTTGCAAAACATAATGATGGCATTGGTTATAGGCGCATTTCTAAGCTTCTGAATGTTCCAGTGAGCACTGTTGGGGCCATAATACGGAAGTGGAAAGAATCATTTCACCATGCTTGTGCTCCGACAGTGGAGTAATACAGCGTGTGAAATAAGTATTGAACACGTCACCATTTTTCTCAGTAAATATATTTCCAAAGGTGCTATTGACATGAAATTTTCACCAGATGTTGGTAACAATCCAAGTAATCCATACATACAAAGACACCAAAACAAATAAGTTCAGAAATTAAGTTATGTGTAATAATGTGAAATGACACAGGGAAAAAGTATTGAACACACTTCAATACACTGATATTTATTTAATACTTTGTACAAAAGCCTTTGTTGGTAATGACAGCTTCAAGATGCCTCCTGTATGGAGAAACTAGTCACATGCATTGCTCTGGTGTGATTTTGGCCCATTCTTCCACACAAACAGTCTTCAAATCCTGAAGGTTCCGTGGGCCTCTTCTATGAATCTTGATCTTCAGTTCTTTCCATAGATTTTCAATGGGATTTAAGTCAGGTGATTGCTGAAATGTCCACCCTTGTTTCATCTTCATCATCCTGGTAGATGGCAGCATATTTTTGCCAAGAATGTCTCGGTAAATTTGCCCATTCATCCTTCCTTCAATTATGTGAAGTTTGCCAGTACCATTTGCTGAAAAGCAGCCCCACACCATGATGTTCCCACCTCCAAACTTCACTGTTGGTATGGTGTTTTTAGGGTGATGTGCAGTGCCATTTCTCCTCCAAACATGGTGTGTATTATGACATCCAAACAGTTCAATTCTGCTCTCATCTGACCACACTATATTCTCCCAGTATTTCACTGGCTTTTCCAAATGTTGTGCAGCAAACTTTAAACGAGCTTCAACATGTTTTTTTTTCAGCAATGGAGTCTTGCGTGGTGAGCATGCATACAGGCCATGGCGGTGGAGTGCATTACTTATTGTTTTCTTTGAGACAACAGTACCTGCTAATTGCAGGTCTTTTTTAAGCTCTCCACAAGTGGTCCTTGGCTCTTGGACAACTCTTCTGATTATTCTTTTCACTCCTCTGTCAGAAATCTTGCGAGGAGCACCTGGTCGAGGCAAATTTATGGTGAAATGATTCTTTCCACTTCCGTATTATGGCCCCAACAGTGCTCACTGGAACATTCAGAAGCTTAGAAATGCGCCTATAACCAATGCCATCATTATGTTTTGCAACAATTAGGTTGCGAATGTCTTGAGACAGCTCTTTGCTTTTACCCATCATGAGATGTGTCTTGTGTGACACCTTGGCAATGAGACCTTTTTGTAGGCCATCCGTTGGGACTGAACCAGCTGATATTAATTTGCACTGACAGGGGGCTGGATTGCTTGGCTTTCCATGCCTTTTTGCAACTCCCTTTCTTCATGTGTTCAATACTTTTTCCCTGTGTCATTTCACATTATTACACATAACTTAATATCTGAACTTATTGTTTTGGTTTCTTTGTATGTATGGATTACTTGGGTTGTTATTTCATGTCAATAGCACCTTTGGAAATATATTTACTGAGAAAAATGGTGACGTGTTCAATACTTATTTCACCCGCTGTATCTAACAATTAATGTCTCAGAGTTTCACATCATATACCCAAATACACATACATCTAAATAAGGAATGAATTAAGAATATACAGTATATACATATATGGACGAGCGATGTCAGAGTGGCATTGGACTAAAATACAGTGGCATAGTATAGAATACAGTATATACATATGAGATGGGTGATGCAGTATGTAAAATCATTTACGATTAAAGTGACTAAGATACAGTAGAATAGTATAGAGTGCAGTATAGAGTCCGTATCTGCATTACTCATATGAGGCTGGGTTTTCCATACATGGGAACAGCTACGTACGGTAAGACGAGGGGTGGGTCTATTTGTCAATAACAGCTGTTGTGCAATGTCTAATATTAAGGTAGTCACGAGGTATTGCTCGCCTGAGTACCTCATGATAAGCTGTAGACAACACTATCTACCAAGAAAGTTTTCATCTATATTTGTCTTAGCCATCTATTTACCACCACAAACCGATGCTGGCACTAAGACGGGATAAATGCCTTTTATGCTCGCTTCGAGGCAGGCAACACTGAAGCATGCATGATAGCTTAGCACCAGCTGTTCTGGACGTCTATGTGATCACGCTCTCCATAGCCGATGTGAGCAAGATCTTTAAACAGGGTCAGATGGATTACCAGGATGTGTACTCAGAGTATGCGCGGAGCAACTGGTAACCTGCCTAAATGACTAACACCCTGTAGCACTCACGTCGGTAGCCATGAAGTGCTTTGAAAGGCTGGTCATGGCTCCCATCAACACCATCATCCCGGAAATTCTAGACCCAATCCAATTTGTATACCGCCTCAACAGATCCACAGATAATGCAATCTCAATCGCACTTCACACTGCCCTTTCCCACCTGGACAAAAGGAACACCTATGTGAGAATGCTGTTCATTGACTACAGCTCAGTGTTTAACATCATAGTGCCCACAAAGCTCATCACTAAGCTAAGGACCCTGGGACTAAACATCTGTGGTGGAGAAATCAGAAATAGCTAAGTACCATACAGTTGAAGTCGGAAGTTTACATACACTTAGGTTGAAGTCATTGAAACTCATTTTTCAACCACTCCACAGATTTCATGTTAGATTTCATGTCGGTTAGGACATCTACTTTGTGCATGACACAAGTAATTCTTCCAACAATTGTTTACAGAGAGATTAATTCACTTATAATTCATTATATCACAATTCTAGTGGGTCAGAAGTTTACATACACTAAGTTGACTGTGACATTAAACAGCTTGAAAAATTCCAGAAAATGATGTAATGGCTTTAGAAGCTTCTGATAGGCTAATTGACATCATTTGAGTCAATTGGAGGTGTACCTGTGGATGTATTTCAAGGCCTACCTTCATACTCAGTACCTCTTTGCTCGACATCATGGGAAAATCTAATGAAATCATCCAAGACCTCAGAAAAAAAATTGTAGACCTCCACAAGTCTGGTTCATTCTTGGGAGCAATTTCCAAATGCCTGAAGATACCACGTTCATGTGTACAAACAATAGTATGCAAGTATAAACACCATGGAACCACGCAGCCTCAGGTATGTCTCCTAGAGATGAACGTACTTTGATGCAAATCAATCCCAGAACAACAGCAAATGACCTTGTGAAGATGCTGGAGGAAACAGGTACAAAAGTATCTATATTCACAGTAAAACAAGTCCTATATCGACATAACCTGAAAGGCCGCTCAGCAAGGAAGAAGCCACTGCTCCAAAATCGACATAAAAAAATCACTCATTGCACTGTAATCACTCATTCACTCAGGACTTATTTATTCATTCATGCTTAATTTTACTCTGTAACAATGTATAGTGTACATATTCAGCCATTCACCCATACTATGCAATGTCTTTTTATAGCCTTTTTGCACTCCAGATTTCTTGTATTTTTATACTTTTTCATACTGCCGCTCTATGTATCATGTATCGTGTATCTGTCTTTTGTGTATTTTTGTTCTGGCATTTTGCACCTGCCCTGTGTTTTTTCGTAGCTGCTTGACGAAGAAATTTCCCCTCGGGGATCAATAAAGTACCTTTCTATCTATCTATCTTTTAGGAATAATGTCTGGAGGGTGGAAATTGGCAAACATTCAAAACACACATACAGGAAAAAGGTTCCAAATAAATGACATTATTACGTGCTCCTCCACCCATGTTATCTACATGATTAAACGTCTGTGTGGGTCGTGTTATGTAGGTAAAACCTCTCGTTCTCTCAAACAGAGAATTAGTGAACATTAAAGTTAAATCGGGAGAAACGACAGGGATTCTGTACATTTTAATGTCCAAAAAACAGGACATTTCTACATTTAGATTTTGTGGCATAGAGAAAGGGGAGGTGATATAAGTAATACTCTGAGAAAAAGAGAATGTTTTGGGATTTTGACCCTCCCGACATTATTCCCAAAAGGTCTTAATGATGAAATACCCATGCATGTTATGTTGTAAATATGAAAATGAACTAATTCCACCACTACAGCCTACTCTGATGTTTGTTTTTTCTTGCACTGTACCCAATGATTTATGGAAACTTACTTGACAGGTCAATGTCCTTTTTGTGGTTTTTACAGATGTGTTTAATACATTTAATGTACATACTTTAGTAGAATACACATTGTTATATTTGGTAACGTTTATTTTCCCTCAACTCCAACCCCATTGATACGTTGAACGGATGTGGGTGGAGCAATGTCTACATAAAGGTGCAAATTCAAAACACTCAAAAAATCTCTAGCGAAGGCCTTCAGGCCAATATGGAAAGCTTGATGGTTTTTGCGACTGCACTTGAAGAAACGTTGAATGTTCTTGACATTTTCCAGATGTATCTTCTGTACACCACCCCTACTTGTCACAACATAACAGATTTGGTTTATTGTCACGATGTGGGTGTGGGAATGACCAAGGCGCAGCGCAGGGATAGTTCGACATTCTTTTATTTTACTAGGTAATCCTTTCTTGTATGAATTACTATGTATAATAAAACTTAAAATGCGAACCACTACACAACACAAACACGACAAACGTCACGTTCAAAATTAAACACTATATCAGAACGTAACAAAGAACACTTACTTCACCCGTGACTGGAGGAATATAATACGACATATACCGATAACGACCCACACCCGCGTGAGGGACAGACTCAACATATATTGGATCCCTAATTAGAGACAACGGGTAGCAGCTGCCTCTAATTAGAGATCCACCCAAACCCACAAAGAAACAGAAAAGAACGACACTGTCAGACTCTGACCATAGCTATATAGAGAAGCCTATTGCTTCTCTATGGCCAGAGCCTGACAGTAACCCCCCCCAAGGCGCGGACTCCCGGACGCCTAACCAAAACAAAACACACACAAAACACGGGGGGGTAAATGGGAGGGAAACTAGTCCATCGGGGGCGGCTCCGGCTCCGGCGATGTGGACAGTTTTGTCCCGTGCCCCTTCCTTATCACCGGTCCCGGGCTGTGGACCGGTGGGGCAAAAGACTCCGGCCATGGAGCGGGGAAAACAACCGGGCCCGGACTGGGCACCGGTGGGGTAAACGGCTCCGGCCATGGAGCGGGGAAAACAACCGGGCCCGGACTGGGCCCCGGTGGGGTAAACGGCTCCTGCCATGGAGCGGGGACAACAACTGGGCCCGGACTGGGCACCGGTGGGGCAAACGGCTCCGGCCATGGAGCAGGGAAACCAACCGGGCCCGGACTGGGGACCGGTGGGGCAAACGGCTCCGGCCATGGAGCGGGGAAAACAGCCGGGCCCGGACTGGGCACCGGTGGGACAAACGGCTCCGGCCATGGAGCTGGGCAAGCAACCGGGCCCGGACTGTGGACCGGTGGAGCAGACTGCTCTGGCACTGAGGCGGAGCAGGCGGCTGGACCCGGACTGGTTACCGGTGGAGCGGACTGCTCTGGCACTGAGGCGGAGCAGGCGGCTGGACCCGGACTGCTCTGGCACTGAGGCGGAGCAGGCGGCTGAACCCGGAATGGGTACTGGTGGAGCGGCCTGCTCTGGCACTGAGGCGGAGCAGGCGGCTGAACCCGGAATGGGTACTGGTGGAGCGGACTGCTCTGGCACTGAGGCGGAGCAGACGGCTGGACCCGGATTGAGCACCGGTGGAGCGGACTGCTCAGGCGCTGAGGCGGAGCAGACGGCTGGACCCGGAATGGGCACCGGTGAACTGACCTTCGCTGGAGGTTTAGGGGCGCTGACCTTCGCAGGAGGTTTGGGGGCGCTGACCTTCGCTGGAGGTTTAGGGGCGCTGACCTTCGCTGGAGGTTTAGGGGCGCTGACCTTCGCTGGAGGTTTAGGTGCGCTGACCTTCGCTGGAGGTTCAGGGCTGGGGAGGCGCACCGGATGTCGGGTGTGTGGAGCTGGCACAGGAAGCACCTGGTTAGGCGCACGTACTGGAGGTCCGGTGCGGGGAGCCGGCACGGGTCGTACCGGACTGAGGAGGCGCACCAGAGGTCGGATGCGTGGAGTAGGGCAGAGGTCCGGACCCGGACTGGACATCGGTGAAGCGGATTGCTCTGGCCTGGGAGTGGAGACGACGACCGGACCCGGACTGGGCACCGGTGGAGCGGACTGCTCTGGAAGGGAGGTGGAGTAGACAACCGGACCCGGACTGGGTACCGGTGGAGCGGACTGCTCCGGCCTGGGAGTGGAGTAGACGACCGGACCTGGACTGGACCACTCCGCCATCTCCCTCTCGACCTCTTCCTCTATCTCCAACAATTCCTCCAGAACCTCTCCAAAATGTTCCTCCAGATACTCCTCCTCCACCTTGCTCTGAGCCCCCCATCTGTACTTCGGCCTCTCCATGCTCCATATGGTGAGTGGTACTGGCTCGTCTTCTTCGCGGCCAGACCACCCCCATAGCCCCTCCCCAAAATTTTCTTGGGGTTGTTTGCGGGCATTTCCCCGTCTTGCGCGTCGCGCATAACGCGGCGGCACCTCCTTTCTCTCCGTCTCTCCCCAGTTACGCTGCTTGGTCTGGTAGTGGTTGGTCGTTCTGTCACGATGTGGGTGTGGGAATGACCAAGGCGCAGCGCAGGGATAGTTCGACATTCTTTTATTTTACTAGGTAATCCTTTCTTGTATGAATTACTATGTATAATAAAACTTAAAATGCGAACCACTACACAACACAAACACGACAAACGTCACGTTCAAAATTAAACACTATATCAGAACGTAACAAAGAACACTTACTTCACCCGTGACTGGAGGAATATAATACGACATATACCGATAACGACCCACACCCGCGTGAGGGACAGACTCAACATATATTGGATCCCTAATTAGAGACAACGGGTAGCAGCTGCCTCTAATTAGAGATCCACCCAAACCCACAAAGAAACAGAAAAGAACGACACTGTCAGACTCTGACCATAGCTATATAGAGAAGCCTATTGCTTCTCTATGGCCAGAGCCTGACAGTACCCCCCCCAAGGCGCGGACTCCCGGACGCCTAACCAAAACAAAACACACACAAAACACGGGGGGGTAAATGGGAGGGAAACTAGTCCATCGGGGGCGGCTCCGGCTCCGGCGATGTGGACAGTTTTGTCCCGTGCCCCTTCCTTATCACCGGTCCCGGGCTGTGGACCGGTGGGGCAAAAGACTCCGGCCATGGAGCGGGGAAAACAACCGGGCCCGGACTGGGCACCGGTGGGGTAAACGGCTCCGGCCATGGAGCGGGGAAAACAACCGGGCCCGGACTGGGCCCCGGTGGGGTAAACGGCTCCTGCCATGGAGCGGGGACAACAACTGGGCCCGGACTGGGCACCGGTGGGGCAAACGGCTCCGGCCATGGAGCAGGGAAACCAACCGGGCCCGGACTGGGGACCGGTGGGGCAAACGGCTCCGGCCATGGAGCGGGGAAAACAGCCGGGCCCGGACTGGGCACCGGTGGGACAAACGGCTCCGGCCATGGAGCTGGGCAAGCAACCGGGCCCGGACTGTGGACCGGTGGAGCAGACTGCTCTGGCACTGAGGCGGAGCAGGCGGCTGGACCCGGACTGGTTACCGGTGGAGCGGACTGCTCTGGCACTGAGGCGGAGCAGGCGGCTGGACCCGGACTGGGTACCGGTGGAGCGGCCTGCTCTGGCACTGAGGCGGAGCAGGCGGCTGAACCCGGAATGGGTACTGGTGGAGCGGACTGCTCTGGCACTGAGGCGGAGCAGACGGCTGGACCCGGATTGAGCACCGGTGGAGCGGACTGCTCAGGCGCTGAGGCGGAGCAGACGGCTGGACCCGGAATGGGCACCGGTGAACTGACCTTCGCTGGAGGTTTAGGGGCGCTGACCTTCGCAGGAGGTTTGGGGGCGCTGACCTTCGCTGGAGGTTTAGGGGTGCTGACCTTCGCTGGAGGTTTAGGGGCGCTGACCTTCGCTGGAGGTTTAGGTGCGCTGACCTTCGCTGGAGGTTCAGGGCTGGGGAGGCGCACCGGATGTCGGGTGTGTGGAGCTGGCACAGGAAGCACCTGGTTAGGCGCACGTACTGGAGGTCCGGTGCGGGGAGCCGGCACGGGTCGTACCGGACTGAGGAGGCGCACCAGAGGTCGGATGCGTGGAGTAGGGCAGAGGTCCGGACCCGGACTGGACATCGGTGAAGCGGATTGCTCTGGCCTGGGAGTGGAGACGACGACCGGACCCGGACTGGGCACCGGTGGAGCGGACTGCTCTGGAAGGGAGGTGGAGTAGACAACCGGACCCGGACTGGGTACCGGTGGAGCGGACTGCTCCGGCCTGGGAGTGGAGTAGACGACCGGACCTGGACTGGACCACTCCGCCATCTCCCTCTCGACCTCTTCCTCTATCTCCAACAATTCCTCCAGAACCTCTCCAAAATGTTCCTCCAGATACTCCTCCTCCACCTTGCTCTGAGCCCCCCATCTGTACTTCGGCCTCTCCATGCTCCATATGGTGAGTGGTACTGGCTCGTCTTCTTCGCGGCCAGACCACCCCCATAGCCCCTCCCCAAAATTTTCTTGGGGTTGTTTGCGGGCATTTCCCCGTCTTGCGCGTCGCGCATAACGCGGCGGCACCTCCTCTCTCTCCGTCTCTCCCCAGTTACGCTGCTTGGTCTGGTAGTGGTGGGTCGTTCTGTCACGATGTGGGTGTGGGAATGACCAAGGCGCAGCGCAGGGATAGTTCGACATTCTTTTATTTTACTAGGTAATCCTTTCTTGTATGAATTACTATGTATAATAAAACTTAAAATGCGAACCACTACACAACACAAACACGACAAACGTCACGTTCAAAATTAAACACTATATCAGAACGTAACAAAGAACACTTACTTCACCCGTGACTGGAGGAATATAATACGACATATACCGATAACGACCCACACCCGCGTGAGGGACAGACTCAACATATATTGGATCCCTAATTAGAGACAACGGGTAGCAGCTGCCTCTAATTAGAGATCCACCCAAACCCACAAAGAAACAGAAAAGAACGACACTGTCAGACTCTGACCATAGCTATATAGAGAAGCCTATTGCTTCTCTATGGCCAGAGCCTGACATTTATGTAGGTTTTAATAGTCACAGTGGGAACAACATCCCCTATACACTTCCTGATTAACTCAGTCACTGTGTCAGTGTGTACATCAATGTTATTATCAGAGGCAACCCAGAACATATCCCAGTCCGAGTGATCAAAACAATCTTGAAGTATGGATTCCGATTGGTCAGATCAGTGTTGAATAGACCTTAGCTCGGGTACTTCCTGTTTGAGTTTCTTCCTATAGGAAGGGAGGAGCAGAAAATGGAGACGTGATCTGATTTGCCGAATGGAGGACGGGGGAAGTCCCCAACTACAATAAATGTGGCCTCAGGATATATTGAGAGCCGTCGTGTTATCGGCTTGAGGAGGAATATACACGGCTGTGACTGTAACCAAAATGAATTATCTTTGAAGGTAATACGGTTGGCATTTGATTATGAGGATGGGTGAACAAAAGGACTTCCTGTTCCTGTACGTTATTACAATCACACCATGAGTAGTTAATCATGAAACATAAACCCCCGCCTCTCTTCTTCCTGGAGAGTTCTTTATTGCTGTCTGCACGATATACTGAGAACCCAGCTGGTAGTATGGACGAGGACAGTATATCTGGAGAGAGCCATGATTCCGTGAAACAGAGTACGTTACAGTCCTTGATGTCTCTCAGGAAGGACATCCTCGCCCTGAGCTCATCTACTTTATTGTCCAGGGACTGAACATTAGCGAGTAATATACTTGGAAGCGGTGGATGGTGTGCACGTCGAGTCTGATTAGAAGTCCACTCCGAATACCTCTTCTCCACTGCCGCCGGTTTCTTGGAGCAGCCTCTGGGATAAGTTCAACTGCCATGGGGGGCACGAACAAAGGATGAAATTCAGGAAAGTCGTATTTCTGGTTGGCATGCTGGTGAATTACAGTCGCTCTGATATCCAAAGTTATTTCCGGCTGCATGTAATATCATAAAAAGTGTTCTGGGCTAATAATGTAAGAAATAACACAAAAAAAGCACAAAATACTGTAAAGTTGTTTAGAAGTTGAGCTGCCAAGTCTGTCGGCGCCATCTTCTCTATAGGCACAAACAAAAAATAAGTACTCCTTAACGTAAATGCTAACAGTGAGGGGGCAGCATTTCAGTAAACTTCCAACGTTTTTCGCACGGCACACTACGTTGCAAAAAAAAAAAAAGCCTTACACTGATTTTGAAAGTCTTCTAGTCATGCAGGCTAATACTACACAGCAAGACTGTGTGTTGGGAAATAAATTAGTACATCTCCACTGCCATGTGGAAAAGGTTGATGTGGTGTTGATGTGGACAACTGCTGTGGGGACTTGCTTCCATTCAGCCTCAAGAACAAGTGAGGTCAGGCACTGATGTTGGGTGCAATCTGCATTGTAATTAATCCCAAAGGTGTAAAATGGGGTTGAGGTCAGGGCTATGTGCAGGCCAGTCAAGTTCTTCCACATCGATCTCCACAAACCATTTCTATATGGACCTTGTTTTGTTCACAGGGGCATTATCATGCTGAAACAGGTATGGGCCTTCCCAAAACTTTTTCCACAAAATTGGAAATACAGAATAATCTAGAATGTCATTGTATGCTGTAGCATTAAGATTTCCCTTCACTGGAACTAAGGGGCTAGCCCGAACCATGAAAATCAGCACCAGGCCATTATTCTCCCTCCACCAAACTTTACAGTTGATACTATACATTGGGGTAGGTAGCGTTCTCCTGGCATCCACCAAACCCAGACTTGTCCGTCAGACTGCCAGATGGTGAAGCGTGATTCATCACTCCAGAGAACGCATTTCCACTGGCGGCGAGCTTTTCACCACTCCAGCCAACGCTTGGCATTGCGCATGGTGATCTTAGGCTTGTGTGCGGCTGCTCGGCCATTGAAACTCATTTCATGCTGATGTTGCTTCCAATGTTTAGCATCCGTGGACAGACGCAATTTTTACATGCTTCAGCACTCGCTGGTGCCCTTCTGTGAGCTTGTGTGGCCTACCACTTCGCGGCTGAGCCGTTGTAGCTCCTATACATTTCAAAATAAATCAAATCAAATTTTATTTGTCACTTGCGCCGAATACAACAAGTATAGACTTAACAGTGAAATGCTTGAATATCATTCTCACGTAAGTGTTCCTTTTGTCCAGGTGGGAAAGGGCAGTGTGGAGTGCAATATAGATTGCATCATCCGTGGATCTGTTGGGGCGGTATGCAAATTGGAGTGGGTCTTGGGTTTTTAGGATAATGGTGTTTATGAGAGATATGACCAGCCCTTCAAAGCACTTCATGGCTACAGACGTGAGTGCTACGGGCCGGTAGTCAATATGGCAGGTTACCATAATTTAATACTTAAATTCACACAGGACACAGGATAAGAAAGGAGAATAACACCAGATATAACAAACTGACTCTTACCCCCCCTGCACATAGACTTGCTGGAGGCTGAGACAGCGGGGGTTGGAAGACACTGTGGCCCTGTCCGACAAAACCCCCGGACAGGGCAACCAGACAGGATACAACCCCACCCACTTTGCCAAAGCACAGCCCCAACACAGATATCAACAGACCACCAACCTACTACCCTGAGACAAAGCCCACGAAGATTCCCTACACGATCCCGAGGGAGTGACAAACCGGACAGGAAGATCACGTCAGTGACTCAACCCTCTCAAGTTACGCACCCCTCCTAGGGATGGCATGGAAAGCACCAGCAAGCCAGTGACTCAGCCCCCGTAATAGGGCCAGAGGCAAAGAATCCCAATGAAGAGACGGGAACCGGCCAGGCAGAGACAGCAAGTGCGGTTCGTCGCTCCAGTGCCTTTCCATTCACCTTCCATGTGAGAGACGAGTCTTCAGTAAAGACTTAAAGGTCGACACAGAGTCTGCGTCTCTCACATGGATAGGCACACCATTCCATTAAAATTAAGCTCTATAGGAGAAAGCCCTGCCTCCAGCTGTCTGCTTAGAAATTCTAGGGACAATAAGGAGGCCTGCGTCTTGTGACCATAGCGTATGTATAGGTATGTACGGCAGGACCAAATCGGAGAGATAGGTAGGAGAAAGTCCATGTAATGCTTTGTAGGTTAGCAGTAAAACCTTGACCACCCAGGGTGGGCACGACGTTCAGTCCCGCTGTGGAGCAGGAGCTCCATAGCGTGTCGGCGCCCAGTCTGGGACAGACAGCCAGACCTACGACAGGGCTGAAAACCACCTCTCCGTCGGTGCCCAGGGTGGGCACGGCGTCCAGCCCGAGGTCTCCGGTGAAGGTCAGCAGCCCGAGACCTCCGGTGAGGGTCAGCTGCCCGAGGTCTCCGGAGAAGGTCAGCAGCCCGAGGCCTCCGGTGAAGGTCAGCAGCCCGAGGCCTCCTGTGAAGGTCAGCAGCCCGAGGCCTCCTGTGAAGGTCAGCAGCCCGAGGCCTCCTGTGAAGGTCATCAGCCCGAGACCTCCGGGGAAGGTCAGCAGCCCGAGACCTCCGGGGAAGGTCAGCAGCCCGAGACCTCCGGGGAAGGTCAGCAGCCCGAGACCTCCGGGGAAGGTCAGCAGCCCGAGACCTCCGGGGAAGGTCAGCAGCCCGGGACCTCAGGTGAAGGTGAGCAGCCCTGAACCTCCACCAGAGCCACTTCCGGGTCCAACAGTCTGCTCTGCTACAGCGCCAGAGCGGTCCGCTCCACCGGTGCCCAGTCCGGGGCCGGTCATCTGCGTCGCTCCAGTGCCGGAGCAGTCCGCTCCACCGGTGCCCGGGCCGGTCGCCGACGTCGCTCCAGTGACGGAGCAGTCCGCTCCACCGGTGCCCAGTCCGGGGCCGGTCGTCTGCGTCGCTCCAGTACCGGAGCAGTCCGCTCCACCGGTGCCCAGTCCGGGGCCGGTCGTCGGCGTCGCTCCAGTGCCGGAGCAGTCCGCTCCACCGGTGCCCAGTCCGGGGCCGGTCGTCTACGTCGCTCCAGTGACGGAGCAGTCCGCTCCACCGGTGCCCAGTCCGGGGCCGGTCGTCTGCGTCGCTCCAGTGCCGGAGCAGTCCGCTCCACCGGGGCCCAGTCCGGGGCCGGTTGTCAGCCCCTCTCCAGGGTCGAGGGCTCCCACACCAGGGTCCAGACAGGACTTGGTGAATGGCGGGAGTACTGAGGGTGGAACCATCGCGCCGGGGTCCGGACCGGACCGGGCGTGCAACGGAGAGGTACGAGGGAAGCTACTCTCACAGCCTGTGCCACGCCCGGAACCGGAACCGGAGCCCCCACCAGCAACCACCTCAGTACCCCGCCATGTCCCCCCTAGAGTTTTGGACATTTTTTCTTTCAGGAGAGGGGGGATTTTTTTGTGTGCGATCGGGAGTCCGCACCTTAGGGGGGGGGGTACTGTGAGGGCTTGGTTGTGGTAAGGCCTCTTACTCCCACCTAGGGGAGGAGAGAGGCACACAACCAAGTCCTCACACACCTGTTAGGGAGATTATGATCCCCAATCAGAGACAGCTGTCTAGCGTTGTCTCTGATTGGGGATAGTATTTAAGATCTACCCAAATCCACCTGTGTGTGGATCATTGTTCGTGTCTGCCTTGTGTAATCAGCACGTGAGTTACTTTGCCTTATTAGAGTTTTGTATTTTGTTTCAGTCATCTCCCTTTTTGTATTTGATGCTTCGTGAGTCCAACTCATTTAAAATAAAAAGGAATGACTCTCCATCAGCGCTCCGTTTATCGTCCCATTACTCCGCATCGTGACAGACTGCCACCAAGTACTGATTGCGTAAAGACATATGCAATGAAGACATCTTCGTTCAAGAAATGTTATAATTTTCTTTCACTTTGAAAACTGTTTAAGGGGTGTGTAGACTTTCACTAGGCATTTTATCGTCAGATCTACACAACTGAAGGGATGTGGACATACTGTATGTCAACACTGGTCTACTTTTGTGGTCAGGAAACATTCAAATGTTATCTAAAAGTTAAATGTCCCTTTAATGCTGACTCATAAAACTTGACAAAAATTCTTATAATCTACTTTAACTATACTGGTGGAAGCGACACAATATATATTCAGGTGATCCCATGGTGAAGCAGTCTAATCTCGTCAGTCTAATCTCTGGGTAACAGTCATAATCATGTGCTTGAGACAAATATGCAATTAGCCTGAACAAAGTGTTTTTTATGCTAAACCTTGCACTGTGTCACTGGCTCCCCATAATTGCTCGTATACTGTAAAACAATCCAAAGGCAATGACAGAAAGCATTGGACTCAGTTTTACATTACCATCAGCAATAAATAAATAAAAACGTTTCTGTTTTTCTCACAGTGTTCTGATCTGTATGGTATAAATAAGGCACTGCATCTCAGTGCTAGAGGCGTCACTACAGACACCCTGGTTAGAATCCAGGCTGTGTCACAACCGGCCGTGATTGGGAGTCCCATAGGGCGGAGCACAATTGATGTACAATTTAGTACAACTTCCCTCAAAATCTATGAATAATAGCGAAGGGTTTAGGAGATATTTTTGTCAAGGGGTACGCAGGGAGAGAGTTTAGTACAGGTATGAAATGAACACTTTGTGTATTTAGTGTGGGTTGCTGGCCAATATAGATCTTCCTTTCCTTCGTTATAACGAAACGTACAATAAAAGTATCAATTTTGCACTGGGGGGAAATAAATACAGTTGAATTGAATTGAATGGCCTGAACCAAACTGATCTGAGATTATGAAAGAGAAGCATACTCCTTCACTCCCTCTCATCCTTCCAACTACACAGACTCGTACTAGCACTCTTCACTACGCTTCAGGCCTCCAGTTGTTTACTGGTTTCCTGTCCTTTGTACTGTATGTGTATTTCGTCTCACAGGAATAGACTTGAGAGGTTTAGAGAGAACGGGTGGGGGGGGTGGTGGAAACAGGAACGCATGAGAACAAGAGCAAATAAAAAAGGAAGCATGACGTGAGCAAGATTATTATTAGCATTTCAAATGATATTTAGCGCTGATGTTCAAACCCAACCATCTTCCCTACATGCATATTGATGATTGAAATTGGAAATAACACAATGTCAATAATAAAGTATTTTATTCTTAAATTTGGAGTAAACAATTATCCTCAGAATACAAACTCTGTACTCTTTTGTGCCACGTAACAACACCTTATTGTATGTGAAGTTGACAGGCTATGGCCATAGAGAAGCATAGGCTTCTCTATGTAGCTATGTAGTCTGACAGTGTCGTTCTTTTCTGTTTCTGTGTGGGGTTTGGGTTGGATCCCTAATTAGAGGCAGCTGCACAGCATTGTCTCTAATTAGGGATCCCATATATGTTGAGTCTGTCCTTCACTCTGGTGTGGGTCGTTGTTGATGTATGTCGCAGTCACGGGTGAAGTAAGTGTGTTTCTTTTCGTCCGTTCATTGGTGTGTTTTTTGAACGTGACGTTAGTCGATTAGTGTTTGTTTGTGTTCTGCGGTTCGTCATAAGTTTTGTCTATACATAGTATTTAAACATTTATGTACATAGTATATTAAAAATATGTCGAACTACTATACCTGCGCTGCGCCTTGGTCATTCAACACACACGTTCGTGACAGAAGTGATTCAGAGATATGTTTGGGTTTGATATAAATCTGATGATTGACAGGTCATGTTCTGTCTTGATCAACCTGTAACACACAGAATGTTTATTCAATAAACATGAGATTTCAACCCAAAATGTCCCTTCTGACAGAGTTACATCACTCTCTAAGAAATCATAACATGCAGTAATCGCCCCATAATTGGTAACACAATATGTTATGATTTGCTGCAAAGTATACAGTAAATGTCAATATTTTGTTATTGATCTTTCCTTAAGTAACTCCAGTATTAGGAGAAGGGACCATAGTATCAATCCAGTATTGTATGTCCAGTTAAGGTCCACAAATGTTGGCTTTTCTTTGATCAACTGCTGTTAAGGTTAGAGATCAAAATATTGATTTATTGGTTGGTTTGTTGATTGATTCATGGATTGACTGATATTCATGCTACATGGTTGTTTCACCTTTAATTTGATGTAGTTATTGTAAGTCGCTGTGGGTAAGAGGAACTGCTAAAATCTTAAACAGAGAAGGTCATGGACAAATACCTTTGACTGTGATATTAACAATGTGTCCCATGGCTTTCTCCTTGATCTTCTCACATACCGTTCAGCACTGATAGGCTCCGTTTACACAGGCTGCCCAATTCTGATTTTTTTGACCAATCATGTCAGCTCTTTTGCAATTGGGCAAGACATCAGAATTGGTCAACCTGTGTTAAACTCAGCCACAGAGTCCTTGGTCATTTCGTGTCATCTGTTTGATCTCTGTGTCAACATCTCTGTGTCTGATGTTACAGTCCTCCTCGATTGTCTCAATGACAATGGTGAGGTAGGTACCTTTCGGGATCGTATTCATCTGAACGACGGGATCAATCAGAATCTACATGGAACAGGTGAGCTTTACTGGAAAGCCCTTCGTCCCAACAATAGAGATCTCACACACAGTATGTCATCGGAAAAAGAGTGCGATACAATCTATACAACGGGTTCAAACGCCTCCTGATTTACCGCTTGGTTTTCACAGAGCTACACATGGGTTGTGTCCTTGTACATACAGTCCAGACTGTGTGATAAACACACAATTCATGATAACTTATTTCAAAATATCTACAGTATATAGTATTATGGTGCACTCCTGAGGCTTCAAATCAAACTGAGACCATCATAAGACTAGTCGACCCCTTTACTCCCCCTCACCCTTCCATCCACATAGACTGCTACAAGCGCTGTTCACAAAGCTTCAGGCATCCGTTTGTTTGTGCAAATGCTATGTGTGGTTTCCTGTCCTGTATTTCTTATAACAGACACAGACCTGAAAGGTGTAGAGAGAACAAGCACGCATGACAACGTGACAACAAGAACTAAAAAGCATTGAACTCCTGAGGCTTCAAATCAAACTGAGATTATGATGAACATCACAAGACTCCCCCTCACCCTTCCAACCACATAGACTGCTGCTAGCTACTAGCACTTCAGGCCTCCGTTTGAGCAAATGCTACACATGTCTGTTAGAGGAAATGCCCATACAGGACAGGAAATCACACATAGCATTTGCTATGTGTGATTGGGCATTTCCTCTAACAGACACATACCTGAGAGGTGTAGAGAGATAGCCCACTATGAGAACAAAAGGGGAGAGAATAAAAATGGACATTTCATGAAATTGTATTTTAATTTGGGTAGTACAATCCCTCCTGTCTTCCAACAGACTGTACATCGATGCTTGAAGCTGGTTTATAACAACATGGTTTTTTTTGTCGTAAATGTTAAGTGAACTATACTCAGCAAAAAAATAAACGTCCTCTCACTGTCAACTGTGTTTATTTTTCAGTAAACTTAACAGTAAATATATGTATGAACATAACAAGATTCAACAACTGAGATATAAACTGAACAAGTTCCACAGACATGTGACTAACAGAAATGGAATAATGTGTCCCTGAACAAAAGGGGGGGTCAAAATCAAAAGTAACAGTCAGTGTCTGGTGTGGCAACCAGCTGCATTAAGTACTGCAGTGCATCTCCTCCTCATGGACTGCACCAGATTTGCCAGTTCTTGCTGTGAGCACTGATGGAGGGATCGTGCGTTCCTGGTGTAACTCGGGCAGTTGTTGTTGCCATTCTGTACCTTTCCCGCAGGTGTGATGTTCGGATGTACCGATCCTGTGCAGGTGTTGTTACACGTGGTCTGCCACTGCGAGGACGATCAGCTGTCCGTTCTGTCTCCTTGTAGCGCTGTCTTAGGCGTCTCACAGTACGGACATTGCAATTTATTTCCCTCGCCACATCTGCAGTCCTCATGCCACCTTGCAGCATGCCTAAGGCACGTTCACGCAGATGAGCAGGGACCCTGGCCATCTTTCTTTTGGTGTTTTTCGGGGTCAGTAGAAAGGCCTCTTTAGTGTCCTAAGTTTTCATAACTGTGACCTTAATTGCCTACCGTCTGTAAGCTGTTAGTGTCTTAATGGCCGTTCCAGATGTGCATGTTCATTAATTGAACAAGCATGGGAAACAGTGTTTAACGCCTTTACAATGAAGATCTGTGAATTATCTTTGAAAGACAGGCTCCTGAAAAAGGGACGTTTCTTTTTTTGCTGAGTTTCTTAACCATAGAATACAAATGATGTAGTATTTTGAGCCACGTAGCACATTATTCAGTTAAATGTTTGGCTTTGATATAAATCTGTATCGTAGATGGTATCTTCAATATAATTGATAGGTCATGTTCAGCCTTGACGTCATCTGCCATCAGCTAACAGACCAGCTCAATGATTAACCTGTTAAACACACATAATCATCAATAAACAAGAGACTTCACACGTTAACTTCACACATTAAGTTATGATTGGCTGCGAAGTATGAATGTACAAGTGCATTGTTTTTTCTATATTATTTGGTTATATGATCTTACCTTAAGTAACTCCAGTATTAGGAAAAGGGACCACAGTATCATTCCAGTGTTGTATGTCCAGTTCGGTCCACCATTGTTGACGTTTATTTGATCAACTCTGGGAGCTGCTGTTATAGGGTTAGATATGAACATTAGAGATAAATTGGTTGGTTTGTTGATTGTTTAATTGATTGACTGATGATCATGCTACATGGTTGCTTCGCCTTAGTTTAATGTTGTTATTGTACGTCGCTGTGGGTTAGAGAAACTGCTAAAATTGTAAAACAACGAACATGTAATGGACAAATACCTTTGACTGTGATATTTATGTAGTGTCCCATGGCAGTATGGCCTCCCATTTCACATTCTGCATGGCACTGATAGACTCCTTGGTCAGCAGGGGTCAGCTGTGTGAAGTCTGTTACAACGTGTCTATGTCTGACACTGCGGTCTTCCATAATCATCTCGTTGACAATGGTGAGGTACTTGCCGGGGTCAATGAGCTTGGGACACTCTTCAAAAGAGTGATGACACCAAAAGGCATCAATTTGACCACATTGTTTCATGTCATACTCAGCCTTACAGGTGAGCCTCAAGGGCATGCCCTCAGTCCCAACCATAGGAGTCCTGGGGTACTTCAACTCAACGGCATCTGGAGTAGTTAAAGAGTGGGAGTTGTGGAAAAAAGTATATAACTCTGGTCCAAAACAGCTCTACATTTAACTTCTTTGTTTTTGTTACCAAGCTAGTTTACCAAGGGGTTATTTCTGAGGATACCTGGGTATTAAAAGCATTCAACACCATCTAATGTAAACGCAACTACCATACCAAGGGTTTCACCCTGTCCCACTTTTGAGTAAAGGCACTTGTGTGTTTGTTACCAACTAGTATCACCATGAGTACTCACCTCTGACCAGAGAAGGGGACACACAGAGCCAGAGAGACACTGTCGACAGCAGGGACAGCACTTTAGATCCACAGAGCCAAACCATTTCCAAACACTAGCACCCGAAACTGAAAAAAATATATGATATAATCCCTGTGAGCTATGTGTTATAGATGGCCAACAGTTTCAAGTATCATCATAGACACACAATATCTAAGCTTTCATCAGCAGTCTGCTAGATCTGCCCAAATAGGCTATAAAGCAAGCTAGAGCGTGGGTGTGTGTTCTTTGTAGAGCTGTGTAAGGGGCTTGTCTAGTGCATGTTTCCTTGTTTGAGGAAACATGGGTATATTTTCTCATGTCTAGTCCATGTGCTGAGTTTCCAGTGTTGAGTAATCTTCCACAACTGATTGAGCAAAAACTTCTGTTATATGCTAACGCTAACATTTCAGTATATGTGTGTGTGAGCAAAGATGGGCAGTATACGGATTTCAATTACTTTTGAGTTTTTTGTAATTTGTATTTGAAAGACCTGAACAAAATCACCCTCTAATTTATATACATATTCATATACAGTTGTTATATCTTATCACAAGCAATATTGTAAGTAATTCTTGGACTGAAGTTACGTAGTCATTCACTCAAGACTGTATATTAGTATCCTGTCAGTAGCATATTTTTTCATTGCATATAGTGTATTGAATGTACAATACGTGCATTTATCTGTAATTAAACCCTGTACTAAGGACTGTATTTTAAGGGAATTATTATTATTATCCTAATTTATATCATACGCACATTTCGCTATTTAAGTATCTCTTCCTGTCATTTACCTGTACATTTAATTTATTTAACCATGCAAATATTCAAATATTAATTTACCTGTATATTTAACCAGACTGTATATTAAGTAAACTATTATTACCCTAATTTATATCATATGCACATTTAGCTATTTAAGTATCTTTTTATGCCATCTACCTGTGTAGTTAACCATGCAAATATTTTAACGTTAGGTGTATGATCTATGTAGTAATATTATTCGTATCTCAGAGCCATTTGCGTTGCTAGTTATAGCCTAATATTAGCCAGCTAGCTAACATTGAACCTGGTTGGTTAGCTACCTGCAGATTTATGCAGGGTGGTACTGTTATGAGTTGGGATTATGGTTCATTGTTAAGCTAGCTAACTAGCTACATGTCTAAACAAAAAATAACAAAATTAACAATGTAAAGTGTACATATTCACTCATACTATGCAATGCCTTTCCATAGCTTTTTGCACTCCAGACTTCCTGTATTTGTATACTTTTTCATACTGCTGCACTATGTATCATGTTTCGTGTATCTGTCTTTGTGTATTTTGTGCTGTCTGTCTGTCTGTCTGTCTGTCTGTCTGTCTGTCTGTCTGTCTGTCTGTCTGTCTGTCTGTCTGTCTGTCTGTCTGTCTGTCTGTCTATAGAACCCGAGGTGAGATCCATTGTGCTGAAGAGAGTGTTGCTGCCGGAACGGTCTATTATCGGTCATGCGTATTCTGCGAACAAATCCTCTAGCTTCTCCACAATCAAGATGGTGACATGAGATGATATCCTCATAGCGCACTACTAGGTCAGCCAGCTGGCACTTGCACTTCTCAGACACATCACAGGAGCTGAGGTCCAAAGCACTCAACTCCAGCAGTCTCAGCTTCTCTTCCATGGAACGTGTGTCTCTCATGTGGCCCATCAAATCAGCCTCAGACGTGGCTTAAGGAGATGACCAGGTGGACTACGCTCTGTTCTGGTTCTGCGTCTTGTATGTCCTCCATTACTACACATGGGAAGAAATCTGCATGCTTCACATTGCGCAGCCACACAGGATGGCCAGACATGTTGATCAGCTTCAGTGGACCCACCAGGAGACACAAATGTGGTTCTTGGTAGCTTACCCCAAACCAGATACCCGCGACCAGGGTCAAGGCAAATGGCTGAGTTACATCTCACTGTTCCTATCTTGTCAGGGATGTGTCATCTTTGATGCAGGGGGCCAAAAATGTTTTCCAATAATTGTGACATTGTTTTGATTCAAGGAGAATGTGCTTGATCATGTTGGTTCCCAGTATTAGTTTATCAAGGTTGGAACAACCATCCTGCATCCATAGACTTCCATGTTTATGTTGAATGCGGACTTAGGCCATCAAGGTTTAACATCAAGGTTTAACAACACTTTGACCAGATGCTGTATGATCATCCGCACATACAGTGGGGAGAACAAGTATTTGATACACTGCAGATTTTGCAGGTTTTCCCACTTACAAAGCATGTAGAAGTCTGTCATTTTTATCATAGGTACTCTTCAACTGTGAGTGACAGAATCTAAAACAAAAATCCAGAAAATCACATTGTATGATTTTTAAGTAATTAATTTGCATTTTATTGCATGACATAAGTATTTGATACATCAGAAAAGCAGAACTTAATATTTGGTACAGAAACCTTTGTTTGCAATTACAGAGATCATACGTTTCCTGTAGTTCTTGACCAGGTTTGCACACACTGCAGCAGGGATTTTGGCCCACTCCTCCATACAGATCCTTCAGGTTTCGGGGCTGTCGCTGGGCAATACGGACTTTCAGCTCCCTCCAAAGATTTTCTATTGGGTTCAGGTCTGGAGACTGGCAAGGCCACTCCAGGACCTTGAGATGCTTCTTACGGAGCCACTCCTTAGTTGCCCTGGCTGTGTGTTTCGGGTCGTTGTCATGGTGGAAGACCCAGCCACGACCCATCTTCAATGCTCTTACTGAGGGAAGGAGGTTGTTGGCCAAGATCTCGCGATACATGGCCCCATCCATCCTCCCCTCAATACGGTGCCGTCGTCCTGTCCCCTTTGCAGAAAAGCATCCCAAAAGAATGATGTTTCCACCTCCATGCTTCACGGTTGGGATGGTGTACTTGGGGTTGTACTCATCCTTCTTCTTCCTCCAAACACGGCGAGTGGAGTTTAGACCAAAAAGCTCTATTTTTGTCTCATCAGACCACATGACCTTCTCCCGTTCCTCCTCTGGATCATCCAGATGGTCATTGGCAAACTTCAGACGGGCCTGGACATGCGCTGGCTTGAGCAGGGGGACCTTGCGTGCGCTGCAGGATTTTAATCCATGACGGCGTAGTGTGTTACTAATGGTTTTCTTTGAGACTGTGGTCCCAGCTCTCGTCAGGTCATTGACCAGGTCCTGCTGTGTAGTTCTGGGCTGATCCCTCACCTTCCTCATGATCATTGATGCCCCACGAGGTGAGATCTTGCATGGTGCCCCAGACCGAGGGAGATTGACCGTCATCTTGAACTTCTTCCATTTTCTAATAATTGCGCCAACAGTTGTTGCCTTCTCACCAAGCTGCTTGCCTATTGTCCTGTAGCCCATCCCAGCCTTGTGCAGGTCTACAATTTTATCCCTGATGTCCTTACACAGCTCTCTGGTCTTGGCCATTGTGGAGAGGTTGGAGTCTGTTTGATTGAGTGTGTGGACAGGTGTCTTTTATACAGGTAACGAGTTCAAACAGGCGCAGTTAATACAGGTAATGAGTGGAGAACAGGAGGGCTTCTTAAAGAAAAACTAACAGGTCTGTGAGAGCCGGAATTCTTACTGGTTGGTAGGTGATCAAATACTTATGTCATGCAATAAAATGCAAATTAATTATTTAAAAATCATACAATGTGATTTTCTGGATTTTTGTTATAGATTCCGTCTCTCACAGTTGAACAGTACCTATGATAAAAATTACAGACCTCTACATGCTTTTTAAGTAGGAAAACCTGCAAAATCGGCAGTGTATCAAATACTTGTTCTCCCCACTGTATATACACTACCGTTCAAAAGTTTGGGGTCACTTAGAAATGTTCTTGTTTTGAAAGGTCCATTAAAATAACATCAAATTGATCAGAAATACTGTGTAGACTTTGGTAATGTTGTAAATGATTATTGTAGCTGGAAACGGCTGATTTGTTATGGAATATCTACATAGGCGTACAGAGGCCCATTATCAGCAACCATCACTCCTGTGTTCCAATGGCACGTTGTGTTAGCTAATCCAAGTTTATCATTTTAAAAGGCTAATTGATCATTAGAAAACCCTTTTGCAATTACGTTAGCACAGCATTTGTGGGTATAATTGCTGGCTCAAAATGTCCAGAAACAAATAACTTTCTTCTGAAACTCATCAGTCTGTTCTTGGTCTGAGATGAAGGCTATTCCATGCAAGAAAATGCCAAGAAACTGAAGATCTCATACAACGCTGTGTACTACTTCACAGAACAGAGCAAACTGTCTCTAACCAGAATAGAAAGAGGAGTGGGAGGCCCCGGTGCACAACTGAGCAAGAGGACAAGTACATTAGAGTGTCTAGTTTGAGAAACAGACATCTCACAAGTCCTCAACTGGCAGCTTCATTAAATAGTACCCGCAAAACACCAGTCTCAACGTCAGCAGTGAAGAGGCGACTCCGGGATGCTGGCCTTCTAGGCAGGGTTCCAAAGAAAAAGCCATATCTTCCTCTGTCCAGTGTCTGTGTTCTTAATCTTTTCTTTTTATTGGCCAGTCTGAGATATGCACTCAAAGATAAAGAACGACAGTAGGTGAACAGTTTTCAACAAATTAATTTATTAAAAAATAAAGGAGAAGCGAGAGAGAGAGAGAGATAGAGAGAGAGAGAGAGAGAGAGAGAGAGAGAGAGAGAGAGAGATTTCATCATTTCACTTTCAGTTTTACTTACATAGCTGGCAAATGCAGCTGGCTAGTTTAGTTACTCAAACACCCGGCTCAAACAGAGGGATGCTACGTTACCTAGCTGGCTACACAATTTTTCTCGCCTGACTATCTAGCTAGCTAGCTAGCTAAAGCAAGCATCTTGGCCGTTTCCATTTGAATTGCATCGGTAGAAACAAGACAAAACAACCAACTAGTAAACTGTCGATATACAGCTAAACACTGTAACTATTTCCATGAGACAGAGAGCAATCATTTGAGCTTCACCGCTGATGTGCTCACCTGTACCAACCAAGTTATCATGATATGCCTTGCTAATCTGAGAGATATTCCCCAAGTTTCACAGCATCAAATATCAACAACACCATACACCATATGACCAGCTCGATTTGGTCTTATGTAGCAAAATATGAAATTGTGTTTTTTAAATTGGATAAAAGTAGTGAAAATGGTACATAAATCTACAGTTGAGGAACAATAGGAAAGTAATTCTGCTTTGAAAGTTGATCAAATAACCTCACTTTTGAGAAAATGGCCCTTGAATGTTTGGGTAAACCTAATGAAGAGCTCTTCTTTGTCTACACCCATTCAGCATCGTTCACATCCGCTTAAGCCTTAGCCCCACCCACCTCTTTAAGGACATGTGCTAAACATCCAAATATTTCTGGTTTATACTATGTCTATTGAAAGTTGTTGCAGTGACATCATGAACATTCATCAAACCTGTCGTTGCCTTACTGAAAAAGTATAAACACAAAAACTACAGGCAACATGATATCAGCAGCCTGGTGGTCCAAAATAGCAGAACTAATATAGTGTATTTTAACACTGAACCCACCCATTGAATTTAGTATATGCCAATCTAGTAAACCAGGCAACTAAAAGCAACTTTTTTTAAATGGTTTGGTTCATTTCTAGGTTGTTAGCTAGCTAGCTAATTTTAAGTTAGCTGGTTAGCCCGTTAAATACTGACCATATTATATAGCTGACAACGTCTTCACTTTAGCTAATTTCTCTTCCACCAGTGCCTAGTCCGGGTCATTGTCTATTTCGCTATATATTTCGCAGTCACGGTGACAGTAAGTGTGCTGCTTTTATTATGTCTGTTTCATTCGTGTTTGTTTGGTAACGTGACGTTTTGTACATCGTGTTATTGTTGTTTTGGTAGTTCAAACATTTATTGAATATTCAGTAAATAAATAATGTCGTACTACAATCCCTGCGCTGCGCAATGTTCTGTGTATGCACCCTCTTGTGACAGGTTGTCCTTAGTTTGAAGATGTAATCCAGAGACAGGTGTTTAATACAACAGCCTTCTGTGTGTTCTCTTTTTCAACTCCCTTTGCATATTTGCAATCAAACGCCAGAATTTTCTCCATCTCCTTAGCTATCATACTCTAATTCTACCGGACATTCCATTGATTTCAAAACTCAGTCCTCCAGAAAGTGGAGAGCAACACTTTTGTAGCTCTACTACGTGATATCTTTCAAAAAAAGCTGCATTGGATAGGATTACCTACAGCTGGTAATAGACAGAAGCGTGCTACATGGTAGACCTATCCGAACTCATCTCTAGGCATGTCCAGACCTCCAGATCTCAGCCAATCATGGCTAGCGGGAAGGTTTCTGTCTTTTTCCGTGGCTAAAACAACTAGGCTGGTAATTTAACAATTTTATTTGTGCATTCAGATTGCATACACTTTTTTAATTAAAGTACGTGAAAGTTCACATGTTCCAGAAGGCATTTTTGCCTCCCAAAAAACATTTGGAGGGATTATGGTTCATTGATTTAGAAATAAATCCTGTGAAGTAGTGACGCGCGCCATATGCCACATACATGCTGTTTACTTATTTCACTCACCTCGACATCATTACTTTTCAGAGTGCAAGGATGTGTCCAAATCCGTATCACCAACCAATACAGGTACAGCCTCTTTCACAGTGAAAAGTTTTGAATAATGAAGTGAAAAAAAGTCAAATGACAGCATACCCTGTTTGTTAGAAAAACAAGGCAGTTCGAGGCCACAATAGTAATTTAAAGAAAGACTGTTGACGGCAATTAATAAACAGTTATGCTTCAAATTCGTGCTTGCCAAATTGTGATTCTATTAAGCTTGGTCATCAGGCTCGCCCAGGTGGGACGAGGGGGCGGTACTGTCACGCCTGCTACCGCTCCCCTTCATTACACACACCTGTCACCATCATTACCCGCAGCAGCGCAAATTGGACTCACCTGGACTACTTCACGTTTTTGATTGCCCCCTGTATATCTGTCTGTTCCTCTGTGTTGTTCCCGGTCTTTGCAGTAATTGTTGTTGTGTTTTCATGTCCAGACGCTGTTCCTGTTCTGTTCCATGTCCGTCATTGATTAAATGGTCATTCCCTGTACCTGCTTCTCATCACCAGCGTCGGCCCAAATTTGTTGGCACTGATGTCATGTGACAGTGTACAAAGAATGGGTCGAGATGAAGGTCAGTGTGCAAAGTCCAGATATGAGAGATTGCAGTGGTTGTAGACAATACCAAAAAACACAGGAGATGGAGAGTATATTTTCCATGCAATTTGTTTAGCTTTTTTGTATACATTAATTCTTCTGAACAATTTAGCATAGGTGGTTTAGCTAGCATTTGCCAGCTAGCTAGCTTAGTGTTGGCTAGCTAGTTAATTGTAGCTAGCTAACATTAGCTTTTCTTGTGTTTTTGTTAGGCCTACCAACTAGCTAGTTACCATCTACCGAATATACTTTCCATTTTTTTTCTGTTTGGATTAGATAGCATGCTAGCTGGCTAGCTAGCTAGTCTTCTAACTTTGACTAGCTAGCTACCTAAAGCTGGCAAATAGCTCCTCGCTCGTTAACTACCTAGCTAATGTTAGCTGATCTTTCCTGAAATTTGTTCTCAGGGTATCCTTATCCCAAGGGTATTACTTGAGACAAACCCAGCATGTTAAAGTTAGCACTTTAACATGCTGTGTTGTTAGCACTTTAACATGCAAGTGTTGACACTTGTGTCAACACACTATGAGTAGCATTAGCTCATTGTCAATTGTACCTACACACTAGCTAACTTATTAGTGTTAGCAAGCACTATTATTGCTAGCTGGATAACACAGCAACTAGATGAAAAGCAGGCCTAAACAATATAAATAATTTTGATGATGTTGTAAATAGGGAAGGGTATAGGGTTATGTCAATTGTCATAGTTACATTATTCTTCACTACCACAGACTCCAAGATGGGAATACGCTGACAACAAAGAAACAGATGAAGACATAGACAGAGATTTCCATTTTTACAATACAGTTTTTCTAAATTAGCTATCTGGGCTACTACCACCGCAAGAATAGTTACTTATGTTATTGAGTAGGTCTATATCTTTTTTTTATCTAATTAATCTAATTATTAATCTAACAATAAAAATCCTTGTAATTTTCTAAGAAATGTAAGGTTGTTTTGCATGTTGCTATAAAGTTGACTAAAGGAGAAGCTCCTCTTTTGATTGTTGGTATTTTAATTTGGTACTGAGTATTAAGTAATTCTATAGACTTTAAAGCTACAATTAACTATAAATAACTGTGTTACAACTAGCGATGTTAGCGATGAGGATTTTGTTTTTATGCTGATTTTACAGATACTATGTACTCTGTGGTGTGTTAGTGGATTTATTTTATCACTTGAATGGCGCTTCCAGAAGTTTTGCAATTAGGGCTAGGTTGTCAGGAAGTTATTTAATGTTCTATATAAGTGGGCATTAATTACTAGTAAGTACCCCTCAAGATACACTTCATTTGAACTAGCTTAAGCCTTTGTAAAACCTAATAATAACATTGAACTTATGCAGATATCGCAGGGTATTCGGAAAGTATTCAGACCCCTTGGACTTTTTCCACATTTTGTTACGTTACAGCTTATTTTTAGAATATTTTGCAAGTGTATAACTTTTTTATATTTTTGATATGGAAACAATACATTTACATAAGTATTCAGACCCTTTACTCAGTACCTTGTAGAAGCACCTTTGGCAGCGAATACAGCCTCATGCCTTCATGGGTATGACGCTACAAGCTTGGCTCACCTGTATTTGAAGAGTTTCTCCCATTCTTCTCTGCAGATCCTCTCAAGCTGTCAGGTTGGATGGGGAGCGACGCTGCACAGCTATTTTCAGGTTTCTCCCGAGATGTTCGATCGGGTTCAAGTCCGGGCTCTAGCTTGGCCACTCAAGGACATTCAGAGACTCGTCCCGAAGCCACTCCTGTGTGCTTAGGGTTGTTGTCCTGTTGGAAGATTAACCTTCACCCAGTCTGAGGTCCTGAGTGCTCTCGAGCAGGTTTTAATCAATGATCTCTGATCTTTGCTTTGTTCATCTTTCCCTCGATCCTGACTAGTCTCCCAGTCCCTGCTGCTGAAAAATATCCCCACAATATGATGCTGCCACCATTCAGGCAAAATAATTCAATCTTGGTTTCATGGCCTTCTGGCAAACTCCAAGAGGGCTGTTATGTACCTTTTACTGAGGAGTGGCTTCCGTCTGGCCCCTCTACAATAAAGGCCTGATTGGTGGAGTGCTGCAGAGATGGTTGTTCTTCAGGAAGGTTCTCCAATGTCCACAGAGTGCTCTAGGAAGAGTCTTGGTGGTTCCAAACTTCTTGCATTTAAGATTAATGGAGGCCACTACGTTCTTGGGGACCTTTAATGCTGCAGAAATCTTTTGGCACCCTTCCCCAGATCTGTGCCTCGAAACACAATCCTGCCTCGGAGCTCTACGGACAATGCCTTCGACCTCATGGCTTGGTTTTTGCTCTGTCAACTGTATGACCTTATATAGACAGGTGTGTGCCTTTCCAAATCATGTCCATTCAATTGAATTTACCACAGGTGGACTCCAGTCAAGTTGTAGAAACATCTCAATGATGACTAATGGAAACAGGATGCACCTGAGCTCAACTTTGAGTCTCATAGCAAAGGGTCTGAGGTATTTCTGTTTTTATTTTTAATACATTTGCAAAAATGTCTAAAAACCTGTTTTCACTTTGTCATTATGGGGTATTCTGTGTAGATTGATGAGATTATTAAATTTATTTAATACATTTTAGAATAAGGCTTTAAGGGGTCTGAATACTTTCTGAATGCACTATACATGTACTCTGTCTTTTACTAGTGTGTTTATCCTCCCATTTGGAGTGCTACTGTGCTAGCAGCAACATTAAGTGGAAATTCATGAGTAGGTCATTAGAGTTTATGTAATCTCGGGACAACCAGCGCATCTGTCCTCAAAAGATTACAACCTTATGATAGTTGTTACTGAACCGGATGCAGCTGAGAAGAAACAAAACACTTGAGTGGTGAATTTAGTGAAAACTGGCCCATTTGCAACAAGCATGGTAAAAGGCATTCGCTGTTACACCTCTGTAATAACAGACTGTGATTACCAGTTGCATGTTGTTATTTCAGTGTAACTATGAGTTATTACAAACAACTACAATGCTGTTACACATGTAATTACAATGTAACAAGGACCCCTTAAAATGAAGCATTAACCACTTTTCAAAAAACAAATATATATATATCTATAGTAGTTCACAAATATGTGGCCCCCTATCACCAACATTGTGATGATATGGTATTGGACTTCATTGTGACACCATTGTGAGAGCAGTGGAGGCTGGTGACTTGAACATTTGAGGAAGATGGGAGACCCACGGTATAGGTGCGGATCGCACAGAGACAACAAAGCGTGTTTCAAAAATCATCAAAGAATAAGTATCTTAAACTACAGCATTTAACAAATACATTTAAAGTCCCCGGCCACTAGGAGTGCTGCTTCTGGATTAGCATTTTCTTGCTTATGGCCTTATACAGCTCGTTGAGTGCGGTCTTAGTGCTAGCATCGGTTTGTGGTGGTAAATAGACGGCTACGAATAATATAGATGAGAACTTTTCTTAGTAGATAGTGTGGTCTACAGCTTGTCATAAGGTACTCTTCCTCAGGTGAGCAATACCTCAAGACTTCTTTAATAGTAGACATTGTGCACCAGCTGTTATTGACAAATAGCCACACCCCCACGCCCCTCGTCTTACCAGACATAGCTGCTCTGTCCTGCCGATGCATGGAAAACCCAACCAACCCAGCCAGCGGTAGGTAGCTTGGCGGTTAGAGCGTTGGTCCAGTAACCGAAAGGTCGCTGGTTTGAATACCTGAGCCGACAAGGTGAAAAAAAACCTGTCGATGTGCCCTTGAGCAAGGCACTTAACCCTAATTTGCTCCAGTGGTGCTGTACTACTATGGCTGACCCTGACGAACAGGGCTTCTCAATCTTTTTTCAATAACGTACCTCCTATCAAATCTTTTCTCAGCCAAGTACCCCCTGACCGGCCCCAATCATTTGAGATAGAAATAAAAGCTATGACTACGATATAGTGATGTGCCATCATTATGAGATTTATTAAACATTGTAAATGAGAAACATTTGCAATAATAAACATTTGCAATAATAAACATTTGCAATTATAAACAATGTATAATTACCGATCATGCAGTTTAAGTACCCCATGACTGGCCCCAAACATGTTTGATAAAAGAAACCTATATAAATAATATATATACAGTGTGTGTGTGTGTGTGTATATATATATATATATATATATATATATATATATATATATATATATATATATATATATATATATATATATATATAATGTTTATAACATTTTAGCTCAAAAACACTTGTAATAATAAACAACAAACTAAGTTGCACTTATAATTTAGTGCGAAACATGTGCTTGTGCTTCACTGAGAATCTTGGTCATCCTCGGTGGCAGGGAGGACACAGCAGTGATCAGACTTTTCTCCAGGCCCAGTCTGTTTCCCTGCTTTGTTTTGATCACAGTCATTGCAGAAAATGACGCCTCACACAAATATGTGGATCCAAAGGGCAGTAGGTTCTGCAAAGCTTTTTCTCCCATCTCAGGGTACTCCTTTTTTACACACACCCAAAACTGCGTTAGAGTGGAGTTTTCATATTTCATCCGTAGGCCATAGTCAGATGACACATCCAAGAGTTTTTCCTGGTGACAGAGAGGGAGCTTGTTTCTGCTTTCTTCTGAAAAAATAAATGGGTTTCTCACCCAACTGAGCTGTGGAGATTTCTCCTCCATGTCAGGAAAGTATGAGTTAAAACTCACAATCAGGTTGGCCAAATGTTCTTCTATGATGGACTTCACTGGTTCTCTCTCCACATCTTCCCTGGAGAGGAAAGCATCCACCTGAGAAAAGCAGGTGAGATCCCCCTGTACACATGCCCGTTTCCACAACTCTGCTTTCTTCAGAAAACCACCCACCTTGTCATACAGGTTCAGAACGTGGGTGTCCTTGCCCTGCAGACACACATTCAGCTCATTCAATTTGCTGAATATATCTGCCAGATAGCACAGTTTTGCAAGCCAATCTTTATCTTCAAACAGGGTGGCATATGGAGATCTTTGCTCTGACAAAAAGGTGTGCACCTCCGCCCGTAGTTCCAACAGCCTGTTCAGTACCCTCCCTCGAGATAGCCAGCGCACTTCTGTGTGTAGCAGCAGTTGTGTGTGTTCAGCTCCCATGTCCTCACAAAGGCGGTGAAACAGTCGTGCATTGAGTGGCCTTGACTTAATATAGTTAATCACTTTAATGCTGTCATTCAAAACGTCATGCAACACAGGACTTATATTTTTGGATGCCAGTGCTTCCCTGTGTATGACACAGTGATTCCACTGCACTTCTGGATGTTTATTTCTAATACGCGCCATGAGCCCTTTAACACGGCCTGTGATTGACGCAGCTCCGTCAGTGCAGACACTCTTGCAGTTTCTCCAGTCCAGCTCGTTTTCAATGAAGAAATTATCCTCTCCTGTTGTTTTCCCCTCTAAGCTCTTGCAGAAAAGTACATTTTCATAAATGTCGTCGATATCCACATACCTCACAAAAGCAATGAGCTGTGCCTTGCCACTGACATCGGTCGTCTCATCAAGCTGGAGTGAAAATGCTTCGCCAAGTTTCCCCACAACTTGTTCAACAATATCCGCTCCCATTCTTTCTATTCTGCGGGAAACGGTGTCATTAGACAAAGGCACCTATTTTAATTTATCCTCTGCATTTTTGTCCTGCATTGTCTCCGCTAATACAACAGCGGCTGGAAGTAACAGGTCCTCAGCGATCGTGAACGGCTTTTTTGCTTTAGCCACGAGCAGTGACACCGCATATGACGCCTGTAGTGCTTTGGCTGATGTTGTGGAGACTTTTCGCGATGATCTAAACTCAGAAAAACCAGAAAAATTCTGGTGGCTTTCCAGCATGACACTGATGTTTGGTGCTGAGATGTCTCTGGAGGTGCGCCGGTTTAATCAAGCTGTTAGCTAGTTTCTCCCCACAATGCCTGGGGAGGGTTCTCCGCTGTAGTATTGCTACGTTTTAACCAGGATTTCATTTAAATGTCTGTTTGTTTCCAGTAAAGCAACTGGCTTCCCGCTCGGCTTGATTCAAATTCTTCTTCTCTTATTTAGGTAGTTTACAATCACATTTAAAATATAAACATTTTATATAAAAATGTGGTTTACATAAACATTTTATTAAACTTATTTTCATATGATATTTTTAGTAATCATGGATGATTTTGTATATCTTTTCAATTAAATTAATAATTTAAATTAATTAATTTATATATTTTTTTATAAATCTCACGTACCCCCTACAGTACCGCAACATACCCCTAGGGGTACACGTACCCCCATTTGAGAATCACTGCTGTAGAACAATGAAGGCTGTCATTGTAAATAAGAATATGTTCTTAACTGACTTGCCTAGTTAAATAAAGGTTAAATAAATATTATCTGTGTCGTCGCCATATCCCGTTGGTAGGATAGTCTCAACCATAGATCATCAAGTTTATTTTAAGTGATTGCACATTGGCCAATAGAAACGATGTTAATGGAGATTTAATCACTTGCCTGCAAATCCTAACAAGGCTCCTTGTCAGGCTCTGGCCATAGAGAAGCCTATTGCTTCTCTATGTGCCATGGTCAGAGTCTGACAGGTCTATCATTTTCTGGGGTTGTAGGTGGTTTGTGTAGGATCTCTAATTAGAGGCAGCTGCATTGCATCGTCTCTAATTAGGGATCCTACATATGCATGTATGTTTCCACACCGGGGCGGTGGGTCATAATATATGTAGCGTTATATGTCGCAAGTCACAAGTAGGTGTATTACGTTGTTTTTGTGTACCCGTGGTTTTGTTTGTATAGTTCGTCATTTGGTGTAAATAAATGTCGAACTATGAATGTGCTGCGCCTTGGTCTCGCTCACTCCCGACTCGTGACACTCCTTGACCTTCTCCCTCTACATCTCCACCTGGTCTTCACGCCAATGACTGGGATTTGTGCCTGGCCTCCGGAGAGCAGTATATCCCTCGCGTCGGACTCATAAAAAAATAAAATCTTTGTCCAGTTCGAGGTGAGTAATCGCTGTCCTGATGTACAGAAGCTATTTTCGGTCATAAGAGATGGTAGCAGCAACTTTATGTACAAAATAAGTTACAAACAATACAAAAAAAATTAGCACGGTTGGTTAGGAGCCCGTAAAACGGTTTGAATCTGATGTGGGCAATGAAAGTGTTCTTCAACAATATTGTTGTTACCATTAGCTAGCCTTTCTGGTGGCCATAACTGCACTCTATTAGCTAGCTAGCTTCTTGCTACTTATCAATGTGCAGGTGAGACCCAGGAGCAGACAACGGTCGGAATAACACATTTTATTATCACAAACAGGGGGCAGGCAAAAGGCAGGTCAGGGGCAAGCAGAGTTTGGTAATCCAGAGTTGTCAAAAGTTTGGACACACCTATTCATTCAAGGGTTTTTCTTTATTTTTGTTATGTTCTACATTGTAGAATAATAATGAAGACTTCAAAACTATGAAATAACAGATATAGAATCATGTAGTAACCAAAAAAGTGTTAAACAAATCAACATATATTTTAATATATATTAAAATATATCTTCAAAGTAGCCACCCTTTGCCTTGATGACAGCTTTACACACTCTTAGTATTCTCTCAACCAGCTTCACCTGGAATGCTTTTCCAACAGTCTTGAAGGAGTTCCCACATATGCTGAGCACTTGTTGACTGCTTTTCCTTCACTCTGTGGTCCAACTCATCCCAAACCAACTCAAGTCTCCTCTTATTATTGGTGTCCTTTAGTAGTGGTTTCTTTGCAGCAATTCAACCATGAAGGCGGCCTGATTCACACAGTCTCCTCTAAACAGTTGATGTTGAGATGTGTCTGTTACTTGAAATCTGTGAAGCATTTATTTGGGTTGTAGTTTCTGAGGCTGGTAACTCTAATGAATCCTCTGTAGCAGAGGTAACTCTGGGTCTTCCTTTCCTGTGGCGGTCCTCATGAGAGCCAGTTTCATCACAGCGCTTGATGGTTTTAGCAACTGCACTTGAAGAAACTTTCAAAGTTCTTGAAATCTTCCGGATTGACTAACCTTCATGTCTTAAAATAATGATGGACTGTCGTTTCTCTTTGCTTATTTGAGCTGTTGCCATAAAATGGACCTGGTCTTTTACCAAATAGGGCTATATTCTGTATACCACCCCTGCCTTGTCACAACACAACTAATTGGCTCAAATGGATTAAGAAGGAAAGAAATTCAACAAACCTGTTAATAGAAAAACATTCCAGGTGACTACGTCATGAAGATGGTTGAGAGAATGCCATGAGTGTGCAAAGCTGTCATCAAGGCAAAGACTGACTACTTTGAAGAATCTCAAATATAACAATGTTTTTGATTTGTTTAACAGTTTTTAGGCTACTACATGATTCCAAATGTGTTATTTTATAGTTTTGATGTCTTCACTTTTATTATACAATGTAATACTGTACATAAAAAAATAAAAAATAATGAAGTTCAATGCGGTTTTGTATTCACGAAAATCGAAAAGGAAAAACACTGAAAAGTGAAATTATTTAGTTTGAATGGCCTCAGCCCCTAAAGGACACATAGATGTTAATGATGGCAATACATCATGGCTACCTGATTTCCTCAGATTCCATATGTGCATATACAGCATGATTACAGTAGCTCATGTCTTGATACCATATTCCCAGTCAGATATTCTGGTAGGGTATGTCAAAAATGGCATTTTCAGCAACAGCATTATAGTATTCGGGCTTCTCCACAGAGACCCCACTATCCACATGGTAAAGGTTGTCTTTTGGTATGTCAGTCAACACATTGTATGGGTTTTCCTCACACAGAGCGCATATCTGATCATACTTCTCTTGTAGAGGAGAGGTGATCTGCGAGGCCAGGTAGAGGTATTGATGAGAATCAATCAGTTGCTGTGGGGGAGAAGAACTGTCAGTCAATCAACCAAGTGGCACAGTGGTCTAAGACTGCGTCTCACTGCTAGAGGTGTAGGCCGTCATTGTAAATAACTGACCAGTTAAATAAAGGTTAAATAAAAAAAACATCCAATGAATGAATGTATTGATTAATGAATTAATATACACACACACACACACACACACACACACACACACACACACACACACACACACACACACACAGTACCTGTTTCAAATGCTCAGGCAGTTTAATCTTGGGATGGAGAAACCTTCTCCCTTTGTAGATGATCCAGGGGACTAGGAGCAGTAGTGATAAAGCCACAGCCACCAAACTGACCACCAGGCCCTCAGACAACCTTTGCTCCCCATCTACAATAAAGGTTAAATAAAAAATGTAATTCCCAAAAAATGTAAAACACACCAGTGAGAATGACCCTCAGAAACTGAACTGATGGCACAGATTATGGAAATGAGTGTTTTGCTGAGGCAGTTTCAGTTCCATTTGCAACAAAATGCTATTTGGTATCATCAAATTATGAAGGAGGTGGAGGAGGTAAGGGAGGATATAGAAAAAGTGGAAGAAAGGGAGGGAAGGGTGCGTGAGGGAGAAGGGAGAAGGGAGAAGGGGTGGAGGAGGTAGAAAGAAAGAGGGGAAGGGTGTGTAAGGGAGAAGGGGTGGAGGAGGTGGAAAGAAAGGGGGGAAGGGTGTGTAAGGGAGAAGGGAGAAGGGGTGGAGGAGGTGGAAAGAAATAGGGGAAGGGTGTGTAAGGGAGAAGGGGTGGAGGAGGTGGAAAGAAAGGGGGGAAGGGTGTGTAAGGGAGAAGTGAGAAGGGGTGGAGGAGGTGGAAAGCTCACCTGTGGTTTTGTTGTTCCAGGTGCTCATCACACACAAAGCCTTGCTGTACTGGCCCGTATTGTGGTGCTGCATCGGTATGTACACCTGGACCTGAACACAGTATCTAGTGTTGGGCTCCAGTGGCGTCAGATTAACAGGTTCCTCAGTCACCCTCTCTCTCTCAGACACCTGTGATAACACATGGAGTTAGTGTATGTGAGTGAGTGAGTGAGTGAGTGAGTGAGTGAGTGAGTGAGTGAGTGAGTGAGTGAGTGAGTGAGTGAGTGAGTGGGAGTGTGTGTGTGTGTTTGTGTGTGTGTGTGTGTGTGTGTACACTGAGTGTATAAACATTAGGAACCCCTGCTCTTTCCATTATATAGACTGACCAGGTGAATTTACTTGTTACATCCATTTGAATCTGTAGATGAAGAGGAGGATATAGGGTTAAAGAAGGATTTGTAAGCCTTGAGAGAGTTGAGACATGGATTGTATACAATGTTCAGACCCTTTCCCTTTTCCCACATCTTGTAACGTTACAGCCTTATTCTAAAATGTATTAAATAAAACATGTTCCTCATCAATCTACACACAATACCCCATAATGACAAAGCAAAAACATGTTTTTAGAAATGTTTGCAAATGTATAAAAAAATAAAAACAGAAATAACTTATTTACATAAGTATTCAGACCCTTTGCTATGAGTCTCGAAATTTGGCTCAGGTGCATCCTGTTTCAATTGATCATCCTTGAGATGTGTCTACAACTTGATTGGAGTCCACCTGTGGATAATTCAATTGAATGGAAATGATTTGGAAAGGCACACACCTGTCTATACAGTTGACAGTGCATGTCAGAGCAAAAACTAAGCCATAAGGTTGTAGGAATTGTCCGTAGAACTCAGGATTGTGTTGAGGCACAGATCTGGGGAAGGATACCAAAACATTGGGCTCCATTATTCTTAAATGGAAGAAGTTTGGAACCACCAAGACTCTTTCTAGAGCTGGCCACCCGGCCAAACTGAGCAATCAGAGGAGAAGGGCTTTGGTCAGGGAGGTGACCAAGAACCCGATGGTCACTCTGATAGAGCTCCAGAGTTCCTCTAGGAAGATGGGAGATCCTTCCAGAAGGACAACCATCTCTGCAGCACTCCACCAATCAGGCCTTTATGATAGAGTGGCCAGACAGAAGCCACTCCTCAGTAAAAGGCACATGACAGCCTGCTTGGAGTTTGCCAAAAGGCACCTAAAGACTCTCAGACCATGAGAAACAAGATTCACTGGTCTGATGAAACAATATTGAACTATTTTGCCTGAATGCCAAGTGTCACGTCTAGAGGAAACCTGGAACCATGCAGTGGGTATGTTTTTCAGCGGCAGGGACTGGGAGACTAATCAGGGAGGAGGGAAAGATGAACGTAGCATAATACAGAGGGATCCTTGATGAAAACCTGCTCCAGAGCGCTCGGACCTCAGACTGGGGTGAAGGTTCACCTTCCAACAGGACAATGACCCTAAGCACACAGCCAAGACAAGTCTCTGAGTGTCCATGAGTAGCCCAGCCAGAGCCTGGACTTGAACCTGATCGGGACAGACCTGAAAATAGCCAAGAATAATAGAAGACTCGAGGCAGTAATCACTTCCAAAGGTGTTTCAACAAAGTACTGAGTAAAGTGTCTGAATACTTATGTAAATGTGATATTTTTAATAAATGTGCAAAAATGTCTAAAAACCTATTTTTGATGTGTAATTAGGTGGTATTGTGTGTAGATTGATAAGTGAAGAAAACAATTTAATCCATTTTAGAATATGGCTGTAACTTAACAAAATGTGGAAAAAGTCAAAGGGTCTGAATACTTTCTGAATGCGCTGTATGTGTGCCATTCAGAGCTTGAATGGACAAGACAACGGATTTTAGTGCCTTTGAACAGGGTTTGGTACTAGGTGCCTGGCGCACCGGTTTGAGTGTCATGAACTGCAACGCTGCTGGGTTTTTCACGCTCAACAGTTTCCAGTGTGTATCAAGAATGTTCCACCACCCAAAGGACATCAAACCAACTTGAAACAACTGTGGGAAGCATTGGAGTCAACATGGGCCAGCATCCCTGTGGAACACCTTCGGCACCTTGTAGAGTTCAAGCCCAGACGAATTCAGGCTGTAATTAGGAAGGTGTTCCTGTTTTGTACACTCAGTATGTGTGTGTGTTATTATATGTTGCTCTCACATCCTTCTTGTCTGTCTTCTTCCAGTATCTGATATTGTATTCCACTTTGCTGTAGGCTTCTTTCAGCGATGAGATTTTTAACACCGGATTCTGAATGTTCACCTCTACAGCTCCTATAGCTCCTCCCTTGGTGACCAAGGTTACGTTCGGAGGACCAATGACGGCTGAGGAGACACAATACAGGAAGTCAAAGATAGGATGTCAAGAATGAGAGAGCTACAATGAACAGTCTCACAAAAGTGCATATACTGTAGGTACTCACTTTCTTTCTTAAGAGAGAAGTTTGGGGTTTCCGCCCAACTGGAAGTAGTTCCCTCTAACTCTGTCCTCACTCTGAATTTATAATTTCCATGGCAACTAGGAAGTTTGCCAAAGTCACACATGTGCTCTTTGGTGGCTTTACACATGGTGTTGAAGAAGCCAGTTGAAGGCTTTCTGAGTATCAGACAATAAAAAGAGGTTAACATTTTAATTAAACAATTTAGGGATGTGTAATAACAGTGCCTTTTTATGCTGCTTACTATTAAGTAGAGAGGAGAAAACACACAGCTGATTTGGCAAGGTATTCCAAAAGAACATAACACTTATTAATGGATGTAAATAATGTAACTACAAACTTCATTAGACAGGAAAACCCTTTCATTCTCTTAGTGTTATGTTACTACCTGTTTATGTTACTACCTGTTTATGTTACTACCTGTTTATATATTTTTGCAGTTTTGTGCTTCCAGAAAAGGTGGAACTTTTCTAGTTCCTGTACTGTATGTGTGGTCATATCATATCAATGCCCTATCATTGTTCACAACTTCCCCTCTCAGTGAAATTCCTCATACAGATGTAGGATCTTAATTTGAGCCAGTTTGCTAAAGCAGGAAAATAATCCTGCAGCAACCGGAAATTAGAATTATTATGTGGATACATTTTTCATTAGGGCAAATCAAGTCTGACATTTTAAAGTGGAAATTACAAACTTTAGATGTATTTTTGAACCTTGAATACACTGTGCAGGAAATTGCAGGAAAATTCTCAGCGGCAAAAGAGTGAGCAAATTAAGATCCTACATCTGTATAACCACAGGCATAGTGGTACTGTTACACTCAGCCAACCTAACACAATGGCAAAATGTCAACATGTCACTGAAGTGCATGGCCCTATTCCCAGAACGATAGATATGGCGAAAGAGATTTCTACTTTTCAATTCACATTACATCCTTGCCTTACCTTTTTTTATGTGGCTGGCAACGTGACATTCTTGGTCCACTGCTCAAATTGACCATGAATATCACATTAGCCACTAGCCAGTAAGCACAAACTATTTAGCAATCCAAGCAACTTTTCTTCTAAAATATATTACAATATTGAATAACGCAACCAAGCCATATAACTCTCTTAAATAACGCAACAATGCGCAAGCATTTGCTGACAATTAAAAGTGTTTATTTTCTCATCCATACTCATTCAATTAGCTGACAATACACTGCTAACTCCAGCTAACTTACAACCTGATTTGTGATAAAGTAACGTTAGCACATTGTTAATAACATTTACCCATCCCATATTAATTTAAGAGTACAGTAAGGTTATCATACCTTTGTAATTCTTATATAGGCTGCACAGCTAGCTAGCTTAACAAAGTAATTACTGTATCCTCACATAAACGTGCTGGCTGTAGCTGAATGCTGACGTTTCGGTCATATATGAATGGCTCGGTCGAGACGTGACAAGTTCGCAAGTTTACATTGCAGTATGTGTGTAGCGGAGGGTATTTTTGCGAAAATTCTAATAAGTGTGGACAACCTCTACGTGTACTATCAAAGACAAAACCCTTTAACCAGAAGCATTTTGTGTTGGCATTCATGTGTACTTGTGTGTCATATTATGATCTTAATTTGAGCCACTTTTCTACAGCAGGAACATAATCCTGCAGCAACATGGAATGTGAATTATCATGTGCTTTGTAATTCATGGACGTTTTTGAGCGGTTTACATTTCTAAGTGGGAATTCCACTTTAGAAGCCTTTTTAGGCCGTTGGGTGATCAAATTAAGATCAAATTTAATTAAGATCCTACATCTGTATATGTGTGTGTGTGTTTTGTTTTTGTATTTGCTCTGGTAAATAGTCAGTCTCCAGTCCAGTGTAGTCCAGGATGCCACTGAGTGTTTGCGTGCTGACTGAGTGGAATGGATGTACCAGTCTAAATGCCTCTGAGACACTGCAGGAGGAAAACTGCATCCAGAATGAGTAACACCCTCTTCATCTGTTTTTTTATCCTGTGTGCGTGTGTGTGTATGTGTGTGCATGCATGTCTCACCTGTATTCAGCTGTGTAGGTAAGGTGTCTCAGTGCATGTAAGTCTCACCTGTATTCAGCTGTGTAGGTAAGGTGTCTCAGTGCATGTAAGTCTCACCTGTATTCAGCTGTGTAGGTAAGGTGTCTCAGTGCATGTAAGTCTCACCTGTATTCAGCTGTGTAGGTAAGGTGTCTCAGTGCATGTAAGTCTCACCTGTATTCAGCTGTGTAGGTAAGGTGTCTCAGTGCATGTAAGTCTCACCTGTATTCAGCTGTGTAGGTAAGGTGTCTCAGTGCATGTAAGTCTCACCTGTATTCAGCTGTGTAGGTAAGGTGTCTCAGTGCATGTAAGTCTCACCTGTATTCAGCTGTGTAGGTAAGGTGTCTCAGTGCATGTAAGTCTCACCTGTATTCAGCTGTGTAGGTAAGGTGTCTCAGTGCATGTAAGTCTCACCTGTATTCAGCTGTGTAGTTAAAGGGTCTCAGTGAACTAAGCGGAGCGTCCCACTTAACTATGGCATCCATGTTGTAAGAGACTACCTCAACGTTTTGTGGTTGAGGCAGAAGTGACTCCACTATAGAATGAAGGAAACAAACGCTCAGTTGATTACCAGAATTAGACTGAGACAGAAAGACGCTATTCAGATACAAGAGTCCAGTGAGACGAAATAACACTCAAATACAAGTCAGGCCTGGGTCAAATACTTTTGAATACCTTTTGCAATTGATTTAGCTTGCATTTAGCGGTACAAAGGAATCAAAATAGTCAACTCCAAGCTAAACCAAGCAGAAATACTTTCAATTACATATTCAAGCCCAGGTCTAATAGAACTTGGTAATACCAAAATATATTCAAGCACAGGTCTTATAGAACTTGGTAATACCAAGACAGAGACAACATAAAGTCAAACAGTGACACTGCAACAATGATAATACTGTATCTAGGCTACAATATGTTAAGACCTGAAAACACAAACCTGAAATGAATCGAAATCCCAGAGTGACAAGAAGATAAAATGCCATCACATTGTGCTGTGGGGTGTTTTTCTGATTGTAACAACGACTGTAAGTCACGCTGGATAAGAGAGAGTGTCTGCTAAGTTACCAAAATGTGGAGGAGGTGGAAAGAAAGGGGGGAAGGGTGTGTAAGGGAGAAGGGAGAAGGGGTGGAGGAGGTGGAAAGAAAGGGGGGAAGGGTGTGTAAGGGAGAAGGGGTGGAGGAGGTGGAAAGAAAGGGGGGAAGGGTTTGTAAGGGAGAAGTGAGAAGGGGTGGAGGAGGTGGAAAGCTCACCTGTGGTTGTGTTGTTCCAGGTGCTCATCACACACAAAGCCTTGCTGTACTGGCCCGTATTGTGGTGCGGCATCGGTATGTACACCTGGACCTGAACACAGTATCTAGTGTTGGGCTCCAGTGGCGTCAGATTAACAGGTTCCTCAGTCACCCTCTCTCTCTCAGACACCTGTGATAACACATGGAGTTAGTGTATGTGAGTGAGTGAGTGAGTGAGTGAGTGAGTGAGTGAGTGAGTGAGTGAGTGAGTGAGTGAGTGAGTGAGTGAGTGAGTGAGTGAGTGAGTGAGTGAGTGAGTGAGTGAGTGAGTGAGTGAGTGAGTGGGAGTGTGTGTGTGTGTTTGTGTGTGTGTGTGTGTGTGTGTACACTGAGTGTATAAACATTAGGAACCCCTGCTCTTTCCATTATATAGACTGACCAGGTGAATTTACTTGTTACATCCATTTGAATCTGTAGATGAAGAGGAGGATATAGGGTTAAAGAAGGATTTGTAAGCCTTGAGAGAGTTGAGACATGGATTGTATACAATGTTCAGACCCTTTCCCTTTTCCCACATCTTGTAACGTTACAGCCTTATTCTAAAATGTATTAAATAAAACATGTTCCTCATCAATCTACACACAATACCCCATAATGACAAAGCAAAAACATGTTTTTAGAAATGTTTGCAAATGTATAAAAAAATAAAAACAGAAATAACTTATTTACATAAGTATTCAGACCCTTTGCTATGAGTCTCGAAATTTGGCTCAGGTGCATCCTGTTTCAATTGATCATCCTTGAGATGTGTCTACAACTTGATTGGAGTCCACCTGTGGATAATTCAATTGAATGGAAATGATTTGGAAAGGCACACACCTGTCTATACAGTTGACAGTGCATGTCAGAGCAAAAACTAAGCCATAAGGTTGTAGGAATTGTCCGTAGAACTCAGGATTGTGTTGAGGCACAGATCTGGGGAAGGATACCAAAACATTGGGCTCCATTATTCTTAAATGGAAGAAGTTTGGAACCACCAATACTCTTTCTAGAGCTGGCCACCCGGCCAAACTGAGCAATCAGAGGAGAAGGGCTTTGGTCAGGGAGGTGACCAAGAACCCGATGGTCACTCTGATAGAGCTCCAGAGTTCCTCTAGGAAGATGGGAGATCCTTCCAGAAGGACAACCATCTCTGCAGCACTCCACCAATCAGGCCTTTATGATAGAGTGGCCAGACAGAAGCCACTCCTCAGTAAAAGGCACATGACAGCCTGCTTGGAGTTTGCCAAAAGGCACCTAAAGACTCTCAGACCATGAGAAACAAGATTCACTGGTCTGATGAAACAATATTGAACTATTTTGCCTGAATGCCAAGTGTCACGTCTAGAGGAAACCTGGAACCATGCAGTGGGTATGTTTTTCAGCGGCAGGGACTGGGAGACTAATCAGGGAGGAGGGAAAGATGAACGTAGCATAATACAGAGGGATCCTTGATGAAAACCTGCTCCAGAGCGCTCGGACCTCAGACTGGGGTGAAGGTTCACCTTCCAACAGGACAATGACCCTAAGCACACAGCCAAGACAAGTCTCTGAGTGTCCATGAGTAGCCCAGCCAGAGCCTGGACTTGAACCTGATCGGGACAGACCTGAAAATAGCCAAGAATAATAGAAGACTCGAGGCAGTAATCACTTCCAAAGGTGTTTCAACAAAGTACTGAGTAAAGTGTCTGAATACTTATGTAAATGTGATATTTTTAATAAATGTGCAAAAATGTCTAAAAACCTATTTTTGATGTGTAATTAGGTGGTATTGTGTGTAGATTGATAAGTGAAGAAAACAATTTAATCCATTTTAGAATATGGCTGTAACTTAACAAAATGTGGAAAAAGTCAAAGGGTCTGAATACTTTCTGAATGCGCTGTATGTGTGCCATTCAGAGCTTGAATGGACAAGACAACGGATTTTAGTGCCTTTGAACAGGGTTTGGTACTAGGTGCCTGGCGCACCGGTTTGAGTGTCATGAACTGCAACGCTGCTGGGTTTTTCATGCTCAACAGTTTCCAGTGTGTATCAAGAATGTTCCACCACCCAAAGGACATCAAACCAACTTGAAACAACTGTGGGAAGCATTGGAGTCAACATGGGCCAGCATCCCTGTGGAACACCTTCGGCACCTTGTAGAGTTCAAGCCCAGACGAATTCAGGCTGTAATTAGGAAGGTGTTCCTGTTTTGTACACTCAGTATGTGTGTGTGTTATTATATGTTGCTCTCACATCCTTCTTGTCTGTCTTCTTCCAGTATCTGATATTGTATTCCACTTTGCTGTAGGCTTCTTTCAGCGATGAGATTTTTAACACCGGATTCTGAATGTTCACCTCTACAGCTCCTATAGCTCCTCCCTTGGTGACCAAGGTTACGTTCGGAGGACCAATGACGGCTGAGGAGACACAATACAGGAAGTCAAAGATAGGATGTCAAGAATGAGAGAGCTACAATGAACAGTCTCACAAAAGTGCATATACTGTAGGTACTCACTTTCTTTCTTAAGAGAGAAGTTTGGGGTTTCCGCCCAACTGGAAGTAGTTCCCTCTAACTCTGTCCTCACTCTGAATTTATAATTTCCATGGCAACTAGGAAGTTTGCCAAAGTCACACATGTGCTCTTTGGTGGCTTTACACATGGTGTTGAAGAAGCCAGTTGAAGGCTTTCTGAGTATCAGACAATAAAAAGAGGTTAACATTTTAATTAAACAATTTAGGGATGTGTAATAACAGTGCCTTTTTATGCTGCTTACTATTAAGTAGAGAGGAGAAAACACACAGCTGATTTGGCAAGGTATTCCAAAAGAACATAACACTTATTAATGGATGTAAATAATGTAACTACAAACTTCATTAGACAGGAAAACCCTTTCATTCTCTTAGTGTTATGTTACTACCTGTTTATGTTACTACCTGTTTATGTTACTACCTGTTTATATATTTTTGCAGTTTTGTGCTTCCAGAAAAGGTGGAACTTTTCTAGTTCCTGTACTGTATGTGTGGTCATATCATATCAATGCCCTATCATTGTTCACAACTTCCCCTCTCAGTGAAATTCCTCATACAGATGTAGGATCTTAATTTGAGCCAGTTTGCTAAAGCAGGAAAATAATCCTGCAGCAACCGGAAATTAGAATTATTATGTGGATACATTTTTCATTAGGGCAAATCAAGTCTGACATTTTAAAGTGGAAATTACAAACTTTAGATGTATTTTTGAACCTTGAATACACTGTGCAGGAAATTGCAGGAAAATTCTCAGCGGCAAAAGAGTGAGCAAATTAAGATCCTACATCTGTATAACCACAGGCATAGTGGTACTGTTACACTCAGCCAACCTAACACAATGGCAAAATGTCAACATGTCACTGAAGTGCATGGCCCTATTCCCAGAACGATAGATATGGCGAAAGAGATTTCTACTTTTCAATTCACATTACATCCTTGCCTTACCTTTTTTTATGTGGCTGGCAACGTGACATTCTTGGTCCACTGCTCAAATTGACCATGAATATCACAGTAGCCACTAGCCAGTAAGCACAAACTATTTAGCAATCCAAGCAACTTTTCTTCTAAAATATATTACAATATTGAATAACGCAACCAAGCCATATAACTCTCTTAAATAACGCAACAATGCGCAAGCATTTGCTGACAATTAAAAGTGTTTATTTTCTCATCCATACTCATTCAATTAGCTGACAATACACTGCTAACTCCAGCTAACTTACAACCTGATTTGTGATAAAGTAACGTTAGCACATTGTTAATAACATTTACCCATCCCATATTAATTTAAGAGTACAGTAAGGTTATCATACCTTTGTAATTCTTATATAGGCTGCACAGCTAGCTAGCTTAACAAAGTAATTACTGTATCCTCACATAAACGTGCTGGCTGTAGCTGAATGCTGACGTTTCGGTCATATATGAATGGCTCGGTCGAGACGTGACAAGTTCGCAAGTTTACATTGCAGTATGTGTGTAGCGGAGGGTATTTTTGCGAAAATTCTAATAAGTGTGGACAACCTCTACGTGTACTATCAAAGACAAAACCCTTTAACCAGAAGCATTTTGTGTTGGCATTCATGTGTACTTGTGTGTCATATTATGATCTTAATTTGAGCCACTTTTCTACAGCAGGAACATAATCCTGCAGCAACATGGAATGTGAATTATCATGTGCTTTGTAATTCATGGACGTTTTTGAGCGGTTTACATTTCTAAGTGGGAATTCCACTTTAGAAGCCTTTTTAGGCCGTTGGGTGATCAAATTAAGATCAAATTTAATTAAGATCCTACATCTGTATATGTGTGTGTGTGTTTTGTTTTTGTATTTGCTCTGGTAAATAGTCAGTCTCCAGTCCAGTGTAGTCCAGGATGCCACTGAGTGTTTGCGTGCTGACTGAGTGGAATGGATGTACCAGTCTAAATGCCTCTGAGACACTGCAGGAGGAAAACTGCATCCAGAATGAGTAACACCCTCTTCATCTGTTTTTTTATCCTGTGTGCGTGTGTGTGTATGTGTGTGCATGCATGTCTCACCTGTATTCAGCTGTGTAGGTAAGGTGTCTCAGTGCATGTAAGTCTCACCTGTATTCAGCTGTGTAGGTAAGGTGTCTCAGTGCATGTAAGTCTCACCTGTATTCAGCTGTGTAGGTAAGGTGTCTCAGTGCATGTAAGTCTCACCTGTATTCAGCTGTGTAGGTAAGGTGTCTCAGTGCATGTAAGTCTCACCTGTATTCAGCTGTGTAGGTAAGGTGTCTCAGTGCATGTAAGTCTCACCTGTATTCAGCTGTGTAGGTAAGGTGTCTCAGTGCATGTAAGTCTCACCTGTATTCAGCTGTGTAGGTAAGGTGTCTCAGTGCATGTAAGACTCACCTGTATTCAGCTGTGTAGTTAAAGGGTCTCAGTGAACTAAGCGGAGCGTCCCACTTAACTATGGCATCCATGTTGTAAGAGACTACCTCAACGTTTTGTGGTTGAGGCAGAAGTGACTCCACTATAGAATGAAGGAAACAAACGCTCAGTTGATTACCAGAATTAGACTGAGACAGAAAGACGCTATTCAGATACAAGAGTCCAGTGAGACGAAATAACACTCAAATACAAGTCAGGCCTGGGTCAAATACTGTCAAATACTTTTGAATACCTTTTGCAATTGATTTAGCTTGCATTTAGCGGTACAAAGGAATCAAAATAGTCAACTCCAAGCTAAACCAAGCAGAAATACTTTCAATTACATATTCAAGCCCAGGTCTAATAGAACTTGGTAATACCAAAATATATTCAAGCACAGGTCTTATAGAACTTGGTAATACCAAGACAGAGACAACATAAAGTCAAACAGTGACACTGCAACAATGATAATACTGTATCTAGGCTACAATATGTTAAGACCTGAAAACACAAACCTGAAATGAATCGAAATCCCAGAGTGACAAGAAGATAAAATGCCATCACATTGTGCTGTGGGGTGTTTTTCTGATTGTAACAACGACTGTAAGTCACGCTGGATAAGAGAGAGTGTCTGCTAAGTTACCAAAATGTACAAATGTAACAGGAAGAAACTGAATAATGCTCTTTTTATGGGCGGGCTAGTGAAGAAATAAGAACAATCTTATTTCCTCATTGGCTCTGACACAGTTGCCCTATCCCAAATTATTTAGTATCTTTGTAGAGGCCACTGATGTTTATCTATCATTATTACATGAGGTCGATCAGGAGCTACAATTCATTCTCATCTGAAAGTACATTTGTTTTTCACTTGCTCCACCACAAACTGTCATTAACAAATCTCACAAAAATCAGACACTGCTATCCAGTCAAAGCCACGTTGACACTATCACCAATGGTTAGCCACAATTGGCTTATACACAATATTGGCCCTGCCTGTGTGATGCACACATCTGCCTAGTTAGGCAGAACTAACTAACTTAACCAGTTAGCGATGCTCATGATTATTAGAAAAAAGGTTTTCCTCAAAATATTCTCAAATAAATGTTTACTTAAAAGTAAGCCTACCTGAGAGAATGATATAATTATTGTTTGTATCAATCGGGTGTGCATTTGTTTTGCAAACTTGTGCAGTAGCAGTACAGAAACATTCCTAGTCAAACACATTCCTCTCTCGCTAGGTGTGCACTTGAAATAAAGGGGACTTTTCCAGTCTTCGGAGTTAAATATCCACCATTATTTGACCACGTAAACACATCTCTTGTACAGCAAGGACCTGGGGAAGAATTTCAGGGGATAGGAGAAAAAAAGAATGTGCATATTTGAAAGCTAGAAAAAAACAAAAACAAATGAGTAGCTTGCAACATGTTTAATTTTTGTAAAAGTAGCTCTCATGCTTGGTTGGAGACCCCTATTCTAGTTGGTCTAGATTTATAGAAGGTAGCGGCTAAGGAGTAAGGGGTAGTTATGTTTCACTATATTGGATCACTCCAATATATTGGTATCACTCCGCGGCGGAGGGATACATCCGAGGTGAGGATTTACAGATTTACACGTGTGTCACGGCTAGGGTCCGCCCCTATATATAGACCCCATGGCCGCAACACACGTTCTCTTCCCTTTTCTCTGCAAAGGTCCGTATGGTTTGAGGTACAAACTTTCTGAAGTTCGCTTGGTAAGTCACTTGGTAAGTGGAAGTATACTCACTGGCTGTTTGCGGCCTGGAGCAGCAGGCCAGCCCCTCCTCTTCAGTGATCCACTCGCTGTGCACGGTTGATCTGTATCTTCCGCTCGTGGTTTGTCGAACTTGTGTATCGTTAGCGTTACACTATGACTTCGTGTGCATCCATTATTATGGTGGCTCTTGCTGCCACAAACTGTAAATTACCTTCCACAACTTGCCGACTGGCTTGTTCTATGTGTTGTGAATTGCTTTAAAATGCTGCTCCTGGCGCCGTAGGAGTGGGTTCTCTGCTAATTATCCTGCAGGGTTTCTTGTTGTTCTTTCCCCTGTAGTGTAAGAGTATCGTGGTGGGTTTTCGACTGCTTTGAGACATTAACTTTAGAGTTCCTTAACGGAGTTACTCCATCATATGGTGCTGTTTTTACTGCTTGGATATTAAACGGCCAGGAAATATTGCAGTTGGATTAAAACAAAACAACGAATAAATCAAATCCATTACCTGGTTTTTGCAGAGGTACTGGGTAATTTATCCCTCACCGGATTCCTATTCCTTCAAGTGGGTCACAGCATAAGCTCTCCCAGGGTGTCTGACCCCTGCTCCATGGCCTTGTTGGCTTGGTTGAGCTTATGGCTTCCCTTTGTGACATGTGTGATGGTGCATCAACCCTTGCCTGGGCCTGCTCCATCTCCGGCCTCTTCAATGGTGGTTCAACTCCCACCGGCTGCACCCGAAGCGCCATCGTCACCGCCAGTTGCTGGTGACCGCACAGTGCCTCAGGACATTGTTGAGATGGCGCTGTCGCTCCTTTCTCTCAGGTGGGGTGGAGATGCTGAGGGTGTGCTGCCAGGAGCTGGTCAACACAGACGCTTCCCAGATCGGCTGGGGGGGTGTGGCCAAAGGCAGGTCGGCCAGCGGCTGTTGGCTACCCCCTTGGAGCGGCAGGCACATCAATACCCTACAGTACGTCGCTCTCACTGCTGGTGACTCTCTAATCCATGTCTACGCAGACGACACCATTCTGTATACATCTGGCCCCTCTTTGGACACTGTGTTAACTAACCTTCAAACAAGCTTCAATGCCATACAACACTCCTTCCATGGCTTCCAACTGCTCTTAAATGCTAGTAAAACTAAATGCATGATTTTCAATCGAACGCTGCCCGCACCCGCCCACCGGACTATCATCACTACTCTCGACGGGTCTGACTTAGAATACGTGGACACCTACAAATACCTAGGCATCTGGTTAGACTGTAAACTCTCCTTCCAGACTCACATTAATGATCTCCAATCCAAAATTCCTATTTCGCAACAAAGCCTACTTCACTCAAAACTTACCATCCTACCGATCCTTGACTTTGGCGATGTCATTTACAAAATAGCCTCCAACACTCTACTCAGCAAATTGGATGTAGTCTATCACAGTGCCATCCGTTTTGTTACCAAAGCCCCATATACTACCCACCACTGTGACCTGTATTCTCTCGTTGGCTGGTCCTCACTACATATTTGTTGCCAAACCCACTGGCTCCAGGTCATCTATAAGGCTTTGCTAGGTAAATCCCCGCCTTATCTCAGCTCGCTGGTCACCATAGCAACACCCACCCATAGCATGCGCTCCAGTAGGTATATTTCACTGGTCATCCCCAAAGCCAACACCTCCTTTGGCCGCCATTCCTTCCAGTTCTCTGCTGCCAATGACTGGAACGAATTACAAAAATCACTGAAGCTGGAGACTACCATCTCCCTCAATATCTTTAAGCATCAGTTGTCAGAGCATCTTACCGATCACTGCACCTGTACTTAGCCCTTCTGTAAATAGACCACCCTACTACCTCATCCCCATATTTATTATTTTTGCTCATCTGCACTCCAGTATCTCTATTTGCACATCATCTGCACATTATCAGTCCAGTGTTAATGCTAATTTGTAATTTATTTTGCCACTATGGCCTATTTATTGTCCTACCTTCCTAACCTTACTACATTTGCACTACATTTGCACACTCTGTACATATATTTTCTATTGTGTTATTGACTGTATGTTTGTTTATTCCCATGTGTTACTCTGTGTTGTTGTTTTTGTTGCACTGCTTTGCTTTATCTTGGCCAGGTCGCAGTTGTAAATGAGAACTTGTTCTCAACTGGCCTACCTGGTTAAATAAAGGAAAAATAAAAACAAATAAATGTCCTCCAATACCTGCAGTCTCACTTGGATGAGGGCTTGGCAGCCTCTACACTGAGAGGGTATTTGGCCACTTGATGAGCTTAGGGCGAGAGTTGCTTTTCAGCGAGACACTGGGGATTGTAACATACTCTGCTTCACAGAAACATGGCTTTCTGGAAATGTTCTGTCTGACTCCGTTAAGCCAGACAGGTTCTCAGTACATTGGGCCAACAGGAATAAACATCTCTCCGTGAAGCAGAAGAGTGGAGGTATATGATTCATGATTAATGATTTATGGTGTGATAACATACAGGAACTCAAGTTGTTCTGTTCACCCGACTTAGAATATCTAACAATCAAATGCCGACCATTCTACCTCCCGAGGGAATTTTTGGCAATCATTGCTACAGCCGTATATATCCCCCCTCAAGGACTTTATGTAAACTGGAAACCACATATCCTGAGGCAGCATTTTTGTAGCTGGGGATTTAACAAAGCAAATTTGAGGCAAAGGCTCACAAAACACATCAACTGCCATACTCGCGGGGCTAATACGTTGGACCACTGCTACACTTCATTCCAAAATGCTTATAAGGCCCTCCCCCGCCCACCATTTCACAAATCAGACCACGATTCCATTTTGCATGTGGCAGGGTCTACAGACAATCACGGATTATAAAAGGAAAACCAGCCACGTCGCGTACACTGACGTCTTGCTTCCATACAGGCTGAACACATTCTTCACTCGCAACATTTTCGCAACAAAGCCTCCTTCACTCATGCTGCCAAACATGCCCTTGTAAAACTGACTATCCTACCGATCCTTGATTTCGGCGATGTCATTTACAAACTAGCCTCCAACACTCTACTTAGCAAATTGGATGTAGTCTATCACAGTGCCATCCGTTTTGTCACCAAAGCCCCATACACTACCCACCACTGCGACCTGTATGCTCTCGTTGGCTGGCCTTCATTATATATTTGTCGCCAAACCCACTGGTTCCAGGTCATCTATGTCTTTATTAGTTAAATCCCCGCCCTATCTCAGCTCACTGGTCACTATAGCAACACCCACCCGTAGCATGCGCTCCAGCAGGTATATCTCACTGGTCACCCCCAAAGCCAACACCTCCTTTGGTCGCCATTCCTTCCAGTTCGCTGCTGCCAATGACTGGAACGAATTGCAAAAATCATTGAAGCTAGAGGTTCCTATCTCCCTCAATAACTTTAAGCATCAGTTGTCAAAGCTGCTTATCGATCACTGCACCTGTATATAGCCCTTCTGTAAATAGCCCTTACTGCATTTTTGCACTACATTTTGCACTCTGTATATAGATTTTTCTATTGTGTTTTTGACTGTTTGTTTAATGTGTAACTCTGTGTTATTTGTCGCACTGCTTTGCTTTGTCTTGGCCAGGTCGCAGTTGCAAATGAGAACTTGTTCTCAACTGACCTACCTGGTTAAATAAAGGTGAAAAAAAAAAAAATTTGAGGATAATACAGTGCCACTGACGCGGCCCGCTACCAGCGACTGTGGGCTCTCCTTCTCAGTGGCTGACATGAGTAATACATTTAAGTGTGTTAACACTCGCAAGGCTGCTGGCCCAGATGGTAACCCTAGCCGCGTCCTCAGAGCATGTGCAGGTCAGATGGCTTTTGTGTGTACAGATATATTCAATCTCTCCCTATCCCGGTCTGTTGTCCCCACATGCTTCAAGATGGCCACCATTGTCCCTGTACCTAAGAAAGCAAAGGTAACTGAACTAAATGGTTATCGCCCAATAGCACTCACCTCTGTCATCATGAAGTGCTTTGAATGACTAGTCAAGGATCATATTACCTCCACCTTACCTGCCACCCTAGACCCCCTTTAATTTGCTTGCCGTCCCAATAGAGCCACAGATGATGCAATCACCACCACATTACACACTGCCCTATCCCATCTGGATAAGAGGCATACCAATGTAAGAATGCTGTTCATTGACTAACTCAGCATTCAACACCATAGTGCCCTCCAAGCTCATCATCAAGCCAGAGGCCCTGGGTCTGAACCTGTGCAACTGCATCCTGGACTTCCTGAGGGGTCGCCCCCAGGTGGTGAGGGTAGGAAACAACACCTCCTTCTCGCTGATCCTCAACACTGGGGCCCCACAAGGGTGCGTGCTCAGCCCCCTCCTGTAATCCCTGTTCACCCATGACTGTGTGGCCCAGCACGCCTCCAACTCAATCATCAAGTTTGCAGACGACACAACAGTGGTAGGCTTGATTACCAACAATGACGAGACAGCCTACAGGGAGGAGGTGAGGGCTCTGGGAGTGGTGGTGCCAGGAAAATAACCTCTCACTCAACGTCAACAAAACTAAGGAGATGATCGTAGACTTTCAGGAAACAGCAGAAAGCTTCAAGTTCCTCGGCGTACACATCACTACAACATCATACGATACATTGAGTACGGTGACGAGACAGCCTACAGCCTACGTTTACTTTTAGGAAACTGCAGAGTGCGCACCCCCGATCCACATCGATGGGACCGCAGTGGAGGAGGTGGAAAGCTTCAAGTTCCTTGGTGTCCACCTCACTGACAAACTGAAATGGTCCACCCACACAGACAGTGTGGTAAAGAAGGCGCAAAAGCACCTCTTCAACCTCAGGAGGCTAAAGAAATTTGGCTTATCACCCAAAATCCTCACAAACGTCTACAGATGCACTATTGAGAGCATCCTGTCTGGCTGCATCACCGCCTGGTACAGCAACTTCCCGCACTCCTGGACACTTACAGCACCCGACGCCACAGGATGGCCAAAAAGATCATCAAAGACATCAACCACCCAAGCCACTGCCTATTTACCCCGCTATCATCCAGAAGGCCAGGTCAGTACAGGTGTATCAAAGCTGGGACCGAGAGACTGAAAAACAGCTTCTATCTTAACGCCATCAAACTGCTAAACAGCCATCACTAACACATTAGAGGCAGCTGCCTATAGACACTAATTAGAAATCACAGGCCACTTTAAGGAATAGAACACTAGCCACTTGAATAATGTATCCGTATCTGCATCTGCATCACTCATCTCTATGTATAAACTCCATTCTACTGTATTCTATGGTATGTTAGTCACTTAATCGTGTTTACATCTCTATCTCTTATGTGTATACTGCATACTATAAAGCTTACTATGCCACTGTATCTTAGTCCAATGCCACCCTGACATCTAAGGTTGATTCTTGACAATGCAACAACAATAAGAAATAAGAAATAATAAGAATACGAATACAGGAAGGAATTTATAGTTAGTTGAATATTTACATGTGTATTGGGGAAAGGCACGATGGGGGGCAGTGTATAAACTGAGCAGTATAATAAGTCTGGTAACAGTAGTTGGTGTATAAATTGAGCAGTATAATAAGTCTGGTAACAGTAGTTGGTGTATAAATTGAGCAGTATAATAAGTCTGGTAACAGTAGTTGGTGTATAAATTGAGCAGTATAATAATTCTGGTAATAGTAGTTGGTGTATAAACTGAGCAGTATAATAAGAGTCCGGTAACAGTAGTTGGTGTATAAACTGAGCAGTATAATAAGAGTCTGGTAACAGTAGTTGGTGTATAAACTCAGCAGTATAATAAGTGTCTGGTAACAGTAGTTGGTGTATAAACTGAGCAGTATAATAAGAGTCTGGTAACAGTAGTTGGTGTATAAACTGAGCAGTATAATAAGAGTCCGGTAACAGTAGTTGGTGTATAAACTGAGCAGTATAATAAGAGTCTGGTAACAGTAGTTGGTGTTTTTACTGAGCAGTATAATAAGAGTCTGGTAACAGTAGTTGGTGTAAAAAGAGTATTGCAATTTACAAATGACGTAAAAAGATGGCATATACTAAAATGCAAAAAACAGAGTGAATGTTGTCTGATTCAAGCTGTTGCTATATTGGTATGTTGGTATATATATTGGTATGTTGGTATATTGGTATGTTGGTATATATATTGGTATGTTGGTATATTGGTATGTTGGTATATATATTGGTATGTTGGCATGTTGTTATGTTGTTATGTTGGTACAGCGGGTGAAATAAGTATTGAACACGTCACCATTTTTCTCAGTAAATATATTTCCAAAGGTGCTATTGACATGAAATGTTCACCAGATGTTGGTAACAACCCAAGTAATCCATACATACAAAGAAACCAAAACAAATAAGTTCAGAAATTAAGTTGTGTAATAATGTGAAATGACACAGGGTATTGTATGATACTTTATTGAAATGACAATAAAGTATTGAACACATGAAGAAAGGGAGGTTCAAAAAGGCATGGAAAGCCAAGACAACAGCTGAAAACTATCAGTAATTAAAAAGCAATCCAGCCCCCTGTCAGTGCAAATGAATATCAGCTGGTTCAGTACCAACTGATGGCCTACAAAAAGGTCTCATTGCCATGGTGTCACACAAGACACATCTCATGATGGGTAAAAGCAAAGAGCTGTCTCAAGACATTCGCAACCTAATTGTTGCAAAACATAATGATGGCATTGGTTATAGGCGCATTTCTAAGCTTCTGAATGCTCCAGTGAGCACTGTTGGGGCCATAATACGGAAGTGGAAATTTGCCTCGACCAGGTGCTCCTCTTAAATTTGCCCATTCATCCTTCCTTCAATTATGTGAAGTTTGCCAGTACCATTTGCTGAAAAGCAGCCCCGCACCATGATGTTCCCACCTCCAAACTTCACTGTTGGTATGGTGTTTTTAGGGTGATGTACAGTGCCATTTCTCCTCCAAACATGGTGTGTATTATGACATCCAAACAGTTAAACTTTGCTCTCATCTGACCACACTATATTCTCCCAGTATTTCACTGGCTTTTCCAAATGTTGTGCAGCAAACTTTAAACGAGCTTCAACATGCTTTTTTTTCAGCAATGGAGTCTTGATGAGCTTGCATACAGGCCATGGCGGTGGAGTGCATTACTTACTGTTTTCTTTGAGACAACAGTACCTGCTAATTGCAGGTCTCCACAAGTGGTCCTTGGCTCTTGGACAACTCTTCTGATTATTCTTTTCACTCCTCTGTCAGAAATCTTGCGAGGAGCACCTGGTCGAGGCAAATTTATGGTGAAATGATTGTCTTTCCACTTCCGTATTATGGCCCCAACAATGCTCACTGGAACATTCAGAAGCTTAGAAATGCGCCTATAACCAATGCCATCATTATGTTTTGCAACAATTAGGTTGCGAATGTTTTGAGACAGCTCTTTGCTTTTACCCATCATGAGATGTGTCTTGTGTGACACCTTGGCAATGAGACCTTTTTGTAGGCCATCAGTTGGGACTGAACCAGCTGATATTAATTTGCACTGACAGGGGGCTGGATTGCTTTTTAATTACTGATAGTTTTCAGCTGTTGTCTTGGCTTTCCATGCCTTTTTGAACCTCCCTTTCTTCATGTGTTCAATACTTTTTCCCTGTGTCATTTCACATTATTACACATAACTTAATTTCTGAACTTATTTGTTTTGGTTTCTTTGTATGTATGGATTACTTGGGTTGTTACCAACATCTGGTGAACATTTCATGTCAATAGCACCTTTGGAAATATATTTACTGAGAAAAATGGTGACGTGTTCAATACTTATTTCACCCGCTGTATGTTGGTATGTTGGTATATATATTGGTATGTTGGTATGTTGTTATGTTGGTACGTTGGTATGTTGGTATATATATTGGTATGTTGGTTTGTTGTTATGTTGGTATGTTGGTACCAGGAAATGCCAAGTGATGCTTCACAATGTAAGATCTTTACACTCTATTTGTGAGCATGGCGGCTGCTGAAATGACAAGAGCATACACTCGCCCAAACACCCACGTACACATACACACACACACACCCACGTACACACACACACACACACACACACACACACACACACACACACACAATATGGACACAAACAGATGGGGAGTTTGGGACGGTGCTGTGTGTTTGAATAATGTTAACAGCCATGAGAGAAGAATGTGATCAGAGAAAAGAGAGAAAGACTGTATTGCTGTAACTGTAATGTGAAAGTGTGTGTGTGTGTGTGTGTGTGTGTGTGTGTGTGGGCAAGTGAACTCACATGTCACTTCAGCATCTGCCACACTTAAATAGATATAAATAAATAGAGGGCAAACGTTTTACCTGTGTGTGCTCATGGTCCTTGAACTTCCATTTTGCAGTTATTCAGTAAATCCCCTAGAGGGCAGTACAGCCCTACATTTAATCACAGACAACTACATATTCTGCAATACAGAAAAAATAAGTCACTTTTCCCTTTAGATGATGTGTCCTTAACATCGACAGATCTCATTACCGAGTCGTGATACAGGATTGTGACATTGATGTGCTTGAGTGGGAATGGGGAGGTTAATCTGATTACGTAATCTCACTCTTACTATGTCGGCATCTGGTCGAACACTCCCCCAAAGCTGTGACTACAATAAGCTTGACCCCAGGCAGCCAGATGAGATTACATTTTCCCAACTACTCAAGACACAGACCCAGCTAAAGTAAGCCACAATCCCCTCACCCCTCCCTCAGGATTTAAACAACCAGGCAACTGAGATACCTTTTCTCTCAGTGGATGAAAAGATCAAACATTTGAACCCCCATCATTTCCCCTCGATCTCTATCAACACCTCTATATGGCTTCTCTTATTCTCCCTTTTTCTCCCTCTCTCTTTTCTCTATCTCTCGTTCTCTCTCTTGAAGTAACACGCACACACACGCAACTCATGCACGCACACACACATACACACAGCAGCACCTGACAGAAAACCTGCAGCTTCTGTTAGCTATATAGAGACGTACCTTGGGTATCGAACACACTGAATATATGGAAACCCCATGTTTAAACAAACGCAAACAGTATCACACATTGAACATATGAAAACCACCTGTTTGACTTTCATTTATTTCATTCCAGCCATTAAAACGAACCAGTCCTCCTATAGCTCCTCCCACCAGCCTCCTCTGGTGAATACAGTACATTACAGCTCAGGTTACTATTGCTTTACTATTGATGTGCATAATGTTATATGACTTCATATACAGTATAGGGTGCTATGAATATATCTAATATATAATGCTTAATGAGAAGCCACTTCTAGTTTGTGGTAAAAAGCAGGCCTTTTGGGGGCTCTAAGCGAAATTTGTTAGGGGGGGGTCCCCCACCAAGCAGCCATTTTGTTTTTGTGTCCCCCCTCTTGACGCTGGAGAAAAAATGTATGTTTTGAAGTACATTTCCTGCAGTTCTACACATTTTGTCATGGAGCGAGTATTATTATAATTTTTTTTGCAATTATATAACAAATGTTATGCATTTTACTTATTTTGCCATGGGGTACATTTTTGCAGTTTCAAAGCAAGTTCTCTACAGTTCTACACATTTTGCCACGGGTCGGAGAGAACATCTAGTAATTTTATAGAACATCTCATGCAAGTCTACTAATTTTGCCATGGAGTGGAGAAGAGATACATTTTAGCAGTTTTAAGTTAATTTTCTACAATTCTACACATTTTGGCATGAGAGCATGATATCTGAGTGAGAGTGACCAACAAAATCAATGTGGGCCCCCTGAAGGTCAATTTTATAGAACATCTCATGCAAGATCCCTGGGCACGTGCCTGGCGCACCCGGTCCATATTCGGCTATGATTACTACAAGTTTAGATAACTGGCTAAACTAACTTACCAATCTAAAATCGTTAGCTAATTGAGTGACTGTCAGTGACTGACAAAACGAGAGATAAATTGCTGATTCACAACCACATTTCTAACTTGTGTATTCTACTATTCTCAACATCGACGGTAAGTTGTGAGACAGAAAGAACGAGACAATCCATGCGAAAGATACAGAGACTGAAAAAGAGATTGAAAACAGAGCAAGGGCTGGTGAGAGACAGAAGGTGAAGAGAGAGTGAGAGATGGATAACGCGAGGGAGGGAGGGAGGGAGGGAAGGAGCATGTGTCTGTGCTCAGCAAAACCAGGGCTAAAGAGCTGACCGGCGGATAGAGAGGTGCACGCTGGGATGCCGGCGGGGTGCGTAATGAGATTCGGGGAAGAGGTGAAGCCTCCTCCTCGGTCTGTCCTTGGCTTCCTTCGTCTCTGCCCTCGCTCTGCCAATCCATATCCAATGAGGGGGGCCGGGGATGGGACTGGATACAATACGAGGGTCTGCAGCCACTCCAAAAGAGCCCTATAGAGCCAGATTACCAGGGCCACGGGTGGAGGGTTGGTGGGAGGAGGGATGGAGGGTTAAGGGGAGAGAGCACGGTTCCATGCCCATGAACAGGCTTCCAAAACAGCCTGATGGGGGTGTTGGCACAGGAGAAATGTGGGAGTCTGAGTGGCGGCCCATTTGGCTCCGAGCTTTCCACCCACGTCTTTTTGAAAGGTCACCTGACCTCTGTCCCTGCCTTCTGCTCCCTGATTGGAACGTCTTGGGGTGGTAAGAGGGCTTGTGAGGGGGAGAGGATGAGAGAAAATGACCCCATCAAAGGATAATGGCCCAAAGCCAGAGTGGTACATACTGGAACGCCCCCTTGCAATTCCCCTTGACAAACCGCCATGGATATATGTGCTAAGTGCTTCTGCAATATGAATATATCAGTTCCCCAAAGTGAATTTCAGAAGAGGCATTGCAGGAGGTTGAATATGGAACTTTTACAGTGTGCGGTTTCATTTGGGGGTCGCTAGACCAAATTTATACATTTTCAAATGGTCAGACCTTATTGGCCTTTTTCGGTACATGACCCACTCTAGCAGTGTATCGTCAAACTTGACTTTGTGATCTCAAAAAATGGCCCGTCCAAAACTGGGTGTCTCAGTCTCCTAGGCAACTAGCTACACTTAGATAGTAATAACATGATATTTGATTGGGGAATTTGAGCAAAGAGCCACTCCATGGAAACGTAGGCTCCCCTTTTGGGTGTTCTCTCTCTCTCTCTCTCTCTCTCTCTCTCTCTCTCTCTCTCTCTCTCTCTCTCTCTCTCTCTCTCTCTCTCTCTCTCTCTCTCTCTCTCTCTCTCTCATTTCATTTCTGAGCCTTTTATTAACTGTGTGGTCACTGGTGTCGGCTGACTTGTCTTTGGAATGTACAGGGGGGTATATGTGTTAAATAACAACCTGAGAGTCCATTTCTGTCACGGCTCTTTGAGTTCTCCTCATTTCAAATCAATCAAATGCATTTATAATGGCCTTTTGACATCAGAGAGCAAGCAATGCAGATGTAGAAGCACGGTGGCTAGGAAAACTCCTTAGAAAGACAGGTGCCTAGGAATAAATGGCTATGCCAGAAGAGATTATAAGAGTACATGGCTAGCCATTAAGGCTAGATGTCCCCTTCCTCCTTCCACCTTCCACTGCACTAACCAGCAACTTTAATAATTACACATACATCCATTTAGCCCTGTCAGCCTAGTCCCTGAAAACAAGTTATGAATTCAACTTACATCTCAGCCTTACGCCTGACTACTTTCCCTTGCTTGATGTGTTCCTGTAATCACCCCCAACCACTATGTTTGTTTAAAAGAGACATAGTGCCTCATAGAATAGGGGAGTGCAACACACACAAGGCCGCTGGTTCAAATCCTGCCGTTTTTGTTTTCAAACCCTAAACTTAACCTGAAATCATTTGCTCTCAAGAGTTCTGGTCTTTGCTTCATCTCAGATATGACCTATAGTGGTAAAAGTGTTTCTAGCGAGTAGACATCGCCATGTTTATATGAATAAATAAAGGAGAAATAAAACATGAGCGATATGTCCAACATATGCTCCAGTTGCCACAAACACAAGACTGTCTCCACTTCTTCATCAATTAATTTGCACAGTGAATCAATTAGTAAAAAATACATAATTTGAGCCAACATACAGTATTTAGATATAAGAAGTGTATGTCTGAATAGCACTTAACAAACAAACAAGTAAACACAACCATGGAAAGTGTTTTCACACCCAAACACACACTTAGCCAGGGCTGGTTCCATGCATTAAGCAACATAAGCTGTCTCGCTTAGGGCCCCCAAAAGGTTAGAGCCAGCCCTGCACACATCATGTGTTCCATACTGAGCCGTGGGGATGATAATGGCTAATTGTCAGACAGGTTTAGAGATGCCAAAGGCCATAATTACAGAGCTGTCAGCAACTAAAACACTGGGATAGTGATGCATGAGAGTCACTGTGGCTGAGTTGAGCATCATACGCCCTAACAAGCTTCGTTCTCTGTCCAGTAATGACATGCAGAAGCCAATCTATTCCGGTGATGCCATGCACATTGTGGACCAGATTTTTTCAATGTGTTTCTTACTCTGATAACACTACAAACTTCCCAACTGGGACAATAACGAGATGATTGATTGATTGCAAACGCACCTTTGACTTCCATACATCATTCACAAACATATAAAAATATAAACATACTAACATTTGGGGTGGTATCGGTGGCCTGGAGCAGGGTTTACCAAATTTTTCACTAAGGCCCCGCTTCCAGCATTGGGGAACATCCCCCTGCAAGCGTACGCCATATCTATGTCCTATGGGCACAAGTACTGTTCATGACAGAAACTATTCACACCCCTCTTGATGATGGAATTTTCTTGCAATTCTACACATTTTACCATGTCTAATATGTGTTCATGTGATATTTAAGTGACTCAAACATTACATCAAAATCTTTTGGCAAAGAAAAATGTTCTGCTGACATGGGCTACTTGATTTTGACATTTCTGACAAGTTATAAATAGCCCTCTAAGGTATGCAATGGCTAACATGACAAAATAGAAAACAGATTATGCACTACCCAAATCTGAAATTGCACCTCAAGAGTAAGATGAAAGCCAGACGGAGTTTCTCCGCCTCCCGACCCCTGTGCGCTCCACAGTTTGGGAACCATAAAGGTTAGAAAGGCGGTCCAGCAACCGATTCAAATCACACCGTCGGTATCTTATTTCCAGTCTAGGTTGTAAACTAAATCATACGCACTGAAACCGAGTCTGAAATGGGGAAAGCTGTTTTGAAATGGAATCTGCAATACCTTGCTGTTTTTCTAATCGCACTGTATCACAGGCCATATATACATTGTTATGGGTGTTTTGCAGCTAATACATTCTGATATTTGTCGATGAGAGTTAGAAGATAGACAATTCACAAATACACACGAACGACACTACAAATATAATATGTGCCTCTAGTATGCTTGATTGGTCCTCTTCAATTATTTCAACGACATTTGTTAATTAAAAATGACTGAGAATGAGACACAGACCGAAATAAAAAAGGAATAAATTAGTAATAGGAAAACATAGGAATATACACCCAAATTCTCAGGATGAGTCAAAACAGAGTATTTGAAGCCATAATGTCCCAAAGGCACAATGTAAAAACTTTACCATGTTACCAATTAAATGTTTTATTGTCATGGCAGTTATCTTGCTGATAGCGACTATTTGAAAGGAGCTTTTACAATACAGGTGTAGGATCTTAATTTGAGCCAGTTTCGGCAGCAGGAAAATAAATCTTTAGCAACAGGAAATGTGAATTATTATGTGGATTACAATTAATGGACATTTTTGAAGGGGTTGATCATTTTCTCATTAAGGAAAATCAAGTCTGAAATTTCAAAGAGGAGATTAGAAACTTCAGAAGCCTTTTTAAACCTCAAATACATCACTAGTTTAAAAGACATCCTGCAACCGGGTGATCAAATTACCATCCTAACATCTGTAGATAGATAGATAGATAGATAGATAGATAGATAGATAGATAGATAGATAGATAGATAGATAGATAGATAGATAGATAGATAGATAGATAGATAGATAGATAGATAGATAGATAGATAGATAGAGAGATAGATAGATAGATAGATAGGTACTTTATTGATCCCCCGGGGGGGAAATTTCATTGTCAAGCAGCTACAACAAAACACAGGGCAGGTGCAAAATGCCACAACGAAAGTACACAAAAGACAGATACACGGTACATGATACATAGAGCGGCAGTATGAAAAAGTATAGAAATACAAGATATCTGGAGTGCAAAAAAAAGCTATAAAAAGGACATTGCATAGTATGGGTGGTTGGCTGAATATGTACACTATACGTTGGTGGATGTTGGATGGTTAACTATACTATACAGGTCGATGGCAGAGAAATACTTCAGTAGCTAAAAATGCGTATGATATGAGTGAGGGTGATAATAGTTTACTTAATAGACAGACTGGGTAAATGAACAGGTAAGTGAACATTTTGCATGGTTAAATTAGCTGTACAGTTAGGTATACAGTTATATTTACAGATAAGTGAATACTTGCATGTTTACACAAACTGTACAGGTAAATGACAGGAAGAGATACTTTAATAGCTAAATGTGTGTATGATATCATTTGGGGTAATAATAGTAATTCCCTTAAAATACAGTCCTTAGTGCGCAGGGTTTAATTACAGACAACTGCACTTATTGCACATTCGATATATACTAAAAGCAATGAGAAAAGGTGCAACTGGCAGGATACTAATATGCATTCCTGAGTGAATGCCTACGTCCAATAATTACTTACAATATTGCATGTGATATAATATAACAACTGTACATGAGTATGTATATACAGACCTGTATGAATAAATAGGTCCTGAGTGGATGAGTGCTGACGGACCAGAGTTACTCACGGATGGATGCATAATTGTTAAACTAGGTCCTAGCACCCCAACAGTTCCAGATCTATGTTGCCGACGGCACGGCACCCCGGTGAGGCATTATACAGTCTCATAGCCGCCGGCAGGAAGGACCTCCTGTAGCGCTCTCTGGCACACCGTGGTGGGATCAGTCTGTGACTGAAAGTGCTCCTCTGCGTCATAACCATAGCGTGCAGAGGGTGGGTGACGTTGTCCATGATGGCCAGCAGTTTGGCCAGGATCCGTCTCTCCGCCACCTCCTCTAGAGTGTCAAGGCTCATCCCCAGGACAGAGCTAGCCTTCCTGATCAGCTTATTTACCCGAGAAGCATCACCGGCTTTGATGTTTGCTCCCCAGCACACCACTGCAAAAAAGATGGCACTGGCCACCACAGACTGGTAGAAGGTATGCAGTAGTTTACTGCACACATTGAAGGACCTGAGCCTCCTCAGAAAGTAGAGTCGACTCTGGCCCTTTTGGTACAGGGCCCCGGTGTTACCAGCCCATTCCAGTCTGTTGTCCATATGGACACCCAGGAACTTGTATGACTCAACCATTTCCACATCCATCCCCTTTATAGGGACTGCAGTCAGTTGTGCCTTGGTTCTCCTGAAGTCCACCACCATCTCCTTAGTTTTGCTGATGTTGAGCTGAAGGTGGTTCTGCTCACACCACAACACAAAGTCACTGATTGTGCTCCTGTACTCCACCTCAATAGCAGAGTCATCCGAGAACTTCTGTAGGTGGCATGTTTCAGAGTTATATCTGAAGTCTGAGGTGTAGAGGGTGAACAGGAAGGGGGACAGGACCGTACCCTGGGGGGCCCCTGTGTTGCTAACTGCCCGTTCTGACACACAGCTCTGTAGTCGCACAAATTGTGGCCTACCGGTCAGGTAGTCCGTGACCCAGGAGACTAAGGGTGCTTCCACTTTCATCCTCCTCATCTTCTCACCCAGTAGCAGGGGCTGAATGGTATTGAAGGCACTGGAGAAGTCAAAAAACATGACCCTCACAGTGCAACCTGCATTGTCCAGGTGAGAGTAGGCCCTCTGCAGAAGGTAGATGATTGCATCATCCACCCCGATTTTGCGCTGGTATGCAAACTGCAGGGGGTCCATTGATGAACACACCAGGGGTCTGAGGTGAGCGAGGACTAACCTTTCCAGGGTCTTCATGATGTGATGGTACTTGCAATTGTTGAGATACAGTATGTGTTTTACCTACTTATTGTAAGTAGGCTAGCTCTGAATAAAAACATATGCTAAGGCAACTAAAAGATCAATGTAAAAATGTCTAGAATACAGTGAATATTCTATGAAAAAGGAGTACAGTGTTAAGGCAGTAACAATACTGATGTAGTTCATTATGAGAAGGAGGAAGACATTCCTTCAGTGTTAAGGCTGTAACAATACTGATGTAGTTCATTATGAGAAGGAGGAAGACATTCCTTCAGTGTTAAGGCTGTAACAATACTGATGTAGTTCATTATGAGAAGGAGGAAGACATTCCTTCAGTGTTAAGGCTGTAACAATACTGATGTAGTTCATTATGATAAGGAAGAAGACATTCCTTCAGTCTTAAGGCTGTAACAAGACTGATGTAGTTCATTATGAGAAGGAGGAAGACATTCCTTCAGTGTTAAGGCTGTAACAATACTGATGTAGTTCATTATGAGAAGGAGGAAGATATTCCTTCAGTGTTAAGGCTGTATCAATACTGATGTAGTTCATTATGAGAAGGAGGAAGACGTTCCTTCAGTGTTAAGGCTGTAACAATACTGATGTAGTTCATTATGAGAAGGAGGAAGACGTTCCTTCAGTGTTAAGGCTGTAACAATACTGATGTAGTTCATTATGAGAAGGAGGAAGACATTCCTTCCAGTTGCTATGGTCTGTACTTAGCAACTGGTCACCTCGTACAACCATCCGGAAGTCTCACAAGCTTACATTCCGCTTATCAGTCGAGGCTAAGTACCTGGTGCAAATATGTACAATTCTCTAAGTGTCCCATTTCAAATGAGTCTCTTTCAATGGGGTATTCTGGGATTGATACATCCATTTTTGGAATCAAACCGAATCATCATTAATTTAAATGTCCTGATATGGATGTAGAAATCCCAGATTGCCCCGTTAAAGCCATTCTGAATAACTAATTCCTCATTTTAAACTGTGTGAAGCAATGTGTGTAACACAGTATGATACTTCTCTGTTAAATATTCACCTTTTCCACTGCCTGCTGGGGAGTCTGATTCATTTGTGTGAATGGTGTATGTGGGCGTGTACCCACTACAGAGCCAAGCTGTGAACGGCAACGGTAGAACTGCACTGCAATGTATCTCAGACACACACACGCACACACAGACACACAGGCATCCACACACATACAGTTTCACACTGTATCTGGGGCAGTTAGTGGCATATTTAACTGACTTTAATTGACATGCGGTGACATTCAAAGCGGCGAATCTGTGAATCGTGTGACATTGTGCGTTTAGCATCTCTGCACTGGAGGAGGAAGGCGAGAGATCCCTCGTTCACCTTCACAAACCGAGAGGCAAATTACACTTGAATTTGAGATGACCCATCTCTCTCCATCTCGCTCTTTTTTGCCTAAACGAGTGAAGCAAACTAATGGCCTGTGTGGGTAAATGTCCCGGGGGCTCCAGAAGATGACTGACGGGGGGAGAGATAGTGAACGAGAGCTAGATAGCGAGAGAGACAGAGACGATAATAAAAGAGACAGGAGGAAGGGTGGGGGAGGAGTGGGTGAACGGAGGCATTGATCATACGATCCGCCCATGCCCAAGATAGACTATTTGGTTAAGTGAAGTAGTTAACTGTAGGAGAAACATGAGGCGGACGAGAGGAGAACAGAGAGAGAGGGAAAGAGGGAGAGGCAGAGAGACGGACAAGTGTCAGAAAGAGTACATTGAAGAGAGGATGAGAGAGAAGTGTGAGAAGGCGTGTTAGAGAAATAGAGAGTGATTTCCTTTTCCCCCTACCAACTGGAATTACTACTGGCACAGTTTCTCCCTCAATCACTTACGTCCTGTCAGAGTGGGCTCAGTGAAGAGGTTGCTGGAGGTCACACATCTCCCCAGGTGAAGTGAAGAACACTGGTCCCTTTAATAATGTTTACATGCTGTTTTCCCCTGTTTATAAACTATACTGTATGCTCAGTCATGGCTCATCTTACATAACTACTGCTATACAGACCTTTTATTTATAAGTATTATATATACTGTATGCTCAGTCATGGCTCATCTTATATAACTACTGCTATACAGACCTTTTATTTATAAGTACTATATATACACTATATGTTCAGTCATGGCTCATCCTATTTAACTACTGCTATACAGACCTTTTTTATTCACATACTGTCGATACTGTCTATATACACCATTCACATACATATATGTGTATATTTATAACACATACTCATACTCGGAAGCTTAATTCCTGTAATTCTATCCGTTTTGTCATGTGGTTTTATACTGTGTATATAAATACTGCATTCTCGACGTAGCTCACTCTAATATTTATACTGCTGTACATGTCATTTTAGTTACACTGTTTATACACACCACATGTGTATTTATACTGTAATCTCGACATAGCTCACTCTAATATTCATACTGCTGTACATGTCATTTTAGTTACACTGTTTATACACACCACATGTGTATTTATACTGTAATCTTGACATAGTTCACTCTAATAGTTCTACTGCTGTACATGTCATTTTAGATACACTGTTTATACACACCACATGTGTATTTATACTGTAATCTCGACATAGCTCACTCTAATATTTCTACTGCTGTACATGTCATTTTAGTTACACTGTTTATACACACCACATGTGTATTTATACTGTAATCTCGACATAGCTCACTCTAATATTTATACTGCTGTACATGTCATTTTAGTTACACTGTTTATACACACCACATGTTTATTTATACTGTAATCTTGACATAGCTCACTCTAATATTTATACTGCTGTACATGTCATTTTAGATACACTGTTTATACACACCACATGTGTATTTATACTGTAATCTTGACATAGCTCACTCTACTATCCACTGTGCTGTACATGTAATTTTTTGTATATCTTGTGTAAATTCACCCTGTGTTTATATTGAATTTGGATCACTGTTACTGTGCTATTTGGGTTGTTCATTGGAATATATTCTGACATTTCTTGATTTCTTCTGTTTTTATTATTATTTTTTAAATTATTATTATTTGTGTACATTTTACTGCATTGTTAGGAGCTAGTAACAAGAATGTCACTGCACCCACTATAACATCTCTAAACTGTGTACGCGACCAATAAGCTTTAATTTGATTTGAAGATGTTGAATAGGGAAGGGCAAAGCCTGGACTACATTATAATAAACATGACAGCTACTCATGAGACTGTATTTCAGAACCAAACAGAGCCACCTCAACTAGCCAGAGAGAAGTTGGTGGCAGCGCCCCATATTAGAATGAGTCAAGACATTGGAAGCCATGTTTCTCATTACCTAAACTTCCCTGTCTGTAAACTCTAAGTCTAATTAATGAGTTCAGGAGGGAGACTGAACTGCATCTAAGCGAGGACACACTCATCATGTCATAATCCTCTTACTGGGACAGTTTAACTCAAATATTAAGCACACATATCTGAGCACGAGGAAGCAAAGGGATAATGCTATTTTCAGGACGTGATGCAAGGTCCTTTGAAGCCATCAGGGAAATTGACAGTCCAATCAAGGCTTGACTGCAAGGTGTATTTGTTACTGTTGAAACTCGGGAATGTCCAAGTCGCAAAATGTCAACAATCTCAGTGTCATGGTGTGTAGTATTTAAGGGACGATCTACGGAGCGCTGGTGAAGTGTCATCCTTTTTATTTTAAATGAGATGTTCTCAGTGAGACCGTCTGGCATGAAACACCTTGGCTCTCTGGCTCTCTGCCGATGTCTGATACTGGAGTCACATAGAGTGTCTGTCCCATATTGTGGTATTAGCTTTTTAGGAAGTTTGATACTAGGCAAGTCCTTATTCTGGGGATATCTTCACACTTTCGACCAGAGCCAGCTGCACTTTGGTGTGGGTCCTCTACATTCCATGTTTGATTCAGCAAATCTACCTGGCAGTAAATTGGTGACTTATGCGATTGCAAACCAAAACCTTTGCGGTTACTGAAATGCTCTAGTTTTCCTCATTATGTCTCTGAGAAAATATAAGACCGTAGGAACTCAAAGCTGTGGAATCTCCAGACATTGTCAAATATCCTCTCTCATTCATATTCTCTCTCCCTCTCCCTCCCCCTCTCTCCCAACCTCCCTGTCATCCCACTCCTCTCCCTACACATCACAGCCGTCACTCGGAGGGCTACTGACTTGTGCTATGACAGTGTCATTCTCCCCGTGCTAGCACAGTGAACACGTTGCTCATGGGATATACATGATAGGGAAAAAACGCAGTGCTTATCTACTGGACTATCTTGATAATGGGGAACCCCTTCTATTTCTGCCTGTGTGTGTGTGTTTTGTTTTTCTATTTGCTCTGGTAAATAGTCAGTCTCCAGTCCAGTGTAGTCCAGAATGCCAGTGTTTGCGTGCTGACTGAGTGGAATGGATGTACCAGTCTAAAAGCCTCTGAGACACTGCAGGAGGAAAACTGCATCCAGAATGAGTAACGCTCTCTCCATCTGTTTTTTGAATCCTTTCCTCTGTTACAGGGTTATCCCTCTTTAATGGCTCACAATTCTTCTGTATAAAACAGTATGGAGTATATTTTTCCTGCTGACTGTAAAAAAAAAAAACATTCTGCCAAAACGATCCTGTGTAACCTTGTCCCCAGGCTCGAATTGCTGGCACATATAGCCTGGTAACATTGTGCCTCTAAGTGGGACTTAAAAGGAGTGTGGTTAAAATCGAGGCAGGAGAGGGAGCATCTTTATTAGATGGGACTTTGAAACATTTCGAAAATCGTCAATCCAAATAAAATCACATCGAACATATTATTTCCGGAGAGCCCAATTGATTATGAGTTCGGCATACAAAGAATTTCCTAACTCACTTCCTTATTTAGCCCGTGTCTTGATTTGCCCCATGAATGAACAAAACAGCTGAAATAATGTTATCATCTTGCTGTGGGAGAGCCATTACTTAATAATCTTTCCCTGAAACAATGGAGGTACAGGCGAACTATCAGTCTGGAAGCAGTCATCACATTACACACGTACACACAAACACACACACACACACACACACACACACACACACACACACACACACACACACACACACACACACACACATCTGGGTATCTAAACGACATCTGGTGCTCGGAACCCAAACATCGCCTTGGAAGTGCCATTAGTAGTTTCCATTATCTTAACATGATTGGGATACTTTGAGGGGTCTCTGTCGTAGTCAGACTGACCAGTCAGTTATCTGCACCTTCGTAAGCGAAACATGAATGAATTATGATCACAACAGCTCACTCTCCCTTTTATCCCCATTGCCGTGGATACATTGAGTAGAGCTACGGGGGAGTCGGCCTGGGTAATTTCCATAAAACCCAAAATGTGATGCGCTTGTAGTAATTTATTGATGACCTTACTGATTGTGGTTGATGTACCACCCATACCTTCCGCTGCGGCACGTTTTAGCGGGACGAATGAACGCTCTGCATGCAGCCTCGGGAGGAGACGGATGACATTCGCAAGTGACATTGTCGGATAAAAGGGTCCCTTTCTAGTTTGGACAAAACAGCAGTTAAAATGTCATCAGCAAGGTCTAACAGGCTGATTGTGGTTGTGTTTGATGCACCTTCTGTCTGATTACCAGGACTGTGTTTGATGTGAAGCACGATATGCACGCACGATATGCACACACACACACACACACACACACACAGACACACACACACACACACACAGACACACTGAAATTAGGTTTCACAGTGTGTCTGTCTGTTGTCGGCAGTTCCAACTGCTCCCTGCTTTGGAATGAAGGCCATCTCACACAGAGCGTCATCAAATGGATATGAAAAGAGCCTAAAAGGGAAAGAATCCCTCTTGTCTCTCTCTTTTCTCTGTCTGCACCTGAAAGTTTGCCTAACTGCTGCATTTATCAATGTTGGAATTCCATCTCCATTGTTAAGCTGGTTTAATGCACTTCTAAATCATGGCATTATATTACATGTCAAAGAGGTGAGAAATGGGTCAAAAGAGTCAAACAGCGCTCAGACACTCATCAATTTGTTCTAGTCAGACGACTTCTGCCATTGTACAAAGTACATGTCAGTCAAAGCAAAGCACGGTGAGATTCATTCAGCTCGAATGGAAATAGCAAGAAGCAGTGGGGAAGCATACGTTCAAGTTTAGGTTTCAGGCAAATGTTTTCTGAGTAAAACGGGGAAATGGTCTTCATGTCACTCCAACTTAAAATGCCACAGCCCAATTCCTAACAAATGAACCTGATGTCTGTGATATGGCCTCATTAACCCGAGGCCTGATGCAGGGTGTGAATTCCAGGGGAGCCACGGGGGGCATAGCTGCCCTGAATGAGACATTAGCTCCCCTAAATGCAACAAAAGTCAAACTCTCTATGGTGCTATTTGAACCATTATTCTATTTGTTTAAAATGCAGTGGTAAATATGTTTTACAGAAGTAAATATTAAAATACAATCTTCCAAATGAAACAAACACCCCCCCCCCCCCCCTGTCATGGTTTCAACCCCTACATGGGTTTAAACCCCTTACCTGCACAGTCCATCTCTCTGTCATTGTTTCAACCCCTACCTGCACAGTCCATCTCTCTGTCATTGTTTCAACCCCTACCTGCACAGACCATCACTCTGTCATGGTTTCAACCCCTACCTGCACAGTCCATCTCTCTGTCATTGTTTCAACCCCTACCTGCACAGTCCATCTCTCTGTCATTGTTTCAACCCCTACCTGCACAGTCCATCTCTCTGTCATGATTTAAACCCCTACCTGCACAGTCCATCTCTCTGTCATTGTTTCAACCCCTACCTGCACAGTCCATCTCTCTGTCATTGTTTCAACCCCTACCTGCACAGTCCATCTCTCTGTCATGGTTTAAACCCCTACCTGCACAGTCCATCTCTCTGTCATGGTTTCAACCCCTACCTGCACAGTCCATCTCTCTGTCCACTACACTTTCCACTCAGTAGTGCTGAATTTGGCCTCAGCTGAGCTCCTTTAAACGTCTACATGTTCCTATGTACTTGCTAATCTTTGCCATTTGTTTGCCATGCACCCTTGATAAAAATTGCCTTTATCCCAACGCGTTTCATTTATCCGTTGATGGATCCGTTCATTGTTTGCTTTTGTCAGTCAGCTGTTTAGAGCGGCCATTGCTTTGTTTTCCAGGTGCACGCTGGGTACTGATGTTCTCTGTTCTAGTTCAGAAGAACTAGATCATTTATTTAGCTTAATTATTTTCTACCACTATTTGTTTTCTTTCCTGGATCAGCTGATGGTCAGCTGATGAGCTCGACAACTAGCCTACAGCTGGACACCATCTGCTCCATCCGACATTAATCACAGTAGGCCTATAGTTGACTCTTTCAGTTAGGAGCATTCGATTTTGCAATTGCATAGTCCTACGTTATTTTTTGGATTCGTGTGACCATGGGAACTGCTAGTGCATTTTCTGCGATCTCCAAGACCCAGGAACCACACATGGTTTAAGTTCAATGTTCTAAAAAATAAATAATGCATTACTTTTATCACCGCGAACGGCAATTTACACAGCTATTTTGTTTTTACCACTACATCACTGGCTATCAGTAGGCCTATTTGAAGTTCATGGTAATAGGCCTACACATTGTAGCTTAGTCTAGTAAGTTGACCTGTGTGTCAGGGTGACCATCCTGTTTTTCACGGGATAGTTTCAGCCCCTTTTCAGGTGTCCCGACTTTTCAGGCTACAAAACATGTCAATTTGTCAGCACGACGCATCAATTAATGTACTGTAGGCCTAATCAATGGCAATCGCCGAATGTTATTAAGCACTTTTTGGTGTTTTGTAAAGAGTCTATTCGTATTAATCAGATGGAGCGAGTTTACATGCATTGCATTGTTTGATATTATTTTGGAGCGGTCAAACATGCACTTTTTGAAGTGATTTGTTTTACAATCACATGAAAGGATCATGTCCCCCCTAATGTTACGGTATTTATTAAAATTTTACCTTTATTTAACTAGGCAAGTCTGTTAAGAACACATTCTTATTTACAATGACGGCCTAGGAACAGTGGGTTAACTGCCTTGTTCAGGGTCAGAACGAGTGATTTTTACTTGTCAGCTCGGGTATTCGATCCAGCAACCTTTTGGTTACGGGCCCAACACTCTAACCACTCGGCTACCTGATCTATAACCAGATCACACTCTGAATGCCTCTGCTGATCCTACAGCTATTGTATGCAGTAATCATGTGCCTATGAACCAGATTCATACTGTTAGCACTGAGGAGGTGTGCCCTAGTAGGAAGTCCACTGTGTTCAGCTCACCATGCACTAACTTAAATAACATGAGCATATCTACTTCAGCTAAGTAAAGCCAGTGTGTCTGCGGATGACTCAACACTACACACGTCAGCTACTACTGAGACTGAAATGACTGCAACACTTTACAAAGAACTGCAGTTAGTTTCAGAGTGGGTGGCAATGAAACTAAAAGCATTGTATTTGGGACAAATCATTCACTAAACCCTAAACCCTAAACCAATCTTGTAATAAATAATGTGGAAATTGAAGCTGAGGTGACTAAGCTGCTTGGAGTAACCCTGGATTGTAAACTGTCAAAACATATTGTAACAACAGTAGCTAAGATGTGGAGACGTCTGTCCATAATAAAGAGCTGCTCTGCCTTCTTATCAACACTATCAAAAAGGCAGGTCCTACAGGCCCTAGTTTTGTCGCTTCTGGACCACTGTGGTCAGATGCCACAAAAAGGGACATAGGAAAATTGCAATTGGCTCAGAACAGGGCAGCACGGCTGGCCCTTGGATGTACACAGAGAGCCAACATGAATAATATGCATGTCAAAGTAGAGGAGAGATTGACTTCATCACTACTTGTTTTTATGAGAGGTATTGACATGTTGGATGCACCAAGCTGTCTGTTTGAACTACTGGCGCACAGCTCAGACACTCATGCATACCCCACAAGACACGCCACAAGAGGTCTCTTCAGAGTCCCCAAGCCCAGAACAGACTATGTGAGGTGCACAGTACTACATAGAGCAATGACTACATGGAACTCTATTCCACATCAAGTAACTGATGCAAGCAGTAAAATTAGATTAAAACAATACGCCTTATGGATCAGGTCAAGTGTCAAGGTTACCTGCCCTGCATTTTGACCACACTTACAGCTCACTTTAACCCAGCTCAGCTGTTATAGTTGTTGTGTTGACAGTAAGAGAGAACCGGCGGATTCCATCTTGTGTACAGATGAGGCACAATTGGCATTGATCAACACATATTAGGGCTTCTTGGGCTAGATTGCATTGATCACATTCACATTCAGATCCTCTTGCTACTCTCTTCCTGTGGCATAGCTATGGTATTTGATATTTGATATGCTTGTCTGCATCTAAGACTAATTATATCTGGGCTATCGATTTGTTATGCTCTTTCCTCCTCCATCCCTCCCTCTCTCTCTCTCCCTCTCTTTCTTCCTCCATCCATCCCTCCCTCTTTCCCTCTCTTTCCTCCTCCACCCCTCCCTCTCTCTCTTTCCCTCTCTTTCCTCCTCTACCCCTCCCTCTCTCTCTCTCTCTCTCTCTCTCTCTCTCTCTCTCTATCCCCCCCCCTCTTTCTCTCAAGAGCCAATAGTATCAGTCTTTATAGATTTTAGTGTTGTTTATGTCGTTAAGCAGGAGGAAGTATCCCCACCGTGTATGAAAATGTCATATTACTGAGTCTACCTTTAAGGTGTTCACTTGCATCAGATAGACTCTTTCAGTTTTGGTATCCTATGATGCTTATTTTCTTTAAAAATATATATCAGTTCTGTTGACCAGTCCCCATTGCGGTTTTGCAAACTTTCTGATGTCTTTTCAGACTTCCCAGACATGCAACTTGCTTAAATAACGGAACTTTCAAAGAACGCCACTTTCATAATTTATGTATCTGGAAATTCTTTCCCTCCTGCAGAGTTGGAGTCCAGAATGTTGAGAAAGGATGGAGCACATGCAGTACAGAAGCTTTTAAATGAACACTTCATTCCTATCAGGATTTTGTATTTATTTTTTTAATGCAAGACCACCAAGCTATTAAGGGAAGGGTAGATTTAAAGCAAAAATATTAAAATATGTTACCATCATTTTCACTAGCATGGCTCCATTATGGAGTTGGCTGGTGAGTTTACACTTAAACACTTCCAGGCTTTTACCAATCCTTTCACTCACACACTTCAGAGAGAGAGAGAGAGAGAGAGAGAGAGAGAGAGAGAGAGAGAGAGAGAGAGAGAGAGAGAGAGAGAGAGAGAGAGAGAGAGAGAGAGAGAGAGAGAGAGAGAGAGAGAGAGAGAGAGAGAGAGAGAGAGAGAGAGAGAGAGAGAGAGAGAGAGAGAGAGAGAGAGAGAGAGAGAGAGAGAGAGAGAGAGAGAGAGAGAGAGAGAGAGAGAGAGAGA